>OZ025292.1:63591628-65991628 GCA_964019185.1 Maratus speculifer | reverse complement strand
TTCCGGAAATTCTATTCAAAACGCTAATTAAGACAGTATTTTACTTGTTTACAGTATTCTTCAATTGTTTGTATCAAAAATTGGATAACGCCATTCGATTATATAGTTTCTGAATAAAGATATCTGCTAATCTTATGCGTTTCTGAGGGAAAAAAAATGAATTTAGAAATGTATCAGAAAGGAGCTTCTTTGAATTTAAGAGTGAATTTGGATTTGAAATCTATAATAAAATAATATAGAAATATATTTATAAATCTTCTTTAATTAAACAGCTTCAAAATTAACGATGTTTTTAGCTTTCTTTCTTTTTTCTTTTATTCTAAGCCATATTATTTTTTTAATGAATCTTTCTTTATTCGAATGTTGAAAGCCTAAGAATCTAAGTAATCATTAATGTTGTTAATGTGTATTTGCTGTAAAATATACTGTAAAATCATTCCATAGATATGTATGCAGTATTCTTTAAAGAAATCTTTGTTATATGATAAAAATCTGAATTTTTTAGAAATCGTAGAAATTGTAACGGGCCAAAACGGGCCGGGTCGGGCCGGGCCTGTTTTCGCTGATTTTTGTACGGGCCGGGCCGGGCCCGGCCCGAACTTTTGAGTTTTACAACGGGCCGGGCCGGGCCGAAATAACTTTCCTACGGGCCGGGCCGGGCCTGAAAATTCCGGCCCGTGCAGACCTCTAAATGTAAGTCTCATAAAAATCCATTTCTTATAACCAAGTTAAAGCAATTCGGAATGAAATTCATATTTATAATCGGCTTAGCCTAATTATAGAATTTTCCGTCCATAGTTATATGACCAAGAAACGTATAACGACGATACAAGTAAGCTCCCCCCTAACCATTACCTAACTGGCAATATAAATCGATAAAAATCCGTTTGTCAGAATGCGAGTTGTAAACGTTTGGAATGAAATTCCATTTTATACCTATAAATAATAGCTATAAAAAATTATTTTGAAAGTGGAAAGAGAATATTTTCAATTAACCTCATTTAATGTTTTTATTCCCAATTTTAAACAAGTTGGTAATTGCACGTGAAGCGTAGCAAATTAGGTGCGTTCGTACGATAACGAAGTTTTAAAAATATTACTTTCATATATCAGTCTCATAAAATTATAAATAGTGAATTACAATTAAAACGCTCATCAAACAATGTTCTCCCTATACCATTATGTAATGGAATACTTTTGTGTGGCCTTGTAAATCAATAACAAATGTCTTTGCACCACAAATTATGTAAGATGTATATTATAATATGTACTTTATAGTTGCATATAAATTTTATTAAGTTCGCATGAGTGTAACACGATTAAAATGCATTTGAAACATTTTTTTCCCATTGACCGTAATGTAACAGAATACTTTTGATTGTCCCTGTAATTGATCTATGCATCCGATTTTCATAAAATTTGAAATAACTCGAAAAAATTATGTAATAATTATGTATTTTAAATTTCAAACGTATAGAATATATTTGAAACTTTTTCCCCATTGACCGTAATGTAATTGAATACTTTTGATTGCCCCTGTAATTGATCTATGCACACGATTATCAAAAAATTTGAAATAACTCGACAGAATTATGTAATAATTGCATATTTTAAATTTCAAACGATTAAAATGCATTTGAAACTTTTTTCCCCATTGACCGTGATGTAATGGAATACTTTTGATTGCCCCTGTAATTGATCTATGCACACGATTATAAAAAAAATTTGAAATAACTCGACAGAATTATGTAATAATTGCGTATTTTAAATTTCAAACGATTAAAATGCATTTGAAACTTTTTTCCCCATTGACCGTAATGTAAGGGAAAACTTTTGATTGCCCCTGTAATCGATCTATGCATCCGATTTTCATAAAATTTGAAATGACTCGACAAAATTATGTAATAATTATGTATTTTAAATTTCAAACGATTCGGTTGGGTAGTTTTTGCGTTGTTATATGCGGACAGGCAGACGGACAGACGGACAGACGGACGGACTGAACGACCACTATAGGTACTACGTATTATAATTACGAACGCACCTAAAAACCAAGGCCCCCTTATCATAATATCAAGGCCTCGCATTCAGGAGAAAATCTATTGTTAAAATTGTCCCTATAATTGCCAACTTATTATATGACTTTGTCTCGTATGTAACGCCACCTGGTGCATACTACTGCTAATAATCCCATAGGAAATAATGGAAAACATTTCAGTTTCTAACATTAGATGGCGCTACCAACGTGAAAATCATGTAGTTCAGCGCCCCATGTACTGCGGTCAAAGGAAACTTGGTGAATGACAAGCCTTTATATTATGATAAGTTAGCTTTGCTAAAAACATGTCATCGGTCTACTCCAAAATCTTGCCCTTCCATAGATTTTGTTCCGGGGACACACATGTTCAGTTTCTCATCTTTAATTTTGACTTTATTTCAAACTTGTATAAAAGATATATTCTAATCAGGGCTGTAGCTAAGAGGGTGCTAGAGGTGGCTCATCACCCCCCCCCCCACACACACACACACACTAAAAGATTTTTATCCTCCCCTGGAAAAGATTCCAAGGTCACTAAATGAATTTATGTTCCGAAAAATCTAATTGAAATTCTGTTCAGTAATCTAATTTAGTTTTGAGGCCCTTTCAAAATTTTGCAGAAATACTAAATTGAAACTAAGCTGAGTGTTTCAACACTCGCTCATCCTGTTTGCACATATGATTAGCTAACATGATGTTTAATATTGCATTAGTTATACATTCAAATTTCATCATATTCGTTTCTTAGCATAAAATAAAGTTATTACAAAAGTTTAATTAATATGCATCACGAATTTATCTTACTGCGTCAGAGATAGAGAAAATGCGAGCGCACCCCTCCCGAATTTTCTTGAGCCGCTCGCTCTCCCCCCCCCCCCTATTATTCATTTCTAGCAATTGCCCTGATTCAATTTAAGCCCAGATTAACAGATTAAATTTTCATGACCAGTGCTACCAATTCTTATTTGGACAGTCGTAGTAGAACAAATCAGTTCTTGGCCAAATCAGTATATTTGCATATTCCATGTTGAAAATATTATATCTATCGACAGTTAGAAGGGTATAAGTCATGGGGGACTACCCAACTTTTATAATTATATAATCTTTTAACCCTTTCGGCGCGGAACACTTCCACTGAAACAATGTTGAAATTAATGAATAACATCGGAATTTAAGTACAAATTTATTTGAAAATAAGAAAAAGCTATTTTTCCTATACATAAAAAACGTAAAGAATATCAGAATACCAGAATTCTGTGTCACTGTGGAATATACATATACCATATGCCCCATGCAGCCATTTTGAATAACATGAATCTCAAATCCAGAGCTTCATAATTTACCTAACAATATAAAGAATGAGGAACTGATAAAGAGTAGCTTCGTTTATCAGGGAGAGTATTTTTTCTGTTGAAAATATTGGAACAATTTTAAAATACCATTGGAATTGTACAACTCAAATTTACTTTTGACCTACAAAAACACTAGATCACACGTCCCACTTCATCAAACTACCGATTCCTGCTAAGACGTTCAGTATGTAGTTATGAACACTAGCATCATCTTTTGGAGCTGTACTGAAACTCCCTTTAATGAGCAGTAAAACAGGCGTATCAATGTGCCCCAGTTACTTTACCCCAGTCACTTTAGAGACTTTTACAGTTTTTTTTTTTTTTTTTTTTTTTTTCATTTTTTAAGATTGTATAACGATAATCATATTTCACTGTCCAAAAGGAAAGACAGACAAAATAGACTTGGTACTCAATGTGTTACTGAAGGGAAAGATAAAATGAAAAAAATAATAGTAAAAAATATTTAAGAATTAGCTGTATAAATCATAAGTTAAAATAGTTGTAATTAAACCAATATTTCAATTTAATACCAAACACTGAAACATTTCACTCGTTTTAATTTTATTCTGTTTTTTCTTTTTAAGGCATTATCCTGACGAACAACTGGACAGAGATGTCCAGGGCCATCCGTTTGCCGAAGAATATGCAAGACAACTCAGCGCCATCTTTATCCGATCCGAACTAGGATTCTACGGTTCAAGGTAAAAAACGATTGATCCTAAAATTATTTTCACTAAATATTGGATCGAAAAATTTTAATGAAACTTCCAAGTAGCTTTAAAATGCTTTATACAAGATGTACTCGAACACTGTGTACAAACTTGGAAAGGAGATAGATAACATCGTAAGGAATCATAATTACGTAGGAAAGCACAGGCGGAACGGAAATAGATAGATGGTGCTGTATATGCGAGCTCTCGAGGTCGGCACAGTGTTGCCAGTGGGTTACTTTTTCTTAAGGGTGTATTAAAAAAAACGCTTTTCCAGCTTCAACAACTCGAAATTTTCTGATACAATTTCAGACACATTTTTAAAAGTAAAAGCATGAAACTTGCTGAGGGGATTTTTCAAGAGACGTACAAGGTGCTCTGTGATGTCGTTTTATGCTCCATTCATTAGAATTTGATTTATAAACAATTATCTTTTCAGTAGGACCCTTTTTTTTCGTTCGCAGATCTCCTGCTTCGGGAAAATCGGTTAAAAATGCCGTTTTTGATTGCTTTTTTTTGCAAAATTTTCAGCATTTATCAAAGAATCGACAACCACGGCATCTTGTGCACTTACTAAATAAGACAATTCGTCAGTTTGATGATTATGAGAGCAAACATGAATTTAAAAATAAATCGGAAAATAAGCAGTTTGAATCGAAATGAACCCTTAATTCAGATTTCTTGATTGATTTACCGATGTTCTCGCACTTGCTCTGAGCCGCATGTGGGTTCAGAGGACGGAGAGCCATCTCATTATGGAAGTTGTGTACATGACCATTTGGGCCAGGCATTTTGGAACAAGTGGATTGGGCGTGTTTGTCCCGTCACTTGACCTCCCGGATCACCAGATTTGTCTCCTCTGGATTTTTTCTCTGGTGTACCATGCACAGCCTTATATACGACTCGTCCATCAAGAATTCTGAAATGGACTTAATGGCACGAATATCCATCGTTGCTGTTGCGAACCGTGAAACACCCGGTTGTTTCGAACATGTCCCGTCAATCCACGTCGCGTCAGTGTCATGCGTGCATACTTTCGAATGGCGCAATTTCGAACTGTGATGCTTTAATGTCATATTTTTTATTTATTATTATTTTGTGTGTGTGTGTAATATAACGTTTACACTACATTTTGCGTTGTGGCCTTATTGTCTTTGTGTCTTTTTATCCCGTTAGAGTAAACGTTTCCGCCCATGTTTTAAGATGTAATTATGGCTCCTCATGCCATAATAATTACACCTCCCATCTAAATTTGTACACGGCATTCGAGGACACTCTGTAGAAGAATAAAAAATTAATTACATCTCTATAGCAAATTATATGGAATTAAATTTTTTTGCAGAATGTTTCGTAAATATATAGTGTAGTTTTATATAATAATACTGAAAAAGAAAACAGATTTTTGCATCAAAGAATGTGTGGCCGGAAATCTCACTTTTGGACTGTAAATTGGGATGATAAAGTTTCTTTTTCACAAAACAACCTTGTTTGAATTTTCAGCATTATACGCCTTTATACGAATAATGAACTCATTACGCGCTTCAAATATGCGTGTAGTTACCTCACTGTTAAAATTTGCAGCAAAGTTTTTTGTCATTTGACCGTTTTTAGCTCACACGCTTGGGAGCTTATGTGCCCGCCCGTTCTGTATGTATGTACATATGTAATGCAATAAATCATGATAAAAATATCCGATTTGCTTCAAACTTTGGATATAAATTTATTGTAATCAAGCGCTTAACTGATTAGTTTGGGAAGTTCATTGTATAAGTATAAAAAGTGAACGGCTGGCTAATTCCCCCTCTTTATTTACATAAAGGAGTTTTATGCTGAATTACCAGATTTCATTCAAATTTTAGATATAGGATCATTCTGATAAAGCGCCTCCATGATTAGTTTTGGGTGTTCATTGGTTAAGTACAAAAGAGGGTAAACTCCCTTAATTTAAATAAATGTGTTTTTTGGGCAAAATGTATCGATTTGCTTCAAATTTTGAATATAAGTTCATTCTGATAAGGCGCTTCTCTGATTTGTTTCGGGGCTCATTGGATAAGGACTTATGGGCTATCCCTCTTAATTTACGTAAATGGGTTTTTCTTGCAGAATTAACCGATTTGCTTCAATTTTTGGATATATGTTCTTTCTGATAAGGCGAATCCCTGAAAAGTTTTCAGGATTTATAGCTAAGTATAGAAGGGGGAATGGAGGATAACCCCTCTTAAATTAAATAAATGAGTTTTTATGCAGAATTATCAGGTTTGCTTTGAATTCTGGATATAGTTTCATTATGATAAGGCGTATCCCTCATTAGCTTTGGGGGTTCAATTATTAAAGATAAAAGGGGGAAATGTGGGAGATAATCTTCCCTCCTAGTTTGTTTTACGTGGGGCATTATTCCTTGTAAAAAGGCTGTAGTGTAAAAACCTGTAAGCTCAGTGCCATCAGTTTAACTGGGTAATATTCTTTTTGTTATAGAAAACTTATACATTACCGTAATTTAACTGTAATCTGACCATATTTACCGCTCATATTATGGTCAGAAAAGGTTACGTTACGGTTATGTAACCTTTTTCTATAAAAGTGATCGAATGACTGGAAGCTTTAATTCGCAAATTTTTAACAGTGTTTAACCCCACTTCATCTGAGTCAGAACTGAGGTTAGAAATTCACAGTTCAGAAACAATGATATGCATAAGTCTTTAAACAACTTTTTCCATTGTTTATCCGTGATAATATTTTTTAGTGTGCAGAACCTACATAGCAATGTCTACCGTACAAGATGGCACAAAGCAATATAAAATAAGTAGAAAATTCAGAATTAGGATTAAAAAAACATATAGCAGACATCAAATACAATAGAAAAATTACAGTTCTCTTAAGATTATATAGTAAAGAACCGTTACAAATAGATTTTAAAAATAGCAGAATAGTATACCCATCTATATCATATTTTCCGTCTATCATCAGAGAATCAATAGAAATGCTTATACGTAGTGACAATATTTGCAATGAATTTGCCTCCATGGAGCTCCCTAAAATGGGGAAAGAAATTCTTAAAAGGATTTTAATGCAGCAGTATGTAATATTTCACGTTCATAAAACTTTTATTCTTTTTTAATTTTTCCAGTTTATTTCACTATGCTCATGTTCACGTGATTTATGCTTTTCTGTTTATTTTTAATTTGAAGCTATTTTAGCGAAAATTGTTCTTTTATCATTTTTTGTTTTTTAAAAAGTTGCCGTCAGATTGCACGAAACATGCAAAATTAAAAGGGTTTTTTTGCCACTTTATTTTATTTTAATAGATCACTTACAGCATGTAAATAATTTGATGTCTACCAATATTTTTTATTCATTTTATTTTAAATTTCCCTTTTTTTAAATTTGCTACAATTTTAATATTCTAAATATTCAAACCAATAAAATGTCTAATTTAAACAGCTTATCTGATGTCAAAATTTATTTCTCGATCATATTTTTCTAATGTATAGAAGTTGTGTGTAACAATAACATTCTCTATTTTTTTTATTTTTTTTTTTTTTAGAAGTTATTATTTTGAAATTTGTTCAAATTTTGATTAATAATCTGGAATATATTCAGACCAATAAAAACCTTTTAACCCATAAACAATTTTTTCTCTTATTTAAATATATTTCTTGATCTCATATTAGAGAAATTGTGTAACAATGACATCCGCTAATTTTTATTTAATTATATATCTGTTATTTAGTTTGAGGTATCGATATCCTTAAATTTGTTTAATATTTTGAAATATAATTAGCAGTGAAAATGAGATTTCTTTAGGCTTTTGTAATATAATAATCATCTTTAAAAATCTTCACATTCTCTCACCCCAAAAACTGGTGTGATTTGAAAGTTTATCATCTTATCAGTATTTTACGCATCATCATCTTAAAAAAATAAACAACTTATTAAACTATTGATTATTCAGTTTCTTTTTAAAAAAAAATATGCTAAAAATTATACTAAATATATTTAATTAATGGTAAAACCTCTTATACATTGCAAACTTATACAAGAAAAATTCACATCTTAATTTTATTTCTATATCACACATAAACCTCAGGTGAAGTTCAATAAAGAGTTATACAGTAACAGAAAACAGAATCTTTTTTCCTTTTTAAATATTCATTTGGAAAATCCGCCTTGTACATTTTATTTTTGTTATTATTCTGCGTGAAGGAAGATTTTCTGAAATTTTTTTTGCTCTTTGATCTAACGAAAACATGAACAAAATTGTTTTTAGGATTTCATACCTCAAAAGATAAAAATGGAACCATGACTTTGAAACGGAAATAAAGAAAAAAAAAAAAAAGAAACTAAAAACGGAAACTTGTTTAAAAAAAAGAAGAAAAAATACTAACATAAACAAAATAAAAATGGAACTTAACCTAACCCTATTTTTACGGAATTATTTATCAAGAAATTGCTTCAGCTCAATAATTATCTTCTTTAATATATCTTAATGTATATTGGAATTTTTAAATTGTAATAATGCGAAATTTAGATGTGTTTTTTCATTAAAATTGATTAAATACATCGTCAGTTATAACTTTTTTTTCGCAAAATATTTGCAAAAAAAGTCAGATTAATTAACCAAAAATATTCTTATGAAAATAAACACAAATCTTATAAAAGCAATGTATTTAAACATATTATGATCCTCTCTGAAAATTGAAAGTTTTTTTATAGTTGAAAATGTTTCATATAATTTTTTTCTTAAAAAGAAAAGCTATACCTATAAAATTATATATATATAAAATCCCTCCGTGTATAACGATTCCGGGGTCAACCCATCCACGAGAAAAAACACTTATTGTGACCAATGACAAATTCCATTGTGAAAAGTTATCTCCGATTTTAAAGGCTATCAATTTTTTGTCCAATGCAAACGTTCAAGTCGTAATGGAGCGTTCTCATTTGTCAGATTTACAGTTTGAGCTGTAAATGACGTCACTACATTTTACTGTGCTTTGAAATCATTTCCCTATTTCAAACATAATATTCACACTGTTAAAAATTTGACTCATTTACTGCAGCATTACTCCACCGCTTTTATAGAAAACGATTACTTTGCTGTGTTATGGAGCATTCTCTTTGGTCATAAGAGACATTCTATAAAAGCTGTGGAGTGACGCTGCAGTAAATGGGTCAAATTTTTAGCAGTACACTGTTAAAAATTTGACCCTTTTGCTGCATCATCACTCCCCAGCTTTTATAGAATACACTGTAAGTAACACACCAAAGTAACCATTTTCTATAAAAAGCGTTGGAGTGATGCTGCAGCAACTGTTAAAAATTTTGACCCATTTGCTGGAGCATCACTCCACTGCTTTTATATAAAGCAGTTACTTAACTGTGATATGGAGCATTCTCATTGGTCATAAAAGAGATATTCTATAAAAGCTGTGGAGTGACGCTGCAACAAATGGGTCAAATTTTTAACAGTGTAATACGGTAAAGTAATCATTTTCTATAAAAGCTGTTCTCATTTGTCAGATTTACAGTTTGAGCTGTAAATGACGTCACTACATTTTACTGTGCTTTGAAATCATTTCCCTATTTCAACCATAATATTCACACTGTTAAAAATTTGACTCATTTGCATAAATATATAAAAAATTTGCTCATTTCATAAATAATCAGATTAATTAACCAAAAATACTCTTATGGAAGTATCGCAAATTTTATAAAAGAAAATTTATTGAAGGTATTTAAATATATTTGATTCTCTCTGTAAATTAAAAGTTTTTTATAGTTGAAAATGTTTCATATAACTTTTTTTTTTTTTTTTTTTTTTTTTTTTTTTTTTTTTTTTTTTTTTGACGATGCAGCAAAACAGTCAAATTTTTAACAGTGTTTAATTAAAACTTTTTATTTAAGAAAAGCGAAGGTGCGTTTTAAATACAATATTGTTAGAATTTTTATATTCGTGTTGCTTTATTTATTTTTCTATTTTTATTTATTTATTTATTTATTTTTTACAACCATGAATGACTTCATTGTCACATAACAAATCACGATTGTTTACTCTTTATTGTTGACATTTGTTTTCGATCTTATAAAGTATTTTCTTTTAAGTATTAGCTAATGGTATAAAATAGTTAATTCGCAAATGTTTTAAAATAGCATTATTAGTGCATGTTTCGCATTATTAATGCATGCTTATTTGCATGTTTTTTGTGAAATAATTACTGTAATTTTGTGAGTGAAATTCATTAGCTGCATATTCTATGCCATTATTTTACCCATTCAATTAATAATTTGGCTACCCTCTCAGTCTGGAAATGGCCAAAATGAGAAAAAATTTTATACATTTTGGATATTTTTATCATTTTCTCTCAGTATTTTAAAATATTTTTTGGCTATAGTTTCACAATGTTTTCTTTTATAATTGATATTTTACCTTACTTTATTCTTTTAAAATTTATGCATTTACCATTCTTTCATTACAATCCCTCCCCATCCACCAGAAAATTTTGTTATTTTTTTTTTTTTCCCTCATGTTCAATCTTTGTATTTTTCAAAATTGTTTAAGACTAAAGTGGCTATGATTGACCAAAGTTGTTGTAATGTTTTATCATCCTTTTAAAAATGGAGCCACGTCATTTTGACGGGCTACCTACTAGTTGATTAAGAATATTACAACTTGTTGAAAAGATTTGTCTTCGAATGTTTCTATCCGCTATATTGATTAAATACATCGTCAGTTGTAACTTTTTCCGCAAAATATTTACAAAAATAATCAGATTAATTAACCAAAAATACTCTTATGGAAGTATCGCAAATTTTATAAAAGAAAATTTATTGAAGGTATTTAAATATATTTGATTCTCTCTGTAAATTAAAAGTTTTTTATAGTTGAAAATGTTTCATATAACTTTTTTTTTTTTTTTTTTTCTTTTAAGGAAAAGCTTTACGTGTGAGATTGATAAAGAATATTACAACTTGTTGAAAATATTTGCCTTCGAATGTTTCTCTCCGCTATCTAAATTAAGAACATTATGTGGTAATTAAGTATATATGTGGAAGGAAAGTAAAATTTTCATTATTGGACAGAGTAAATATGTTCTAAATAAGTTAAATATATGCTAAGCTAAATATATGCTAAATAAGTTTTCTTAAGTGATACTTGAAAGTACTGTTAGTGCATAAAGAGTTCACTTAAACGGAACGGGCAACATAAATGAATATAAAAAATAAATAAGAAAATAAATAATAAATAAATAATAAAATACAAAATAAATAAATAAACGCAAGGTAAACAAATAAATATAAAAATACATAAAATAAATAAAAAGTAAATATAAGAAACAAATAATTACAAATCTAAGAAAAAATATTTAAATAAAGAAATCAACAAGAAATCATGGAACATAATTTAACTTTCGTGGAATAAAAACGAATCCAGAAATCACTATATTGCCACTAATATTGTCAGTCAATACATTTTTTAAATAATAATAATAATAATAATAATAATAATAATAATAATAATAAAAAGATAATAGTATCAAGTGGAAATTTATATCACGTAATAAGGTTTACGGTACGAGTATTTTGTAAAGATTCATTTGTAAATATTTTTTACGTTTTCCTTTGTGGTAAGCTTTCGAAATTTTATTTTATTTATTATTATTATTATTATTATTTTAGATTACTGTAGAACCCCGCTAATCCGAACTAATTGGAACAACCGTGAATTTATAAGTAGCTTAGTCACCACGTATAGACGAGGTTGAAAAATAAATCAATTCTATTGATAATTTGTGACATCAAACTCTTGAAAGGAAAAATAAATTTTTATCATCCGAATTAAATACTTTTTTCATTTTTGAAAAGAATTATATTGTGACTGGCAAACAAGCTGATACTCGAGATTTTTTTTTCTTTTTTTTTTTCTTTTTCTTTTTTTCTTTCTTTTTCTTTTTTTCTTTCTTTTTCTTTTTTTCTTTTTTTTTTTTTAATGGCTTCTACGAGTAGACCTATAGTGCACGTTTTCTTTTATATTCGTGTACATATGTTTTATTTTTACAATAGTGAGTACTTTTTACTCTATTCAAGCTGTTTAAATAATAAAAAACATAACTTACTGCCTTCTTTGTTTAATTGTTACTTCTACACTTTTTTTTTTTTTTTTTTTTTTTTTTCTGACTTCCATGCTGTAATCTGGAAAATTTCGTGAGACAATCTTTTCAAGTATAGTTTTTCGAAAATAAAATGGGTTCGGCATTTCCGATTACCAGGATTTTTCTGTACACTGAGGTGACAAAAGTCATGGGATACCCTGCTAACAGTATGTTGGTCCCCCGTTTGCCCGGAAAATCGCAGCAACACGACGCGACGTGGCACGACTCCACGAGTCGTTGGAAGTCCTCTGGAAAAATATTAAGCCACGTAACTTGTATAGACGTCCATAATTTCGAAAGTGTTGCCGGTGGAGGATTTTGTGCACGAACTGATTTCTGGATTATGTTCCAAAAATGTTCGATGGGATTCATGTCGGGCGTTCGCGGTAACCAAATCATCCGCTAGAATTGTTCAAAATGTTCTTTCATCCAATCGCCAACAGTTATGGCCCGGTGATATGATGTATTGTCAACCCGAAAAATTCCGTCTTTGTTGAGGTACAGGAAGTTCATGAATGGCTGAAAGTAATCTCCCAGTAGCTGAACGTAATAATTTTCAGTTAACGATCGGTTCGGCTTGACCAGCAGATCCATTAAATTCCATATAAACACAACCCACACCATTATGGAGCCACCATCAGCTTGCACAGTGCCTTGTTGACAGCTTAGGTCCGTGGCTTCATGGGGGTTTGCGTCGCATTCGTACCCTTCCATCAGCTCTTACCAATTGAAATCGTGACTCTTTTGATCTAGGCACTTTTTCCCGATCGTCTGCTATTCAACTAATATGGTCACGAGCGCCGGAACGCCGATGTAGGCGATTCCATGCTGTTAGTCATGGCATCGAGTCGGTCTTCTGTTACTATAGTCCATTAAAGCCAAGATTATCCGGACTATTCTAATGGACACACCCGCCGAACGTCCCATATTCTCTTCTGCGGTTATTTCACCCAATGTTGCATATCTGTTCACACTGACAAGTCCATGCAGACGTCGCTGGTCTCGGTCATTAAGTGCCGGCGGTCGTCCACTACGTTGTCCATAATGGGAAGTTATGCCTGAATTTAGATATTCTCGGCACACTCTTGACACTGTGGATATCAGAACGTTGAATTCCGTAACGATTTCCGAAATGGAATGTCCCGTGCGTCTAGCTCCAACTAACATACCGCGTTCGAAATCGGTTAATTCTCGTCGTGTCTCGTGTGGCCATAATCGCATAATCAACCTTCTCACACGGAAGCATTTGAACATAAATGAAAGGCCTGCCCTGTGACGGACCATTTATACAATTTGTAAGCGACACTACTACCATCAATACAGGGTGTCTCAGAAGTAATGGGACAAATTTAAAGAGGAGGTAGGGAACATCACAAGGATTCAGAATTGCATAGCAACCCATGGTCGAAAACGTCATGGGAAGATAGCATAACAGGTACAAGGGATGAAGAGACACAATACTGAGATCATCTGAAATAATTATTTATTAGTCAACAATATTACATTTACAGTAGTATATGTAGTTATATGTGAAAATGTTACAAAAGGTGATCAAAGTTTCCACCATTGCTAGCGATGCATGCATTACATCGTCGAACTATGGATTGGCGGACTCGCTCAAATACACCTGGATTTTATTGGATATCCGCAGTAACACAGATGAGTCTTGCAACCAGATCCATTTCAGATTCCACAGACGTTGAATACACAGCGTTTTTCAGTGCACCCCAAAGAAAGAAATCGATGCTGCTTAAAACGGGAGAGCGTGGGAATTAAAAAATTCCCAAATCTGAGAAAGCTGTTTTTCTCCAATGCTCTTGTGAACAACACAACCTACCGACGAATAAAGATGTTTCCGACCTTGGGTTGCTATGCAATTTTGAATCCTTGTGATGTCCTCTACTTGTCCTTTAAGTTTGTCCCATTACTGGGACACCCTGTATATTTGCATATTGTTATCCTATGACTTTTGTCACCTCAGTGTATATTTAATAACTATTAATAACAATTTTTTGTATGTGTGTGCTTAAAATTTTATATATAGATGCGCTTTGTAATTTTTCTGTAAATATAAGATTTTAAAAATTCAACATTATTTGTTTTTATTCACCCTTTTTAAACATAAACATTGTTTTTTATACTTTTATAAGTATTCATGTATCACAAGATCAAAACAAATTAATTCTGAAACATAGTCATCCATTTTTAAAGGTATTTTCTATCCATTTCTTTGCTACATATATTGTACGATCAACTATCATTAGTAAGACTTTAAAGAGGGGAAACCTTTCAAAAATCTTGTAGCAATCTAAAAAAAGAAAACATTCTATAAGGAACGGTAATGATACAAATATAGCTGAATCCCAAGCGATACTTAAGGTAAAGCATTAAAGTATTAAGGTTACAAAAAAAGACAGTCAAAGAAAATATTGGAAAACTAAATGCCACCCACATCCGATTATTGGCAGGCATATTGCATGCGTTAAAATATAGAAAAGACATATGAAGAAAACAACTGCAAGATTGATTAGATGCGTTAAAAAAAGAGTTGCAAGAAATACTTTAATGGAGTTGAAAATACCATAATTTAATGGAGAATTTAATTTTATGTTATTCCTTTCACTACTTTTCTTTAACTCATACTACATTGAAACTTCCATTTATTCTCGTCGCTCCATTTAGATACAGTCGGTTCTCGTTAATTCGAAATCGGATAAATCGAATCTGCGCTTAATTCAACTTAAACATGAAGTCCCGAAATTTTCAATGGCAGAATAATGTCAAAATTTTTCATTTATTCGAACTCTATTTCTCATGACTTCATTTATTTCGAAATAATTAAAATTCCAATTTTTTGTTTTTTCTTGCTTCAGATTCTTGAAATAACTTTTCTTCTTTCATTTTTGCCAAAATTGTTCTGAACTAGTATACACATAATCCCATGCATTTGATATCCGTTTTCTTAATGGACTGTTTCTCCATAGACACCCCCCCCCCTTTCCTTCCATTGTGTTTGCTCCTAATTTTTTAATTAGTTTGTGTATTTATATTTTTTTAATTTAATGAGATGGAACCCTTCGAAATTCGATGAAAGAAAATGTTTAAGGATGAGCTGTTTCATTGATTTATGATAAATGATAAATTTCATCTTTTATTGATCAGTCTAACTCTCAAACAAATATTATTTTAAGCTAAGATTAACAAAATACTATAAAACTCATGTAAAAAAATATTAAAATTTGAGCTAGATATATGAAAAGAACTTAACATAGACTTAACGTAGACTTAACATTATCATCCGAGTCTTTTTCACTCAGTAGTGTGGGCACTTAAGGCCGTGCCAAATTAATGAATTGTAAGAAATTTTTGTTGCTGTTGTGAGTAAGTTGATATGAAATCCAGTTAAAAATTAATCGTGTTTTTTCAAGATAAACATTAAATGCTTATAAAATTTCAGAATGTTTTTTTTATTTTTAATATTTACATTTGTGTACTTTTTTTTTTTCAGGACACATACAGCAATTTTAGTGGACGGAAGAGGGCGTGTAGATTACGTAGAGTGCACCATGAAGGAACCCATAGACATACCAGCTACAGACAGTGCTGAATGGGTGACGACGAGAATGCAGTTTACAATCAACGAGCAACCCTCCACACGCATCATATCTAGACTGTGACACCTGTTATTTATACATTAGTTGAATGAAAAGGGACATTTTTTTTTTATATATTTATATATTAAAGTATATACGTATTTTTAAATCATAAACTATTTTTGTAAATGAGGAATTGCCTTAGAGTATTACAGTGTGACTTCAAAATAATTACTATCGTAATCACACAGCTCATCATAATGATATCATGGTAGCAAAACTGTGACCATAAAAAAGTGTTTGACATAGAAATTTGAGGCTCAAAATTTTATTGTTATTGTACATCACTATCTGCTTCTATATATACACCCATTGTTATTTCATACAATAAAATGCGAACTATTAGGAAATTCTAAATATATTATGCTTATTGGTAACACGAAATTATTAAACTAAACCATATCTGACGAAAATAACTATTTCAGTATAATGAATACCCCTCCTTCATTCTGAAAATTTGTATATATTCGAAGAAAAATTAAGGAGCTTGTATTAATGTTCCATATAGGGACAGGCTGAGTGACTAAGGTTACTATATGGTTCTGAAATTCAGTATAACTGAATAGTTTTAAGTTTCGGATTTTGAAATTCAATTCAGCATCCACTAACAAAATTATACATAAGGTAGATAAATAAAAAATGGCCAGTTTTCCTAAGATAGACTATATCCAAAAGTAGAATTAATTTCTGTTTTAATTGTAATTGCATTGTAAGTCATGTATTTGCAGTACACGGCGCTGAATTTGAAGAGATCTCATTCATCGGCAGTCATTGTATGCCGTGGTTTGAATCTTGAGAAGCAGTCGTTCTAATTTCCAGACAAGAACATATTTTAATTTACAGACATTCAAATTATCAGAATCTTGAGTTATCATAAGTTTCCTGAAAGGGTTATTTCGTTCTCTTCAAACACATTTACTTCAATTATAATATCATCAGATTAATAGTTTTGCGTCGTGCAAATGGCGACCCTATGCGTGTTCCCAAGGCGGCCCGGCACTCCGAGCAATTTAGGAAACAAATATGAAGACCAATGCAATAGAATATTTTTCAAAATTTCAATTTGTTGTCGTTTATGACCATCATTTATAGTCAGACTTCTCCAACAATTTCCACACAATTTAGAACATCAGAGATCGTCTAAAAAGAGTCAGTAATTTCCAGAATAAACGCCCTAAACTACCGTGCACAAAAAATGGTTCAAAGTATTTTCGTGTCAAAAAGTAAGAAGATTAAGTAGACAGTTTACCTCAAAATTGATCAAAAAGTTGATTTTTAAAAAAATATTAAATGAAAGCTTGTTTAATTGTAAATATTTTGGCGCGTCGTTTGTACCCATGCGGCAATTATATATCACGAGATAGTCTAAATTTTGATAACATACTCAGCGCATTTCCCCACATAAATGAAAACTTTAAACAATTTTTTCTCCATATTCATATTTGATTTATTTTCATTATTTTTTAAATGTTAAGATCTTTTTTCTATTTGAGATAGGGATATAAAATATTTTATATATGTTCTTTATTATACAGGGTGATTCATAAAAGATGGGCAGAACTTTAAGGGGTTATAGTACACTTAAAGACAAATAATATTAAATAGGAGACTAAGGGTCCCAGACGTATTCCCAAGGAGATAGGGGGCATTAAAGTTTAGGGTCCGAAATTTCAAATGATTATAAAAAATGGAAAAATTGGTCGATTCGTTTGCGGTTTTTGCAAAAAATTTTCTTTATGCCAGTATTTTCTTGAAATAAAATTTTAAAGTTCAATTTCAAAAAATGCCGATAGGGGGCGCTTTAGACTTTGGAGTAACAAACAACTATTTATCAACGTTATTTTTTGTATTTCTTTAAATGATTTCGAAAGCTTAGACTTAAACTTAAATTTTGATCTAAAAATCTGAGTCCTAACGAGTAGTTAAGTAGCGTAAACTGAAATTTGAAATTTGAAACCCTTCTCCCCCCAGAACAAAAATCAGTTATTCCCGATCTTTGTGTCGTAGATTAGGCTCTAACTACTGCCGCGTTTTGCTAAAATTATTCTTTATGTCAGTATTTTCTTGAAAATAAATTTTAAAGAAAATTTTCAAAAAATTCCGATAGAGGGCGCTTTAGACTTTGGAGTAACGAACAACTATTTTATACCGTTATTTTTTGTGTCTCATTAAATGCTTTCTAAAGCTTAGACTTAAATTTTCAGCCCAAAATCTGAATCGTTAGACGTGGTTAAGTTTCTGGGGAGAGGGGTTTGAAATTTCTACTCCTGAGCACAGTTCAGTTTACCATGTCCACACATTGTGTGCTGTGATACGAGGTAAAAAGACACAAATTAGGATTATGTTACCAAAGGGATTATGTTATTAGGATTATGTTACCCTAATTTACACAAATTAGGATTATATTACAATAAATGTTCAAAATTGTGACCACCAGAGGTTATGCACGCAGAACAACGGCGAAGAATGGAACGGCGAACATTCGCGAAAACATCAGGCTTTTCGAGCACTTCCCCTACAGCGGCGGAAAGTCTGGCGACCTCGGGGGACCCTCGGGGGATTCAATGGGTGTCTCATACATAAGAGCCTTCAATTGTCCCCAAAAAAAGAAATCGAGCGGTGAAAGATGTGGCGAGCGAGCAGGCCAAGCAACAGGACCACCTCGACCAATCCATCTGTTCGGAAATGTGATGTCCAGATAGTTGCGGACGTCTCGTACGTAATGGGCTGGTGCTCCATCGTGCTGGAACCACATGACCCGCCGGATGCGTGGAGGAACAACGTTTAACAGGTCTGGCAGCACATGTTGCAGAAATGTGAGGTATGTTTTACCGTTGAGGCGTTCAGGAAGAAGGTACGGTCCGATTAGGTGGTCTCCGAGGATTCCTGCCCAAACATTGATGGAAAAGCGTCTCTGATGAGCATGTGGATACGTAGCATGTGGATTGACTCCGCCCATACATGTGCATTGTGTGTTAAATGTACCTTCACGTGTAAAGGTACATTCATCGGTGAAAAGCACAGTTCGTCCAAAATGTGGATTTAGCGCGTTCTGCTGCAGAAACCAGCGGGCGAATTCAATACGATTTGGATAATCCCCTGGAGACAGTTTCTGGACTCGTTGCACATGAAACGGGAGCAAATGTTCATCCTTCAGTACCCTCCAAGTCATGGACTGTGAGGTATCCACCTGCCTAGCCACTGTTCGTGTACTTGTACTTGGCTGCGCCGCTACTACATCCAGAATGGCTTCTGCAGCAACTACTGATTCGTCCTTGCACGACCTGCATTCGACCGGGAAGCGAGAAATGATCCCGTCTCACACAACTGTCTGTGCAAGCGCTCGAAAGTTTTGCGGTTAGGCAACCGCCTGTTGGAAAATCGCTCTCCATACATTCGTTGTGCCTCTGCACCATTTCCATCTGCCGCTCCGTAAATTAAATGCATCTCAGCCTTTTCCTTATTCGTGAAGGGCACCATCTTCCGATTCATTACTACAGCGACTTACACTTGACTCACCGTTCGCATTTTCGCCGTTCCTAACCGATATTGCAAAATAACAAACTGCGCATGCGTGTGGACTCTATTAAAATTCTCCCTACTAGAAAAATTGCACAGGTTTACCGAGGTTGCTTTCGTCATCATACTAAATTGGCGATTACTTTTTGGCGTTCAAATATGTGATACAGATAACAAATCGTAATTAACAACATTAACAAGAAAATTACTGTTATTATTCTTAGATTTACAGAGGCGTTTAATACTTAAGATTTTATTTCGATATTTTATTTCTTTGTGAATCTAGTGTTTTAAATCTCCAATATTAATTTATTTTAAATTTGTTTCCGATTTAATCATATTAAGATACTTAAATAGTTTATTGAAGTATTTTACGCGTTATAATAATTTTTTAATCATTAATAATTTATTGTAATTAAATATTATCAAATATTAATAAAGTTGTGGTATCAATGAAATAATATTTATAATAAATATTAATTTATATTAAATAAATTTATAATATCTTATTTATAATATTAAAATATATGTTAGAGAGATATTTTATAGTAGATGCTATAAAAAATAAAAATGATAATAATTTATGAATTATTGTATAATGATTAATTTTTTTTAACTGTTCAATAAATTTAAAAGTATTTTGTAAAAAAATATAAGCTGATTTGCAGTATTTAAATAATTAAATATATATATACATATTATCATTAAATGATTTACTTGAATATCTATTTCTATAATATTTTAGTATTTACTTATTATTAACATTAAATATTATCAAATATTTTCATTATAAATAAAACAAATGTAATTGATAATAAATATTTTCTTCTTTATTATCTGAAGAAGATAATATTTTATAAATAAATATAAAATATCATTAAATTTCAATGAAATATTTATATGTAAAATTTCATTTATTGAAATATATGGATATTATAACATTACTAATATAATAATAATTTGATGAGGATCTAAGTTATTATTGTATTATTATATTTATCAATGATAAATCAGCAAATATGATAATTTGTTATATTTATATCTATCTTATTATCTGTATACACATTATCTATAAATTACTGACACATTTAATTTTATAATATAACAACAACAATTATTTCATAATTATTTATTACAAAATATAATAATTTATTTTTATCAAATATTCTAGCTTATTTTATATTCAGATATGCTATAAATTGTATGAAAATTATGTAACATTAAATATTATACTATCAATAAATAATTTGATAATAAAATATTAAATATAATTAGCTAGTTGCAATACCTAGGCATTTCTTATTTATTAATTATAGATAATTATCTCACTTAATTTGATAATAGTATAACTAAAAAATTCTATTTTAAATTAAAAAAAAAATCTTAATAATAATCTATATCCTTGCAAAGTAATTTGTATTTTTGATAGATGTAAAAAAGGAAAGAGAGGAAGTTAAATTAAAGTCAAAGCATAAGAAAAGTTTTTAAAAAGTTAAAATAAATATATTTTATCATTAAAAATGTAAAAAGAAAAAAGAAAAACAATTAAAACTGAATTATTTACATCCATAAAAAAGTGAAAAATAAAGAAAGAAAACTTTTCTGTTCTGCCATCTATATCCAGTTATTTGTACGAATTTATTAAAAGAATTTATAATTATCTGAATAGATAGCTTTTAAATTTAATTTTTATAACTAAATAAAAAAAAAAAAAAGAAAAAGAAAAAAAGAAAAAACAGTTTTATGAAGCCGTATTTAAAAAGGAAGACCATAGTAATAATATTCAACAAAAAATGTATTTAGTACTTAATAAAATTACATAAAAATGTAATATAGGATCTAAAATATTAATGCATTATTAAATTTTAAAAATAAAAAATTATTACATTTAAATTTATATGTATTACTTAAAATAAATTAATGTTTCCTTAAAGATGTATTATTTTGGCAGCAGAACATACAAGATGTAAAATAAGATAATCATTTTTATTATTATTATAAAGGAATAACATGTATTTGCATTATAAAGGAAATAATATACTTAGAGGAAAAGAATAATATATATTTGCATTTACATTTTTATAAGTATTACGTTTAAATTACTCATTGATAAGCTCATTTGCAAAATTTAACTCTTTATCTGTTCAGTAATAAATAATATCCTAATTGCGTTACTAATAAATATTAAAAAATCACATGAAACTATTTCTAAAGCACTGTTTTTGTTAATAAAAATAAAATAATTAATAATGTAATATGGGATGAAAATGTCACGTCTGATAAGATAAAAGCGCCAATATGGTAACCCTCTATGTACAATTTTTCTAGAGAGAGAATTTCAATCCAAGTCCGCACGCATGCTCAGTTTGTTATTTTGCAATATCGGTTAGGAACGGCGAAAATGCTCACCGTTCAGTGGTTTTTATGCCTGAATCGTGTCGAAATTGCATACGTGTTCTTCTTCTTCCCCATTTGACATTTGCATACTTTCTGTCTCCTTCTTCACCCGGTGACTAGCGTCAGGAATGGAGCTTTAACGTTTGCAAGAGCGACGTTTCCAACTGTGCCAGTGCCTTTATGAGTGAATTCCGACTATGCAGTCCTTGACGAAAGTTGCATTTTTGCCTCGTATCACAGCACAGAATCGTTGGGCGTGGTTAAGTAGTGCAAACTGAACTATGTTCAGAAGTTGAAATTTGAACCCCCTCCCCTCGCTACTGAACCACGCTCAGCGATTCAGATTTTGAGCTGAAAATTTAAGTCTAAGCTTTAGAAAGCATTTAATGAGACACAAAAAATAACGGTATAAAATAGTTGTTCGTTACTCCAAAGTCTAAAGCGCCCTCTATCGGAATTTTTTTAAAATTTTCTTTAAAATTTATTTTCAAGAAAATACTGACATAAAGAATAATTTTAGTAAAACGCGGCAGTAGTTAGAGCCTAATCTACGACACAAAGATCGGGAATAACTGATTTTTGTTCTGGGGGGAGAAGGGTTTCAAATTTCAAATTTCAGTTTACGCTACTTAACTACTCGTTAGGACTCAGATTTTTAGATCAAAATTTAAGTTTAAGTCTAAGCTTTCGAAATCATTTAAAGAAATACAAAAAATAACGTTAATAAATAGTTGTTTGTTACTCCAAAGTCTAAAGCGCCCCCTATCGGCATTTTTTGAAATTGAACTTTAAAATTTTATTTCAAGAAAATACTGGCATAAAGAAAATTTTTTACAAAAACCGCAAACGAATCGACCAATTTTTCCATTTTTTATAATCATTTGAAATTTCGGACCCTAAACTTTAATGCCCCCTATCTCCTTGGGAATACGTCTGGGACCCTTAGTCTCCTATTTAATATTATTTGTCTTTAAGTGTACTATGACCCCTTAAAGTTCTGCCCATCTTTTATGAATCACCCTGTATATGTGTCATATCTGTCAATAGAATTAGCATTTAGGTTATTATTTTTTTTTTGTGAAATTATATGAAGATGTGATTGTGAACAAATTAAAACCAGACCAAATTTGTACTTTTTTTTCCATAGCAACACTATTTTGACAGTACATTTTTAATCTTCGATTTAAACTATGTTTAGATACCAAATTTTAAGTCATTTGGATGGTAAGTTTTAAAATTATAATCATTTAAAATTTAGGGCTTCTACTGTTAAATTAAATTTTCATATTTCTATTAATAACTTCTGAAATTACAATCCTAATGAGATAATTTTTTGTGCGGTTATAGAATTAAAATACCCTAACATAAATACATTTAATTCGTAATTTTTTTTAATAATATGAATTATTAAACCAATATTCGAAAAGAATATATTAATTGTAACCAACAATTTTTTTGTACATTTATGTTTATTTTATCGTGCTTTATGCGAATTCAAAATTTTATATTTATTTTATCGTGCTTTATGCGAATTCAAAATTTTATATTTTTCTTGGAGGTGGTTTTCAAATTATGCTTTTAAAGCGTCAAAAAAAAAAAAAAAAAGATTTAAAGGATTATTTGTAATGTTCACAAAAGCATAATTAAAAAAATATATAGATTGCTGATTTTAAGGAAATCTTTGGGCTGTCAATAATTGAAACATACTAAGCAAGTGAAATAGTCATATTGGCAATAAATAATACATAAGTAAAACTGACATAGCCGTTCTGTACATTTCAACTATCGAGTATCGAACTTAAATTTTGATAGTAAAACATAAAAATAATTCTATTTTGATCCAATTACCATATTAAAAGCGATTTCCGATATTTTAATCTAAAGACTCCTATAAATTTTGCTAATTAGTCTTTGAGCCAAAACAGTATATATGTAAATTTATACATTTATTAATATTTGTAAGCTTCCCCTTGCGTAAAGACACATGATAAACTTTATACTATTTTGTTTATATTTAAACCTTTTTTTTTTTCTTTTCGACTTCCTTTATAAAATAAAGTTATGAAACAAAATGATCTTCACAATAAAAAGTGTAAAAACATGGCTAATTTTTTTAAATTTTAATTTAAAAATATTAATTTAAAACTCTCTAATCTTATCAATTTTTATTTCTTTTACAATTTATTTTTCCTTATGTTCTCAGAAAAACATTTCAAAATCTTCTATAAAACCATTAGTTCAGGAAGGAAAAAAAATGAAAGTTTTTATTCAAGCTAAAATTGAGTTAAAACACACTTTCTTCACCTTTATTTTCAAACAACTTTTCATTCTGCTTCAAAATCCATTCCTAATTACATTGAATAAATATTTTCGATATTCCTTAGATTATTATTATTATTATTTTTTAATTATACGTCATTTTTGGCTACAGTTTTAACATTTTAAAAGTAGAATAATGTAAAATAAATAAATAGGGTAATGTGGGGGTAATTATGAGCACCCCTATATTGGAGAAAATTTTAAAATTTTATTTCAAGTTGTAATGTATTTTTCATTTTAAACATCCTTTATCACTCGTCTAAAACATTTTTGATATCCAAATAGCAATTTGGAAAAAAGTCTACCAAAATGTTTAATAAACCGATTTATCAGTTTGGAGCTCTCAGGGTCTTAATTACCCCCAAATAAATGTGTGTAGGCAAGTATAAAGAGGAAATATAGTTGTCATAATTTCCCCAAACTTTTTTAATTTTGAATTTTTGATAGGGAAATTATAACCATCTTTTTAACTTAACCCTTTCGGGTCCGATTTTTTTTTTCAATTTTTAGAAAAAATTACTTTTACGTTAATAATCTTACTCTAAGCAATCCAAATAAATTAATTAGTGTTTAACGAGTAATTTATTGTTTGAAACAATAACGAATGTTGTTGTTTTGAGAACTATTCAATTCATATTCATATGAAAATAGGCTACGGAAGAATTTTTGGAGATGTCTAGAAAATATTGTATTACAATAAGATTTATCTTGTATTACAATTTTCTAACATTTTTTGCGCTTTATTACACATGATTCTTTCAGGAAAGTAACTTTTATTTTAAATTTACAGAGTGAAATATATGTTTAAAAATAAAAGAATCTCAAATGATGCAAAGAGAATTAAGCAAATAGTAATGTTTATTGTTATTACTAAATGTCTAAACATAAATGATATAG
This sequence comes from Maratus speculifer, assembly GCA_964019185.1. NCBI lineage: Eukaryota > Metazoa > Arthropoda > Arachnida > Araneae > Salticidae > Maratus > Maratus speculifer. Next base: position 65,966,593 of record OZ025292.1, on the reverse strand, counting down.
TTAAAGCATAGCATAATATTAGCATTACTACATGTAAATTGTAGCAAAAGCATTTTTTAAAACAAAATAATACTCCATTAAAAGACATGTACTATTAATAATACACCAGACCCGAAAGGGTTTTTAAAAAAAAAGAAGAAGAAAAGAGGTCTATGAGAATTAGAATTTTGAAGAAGTGTTCTTAAAGGGTCAAAGTTACTTCCTATGTACTAAAATACCACTTTTCCGAATAAAAATAAGTAAAAAATAATAATAACAACTAAGTTGAAAATGTAAAAAGTGATCACAATTACCCGTACTGACCCTAAATCTTGAACTAAGAAAAAAGAATTTAAAGATTGCTACCCAGTAAAAAACCTTTTCCAAAACTTTACATAACTTCGTTTGAATTTACAAAGGATATTTAGAATGTCTTTTAGAATGTCGAATTAACTGGAAGCAAAAAGTTGTAAAATTGATATTTGCGTTATTACTCAGAAAGCAAAGGACATCACAGACATTTTATGGATTATCATTTTTTCTGAGCATTCTAGTTCTTGTTGAATATATTCTGTACTATTTATAATTATTGATACCAAATGAATAAATGAATGTCCATGAAAATGATGTTCCGTGTATATTAATAATGTATCTTTTTTTGTAATAACTGTTTACTTGTATAAAATAAAATGTTGTAACTTTCACGTTGTTCTTCTTTATATTGTAATCTAGAAAGTTGCCCTATTTTTGTTAGTTGCAGCGTAGCTCATTACAAAAATAACAAATAAAATAAAACATAAAAACCTGAAACACATTATTTACCACTCGCAAAATTGTATTTATATATGAGTACTGAGTTTCAAAATTCGCCCTGTTCCGAAACTATATAACAAGTGGGTAAGTGTGATCGCAGTTCGCACAGAGAGTTTCGTTTAATATTTCTTTTGAAAAAAACTTATTCTTTTAATAATAAATCCAAATTGCTAATTTATAATTATTAAATTCTTACATTGATAGTAGCACCTACAAATTCAATTTTAAAATAATTATAAAGAGAAATTACTCATTTTAATCAAATTAAAAATGTTCAAATAAAATGATTTTAATAAAATCCAAAATTCCAAATTTTTTTAAGGCGCAGCACAGGCAATCACATCATCGAGTTCACGGATGAAAATCTAGAACTATCTAAATGTCTATTTGCATGCTATGACGCAATCGGTCTGTCAAGTCTTAGTAGAAGACACTTTAAAACCCGATTTTAGGGGTCGACTCGACACACAGGTTTTCCATGATGTTTTCCTGCTCCCAATCCTCCATGTTTTCATACTTTTGGGAGCAAGAAAGCACAACGGTAAACCTACGAGTCAACTGCTAAAATCGAGTCTTTAGGTGTTTTTCACCAAGATATGACTTGGCAGACCCGTTGCGTTTTAATATGCGAATCCAAAATTTAACTCGTCCGTCGTAGATAGTCATCCGTGAACTCGATGAGGTGATTATCTGTGCTGCCGCCTCTCGATCCAAAGTGAGGGAAAAGCAATTGACGCAGATAGAGTGGTATTAAAGATTACGCCACACACTTGAAAATTAATGCTATACTTAAGTGTTACTTTAGGGCACATTGAACATCTGAACAAGAACACTGAAGCATATTTTGCGAACTATTTAACATGATATATTTTAATTAAAAATTGAGATATAAAAGAAAAAGTTTTTTTTTACAGTAAATATACTTATTATAGTCCATGCATAAAAAAAATTAATTTCATGCATAAATTAAATTTCAAGAACTAATTAACTTTTAACATATTTTTTTTTTTAACAATGTGTCACTTCGGTACATTTTTCTACAAAAACCGTTGGATATATCATTTTAAAATTTGTTGTGGTATCAGAAAACATACCATTTGAGAACGATAATAAGCAATTTTCATTTTGGCTTAATGGAAATAAAAAATATTTTATTAAAATCTTTGAAAGTCCTAAAAATTTTGATAATTTTTTTTCATATTGTTTTAATAAATCTTTCACTCAGTCAGACCTATAATGTTAGATATTTTTAAAGAAACAAGTTAGTTGCACACATTTGGAACGTTTCAACAATTTATGTAAAGTAGAATTTTAGAAAAATGTGCCAAAGCATAAAAAAACACATTTCGGGAGTAAAGGCAATATATATATATATATATATATATATATACAGTCGAGTCTCGTTAATTCGAAATCGGATAATTCGAATCTTCGCTTAATTCGAACTAAACATGAAGTCGCGAAATTTTCAATGGCAGAATAACGTTAAATTTTTTCATTAATTCGAACTCATTTTCTCTTGACTTCGTTTAAGAGCACACACTAGTCACGCGGTAAAAGCCGATCGCTAATGGTAAGTCTATGGGCGCAATCTTTTCGAATATTTCGCTTAATTTTCAATATTTTTAAATGATTTTTTTTTCTCAAGATACTTGAGGACATTCTATTACCGGGCTAGTTTGTACTTTTCTGATTTTCGTTGTAGTTTAATTCTGAGGACCCTTTAAATTTTGGATTCAGTGAAATTCGAGGTGTTGTGCCCTTTTTATTCTTATAAAATCTATTTCAGCAAAATTCAGAAAAAATTAAAAACGCTTCACGGAATATTAGTGTTTAAGCTTTCCAATGATATGCTTTCCATATTTCTACTGCAATTAGGCTGAGCAAAATTTGGAAAGATTTTGATCAGAAATGGTAGAAAAAAAGCGTTTTAATTATATGCGCTCCGCCTCAGCCAGTCTCCGCCTCTCCTGCCCTTTTGAAAATTAGATTGGTTAACACGAATTCATTTTAGCAAATGAAAGTAACTTTTTTCCTTTTCTTGTATTTCCTTTCTGTTATTGGTTTACAGTAACGTGTTAAAATAACCTCCCTTATTTCAAAGTTTGGATTTATTTTTTCTACAATTATTGATAAATTTTAACTAAAATAGTCTTGAAAAAAAATCAACGATTTCTAATTTTTTGTTTTTATAAAACTAACGCTATTTTTAAGTTATGACTAACTTCCAACGAAGAAAATTATACATTTCTTTGTATATATATATATTTTTCAAGTCCATACAAAACAAGGTAGATTTGATACAAATTACAGTAAGCTCCTTTTTAGCAAAAAGGAAATTCTGATAATTTTAAAATATAATTGGAACTTTTGTGAAATACATAGGTAGCATTAAAAGGACAAGAAGCTATATTTGGAATTTATAAATTTCCTTATACAGCTTGCAAAATACATGAAACAGGGGGGGGGGTGCAGGGGTGTGCAAAGAAAAAACTGCGCCCGGAGTAAAGTTCAATTTGGCGCCCCATTCCCTGAACTTTTTCTTGTGACAGACTAAAAATTACATTAGTAGTAAAAATTTGGCGCCCCCTAAATTTCGCACCCGGGGCAACTACCCCCTTCGTCCCCCTCTTTTTCGCACGGCGCTGCAAGGAGTACATTTTGAGGAGGCTTATTCAACACCGCGCTGTCCGAAGGGGGGGGGGGGGCTCCACATTTATACTATCAACATCATTCTTGGGCTGTTACAAGAAAAAGTTGGGAAAGGGGGCGCCAAATTGAAACTTTGGCTCGGGCGCAGTTTTCTCTTCCCTGTGTTTGTTTTTGGTACTATACGATACTAGACAGCCCAATTTCAGCCCAGTATTATTAAGTAAAACAGTAAAAAAAATAAGCATTTTCAGTTTGAAAAACAGTTTTATCAAAAATAAGCAGAAATTAAAGTTAGAAAGTTTTAAAGATTAGTAATTTTAAAATTGTGATCAACTTGTTTCAAACTTTAAAGAAATATTTTTTAATATTTATTACTTTTGAGGAAAACGATACACTTTTAACAGTCGTTAAAAATGGGGAATTTATCCTGCGTAATACATTTTATTTTAATATAACATAAAGATATATTTGCAAAGACAACGAATTGCAAATATTTACCATTATTTATCTATACTAATATTATAAAGAGGAAAGATTTGATTGTTTGTTTGTTTGCATTGAATAGGCTCCGAAACTACTTGACGGATTTGAAAAATTCTTTCGCCGTTGGAAAGCTACACTATTTCCGGTGAACATAGGCTATAGTCGCCGCTTAAAAGGATAAAAATAAAACGTCGGATAAACGAATCAAAAGCAATTTGAGAAACTAAAGGTTACCTGACCCACTAGACACATGACAATCACTGAAACACATATGAAAATCGTAACTGTGCAACCCCCTCCTTCCCCCCCCCCAAAAAAAAAGACATTTTAAACTTTTTAGCCCGACCTGATATAAACCTTGTTTTTTAATTTTTAAAACTATTTAGCAATTACTAAAAAAAGGAAAAGAAATGCTGAAACGCAGATTAATTAAAGTTAAAAACAAATCACGAAACGATTGTTTTGGAGTTTTCAAAAAAGTTATAACAGATAGTAAATATTTTAAAGAGTAGTGAGCATCAAATATGGGGAGGGAGGATTTTTCTTTTAAGAGGAGCAGTCAAATATTTAAAATTGTAACGTTTTCTACAATTTTAAATGCGGACTTTTCCAATAAGCCTAGGGATAAATATTACCTATTTAATTTAATATAAAATTATAAAAAGGAAAGATTTGTTTGTTTGAATTGAATTGAATAGGCTCCGAAACTACTTGACGGATTTAAAAAATTCTTTCACCGTATGAAAGCTACTCTATTTCCGGTGAACATGGGCTATATTATATTTTCAAAAAAATTAGGGATCCTTATTAAAATGCCAATATTGTAACCCAAAGTGTAGAAAATGATCTTAAAAAATCTTTATATCACGTGCGTTGCGAATACTATTGATTATAGAACAAAATAATGTACTACGACTTTGCTAACATGTAATTATCTACAAAAAATTTCGCAACAGCATATGTCTAACTGTTATAGTTATGTCACAATAAGTGTTTTTTATTTAAAAAAAATAATTAAAATGCCGTTTCTGTAAAAGCTCTTTATTGTTACTTTGGTACTGATTCTTATCAAAATAAATTACTTCAAAATCAAGACTGATTTAATGGTTTCCGTTTACCCCGCTCGACTAGGCTGCATCATAATGTGTGATGTAGGCGTCACTGGGGCACGGGAGGGGAGTCAATGTCAGAGATGACATTTTAATTATTAGGTTATGAGTGTGTGTGTGTAAAAATTTATAACTTGAAATTTTTCTTAAATATCCGTGAGAAGTCGGGCGGGCTGCTATAATCTATATACATAAAGTAAAATCGTGTTAGTTACACCATTTATAACTCAAGAACGGATGGATCGATTTTTATGAAATTTTGTATGGAGGTATCTGATACCTTAGATTAACATATAAGCTATTTTTTATCCGACTACCTAAAATGAGGGTAATGTTTTTAATAGTTGAATTTAATGAGATGAAGTGGTAGAAACAATTTGCGGTGTCAGTATTGGCGGGGGACTGGGCGACTTGCTCTACCCGAAGAAAAGCGAGGGCGGGCCGCTAGTTATAGTATAAAAGTAAAAATAATGAAACTGTAAGGCAAAATATAGCAATTTTTTAAAGTCTGCTATTCAGCAAATTTTACTCTCTAATACTTTTCAGAATTGTTTCTTCTTTGGAGTTTTTTGTCGACGTTGTGGACAAGATTTGTCGAGATATTTACAAACTTTACAAGTTCGTATATATTTAATGGGTGACAATTCAATATAACATTGTAAAACTTTTAGACGATTTTGCAGTTTTTAGCAGTTTTTGTTTGTCTTGTACAAGGGCAGATCTGGAGACTCCTCAAAAAAAAAGGGGGGGGGACTTTTCAGAAATTTGGAGATTCCAATTGCACCTGCAGCTCGTGTCGGGACAATTTTTTTCATCATGAGTAGGATCGGGGCTAATTTTTTTCGTTGCAGGTCGGGTTTCGGTCCAGTTTACTTTCATTTTTTGCCATTGTTCTGGTTAAATACTTTTTTTTTGCGAGTCGTGTTTGGGTAAGGTTCAATTCTACTTTCCGCTGCGGGTTGGGTTGGGGTCCGGTTCTCTTTCTTTATTGCTGCTGGTTGGTATTGGGTCTGGTTGATTTCTATTTTGTATGTGTGTGTGTGGGGGGGGGGGTTGAGTTGAGTACTATTTTATAGACGCTGGTTTGGTTTCGGTCAAGTTGACTTCTTACTTTTTTGCTACTGGTCGAGTGGATTTTTACGTTTTTCTTGCGGACCGAGTGGAATTCTAATTTTTATCTACTTTTCTCTGCATTCTTTTTTGTTGCTGTAGTTGTTTTGGGGTGAAATTAATTTACACTATTTTGGGTTCTGATCTCATTCATAGTGGATTTTCAATCTCGCAAGAAGGATTCGATTCGACCCCATATTTCAAATGAAAGTCTAAATATTTTCTCCGTTATGGAAGAAAATAGTTTAAAGGAGTATTATAAAAGAAAATATCGAAGACACTATAAAATGAAACTATATAAATGCCATAACAGACATTTCCAAATAGTTAATTATGAATATTTAAGATTTTACATTTCAATTTACATGTTAACACTGCTATTCGCTAGAGCCTCTAGAATTATGGGCCGGAGCATCACCGCCATATTTAGGTACACTGTGGGTACATCCCTGTTTCTTGGCTACCACAGAGGCGACTTTAGCGCCTTATTGGCGATCTCAAGAAATTTGTTTATCATATATTACTTGAACTACAAGTAATGCATCATTTTGTAATGCATCATCTATGTGATAAACAGAAAAAAAAGTGACTGGAAGAAAGTGACAGAAAAAACAAATGCTGAAAAAATGTGACGCAGCAAAAAAGTGACAAGGAACTGATAGATATTAAACTTAATAAATATGTGCTAAAAATAAAATAGTAATGAAGAATGTATTTTTTCTGTTCTAATAAATTATTAAAAAAATAAAAAATTATTATATATTTTATTAACTGATAGTAAATTAATAAAAAATAATTGTAAAAATAAATAAAATTAAATATTAAAAATTAGTTTCAATTACAAGAATTGATGTTAAAAATGATAATATTTTATTAACTAATAGCAAATTAATAAAAATAATTGTTTAAATAAATTAAATTAAATTAAAATTAGTTTCACTAACAAGAATTCATGAAAAAATTATATTTGACAGTAATAATTGATAGTAAATTAATAAACATAATTGTATAAATAAATAAAATTACATATTAAAAAATTTATTTCACTGGCAAGAATTAATTTAAAAAATGATAATATTTTATTAACTCATAGTAAATCAATAAAAAATTAAATGTATAACTAATTAAAATCAAATATTAAAAAATATATTCATTAACAAATATATCCTCTTCGCTACTGAGTATTAATGCAGTATTATTAATTATTAGTGAATTATTTCTTATTCCATTTGACTTCAGAGAAAGATTTTTATTTTATTTGCATTAGTTCAAATCTTAGACTTCGAAACATATCATTCTGGTATCGAAATTATCATTATGTTTGGGTATCATTAATAAAATGGGACAAAACGGAGGTCCACATATGTGGACCCAGGGAGCGAAGAGGATAAATTTAAAAAATGATATTCTATCGACTCATAGTAAATCAAAAAGATAAATATATAATTAAATAATAAATAATAAACAAATAAATAAATAAATAATGTAATAATTAATACATTAATGTAATGCATAATAACTATACATAATACTTTATATATTATTTAAATATATTTTTTACATAATGCATTTATTATAATTATAGTTAATATATTTTATTAATTATTAAATTATAAATTAGTCATTTATTAAACTATTATTATTACTATTGTTATTGTTAAATTACAATTATTAAATTAAATATGAATAATTTATTATATTTATATAGTTTTATATTTTATTATATATATATATATATATAATCTATTATTCATTATATTGTATAATGCAATATAATTGTACAAAATAACATAATATGTATATATATTGGGATAATATTTATAATATAATATAATTATATTTACATTATTTATATATTTATATTTTAAAATTATTTATAATTTTAATTATATATAACAATTTATATATTATTATTTTTCTTAATTATAAAGTTACGTATTAATATGTTATTACGTTATATATTATATTTATATCTACAAAAAATTATATAATTATAATATAATATAATACATTATAAAATATAATACATTAATATAATAAAATAATTAATTAAAATATCTAATACTATATAATAATAATAAATAAATAATAATAATAATAATTAATTGTGCAATTTTTCTTATTTGTTATTATCTTTTCTCAATCATATAATAAACAGATAAAAATTACATTATCATTTCTAACATTTTTGTGATTTAAAACATTACTTATTTAAGACATGCCCTCAGAAAACCTGTAACGTATCCCCAAGAGCATGCATACCCTTGATTTGGAACCGCTATCATACGAGAATTATATAAATACAGATATAAAAAATTAAATCTAAAAGAATCGTAATCATCATTTATTTTTACAAGTTTTGACCGACTTTTAAATTTGGCGCTTTCAAAAACCGCGCCAATCATTTCGACGACAGTTGGTTATTTACTTTGTTTGTTTTGTGTTTTCTTCCAGAAATTGGAACGCCTTGTGTCCTTTTCTAAAATGGTTTGAACAATTCATATCAGAGCAACATCTTACCATAAATTTCGTATTTAATTATAACGTGTATTTAATAGAAAATAACTGTCAAAATGCAGCACCGTTGCTCTCTGTTTACATACAAGCGAATGGGCGCTGGGTACATATTGCAAACCCAAATGCATATCAATGGCGGATGCTTCGCAAGTGTTAACATGTACATTAAAATATCCATACGGAATGTCTCGAATAGAAGATACCTCTATTTAACGAACACTTTTCAACAATTTAGCCATCTCTCTTTGGTTGATTCCGTTATGAGTATATATTAGATATTTATTTTCTATATAAAAGATAAAATTGATATTAGAAATATAAATGTCGTCATTTAATAATTCCATAAAAACATGTATTGTTTTTCTTTCATTTCGATTCTAAATTGACAAAAAAATTTTTGGTCGGGTTTTGATTTGATTTCCAATGGTATTTTCGGGTTTGGATCGGAAGCAGGGCAATACTATACGCTCAGGGGTCAAATAATTTTTTTCGTCGAATATTTGAAAAATGAAGTTATTTTAAGTGCAATTCTTAGAGGAACACTCTTTTCTGATTCAAGGGGGGAACACGAGAATCCTCAAGGGGGAGCGATTTCAAGATTTGGAGATTCGGGCAGGAGATGATGTTTTTCATTGCTGGTGGAGATTATTTCTAAATTTTGCAGTGACTCGTGTTCGAATCGGCTTGACATTTTTGCTGTGGGTCGGATTTGGGTCAGTTTGACCTACATTTTTTCAAATTCGGTTCTGTTCTGGATAAAATTTCACTTCTGAGAGTAGCACTCAGGTTAATTGATTGGTTGGTTGAATGGGGTTTTATGGCACAAAGTTACATCAGGGTATGCTGCGCAAAGAACAAGGTGGGTATTCGAGTTAATTAGAAAGTTTAATTAGGGATTTTTTTTTTTTTTTTGAGTTTGTTTTGTAGTAGGCCGGATAGATTTATACTTTTTTGCTACGGACCAAGTTTGAGCAGGCTGAATTAGGAATAGGTTTTGCACTAAAGAGCAAATACTAGATTTTTTTTCTCTATAAATTATAACATTCAAATTGAAGATGTAAAACATATTTTTTAATTCTATTAAAATACATGAACTCATTTTCTTTCATTTCAGTTTCAGGTGTTCGGGTAAGGGCTCGATTTGACATAATTTGTAATTTTTGGGTTCGGATTGATATATTATGGGTCGAGTTGACTTTAAACGTTTCGGATTCGGGACATTTCTTCTTTTGGATTTTGACAAATTCGGATCTAGTATAAACTGGTTGATGACTGGATTTTCCAATAGATCAGACAATTTTTTATATGCAAAACTATATGTTTGAATATTGACGAGTACATTATATATATGTTCATTTTTCTACTTAAACAAAAATAAAAATTATTGATATAATTATATGGGATACCTTTCCTAATTTCCTTCAAATATTAGATTGATTTTGTTTCATTTTGGATTTGTTGATCTGTTTCGTATCAGGCTATTCAGTACTGAATCAGATTTTTTTTCTTTTATTTATTTATTTATTTTTTTTTAGCGAGCTTGGGTTGGGTTAAAATTGAATTGCTTTTTGAGCCTGGGCATGGAAATTTAGGTTCGGGCAGACCTCTAAAAGAACGAAGTCCATGCCAGGCCCGAAGTGGAAGAAAAAATATAATGTGTTTAAGTCTTTCAGAAAAAAAGTAAGATCCGAACTCGGAACGGTTTCCGAAAGAGTGAAGACTTGACTAGAGGTCTGGACGGGCTGGATTTTCCAGTCTCGCCCCGGCCCGGACCGAATGAATGTTATTTTGGCCCGGCCCGGTATTAAACAAAATATTCGGCCCGAGCCTGGCCCGCTCGTTTACACTTTTACATTTCTAGGCCAGGCCAGGCCCGGCCCGTACAGAAATCAATGAAAATAGTCCAGGCTGAAATCGGCCTGCATCTTTATTTCGAAACAAAATCAGATTTTTATCATACAATTAAGAATTTTTAAAGATTACTGCATTCATATTTATTAGATGATTTTATAGAAAATTTTTACTGACAATACACAATAAGAACATTAATGATTACTTAGGTTCTTAGACTTTCAACATTCAAATAAAGATGCACTGAAAAATTAATATGGTTTAGAATAAAAGAAAAAAAAAAAAAAGGAAGTTAAAATTATCATAACTTTTGAAGCTGTGTAATAAAAAGTACATTTATGAAAATACTTCTTTATCATTTTATCAAAGATTTTCTCAAATTTAGAGGAACTATTTTTTATGCATTTCTGATTTCATTTCTTTTTGGAAACACATGAGTTTAACAGGTGTTTTTATTCAGAAACAATGTAATGGAATGGCGTTGTCCATTTTTTGATACAAGCAAATACAATGCGCAACACACTATATAAAACGCTAATTTTCATGATATTTATGAAAATATTGTGAAAATTAGCGTTTTGAATCGAATTTCCCGAAGCGACAACATGCAAAAGGAGAAAAATCTGAAACCACGTGACAAGAATCTCTTATACCTCGACAAGTATATACAAATATCTTATTTAACAAAAATGAAATATGCTGTTCGATTCTAAATCCCTTCAATAGTCAGGCTTGTCAATTTTGTGCCTTTATAGTTAAAAATTAGTCCGAAAATTTGTCAAACTTTCGTGTTGTTCAGAAATGAATTTAAGAAACACCAAGGAGTATATTTCCAAAAAGTACGTTAACAGTACGTTAATAGTTTTTATCCCTTTTACAAATAATGTTGTCTGCCCTACACGTCTTACGAATAATTAAGTCTAGTTCTGACCCCGACTATATGTAGAAAAACAGTGCAAACCTGATCTTGGCCCGGCTCCAGTTTGCCAAAAAATTATTAAACCCGTATAGACACAAAGCAACTGTCCGATGCTGATTTCTACGCTGTACACGTTACATTTATGTATTGATGTTGTTAAACTAATATCTACTCGTGACGCACATTTATACTTATGGTCGTTAAACCCATATTCATTGAAAATAGATCTCATTTTAGCGTTTTTGCCGAAATCTGTATAACACGCCGGCAGGCCCGTTAAACTTTTTTATCGGACTGGCCCATACGGCCTGTTTATTTATTTATTTATTTATTTATTTATTTTTTTGCCATTCTGATACAGGCCGATGCAGATCTCTAGACCTAACCAAGCCCTAGTCTCATGAGTTAAAACTCGCCCGGCCCAACCCGGGCAGTGACAGCTTCGTCGAGTCCGATCAGGTCGCACCGTTCTCAATCTTAAACACGATTCATTTATCCTGTGGACATCTAATATCATTTTGCTGACCATTCATTGGGCTCAAAGGGGGAGGGGGCGATCGCCCCATCGCTTCTGGTATTCATCATATTGAAATCTTGCTATTGAATCGCATCTTTTTATATGTCGAAAGATGGTTCGTGGGAATTATTACATTGTTCTGCAATGAATAATAAATTTTGAAAGAAAACTTAGTTGTAAAACACTGTAACATTAATAAAGCTAGACTGAATGTGCGGTATCTTCCTTAAGAAAAGAAAAGAAAAAAAAAACTAATAGTGAAAAAGAAGAGACTTTAAGTGATAAAAAAAGCAAGGACGGCGGGAAACAGATGACCAATTTCAGCAGGTTTAATTTGATTACATATATAAATGAAATGTTTTTATGGAAATTCTTTTAATAGAGAGTATACACGAAACAGCATTTCATTGCATTCCATGTTCAAAGTAGTGAACATAATTTAAATACGCTAGGAACAATTTTTCTCCGAAGAGCTTTTTACAACCGAATTCTTTTGTGTAACTCTGTAATTGAATGGCAAATGTTTTTCGACAAATATTATACCGCAAGCATTTCTTAAGTCCATTTTAGAAGTTCGTATAAATTTCATTGTTTGTAAAAGAGTAACATTATTAAAACAACACATCGCGAAAGATTTTTAGACCATAATATAATAGATTACTATGGAGATCCTCTGTGTGTATACTGTAAGTGCTATACATGACATATTTTTTTATAATTGTCTTCCAGAGCACCTCAGTAATGTATATGAATTTCATTACTTTTAAATTAGTATGGCGCTCCTTCAAACACCGCAAACGATTTATCTACATAGACCATAATGTAGCGGAATAATTTTAAGTGATCCTACACATTTCTTATGTTTCTTCAATTTTTTAAAAAGTGTTTAATTTTTTAAAAGTAATTTTTGCTCCTTAAAAAAACTTTGTTAGTGTTAGGCAGAATTTGCAAAAAGTCCTTAAAAATATTTAAGTTTTTTGTTATTTATTAATTGGATGTGAATATCTGAGTTCTCTGAAATTCTGATTTAGAAAAATAACTTATATCACTCTTGCCACCCCCCCCCCTTATATCAAAATTTCGTTCCCGCCTTTTGCTCTCATCACAGCCTTCAATATTATCCCTTCCAGAAGTATCACTTCGTTGTTTTGCTGTCTATCTCACTGTATCCATGTTTACACAATATAGCCATTTTGTTGTAACAATAAAAAATCTATCACAAAAACTCCTCCCCACTAACTAAAAATGAGATTTTTCCCTCTCATCCTATTAGTAAATGCCTAGAATTTATTCATTGAAACTTTCCCCACATTTTATTATTTTTTAAGCCCATTTGTTAATGTTTTAAAAGGCAAATATAAGTAAGTCATTTAAAAAACTTCTCCATCCCACATACACACGAAAATAAATAATTAATAAATTGTTTCTCCCCCCCTCAGCTCACAAATTAACCATGAATTTGTGAATCCAATTTTCGTCGACGACCCCTACCTACGACCCAAACAGACCCACTCTCTTGCGCGACAGCGCTGTCGCCGGCAGGCGACCACGGATAGCGCCAAAATACTCTACTTACGACCCGAATAGCCTTACACTCTTAATAGAAAAGGAAAAAAAAAAATAAGAAAGATTGAAACCGGACAAATTTAAGAGAAAAAGTAGACAAATTAAAGATATTGAGAGACGGTTGGGGGTGGGTGGGTGTTCAACCGTCGCGGCGAGCGACCAATTTTTGTCGACGACCCCTACCTACGACCCAAACAGACCCACTCTCTTGCGCGACAGCGCTGTCGCCGGCAGGCGACCACGGATAGCGCCAAAATACTCTACTTACGACCCGAATAGCCTTGCACTCTTAATAGAAAAGGAAAAAAAAAATAAGACAAATTGAAACCGGACAAGTTTAAGAGAAAAAGTAGACAAATTAAAGATATTGAGAGACGGTTAGTGGGCGGGCGGGGCTCTGAAGCTATCGACTTTCCCTGCCTTCATCCCGAACATATATGTCTCGGATGGTGGTTGGGGGTGGGTGGACTCATGCATGAATTATTTTCTACACAGTAAAAAAAATCAAACAATAAATTTTTGTGATAAATGAGAGCAGTTTATCATGAAAATAATGTTATTGGAAATTTTTATACATTATTTATTAATCTATTCATGCGTCCTCATTTGAGGACATTGTGCGTCAAGGGATGCATTCGTACTGTCCTCAAATATGGGCCCAATATGATTCAATGTTCACATATCTGCATACGTTTCATATGGTTTATTTAGTATGAAATGATCCTATACATTCTGGACATACAGGTACAGCGCATGTTCCACAAATGTATCGTGTTTTACTTTTGCAATTTTTATCTCTAACAGTGATTGACAAACTTTGCTTCCGTTTTCCTCGGATAATGCTTTCCTCAATCTAAACGTATAGTTTGGGGTTCATCGTTTGTATTCCTATGTTTCATTGCTGATTATCTTTCAGAAACGCTCTTTTATTTTTATTTATCGCAGCTGTACCCTTATATATCAAACTCATTTCAAATGAACTTTTGAATTCCGGCAGGTCTATGCTTTTGGTGTTTTCTTATTTTCATATAAGCCCAGCGTTAACAATGGTGACATTTATAAGGTGATAAAAAATACACAAGTACCACCTCTTATTTCTGAAATCATTAAGATAGATGGCTATGAGAGAGTCCTTAAGGTCAATCCCACCCGTATCCTTATTATTACTTAGAGATACAAATTGGACACTTGATAGAAATACCTTTTCTTTTCCATTGTAGTGAAATGTGTTACTTGGCCTTCAGGTACCTTTCCATAGTACGAAGAGATTGTATAAACCGATGTATTATCAATCCATCGTGTGATACTTATATTATCTGAAGATGAAACAATCAAACTACTACCCCTTCCTTCATTCTTCAGTTGTTTTATTGATTTTAGATGCTTTTCTGCACCCATCAGCCTGTTAATTCTTATAGCCCAACATAACAAATTCCCAGGGGTTTTAGTTTTAAAATCAATGGTAATCTGGAAAAACAATTACCTGCATATATTTTGCAGTTTGTCTGATGCAAACTATGAGTCAAACGAAGTATGACATCAACAGATGCACCACAATCAGATGTTACCAGTTATATCTTGAAACAATTCAAAAGAATAAATGGAATCAGATACACCAGCACTACATCACATTTTGTATCCCAATTTGTACGGTTTCTTAGGTAAGTATTGTTTTATAGATGATTTTCCTTTGAATGGAATCATCATCTCATCCACACTTTGATATTCTTCATTATAGGCAGCTTTGTGAAATGTCTCATGCAATTTTGTCAAATTCGGTCGAATTTTTATATATTCATCTGTATTGTCATCAGTAATCATTGTATTATTTATAAAATGTATTTTAAAAATAAATAAAGGTAGTAAACAAAAATGTGTTTTGTTTACTTTAGTGCAAACTGTCCTCATATGAGGACAGATATGTTTTATACTTTAAATAAAAACCTAACTGAAATATTGTAAAAAATTTCTAACATTACATGCTATATCATGATAAATTGTATATAAAAAAAATTACATTGACTATATTGTAAATATTTCCTAGTCTATTTGTAACAAATTCTGCGCAATATCACTATACTTCAATACTTTGATTTTATTGCAACATTCGTGTGAATTACAACCATCGGTATGTTGTTGCTATCTATTGTGTTGCATGCAAGGTAATATCTGTCCATAAATAAGGTCGCCATGAATGAATGCTGAAAAAAATTCGTAACTCTAATATTTTATAGGGTAATATTTATCCGTCCTCATATGAGGCCAGTATGCATGAGAGGGTTAAACTTTTAAAGTCATCGATTTTTCTAAAACTTTTACTGTAATAATAAATAATCAATCATAGTTTTACTCTTAACCCCACAAAAATTGATGTTTTCCCCCTATTTCTCCTTACCAAGTATATACAATTTAGTCTTTAAATCTCTTTTGTTTGTGTTTAGCCATATTTGTTAATCTTTAGTCATATAAAGTAAGTCATCTAACAAATTTCCTTCATCGCCCTCCAAAATAAATATATAAATACTTTTCATTTTTTCCTTCTCAGAGATCTCCAACAATTATATAAATGAAATTTTAAACCAATTATTTATATGATTTACGATATTCGAACGAAATGTGGTAATTCAGCATAAAAATCTTTTTCTAAATTTAAAGGTGGGGGGGGGGGTTAGCTACCCTTTCTCCCCCTATGCTTATTCAATGAATTCTTAAAACTAATCGCCCCCAGGAGGATACCTTCTTTAAATATTCACGGGCTTCCTAGCCCAAGGCACCTGAATGATCTTTCTCTTTTCTTTTTCCTCTGATTTCTATTGTTTTCCTTTTTACTTACCCATCATACGTAGTATAGGGTAAGTCTTGCAATCGTTTTTAAATTCGAAAAATTTTTTTTGACGGATTTACACGTTTTCAACACTGGAGATTCCGAAAAACACATTTTTAGAAAAAAAAAATATTGCCGTCCGTCCGTCTGTATGTCTGTGTCTCTGTCTGTCTGTCTGTCTGTAACGGCTCTATCTCCCGAACAAATTGAGATAGAGATTTGAAATTTTGTATGCCCTTAGTATGTAAGAATGGGACGAAGCCTATTTAATATCAATAACCTCGATTATCCGAAATTATTTTTTTCGGACTCTCGAAAAATTCGTTCTGATGAAAGGTATATAAAAAATTTTCTAATTCTTTTATTTTAAGGAGTGAACGTAAAAGGCAATAAAATAACACAAATTTTGCATAAAAAACGAAATCAATCGGATTATTAGTTGTTGAGATATTTCTAATCCTATTTTCCACATTCTTTGATTTTTCATGACCCTATATTTCAGTCAAATTTCAATTGAAATATATCTTTTAATTGGAAATGAGATACTTAATTCAATGCAAGAAACCGTCAGTGAATATGATTATTAGTTTTGAAGTTATAAGGATGTTTCTTTTACGCATTTCAGTGCTACTTGAATAGTTTGGCGTTTCATACAATTTATCGAAATTGGTTCATCAGAAATTCATTAATAGAGCATGATTATGTGTTTAAAATGCTTAAATATACGTTTATATTTTGTTTTGGAACTGTAATGCATTTATAATTTGTTTACATATGTTATGTTTTCGTATGTTATTATGCTATGCATATCCATGATGGGTAAGTATTGCAGTGGCCTCCAACGACTAGTTTTCTTTGTTTCACTCTCGTTGTGTTTTTTTTCCCGGAGGTGAGGGCAATTTGTATGAGCCGATATCACTCTGTATATCGATGGAGAATTGTAAACCACCCACGTGTTTGCTGTGTGTAACGTCACGTGTTTGTAGGAAACAGTAGAAGTTAACCGGATTCAAACGCAACCCACAACAAAAAGTAAAAAAATAGACTAGCAGCAAAAAATTAAAGCGAACCGTACAACTAATTTTGTAAAATGATCACGGAGAAAATATGAATATCTTCAAAATATCGTGAAACAGACGCATATTTTGTACAAAAATTGCAAAAAAGAACGAACATTTTACCAAAGAATTCACCCCAATAAATTCGGATCAACCCGAACCTTTCTCGATAAAGTAACAAGAAAGAAAAATCATGCGTTAAGCATTGATTATGAAGCACTTTCCAATACTTAATGAAATCTTTAACAAAACTTTGTTAATTAGGGAAATAATGGTGTATAGCCAAATATGTATTCCAGTACTTTTGAACAGCTCTGTATTTCATATGTCACTTGATATAATGGGAAAATTTAGTTTAACAAGAAAATACCCAGTAGCTTAAAATTTATTTTTCAGCATTTCATACTATCAGATGGAAACATACGTGAATACTTTTGTTCAGCCCTGTAGTTTACATTGTACCTTTATTACACGTCAGCATTAGGCTAAAATTTATTGTAAACTAAAACACTTTTAAAACAGCTGAAATCACATTCTCATAAATTATCATTCATAGGCGTCCATGTACCGAATTCTTTGCGTGGCCCTGTATATCCTTTTATCTATATTCTGCAAACATTTCTCAGTAAATTGAATGAAGCTCAGCGTAAAAATGCATAGCTTATTTAAGAACCACGTTTAAATAATTTATACTTATATTCAATAAAGTTGGTGAGCTCTTTTGGGTAGCCCTGTATATCAACTATAACATTTATACACACCATATAATGTGCATATTTTTAGCGAAATATAAACGCGCATATCATAATTAAAATGCATTTCATTCCTCTTTCAGCCATCATCGGACACATATACGGTACTTCGGAAAGAATATACTATTTGAAATCTTTTGTATAGCCCTGTAAATGCTATGTACTTCATATTATGCAAGACAGTAGCATATAATTTATATTAAGCTTCAGTGACATATATCAATTTTATTATACATGAAACAGCTTAATATATTTAAAATATGCCACACACACTTCCCCCCTTTTACCATTATCTTATGGAATTATTTTGTGTGGCCATGTAAATGAATAATAGCTATATTTTCACCTTATATTTTATAGAATGCATATTTTAATATGTTTGACAGGGTATAACATCTTTAAAATTCCTTTGAAACGATTTTTCCATATAGGCCGTAATGTAATGGGAAACTTTTGATTCGCCCTGTAGATAAACTAATCATGGTAGAAACTTCATTTTCAATAGGGTACGTGCCAGGGTAAACGTCAATAACGTCCTAAAATTTCATGGCAATCCGAGTATATTAGCGATTTTTCCCCATAGGCCGTAATGTAATGGGAAACTTTTGATTCGCCCTGTAGATAAACTAATCATGGTAGAAACTTCATTTTCAATAGCGTTCATGCTATGGTAAACGTCAATAACGTCCTAAAATTTCATGGCAATCCGAGTATATTAACGATTTTCTCCATACGCCGTAATGTAATGGAAAATTTTTGATTCGCCCTGTAGATAAACTAATCATGGTAGAAACTTCATTTTCAATAGCGTTCGTGCTAGGGTAAACATCAATAACGTCCTAAAATTTCATGGCAATCGGAGTACAGTAACGATTTTCCCCATACGCCGTAATGTAATGGGAAACTTTTGATTGTCTCTGTAGATAAACTAATCATGGTAGATACTTCATTTTTAATAGGTGTCGTGCTAGGGTAAACATCAATAACGAATAAAAATTTCATAGCAATCCGAGTATATTTACGGGAGTTAGAGCGCGGACAGACGGCCATCCGGCCAGACGGACAGACAAACCGAATGTATAAGCACTTTTCAACTTTGTTGGAAAGTGCTAAAAACCAAATCCTAAAGTGTCCCAAATGCGCTAAGCACTGCTAAAAAGCAAAAGTCAACCAGATTAAAAACAAAATGTAGCAGTCAACAAGACCCAAATCTAACAAAAAAAAAAAAAAAAAAAAAAATCAGAAATTAACTTGAACAGCAGCAAAGAGTCGAAGTCAACCCGACCCAATCTCGACCCAAGTAGGAATTAACCCAGACAGGAGCAAAAAATGGAAGCCAACCGTACCCAAACCCGACCCACAGCAAAAAGTAAAAAAAAAAAAACACGACCCAGATAAAAAAATGAGCTCCGACCCGTGCATTACACTGGAGTATCCAAATTTCTGAAATCCCCCCCCCCTCTTGAGGACTCTCAAGATCAGTCCTTGGTCTTCGCCTCCTTTTATATCAAAATTTCGCTTCGCCTTTTGAATCTGTCACAATCTTCTAAATTGCACCTTACAAAAATATCACTTCGTTTTGTAGTCTACTCCACAATACCCATATTTGTAGCATATAAGTCACTTTAATATATCAATAAACAATCAATCACAAAATTTCCTCCCCCCCCCCTCCCCACGACTGAAATTAGGATTTATCATTCTGTTCCTTTAAGTGCAGAAAATTTCGTTCTTTAAATAATTCCCACTTTTATTATTTTTTTAAACCGATTTATAAATATTTTGAAAGGCAAATAAATAATAAGTCATCTAATAAACATCTCCCCCTACACACACACACGAAAATAAATAAATAAATAATGTGCTTATTTCTTTTTTTCCTCAGCTCACAAATTTTAAACAAACACAAATTCCACCATTTTTTGAGGGGGGGGGGGGCATTGCACTATTTTCTCCCTACCCATATCTCACTAAATTTAAAATCTTTGAAAGTTTTTTTTTTTTTTTTTCCCCATAGGTTTATACATATTTTATTCTAAAAATAAATAATTAATCGTAAACAACCCATAAATATAGTTGTATACCCCCCCCCCCCTCGTTCTTTTGAGGTACACAAAATTAAAAATCTTTAAAACACTTTTAAGTTACATTTTTCATCCTATTAATAAATATTCAAGAAGGTAAATAAGCTGTCATCTATAAAACTGTCCTACTCTCTCCCCCCCACAAAAAAATCCGTTTTTTCCCTATCTACTCCCCCCCCCCTTCTCAACTTACAAAATTAAATTCTTTCTTTTTTCTCTCCGCATTTTAATAAAAAAAATAATTAAAACCTGAAATCCTCCTTCTGCACAAATAATTAAGTCTTTAAATATGTTTAATTTTTTTTTAAGTGCTAATTATAAATCTCTGCTAACTATAATATTAACAAAATCTTTTTTACTATGTAGGAAAGTGTTAAAAATAAAGCGATAGATATGCATTAAATTCTACACAAAACACATGTTTACATTTTTTGCGTATTGTGTTTGTGCATTTTTTACAGTAAAATATCTTTAGAGAGATATTTAAATAAAATATTGTGATTTTCCATTAATGTGCAAGTAAATTTTCACAACTTTTCGCAATTATTTCCTTTCTATTAGCTCAGAATTGAACCACTAAACATAAATACCAAAATTACCCGAGTTTTCGGCTGAGTTGAGTAAATCCATAAAAAATGAATCAGTACAATATATCGGATCAAAACAAAAACCATTCTTAACTGACTGTATCATTTAAAAACAGTTTTCAGAACCCCCCTCCTCTCTCCTATAGACTTTACTGCTATGTCAGTGCTCAAAATTAAAAATTGTTAGAGCTTCTTGCGGTATTTATAATCATCAAGAATCTAAATTTTCTTCCACCTGAAATATTGACAAAATATTTTGCTTTATTGACTTAACATCACACAAAGTTTTTAAAATTTGCTACACTTTTTCTGTCACATTTGTCACTACAAACAATAATAAATTATGTATTATGTCTATAAATGACTAGGCTGGGATTAACACCTATTTCTCCTTTCTTCAAAATTTCTATTTCCTTTTCGCTCTTGCTTGCTTGCCTCTCCGCAAAAAATAAACAATGTTTAAATATTTAAATTTGTCTAAATATTTTTCTCATAATTTTATAAAGTATTTATGACTTTAACCTTCAGTGCTATTTATCGTGATAAGTTTCGTATTCTAAAAAGAATCCCTCCCCCTTACCCCCCCCCCCAAAAAAAAAAAATAGTTATTTAAACTACTTGTACCTGATATCCCCCCCCCCCCTCATTCAATATTATTTATTTATTTATTTATTTATTTATTTGTGATTGCGTTAAGTAAATAAAATAGTTTTTATTTTATAGTAATCTATCTAAATTAATTATTCGTTTATTTTCTGAAAATCAAACCATTTTAATTTTGGAACGCTAATCATAAAGAGATTGAAATTCTTTTGAAGCTCGACATCATTGCATTTACCCAAAGTAATGGGAAATCAGTTGAAAAAAAATCCTTTAAACATGAAATCGGCTAGAATTGCGCACCTTTGAAGAGAAAAATCGTCGCAGATAATTGGTTAAGAGCATTCTATTTCCTTATTGGATGATTGCATGTCAATCAAAGTAGTTTTAGCCCATCCTTCGAATCCGCTGAAAAATCGAGTCGCCATCTTGAATTGTCTAGGCTTGTGACTAGCGTGTCCTCTTAATTCGAACTAACGAGAATTCCGATTTTTCATTTTTCTTTTCTTTCTCGCGGATTTCAGATCATTTGAATAACTTTTTTTCTTTGATTCATGTGAAAATTGTTCTGAACAAGTATACATTTAGTCCAATGCATTTGATATCCACCTTTTTTGTGCCCCGTCTGTCCATCAGTGACGCTATAAAATTTTCAGCCATTGTGCTCGTTTCTAATATTTTAATTAGTTTATGTATTTATACAGTCTAATTTAATAATAAATCATATTCTAATGATAATAGACGAAATGAATTAAAAAAACACTATAACATTAATTCCTTTGTAATAGTACCATATTAAACATGTTTTCATTTCATATTTTCCATAATTCGAACTTCGGATAATTCGAACATTTCTTGTGGTCCCGACGAATTCAAATTAACGAGAGTCGTCTGTATATATATATATAGACTGGTGTGCAAAATTTAAGAACGAGTCCCAAAATGCCAATTTTTCAAGGATTTTCAACCGATAATTTTTATGCGAATATTGAAAAGGATGTAATATAAAGTCCCAAAATGCTAATTTTCCAGGGATTTTCAACTGATAATTTTTACGCGAATATTGAAAAGGATGCAATATAATTCGAATAATTACCATCCTTGCATGACAGCTAATTCATATAGCATCTCATTCAGGTCACATATGGTCACAAGAGTCACAGTCACTACGACGAAACAAAAAATAGGAAATTCCATACCTCTCTTTTATGAGTCTTAAATAACTACTATATGTGACTCCACTGACAGGTCACTGGTGACTGCGACTGCTGCTTTGTGTCGAGTCACCAGGTGACATTACAATGTCGTTTTACTACAACTCTCGTGTGATTCTCATTTGGAGACTCAATGTCAAAGTCATTGTGAATGTTGCATTATGACAAATCACCAAATAATGTCACAATAGAGTCACATGGTGAGTTTCTGTCACAAGACTTTGTCAAATGGTGACAGAGACCCTACTGCGAAATAACCACTGTGAAAAGTGGTGAAAAGTCACCATGTGACTTTAATGGGACATTATTTACCAATTTATCATAATGCAACTTTCACAATGATTTTGAAATCGAGTCTCCAGATGAGAGATCACACGAGAGTCTCATTGAAACGACATTGTAAAGTCACCTGGTGACTCGCCACAAAGCAGTAGTCACAATGACCTGTGAGTGGAGTCTCATATAGCAGTCATTTGAGACTCATAAAAGAGACGTATGGAATTTCCTATTTTTTGTTTCGCCGTAGTGTCTATGACTCTTGTGCCCATGTGTGACCTGAATGAGATGTTATATGGACTACACTGTAAAAAATATCCGTTAATATACACAAACTTTTCCCTAAAAATTTAGGGAATAGTTTCATTTTTCCGAGAAAACAGTAGTATTTCCGTATTTCCCACTTTGCGGTTTCGAATCACGGAACTGCTCTGTTAATTTTTCCGAAAGTGTAAAACTTCCGTTTTTAAACAGCACAACATTGGTATTTTTAACCGATAAGTGTCGTGGTGCCATCTGTATGAGGAAAATAGAGAAAAACGTAATAGCAATATTTCCCTATTTTTCTATTTTAATAATGAAAAGGAGCATATTTTTACAATATTAAAATAACAATAGTAATAATAAAATTTATTAATTCTTTTTAAGTTTGATACAGTTGCAAAATTATTCTTTTTTTCAGTAAGATTTTAAAATAATGTTTATTTATATCACAGTATAAAAAGTTCGTACGATATTTTAGTGGGAAAAAATATACTTTTAATTTTAATATATAATACTTTTTAATCTATTCAAATTAAGAAGTTCGAACATAAAATTTAAAATATATCGAAATATATTACCGAAATTATTATTATTTTGGCGATTACCTAAGTCATAATAATCAATAAATGTAATTAATTTTAATAACCGATAGTAACTTTAAGTTATCTTTATTGAGTTTACAATAGATCGTCACACAAAATATTTGTTAAAATATATGCTTTTTAAAAAAGTGTGTTAGTATCCTTTTATAAAATAAATATATGAATATGAATAATATTACAATAGAACTTTAAAACTCTTCCAAAATAGAAGGAAACAAAAATTTTTAATACTTTCATTGATGCATGTAATATCTTAAAGGCTAAACTTTTTTTTTTTATAAAGCTAAAATTTAAAAAAAAAACTAAATATCAGAAATTATAGAAAGAAAATCTATAAAACATAATTTTGAACTGTACGCTAAATATATATATATATATATATATATATATATATATATATATATATATATATATATATATATATATATATATATATATATATATATATATATATATATATATATATATATATATATATATTATCGCTACAGAAATAAATCCGCGTTCAAATTCTTGTCTTTACTTTATGAAATGCATCTGAAATAACTAAAGATATTTGAAAAAGTGTTTTGTGTAATCATGGTGTAATGGTATTACACTGCAGGCTACGACCGAAGACGACCCGGGTTCGATCCCCATGGAAGGTAAGTCACATTTCTTCACTGTTATTTAAATTAAATGTACATAATATGTGCCTGATGTTAACGTGTCTTTCTAAAGTAAAGAATAATAATCACAAAGATGTTAAAAGATAGAAAACCAACGATTTTAAAGCACAAATAAAGTATTAGAAGGTAGCAGCAAATAGCTATTTCGAATCTACTAACGAGATTCTTCATCAGTGCAAAACTCAGCGAGCTAAAAAATAGCAAAACTGAGCAAAGAGACAGAGAGACGTAGACTTATATACCCGCTATGGGAACAATCCCGCCTAAAGAAAAGCAACCAATGAGAAGAAAGCAGCTAAAACAACTGGGAAGACAAGTAGCGACATCTATCGGAGAACAAACAAAAACTAAAGAGCAAGGTGGGGAAAAAAAAAAGTATTAAATTACAGATTTCCAAATACTTGGAAAATAGGGAGTACTAGATAAGTCATTGACTAAGGAGTGAGAATTTTTTATGATGTGATAAGCTTCCCAAAAATCAAGATCAAGAATGGAAGGACATTTATGGATGATGGTGGCTGAAGAAAAGTTAAACTTATGTTGTGAAGACCAACAATGTTGAGCAATAGAAGAACGTTTAAGCTCTTGATTTTTGACATACCTTTTATGTTCCATTAAACGAAATCTGAGAGCACGTTTAGTCTGACCAATATAAGAAAGACCACATTGGCAAGAAATTTGGTAAATACCCCAGTTATCTAAGCGATCAATGGGGTGCTTAAGATTAGAAAAAGCAATTTTATTAACAGGAGAAAAAATAACATTGAAATCGAACCTTTTTAAAATTTTAGCAACTTGCTGACTGATTTTGGGGAAAAAAAGGCAAAACAACCAAAGCATTGGAGTTCGAATTAGAGTTTTTTCTTTCAGATTGGGTGAATTTTGTCAATTTTCTATGAATTGAATCTATAATATTAGGGGAATAACCACAATCAACAGCAATAGCTTTTAGATAATTAAGTTCATCACTGAGTAACTGAGGAGTAGAACAAATATTGGAAGCCCGGAAAACAAAAGTTTTAAAAGCCGCAACTTTCTGGTTAGGAGGGTGAGAAGAATATCTGTGAGGTGGAAGACTGACCGCAAAAGGTTTGCGAAAGACAGTAGTCTGAAAATTATCTTCATTGCGAATAACAAGAACATCTAGAAAAGAAAGGCAATTGTTCGATTCAGTTTCAAAAGTAAATTGAATGCAAGAATCAATAGAATTCATGACAGAGAGAATATGATTTATATCTGAATTCACTTCAACTAAAGCATAGATATCATCTACGTAACGAACATAGAATGGAAATTTTAAGACTTCAAACAATTTTATTTCAAAGTAATGCATGTACAAATCGCATAAAGTCGGACTAAGAGGATTACCCATAGCCAAACCGTCAATCATACGAAAGAAATTCCCGTTAAATACAAAAGTATTTTGAGATAAGCAAGCACGAGTTAGATGAATGAGCTCCTCGATTTCGAAAAAGGAAAAATGAAATTCACAGTCTTTTCTTGAGGCAATCTAAAGCACCTTCGACAGGAACATTAGTAAATAATGATTTAACATCAAAAGAAACCATCATGTGGCCTTGTGGCTTAAAACTGTGAAGTTTCTTAGCGAATTCAAAAGAATTCTTAACAGTGAAAGAATTACTGCTTGAGAGAGGAGAAAATATGGAAACAAGATATTTTGCAAGTTTATAAGAAGCCGTACCGATACTAGAAACAATGGGTCTAAAAGGAATGTCAGGTTTATGGACCTTAGGTAAAGCATAAAACCTGGCACAATGAGCAATTGAAGGAATAAGAGACCTCTTTAATTTAGCAGGAATAATGTGTGAAAACTTAATGGCAGATTTGATAGTAGCAATTTCATTAGAGGAAGGGTCTTTATGGATATCCACATAGGGACCATCATTAATTAATTTATGGGATTTTTCTAAATATGAAGACTTTTCAAGAACAACAATCTGACCACCTTTGTCAGCCTTAGTTATGATCAAATTCGGATCAGAACACACACTTTTAAGACAATGTTTAACTGAACTATTAAGATTTGGCTTGTAAACATTCGAAGTGAAATCAACAGTATTGGCAATGAGATGCCTAATAGACTCTTTTTGAGAAGGAGAAATAGCGCTATGCTTAAAGGCTCTTTCAACAGGAGCAATCAGACGGGGTAACGAAGGAGGGGCAGAAACAGAGAAATTATTGTTTAATTTTAGAGCATTTAGCTGATTATTACTTAAAGCGACACTAGAAAGATTGACAACAGCATTTTTGTTAACAGTAGGTAAATTTATAGAGTTGTTGACGAAAGAATTATTACAAAGCGTATTAAATTTCCTTTTTAGAACTGCGCAATGAATCGGAGAAGCTTTGAAAACTCTATTCCATGAAATTCTGTCTATAGAATCAAAATCAGGAGAAGAATTACCAAGAGAGATATGTAAGTAATATAACTCGCGCTCTATATGAGCAATTTTCTGGCGAGTCTCTTGAATCAAAGCCCTTAAAAGAGCTAATTTAGATCGAAATAACGCCTTATCTATCCTACTAGAATTAAATAAATTACAACGTATTGAAATGAATCTAGGAAACACTTTTTTGCGTCTACAGTCACGTAGAAAATGTAAGTGCTCCAAAAACCTATACTTTTTTAGCCGTAAATTACAAAATCTATTGATTTGTGACATAGCAAAGAGAAGGAAAATAAAAACAGCAATAGTGGAATCAAGGCCCGTTGACGCCAAATACATTAAAATAGCAAATAAAGCATTTGTGCACAAATGTTTAAAGATAGAAAACCAACGATTATAAATGCACAAATAAAGTATTAGAAGGTAGCAGCAAATAGCTATTTCGAATCTACTCACGAGATTCTTCATCAGTGCAAAACTGAGCGAGCTAAAAAATAGCAAAACTGAGCAAAGAGACAGAGAGACGTAGACTTATATACCCGCTATGGGAACAATCCCGCCTTATCTAGTACTCCCTATTTTCCAAGTATTTGGAAATCTGTAATTTAATACTTTTTTTTCCCCCACTTGCTCTTTAGTTTTTGTTTTGCTTGTTCTCCGATAGATGTCGCTACTTGTCTTCCCAGTTGTTTTAGCTGCTTTCTTCTCATTGGTTGCTTTTCTTTAGGCGGGATTGTTCCCATAGCGGGTATATAAGTCTACGTCTCTCTGTCTCTTTGCTCAGTTTTGCTATCTTTTAGCTCGCTGAGTTTTGCACTGATGAAGAATCTCGTTAGTAGATTCGAAATAGCTATTTGCTGCTACCTTCTAATACTTTATTTGTGCATTTATAATCGTTGGTTTTCTATCTTTAAACATTTGTGCACAAAGGCTTTATTTGCTATTTTAACAAAGATGTTAGTTTGTCCTTGAAAAATTCTTTTAACTTTCAAATGAAAATTTTTGCATAAAAAAATATTAAAAAACGGAAATATTTTGTGAAAAAACGGAACTATTCCTGGAAATTTTTTTCCGTTAAAAAACGGAAGTAGTACTGGCGTCTAGATTACCAGTACTATTTCCGTTTTTTAACGGCAAATTTTTTTACAGTGTAGCTGTTATGCAGGGATAGTAATTATTCGAATTACATGATTTCCTTTTGAATATTGGCGTGAAAATTACCGTTTGAAATCCCTTGAAAATTGGCATTTTGGGACTCGTCCTGAAATTTTGCACACCAGTGTATATAGGGCAGAGTGGGGATACTTGGGGCACCCCTAATATTTCTACAGTTGGTTAATTTTTCTTTCTAAAACTGGCAATATGGTAACACATTTATAGTTCTGAACATGTAAAAAGGAAATCACATACCTTGGTACCTTTTTGAAAGTATGGTGATTAATAGTTGTTTAAACCTATCCAAAATAAATATTTAGGTGCATGGGATTTTTTGATTTTTTATTAAAAGTTTTGTTTAAAGTTGCAATCATATGGATAAAGTTAATAAGTATAATTTCAATTGTATTTTGAATCTAAACTAGTTCAAATAGTTGCATGCTTTACTTAGTAAAACTCTGATAAACAAAAATAGTAGTAATGGGGATACTTGTGCCATGGCTCAACCATCCCCACTAGGAAATCAGACATGGATGAAACAAACAATAAATAAAATTGCGTCCTTATTTCACTAACTGATATTTTTTTCTTTAAAAAATAATGACTTAGAAAAAAAAAATGTTTAAAAATGTATATTTTTTGATGAAAATATCCATTTTATTTTTCATTTTGACTAAAAAAATAGCCTGTTTAGATAAATGTAAACATAGTTTTCAATTTAATTTTTATTACATTAAAAAAAATTAAAACTATTTTAAAAATCATAATCTCTAATACTTCAATTAATCAGGTCCAACATATTAAATATTTATTTTTTAATATAATGTATTAAGATTAATATTTTATAGTGAAATTGTAACATCATCTGTTACTGTAAGTTTTTTTTAATCAAAGAAATGACTATTGTCACCAACAGAGACAGAGGGCCCTACTGAGTTACCATGTAGCTAAAAGTAAAAAGATTTTGCAATGATCCTTCGATCACCAGCCATAACGACAAAAAATTATCGTATTACTAGCTTTGTTTTCTCAATTGGTTTTGAAGGACTTTAAGTATCATAATTTATCATTCTGTAAAATATTTCTGCAAAAATAAAGCGAAAAAAATTACTTTTGTAGGTTTTTTTCCGTACTGGCTCAAGTATCCCTTCACCATGGCTCAAGTATCCCCTCCATGGGGATACTTGAGCCACGATGAAAAAAAAAAGTAAAAATTAATTAGACATAGAAAAATAGTTCAAAATTAATTGAAAGTGGTTTTCAGTTGAAGAAAAATTATCAAATTTTCATTTTCAATATTTTATTTTGTTCTAAGAAATTATAAAAAAATTAAAAAAATTAAAATTTAAAAAGTGGCTTAAGTATCCCCATCTTCCCCTATATATATATATATATATATATATATATATATATATATATACATCCACAGTATAAAAATAAAATTCCAGCACCATCATCTTTTAGGTCCATATTCTTTTCACTCTATTTATTAGGCAGATAATTAAAAGTTAAAAATTTGGGCTATTTTATATTCCATGTGCCCTTAACGAGTCGTCTATACTACATATTTTGACTTTCTACTTAATTTTCTCTAGTCTATTTCATCTTCATATTCCAAACATGAAGTAGTAGTTTACAGGAACATTTCGTCACCTGAGAATAATAAAGTTCTATCTGTGTTTTTGAAAAAATTGAACTATCAATATAGATAGGTTCTATTTGTATCTATGAAGGTATTTTTGCATAAAAATGATGTTAAATATAATTTACATATGACCTTATAATTATAATATGACATTATTTTAATCCAGAAATGCCTCCATAGATACAAATAGAACTTATGTATATTGATAGGTCATTTTTTTTTCAAAAACACAGATAGAACCTTATTATTCTCAGGTGACACTTTAGCAAGAAGTTTTAGAATTATGCTACGCAATACAAACAGTTTTCTGTATTTTTATTTAGACGTTTTTGAATAGATATTTTATACTACTTTAGTACCTCACTCACTTTAGATGGAATTTTCAAAATTTTATCCTTTTCAATTTTTAGTTACACATGTAACTCGAATCTATTTTCATAACTTTGCATCTTTTTGTTCTTAGTATTACATTTTTGATTATGAGAAATGTAATATACCCCCAACTGTGAAAACAATTTAAAAATAAACAACAGCTAAAAAAATATTCTAGATCATAAAATAGGTGCTTCTGTAAGAGAAGAAGAAATTAAATTTGTATTCTCAGGTGACACTTTAGCAAGAAGTTTTAGAATTATGCTACGCAATACAAACAGTTTTCTGTATTTTTATTTAGACGTTTTTGAATAGATATTTTATACTACTTTAGTACCTCACTCACTTTAGATGGAATTTTCAAAATTTTATCCTTTTCAATTTTTAGTTACACATGTAACTCGAATCTATTTTCATAACTTTGCATCTTTTTGTTCTTAGTATTACATTTTTGATTATGAGAAATGTAATATACCCCCAACTGTGAAAACAATTTAAAAATAAACAACAGCTAAAAAAATATTCTATATCATAAAATAGGTGCTTCTGTAAGAGAAGAAGAAATTAAATTTGGCCATAATAGTAAAACACTTTTTATTGCACCAGATATTTTTTTTTTAATGATTAAAAAAATAAAAATGTGCAAGCAATGAAAATGAAATACTGATATTTTCAATCGATATAATTGACTTCAGACTTTATAGAAGTCAAAGAAAATGGCATTTGAGTTATATTTGTGAAATAACTCGCTCCATGCAGACAGTAGGATGATAGAGACTGAAACTCTTCACAGCTGCTAGATTGTCTCGTGAATATTTCTGTTTCTCTTTTTACTGATATCCCTCTCATATCCGATTCTGTTTCCACTGATATTTCTCTCATGTCCGATTCTTTCACAGATATTTTTGTCGTGTCTAACTCTGCATCCACAAACGTTTTCGTCACATCTGATTCCGTTTTCACAGATATTTCAGCGATGTCTGATTCCGTTTTCACGGACATTTCTGCCATGTTCCATTGCGCTTCTGCAAATTGATCCCTCATGTCTGATTCCGTTTTCACAGACATATCTGTCATATCTGATTCTGTTTTCACACATACTTCTGTCATGTCTGATTCTGTTTTCACACATACTGCTGTCATGCCTGATTCTGTTTTCACAGATACTTCTGTCATATTTGATTCTGTTTTCACAGGCACTTTTGTGATGTATGATTCTATTTCAGAAGGTACTTCTGACGTGCTTACTCCCCTTTCCAAGGAAACGTCCGTTGCATTTCCACTATGTTGCAGCAACCTTAGCCTTAGTCTTTTTATGTAGCTGAGATCGCGATCTTCTTCTGGACCTCTTTTTCCCACGTATCTGTAATACGTATTTCGAACCTCTAACAACTGGGCAGCTAAAGCTGGAATGTTTTTGGTGAATGCAGATGCCACTTCAAACAATTTCTTCCGACCTCGAACTTGATTCAAAAAGTTACACAAGAATGTCGGATCCAATTCTCCGGAGGTCTTTGAGATGGCTTCCTTAATTCCCAAACTAAGAGTAACTTTTCTCTTCCCTGGAGACTGCTCTTTAGGAATACTTGTGGTTGATTTCCCATCTGAAATAATAATAATAATAATAAAGAGATTTAAAAGATTTAAGCAATAAAATAATTGTGATAATAAAAAATACCTCTTGTGAAAAAGAGGTGCATATTAAGAAGACTAACAAATAATATCTGCCACACTTCTAATAATTGTATTTTAAGATCTTTTTTTATAGAATACAGGTACACTACATTTAAAGGGAAAAATCCAAACAATGGCTATAACTTCATTTCTAAATAATGCAAGAAATGACAGTATACCATGACCCTAACAAAATGTCCCATTTTAATCTAATATATTAAATTAAGTACCACTGTTACACACTGGAGTAATTACGAAGTACGGTGCATTTCTTTAACATATTCTCTGAAATATATATATGACATTACTCGGAATTACCGTAATCTTCCAATAAAAAAAACGCAGTTCAACAGTTGGGTATTCAAAGACAACATTGAGCATACATAATTTTAATTAATAATATCAAACATGCAATTTAATACATTTCTACCCCCCCCCCAAAAAAAAAAAGTGAGATATCGCTATAAACTTCATCCTAAAAATATAGTATAGTAGTCCTCGGTTGAGTGAAGAAAGACAAAATTGAATCCGCATAAGTTTAAATAACTATCTTACATAATAAATTTGATGAAATTCCATTAAATAAATGTCAAGTCATAACTGTCGCAGATGTCATGAAAAAGTAGTATAACAGCATCACCCGTTGAGAGAGACACAACCAAACCTAATCAATACCAATTTATCTGTAGGTCTAATTGAATAGGAAAATTAAGGGAGTTCACTACCTTAAATGCCACATTCCACAATGTAGTTATCATAGAATTCGTGAGAAACACAACCAGGGCCATCGCTAAGACTTTTTATTTGGGGAGAAGGGGACCTAAAATTGCCAAATCAAATTTCAATATTTGACAACTCATTTTACAGTTTTGCCAACTTACCACAATTAGAAAATGAATTATAGCCCTTATTTGTTAAAAGGTTAATAATATTCCCAATTAGTTTTGTAATTTTTGCCAATTCTATCAAAATTTGAAAATATATTATACTTTTTATTAAAATTTTAAAGAAAATTTGCCAATTAAGTTTGTGAATTTGACAAATGTAACAACATTCACGAAAGTTTGGGGAGGGAGGCTCCCTCCCTCCCCCATTCTCCTCCTTAGTGAGGCCCCTGAACACAACACAGACACCTATTTGACTATTGACTTAACCTCCTCAGTCCTGAGACAAATATCACGATTGACCACGAAAACCGGTTTAAAGTTACTATATAGCATCTCCAAAGATACATCAATCGATATATATAGATTCTTATGATGTGCATGTATTTAATAAAAAAGTCTAGAAGTAATTTTAAAAATTTTATATGCATTTAAATTAACTTTATTTAGTATCTTCTCCAGACGACATCAGGACTGAGGAGGATAAAGGCCTAACTAGGACCTGTTTATGTCAAACTGTAACAAAATATACATTTTGATGAAAATGCATCTCATAAATATCGAGATATAGCTACTATGGAAAACACTGCTTAGCAGCAATACCTATTGAACTATACGTATCCAAAACCTAACCTGCATCAAGTTGTGCCAAAGTTTAAATGAATCTGAAGTTGATTAAATTCGGTGTAAGAGCTCTCGTGGTAGACCGGCCACATTACACACAGAGTAATAGACAGAGACATTTCCACAATATAGTCAAATTGTGTTCCGTATATCTCAAAACATGTAAATCTGTCAAAAAATGGAAACCGAAAATCTGTATCTGAATCTCACATATATTCTTACAATGAGCAACCAGGAAATCCAACGAAGGCTACCCTGGTTAAAAATACCCGATACACTGCCGGATGTACAGAATGTAGATGAGAATCGTTTTAATTGAAAAAATTTTATATTATGTTTTCTTTGCTTTCCCACCAAAAAGCTTTTTTGGCATTCTTATATACACTGGGGAAGAAAAAAAATAGTTGTTGATTTTACAGATTTGGCAACTGGGGCGCCTGTTTAAAACAATAAAATTAACAGCAATAAACCGCAAAATTAGTGAATATTATACCGTTAAGCAGTAATATACTGTTTAATTCATTTATGCGACTGTATATAGCTGTTCATTTTTAACAGTAGGGGGAACTGGGGCACATTGATACAGTTTTTTTCTAAGAATTTTTTTGGTGTGAAGAAAGTAGATATTTAGCAGTAGTAGTTTTTTTTACCATGTGGTGACAGAAAAACTTGTGTAGTATGTTGTAAAAATGTACAATCATTGTTTTACATAGTATTTTTGCATGTAATTAATAAAAAATTTAAAAAGATCATTTGTATCAATGTGCCCCATCCCCGGAGCAGATTGATACACTTCATGGGACAGTTTCATACGTTTGGGTAAAATGCCGACAAAATAACACCAATGCATATTTTTCATAGAAAATGAGTTATCAAGCCATTTTATATTTTTTATAGAAATTCAAATCACCCACAATTTATTTTTAAGCAGTATTAAAGCAATCAAAATTAAATGTATAATGACCTGATGTTCTGGCTGTTCCTTGTCTGATTGTTGGCTGTGGTAACTTTGTCATATCGAGCACTTCAACCTCAACATTATCTTCTTTCTTAGGAAAGATGAAAAAATTACCAGGTTTTCTGTTTATAAATAGGTTTATAAACAGAAAATAAAGGATAATTATAGTAAAAATTCTGTTTATAATATAATTATCATTTTCTGTTCTGCAGTTTGTTTCTCCCACTTAACATTTCTCATGTTGAAAATACTTTTTTCTCTGGAGAATCGATATAAATTCGAGATTTGCCAGGCTGCCATCCTTTTCTTTTATTAATTCTACTAGTACTAGCTTTAGGGTAAGTACGTACGTTTTCTGTTTGCAAAAATACTATAAAATGTTCTAATATAAAAAAAAAATTAGAGCTATTTCACTTCAATAAAAATTAATATTAGAAATTTTTGGTGAAAAATGGTTGGATTAAGGAGTGTGTGGTAAAAAAATAATAAAAAGTAATGAAAAAATGAACTAAAAAGGGATTTAGGTTGTATCAATGTGCCCCGACATAGAGTGCATCAATGTGCCCCATACAGCCATTTTGAATAAAATGAGTCTCAAATCCAACTCTTCATAATTTACCTAACAATAAAGAATGAGGAACTGATAAAGAGCTGTTTTGCTTGCCAGAGAGAGTATTATTTTTGGTTAAAAATACTGGAACAGTTGTATAATACCATTGCAAATGTATAGCTCAAATTTACTTTTGACCTACAAAAACAATAAATCACCCGTCCCATTTCATCAAACTACCGAATCATGCCAAGACATTCTGTATGTATTTGTGTACACTAGTTTCACCTTTTGGAGCTGTTTTGAAACTTCATGTAATGATCCTGTGAGCTGTAGAGGGGGTGTATCAATGTGCCCCAGTTCCCCCTATAGTGCTGGTGACAGAGATGCCACTATTATACTGTAAAAACAAAATTTTTATCGTTGTTGTTGTTTTGCCTGAAGCCTCATCACTATTTATAGCAATCTTTGAGATTCGGTTTTTGTCAATATTTCAGTGCGTAATTTCATTACAAATCCGTTATAGTATGGTATGCAGTGTCACATTTTGGCATCGATTATTTTTGTATATATGATAAACTAGATGGTATAGATAACAAAACTGCCAGACAGTTATCACACCAGCAAGGAGAGAAGAAGGGCTATAACAAATTTGCTCAGTTTTCTACAGTGTGAAATGAATATGATTTATCATTAAAGGAGGTAGCCATTGAAATAAATGGCAACCCAAGTTTAAAGATGTACTTGGAGAGATCATCAGCTATCATATTGTCATTCATTGCACATATCAGCAAAGTTATACTACTGTGGCAATATCTCTGATAAATACCTGAGTGGCAGTTTTGTTAACTTCAGCAATTTAATCGATAATGTATTCCATAATCATCCACGCCCAGATTGGCTGTCAAAATGTAATGCTGCCTCGCTTTTACTTACCCATCATACGTAGTATAGGGTAAATCTTGCAATCGTTTTGAAAATCGAAATTTTTTTGACGGATTTACACGTTTTAGATAGTGGAGATTCCAAAAAACATACTTTTAGATTTTTTTTTTTTTTTTTTTTTTTTTTTTTGCCGTTTAGCTGTTTGTCTGTCTATCTGTCTGTCTGTCAGTCTGCCTGTCTGTAAACGCTCTATCTCCCCGAACAAATTGAGATAGAGACTTGAAATTTTGTATGTAGTTAGTATGTAAGAATGGGACGAAGCCTATTTAATATCAGCAACCTCGATTATCCGGAACTATTTTTTCGGACTCTCGAAAAATTCGTTCTGATGAAAGGTACATAAAAATTTTCGAATTTTTTTTGTTCTAAGGAATGGACGTAAAAGGCAATAAAATAATACACATTTTGCATATAGAACGGAGTCAATCGGATTATTAGTTGCCGAGATATTTGTAATCCTGTTTTCCACATTCTTCGATTTTTCATGACCCTGTATTTCATTCAAATTTCAATTCAGAGGTATATTTTAATTGGAAATGAGACGCTTAATCCAACTAATTAATTGTTAATTTTTAGTTAATAGAATTATTATTTTTGGAGTTATAAGGATGTTTCTTTTACGCAGTTCGGTACTTCTTGAGTAGTTAGGCGTTTTGTATAATTTGTCGAAATTGGTACATTAGCAGTTCTTTAATATAGCATTACTATGTATATTAACAATATTTAAATTTTGTTTATGAATTGCAATGCATTGTATAAATAGTTTTCACATGTTTTATTTTCATATACATATCCATGATGGGTAAGTATTACGGTGGCCCCCAACGACTAGTTTAGGATGCTATCTATTCTCAATTGAACATTTTCATAATTGCGTAAATTGAATTTATACAGAATTTAAGAATAACAAAATAATGTTAATTTTAATGTGAATGTGATTTCTGTAATTTTATCATTTTTCTCTGTGTGTTGAACATGAAAATGTTTACTTGAGAAATGATAGCATTATAAAAATCGATATTTCGGTTTGAGAAAATCAATTAGTACACCATAAAAACTATTCAAAAACGTTTCCTAAAAACAAAGATAGAAAAAAAAAAGATTTGTTTTTACGAATATTTTTTAATCTCGAAAATATATGGGTATCTGGGTTTTCTAAAAACAAAGAACTTTTTTGGGATCGCGAATAGTACTGAAGATGTTAATAAACTAAAGGACTATTATGTCTTGAAGTTAATCCATTTATATCAAATAATTCGTTACCAAAAGATGTATTTATACACATAACAAGTAAAAACACTTACAACATTAAATAAAATCCACGACCGACAAGTTTAAGCCACCCCGTGGCCTTCACTGGGTCATATAAAAAGGTGAGCGAGACAAATTTTATTAGTTCACAAAAGTCAAAGCCAAAACATACTGTAATGGTATACAGTAACGTATTCTTTACGGTATGTTGTGATTTTGGCTTTTGTGAATTAATAAAATTTGTCTCGCTCGCATTGCTATATGATCCTGAAGAAGGCCACATGGTACCGAAAATTGTCGGTCGTGGATTTTATTTAAAGTTTTAAGTATTTTTATTTGTTATGCGTATAAATGCGGCTTTTAGCAAAGAACTAGATGGTACCCGTCAAGATTTGACGATAAACATGTTAAAAGATTAATTAGAATAATGTTTGATTTTCTTAAATAGTTACCTGTAAATAAAGCTTTGAAAACTTGATTTATTTTTGTGTTATCTATGTGATTCTATCAATCTAACCTACTCAAGTAATCATCTCAAAGAATTTTAAGCAAAATTTTAACAGCGTTTGCTTTTTAGCAGAAGGATAACTAAAATTAATTGAACTGCTATTTATTTTGGGGAATTTTCTTAATGTTTTGAAAAAATAACAATGTTTGGTATTTTCTAATTTTTTTAAATTACATTGAAACATTTTTATTAATTTTATTTTTATCAGTCTCATTTTAAATTCCTAAACTTAAAATTTCAAAACTTTCATGGTTCTGTCAGTCTAACCTATTCATGTAATCACCTAAAAGAATTTTAAGCAGAATTTTAAGAATTTTAACAGCGCTTGCTTTTTAGCAGAAGGATAACTAAAATTAACTGAACTGATATTTATTTTGGTGAATTTTATCAATGTTTTGAAAAAATAACAATGTTTAGTATTTTCTAATTTTTTGAATTATATTGAAAAGTTTCTATTAATTTTATTTTTATAAGTCTCATTTTAAATCCCTAAATTTAAAATTTCATGCTACCAAGTAAATATTTATAATGTATTTGAATTATTTGAATTTTTCATAACGTTTTCATACATTATTTAATTATTAAACCATGAGTATCACATAGTAGTTTAATTATAATTTTTAAATGACTATTTTTCTTTCCCCCTGTTTTCTCTTCTTTATTTTAATTTTTTATTCGAAAAATAATTAATACTTTTCCTTATATGCACACAAACATAAATCTTCCTTGTAAAACTC
The DNA here is from genome assembly GCA_964019185.1 of Maratus speculifer. Lineage (NCBI taxonomy): Eukaryota > Metazoa > Arthropoda > Arachnida > Araneae > Salticidae > Maratus > Maratus speculifer. The sequence goes on along the minus strand of OZ025292.1, from coordinate 65,928,437 downwards.
ATACAAAATATAACAAAAATTGTAAAATATAACTTCATTAAATTAAATGAAAAATACTTTAGCTTAAATCTTTTAAAGTTAAAATTGTTAAACTATTTCTAAAATACTTTAGCAGACTTCACAATTTTAAAGATTCGGACATCAAAACGGTACTTCAAAACGGCACACGGGAATTTAGTTAAAAATCATTTAATATATGGTCTAAATGGTGTATAACATTTATTTATTTATGTAATTCATTCACGTATATTACATTTTACAAATAGATTACTTTTTCTAAACTTCTACGCACATGACAGGAAAGTGGAAAATTGCTACTACTACCTACCGACAAAATATTGTTTAAACATTTACATTTTTTAGAAAATTTTAATATATTTTTTTAAATATTGCTAGATGTTAAATTAAATTTTACGACATTTTTACAATTTTTATTTGTGTGTGTTGCATTTATTGTTGTTTATTTTATATATATATATATATATAATAATGGTTATCCTAAAAAATTCATATATTCTTTAATTTATAATTACTGATTACATGATCTTATAATTAGCTATTACATGATCTTATAATTAATTCTTTGCGTAAAAAATGTATAAAAAATTATAAAACATAAAAATAATATAAAAAAATTAAAAATGTTATAAAAGTAATAAAAAAATATATATATAGGTCGGTTGGGCGGGTAGATGTTAGAGTAAGGAGGAGGGTGGTGTTGTCTGGATATAAACGCAAAGGTTAATTAAAAAAAAAGAGAGAGAGAGTGGGTTATTTATTTTTACATTTTTTTTACATTTTTTAACATAATTTTAAATAGTTTAAATGACACCAATATATGGATATTTGTCTATTTTTATTTATAGTTAAATAGTTATATTTTAATTATCAAATTAATTTTAATGCTATTGATATAATTTTTGGTATTATTATTATTACTACTATTTTTATTTATTTATTTATTTATTTTTATTTCATTAATAATTATTTATTTTTTATATTTTATTTTTTATATATTTTTTTTAATTTTTTTAATTTTTATTAATTAATTAATTAATTTATTTATTTTTTATTTTTATTTTATTTTATTATTTTTTTAAATTTTGATTATCCTATATTAAGATAATGAGTTTATACTATGTAATGTCACAATAAATGTTACTGATTAAAGTAACAAAATGGTATTTTAAGTTATAAGTTAATATGAATGTTATAACCTAATTCTAATTTAATTATTTTATTAATTTAATTTTATGTAAATATCGATCATTAATTATTTTCTCTGGTTCAATTATATTTCCATTCAGCTTTATCTTTTTTGTTCGTTACGGATAAATCATAGCAAATTTTTTTTCTTCTTTTTCAAATTATTTTTTCGCCATTTGGCGAGCATGACATTCTATTTAAAAAAAGAGCAACCCTGCTGTTCCTACTACGATCCGATGCTTGAATTTCTAACAAACTGGTTTTTCTACGTGATACTGTTCTAGCTCGTATAGTAAAGTATTGCTTCTTGCTTTTATAATTTATTAATAATTCTATTGCGTTGTCCTCTACATTCATGGTGATAACCAGATAAGTTTCTTTTTTTTTTCTCTCTCTCTCTCAATATCTTGTTTTCATACTTTTTATCGAAATTATATATGCAAGTAATGTTTATCATTTCCACGTGCATAAATAGGGTTAATTTGTACTCTTGTTACTGACACTATTTGCTGCACGCTATTGTTTCAATATATGTATATTTTCATTTTTTCAACTATTTATTTCTATGTTCCTTGTTTAATAATATGGTTTATGTGTGCTGGTAGCCCCAATTACGTATTATTTTGCTATTTCATGGCTAATACGTGGATGAAACCGCATACTTCATTTGTAGTTCCAGAGCATTTGGGGCCTGACGATTCTGTTCTGTGGACTACAAATTTCCTTTGCATTCATTTTATTTTATTTATTTATTTATTCAGATATTCTCGTTTCACTTTTTTTTTTTTTTTTTTTTTTTTTTATAATTCAATTTTATTCAAATCCTTCGTTTTGGTTTATTGTTTTATTGATAAAATCTATTGGTGAATTTTGTCTACTTTTAATGGTATTATATATATATATATATATATATATATATATATATATATATATATATATATATATAAGAATGCGATTTGTAAAGATTTTCAATAATTTTATTCTTATAAATGTATCTCTAAAGTCCTGAACTGGAAATTGGCTGTCTATATCTAATAATTACTATGCTTTAATTACATGAAATATTTTTAAAATAAAATTGTTACTTAAAAAATTGTTGAGTGTTAAATTTTATTTAATTATAAAGCATCAAAATAATAATGATAAAAAAAAAGAATAAAAAATGATATAACTTTTTCTCGTAGTACAATCTATCAATATTTAAATAAACTATTTTGCCGAGCGCTGGGATCGAACCCTAGTTCTCTATAAAAGCTCAGAACTTTAAATTCGTCCCTTAAACCACTGAGCTAACCAGACTAGTTTCAACTTTCCTCAAGCTGGAAGGGCTAATTGCCGAAACGTCAGTGAAGGCTTACTTTGGAGACACGAAATTTTTTGGATTCTGTCTGTCTGTCTGGATGTCTGTCAGTTTGTCAGTCTGTCTGTTCCGCGATAACTAACGCAAAAAACACCCGATTGGCTTGAAATTAAGTGGGTGTGTTAGTGAGGCACTGGGATTAAGCTGTATAGTTTTTTGTAAGATTTGATTCATTCGTTCGAAAAATATAGAATATTTTATTTTGCGCAATAATGCTTCTCTATGGCAAATCCAATGATTTTTAATTTCTTTTTTCTTGAGAGAAAATGTCACATTTCATTAATGGAATTCAATGATAAATGGATACTGAAATTTGCCGGTTAATTTATTCGTATTGTTTTGAAATTTTGTCTACAAATTTGTCAGATTTTTTGAATTATTACTGTAAATTTTGGAATTTTTTTTATATATGTGTTCCAATAATATAAATTAATTTGTTTTAGAGATTTACTTATTTCAAATGTATTTATTTCATTTTCTTTATTTTCTCTTAATGGTTGCTAAGCAACCATTCATCATAATCCTTAATTTTATAATTTTATAAATTTGAATGAAGTCAACGTCAAAACTGATGAATTAATGTGTTTGTATCTTTGTGTATAACTATAACATAGACCAGAAAAGAACATAGGCTATGTTTTATTAATTTTATTAACATATTTTCCTTAATAATTCAAAATTTCTTCTTTTTCATGCAGAATCAATAGCGATTTTTTAGATAAAATTTAACCAATTTCCTTTATCGTTGCCAAAAAAAAAAAAAAAAAAAAAAAAAAAAAAATCAAAATATGAATTAATTTTTTAACGGCAATAAGTTTCAATTGAGCAATTTCCATTCGAAAAATTAAACTAAGAAAAAATAAATATGACGTCAGAATAAAAATAAAAATAAATGTAGAATTTTGTTAAATATTAAACACGGAAATTTGTTTCGTTAATAAGAATTTTTCTGACAAAAATGGGGGCATTATTAGAAGTAAAAAAATAATAATTATTATATTTTTAACAATTATTTCACCTGATAAAATTTGACGTCATAATTGAAATAAAGCAGGTATTTTATAGTAGTCGTAAAAAATATTAGAAACATGGATATCAATAACTCATGAATAATGACGTCATTGCCAAAACTTCAGTGAAGGTTTATTTTGGCGACACAAAATTTATTGTTTTCCGCCTGTCAGTCTGTCTGACCGCGATAACTGCCACAAAATGCAATCAAAACATTTTTTTTTTTTTTTTTTTGGAAACAAAATTGTAAAACCCTAGATTACTGAGTTTACACTTTCAAAAGTTCCTGATACATCAGATTAAGTGTTTGTGGTGGGCAGGTATGTAGAAGTATGAGTATAATGAAAAATGCTTATTAAAACTGTTACTTATCCTTATAAATAAAAATGTATAAAGAAATACAAGATATACGATAACCATTAGCAAATTGATAGAAAGTTACAAATTTAAGTTTAATGAGATTACGGGGGGTTCAGGGGGGCGGAGCCCCCCTGAAGAAATCTACAATGTTATAATAAAAAACAAAAATAATAGATCATGAAAATCTCAGAATATCCTAACATAACTAAATCTTTAATTTAACGCTTTTGATGGCTGAAAACTTCTTATTCTTATTTTATTCTTATAAATAATTACGTAATTTGAAAATTTTAAATTAGAGTTTGCAGGAAGTTGAATATTACCCAAAGTGTGTTTAAAAAAAATGATGTGCAAAGCTGACGTTGAGGCTCCTGATCTGCAGATTTACTAGTAAATTCAACTTCACGCATGCGCAAATGCCTGAATTAGTTGATCTTAAGGAATTAGTTTACCGTTTTAATATATATGATGATTATTTAATATAAGTGGACTGGAGGGTTTATTGTATATTTTTGATTGCAGTTATATTATATTTTGTTAGAATAAGAAACATTTTTTTTAAGGAAGGGGGAGAGGATGTATATTTAATGATAGACGTTAATTAACGAATCAATTTATAAGGAAATATTTGCTTTCAATTGAGTGGAAAGTTTGTGCAATACCGGCTGTATTAACGAAACAGGGAATTTTATTGTTTAAACAGGCAACATTTTATTGATTTATAATTTTAACAACTGAGGGAAAATTTGATGAATAAGTGAGTGCACAGGGAAGGACAATGTAGGCAGTTCACCGTGAGCTGAAAGGAACGCCGTCAAAGGACCCCTAAAGTATGTAGAGAAAAAAGTATGCAGTAATGTAGAGAATCCTTGGGATCGAATAGACAAGCAGTTCTCAACCTATGGATCGCGATCCATTCGTGGTTCGCGGCGTGTAATTTGGTGGATCGCGGAACTATCCACGTTTGCCACAAAAATATAGCTCTTATTTTATCCGTTTGAAAAAAATATAACAAATACAATATTTTACAACCACAATAATCGCGAAAGCTGTTAGATCAAGACAAAACTTCGGGAGAAGACTGCGTTTTCTTAAGCGGACTTATCTGATGGAGAAAAATAAAGGGAAATTCAGGTTAGCCTAACGGGAAAAATAATTATCCTTCTCGTTCATTCAAATTTGGAAATTAGAACAGTATTTTTTCAGCAGGTAGATAGGAAGATTCTATATCCATCTGTAAGCTTAAAATATTTTTTAAATAATTATGAGTATTTTTTAAATTTGTGATAAATTTTCAAAAAACTCCGAAAAATATAAAAAGTATTCTTTACTCATTTGTAACTTTCGACTGGGAAAAAATGTAAAAAATTGGAGCTTACAGTGGAATAAAGAACCTACCTATCTACGTGCTGAAAAAATATTGTTAAAATTTCCAAATTTGAATAAATAAGAAGGATCAGTAATTTTCCTATAGGTTAACATGGAAATCAACATTTTTCTAGCCCATCAGATAAGCGCCCTGAAAGCTACTGTCGACTCCCTTTGCGAATTTCAATCTGTAATATTAATACTATGGACGTTTGATGCATTCTTACATCCAAAATATCTTCTCAGAATATTAATATTGTTAAATTCTTCTTTCGATCTTTTCTTCTTAAAGGATGTCGCTTGTTCTCTTAATTTTCAAAATGTCTCTAAAATCAATATTTAAATTAATATTTTATGTGTTAAAAACTGATGAACTGGAAGTAAAATTTTAACATTTCATATAAAATTAAGCATTGATTTTAGAATTACGAGGGCGGTTCAATAAGTACCCGTGTTAGAAATGAAGACACCATTTTTTTTCAATTTTTTTTTTTTATTTTTTCAACATAGTCCCCTTTTAGAAAGATACACTTCTCCCAACGTTCCGGCCATTTCTCTAACCCCTCCAAAAATAGGATTTGTTGAACTCTGCAAAATACGCCTCTGTCTCGGCGATGAATTCCTCGTTTGAGTTATTTTTTTCCCTCGATCCATTTCTTCATGTTAGGGAACAAGAAAAAGTCGCAGGGAGCCAGATCGGGTGAATGGGGGGGGAGCGGCAGCAATTCATAACGCAATTCATGCAGTTTGGCGGCAACAACTCCAGATGAATGTGCTGGTGCGTTATCGTGATCGCGGCACCCATCGGGCCGACAATTTTTTCATCCCCAACTTGTCATGTAAAATATGAATTGCCGTTCCGGTCGACACGCCTACGGCCTCTGCTACTTCGCGCACCTTCGTTCGTCGATCAGCGAGAATCATGTCGTGGACTTTTTCAATGATTTCCTCGGTAACCACATCTGGTCGCTTCTCATCGAAAACGGAAGTTCGCCCACGTTTAAATTCGTTGAACCAATATCTAACTGTGGTCGTAGATGGCGACGTGTTTCCATAAACAGCATCCAACTTTGCTTTTATCTCCTCGCATTTTTTTCCCATCCAAAAAGAAAAAGCGGATTACCGAACGATATCCATCATAGCGAAAATCACGAAACACGTCTTACTCGAATGGCTGTCAAATCGAAACTAACATATCAATCAATGTATAAAAGAAGTACAATTGAAGTTTTTTCACTTCAATTTAACATATCAATCAGTCTGAAATTTTTATAGATGTCGTTTTACAGATGGCAGCACACGATGATAACAGCAACTTCCCTGAGGAACGTCCTTTGTCTTCAAACACGGGTACTTATTGAACCGCCCTCGTATTTTGAAAATTAAGAAAAAAAAAGAGAAATCCTTTAAGAACAGATCACCGAAAGAAGAAGTTAAAAATATTAATTTCCTAAAGAGATATTTTGAGCATAAGAATGCATCAATCATCCATTGACTTAACACTACGGAGGGGAATTCGGAAAGTGAACGACCAGCAGCCTTAAGGGAAGACAACACTGGGTACGACCCTATGGAGAATATGCCAGCTTTCGGACCCGTTTTCTCAGAAACTACCCGACCTTTTCTGATAAAATTTATAATCAATATCCATTGGATTATGCTAAAAATTTATGGCTGTCAGTTTTCTTTTAATTTATTATTAATTTTTTTAATGGCCAATGGAGTTAGTTATAAGCATATACCACAATTGTTATAGCCAAGGGCGAAACCAGGGTCCCTCCATTTGGAGGGAAGGAGACATGGCGTTTTTTTCGGGCGAGGTGGGGGCTCTTAGTAAACAATTAAATATTGAAGGCTATTTCCATATCCAAAATTCCACTTTTCTTATATTTTTAGGAAATCATTTCCATTTTTAAATACAATAATAATAGTAAAGAAGGCATTAATATTCGTAAAAATTCAAACATTGAAATTATTAATTCTTGTTTTTATTGATAGTACATTTTTTGCACGAAAATTTTCCTTTTTCTTAGGATAGCTCGTAATCGATAATTTATACACTATATAGGCAAAGGTGACCGGCCATTTGCGATTTTAAGCATTTTGTTAAATATCTAGACTAGCATCCGTCAGGCCGAAGTGTCGGACCATTGAGTCACATAGATAATAATACAATATATATATATATATATATATATATATATATATAGACAGATAGATAGATAGATAGATAGATAGATATAGATATAGATATATAGAGGGTGTTTCTAAATTCATGGTACAAACTTTAATGGGTGATAGTACATATCAAGACAAACAATATTAAATGGGACATCAAGGGTCCCAAACGTTTTCCGAAGGAGATAGGCGACATTAAAGTTTAGGGTCCAAAAATTCAAATAATTATAAAAAACAGAAAAATTGGTCGATTCGTTTGCGGTTTTCACTAAAACTATTCTTTATGTCAGTATTATTTTTAAAATAAATTATAAAGAAAAAATTCAAAAAATGCTGATAGAGGGCGCTTTAGACTTTGGAGTAACGAACAACTATTTTTCACCATTATTTTTTGCATCACATTAATTTTTTTTAGAAGCTTAGACATAAACTTAAATTTTGAGCTCAAAATCAAAATCGTTGGGAGTAGTTGAGCAGCGCAAACTAAACTGTGGAAGAGGTTCAAATTTCAAATTAATATAAGAAACGGAAAAATTGGTCAATTGATTTGCGATTTTCACTAAAATTATTCTTTATGCCTGTATTAACTTGAAAATAAATTATAAAGATGAAATTCAAAAAAATGCCGATAGAGGGCGCTTTAGACTTTGGAGTAACGTACAACTATTTTTTACCGTTATTTTTTGCATCTCATAAAATTTTTTTAGAAGCTTAAAAATAAACTTAAATTTTGAGCTGAAAATCTAAATCGTTGAGAGTGGTTAAGTAGCGCAAACTGAGTTGTGTTCAATGGGGGTGGGGAGGTTCAAATTTCAAATGTTTATAAAAAACGGAAAAATTGCTCGATTCGTTTGCGATTTTCGCTAAAACTATTCTTTATGTCAATATTACCTTTAAAATAAATTTTAAAGATAAATTTCAAAAAACTCCGTTAGAGGACGCTTTAAACTTTAGTGTAACCAACAACTATTTTTAACCGTTATTTTTTGCATCTAATTAAATGCTTGTAAAAGCTGAGACTTAACTTTTGAGCTCAAATTCTAAATCGATAGGAGGGTTAAGAAGCGCAAACTAACTGTGTTCAGTAGTTGAAATGATACTCTCCCCAACCCTTGAACACAGTTCAATTTTCCGCTACTTAATTACTCACAACGATGCAGATTTTGAGCTCAAAATATAAGTTTGAACTTTTACAAGCATTTAATTAGATACAAAAAATGATAATTAATTATAATTGTTGGTTACTCTAAAGTTTAAGGCGCCCTCTGACGGCTGTTTTTGAAAGATATTTTTAAAATTTATTTTCAAGTAAATATTGACATAAGGAATAGTTTTAGCGAAAACCGCAAACGAATCGACCAGTTTTTCAGTTTTTTATAATCATTTGAAATTTGAACCTTCCCATCCCCCACTGAACACAGTTCAGTTTGCGCTACTTAACCACTCCCAACGATTAAGATTTTCATCTCAAAATTTAAGTTTATGTCTAAGCTTCTAAAACAACAAGCTAAAACAATTTTATGAGATGCAAAAAATAACAGTAAAAAATAGTTGTACGTTACTCCAAAGTCTAAAGCGCCCTCTATCGGCAATTTTTTTAATTTCATCTTTATAATTTATTTTCAAGTTAATACAGACATCTATATTAATAAAAGAACAAAACGCTCTGTCTGCGTGTGTGTGTGTGTGTGTGTGTGTGTGTGTGTGTGTGTGTGTGTGTGTGTGTGTGTATGTGTGTGTGTGTGTGTGTGTTTGTGTGTGATGGTTAGCAAAATCTACAGCATATACGAGGCTCAAAATTTTTTTGAGAGTAGCCCCAAATCTCTCCTGATGCACCTGAGCTTCAGAATTTCGATATTCCAATTATTAACTGAGTAATCAATTAAAACCCGGAACTCACTCTCATAAAAAAACGCCTTTTTTCTACTTTTTTATCACTTCGCTTGCTTTGGGTTGATTGGTTGCATAAAGATTTATCAGAAGTAATCAGATAAGCCGGTGTAACAATGACATTGGAGTATTTGATGTTTGAAGACAAAGACCATGGAGGAATGAGATAGGTGGAGGTGAAGGAAGCTTGATAAAAAGATTTGCAATATGAAACCATTTATTGCTCAAATTTTAATGATCCAAACAAACGTACATGGAAGGGATTTTGTATTATAAGACGAATTGAAAGAAATGATTTACAACTAAAGCATATTTTAAGAAGAAATAGAAAATTTTTAAAATTGTCTTTGTTCTATTATTATTTATTAAAATAAATGTTCGCTTTTAAAATAAAAGAAATTGGAAAATTAGCAATAATTAAATGTCAAATCGAAATTAAATAAGATATTGAAAACATTTTAAATACAATTTAAATTCTCATTTTCGATAATATTAATGATATATATTTTATTTTAATCTCAGAAGTGTTTTTTTTTTCACTAAGTTGAAAAGTACTTATGCATTCGGTTTGTCTGTCCGTCTGTCCATACTGTAAATCCCGTAAATATATTCAATTGGTAAAGCTTACTTAGGATCACTAAAGCATGTTTGGTATTGCATGTGAAATGCATATGAAATGTACGAATATTGGTCCATTTACAGAGACACTCAAAAGAAATCGATTACATTACGGTATATGCAGAAAAAAATGTTTGACGAGTATTTTAATGAGATCACGCTATTTTAAATGTATTGAAACGGATATAAATCACCTGCTTTCACTACGATTAAATTAAACACACAAATCATAGCAATTTTTATTAATTTACAGGGATACACAAAAGAAATCAGCGACAGTACTGTATTTGCGTAATAATTGCTGGAGAGTACGTTTTAAAATTCGGTATGTACTTTTAAATTTAATTAGCTTTTTGCATAATACTCTTTGTATATAAAATCTATATTTGATATACAGAGATGCACAAAAATAGTTGCATACCATTTTCTTTATTAGAGGAAATTGCTGAAGGCTAATTTTCAGAAATATATGTACTACTTAAATGGATTAAATTTTGAAATGCATATTGCATTACAAATCTCTATATCATATACAGGGTTCCTAAAAAAATCGGATAATTTTCCGAATGTAAATGGGAACAGCTGAAATTCGGTTTTGAAATGCTTTATATATTAAATAAACTGTAAATGGAAAATAAATTGTTTTCGAATGTTTCTAAAGATAAAGGAGCATTGGCGACTTGGATGCGGTTATCGAGTATTTTTACATAGTAATTATAGTAAATTATCGTAGTTTGAAACAACTGTCTTTTTAGCACTTTCCAAGAAAATTGAAAAGTACTTATGCATTTGGTTTGTCGGTCCGTCTGTTCACCCGCATTTGGTGACCCTAAATAAGCCTTATCAATTACATGAAAATCCGGCTATATTTATAGTCGGATTTTCATGCAATTGATAAGGCTTATTTACGTTCACCAAAGCCTGTTTGGTATTTCATATGAAGTATGTATAACTAATGATTCATTTACAGGGACATTCAAAAGAGTTCGATTACATTATGATATATGGGTAAAAATCGTTTGGAGCGTACTTGAATGACATTCCGCTATTTCTAATGTATTCAAACTAATAAAAAATCAATTAATTTAACTACGGTTACTTTAAAACAGAGCATTTATAGCATTTTTAAATAAATGTACAGGGACACACAAAAGAAATGGTTACAATACTGTCTTTGCTTAATAATTGCTGGAGAGTACGTTTTAAAATTCGGTATACGCTTTTAAATGTAATTACTTTTTTCCGAATTACTCTTTACATATAAATTCTATACATCATATACAGGGCAGCACAAAAGTATTTGCCTACCATTCTCCTCATTAGATGATATTGCTGAAGGGGAATTTTCAATTGAAATATGTGTATCTCTTAAATGAATTAAATTTTGGAATACATGTTGTTAATATGTACCTATCAATGTATCATACACAGGGCTGCTAAAATTTTCGGTTTATTTTCCGAATGTAGATGGAAACAGCTGAAATTTGGTTTTGAAATGCTTAATATATTTTCACATGGTGAAATGAGACACAATATCTTATTTTTTTAAGCGGTGCAGTTTTTTACATTATTCTGAATGTGTGTGATAGTGTTTCATAATCTGTATTTGATGCATGACTTTTTATTTTTAAACACATTTTTTCTTTTTTTTTTTTTTTTTTTTTGCTTTTAAATACTAAAAATTGTTCTGAGTTTAACACACACCTGCCATACAGTGCTGCAGGTAGTGGGAATCTGTAAGATATTTGTACATAACATATTTTATCCTTAATTTATAAATAGTGGTTATTTCCGAACAATAATTTCACTAAATTTCTTAAATTCTTATTGAATTTTCCCACATTCTCCACTAATATATGTAGGAATAAGTTTGATACTAGAGTTTCCTTCTGATATAGGTTTATTAAGGAATTAGAGAGCTCATATAGGTTTATTAAGGAATTAGAGAGCTCTTGGAGGTGAAAAGTAGAACTAACATATTTTACAGAGCATGCAGTAGCAGTGTAGGAGATGCTTATTGATTAATATTGAACTCTTAATTGCGTGGTGGTTATCATTATTTCTGAATAGAAATTTCAACAAATTTCATAAATTGCTATTTGTATCCCCATCCCGTTGGGTAATATATCTACGGAAAGAATGAAAATCGGATTATCGTTCGGATTTAGGTTTGTTTACGAAAAAATGCCTATTCTGGTGATGGAAAGTGAAACTGTAGCACTCTGCAAATCGTGCATTGCACGCTTATTATATCCGACCGCAGGTGGCGGTGATCCATATCGGATTTTCGTACAAAACATACTGCGCCCCGTAGCGGTGAAAAGTGGAACTAAAGTACTTTGTAACACTACGCGGTTAGAATTGTTAGTTTATAGTTAGTGTTAATTTTAGAATTTGTCTACGGTTAGGTAACATTTAGGTTACATTTAAATTATAGATAGTTTGCAATTAGGTTGCAATTATATTTCGGTTAGTCTTACGTTTTATTTAAATTCCAGTTACGTTATAGTTAGGTTATGATTAAGTTACAGTTCGGTTAAGGTAAGTCGCAGTTAGGTTACGGTCAGAAAATTGATAAATTATGATAAGGTGATGGTTAGGCTACATTTATGATATATTTAAGTTTGGCACAGGTTAAGTTGCAGTTAGGTTAAAGATAGGTTGCGATTACAGTACACTTAGATTAAGGTTAGGATTTTATCAACAGGTTGAATATTACATATTTTTGATTTAAATATACTTAATTTTGTTCTATGAAACTACATTACTATATATTAACCTTTTACCTATTCATTGATTATTGATTTTAATCAAGGTATAGTCGGATCTAGGAGTGATATAATTTGTTTGAAAATCAAAATGTTAAACTTAGGATTTCGAGGTGAAAAAAACAAAAAGTTACGTGACTGAACAGTGATATTTACGGATAAAATCAGCATTTTAGCACGAAAATTGCGCAATTGTTGAACACATATTTCCTCCTCCGTTTCCCATTGAAGTCGTTTTAAATATTTGTTACTCTAAATTCAGTTGTTTATTTTTTTTTTAACCGATTTTTCTCACAGTCAGTGGCCACGTATTTCGAATTAGAGATAAAATTACAAATTTCAAGTTCGTTTGATATTATTATCACGTACCCGGACAACGCCGGGCAGGTCAGCTAGTAAAGAATAATTTTAGCAAAAATCGCAAATCAATTGACCAGTTTTTCTGTTTTTTATAATCATTTGAAATTTGAAGCTCCCTCCACAGTTCAGTTTCCGCTACTTAATTACTCCCAACGATTTAGATTTTGAGCTCAAAATTTAAGTTTATGTCTAAGCTTCTAAAAAAATTAATGAAATGCAAAAAATAGTTGTTCGTTACTCCAAAGTCTAAAGCGCCCTCTATCGGTATTTTTTGAAATATATCTTTATAATTTATTTTCAAGACAATACTGACATAAACAATAATTTTAGTGAAAACCGCAAACGAATCGACCAATTTTTTTTTTTTTTTTTTTTTTTATAACCATTTGAATTTTTGGGCCCTAAACTTTAATGGCGCTTATCTCCTTCGGAAGACGTTGGGGACCCTTAATTTCCCATTTAATATTCTTTGTCTTGATGTGTACTATCACCCCTTAGAGTTTGTACCATGAATTTAGAAACACCCTGTATACATATATATATATATATATATATATAATAAATAAATAAATAAAAATTAAAAATATTTATTTATTTTTATTTATTATTTAACAATGTGAAAGAATATCTTCATAAAACAACTGTTATATTTTCATTTTCAAATATTTATTCAATCACCATTGTCTGTAAGTAATTCTCGAATGCTATTCTATTAGCAAGTGCCCCCATTCTTTTAATATGGTCGAGCCTTTCCTTTGTGAAAGGTACTTTTATGAGAATATCTTCTAAACCACGAACTTTGCTGAATGCGACATAAGTTGCTCCAAGTGACAACTCTTTGGGACCAATGTCTACAGCTGTTTTTGGCCAAGTTAAACCCTGGGATTTGTGTATCGTGACAGCATATGCAACTTGTAACGGCAACTGATTTCGGGAACATGAAACGCTTTTTTCTTTCCAAGATTTAGAAATGGGTATCACAGGGAAAAGTCTTCCAATTAGAAGTGGCCCATGATAATAGCCAAAACAACCATTAAAGCTTGAGGCAAGCTTGGAGCCCGAAGTTCTGGGCTGTATACGATATCTTTTATCGTTCCAAGTGCATCATTTACCAATCCACCGTCTGTCCACAGATTGGTTCGTAATATAGTTCTGCATCCAAACGCAAAGAAAAGTTCTGCTTGAAGTCCAGATGCATGATCATCCTCTCTCCATCTCACTGTTTGATTGTTGTGGTCTCTTAATATTCTTGCTACAGGAGATTTTGATTTACGCATTATTTCTTTATTATATTCTTCAGCTTGCTTGTTTGTGAGAAAAAAGACGTATAGCATCTTGAAATCTTTTAAGGTCATTCGGGGGCAGTATAGCTTTTCGTCGTTGCATAAGAGATGAATATTGGTAGCATGTAACATGTAACTTGTCCCATCGAAAGCGAATCAAGAATCTCTCGAAACTGCTGCTGGCGATTGTGGTTTTATCTCATTGACTTTGTTAAGGTGAAACATTTTTCAAAAGTGCTAGGCACTGTTTGTCTGCGTAAAGCCAAAGTATCTTTTATAGAAGATTTTTTATAGAGATGTGTGTTTTTTACAGGCTGTAGCTGCCTAAAATCTCCAATGAGATAAACAAAAAACCCTCCAAAAGGCTCATTGCTAACTGGTTTGCCTCCTCGTCATCTTTGCTCAAGCTTATAAGCAAATAAATATGTATGCATACAAATATATTAATGCATATTAATATATGCATCCATATATACATATTAATAAATACATACATATAATGAAATATGCATATAACATATTTTTCTCGATTTCTTAGGTTATTAACTCTTGACATCCAACGAATACGGAAATATCCAATTAACATTCTCCGTATCGTATTTGATTTCATTTAAAAAATGCATAAAGTTGAAACATAGTTACATTTATTCGTAAGTGGCAAAAGGTATATTGTTATATTGGCCGGGTGCGAAAATTCGCCAAATCTTATTTATATTTATCATTCAATTGTAATCTTTGGCTGAATTAACGCGAAGAAGGGGAGTTAACTTTATATCCTCCTTTGGTTGGTAACAATCTATATTTAAAAATTCTAAATGATATTAAAAGGTTTTGGAAGCTTTAAAAAATGCAAGCTTCTATTTTTGTGCATGTAAAATTAGATATGATGCTTTCATTAGGAAATAAAATGTTTTTAGTTTACGTTATCTCTCATTTAAACATTCCTGTTATTGACTAATATTTTGTTACTTGTATTTATATCGCTGTGATTATGTATTTTTTTTAAATATTTTTTCAGCAAAGTAATTTAATATATAACGAATATTATGAGCTTTTTAGAACTAATCTTAATTATTTTTTGCAAAATATTTTTATTTATGCATTCACTGACAGAGAGTTTCATCTGACATTGCAATTTGCAACAGTAAATTATTGGCTTTTTGTTATTGGTTAATGTTGTAAGATTGACGATTGGCGTGATTAAAAAAAATTTGGCGATCACTGGCGCTTGGCTAACATAAAGTAGACTTATCTATCAATTTGTACTTTTTTAGAGAAAAAATAAACACGTAGTTTTTGCTTTCGTAAGAAGTAAAATTTTAAGAATGATATATGTATCATAAATTATAAATATGTGCGTGAGTAACGTTGACGTCATAACGGTGGAACAAAAATAAGGCTCCATCCATCGAATTTGATGCTGGCGAAGTTGTTTAAAAGAATTGTTAGATAGAAGTTATAAAAAATGGCACAGATGACATATACTCACCACACTGACGAGATTTTTTTTTCTGACACCAAATTGGCGAAAATGTCATTTTCGAATGTCAGTTACATACTGTACCAGTTACATATATTTTTAATAAGGGAATGACAATGAATGAAAAAAAAATAATAAGTATAGAATAAAACAATTTATGTAATTTAAAAAAAGAAAATAAAAGTAAATAAATCGTTTATTAATAAATAAGTAACAACATCGGGGTTACTAATCAAGCAAAATAATGACATTTTGGCGTCAGTTATATACCCCAAAACGTATATGACATCTGTGCCTAAAAATAATTATAATAAATAATCAATCTTATATTGCTTGACTACCCCTTAAAACAAATATTATTCAGAACTAAAATTTATCCGTAAATTTCAAATTATTGAAAATTTGGTGCAGATGTCACATACGCACAACAGTGGCGCACTTTTTTTTCTGCTGCTGATTCTGCGAAAACTGAGTTTTGAAAAATTACGTTAATTCGACTTGAAAAAGTACCATAAATAAAATTATAGTTTAAGAGGCCACTTGACTAGCTGAAAAAGGTCCGGATGATAATATTAAGTCTATGGGGGCGTTATTTTCAAATATCTCTCTCAAATTTTATAATTTTTAGATGATTTTTTTTTCATGGGATAGTTGAGGACGATCTACAATTGGGCTAGTTTTTACTTTTTCGATTTTGATTTCGGATTTTAAAAAAATATATACTTTAACTCTCAGAATTGTTTGAAACCGGTTCTGAAATTGAAGCTATCGTGATATTAAAAAAATATATAATCAAAATTGAAAATGTAAAAACTAACCCGGTTGTAAAGCTACAATATACACCATTCTCATCTATAATATGCAAAAGAAATCATGTAAAAATTATGTAATTAAATTTGAGCAAGATATTTGAAAATAACGCCCCCCCCCCCCCCCATAGACTTAACGTTATCATTATCATCCGGGTCTTTTTCAGCTAGTCAAGTGGCCTCTTAACAAAAGCAATATACCTTTATCATGTTCTTTCTCCCTTGCAGGACGCTTTACAGGATCTTCAGAGGAGTTTACACTCTGGAACTTTTCTTGTTTCATTATTTTGCTCAGAACTGCTTCAACCCAGTTTAGAAAAATTCTAGTCGCTTTATTACCTATTTTCCTCTTTACTCCACTATTGTATTTTAGTATAGCCAGCAATACATCTTGAACTTCTCCGGGGATGTCTTTGGGCTCACATTTAAGTGCTATTTTAATGAGCTTTTTTGTTTTAAGCAAATCTACATTGGGAGGAAGTAATTTAGGAAGAAGACGCATAAATGTTTTCTTTTCCTTTTTTCTTTTACTGTTGGTTGAAAATGTTCGTTTATGGCTGCACTCATTAGAGGTAGATGCTGGAATTCTTTCAAAGGCTTCTTCCTTTTCTAAAAAAATGGCGAGAAAATTAAACATTACCTAAATTAATAATAATAATAAATAAATAAATGCAATTTAACAAATTACAACGACTATTTGGAAAATTATATTTTCAAAGACAAAAATTTTAAAAACATATAAATAAATTCTATATTTAAAAAGAAGTACTAATAATAATAAACATCAATTTTAGGATGAACAAAACGTGGTTTACGTAATAACAGAGTCTTATATTACGTATGCCATGGATTAAAAATTAATATTCCTGTACTAATCATACACAAATTTTAAATTAAATTTTAGTTTTACTGCAAATTTTTAAACTTCTAAACATCACACATTTTCAATTTTTACACCGTCGCACAGTGGGGCAAAAACCCAAAAAGCTGGCCAAAAGTCGAAAAATGAAGTTACGATTTAGGGAATTTCGATTGTACAGTTGGCTAGAATAATGTTTGGAGAGTCGGAATCTGTATTTAAAATAAGATTTTTGCTTTGCCCTTACAAGCAGCATCATTTCAAAAATGATGCTTGAAAGAGTATCATTTAGAGCGAACAAAAACAGCAAAACAATGTTCCCTTTAAACGCGTGTTATTTTTTAAAATATTATCCGATTTTAATGATTTGAATTGGATTCACACTATGATATTATGTACTTTATTTGCATGTATTACAAAATTTATATTAAGCACGTAAAAATTAATAAATTTATTGTCATTTTTGATAAAAAATTTTAGAATTTTTTTTATTGTTTGCTTTTAAACATCAAAAAGTTTAAATGTTCCACAGTGTTCCGCAACGAAATTTAATGGAAGTAATAACTTGGGCTATTGTCTAGTGATTCATAAAAAACCAGCTGCCTAAAACTGCCTTTCTGCATTTCACGCATATTTTAGTAACCGTAAGTAAAAATGCCACTTTTTCGGCCGCCTCAAAAATTTTGAAATTGATTACTTTTCACATAATTTAGCTGATAAATACTTTTCTAATTTTTGAATTATTCAATTTTATAATAGTTCATTTCTTGTTATATTGTAAATAAGTACTATAATCATAAGATTACATTAATTTGATAAGTAAGCTTAGTAATGAAAAAATGAAAATAATTCTCTATTACTGATCCGGTAGAATATCGTTTACTTATCTTTATAGGTAGGAATTTTGTTTGTTCTATCATAATTAGAAGAATTATTTTGTCAATGGCTATATTTGCTAGATTAAACTACTGAGCGTATTTCATTAATGCGAGTAAAAATCATTATGAATATCACTTTCCTTATATTAGTAATTTAGATTTGATTTGAAAGTGAGGCTGCGATGGCACATCTATTCTGAGTACATTTAAACAAATATTTAGCTATGAAGATGGCATTATGTCTAATATATTTTTCTTTTCTTCCGTGCTACTAGAATACATAAATATTGCGAATAATTCATGAATCGTCAATTTGAAAATATCGAGATCTTCATTTCACTGATTTTATCGGGCCAATTAAGATCCACTTTTCTTTTTCAAGAAATACGGAAACAACTGTCAATGAATGGGATTTCATTAAATACTAGCAGAATCAACTTATTTCGTTTAATACAATCATTGATACAGAAGAAAAAGTCGTTAAAAACGAATTAGTGTAATACTCAACATTGCTACCTATGTTAGACAGCATCAAAACGGCATCTTACCGATCTGCCATTTTTTATTAAAAGTGGATTGAGATAATTTAGAATTTAGAATATCTAAGTTACATGCAAAGATGTTTAGAGAGGCCTTACACCTGGCAGACAACTGGATAGAAAAAATGAAAAGCTCGTACTTTGCATGAAAAGAAGAACACTGAAATTGCAAAATAAAATATGCAAAAAATATTTCGTTTACAATCAGGACTTCTCGTCGAGAAACTAAATCCCAGATTTGAAAGCACAAATGATGGAAATACAATTCAACGATTCTTTGAAAACGCAACCATTTGTGTTTTTAAACGAGCATATACGAAGATTTGATTAAACGTTTCTATGCCATAAGTAATTTCTTGTAGCCATGTTATTTATTTGATAAACTTCGAAAATTTTCCCTTACAAATAGCTCGTAGATTTGAGCAGCCCCCCTGGTTCTATATGCTTACTTCAGTACATAAACTACTTATTAATGACAAAGAAATAACATTATCTTCATTATTGCCAATTTGTCAAATGCCATAAGATACTCAAGAATCATGCAACAAACTGATCAAAAAGCATCGAGAAGATTTATCGCAAAGATGCAGTAGCGAGGAAAAACAGATATTTTTACGTCTTTTAATGTCATCAGATTCTTTCCTTTCCAGTTTAGATAAATTATCCTAGAAGAAATTAAAATAATTGATCCTAAGAGTAACAGGATCTTCCAATACTGCCAACAAGTTCCGCTAACTATTTTGACATCTTGACCTCTGAAGAATCTTTTTATTATACTACAGTTGATTCTAAAGGTTAATTTCTGAATATATTTTCGTTTTTATTTTAATAATATAAAAATTAAATAGTCTAATGTTTTACTTTTCATTAACGTACTTAAATTTCGTTAAAATATGTCTTGGTTTTTTGAAAATTCCCTTTTAAGTTTACCTCGAGATTTTAAATTTTATTTAAATCTTATTGTTTTTAGTCTTAATCTGTAATTTTATTTATTTATTTATTTTTAAAATTTAACTTTTGAATCCTAATTAGCATCCTGAAAAGTTTACGAAATAGCATACAAATTGAATAACTTTCGAGACATTTAAATTTTTATTCCGCCATATTGTATCCGACATTTTTTTTTTCAATTTTAATTTTGTATTCTTACTTAGCATCCTCAAAAACACCCGTATACGAATTTTCGTACAATTTGAATAACATTTTCATATTTTGGCCAGCTTTTCGGGATTTTGCCCCACTGTGCGTCGTTTAGAAAAAAAAAAAAAAATGTACTTTTAAATGGAATTTTTTTGAAAGCTGTATCTCAATCTATTTTTAAGTTATTAATTTTTTTGTAGTTCTCTTAATACTTTTTTCATCGTGGCAACAGAAGTATTTCATTTCTGGACATTAAAACAAGAACCAATCAGAAAACGAATAAAATAAAAAAACAGAAGTATTCCATTTTTGAACATTAAAAATGGACCAATCCGAAAATGAATAAAATAAAAGAATTCAACTAATAAAAAGACTCAGAATACTTCAGATTTCCCACTTCTTGTCTGAGGATAACAACAATTTTCCAAATATTTAATAAATAAATAACAAGAGATTGTATAGGATCTTCGTTTGGGGAAGAGCTGTAGTACCTAAGCAAATTCTTTCAGTATAAGCGCCCGCAAGGAGGAGGACTATCATAGCTTTCTCAATTTTGAAATTTAATTAACTAAATATACTCTTCCCATGCGATTTTAGAATAATTAAATTTAAAGACTGAGAAACCACCAATGCTTCATTACTGGAGCTCTGCCCCTTTGCCTAGACTTAGCTTTTTTCAACTCTTAATTAAGTCAACTAAGTTGAATCAATCAATTAAATTCAACTAAGTCAACTTTTAATTGCGGTTTTTTTTTTCGGATCATATGTTTCAAATTTATCTGAAGCAGAGTTAAATATTTCAACTCTCTAATTTGCAAAAAGTTGGTAGAAACGCATTTTAAAATATTTACTAACTCTTAATTGTTTTTTTTTTTTTTTTTTTTTACATTGATATGTTTAAAAATTGCGACTTCTTATTCAGTCTGTCCGTCACAAAGTCCGTGCACAAAAACTATACAAGTCAGAGAGCTCAAATTTTGTGTACTTACAGCTGAATACCCCGTGTCACACGACAAATCATAAAATTTTGAAAAGTCTGTTTTTTTTTAATGAAATCAACTTTTTCAGTCTCGTGTGTTAATCTTTACTATTAAAATTTTAAAAGAGAATCTTAATTTCAACGTTTTTCGTGTAGACATCGTAGCTTTGAGGTAAAGCCTCTAGCAAGTAAACAGAAGATTTTTAGTTCGAACTCCGCTGTTGGAAGTTGAAATTTTCATATTAAGATGTATTTAATTAAAAGAAATGTCGTACTTTTTGCCAACTTAAAAGTTTTTACATATCTGTGGCTTCCGGTAATAACCAGGTAAGGCACTTTTTTGAAAAAAAATGAGATAATTTGGAAAAATGTAGCTTTAAAAAAGTATTTTCATCTACCATAATATTCAAAAATGAAAATCCAATACTTCCCGTCATAGGGTGACTATAAATTTTCATTTAAAAATTGGAAAAACAGTAATAATCGGATAAGTGCATAAAGTAACGGTGATAACCAAATAAGATTTCTATTTATTTCTTTAAATCGTCTATAATTCTATGGCTTCCAGTAATAACCAGGTAAGGCTCATTTTTAATATTTTGAGTAATTAACATTTAAAGTTTTCAAAAATGTTTTTTTTATCATTACTTTTATAAAATAGATTAGAACTTAATAATTTTCACTATTAAAAAAAATAAAATTAAAATTTTATTTTATTTAGATTTATTAAAAATAAATGTAAAACGGTAATAAACAGATAAAAGTTACATTTTTAATTGGTTCTCAATTAATAAAAACCATTTTTATGTAACTATTTTGGCAAAAAAAGAGGTTCTTGTATCCTAATTGAATGTAGTAAAAATTATTAAGTTCTAATCTATTTTATAAAAGTAATGATAAAAAGATGTTTTTGAAAACTTTAAACGTTAATTACTCAAAATATAAAAAAATGTGCCTTACCTGGTAATTACCGGAAGCCACAGATATATATATATATATATATATATATATATTTTTTTTTTTTTTTTTTTTGTCACTGACATTCATAATTCCTTTTAGAATTCAATTTTCTTTCTATTTAAAAAATATTGTGATTTATTAATGATTACGAATTTACAAATACGTTTAAATATTTTTTTTTCGTTTTTAGAAATTTAAAATTTTATTTATATCTCTGCTTTTTATTATTATTATTATTATTATTATTATTATTATTTCAGATATTTTCAAAAAATTTTGATTTTCGGATTTTATTTAAATAATTTGATTTGAACATTTTTATTTTGATTAAAATAAATATCTTTTTTATAATTATTTTTTAAATTAAAATTTTGATGCTATTATCTATGCAAGAATTTAATAAATATAAATTAACAAATTGGATTTATTAATTAAAGTATAAGTTGCTTTGAGAGAAATATTAAACGAAACTCTCAGTGTGATCTGCGATCACACTTACCCACCTGTTAGAGTTTCATTTATCTGACGAATCCCTATTCGTCTCACACCTCTGTGTGTCCCAGAGTTTGTATACAAAAAATGCATAAGGGGTCGTCCATAAATAATGTCACAAATTTTTCAATATTTTTGACCTCCCCCTTCCCATTTTGTCACAAAAGTGACAATACATTATACCCTCTCTCCCCTTTGTCACATGTCACACTATATTGCGTAAACATATACTTATAGTTCAGTGAAAATGCACTACGTTATACATCATATTTCAAGTTTATTTTAAAACTTTAACTATGTGTTTTAATGATACTTATGAGCATAACAATAAAAATGTGCTTTTTTTTTAATAATATAAGATTAAAATTTACAACAATAAACATAATTAACATACAATAATAATAAAATATTATTACGAAAAAGCAATTGAAAACAGTAGTATTTCGGAAATTGAAATAGAATTTTATACATTTGGTTTTAAATATTATCTTTACTTCATGAATGCAAGTTTCATAATTTAATCTACTAACTTTTAATGCTTTTATTTTAATCAAAATGTGTGATATCACACTTCTTCTTATCCCCTCCTACCCCCGTGTCACAAACCGACAAAATTCCAAAATGGCTATCTACTTTATATTAAAACTTATCCTAACAATGTACTTAAAAAAAAATAATACAACATAGTATCTTCACATTCATAATAGTTGTGAGAAAAGACCAGTATTTGAAAAAAATTACATTGACATACCAAATTTCCCCAAAGTTTAAGGAAAAGCAAAGTTGTTAGTTCTTTGCTGCTAAGTCTAAGTAATCATGATTTCTGAGATATAAAATATGCTTAAAAAAAAAATACTAACCGACTTTAAAAAAAAAAAAAAAAAAAAAAAAAAAAAAAAACCAAGCTTGGCGGCAATTTGGCGCTAACGCATATGAATGCATTTTTTTTAATTTGCTTATGATTTGAAAACGGTTGCAACAATGAAAGATGATTTGCGACAATCAAATCTACATTTTTTTATTTAAAAAAAATCTAATCATCAGAAATTAATGAAATTAAAATGGGACCACATGGGTATCTTATACTTTCAAACAAAAAAAGAATTATCAAAATCGGTTAATATTTAGAGAAGTTATGAGTGAACAAGAAATACATACAGGTCGAAATCATAACCTACTCCTTGAAATCGGTTAAAAAGAAGCTTTTACAAGCGTTATAATGGCTGTTAATGCCATATGTTAAGAAAAATTGCCAATGTATCAAACTTTCCTATGCATCAACCTCCCTTACCTCCCCTACTATTATTTTAAAATTTATTTGTAATGTAATAATATACATTTGATTTTTGAAAAAGTTATTTTAATTTCAACTATATATTTTATTGCCTAATCAAGTTTTCATTGCTATTACATAAATGTTCCTATTTTCTGTCCATACACTTAAGTATGATATGTGATTTTTTTCGAAAAATCAATACGTAAGGGACTTTTGTAAAGTAATTTTACGTAAAAGATTAACAAGTTTGTAAATGAAAGATCCTGCAAAAATACTAAAATAAGCTGTCGAGAATACACTGTAAATTTATAAAAATTTAATTTAAAAAATAATTATTTTTATATATTGTAATACTTAATATACAGGGTGTTTCGCTACCAGACCGACAAACTTTGAGGGATGATAGTAGACACGAAGACAAACATTATTAAATAGGAAACCATGGGGCGCAAATGTCTTCTGTAGGAGCTAAGGGCCATTAAAATTTAATGTCCAAAATTTCAAACCATGATAAAAAACGGAAAAAAGTGTCGATTCATTTGCGGTTTTCACTAAAATTATTCTTTAAATCACGATTTTTTTAGAATTTTTTTTAAAGTTACGTTCAAAAATTGTCGATAGAGGGCGCTTTAGACTTTAAAGTAACGAACAACTACTTTTTACCGTTATTTTGTGCATGCGGTTGAAATTATTCTAAAGTTTAGACTTTAACTTAAATTTTAAGCCTACAATGGGAAACATTGGGATCGGTTACCTAGCAAAAATGTAACTGTGAACAGAGGGGAAAATTTTAAACGCTCATAAATATTGGACAAACAAATCGATTTTGTTGCGGTTTGCGTGTAAGTCATTCCCTTGGTAATTATTTTATTAAAAATGACGTACAGCATTGGTGTCCCCATTTTTTGATAGAGGGCGCTTTCGACACATCTCCTAAATTTCAATGGCATTACTCCTAGGTGTTTAAGTACCAGACCAACATACTAACAGGAAGTGTTAGGGATGCAAAGCGACTCGGAATCACATAGGAATGTAACGTTGAAAATGCCTTTTTAGTGAGTTGTGGTTAAAAGAAGCAGAGAAAAAAGCAACAGAATCAGGTAGTGAAACAGCAACACGTTAATGTGGAAGAAAACAATTTAGTTAAGGGTTTTACTACAAAAAGTGTCCGAAATTACGACCAGAAGTAGTCAGGCATGCTTGACAGCAGTGATGCATGCAATTCCTCTCACTTTGAAAATTTCCTGGCATCTCGGACAGCTTTCTGGCAGCTACAGAAATTCGAGCTGAGAGAGAGGTCTTCCACTGACGGTACGGGAGTCTCATACATTCAACTTTTCATTTGACCTCAGCAGAAGTCCATAGAGATTCAGATTCATATTGAGCCAGGTGGGGGGGGGGGGGCTTCCAATTAGTTTGAGATCAACTAGCCCCACTCAGCAACGTTCATTTAAAAAAATACAGAAAAATTATACACTAATAAAATAAAGGTAGGTAAAAAAAAGTAATTGATATAATGAAGTAGGTGTGACGATCTGGCAGGCCAACGAACCGGGCCACCACTACCTATCCACCGCTGTCCATGTGTTATGTTGGGGTGTCTGCGAACATCATTGATAAAATGTGGAGGAGCTCCATCGTGCTATAGAGTGGTGCAACGAAAGAGGAACATGTGCTTTTACCAGAAGCTCCGACAGAACGTGTTGTAGAATTATCAAGTTGCTTTTTTCTCTGCTTCTTTTAACCCTAACTCGTAAAAAAAGGCATTTTCGACGCTACATTATAATAGGATTCCGAGTCATCTTTGCATCCCTAACACTTCCTGGAAGTACCTTGGTCTGGTAGTAAAACATACAGGAGTAATGCCATTGAAATTTCGGAGATGTGTCGAAAGCGCCCTCTGTCAAAAAATGGGGACACCAATGCTGTACGTCATTTTGAATAAAATAATTACCAAGGGAATGACTTACACGCAAACCGGAACAAAACCGATTTGTTTGTCCAATATTTATGAGTATTTAAAATTTCCCCCTCTGTTCACAGTTAAATTTTCGCCAATTAACCGATCGTAATGTTTCCGATTATGGGCTTAAAATTTAAGTTAAAGTCTAAACTTTAGAATAATTTTAACCACATGCACAAAATAACGGTAAAAAGTAGTTGTTCGTTACTTTAAAGTCTAAAGCGCCCTCTATCAACAATTTTTAAACATAACTTTTTAAAAAAAATTCTAAAAAAATCGTGATTTAAAGAATAATTTTAGTGAAAATCGCAAACGAATCTACCCTTTTTTCCGTTTTTATCATCGTTTGAAATTTTGGACCTTAAATTTTAATGGCCCTTAGCTCCTACAGAAGACATTTGCGCCCTATGGTTTCCGATTTAATAATGTTTGTCTTCGTGTCTACTATCATCCCTCAAAGTTTGTCGGTCTGGTAGCGAAACACCCTGTATAAAATAAATGTGTGAAAGATTTTATCTTACCGCAGTGTTGGTCAACATCCATTTTCTCTATTTCAGTCGGTTGCTCCTTAAAAGCAGGCGAATTATTATTTTTACATATTTCATTAGCATCGGTTGGCATCGAAGATACTTTAATTTTCCGATGTTTTCTCTGCATCTTCACACAACCGGCTACTTGGTGCCTACTGTAAAAATTCTTTGGCTTTGAATGGGTCGATTTTACATAAGAACTTTTCAAATTATCATTTTTATGAGACTTGTTTCTATAACAATTAATTTGCTCTTTCTCGGTTTTGGCATGAGAATCAGGGCTGTTTTTATAAGAAATTTTCTGATCAACACAGAAATCAGATGAAGGACAGTCAATCTCACTATTGTCAATGCTTAAATCTCCATAATTATCTTCACAAGGTATTCTTCTGGACGCATCCGTACTTTGATGATGATACGTTGAAGATGAAGAATGAAATGACTTTTTAGAATAACAGTTTTGGTCAGGGAAGTAATTCTGTTCTTTCTTATTTTGTTTGTGAGAATCAGGTCGAATTTTAGAATTTTGTTTATTAATACAGAAATCAGATGAAGGACAGTCAATTTCACTATTGTCAATGCTTAAATCTCCATAATTATCTTCACAAGGTATTCTTCTGGACGCATCCGTACTTTGATGATACGTTGAAGATGAAGAATGAAATGAATTTTTAGAATAACAGTTTTGGTCAGGGAAGTAATTATGTTCTTTTTTATTTTGTTTGTGAGAATCACATCGAATTTTAGAATTTTGTTTATTAACACAGAAATCTGACTGATGACTGTTACTTTCATTTTTGCTAATGACTAAATCTCCGGAATCATTTTCGCAAGATATTCGCCTGGAAATATCCACATTTTGATGATATGAGGTAGATGAAGAGTTGCACAAATTTTTGGAACAGCTTTGGTTGGGATAATAATTCTGTTCTTTTTCATTTTTTACATGAGAAACAGGACGAATTTTGGAATTTCGCTTATTAACACAGAAGTCAGACTGATTGCTGTTACTTTCTTTTTTTCTATTGACTAAATTTTCAGAAGTCTTTTCGCAAGAAATTTGCCTGGAAACATCCATATTTTGATTATATGAGGTAGATGAAGAGTTGCACGAATTTTTAGAACAGCTTTGGTTGGAAAAAGGATTCCGTTCTTTCTCAATTTTCACATGAGAATCAGGACAAGATTTAAAATTTCGTTTATTAGCACAGAAATCAGACCAATGATTGTTATTTTCTTTTTTTCTAACGATTGAATCTCCAGAATTTTTTTCATAAGACATTCTTCTGGAAACATCCATACTTTTGTGATGTGTGAAAGATGAAGAATCGGACGTATTTTTAGAATAAGAGTTTTGGTCGGGAAAGTAATTGGATTCTTTTACATTTTTCTTGTGATGATCTGAGTAAGTTTTATAATTTCGTTTATTGACACAGAAATCAGATTGCGGACAGCTTATTTTATATTTGTTAATGACCAAATCTGAATAATCATTTTCATAGGGTGTTTTAGAAACATTAATTTTTTTACACCACCTGAAGGGAGAAGGCGAACATTGTACGATCTTTGGACATTGAAATTGCATGTGTCCATTATTTCGACAAAATCTGCAGAAAAATAAAACTTCAAAAGTTTTATTTCTGATGCTAGGTAACTTTATAGGTCTCAATTTCGGAGCGAGCACTTCAGGAACGTCTAAAATAATCCTGTAATCATTGGTTAAAGATACAGTTTTGCAACCATTTTCTTGCCTGGTTTCTTGAATTCGATATGAATCGATGATAAACCCACAATACTTCATAATACTTTCTATTTCTGAATTCGTGATATAAGGACCGATTCCAATAACTGTCAAATTTGTTACTTTTGGATATATTTTGTAAAATGATCCTTTCACTTCAATTTTTCGTCTAAGAATACTTTTTACTACAAGGTCATATTCTTTAAAGAATATTTGAAGTCCATCGGAATCATGTGACACCTTTTCAATGGAATCTATTGAAAAATAAGACAGGGCTGAATTTTTGTTCTCAGGTAAAAGTTGGTGCACAAGAATACCATTTTTATTAATTTGCTTCAATTCTTTCTCATTAGCCATTTTAAAGAACAGAAATTATCGATGCTAACATCTTAGGACACATTTCGGGTACTGTTTATTGATGTACAATTTAGCATCAAAACAAATTTTCGAAATGATATTGTTGTAATACGAATTTATATTAATACTAATTTTATCTGCACAAAATTTGTCTGTTAAATCATTTTATTTCTGAAATAGAGAGTGTATATATACATGTTTTTGACGAAACATTTTTCATGTCATTTTCAATGCGTTATCTTTTCTTATAGAAATTATACTCCCGATTCATATAGTCATAATAAAAAATCGTGATCGACCTCATAACTTTTATACATTTTATGTAGAAAAATATGATTATGAAAGAAATAATTTAAATATCTCTAGATCAATATGGTGTTTCCTTTTAAATATAATTTTAAATGAATGTCTCCAATAAACGAAACGTCATTTCTATGTATGATTCTTCGAAAAGTTAGAATTATTATTCATAAAAAAGAAAAAGAGATGGCATGTTTCATTAATTGAAAATATCTTCTTCTGCAACAGGGGCTGTAAAAATATACATAGTGTCATAATATAGTACGGAATATAAATCTAAAAATTACCGCGTAAAAAATTAAAAAATTCTTTGTAAAAATATGTATAATATTATGATACAGTACGGAATTTATTTCTAAAAATTACCACATGAAATTCTTTTTAATTCTTTGTAAAAACTACATGCAGGGTGAGCCATAATTATAGAAATAATAGACTATCCCCTTAAATATTGCCCCTAGGTAAATACTTCCAATTGTAAAGATTCATAAAAAGAAAAAGGGTGAAAATTTTGATAAGTTGCAACTCCATGGTTAGTTTATTCAAAAAAAAAACAAAAATTGCATTTTTATACGGACGCCATAGGATAAAAATTCCAATTAGGAAAAGTTTTCTTAACCAGTTCTGAATTAAAAGCAAAAATTGCATCTTCATATCTGCAAAATTCAGTCAGTTATTTAAATAATTCATCAGATTTTAAGGAACTATACACAAATTGAAATGCGCACAATTCAAGAAATAATGTTTCTAGGAAACATGTAAAAATATATCCATTGAGTTAGAATTTTGATTTTTTTCCCTTTTTTTTTTGTGATGGTTAGCCATACAATGTGCAAACAAAATAACATCCTAAAATTTCTCAGAAAATTTATAGAAATTTTAAATGATTAGTATTGTTTTAAATGGAAAAATTTTAAATCGTTATAACTCGGCACATTATGTATCGGATTTCAATTTTGTTTTTATCTAATTAAAGAGGGAAACCTAATTTTAATTTTGTTTCAAGGGGTTTTTTTTTTCAATATTAATTTTAAAACCATCAAAAATAATTATTTAAAAAAAATGTAATTTTTTTTTTCAAAAGTAAATATTTTTTCAAATTTGCCGAAGCAAAATAATTGAAAAAAAAGACATATTTTAAGTTTGCATTTGTTTTCTTTGACGATTCTTGACTCTTAATAATTTAAAGACGAGGAATAGTCGGGAAAAAACCCATCATGCAGAATAAAACATTTAAAGTTTTAAACAAAATTTGGCTCTTAATAAAATTTTTAAAAGCTTTTTTAAACATTGAGAGTGAAAAGTAATTCCTTTCTGTAGTTTAAACTTCTGATTCAGTTTTAGATTTGCCATTTCAACCTCCTTCCTGTGTTGTTTAAATGTCTGTCAGTTATTTAAAACAATGTATTTTCTAACATGCGGATTAAGAGCTTTTTCCTAATTTTAGCTTTTACAACTTCAAGCTTTTTATCTTCCAGCCGAGGCTGTTAAAAAAAGCCCTATTCTTAGCCCGGGACCGGACCAGGACTCGGACATTACTTTTTGCTTAAGACTCGCAAGGCCGGGCCTAATGTATTTTTTCATACCGTACTGGATCTGTTTTCTTCTTCCTAGGTCTGCACGGGACGAAATTTTTATTTGCGGACTCGAAACAACCTATATTAAAATGATTGTCACTGACTGACCTAATCAGTGCATAAAATAAATAAAATTTGGCTCAGTCAATTTTTTTATGAAAAACGCATTTTTTTAATCTCCTTTATTTTACAAAAACACTTTAAATTGTACTAAAAAAGACTAAATAATAGATTTAAAGGCAAAATAAATAAATAAATAAATAAATAAAATATAGTAAAACCAGTGAAAAAAAAAATCTGCCTATGACGATTAAGCAGAAAACGTGATGAAAATGAATATAATTATACCTGAGGAAAAAATAAACTACATTAATACCACTTTAATAGGATAGTTGTCTACAATGCATTTTTTTTTCTTTCCTATATGATTCCGTCTTAAAAGGTTTTACTGTATAGCATTTTTCAAAGTCTCCAAGACTTGGAATATGGATTAACGATATTAAAGTATAAGTGAAACATTTTCATATATAAAGAGATACATATCACAGCCTATGGCACTTTTTTAATAATAAAAATGTAAAAATGAAACACGAAAAACTATAATAAGTATTTTTGGTCAGAACTGTTCTATACGGAACAATTTTTAACCATATCGAATTAAAAAACTATTAGTCCAAGAGCCGACTGCACAAAATCCTAAGTCATCGAGCACAAGAAAAATTCCTTCATTTTATGGAAGAATAGTAATAGAGGAATCTAATGATCCATATCTGCTGGAAGTGAAGTGGTGCCTAAGCCAAAAATTAATACTACTAGTAGTTGACTCGTACGATTAGCATTATGTTTTCCTGCACCCAGTTTTCCATGTTTTCCTACTTTTGATTGTACGGCAAACACAATGCTAAACCTGAATTAAACAAAGAAACAAAAATAATATCTCGATATCTACAAATTCCACAGAGGTATTAAAATCTAAAATTCTTCAAAATTCATGAATTACACCATTTTCCTCTGTCTCAGAGCGGCGAGTTTTTGTCACATTTTCAACATAAGACATGGATCATTCACAAATTATATTTTAATGAAAATCGATTTAAGAAAAGAGGAACCCATGAGTCAACCACTAGTGGCATCAATTTTTGGCTTAAGCACCACTTCGCTTCTGGCAGACATGGATAATTACATTCCTCTATTACTATTTTTCCATAAAATAAAAGAATTTTTCTTGTACTCGATGACTTGGGGTTTTGTGTAGTCGGCTCTTGGACTATGTGTAGAATTTCAAGGCTGTGCCGGGCTACAATTTAACCTTTTTTTTTTTTTTTTTTTTTTTTTTTTTTTTTTTTTTTTGCGATACTTGACTTTAAGCGTTATGATTTTACCATTTTTTTAGCCGGGCCGAATTTTTTCTTCCGTGGGTTGGTTCGGGACCGGACCTAGATATTTCAATCCGTGCTGATCTCAAGTGCAGGTGCCATCAGCATATTTTCAAAGAAGATTTAGCATAAGATCTATACGCTCCTATTTTAAGTCCAAAGCAGAAGCGCTGTCTTATATCGATTTTTATTAAAATATAATTTATAAATGATCCATGTCTTATGTTGAAATTGTGACAAAAAATCGCCATTCTGAGGCAAAGGAAAATGGGGTAATTCATGAATTTTGAAGAAATACAGATTTTAATATCGCTGTGGAATTTGTAGATATCGATATTATTATTATTTTGTTGTTGTTGTTTGTTTAATTCAGGAAAGGATAAGGAATTTTTTCCTAATGGAAATTTTATGTTACTGGACCCGTATAAAAAAATTTAATTTTTGTATTTTTTCAAGTAGACCTTCCATGGAGTTGCAACATACCTCATCAAATTTCGCATCTTTTTTTATGAAACTTTGCAATTGAAAGTATGTGCCTAAAGGTAATATTTAAAGAGATACACAATTGTTTTGATAATTATCACTCACTCTGCATAGTGTGATGAAGTAGTACCGAATATATTTCTAAAAATTACTTCATGAGAAAACTTTTAAAAAATCTTTTTTTTAAATACATACATATAGCTCCATGATGTAGTACGGAATATATTTCTAAAAATTACCACATGAGAAAATTTAAAAAATGAAAAAAATTCCGTGAAAAAGCATAAATAGTGTCATTGCACAGTAAGGAATAAATTTTTAAAAAACTATCCCGTAAGAAAATTTTAAATATTCTTTAAAAAATAACTTTGATAAAAATCATATTAACTTCTAATTAATGGCTAAAAGATACCATTGAAATAATTTTGCGAGAAAGCTATTTGTAAACTTGAAAATATAGGGGGAACTGGGGGACATTGATACAGCTTTTTTCCAAAAAAAATTTTGGTGTCTAGAAAGCAGAAATTTCAAGTTATTTTTCTATGTGATGTCAGAAAAACCTGTGTAGTGTGTTATAAAAATGTACAATCGTTGTTTTATACATTATTTTTGCATGTAATTTTAAAAAAATCAAAAAAAGTAATTTGTATCAAAGTGCCCCATCCCCGGGGCAGATTGATAAAGTTTGAAACGTATGAGAAAAATGGAGACAAAATAACACCAATGCATATTTTTCGCAGAAAAATAGTTAGCAAACCATTTTATATATATTTATAGACATTAAAATCACACACAATTTATTTGTAAGCGATATTAAAGCAATCAAAATGAAATGTATAATGACCTGATGTTCTGGCTGTTCCTTGTCTGTTTGTTGGCTGTGGTAACTTTGTCATATCTGGCACTTTAACCCCAGAATTCTCTTCTTTCTTAGGAAAGGTGAAAGAATTACCAGGTTTTCTGTTAATAAATCGGTTTACAAACAGAAAATAAAGGATAAATATATTAAAAATTATGTTTATAATATAATTATCATGTACTGTTCTGCAGCTTGTGTCTCTTACTTAACATTTCTCATGTCGATAATACTTTTTTCTTTGGAGAATCGATATAAATTTGAGATTTGCCAGGCTGCCGTCCATTTCTTTTGTTAATTCTACTAGCACTAGATATTGTATAAGTTTGTACGTCTTCGGTTTGCAAAAATACTATAAATTGTTCTAATATAAAAAAAATTATAACTATTTCACTTCAATAAAAACTAATAGTAGAAATTTTTGATGAAAAATGGTTGAATTAAGGAGTGTATGGTAAAAATAAAAATAAAAGGTAATGAAAAAATGAACTAGAAAAGTATTTAGGTTGTATCAATGTGCCCCGACAAAGACTGTATCATTGTGCCCCATGCAGTCATTTTAAATAAAATGAGTCGCAAATCCAACACATCATAATTTATCTAACAATAAAGAATAAGGAGCTGATAAAGATTAGCGTTACTTGCCAGGGAGGGTATTCTTTTCGGTTGAAAATACTGGAACAGTTGTATAAAGCCATTTCAATTGTACAACTCAAATTTACTTTTGACCTACAAAAACAATTAATCACCCATCCCATTTCATCAAACTATTGAATCATTCCAAAACTTTCTGTATGTTGTTAATTTCACTAGTATCACCTTTTGGAGCTGTTATGAAACTTCCTGTAATGACCCAGTGTGCTGTACAGGGGGTGTATCAATGTGCCCCAAGTATCAATGTACCCCAGTTCCCCCTACGTATGATTGAAACAGTAAAATGAAATGAAGGTGAATTATTTATTCTACTTTGAGAATTTTTCTAATTTTTTTCTTATCAAGTAGAATTATAAAAAGTAAACAAATTGAATTTTTGAATAAAAGGAAGCAATGATATTTTTTTAAAGAATTGTTATTAATCTTATTTAGATTAAAAACTCATTAAATTTTCTAAAAACATCATCGTTGTCATAAAATTATACAATAATAACATAGACATATTATTATATAACATATATACATTAATACATAAAATTATACATAAAATTATACAGTAGATACACTTTACAATTTCGTTATTATAACTATTAATTTGTTACAGAAAAAAATTTTCATTTGTTTTCCCACAAAATAACACCTTAATTTAAAAATCATTTTAAAGTAAAATTTTCATGCAGTAAATCGAAACTTTAAATATATTTCCATTAGCATATGCTCAAAAACGGAGAACTGGAGATAACTCGTTTAATTGGCTGAATGTTAAAAAGTATAAGAATTCATTGGTATTTGAAATCGCATGCCGAATTTAATTGTTTACAAAAGACACTTTTAGCCGGCAGAATATCAAAAAGCGCAAGAATGTATTATGAAATCGCATGCCGAATTTGATTGTTTACAAAACACGCTTTCAACCGCCTGAATGTCAAAAAGCGTAAGAATTTATTTGTTTGTAAAACCTTATATTGAACTTGATTGTTTACAAAAGAGACAGGACACTTTTAGCCGGCATAATATCAAAAAGCGCAAGAATGTAATAAGAAATCACATGCCAAATTTGTTTGTTTACAAAACACGTTTTCAACCGGCTGAATGTCAAAAAGCGTAAGAATTTACTTGTTTATAAAACCTTATACTGAATTTAATTGTTTACAAAAGACACTTTTAGCCGGCAGAATATCAAAAAGCGCAAGAATGTAACATGAAATCGCATGCCGAATATCATTGTTTACAAAAGACACTTTTAGCCGACAGAGTATCAAAAAGCGCAAGAATGTAATATGAAATCGCATGCCAAATTTGATTGTTTACAAAACACGCTTTCTACCGGCTGAATGTCAAAAAGCGTAAGTTTGTAAAACCTTATATTGAATTTGATTGTTTACAAAAGAGGCAGGACGCTTTTAGCTGGCAGAAAATCAAAAAGCGCAAAAATGTACGATGAAATCGCATGCCGAATTTGAGTTTTTACAAAACGTGTTTTCAACCGACTGAATGTCAAATGCATAAGAATTTATTTGTTTGTAAAACCTTTTACTAAATTTAATTCTTTACAAAAGACTCTTTTAGCCGGCAGAATATCAAAAAGCGCAAGAATGTAGTATAAAATTGCATGCCGAATTTAATTGTTTACAAAAGACACCTTTAGCCGGCAGAATATCAAAAAGCGCAAGAATGTATTATGAAATCGCATGCCGAATTTGATTGTTTACAAAACACGCTTTCAACCGTTAGAATGTCAAAAAGCGTAGGAATTTATTTGTTTGTAAAATCTTATACTGAATTTAATTGTTTACCAAAAACACTTTTAGCCGGATAAGCATTAAAAAGGGCAACATTTGGTTGATAAATAAAAACTTACGCCAAATTTAATTATTTACAAGTTACACTTTTAACCGTCTGAATGCCAAAAAGCACATAAATTCATTGATACATGAAATATTATACCGAACTTGATTGTTTACACAAAAACACAAAACAAACACGCTTGAAAATGGCTCTTCTAGCACGAGTTTCTTACTTTTGAAAAGTTTAGATTATACTTACAATTCAATAACCACTCAATGATTCTAAAGCTTACTTTTATTTTACGATATGACAATTCTTGCCTTCTATCGTTAATCGCATCAGTAAATAATTAATTAATTATCAAATATCTTTTAAAAGTCGCAAGTTTTAAAACACACACCCAATTCATTGACCGCCTCCCCGAGGAACTCTTTTCCGCTAGTGTCACGGTCACGTGAAAGCACTTATCACTATCACACTTGTGAGCTTTTGTTTTTTATTTTGTAAAGGTTTCGATTCCTTTTCTCATGCGAACTTCACGGAGGCGTCTTGTTCTCATTTTATTCTTCAGCATGGCACAGGACACGGCGAATTTAGCTCTTGCTTTCATGCAAGTTTTTGACTGAGTTCGTACGGATCCGGAAATTTTCAGAGTAGGAAATTTTTTGGTACCAGTATTTTCTTAAAGAATATATCTCCTTAAATAAGCCGAAATTTCGCACATTTCAACTTGATTTATCTTTTTATTTAAAAAAAATAATAATAATAATACAATTAAAAAATATTGATTTATTATCTGAAAAATTCATGGGACCCGTTCGAATCGCATTTAATTTTCTTATTTCGCTGCATTTGTTTTCATTCATGCATGCATGTGTTCAAATCTTATCAGTATATTTCCTTTTTTTTTTACTTGTTTGAAGTAGGACCTTCCGAAATTATTACATATTATTAGAGATATTTTCAACTGCTTTATTTATTTATTTATTATTTTATTAATTAATGCGCGTATCTTTTGGCATGTTAAAGAGATGGCGAACCTTTTTACATGCGCATGCCGAAAATTCAACCAAAATATCTATCAAAATTGAAGACACCAACATGTATGTAAACATAAATATATGTTATAGAATTGTTTTTAAATAAAATATTATATAGTAGTAAAACCTTTTTCAAATTTAAAACATTTTAATCCAATATTTATGTATCTCTAAAGGGTCATTCCATGTCAATTCAACCAATATTTCCCCCCATTTGTAACCCGACCGACAGGGATTTGGATGAAACATTGTGTGCACACTAATTCTATCATGAAATGATTCCATCAGAAATTTTTTCTTCCCAGACCTCATAGTTTGTGAGATATGGGGGGTCCAATTCCTGGGTTTTTCTCAAATCGCACATTTCTGAGTCTGTATTCTGAGATTGCAGTTCCATCTTCAAAAAATTGTTTCTCTGTATCTAAAAAATGAATCATCCTAAAAATATCACTGTAAGAAGATAAAAAGATGCATATTTTAATAAAAAATATTTAACCCTTTGGATCCCAAACCGCCCGAGATATTTTAATTCGTATATTTCAGTTCCCACCAGAAAATTAAAACAACAATATTTGCTTTTAATCAATAACAGATCATTCCGTATTTAAATAAAACGAAATTAGCCGTTGAATTTTTCTGGTGTGAAATGAACTACATAATTTCTAGAATGTGTTCTAGCATGGGAATTAAAGGGTTAAAAAATTTACTTGTAATATTTGGGATAAAAAAAGTCAGCCAAAGTTGAGAGTTATGGTTATTTTTCCAAATTTTTGTGACTTCACGAAAAAGGCTGTACACAAAAAGGCAAATTAAATTTCCAATTTCTTTTTGTTTTAAATAAAAGTTTACACTTTGGGATTTATATCTATGAAATAAAAATGATGTGTTTCGCATGGTTTATGCAAAAATTTTGGGTACTTTCCAATTAGCCGGATAAGTGCTTTATTTTTATATACTATGTATGCATACAAAAAAGCAAATGAAATTTCCCATTTCTTTTTGTTTAAATAAAAGTTTGCACTTTGGGCTTTCTATCTATGAAATAAAAATGATGTGTTTCGCATGGCTTATGCAAAAATTTTGGGTACTTTCCAATTAGCGGGATAAGTGCTTTATTTTTACATATTACATATGCACACAAAAAAGCAAATGAAATTTCCAAATTCTTTTTGTTTTAAATAAAATT
This sequence comes from Maratus speculifer, assembly GCA_964019185.1. Lineage (NCBI taxonomy): Eukaryota > Metazoa > Arthropoda > Arachnida > Araneae > Salticidae > Maratus > Maratus speculifer. The sequence continues at coordinate 65,890,772 of OZ025292.1, read as the reverse complement.
TACACTTTGGGCTTTCTATCTGTGGAATAAAAATGATGTCTTTCACATGGCTTATACAAAAATTTTGGGCACTTTCCAATTAGCCGGATGCGTGTTTTATTTTTACATATATACATATATATAGATCTATATAAATACAGATGTATTATACATATACATACGTATGTATATATATAGTATATTGATATATATATGCATAACACTGGTGCCCGTCTAACCGAAAAGTACCAAATTTTGCCTCGTTTTGAAAATCTGCACCAATTAAAGGGGAAAAAAATCTGACCAAGTTTAGCTGTGGAACTTAAATAATTACTGGAGTTTCTATGAGTTACTGAATTTAATGTTACTTGTACACGGAACCCGGGGTTTCCGGGTTACAGAATAAAGGTGAAAACTTTTCAAAATTGAAAAGTCTAATAAATTTTTCTTACGTAATATGCTTTTTAAACTGCCAACTAATTCCAAACAGCAATTTTATATGAAACATAATAATTATGTAATCATAAAAAGCTTTGAAAATTATCGGTACTTCCGTATTAGACGCAAGATAGAAATTATTAGTCAGAGTTATTACCCAAAGAATAAAATTGAATTCTTTCAGTTTTTAAAACAAACTAAGAAAATATGACACACAGGTATTCTTTAAAATACATTTTTGTAAAAGTTAATTGATGTATCTTTTGTAAAGTAAGTTTGCAACGAATTCTATAAATTGATAGATAAAAAGGAAACTAGGACTTCCCTAAGAGGGATTAGTCTGAGCGATATTGCTGAGAATACACATTTAATAACTTGCGATAAGTAAAGAAAATGAGATGTTACCTTTAATTGGTCATTCATTGTGATAAAATATGATGAAAATAAGCATATTGAACACATAAGCATAAGCATAAGACACTTAGCCAAACGCAGGTAATAAATCGCCAAATATTGTTCTTTTCGCCCTCTCTCGTAATGCATTTTTTCCATACATTTAAAAAACACGATTTTGAGTCATCTTATTTAAAATTCAAATAAATAAATAAGAGGAAGCAATAATAGCATAAGTCAAAACATTTTATTTCAGCATCAAGGAATTGTATCGTAGTTACACATGTGGAAAAAAGCTGCTTTTGGCCAAAAAACATTGTCTTCACTAAATTTGAATTCGATTAAAAAAAGTATCGTGATTAATTAAAATGTTATAGGCAGAGCTGCCAAGTCTCCGGCATTTTGGATACCGGTATTTTAATACAGAAAATGTTTTATTAAATTGGAACATTCTGCGAATTTAAAAAATAACTTTTCCTATAAGAAAATTCTGTTATGCAATAAGCGGGGGCTTGGCATCTCTGTATAGGAATATTTCGTAATCTACTTTTTTACCTTAAAAGAAGCAACGACCATTTTTCGGGTACAAAAAGTATTGCTAATTGTTCCATTTTGCATACAAGGTACTGATTGTAATATTGATACATCTATGGTGATAAATTTCCAATAATTTTTCAAATCCCATTTATTTTATTAAAAATATAAATCTTTTATTCATTTATTTTAAGATAAATGGTTTTTAACTAATTTCATAATACTTTTGAAATATCACTTTTCATTGGCCATTTTTTTAAAGCATTTAGAAAATGGTTGTTGTTTTCAGTCAAATATAGACTTTGGTCTGTCCGCATTTTATTTTATTATTATTGTTATTTATAAATGGTGGATAAATATCATACTTAATCCATAACGTACATAATATATGACTCTATTATTACATAAGTCACCTTTTTATTATCATAAAAATTATGTTTTTACTGATTTTTATTAACTCAATAGGAAAAATTTTGTGCTTTGGGCAATAGATGTCCGCATTTCATTTATTTATTTATTTTAACAAAATTATTTGTATTTAGAAGAATTTTTATTTAAATAGGAAATCCAAATGTCACTGTTAATAAAGACGAAAGTTACAAAACGAGTAGACGCATACTATCAAATATGGAAAAACTACGAATCCAAAAAAGACGACGTATGAAATATCATCTTTTAAAGCAAAAAAAACGAGGTCTGATTATCGAGCCTACTGATTACGAAATGTGCATTACATAAAAAAAAAATTACTGCAAATATTAATTTTTTTTCTTTTGTGCAGTTTTGGCTTCGAAAGGTGCGCTATGTTGCAAAAAGATATAAGCGACTATGAAAACACACTTGGTAAAATAATAAAGTGTTTGTTCTAAAAATATTATAATTTTTTGATTCTTATTTTTTTTTTTATAACAGAAAATGTTTCGTTTATTCCTTTTTTTTTTTTTTTTTTTGAAATAAATAAATAACGCGTTATTATAGCATGCTATATGTATCTGGTAATCAAAACGATGTTTTTGCCTAATTGGCATAAAAAATCTCGCTTAACCCGGTGCTTATATCTCTAGTATATTATCTCAAGTATTTTATTTATCTATAATTGTTTTTACATACCACTTACTTCTTCTTGTATATAAAAATAGATAAGTGGTTCCTTTATGCAGTATAAATGGTATAAATCTTTAAAAAATAGCCCCCGTTGCCTCTTTTTGGATCGAATTAAAAAAAATCAATGTCTAATTCCAGTATTGCTCCCAGGTATGCATACATATTCCAAATTTCAAAGTTTTATGCCAAGAGGAAATGGATGAAAAATGGGAAAAGTTGTCACATATGCACCAGCGTACATAATTGGCGTCAAAATGGCATTATTTTACCTGAGATGGTAACCCGGCTGTATTTATTTATTATTTGTTTATTTACTCATAAAATGTTTATTTTATCCGTGCCGAAAAATTAGTGACCAGAATTGACTTCCACACACAAACAAAATATAAGTTAAAAGAAAACATGCAATAAAAATAAATATAAGGGAAAATGATGTCATAAAAGAAACTTTTTATTTAAAAACGTAATTGTTTCTAATTTTCACACGCGAAATACATAAAACATTCTTTTAACGATCAAAAAATGCTATTAAGAGATTATCACAAAATCTCAAAATCAAAGTTTTTATGACATTTTTTTTAATATAAAAAAATAAGTTTTATTTTCCTGCATGATCAAATTTTAAAATGTTTCATTGCATTCAATGTTTCTGAGTGCGTAAATGATTACTATTTACTCCATGTACTGATTCGGTTATCTACGAAAATATCCAGCTCGTGAAAATCACGCACACCAAATTTCTGTGACGTATGCAAATAAATTGTGCTTTTTTATCAGTTTTTTTAATATAACTTTTGAAGTATTTGGAATTAATTTTTAAAAGTAGGTGCATTCACCAGATTACCTTCATAGGTACCTATTGGTACAAACAGAATCAAAATCCGACAAGTACTTTTTGAGATTTGCTTGACGAAAGAATTTTTTTGACTTTTAATATCGTTACGTATCTCTGAGTATAAAGACTTCGCTTCGCTCAGACAATAAAACCAACAACATTCACGGGGTTTTATAGCCGACGAATTTTACATAACAGGTTTTTAATTATTACTATTTTTTTCAGTTGCTGTGAAAAAATGGCAACAAATTATACAGTGATCTGTTATTTTCCATGGAGAAAAGAGATAGCTGGAGATGCTGTATGCGATTAAAACGGTTTGATGGGCGTTATTCTTCCAATTTAAATCTCTTATTCGGCCCAAACAGAACAATTACGTGGAACAGAGACCGAATTCTTCAAAATCATTTTTTCTCTAAATGCAAAAGATCTTTCAGAAGTTATTTTAGCATTCTAAAATAGCATTTCATTGTATTATGAATTAAAACTGTAATGCTAAAAGTTTTCCTTTTTTGCGAAAGCACACGATTGTGTTTGATACAATGCCGCGAATGTTAGGGTTACATTTTTGGCGTCACCTTAAGCCACCAAACTGCATTTCTATTTTTTTTTACTCTATGGCTATTTTTCCTTTATTTCCCACATAAATAAAATACTCAAGTTGCCACCATTAGAGAAATTGAACTAAGAACTACAAAAAAATTAATATCTCAAAAGCAAATTAAGATACAGTTTTCTAACAAACTGCATTTAAAAGTGCATTTTTTTCTGTATAAGATGGTATAAAGATTGAAGACCTGCTATGTCTAGAAGTTAAAAAATTTTCAATAGCGAAAATCGTAAAACCGAAATTTCATCGGAAAGTATTGCCATTCAAAACATGACGTATGCGTTACGCACATATACGTTTGGCCTTTATTATATAGATTTGATACAAAAACAAATTGGAAATTTCATTTGCCTTTTTGTGTAGAGATTTTTTTCATAAAGTCACAAAATTTCGGAAAAATAATCATAGCTTTCAACTTTGGTTTATTTTTTCGGCCGTATATAAATCTCTATTAACTGCCCTAATTGCTTTTTTCACTTGCTTTTTATGCCGCTTAAATGGATTATATAATTCATATTTCATTAAGAGCGAAATTCTGTGATGCTCATATATATTAATCAAACGGTTTTTACTTAATTTTTGTTTTATAAATGCAATAGTCCTAAGTAATAAAGGTTCTATTTCTGAATCACAGAGATTATCAATGTAGTCTATTTCTCTGTTATTTGTATAGCTAGTTTTGTGACATTCTAAACCAGTTAATATTACAATACTGCAAGCCTGAAGACTAGTAGAAAGTTTAATATCAGGCTCCATATTAAAACAATAAAGCAAAAAATATTTATACATATCACAAACTATAAAATATGTAACAATCAGAATATATTTTTAGTAGCACAGTAAAAGTTAGATCCTTCTTCTATGATAAGAAACAACAGAATGACAATAATTTGATTAAATTGATTTCAAAACATCTGCTTTCATACTAACGGACATTACCCTGCTTTTATCAGAAGGTGTTTATACAAGGCAGGTGCAATTAAATCTTTCAGACTATAGAAACAAATTTAAGTTCTGTTAAACATTTGTGTATTTAAACTTGCCAATATAAATATTTAAACTGATTAAAATTATCCAAGAAAAGGAAATACAAGGTTTTCAACATTTTAAGCTATTGCATAGCTTTTATCGCGGGCTTTGAGCGCGGCGACCGAATCCAAATATTCCGTAACGAGAAATATCCTAACACATCCGTAACGAAAAAACCTAACACTCGGCTATCGTCGTTTCACTTCGGCAGACTTCGGCATGGTATCCTTCGGTAGACTTCGGCAGACATTGACGCGGTATTTTTCAGATATTTAGAGGATATCAAGTCTCAAACTTAAATTTCTTATTTCAGTTACTATAAATCTATAGTTTCAATAATAAAAATTCCTGATAGAATGTGTATAGAAAAGAATCGTCTTAAGATAAAACAAGGTAGGATAATGTAGCTTTTGGTGAGTGGAGACCCGCCCAATGATCAGGATCGAAAAATTTAAATGCTTATAACTCGCGATCTAATTTTCGTAGCGCGGCCAAATTTTGTTTGGTAATTTATTATGAGAGAGTGTTAATTTTTGGTGACAGGAGACCCCCCCACGGTGAAGGTCGAAAAATTTAACATGTTTATAACTCGCGATCAATTTTCGTAGCGCGGCCAAATATTGTTTGGTAATTTATTATCAGACAGTGTTACTTTTGGTGACAGGAGATCCCCCATGGTGAGGGTCGAAAAATTTAAAATACTTATAACTCGCGATCTAATTTTCGTAGTGCGGCCAAATTTTGTTAGGTAGTTTATTATGAGACAGTGTTACTTTTGGTGACAGGAGACCCCCCCCCCCCCCCCCACGGTGAGGGTCGAAATATTTAAAATTATTATAACTCGCGATCTAATTTTCGTAGCGCGGCCAAATTTTGTTTGGTAATTTATTATGAGACAGTGTTACTTTTGGTGACAGGAGATTCCCCATGGTTAGAATCGAAAAATTTAAAGTCCTTATAACTCGCGATCTAATTTTCGTAGCACGGCCAAATTTTGTTTGGTAATTTATTATGAGACTGTGTTAATATTTAGTGACAGGAGATTCCCCATGGAAAGGGTCGAAAATTTTAAAATGCTTATAACTCGCGATCTAATTTTCGTAGTGCGGCCAAATTTTGCTTGGTAATTTAATATGAGACAGTGTTACTTTTGGTGACAGGAGATCCCCCATGGTGAATGTCAAAAAATTTAAAATGCTTATAACTCGCGATCTAATTTTCGTACCGCGGCCAAACTTTGTTTGGTAATTTATTATGAGACAGTGTTACTTTTTGTGACAGGAGATCCCCCACGGTGGGGGTCGGAGAATTTAAAAAGCTTATAACTCGCGATGTAATTTTCGTAGCGTGGCTAAATTTTTTTTTTGGTAATTTATTATGAGACAGTGTTAATTTTTGGTGACAGGAGATCCCCCATGGTGAGGGTCTAAAAATTTAAAATGCCTATAACTCGCGATCTAATTTTCGTAGTGCGGCCAAATTTTGTTTGGTAGAGACAGTGTTAATTTTTAGTGATAGGAGACCCCCACGGTGAGGTTCGGAAAATTTAAAATGTTTATAACTCGCGATCTAATTTTCGTAGCGCGGCCAAATTTTGTTTGATAATTTATTATGAGACAGTGTTACTTTTTGTAACAGGAGATCCCCCATGGTGAGGGTCGAAGAATTTAAAATGCTTATAACTCGCGATCTCATTTTCGTAGTGCGGCCAAATTTTGTTTGGTAATTTATTATGAGACAGTGTTACTTTTGGTGACAGGAGACCCCCCACGGTGAGGGTCAAAAAATTAAAAAGCTTATAACTCGCGATCTAATTTTCGTAGCGCGGCCAACTTTTGTTTGGTAATTTACTATGAGACAGTGTTTCTTTTGGTGACAGGAGATCCCCCATGGTGAATGTCGAAAAATTTAAAATGCTTATAACTCGCGATCTAACTTTCGTACCGCGGCCAAATTTTGTTTGGTAATTTATTATGAGACAGTGTTACTTTTTGTAACAGGAGATCCCCCATGGTGAGGGTCGAAGAATTTAAAATGCTTATAACTCGCGATCTCATTTTCGTAGTGCGGCCAAATTTTGTTTGGTAATTTATTATGAGACAGTGTTACTTTTGGTGACAGGAGACTCCCCACGGTGAGGGTCGAAAAATTTAAAATGCCTATAACTCGCGATCTAATTTTCGTAGCGCGGCCAAATTTTGTTTGGTAATTTATTATCAGACAGTGCTACTTTTAGTGACAGGAGATCCCCCATGGTGAGGGTCGAAAAATTTAAAATGCTTATAACTCGCGATCTAATTTTCGTAGTGCGGCCAAATTTTGTTTGGTAGTTTATTATGAGACAATGTTACTTTTGGTGACAGGAGACCCCCCCCCCCCCCCACGGTGAGGGTCGAAAAATTTAAAATTATTATAACTCGCGATCTAATTTTCGTAGCGCGGCCAAATTTTGTTTGGTAATTTATTATGAGACAGTGTTACTTTTGGTGACAGAAGATCCCCCATGGTTAGGATCGAAAAATTTAAAGTCCTTATAACTCGCGATCTAATTTTCGTAGCACGGGCAAATTTTGTTTGGTAATTTAGTATGAGACTGTGTTAATATTTAGTGACAGGAGATCCCCCATGGAGAGGGTCGAAAATTTTAAAATGCTTATAACTCGCGATCTAATTTTCGTAGTGCGGCCAAATTTTGTTTGGTAATTTACTATGAGACAGTATTACTTTTTTTAACAGGAGATCCCCCACGGTGAGGATCGAAAAATTTAAAATGTTTATAACTCGCGATCAATTTTCGTAGAACGTCAAAATTTTGTTTGGTAATTTATTATGAGACAGTATTAATTTTTGGTGACAGGAGATCCCCCATGGTGAGGGTCGAAAAATTTAAAATGCCTATAACTCGCGATCTAATTTTCGTAGTGCGGCCAAATTTTGTTTGGTGATTTATTATTAGACAGTGTTAAGTTTTAGTGACAGGAGACCCCCACGGTGAGGTTCGGAAAATTTAAAATGCTTATAACTCGCGATCTAATTTTCGTAGCGCGGCCAAATTTTGTTTGGTAATTTATTATGAGACAGTGTTACTTTTTGTAACAGGAGATCCCCCATGGTGAGGGTCGAAGAATTTAAAATGCTTATAACTCGCGATCTAATTTTCGTAGTGCGGCCAAATTTTGTTTGGTAATTTATTATGAGACAGTGTTACTTTTGATTGCAGGAGACCCCCCACGGTGAGGGTCTAAAAATTTAAAATGCTTATAACTCGCGATCTAATTTTCGTAGCGCGGCCAAATTTTGTTTGGTAATTTATTGTGAGAGAGTGTTCCTTTTTGGTGACAGAAGACCCTCCCCCACGGTGAGGATCAAAAAATTTAAAATGCCTGTAACTCGCAATCTAATTTTCGTAGTGCGACCAAATTTTGTTTGGTAATTTATTATGAGACAGTGTTAATTTTTGGTGACAGGAGACCCCCACGGTGAGGTTCGGAAAATTTAAAATGCTTATAACTCGCGATCTAATTTTCGTAGCGCTGCCAAATTTTGTTTGTAATTTATTAAGGTATTGCATAGCGAAAATACTAGAAAATACTAGCGAAAATACATAGCTTTTATCGCGGGCTTTGAGCGCGGCGAAAGAATCTAGAAATTCTGTAACGAGAAAAAATCCTAACATTCCGGCTAACGTCGCTTCAGTTTGGCAGACTTCGGCACGGTATCCTTCCGTAGACTTCGGCAGATATTGACGCGGTATTTTTCAGATATTTTGAGAATATCAAGTCTTAAACTTATGTTTTTTATTTCAGCTACCATAAACGTTTAGTTTCAATGATAAAAATTCCTGATTAACCTACAGTATTGTAAGATAATAAAAATATTTTAAACGATATTAACTTCTCATTTGTTCAATACAAGAAAAAAAAAATAGTTATCGGTCATCACGCTCAAAATGTTTAACTTGAATTAATATCAAAGACAAAAAAAAAACTGCATAAATAAAAAATAAATAAATAATTATAACTGCATAAGTTGATAAAAATGCTATGCAATAGCTTTACCGCGGCAGTCCCCGAGTGCCACACGTATTTTTTTTTTAAACACAAATAATTAATATATAAGCATTCGAAAGAAAGAATGGAAATGTGAGGCGAAAAAATTATCTATTTTATACTGTACAAACAAAAATCTGTTTTGAGTTTAATTATTGAAAATAAAAGTAAGAGATTCTTTAGATTAGCAAAAAATGCCCATTATTAAATAACTAAATGAAATATATGGATCATTCACTAAATTTAATGGGGAAACATATTACAGTCAGTTTTTTTTTTTTTTTTTTTTTTTTTTTTTAATTAGAAAAAACAAAGCCTAAACTTTACTTTGAAAAAAAAAAAAACATGCATCAAAGAACATTAAATTCAATAACTCATAGAAATTCCAGTAATTATTTAAGTACCACAGCTGAACTTAGATTTTTTTCCTCTTAATTGGTGCAGATTCTCAAAAGGCAAAATTTGGTACTTTTCAGTTAGGCTGGCACCAGTGTTATACTACATATATATATCAATATATTGTATATATACATACATATGTAGATGTATAATACATCTGAATTTATATAGATCTATACATATGTACATATGTAAAAATAAAACACGCATCCGGCTAATTGGAAAGTACCCAAATTTTTGCATAAGCCATGCGAAAGACATCATTTTTATTTCACAGATAGAAATCCCAAAGTGTAAACTTTTATTTAAAACAAAAATAAATTGGAAATTTCATTTGCCTTTTTGTGTGTATATGTAATATGTAAAAATAAAATATGCATCCGGCTAATTGGAAAGTACCCAAAACTTTTGCATAAGCCATGCGAAAGTCATCATTTTTATTTCACAGATAAAAAGCCCAAAGTGTAAACTTTTATTTAAAACAAAATGAAATTGGAAATTTTATTTGCTTTTTTGTGTGCATATGAAATATGTAAAAATAAAGCACTTATCCGGGTAATTGGAAAGTACCCAAAATTTTTGCATAAGCCATGCGAAACACATCATTTTTATTTCATAGATAAAAATCCCAAAGTGTAAACTTTTATTTAAAACAAAAAGAAATTGGAAATTTAATTTGCCTTTTTGTGTACAGCCTTTTTGGTGAAGTCACAAAAATTTGGAAAAATAACCATAACTCTCAACTTTGGCTAATTTTTTTTTATCCTAAATATTACAAGTAAATTTTTTAAATATGTTTTTATTAAAATCTGTATCTTTTTATATTCTTACAGTGATATTTTTAAGATGATTCATGTTTTAGATCCAGAGAAACAATTTTTTAAAGATGAAACTGCAATCTCAAAATAGGGACTCAGAAATGTGCGATTTGAGAAAACCCCAAGAATTTGACCCCCCCATATCTCACAAACTATGAGGTTTAGGAAGGAAAAATTTCTGATGGAATCATTTTATGATAGAATTAGTGTGTACACAAAGTTTCATCAAAATCCCTGTGGGTCGGGTTACAAGGTCTGCTTGAATTGACATGGAAATGACCCTAAAGGGAAAAGCCCATGCAAAATTAACGTAACGCGTCACTTGGAAGATTTCTGTCTAAATTGACGTGAAAAATTACGCCCAATTTCATTATATCTATGTAACAAAACAAAAATAAAGTTACATGTACATGTCATTACCTACATAGCATTTGGCCGGGGCACGAAACAAACAGAACATAATTATTAATTGAACGTTAATTTAACTTACAAAGGAAATTAAATAAAAGTATTAATTGAGCTTATTTAAAAAAAAAAAATGCCGGAAATATGGAAATTAATTTAAAAAATAATAATTTGAAAGAACCAATTAAAAATTGTTAATGCTTTCTAAAATCCTCCCCCTTTATGTAAATACATATACTCTGGGAAAATTTAAAACTTCGGGGCCCAAACTGGTTGCCTGCACCGAATTTAATTGTTTACATTATTTGATGTAGTATGACCATTTGGACTCTTTCCTATGAAAAATTCCAAAAGTATACTCCATAAGTAACCTGAATAAGTCCCGTAATAAAATAATAATTTTTACCTATTATATTGTCAAGGATGGAAATTATTAGTTAATAATATTGACAACTAATGCAGCGTATTATTTGACATTGGCTCCATATTTAACCGCTTTTCTTTTTTCTTTTTTTTTTTTTTTTTTTTTTTTTTTTTTTTTTTTTTTTTTTTAGAAAATTACACATTTTTACGTTTAAAGAAATTTTTGTAAGCTCTAAAAAAATATTAAAAATGTTTTTCAATTAATTTCCTTGAAAATGGATCAATCGGAAATTTTGCAGTGTAAGAAAATGAAACATGAGTTCTTACACGGAACTGTGGCATCACAGATAACATCAGACATTATTATGTAGTTGGCTCTTGTATTATTACGTAGCAGACTGCATTAAATTGTTTCGCCAAAGTTCATAGGGGGGGGGGGGGTGACCTCACAAATGACTCATGCGTAGGCTCTTTTTATCGCATGGGCAATTCGGGACTTTGCCCATGAATCCCGAACTTCAAGGGCCCCCTAAATCCATTTATTAATTTACAAAATATTTATTTTCTTCCCAATTTCAACTCTGAAAACTTTCAAATACAAAATACAAATTTAATTTTTAAAAGATTTTACCTAACTTTCTTAAAAACAAATTTCATTTTGAACTCACAGAGCTCAATGTTTTCGCAAAGTTAAACTCAACCACTAGTAAGTAAGAAGTAATATTTTAATTTTAATAGATTGTATTAGGAATGGACTTAAATAATATCTGAATTTTAGTGACTGAAAAAAATCAGTATGTGTAGTGCAACTTAAAAGGAAATAAATGTAAGAATATTTAACACTCTTCAACACAAGTTGAAGTTATTAAATCCATCTTAAAGTAATATAACAAGTTGCTAAAGTTATATAAAAGAGTTTTGTTCTGTACTAAGAAAAAAAAGAGAATGTTCTTATTAATTAAGATACTTAATTTAGAATTCAATGAGTTAAGAATTTTCTTCCATTTAAAATCCAAGGTGCGAAAATATTGTTTATGCATTATACATATAACTCACCATCAGTTCTATTCGAATAATGTTGCAACGGTTCGAATGAGGTCCCCCTAATTTATCTTTGCCAGGGCCCTAGTTATTCATGATCAGGGCCTGCATGCGGTCTCCAATAAACAAGGATCAATAATGACAAGCTAAGGGGTCACTCTTGAGTCTGACCCATCTCAGAGTGCCAATGAATTATCGTTGAAATTTGAATAAAATAAATCCTTAAAGTATGAATAAAATAATTTTTGATATTTGCAAGTTATCAAATAATTTTTCCTTTTTTTCTACAAATTTCATCCTTATCAGCTTTTTATTTTCGTTAATAATAAGTACTATGGACAATAAATGCGAGATTTAAAAAATAATAATAAAATAAAGATTTAAAAAAAAAAAAGACTAAAGTTTAAAGTCTGCTACATTTTGCTTTGGATCGGCGCACCCCTTTCTCACATAATCAAATAACAATAGTGGAAATAAAACCGCAATCTGTATGAGTGCAGGCGAAGAACATTGATATGATAAGGGTTATCTTGCTTTAGCTTTCGGTCTTTTATGTACTGCGTAGACATATCGAACGCCGAAACAAAATATAGTTTGACAGAAAAAGAGTTAAAGAAAAACAAAAAATAAAATAAAATAAATTGCCTTATTGGGAGATTTTATTTATGCAGTCGAGTAATAAAGATTAATAATTACCTTTTAAGCTTTCAGTTACCTTTGTAGGAGTGATACTGTTATGTGGTATTAGTATAAACATAATAATAAGGCCGTAATATTTACATTAATATTATTTATTTAGTGGTTGACATTAATATAATAGTTACGGTTACATGATAATAGAGGGAGAGAGAGAAATGGAGACTCACAAATTAACTTACCAGGAGACGAACGAGGTATTCATGTCATCGCATGATTCTGATCTTGGTTACTCTCTGTCTGTCTGCCTGTCCTCGTTGCCCGGTGTAATATATATATATATATAATAATTGCTTGCCTAAAAAAGGGTCATATTTTAACGAACTCCGACTTTTTCTTCTTGCTGAATAACACTCATGATTTCTCTAATCTTAATTACATTCGTGGGAATATCAGCTGAGAAAGGGGTTAACTCGTTTATTCTTAAGATGTGGGTGTACTTTATATCTGGATGCAAACTTTGATTAATCCGCGATTCAAACGGACTATAGGGGAAAACTGGCGCTGATGTTCTGTGTCGGCAATCAAACGACGACTTGCAGTATTTGAATATGTTTTTCCGACAACCATATGGATTTTATAAAAATAATTTCTTACACTAATGTTACACAAACTCTCCAAATAAGGTCAAACAGAAAGAATTTTAATTTAAAACGTAATTATTATGTTTAGAGACATTAAAATTACTGAAAAAAACAGCTCGATATTTTGGCTGTTTTTGTCTCCAAACGAGTACCAGTGGCTGTGTATCAATTTCGAAACATACTTAAAAAAACAAACAAACAACAGCAAAAAAAAAAAAAAAAAAAAAAAAAAAAAACCGCAGGAGTTACTGTTTGTCATACAAAATTGCTGTCATGTTTCTCTGTTACCGTAAGTAGGCAATTATTATTATAAATTTTGCAATTATATTGTGTGTTTTTATTTTTGTCTATTTCTCTCTCTATCTGTTTACGCAAGTTAAATTTAGCGTGTTACTTAGTAGCAACGGTAGTAATGTTAATTCTCGTATATCAGAATTTACAATATTTTTTTAGATTTAGATTAAAATTTTCATATATGTTGTATTTTTTATTGGACATGTTAAGTGTAGCTTTTTTCCTAAACTGCCAAAAGAATTTGAAGAATTTGAATTTTTTTTATACGCTTGCTTTAATTAAACGTACTCTCAGATTATTATGTCTGATTTAACTGCTGTGAATTACTGTGGCTAGTATGAGTATTCTTTAAAAAAAAATGAAAAGAGGTAGGGTTTCTTGTTATTTTATGCTTGCTTCTATTTGAGTTTTTTAAAAACATAGCATTAAAAAAGCTATTGATGTACTGTAGTAATTTAAGTATCTTCTGAAATTCTATTTTATAAATATTTAAGTTTTTTATTTCCCCCTCCCCTCATTAAAAGAAAAAAAATGCATCAAATTGCTAAATTCATTTAGCCATCATATATATGGCTGTTTTTTTCTGTTTATGTATGTTAGATGTTTTTTTTATACATTTCTAATCAAACAACTTACATAAAGTTTTTTCTTTTAAATATGACTACTTACAATATCATAAATTGGCATAAGATCGAAAAATCCACAAGTAAATAAAGATGCGTTGTCAAAATCTTTCCATACATTTTATAGCATATAATTAATCAGATATAATATAGCATATAATTAATCAGATATAATATAGCATATAATTAATCAGATCTAAATTTCCATCAAATTTTTTGTTTGTCAATATACCTTTACTTTTTCTGATATTTAAACAATTTTATAAGATATCAATTACCATTTAATTTGAGTTTGTGAAATTTTGAGAATTGATTTTGATATTGGTGAAGAAAATAAAATTTTAAAGAAGATCTTTCAGGAAAAGGTACAAAGAAAGTTTAAAAGTACATGTTAGTTTTCTTTTTTTCTTCTCCATTATTTACTCATTTTTTTTCTTTGTTTTTCAGGATTTAGAGAGAACCACAAATTTCACAGAGCCTGCATTGCAGATGTTTTGGGATGATTTTTCTATGGCCTTCGTCAGCAGTACAAAAGCCTTGAAAGCCTGCTTAGAGGAGAATCATGCACTACGTGGATAAGAATTGTAAATAAGGGCATGCGCCTGGAGAATTTCTAGAGCGGGTAGAGCCTGACACAGAGTGTCCGGTCGCTCACTCCGGGAATTCCCCCTGGTTTTGTCATATTTACAATTTTTTAAAACTATATATAAATAAGTAAGTGCAAGAAAAAAAAACAGGTACATAAAGATATTTGCATAGTTATAAAGTCATGTGTAATTACAATTATGAAGTTTCAGATTTCATATTTAGATATAAATGTGTAGTTTTCATTAATTTTTTTTTATTTGTGAAATTTTAATATTTTTAACAAAATGATTTGAGAAAAAACTTATCAAATGTAAAATCTGAAAAAAAAAAGGATTGTTGAAGTATAATTTATGTTTCTCATACAATTACTTATTAATGTTAGTATCTCAAATATATAGCACATGAAATTTTTAACTATAGCATTAGCATTCTAGCACCTGTCTTTCTATTTTTTAATCAATCATACTGTACTGCTGTGACAGCTAAATGCACTGTTTTGAAATACTCGAATAAAAGTTAAAATTTTAAAAAGGTAAGGGTACTTGTGTATTAACGTCACAACAGCAGAAGTTGCGCTAATGCGCCAAGAAAGCAATCTTGTTCACACACGCACCACAGTTATCTATTGGATTCCTTGTTGTTTGCTGATTTTTATGCCATTTTTTAGTGCTATGAAAATGCGTATTTGGGATTTGCCAAAAACAGAACAAGTTGCAATTTTATTTTTTCAGGAGCGATGATACAGGAGTTCATACACAAGCAGTTGAGCATGTGGGGCAGTGCTAAGTGGAGAAACAAAAACATTAGACCTGGGGAGGGGGGAGTCAGCGAGACATCATTTGGAATCTTATTTATCAAAGTTCAATTGACGACAGCATCATGTGAAAAAAAATACTGTTGTGAATGTATGTTAAACTTGATATCAGCCCATTTTCCACCGAAATCCGATTTACTACTTTGTTTTTAAATAAAGTGTTTTGATTTTAAATAAAGTGTTTGATTTTATGATTTATCGCAAAAAATTTAGGTGTAGATTGATGGTAGTTAAAAACTGCCAAATCTGTAGCTGTGGTGGCATTAATACTTAAGTACCAAGGCAAGCAATAAACCACAATCACCTATCCCAATTAAAAACTAAGTGAATTAAAAGTTAAATTCGTAAAAAATAAATTTAATTTGTGATAGCTGTTTTTTACATAACAGGTTTCAAAATATCAAAATCCTATCATGTCTGATTTCTACATAAAATAAACAAGTCGCATATTATTAATTTTTAATGTTTTACAAACAACATATAAAAAATATTCAGTTTTCTGACCTCATGGAAAAAAATCTTAGGCTGATGTGTTTGCCACAAACGTCCATGCACTTTCTTACCGATTATCAACACTCTAATCCAATCTTCATGAAAGCATATACAGTAGACTCCCTAAAATTCACACATAATTTACTGTGGTAAATAATGAAAAATTCAGTTCAGATATAAGACCAGAATTTGACATTTTTAGTTTTAAATCAATTCCATACATATTTTAATTTGTAATTTTTGTTAATATTACTGAATTCATGTCTTTTCATGAAGAAAGAATAAATTTATTCCTGAAAAAAAATCAAAATATTGCTGATATCACTGGTAATCATAATCTTCTTACTAAATATATTTATGTATGGCATAGTCCATGTCAATTCAGGCAGCCAAAGAAAAAATCTTACCTTCATAGTCTCAGAAGTTCTTTGATTGAACATATGTTAAAATTCAGGAAAAAATAAAATTCCCGTAATTTTTGGTTTTCCCCAAAAAAATTTCTGGACCGAGATACAGGGTGCCAAAGATGGCATCCCGAGCACCTTTTCCCGTTTGCGATTTTCGAAAAAAAGTTTAAAGTGCTCTATCTCTGAAACGATGCAAGATATTTCGTTGCAGTTTATTTTATTTTAAAGATAATATTTTTCTGCTTAAAAAGATATACTTCATTTTGAAATATGTATTTAATTATTTTTACAGCAGCCTTCGAAAAAAAAAATTTTTTAATCGAAAATAATTTTTTTCTCAAAAATGCCAATCTCAAAAATTTTGATTTTTTTACTGTTAGTCAATACCATTGAGTACTACCTTCACTGTAAAGGAGAACTTCCACTTTTGAGTTTAACAAGTTTTAGAATCATTTCAAGAATTTAGAGAATTTTACAGGAACTGCATGTCAAAAGTTCTAGTAAAAGTCTCTCAATTTTTGTTTATTTGTATCATATGTAGCCTATTACATACCCTAAACAAGTTAGAAATCACACGTCAAACATGGTAAATGGGGTGCATTCATACTATGACTAGTTTCCTAAATATTTAGATCTTGATACAATAAGTATTACATTCTTGTGAAAACTGGCATGAATGCAAAATTTATTATGTTTCTATATATTAAATTCAGTTATACGGAAGTAATATGAATCCATCTTAAAAAGAATGTAATCACCAGGGCAACCAAGAATCATTACCTATCATGGGATATTTAATTATGTATGATAGAATTTAATAGAATGAACAATCATCTATTAATATCATAGTGTTGGGTATATTCATCTATTAATATCATAGTACCTATATTGCACAAACTTTGAACAGCAAGCAAGAAGAAATTTCATTTATCCAACCAAGATCTCTGAAATAATTGCAAAATATTCAGATTCACAATTTATAAAAAGGAAATTTTGTTGCCTGTGTATATTACTGTGAGTGGTGGATTGCAAAGGTAAATGATATCAGTTGTTTATGAAATTATCGTTAACTTTATACTCCCACATGGATCGGCAGTTGGATATAGATTTCCACCTGCAAGGCAGCAACACCACCACCAGTGTTCACTTCCTATTCACAATGTTTTAAGGATTATGGAAGCCCCAAACCCTATTAGTTAAATAGGAAGGCATCACTAAATATCAACGAAAGATACAGATACTGTTCAACAAATTATAAAGTCTATGAATTTCTAATTTCAGTTCTAAGCAGAGTGCACTGGAAGTAATATGTTTTGAAACTTATACATATATTTTGTAAACTTTAGTGCATGCTTTTTTTTTTCTTTTGTAAGCTATTTTTAAAGCTGTCAGTTTCTTATACTTATTAAGAAATAAAATCCTATGTCAAACAAGACTAAGATTTTGATTTCCTAAGACCAGTATGTGATTGTCATACAAGAACTGGTAAAATATATGGCAAAATTTTACATGTTTTTCGATAACTTATCAAAATCAAAAGTGGAAGTTTTTCGAAATAAGGAAGGCAGTAAGTACTCAATGGTATTAATCGACAGCAAAAAAATAAATTTAGGATTGGCATTTTTGATTTCTTTTAATTAAAAAAAAAATCAAAAGGCTGCATCAGAAAATATGAATACATTTTTTCAAAATTTAATATATCATTTCAAACAAAAAAATGTTACCTTCAAATGTCATGAAAGTCAAATTAAAACTTTGAAAAAAAGACACGCATAAATGTTTTATTCATCCTGTTAAATCCTATCACGCATAATTAATTCAAACATATCCCATGATACGTAATGATTCTAGGTTGCCCTGGTGATTACATTCTTTTTAAGATGGATTCATATTACTTCTGTATTACTGAATTTAATATATAGAAACATAATAAATTTTGCATTCATGGCAGTTTTCACAAGAATGTAATACTTATTGTACCAAGATCTAAATATTTATGAAACTAGTCATAGTATGAATGCACCTCATTTACCATGTTTGACGTGTGATTTCTAACTTGTTGAGGTATGTAATAGGCTACATTTGATACAAATAAACAAAAATTGAGAGACTTTTACTGGAACTTTTGACATGCAGTTCCTGTAAAATTCTCTAAATTCTTGAAATGATTCTAAAACTTGTTAAACTCAAAAGTGGAAGTTCTCCTTTACTGTGAAGGTAGTACTCAATGATATTGACTAACAGTAAAAAAATCAAAATTTTTGAGATTGGCATTTTTGAGAAAAAAATTATTTTCGATTAAAAAAAATTTTTTTTAGAAGGCTGCTGTAAAAAAAAATTAAATACATATTTCAAAATGAAGTATATCTTTTTAAGCAGAAAAATATTATCTTTAAAATAAAATAAACTGCAACGAAATATCTTGCATCGTTTCAGAGATAGAGCACTTTAAACTTTTTTTCGAAAATCCCAAATGGGAAAAGGTGCTCGGGATGCCATCTTTGGCACCCTGTATCTCGGTCCAGAAATTTTTTTGGGGAAAACCAAAAATTACGGGAATTTTATTTTTTCCTGAATTTTAACATATGTTCAATCAAAGAACTTCTGAGACTATGAAGGTAACCCCCCTGCCAGAATCGACATGGATTCGGCCGTATATTAATCAAGCTTTTTGGTTAATAAGTCTGGCTAAACCTGAAATCAAACTTCCTTATTTTATAATTTTGATGATTATTAATTAATAATTATTATTAATAATTCGCCTTTATGAGGAAAGTTTCATAGAACAATTTAGGAAAAATACATTTCATGTTTATAATGAATGCAGTGGCGTAGCTAAGGGGGGGCAAGGGGGGCGTCCGCCCCGGGCGCCGAGGCCTAGGGGCGTCAAATTGAGAGAAATTGTTATATATGTATATTGGGGTGGGGGCGCAAAATTTCTTGCTGGCCCCGGGCGCCAAAAAACATAGCTACGCCACTGAATGAATGTTTTTTTTAATTATACAGTAGTGATTATTAACTTGGCTTCAGCTTTTAATATTTTAATCATTTTAAAGATTATCTAAATTTTTATTATTTTAGTTTATTACTTATTTTAATATTCTATTATACTGTAAGCATTCATTATATTTTCAATTGCATTATTAATTACATTCAAATTACGGTTTAAAATACAGTGGTGGCCAAAAGTGTGGACATTTTTTGAAAGTTTCATGTTTTTCAACTTTGTGTGCTGGTAGAATATATTAATTTTGACTTAAATACAAATGTTTATATATCAAATTGAAGGCAATTTAATGTAGAATTTAATAACAAAAACAGTATTACAATATCTGTATTACAAAAAAAGTTATGCTCATTTAAGTAGAACAAACAAACACAAATCGTTTTGAATAATGACGGTTTTTCTAATAAAAGCGTACTGGCCAATCACAAACACTGTTCTGAGGACCAATCAAATGTCTGTAACTATAGTTTAGGTTATTTGGATAGTAAAGGAGTTATTATTGTGGAAATATTTTATGGAATGACGCATACTAGTGCAATTAAATAGAGTATTGCTGTTTTTGAATAGTTTAAGTGCTTTTTTTTTAATTAAACTAATTTTAAACAATGTCACCAACAAGAAGAACTGACTGGACACTTACAAAAAGAAGCCGAATTGTCATATTGAGAGAAAATGGCCTCTCTTATGCTGAAATTGCAAGACAAGTTGGCGGTTCAGTGACTTGTTCTGGTGTACGAAAGTTCTGTTTACGTTATGAAAAAACGAAATCAGTGGAAAATAAGGCCAAATCAGGCAGAAAAAAATGCACAAATGCTACTGCCGATAGAAAAATTAAACGGCTATGCCTTCAAGATAGAAAAAAATCATCAGACGCCATTAGATGTGAAATGAATGCAGCAGGTATTGCAGTAAGTTCAAGAACGATAAGAAGAAGATTATCAGGATTTGGACTTCAAGCTAGAATTCCAAGGAAAAAACCATATTTAAATCAAAAGCAACGCGAAAAACGAGTTAAGTGGGCAAAAAAATACATTAAATGGTCAGAAAATCAATGGAGGCAAGTAATCTGGAGCGATGAGACTAAAATATCGCTCTTTGGTAGTGATGGTAGAAAATACGTGAGACGTAGAGTAGGTGAAGCACTTCATCCTGATTGCATTGAAGCAACTACAAAAAACCCGACAAGTGTCATGATTTGGGCATGTATGTCTGCAGATGGTGTAGGCCGAATTCAAGTGATTGATGGCATCCTGAATGGCAAAAAATACATAGAAACTGTCCTGGAACCAAAATTGATACCTTCCATCAGGGATCTCTTCCCCAACAAAGCACCATTTATTTTTCAGCAGGATTCAGCTCCATGCCACACAGCAAAAGTATGCAAAGCATGGTTTCAAAATAAAGGCATAGATATATTACCATGGCCAGGAAACAGCCCTGATCTCAATCCAATTGAAAATTTGTGGCGACGTTTGAAAATTCTTGTACGAGAAAAACGTCCATCCAATAAAAGACAACTTATTGAATCTATAATTGATTCTTGGCACCATGTGATTACGAAACATGAATTGCAAACACTCGTTTACTCGATGAAAAGACGTTGTGAAGCTGTCTTAAAAAATAAGGGTTATCCTACGAAGTATTGATTGTGTAAGTATCACTTTAAAAAAATGCAAATCTAAGATAGATCTTACTATTAGTTGCATAACTTTTTTTGTAATACAGATATTGTAATACTGTTTTTGTTATTAAATTCTACATTAAATTGCCTTCAATTTGATATATAAACATTTGTATTTAAGTCAAAATTAATATATTCTACCAGCACACAAAGTTGAAAAACATTGTTCCGGCTAATTAGCGAGCATCGTATTTTGCCAGCTGGGACGTTCTTTAAAGTATAGACTCTTTTATAAACTGAAATGAAATAATCTTTTTTGTTGATATTAGATTCTTAGATGTAATAGAATGTCGAATATTTCTCAAACTTTTATTTTATGTTTTCTTTAATTAAATGTTTTGTTTCGTTTAAAGATTTGTGATTGATCTAGATTTAAATTACACTGAACCACAATATTAGAACTGTTGATTGAGAATAATTAATAGAATAGAATAATTTCGTAACATTGGTGCATCGGCCGGGAAGAATTCGGGATTTCAAGCTATTGCGCAATTAGAAAAATGCTTTCGTTTTGATGACAGATTGGTGAGTTGACTTTTTGTTGTATTTTATTTTATACAATGAATGAAAATAAGGAAAGAAAGATGCGTGATACGCATCGAAATCTTTTAAATAAGTTAATAGAAGATATTGATGATTATTTTTCGAAATCAGAACATTCTGTGACATATTTTGAGGAATTACTTGATAAATTAAATACAAGATTTAATGTTATTAAACAGCTAGATAATAACATTTTAAGTTTATTAAATGCTAAAAATGTTGAAAGTGAAATTTTAAATATTGATGAATACGATCAGGAAGTGATATCGTATAGATGTAAATTAAACTTCAAGATTAAAAGTTTGAGTACAAATGCAAATGTTGTTAATGCTAATAATATTGATTCAGTACGGGCATGTCCTGTTTCTACCGAATTCAAGAAAATAAAGCTGCCTAAACTACAAATAAGTCGATTTTTTGGTGAACCAGATAAATTCCTGGAATTTTGGAATGAATTTGAAACAGCTATAGACAAAAATCCAAGTCTTACCGATGTTGAGAAATTCACCTATTTGAAAAGTTTGGTAGCAGGATCGGCTGCAAACACAATCAGTGGATTTAGTTTGACAGAAAATAATTATGCGGCGGCTGTATCGCTCTTGAAAGAAAGGTTTGGTAGACATGATATGCTCGTACACGCTCATCTAAATAATTTATTAAATATGAAATGTTTGAAAAGTTCTTCTGACACTTATGGTTTAAGATGTTTGTATGATAAATGTCTAGTACAAATTCGAAATTTAGAGTCGTTGGGTGTAAAGTCTGATACATACAGTGGGTTGCTTTGCCCAATATTATTGAAGTTAATACCTCCAGATTTAACATTAGAATTTAATAGACATCTAAAGAATGGTGAAATGTGGAATATAGATAATCTTATGAGTTTTCTTAAAAATGAAATTGAGAGTAGAGAAAGGGTATTAACTATCCATGATTTAGATTCTAAAAAATCATTTTCTAATGATAACAAGAATGAATACAAACCCAAATTTTCAGATAAACAATCAAAATTTAAGTCGAAATATCAATATACTACGAAAGGTTATAAACAAAATAATGTTTCAGCTGAATTAATGGCTTCTGTAAACAAGAATTCATGTATATTTTGTAATAGTGTTGAGCATAATAGCGAATTCTGTGAATCATTAACCTTGGCTGAGAAAAGAGAATTACTGAAAAAGCAAGGAAGATGCTTTTTGTGTTTAAAATGTAAACATAGAATCAAGGACTGTGGAGAAACCAAAATGTGTGATATTTGCGGTAAAAAACATAGTAGGGCTATTTGTTTCCAATTAGAAAATCATTCAAATGTAAATGTTGATAAAAGTGTCGTATCCATTTCTCATTGTGATAACACTTCCACTAGTAAGGTACCAGACGAAAACACCCATTGCAATATATTTTTACAAACTTGTTCAGCAATAATAAAAGATTTGAAAACTGATAAAAATGAACCAGTTCGTATTTTATTAGATAACGGCAGTATGAGAACATTTATAATTCGCGATATTTCACAAAAGCTAAAATTGCCAGTTATTAGAAAGGAAACCTTATCAGTTTATGCTTTTGGAGCCGAAAAGGCGACTGAGAAAACATATAATGTTGTAAAAGTAAAACTAGAAAATAGGGATCAACCCTCTTTGAACATTGAAATCGAAGCCCTTGAAACAGATCAGATTTCAGCTGCTTGCTTACCCACTCCTGATAAATACGTTCGAAAATCATATAATAAATTGAAAGGTCTACAACTAGCTGACAGTCATGAATATAGTAATCAACAAATTGCAGTTTTAATAGGTACCGATAATTATTATAATGTTGTAACTGGTAGAATTAAACGACTAAAGGATAATCTCGTAGCTACTGAAACTCTTTTTGGCTGGTGTTTGCAGGGTTATATGGGGTCAGCCAATGAATTATTTAGCATGAAAATTATAGTTGAAGAAAAGGATTTATCTGAACAAATTAGAGAATTTTGGCAACTGGAAAGCTTAGGAATTGAATCCGAAACTCAAACTATTTCTAATGTAGATAATGACGTCATATCTGACTTCGAGTCTAGTATTGTTTTTAAAGATAATCGGTACAAGGTAAAATTTCCATGGAAGAAAAATTTTAAAATGTCCCTCAATAACAATCGCGAAGTGGCGCATCGACGATTTTTGAAGTTGAGAACAAACTTTAGAAACGATCCTTCGTTATTCGCAGAATATAAATCTATTCTAGACAGTTATTTAGCAGAGAATATCATCGAACCTGTTGAAAACTCATCTGATGTAAATACATTTTACTTGCCCCATAGAGCAGTGATTCGAGAAGATAAGTCCACAACTAAACTTAGAATTGTGTTTGATGCAAGCGCCCATTCTAAAGGTGAATTATCATTAAATGACTGTTTATATACTGGTTTAAATCTTATCCCCGATCTGTTCAGTCTTTTAATCAAATTGAGAAACTTTCCAATAGCAGTTACCGCAGACATTCAGAAAGCTTTTTTGCAGATCGAAGTTGATGAAGCAGACAGGGACTTCACAAGATTTTTTTGGGATGATGAGCCATGGGTTGAAGATCCAGGTAAGGAATTTAAAATATTTAGACTCAAGAGAGTACTTTTCGGAGTGAAGTCAAGCCCCTTCCTTCTTGCAGCTACTATCAAGCACCACCTACGAAAGTATGTAGAAACATTTCCTGAATCTTTTGATATTTTAAATTCATCCTTATATGTTGATGACTTTATCAGCAGTCAACCAAATGTTGAATCAGCTTTTAAAATTAGTAAGGAAGCTTATGAAATCTTCCAAGAAGCTTCAATGATATTTAGAAAATGGAAAACTAATTCGTATGAATTACGTCAAAAATGGGAACAATATGGTTTGCATACTGATAACGCAACTGATAATTTTAATCTTAGTAATCAGCATTTGGTAAATTCAAAAGTTTTAGGGGTTTCTTGGGACCCAGATAATGATACATTGTCATTTAAAATTCATAATATGGAAAATTTCCTCTCGAAGAGACTTAATACTAAACGCTATTTATTGCAAACTGTTGGTCGTATTTTCGACCCAATTGGCTTTCTTAGCCCCTATACCATTAGAATCAAATGCTTAATTCAAGAAGTTTGGTGTTTAGGCCTCGATTGGGATGAGAATTTACCAAAGCAATTGGACAATTTATGGAATGCATGGTTTGAAGAAATAAAGGAACTGAATAGTATTAGCATCCCCAGATATTATTTGTCTGATATAGCTCCTGATGAAGTTGATTGTTTTGAATTACATAGTTTTTCAGATGCCTCAAAAAAGGCATATGGTACAGTAGTATATCTTAGAGCAGTTTTAAAGAACAAGAGCATAGTTACCAGTTTTGTAGCAGCAAAAAGTAGAGTTGCCCCTTTAAAAACTGTTTCTATACCTCGTCTTGAACTTTTAGGAGCCCTTTTGTCTACTAGACTTTGTCATAAAATTGCTAAAGAATTAGTTTTTCCCGTAAGTTGCTACTTTTGGACTGACTCAACTATTACATTGTATTGGATTAAGGGAGAGTCAGAAAGATTCAAAATGTTTGTTAGAAACAGAGTAAAAGAAATCAGAAATCTTAGTGATCCATCAAATTGGTTTCACTGTCCTGGACAAGATAATCCTGCCGATTTTGTTACTAGAGGCTTGAAAGTTCCAGAGTTGAAAAATAGCCATCTTTGGTGGGAAGGTCCCCAATGGTTAAAGCAAGACAGATCTCTTTGGCCAAAATTGGCTAGTTCATTTGATACATTAGACATTGCTGAAACTAAAGATGAGTTAGAACTAAAGAAAAATGCTACTGTAAAATCAACACTTGTTGATAAAAATCAAGCAAACATTGATTTAATTAATCGATACTCGTCTTTTATGAAATTAATAAGAGTTACTGCATATTGTTTAAAATTTTTGAATAACTGTAAATTAGAAACAGGAAGTAGAAAATATGATTATTTAGATACTTCTGAGTTACAAAATGCAACTAAGAGACTGATAAAGATTGTGCAAAATTCTGCATTTCAAACTGAAATCCAGTGTTTAAAGGGAAAACGTCCTCTCCCAAACAACAGTAAACTCTTAAGTTTAAACGTATTTCTAGATGCTGATGAGCTGTTGAGGGTCGGCGAAAGATTGAAATTTTCGAATTTAGCGGAATCACAGAAACATCAGTTAATTTTACCAAAGTCTCATTATTTCACTGAACTCTTGATTCAACATTTTCATAGAAAATTCCTGCACTCGGGTACTCAGACAACCCTATCATTATTACGACAGTTTTATTGGATACCATCTGGTCAAAGCCAAGTAAAAAAAATTATAAGTAGGTGTATAACATGTATTCGGTCCAAGCATCAAACTATTCAACAAATTATGGGTAATTTACCTCGTGATAGAATTGTACCATTTAGACCATTTGAGAAGACAGGTGTAGATCTAGCTGGTCCTATTATAACAAAACCTAACTTGAAGCGATCAAAGATTAAAATAAAATCATACATTGCTATATTCATATGTTTTTCTACTAAAGCAGTACACCTGGAAATTGTTTCAGAATTGACCACAGAAGCATTTTTAGCCTGTTTAAGAAGATTTGTTTCTCGACGATCGAAACCCTCTGTTATATGGAGTGATAATGCCACCAATTTTAAGGGTACTTATGCTCTTTTAAAATCCTTCTACCAAATTTGTGCTTCGGAAGAAATTCAGAGATTTAGTGCAGATGAGGGAATAAAATGGAACTTCATACCACCTGCATCTCCACATTTCGGTGGACTATGGGAATCGAATATTAAAGCTATGAAAAGAATACTCTTGAAAATAACTAAATCCTCTGTCTTAAATTTTGAAGAGTTGACAACACTTGTAACCCAAATTGAAGCCGTCATGAACTCAAGACCATTAACTTCATTATCTACAGATATTAACGATTTAGAGCCATTGACACCTGGTCACTTCCTTACTGGAGGTCCTCTTCTAAATATTCCTGATAATAATGAAGTTTTGGATTATTTGCCTTTATCTTCTAGATGGACCTTAGTTCAACGAATAAAAGAGCAGTTCTGGAGACGCTGGAACCGAGAATACTTAAATGAGTTGCAAGTTCGAAGTAAATGGAAAAAGACCTCGCAAAATCTTCAAGATGGTCAACTCGTGTTACTGAAAGATAGAAACGAAGAGTTCAACAACTGGAGGTTAGCAAGAGTTTTGAAGACCTACAAAGGAGACGATGGACATGTCCGCGTCGTCGATCTCAAGACCTCCACATGTATACTACGTAGGAACATCACAGGAGTTGTTCCATTGCCTATTTATGATGATGTTGGACAGTCGTCCAACGCCGGGCGGGATGTTCCGGCTAATTAGCGAGCATCGTATTTTGCCAGCTGGGACGTTCTTTAAAGTATAGACTCTTTTATAAACTGAAATGAAATAATCTTTTTTGTTGATATTAGATTCTTAGATGTAATAGAATGTCGAATATTTCTCAAACTTTTATTTTATGTTTTCTTTAATTAAATGTTTTGTTTCGTTTAAAGATTTGTGATTGATCTAGATTTAAATTACACTGAACCACAATATTAGAACTGTTGATTGAGAATAATTAATAGAATAGAATAATTTCGTAACAAACATGAAACTTTCAAAAAATGTCCACACTTTTGGCCACCACTGTATATATAAAAAAAGGCAATGACCAGAAATCCCTAAAACGTCTAGCCCCAAACTGTGTAGATTTGAGGGAGTTTACTGTGTAATCCTTAGGATTTGGAAAAATGATACTTTTATGATCAGATAATCAAATATTCAACAAGGAAACACTGCAGTAAACATTATCTATTGTTTTAAAAAAGTTTTTTATTAAAAAGCACTAAATTAAAATGCATAGATTTTTATCGTCATATTTTAGCTGTGCCAAGTATTACTTTGGCCAAGTACTGAGTTGTTTTGTATAAGAAAGAACCACTGATGTGTACATGAAAGGAATTACCTATCTTAGCTCTTATTTTTTACATTTTAAATATTAATTTTTAAAGAAGCGACCTAGGCTAATTTATTTTTTTTTCATGAATTTCTAATTTGTATTCTAAAGGTTTCACTTATCATTAGTCTATATTTTATGTATGAGATTTTATCAAATCAACATTGATATACATGGTGTTGAACATATTCTTTATAATCTTGAAAGTTCCAAAAGAATGAGACAAGAAATTTCTTTTTTAAATATTCGACAAAATGTCAGGCTATTAATAACCATATAGTATATCTATGTGCATTTGTACACTATATTGCCATTGATTATGGGACACTTGCGATTTTAGACATTTTACTAAATATCTAGAAAAATACATGAGGAATCATCTCAAAACTCTTAGTGTATAAATATAATAGTATACGTCATACATCTCCGTGAAGATTTTTTACCGAAACGCCATAGGGGACCGTCAACAAATTAAAAAAGAATGAATATCTTTTGAATAACCCTGTCAAAACTAATGTAGCAAAAGCGCTCAAACTCTAGATTATGATTGAATGCCTTGTTGTAATACACTGTGTTCATTTTTATGCAAATAGCATGCACACTCGCAGAGTAATAAGGGTTTTTATAAAAATGGTCCCAAATTTTTCCAAGTTTTTCCATTATAATTTTCAGAGTTCTCAATATAAAATAATATTTTTTTTCAGAAAATATGACAAACAACATTGCACACAGTACCCTGTAATCAGAATTTAAAAATAATAAAAATTGTATGAAAAATGAGTAGGTTTACTATATAATTTTTTACTGCGCATGCGTCAAAGATATCAAAATTTCATTTGCATATTATGTTAGCTAAATGTATAGAGCAACTTTTGTAAAAGTCTCAAAATCATAGCTGGAAAATTCTGAAAGTAATCGTCTATAGAAAAAGGACAAAACCCGTTGTTTCCAAAATGAAGCAAAAAAATGAGGGATTTTATCCAAATACAGTAGTACATCCCATATTGTGTATTCTATATTGACACTAATCAATGAATATATGGATACAACCCCTCTTGTTTTTGCTTCATTTTGAGAATAACGGATTTTCGACTTATGCAATTGACGATTATTGTCAGAATTTTCAAGTTATGATTTTGTGACTTTCACAAAAGTTGCTCTATAAATTTACTTAACATAATATGTAAATGAAATTTTGATATCGTTGACGCATGCGCAGTAAAAAATTATTTAGTAAACCAACTCATTTTTTATATAATTTTCATTATTTTTTAATTCTGATTACAGGGTACTGTGTGCAATGTTGTTTCTCATATTTTCTGAAAAAAATAATATTTTATATTAAGAACTCTGAAAATTATAAGGAAAAAACTTGGAAAATTTTGGGATCATTTTTATAAAAACCTTAATTACTCTGCGAGTATGCATGCTATTTGCATAAAAATGAACAAGGCTTATTACAATAAGGCATTCAATCACAATGTAGAGTTTGAGCGCTTTTGCTACATTAGTTTTGACAGGGTTATTCAAAAGATATTCATTCTTTTTTAATTTGTTGACGGTCCCCTTTGGGGTTTCGGGAAAAAATCTCCACGGAAATGTATGACTTATACTATTATATTTATACACTAAGAGTTTCGAGATGATTCTTCATGTATTTTTCTAGATATTTAGTAAAATGTCTAAAATCGCAAGTGTCCCATAATCAATGGCAATATAGTGTATACTATATAGGGTAGATGTGCCAGTATTGGACTGCCCTCCTGTAATGCACTGCCTCACCGATTTCAATTTACAAAAAAGGAAAAGAAAAAAATAATAAAAACTTATTTATTTTTATTATTAACTCTCCCTTGCATGCTTTATAATCTGAAGTTTCATTGTTTTACATTGAGAATCATAATGAACATGCTAAGAGCTGAATTATCTTCATTTTCTTGTAAAAATTGAATGTTTTTGTTTGGATAGTAATATAAAACTTTGAATTTCGTATACCAATGGTCATTTACAAAATTGTATTTAAGATTTTAGGAGGGCTATCCATTACTGGGCTTTTGAGTGTTTTGACATATTTCTATTATTTAAAATTAAATTTTTATTTCTATTGGGAAATGTAAATATGGAATTAGTTAAATATTTTTGAAAGAATGTTATAATATAAAAAAAAACTGAAATATAATAACTAACTACAGTAGACTTCCTTAAATCCGAACATATTTTATGGATGTAAAAAATGAAAATTTCAGTTTGGATATTGAGGCAAAATTTGATTTTTTTAGTTTTGTATCAATTCCATGTATCTTTTGATTTGTAATTTTCTTAATAATACTCATGTTTTTTTAATTTTGCAAGAATAAATTTTCTGTGGAAAAAATTCAAGATATTTCTAATATCACTGGTAATCACAATCTGCTTATTAAATATATTTATGCATTAATGAAGATTTTTTGGTTATTAGCCGGGCTAAACTTGAAAAAAAAAAAAATCCTTATATTATGATTTTAATGTGTATTAGTAATGTACTTTTATGAGGCAAGTTTTGTTGAATAATTTTGGAAAAATACATTTAATCTTTATAATGAATATTTAATCATACACTACTGATTATTGACTTGACCTTTGCTATTAGTTCTTTAATCATTTTAATTTTTAATTATTTTAGTTCATTAGTTATTTTAATATTTTATTATACTGTAAGTATTCATTATAGTTCTGATTGCACTATTAATTACACTCAAATTACTGTTTAAAAAATGTAAACAAAGCAATGACCAGAAATCCGCAAAATTCTAAAATCCACACAACCTCTGGTCCCAAGCTGTGCGGATTTGAGGGAGTCTACTGTATTAATAAAAAAAATATTTTTAATGAAATTCCTTAAGGGGGTCCATTACTGGCACATCTACTCTATATATGTGTATATAAAACACTGGTGCTCAGGTAACGAAAAGGTACCTTTTCTTTTTATAGTTTAACCACTTCACTATCTGCCCCAAGATAAGTCGGGGTAAAAGCACTGTTTTCCCATTACTGTCGACGGTTAAGTGGTTAATAAAAACTTATATAATAAATCTCTTTAACTGTATTGTATATGTATATATATATATATATATATATATAGATATTTCCCTTTTTTTAGTTTTAATTATACAAATTTGGGCATAAGATATTTTATTTACATTTATGGAAGCAGTTCTGGCTCTATTACCTGAAACTATTGCAGAAATGCATTTTGTGACCTTATATGTCAGGATGTTTATACTGAAGTTGAGCTAAAATCAGGTAAAACTGAACAATCAGAAATAGAAAAGGTTAACAACCAGGCATCAGTGTTATATATAGCATATATGTATATATATATACAATAGACTCCCTCAAATCCACAGCCATTTAAAATCCGTACATCTACAATATGTAAGCAATGAAACTCATTTTAGATGCAAGAGCAAAATTATAGAATTTTTTAGTTTTATTTCATCCTGTATACATTTTGATGTGCAATTTTTGATAATATGACTAAACTTGTGGGGTTTTTATAAAAGGAGTATAACTTTATTTTTTTCAAAAAAATAAGGTATTGCCGTGATAACTTGTAATCAAGATCTTTTAAACAATTATATTTATGTACTGATCTTGATATTTTAGTTATTATTAAGATGAGTTTGATGTGAATTAACAGAGAACGTACCTGTTTTCTTTCTTGCATTTACTTGTTTATATGTAGTTTTAAAAAATTGTAAATATGACAAAACCAGGGGGAATTCCCGGAGTGAGCGACCGGACACTCTGTGTCAGGCTCTACCCGCTCTAGAAATTCTCCAGGCGCAGGCCCTTATTTACAATTCTTATCCACGTAGTGCATAATTCTCCTCTAAGTAGGCTTTCAAGGCTTTTGTACTGCTGACGAAGACCATAGAAAAATTGGTTCTCTCTAAATCCTGAAAAACAAAGAAAGAAAAAAGAATGAGTAAATAATGGAGAAGAAAAAAAGAAAACTAACATGTACTTTTAACATGTTGATGTCACGTCAGTCGCAAGTGACTAACACTGAAAGTTTTGTTTACTTAATGATATAATCCTCTAATATGTAAAATTTTAAATAAATATTTAGTAATTTCTTAAAACAATGGTTTTTTTTAGTTTTATATCATATTTTACACCGTCAGCCTCTAGTGACTGACGCAGCAAAAACAGAAAGATCAGTGTCAGTCAATGGTGAGTGACATGACACTTAACATATTAAGCTTCCTTTGTAGCCCTTTCTGGAACTTTGGATAAGAAATTTTTAAATATGTTTACATCTCCTTGTCATTTCAGATAACTAATGCATCCTTTTGACATACTCATTTGGGCCATCCCAATAATCACTTTATAATATGCATATAAATTGGCAATCGATATCTTATTATAAAATTGTTTAAACATCAGAAAAAGCAAAAATAAGTGAACAAACAAAAATCTTCATAGAAATTTAGATTTGAGTAAACATACATTATATTATACTTTATAAAATGTGTGAAAAGTTTTTAACAATGCATTTTTGTTTACTATTTGTAGATCTTATGTCAATTTTAAAAGCAGTCATAGCTTAAAAAGAATTTTAATATAAATCGTTAAATTAGAAATTTATAAAAAATAATTTCCAACATATATAAACAGGAAAAGCAGTCATATATGATATACATATTAAATAAATTTAAAAGCTTGATATATATACATATTTTAGGGGGGGGGGGAATTAAATATCTGTAAAATAAAACTTTAGGAGATTCTAAAATTTATATGTTGCAACACTAACTTTTTTAATATAATCTCTTTAAAATCTCAAATAGAAGTCAGATAAATAATATAAAATAGCAAAAAGCATTATTTCTTTCAATTTGTTTTCTTTTAAGAATACTTATATTAGCTACAGTAGATTAGAAGATTAAACTGAGACATATAGTAATTATCTGTAAATAGGTTTGATTGAAGCAGATAAAAAATTTAAATTCTTTTGGCAGTTTAGGAGAAAAGGTACATAAATTAAAAGCATCATATGTAATTGCAATAGTACGAAGTTTCAGATTTATTATTTATATAAGAAAATGTTTCATTTTCATTAATTTGGGATTAAGTTTTAAATTTATAACAAAAAGATTTGAGATAGAATTAATTAGATTTAAAAGCTGGAAAAAAAACAATTGCCGATTATAATTTATGTTTTTAATACTAATTTACAATTACTAATGTTAATATGACATACATATAGCATATGAATTATTCAACTGTAGCATTCCTGCACCTATCTCTATATACTTTTTAAATCAATCATTGCTTAAGAGTACTGTTTTGAAATTTACTTAGGCAAGCAAGAAACCTCAATCAACTATCCCAATTTAAAACTTCAACTGCATTTAAAATCGCACTCGCGAAAAATAAATTTTATTTGCAATACGTTTTTCTCAGATCGTGTATAAAATCCTGTCAAGCTGATTTCCACATTAAAAAAAAACGTAAACAAATGCATATTATTAATTTTTAATGCTAAACTTAAACTAACAAAGCAACATTTAAAAGATATTCAGCTATCTTACCTCGGGGGAGAAAAAAAATTATATTACGATGAAAATGCTTGCAGCAAACAAGCATGTGTTTTGATATTTTCGTGCCGATTTTCAACACTTCACGAAGGCGCATATTAATAATCCTTTGGAGTTTGATATTTGTTCTTGATGATTATATAAGCAAGTATTAAATTGGGAAACACTACAGCAAACATTAACAATTGTAAATCTAAATTACACACACAAAGAAAGGCGTTTTTAGTATTGAAAGATATACGCATTTTCAATGTCGTTTAATGGACTTGCAAAATGTTTGCCGACTCAGAAATAGTTCTTGACGATTTCACCAGAGGGCGTATTCAAGTGCTGGAATCGCGGATAGATTAGACTCCTCACATGACCAAGGAATTCTATGATTTATCGAAACTGTCATGTGGAGTTTCAATTAGTTTCAACCCTTTGATAACTGAAAGAAAACATTAGCGGTTTACGTTTATTATCTAGACTTTTTGGAATTAAGCTTACGTGACATCGTCACACCTTTAAGGCTCCTGTTCCTGCGAGCGAAGCTACTCGCAAGCTAATGCAATTGCCATACATGTAGAAGTGGGGCGAATGAAAATCGGGTGTTAGAAATAAATCACAGTTCCAATATTTCGCTGAATGAATATTTAATTAGAAATAAGTTCTTGGTTATATAACTGGTACATATACAATTCTAGGCTAAATAAAGTATAAAATGAACACAAACATAATAACTGATTAAAGTTACTTATGGGTATCAATCGATCCCTTTTACAAAGTTCTTGGTCGGAAACTCGTTCCGATAAAAACACGGGCTTGCAGAAAACCCATCTGCTCTGCACCGCAGATCAAGGCCCTCTCTCCCTGCAAAATCTTCGAGCTCTGACACTTTTCTTATTGCACTTAGCTTGCAAATATTTTTCTGGGCTGGGCTTTTGAACTCTGATCAGCCATTG
Organism: Maratus speculifer; assembly: GCA_964019185.1. Classification (NCBI taxonomy): domain Eukaryota; kingdom Metazoa; phylum Arthropoda; class Arachnida; order Araneae; family Salticidae; genus Maratus; species Maratus speculifer. The sequence continues at coordinate 65,856,523 of OZ025292.1, read as the reverse complement.
AAACTATGCACATACATTGTCAGTCGAAATCTTGTGGTTTCTGGGGCTAAATTACCTCTACATACATACAGCTCCATACTAGAGCTTCAAAAATCCTGCCCCGAGAAAAGTGTGGAAAATCAATGCTGTGTTAACCCGTTCAGTACAAAAAGAGCCCAATTAAAACAATATTTCTAAAAGATTATTAAGAAATAGCATAAGAAATCAACAATAAAATTCTATTATATTTCTGTAGTTAGATCTACCAATTCTCAGTACCACACTTTAATTTCTAAAAAATCGTTAACTTAATACGTGGTTCTGAAAAGAAAAAATCTGATATAAGAATTCTTATTATTTTTTTTAAAGAAGAGAGCATTTGTTTCTTCTTTTATTAGCTTCCATAGAACTTCTATAAGGAGACGCTTTACCTTTTCTTCTAATTCTTACTTTCTTCTATCTTCATTAGACGAAAATGTTGTAATCGAAAATTTTCGACTTCCAGTTTTCGCCGGATTTACACGTTTTAGGGGTCAGAGATTCTAAAAAACATGTTTTTACAAAATTTTTGTTTGTCAGTGTGTGTGTCTATGTGTGTATCCATATGTCGCCATTCTACCATCGAAAAGTGTATGAAGATATGCATAGAATTGGACCAAATTTTTTGTGTACGTTTTTAATTGTGGCAAGCTGGTCCTCCTTCAATTTTGAAATATACTGCCGAAAGGGGGCTCTGTAATAGAGATTTTTGTACCATTTTCTATATTGTAGCACCAAACAATGTATGAAGTTATGCATAGAATTGAACCAAATTTTTTTGTGTAAGTGTTTGTTATGTTCAGCAGGTCCTCCCTGAATTTGAAAAAAAAAAAATCCATCGGATGGGGGCGCTATAATTGCGATGTATGTGTCATTTCTATTATTGATCTATCAAAAAGTGTATAAAGTTATGGATAGAACTGGATAAAAGTTTTTCTGTGTGATTATTTTGGGGTTTGGCAAGAAAGTGTTCCCTGAATTAAAAAAAAACTGCCTATCGTACTATAGTCCATCGGCTCGTGCAGAGACGGGAACTCGCGTCCTGCTATGCTGTCTTCTTAAACAGCTAAAAATGTAAACAGCTAGTGATAACAGAATAAGGGAAAGCTGTAGATTTTAATAAATATCATAATCCACATTGACTCGTTTTTACTCCAATTAATGGACTGAAGCAGAAATTTAAGAGAAAAATCAAAATTGGTATAGTATTGAATTAATAATATTAAAGTATTAACATGCGTAAACACTTTTTGAAATTTTAAAATGTACATATGAGATGGAAGAAAGTTTTGAGATTGTCACATCCAACTAGCTTTTATTTTTTTTAATATGGCTCAAATGGTGAACATACTGCATTTCAATGTTCAACTAAAAGTGCATTTGGAAAAAAAATAACTACATATTTAATTAAAATTTTTAAAAAGTTTAAGAAAATTTGAATTTTTAAAAATTTTTACTTATTATTTTTCCCAATTACTTTTTTAGATTTTCAAATATATATTACACAACAGTGTGCATGGATTTTTAGCTATGTGTAACATTATGTTTAATGTATATTTTTCACTGATACATGTTGTATAAAACGATGACACAAACACATCTACATTTACCTTTATTTTTAAAAAATAAAAATAGTAATCTGAAGGTTAATTCCATGCTTGTATTTATCTTATATATAATAAAGAACATGTACAATAAATTTCAAATTTCTGTCTCAAATGCAAAAAAAGCTTTATCATTTTAAAGACATGAAAGTGAAGAAAATATGAACATGGGGAAAAAAAAAAAAAAGCTTTTTAAAGTTTTCATTTGTGTGGAAAATTATTCTGGATGTATTGACAAAACTTACAATAGCTCGGGATATAACTGCCATCTATACTAATAAAATAACAAATCGCTCTGTCTGCGTGTGTGTGTGTGTATGTGTGTGTGTGTGTGTGTGTGTGTGTCTGCGATGGCTAGCAAAATCTATGGGACGTACGAAGCTCAAAATTTTTATGAGAGTAGCCCAATATCTCTCCTGATGCACTTGAGCTTTAGAATTTCGAAATTCTATTTATTAACTGAGTAATTAATTAAATTCCAAAGATCACTCTCATAAAAAATCGCCTTTTTTCTTCTTTTTTTCCCTTCATTTAGTTATGGTTGGTTGGTTGCATAAAATTTTCGCATAAATAATTAAAAAAGCTGGAACAGACCTTTAAAATTCATAGACTGGCAAACTGTCAGTTTAAATGATGATTTTTTATCACAGCGGTTGTAAACCATGGAGGAAAAAGATAGGTGGTGGTGAAGTAAACCGAAAAAGGGTCGCAATATTAAACCATTTATCGCTCAAATTTTAATGTCCCAAACAAAAGCATGTGGAAGGGATTTTGTATTAAGACGAATTGAAAGGAATGAATTACAGCTGAAGCGTATTTTACGAAGTAATAGTAATTTTTTAAAATGGTCTTTTTTCTATTATATCATTTATTTTTAAAAAATGTTTGCTTTTAAAATAATTGGAATTGATATATTCGAAAAAATTAAATGTAAAAATAAAATTAAATAAAATATTGAAAACATTTGATATAAAATATAATTATGAAAACATTCTTTTAAAATCATGCGCGAAAACTTAAATAACAAATATTAGTCTAAAATCTAGATTTCAGAGTGCAGACGATTTTAAGACATTAACGAAAGAATGTTAACTTTTCAAGCAAAATCTTAAATGATGCTTCTATATTGATATTTCAAAGTGACGGCTAGGTTACATTTATGTTATATTTAAGTTACGGTAGGGTAATGTTAAGTCGCAGACAGATTATGGTTATGGTACAAAAGTTTACGGTTAGGAATTTGTCCACAGAGTCAACATTACGCATGCTTTGATAAAAATATACACTTTTGTTAAATGGCTCTGAAATTATAATACTATATACCAATCTTTTATCATCGCGTATCGATTTCATTCACGGTATAGTCGGATTTAAGAGTGATATAATTAGTTTGAAATTCAAAATATTTCACTTGGGATTTCTATGCGAAAAAAATAATTAGTTACGTGATTTAACAGTGATTTTTACGGGTAAATATCAACACTTTAACACGAAACTAACGCAATCGTTGGATACATGTTCCCTCCCGTGTTTCTCCTTGCTCATTTTAAGTATTTTTAGATCTTAATATTAGTTGTTGTTTTTAAAACCGATTTTTCACAAAGTCAGCTGCGACGTATTTCAGACAATGCATTTTTGCATGCTTCCAGTTAATGATAAAATCATACAAATTTCAAGTTCGTTTAATATTGTTAATACGGACCCGGGCAACGCCGGGCGGGTCAGCTAGTATATGGATAAAAATAAAGTGTCAAAATATTCACAATTAAAGAGGCTTTCATTTAATTTTTAAAAATAAAAATCGATTCTTTGATCCATTTTGAGATAAACTATTCCTTTAAAAAATATTCTGTAAAAATAAAATATAAATTTCACATACCAGAGTGATAAAAGAAATCTCAAATCAGAAGAACAAAATTAAACACTGGACAAATCTCATTTACCATCCAGGATTTTGTTAATTTTTCCTTATCCAGAATTCAGGATAGCAAAAAGTACCAATGCCAATCTATCGTAAACTTGTTGTCATAGTTACTAAACAACAAATGACCGCCGAAATCACGCAAAAAATTTCCTAAGTCTAGGTGTAGCTAATTTAACTCTGCAAGTAAATCATTTGCTGATTCATACATGCATTATTTAATCTGCGAACTACGCTTGAGTTGTCCGGCGAGGAGTGGGGGGGGGGGGGGCACTGCCCTGGCAGACTTAACCCTAGCTCTGTCGTAATTCGTAAGAAGATGCGAGTTGATATTCAAATTTTATACATTCTTTCAGTTTTGATTGCCGTAAACTCGGACCCCCTCCCTCGTTCAATAATGTTAATGTTTCTGATCCTGTATAAGGTCTACTCAAATCAAAATTAGGTAACATCTGACATATTTGTGAAAGCAATTTTAATCTCGAGAAATTTGCAAGTGTACTTATTCGGAAACTATGAGATTGAAAAATGTTTTGAAAAATCTATGAAATGAAAAATGTCAAACATTCTATGAAATTCGGCATTTTAAACTAAATTTTCGAACGCGACTGCTAATTTCTCCCTCATGATGACATTTCTGTGTTTGTCAAGTCTTAAAAATTATCGTAAAATGATTAATAACATTTCTAAATCATTTTATGCATTTATAAGAAAATGAGAAACATTTCAATTTCTTTATATCTGAATGAAATCTGTTTGATTTATATATTTTGATATTCTGATATATATTTTGAATTACATTTTGATTTATCATTTAATTATCATTTGCTTTATCAAAAATGTATCCACTTCTTATTTATTTTTCTTGTCATAATAAAATAAGTAAATGAATTAACACGCCAAATAAAATCCAAATCATTTGAGATTCGAGAATAACTAATACAAAATAGAATGATAGGTATTTAGAGCTGTTGCAAACCGCATGTATTCGTTTATAAATAATTGCAATAATACGACTGATTACTAATACTACCTCTAATACAAAATACCAAATCATTACTTTTGAATACTCGTTGCTGCATGAAAAACTGAATGAAACGAATTTCAAACACTACCCTCATTTCGGGATTCATACGGAGTCAGGTATCTGGAGGAGAATAGACTTTAGACTCGGAATAAGTTATTCTCATAACGGGTATTTCATCATTTAGTTATTGGGGTATTCAAAAGAAGAAAGATAGAAGGGTGTTTAGTAAGTTATTTCACCATTCGCTCTTTTGCCGAATATGTAAGATGTAAGTGTGAATTTGGAGGGAGTTTTTGAAGCACAAAAAAAAAAAAAAAAAAAAAAAAAAAAAAAAGTGCTTTTAGAAGAAAGATTGTTTTGAGATGGTTTAGGGATTGTACTATTTACCTTACTGATATGAAGTTTTATATGCATTTTTAAAACGTAATCAAAATAATTGCGCTTTTTTTTTTTTAGATTACATATTATGTATTAATATTTCGATTTAAAAAAGAGCCATCGATCGATGCAATAAAAGAACAACGCGTGTTTATCACTTAAGAGTTTAATTAGACTAATTTAGTGTTAATTATGCATTTAATCTATTAAAAATTCCTTATAAATTCACTGTAAAAAGAATGGAAGCTTATAGTAGAATAAAATATTCGTTCTAGCTGTATTTAAGGAATGATGAAGTATTTCTGGAAAGATTTATGTTTAAAGGGTCACCATCAGCGCTATGCGAAAGGGGGGCGAAGGGGCGGTCGCTACTCGCGCGGAGATTTAGGGAGCGCAAAATTTATAATACTAGCGCCATTTTTGGCCCATTACAAGAAAAAATTGGGAGGGGTGGGCGCCAAATTCTAAGTTTGCTTCAGTCGCAATTTTCTCTTCGCACGCCCCTGGTCACCATATAAAAGTATTGGATTATAACTTGATTTTCAATACAAAATGCTATTCGATTTGATATCACTGCTATTGCCATCAGTGCCAATTTTATGATTTCATGCATTAGATTGAGTCTACGAATATGTTGGAAAAATTTTTGCGATGTTAAGCGGGGGAAACGTTTTTAATAACTCGCTTAATGATACTGTTATCGACAGGTTTCGTTATCGCATGTTTTACTAGTTTCACTATGTAGTGGACATTTCTATACAAATATGCAATTAATAGTTTTCGCTTTAATATGTACCTTAATATACTTGTTGTGGCGGACTCGCTAGAAACCATGAATTATACAAACGTAAGCAGCGTTTGAAGTTAGTTCCACTTTGTTGGGTTGCATATGGACTCCAGTAACGGCTAACGAGTCGTATTTCTAAATAACGATTCAGTATTTCGTATCTTAGAGAATACCCGTTTCTTAGTAACGAATACGTACGGTTTGCAACAGCTCTAGTATTAATCGCTGAAAGGAAAATTTTGACCAGCAAACAAATTAGCAACTAGAGATTATCAGAAGTTTTTTTACCATAAATTCGCGATAAAAGTTAATTACACATGCTTTTCATCATCGAAATTTTTTGCTTGATTGATCAATTATTTCTTCTTTAAATGTTATGTGAACGAAGTCACGGGTAACTGCTAGTACGATTATAATTGTTAAATTAAATTTCTTTTTCTATCTAGCGATTCCGCTTTCATTAGTTTTACTGTATAAGATTATTGTAATTAAAATATTAAATTCTGCTTAGACAGGATAGCAGGAATAAGAGAAAATCCCGTTTTAAACAGGCTTTTCGTCTCAAAAAGCATAAATATGTGGTAACCCTACAATAGGGACAATAATATTCTGACTTTTAATACAAGACTCCATCATAGAGAAGGTCGATTATCCATAGCAGCGGTTCCCAATCTATGGGTCGCGACCCACTGGTGGACCGCGGCAGTTGTTTTGGTGGGTCGCGGAACAATCGAGGTTTGTCATCAAAACATATATTTTCTTTTATTTAGACAGTTTAAAAAGATATGAAATTTTCATCAGGAAATAATATTTCAAGAATAAATTCTTAATTTCCTTCTAGATTAATATACGAATAGAATATTTAGATATATATTTAAATCAGCTTTGAGGCCTTTGATGAAATTCAACACTTCGTGCTTATGATATGAGAACATGCTTTTTCTATTTTGCTGTTTTTGAAAGACAAATACTGAAACAAATTGCGCGTTAATATATGTTCCCACATTAGCATACACCAGTACCAGAAATCCCACTGATTATAAAGTTATGTTTTCATAATAATTAAATGTATTTTTATCTATATTATTAGTTTTTGCATTGTTTTAGTTATTATTCACTTATACACATTGAGATTACCGATTCTCGTTTTTGTTGATAGTGTATCATCTCTACGAAAATTTGCGTTTTCCGTAGGATAGGATAGCCGAGCGTATAGAGATCGTACAAAAATTGCTTACACTAATATATTACTTTATCTTGGGTAGGTCGAGAAATTTTTTTCACTGAAAGGTGGGTCGCGTACCAAGAAAGTTTGGGAACCGCTGGTCCATAGTGTTTACAGTATTTTTACGTCTCAATTGAAAAGGTGCTGTTCTATTCATTTTCTCTCCTTGTCTCGCGACTCTGCATCTGGCAGCACTACGTACAGTCGGGAAAAGAAAAGTAAACAACCCCTACTGACTCCTCAACAAATTATCGTAGAATAAAGTTACTGATACTGAATAATTGAATATAAAGTCTACTTTTAAATGATGTATGTAAAATTTGCTTAGGGGACTGACTGCATAGTAAAACAAATCCAAACTTCTTTTTTTTCAGTATCAATACCCAATTTTAACAAAATATTTCAAATCGTCGGTCGGTTTAAATGTCGCCTAGACACCAAATTTCAAGTCATTTGAAGGATAGGTTTTTGAATTATAAACATTTGAATTTAGTGCTTCTAATGTTAAATTAAATTTTCATATTTTTTTTAATATTGCCTGAAATTATACTTCTAATCTGCTTTTTTTTATGTAGCAATAATACTAAAATATCCAAACGTAAATACGTTGAATTTGCAATTTTTTTATAATTTTATTATATGAATTATGACGTATGTAATTAATATTCGAAAAAATTGTGAATTGCAATCTACAATTTTTTGATGGGTTTAAATTTATTACGTCCAATTTTATGGAAATCCAAAATTTCAAAATTTTCTTCTAAGTAGTCTTCAAATTATGCTTTAAAAAATGGTAAACTAATAATTCTAATGGGCCATCTACAATATAAGTGTCTAGATATGTTGAAACTTTTTACGCTATCCTGTAATCTATCTGCTTCAATAACTGTTTGAGTGGCGCCTAAGATACCTTGATCAAGAAGGGTCTCTCTCGCTCAACAATCGAGTACCGAACTTCAATTTGGATAAAATAATTAATTTATCGGAAACCAATCGTACGAATTGCATGAAACTTTGTTTTTAGGCTGATTGTAAAGTGTAGAGTTCATTTATGCTGTCAGAAAGAAGTAAAGCAATTGAAGAAAGGAAAAAAAGTTAGTTTGGTTTCGTTTTAATATGTAGATCACCCCCTAAGCAAATTTTATTTGCATCATTTAAAAATAGACTTTATTTCCAATCATTCGGTACCAGTAACTTTCTTCTACGATAATTTGCCGACGAGTTGGTTACTTTTTTTTTTTCTTTTTCCACCACTGTATAATATTCCGCGTTGTTTGTTTTGCGGCTTCGTCACACTTGTTGCGGTAAAACGTGTTTTACAGGTTAGGAATAGCATGCGATACTTTACAGGCCGGATTCAGATCCACGTTTATATTATAAATTATATAGTATATACTAACCACTCTTGTTAACCAGTTTGCTCTTCCTTTTGAATGTATACTAAGCATTAAATCATATTGCTTTAATTCATAATTTATTTTAATTGCTCAATTTTTTGCCAAATTAGAACATTCTGCTAGACAAATAGACACCGGTGTCCCATACGCACCACATTGGCGCGATTGCAACAAAATGGCAATTATATGTGCCTCACATTGTAACCCGGTTATTATTATTTATTTATTAATAAACTATTTTTTGATTTTATTTTATTTTTCAAAATGATATAAATTGTTTTATTCTGTAATTATTAATTGGACTTTATTTTTATTTATTTAATATTATTTCTTTTTTAAAATAATAGAAATTAGTTTAAAAATATGTATATAACTGGTATTTAAAAAGGAAGCTTTCTCCAAATTGTTGCAGATAATAAATCGCCAAATATTGTACCTGTGGCATTTTTTTCGTATTTCATTAATTATTTAATAATTAATATAATCCTTTCACACATTTCATTTATAATACATAACTTTAATTTGAAACTGAAAAGTTTAAAATTCATGACTTTTATTTAATAATAATAATAATAATAATAATAATAATAATAATAATAATAATAATAATAATAATAATAATAATAATAATAATAATTGAAGCTTCATAATTGCAGCGAGAAGGAACAAAACATAAATAAATCCAATTTACCACCACAGCCTAAATCTTACCAAAGGACTTTTGCACAGTAACTAAAAAGACGTGTTTCATTTGGACGTTGCCATGAAACAATTAACAAACAATCGTGATTTTTGTGCCACATACGATAGCGTAATATATATAGAGATTTTTTTTCCTTCTTCGTATTGTAATGGTTGACTTTAAAAATACCAATCTTTAAAATGGGCAGGGAAAAAAATCAGTTCTTTGAGATTTCCGATCAGGAATCAGGTACACACATACAATCTATATATATGTATTACGCTAGCGTATGTGACACAAAAATCACGATTATTTGTTAATTGTTTAATGGCAGCATCCAAATGAAACGCATCTTATTGATTACTGTGCAAAAATCCTTTAGTAAGATTTAGGCTGTTGTAAATTCTATTTATTTATGTTTTCTTCCCTTCCCTGTAATTAAGGAGCTTCAAAATATCATTATTTTTATTTTATTTTTTTCCTTTTTACTTAAAAAATAAATAAACGTCATTAATTTAAACTTTTCAATTTCAAATTAAAATTATGTATTATAAATAAAATGAGAGGAAGGATTATATTATTATATTTTAAATAAAATTAATGAAATACGAAAAAATGCCACGGGTGCAATATTTGGCGATTTATTATCTGCACCAGGCTAGCATAAAAATACTGACTAAGTGAGTTCTTGATTTATCAGCACAGATGTCATATATGCACCACATTGGCGCGCTATTTTTTTATGTACGTATATATTTAACTAATTTTTATTATTGTAAAAAGGAAATAATAATAAATGAAAAGAAGTTTAGTTAATAATTATAGAATAAAACAATTTATATCATTTAAAAAAAGAAAATAAAAGTAAACAAACAGTTTATTAATAAATAAATAACAACAGCTGGATTATTATATGGGGCATATATAATTGCCATTTTGTTGCAATCGCGTCAATGTGGTGCGTATATGAAATTTGTGTCTATTTCTATAGCAGAATCGTCTGATTTGGCAAAAAATTGAGCAATTAAAATAAATTATGGATAAAAGAAATATGATTTAATGCTTTGTATACATTCAAGAGAGACCAAACTGGTCGCCAAGGGCGGCTAGTAGTAAATAATTTGAAATGATACTAAGTAACAGTATTAGTCCGGGAGCCGGCAACATCGAAAGCTCCGTGATTACAAAATTAGTTTTTTTTTTATGAAAATTGAAAATAAAAAGTAATATGAAAAAATGAGTTCGGTTTGACAAGCCGAAAATGCGTTTAATTAAATTAATTATTATTAGAAATATATAACTTTTTATCATAATGACGGATATTCATCTCTATTACAATTTTTGATAGAAAATTTGTGAACTTTATTCTGCCGAAAAAGTCTGTCATATCTATTTTAACAACTTCACTCTTTTTTTATATACAATAAATTGAAAATATGGGATAAATATAGCTTTTTAAAAACTAAAATATTCATAATATTTAATTTAAACCTTTCTATAGCGTTAAATAGTATGATATTGTAATTAAAAAAAATAGTGATATCAAAAAGTTTTAACTGGTCTCAGGACTCTTAAGCTTCCAAATTTTCGAAATTTCAATTTTTTGTATGTTAAACTGGTATATTTTCTGGGTATTTTAATGTGATTGTTTCCTCGATATTCTCATTAGAACAAAAGTTATGGGTTTTAGAATTTTACCCGCTCAATAGTTGAAGCGGCGTTTCCGAAACTTGAAAGTCATTTTTCTCCAAATGACTTTTTTTTTTCATAGTGCACACGATATCTGAAAATCTTGTAAGTAGTTTCACATGACATTTTCAAAATCAGTTTCATGTTAAACTGTATAAACTGAACCTAAAGTTTCCTTTTCATTGTTCAAAAAAGTTTATTTTTTTTTAGGTGATTATGTTGTTGAAATTTTCAAAAATTTGTATTAGTTAAATACAACTTTGCATTCAAAATAGAAAAATGCTTTAAATATAAATTTATTTAGGTTTAAAGTACCTTTTACAATCTGATGTATAAGTCTACACCAAAATTTTCATTCTAATTGCCGTATTTATTTTGTAATCGTGCGCGTAAGCTATTATACCAATTTTCTGCTCGTGAAATATCTGACAGTTTGGAGCGCTTTGTAAATGCTAATTCTACACCTTGCAATTTTTTAAAAGCATAAAATAAAAGAACGTACTTATATCTTTTATCTCAATAAAAAGAATGTTTTAATATCATTAAAATTTTAAGATATTAAATGTTGAAGATGGTCTCCTTTTTAAAAAAATTCCGATTATAAGAGTCCTGAGACCCCTTTACAAAAAGTTCGACATAGCAGTTTCAAATTCTAGGGTGGTTGACATTTTTAAAGAAAATAACAATGAAAGAAAAAAAAATAGGGATTAATTTATGCGTATTAGGGAATGTCAATTCTTTATTAAACAAAAATAAATTTGCCGAACAAATTAAAAAAATCAACAACTTGAAATAATAAGGCATTGCAATGTCGCGCAATTCTTAAATATATTAAAATCCGTTATCTTCAAATTTTCGCCAAACTTGGAGGCAGTTACCGAAATATCACAAAATTTGGCGACCATAAGCAACCGTAAATGATATCAACTAGATTATACCAACTAGCTTACTAATGCGGCACAATTATCATTCAAACTCAATGCCGACGAATATTCTCTTATAGGATTTGTCGCATTTTAGCTTCTTAAATTAAAAAAAATATATATATATATATATTCGTGCAAAGTTTTCAAAATTTTAAAACCAAAAATAGGGAAGTACCCTTTTTCTCCCCGTACAGGCCAGAAAAACTTTTGGATAGCTTTCATTACAAAAAGTAAAAAACTACCTATTGCAGCCGTCCGGATGAAAGCACTTCCAGTAAATTTTGGTATATTTTCACCGATCATGACATGACCTCCAGACCCCAAAACCACCCTCCGTTCAAGTGTTCACATATATATATATATATACCGGGTGTCCCAAAAATGACTGATGGATTTTAAAATTCAATAACTTGCAAACGGTGACAGCTATTTAAAAAAATTTTCAGGAGGGTTATGTATAATTTCAGGAGTTTTTTTACCGTAATTTTTTATTTAAGTTCGAATTTCAAACAATAGGTGGCGCTGACGGAGAAAGAAGGCCAGGTCGACGCCTCACTCAGCACTGATCACCTGGCCTTCAATCGCCGTCAGCGCTACCTATTGTTTGAAATTCGAACTAAAATAAAAATTACGAGAAAAAACTCCTGACATTACACATAACCCTTCTGAAATTTTTTTTAAATAGCTGTCACCGTTTGCAAGTTATTGAATTTTAAAACCCATCAGTCATATTTGGGACACCCGGTATATATATATATATATATATATATATATATATATATATATATATATATATATATATATATATATATATACTTTTATAAATACATCCAAAGTTATTCAGACAATACCAATAAAAGAACCAATGAAACCAGTATTTTTACAATCATATTATTAAAAACAGTTGAAGTTTGAAGAGGAATAGAAGGCAGATTACCAAATTACTAAGAAATATATGGATAAATGGACATTATATAACCAGAGTGATTCATATATTACCATACAATAAACCAATGAAACCACTATTTTTACAATCATCTTATTGAAAACAGTTGAAGTTTGAAGTGAAATAGAAGGCAGATTACCAAAATAATGAAAGATAACTGGATAAAAAGGCAGTAGAAGGCTTTTCTATTAAACTACTTCTTCAGGGGTGTATAGTTTAACAAAAAAGCAAAAACATCCAACCAGTTTCTGTTATGAGTCGTGCTGATTGCTAAGAATTCGACTCACAATACACCCGATTGGCTGGAAGCTATTCAGATGACAAATTAGTAGAAAGATACACATAGAAGAAAATAAAATCAATATGACAAAATAACAATAATACAAAATTCCATTTAAAAAAAAAAGATATATATACTAAAATATTTACCATTACCCATATCCTAGCAAGATTTGTAGTGCAATCAGATACAAACTACATGTGACTTACTAACAGTCAAGGTTATGGTCATAGTATAAATCACATAGATAATAAAATAAAATAAAGTTGTAACAATAATTATAAAAATTAGTAAAACATATATTATACAATATAATTCATAATATATTTAGAAAAAAATAGATGCTACTATTAGATATATTATATTTTTATTTTAATCAATTATTAATATTACTATATTAATTAATTAACTAGAATATATTACTACAACTTCTAGCAGAAAATTATTTTAGTGCTGCCATCTAAAGGGTTAATATATTAATTAAATTATATGCTTATGGTGCTGCCCTCTATTATAGGAAAAAAAATAAATTATTTATTAGCTAAGAATTTCCAAGAATAATTTCTATTCTAATATTTTACAAATAATTTCTTTAAGACAAATACAATAGACAACCATATCTTATCTCAATAACTTGATCATTTTTAAGTTATGCATATTAGTTTTTAGGTAAACATAAACTTTAATACTATGTGTAAAGTTAAATTTTTTTTTAATTAAACTAGGGGGGCCCCGCCCTCCTGCTCGCTATGCTCGCCAACCCCCCGCGTAATCGCTTCGCGATTCCAAATTATTGTCTACCCCTGCTTGCTGCGCTCGCCAATAACCCATGGTATGAATAAGCAGTTGCAGACCTTTCAAATGATGTGTCACACAATCGGTGTTGTAAAGAAATTACAAAATGCGCCCCCTCTGAGGGCAGAGGGGGGGGTTACACACAATGTATCCATAATATGAATAAGCAGTTGCAGACCTCTCAAATGATGTGTCACACAATTGGTGTTGTAAAGAAATTAAAAATGTGCCCCCTGGGGGGCAGAGTGGGGGATGACACACAACACATCCATAATATGAATAAGCAGTTGCAGACCTTTCAAATGATGTGTCACTCAACTGGTATTGTAAAGAAACTAAAAATGTGACCGCCCCCCCCCCCCCCTGGGGAGAGCAGAGTGTGGGGGTGACACACAAGACATCCATAATATGAATAAGCAGTTGCAGACCTTTCAAATCTTGTGTAACACGACTGGTGTTGTAAAGAAAATAAAAATGTGTCCCCCCTGGGGAGCAGAATGGGGGATAACACACAAGACATCTATTATATGAATAAGCAGTTGCAAACCTCTCAAATGATGTATCAAACGACTGGTGTTGTAAAGAAATTAAAAATTTGGCGAAATATTACAGTTATCGCCAAGTTGGCGTCACTTTTGACAACTAATTTTGGTCGCCAAATTTGGCGATATATCGCCAAGTTGGCGACAAACTTGGCGATTGTTGGCGATGGTAACCTTTCCTCTCTTTATGGTAACCCATATGGCGATGCATAGACGGAGCCCTTTCCTGATTGGTCTATTCGACTCATGGAAGGAGTGGACAACCCGGATTCGTTAGTTCCGGAAATCTTCCACATCAGCATCATTCCAGGAGTCATTCCTTTTAAGGCTAGTTTTTTTTTACTATAGAAGGATAAATAATAATTAACCATTGCGTATTATCCAAACAACACTATATATATATATATATATATATATATATATATATATATATATATATATACAGGGTGTCTCTAAACTCATGGTATATACGCTAGGGTGATAGAACACATCAAGACGAGTAATAGTAAATCGGAAACCAAGGGTCCCAAACGTTCTCCAAAGAAGATAGCCGCCATTAACGTTTGGGGTCCAAAATTACAAATACACATAAAAAACGGAAAAATCGGTCGATTGATTTGCGGTTTTCACTAAAACTATTCTTTATGTCGATATTTTCTTGAAAATAAATTATAAAGATAAAATTCGAAAAATGCCGATAAAGGGCGCTTTAGACTTTGAAGTAATGAAAAACTAGTTTTTGCCGTGATTTTTTGCATCTCATTAAATGGTTTCGTAAGCTTAGACTTAAATTTTGAGCTCAAAATTTGAATAATTGGGAGTGGTTAAGTAGCACAAACTGAACTGTGTTCAGAGGGTTAAAATTTCAAATGGTTATAAAAAACGAAAAAATTTGTTGATTCGTTTGCGGTTTAAAATAAAACTATTCTTTAAGTCAGTATCTTCTTGAAAATAAATTTTAAAGATAAATTTCAAAAAATTCCGTTAGAGGGCGCCTTAAACTTCAGAGTAACTAACAACTAATTTTAACCGCTATTTTTTGTATATTATTAAATGCTTTCCAAAACTTATTAAATGTTTTCGAAATCTTAGATTTAAACTTAAATTTTGAACTCAAATTCTGAATCGTTGGGAGGGGTTAAGAAGCGCAAACTGAAGTGTGTTCAGGAGTTGAAATTTAACCGCCCCCCCCCCCCCCGCCTCTTCGAACACAGTTCACTTTTCGCTACTTAAACACTCGCAACGATTCAGAATTTGATCTCAAAATTTAAATCTAAGCATTTGAAAGCATTTAATGAGATTTTAAAAAAATAACGGTTAAAAATAGTTGTACGCTACTCCAATGTCTAAGGAGCCTCTATCGGCATTTTGTGAAATTTGTCTTTAAAATTTATTTTCAAGTAAACACTGATTTAAAGAGTAGTTTTAGCAAAAACCGCAAACGAATAGACTAATTTTTCCGTTTTTTATACTCGTTTGAAATTTAAACCCTCTGAACACAGTTCAGTTTGTGCTACTTAACCACTCCCAACTACAGTCGAGTCTCTATATAACGAAATCCATCGTTCCAGTAAAAAATTCGTTATATAGAGAAATTCGATGTATAGAAAATTATGTTAAAAATCGTATTTAATGTGTAAATTTTGAACAATATTATTTTTGATGTTTTTAATTAAGAATTTGAAATGTTTAAAAGTATATATTAACCTAATATTTTATTTCTTAATTATTTAAGCAGTTTCAAAAAAGAGAACAGACATTTATTTGAAAACTTAATGAAAATCAAATAAGGAAGAAATCTGTAATTTTTTATTGTTACGCTCTCAAAAAATAAATAAATAAATAAATAAAATGCTCAAATTTTTGCAAGGAATGAAAAATTGTCGTTAACATTTTCCTCCATTTGAAGGCCTCTCTTATGTGCCTCTCATTGATTTCTCTCGTAAATGTGTAAGAATCTAATTGACTCTGTTTTGAGAAGGATGTTGAAAGGTGTATCGGAGGTGGGATGAATTCGTTGGATTTAAAGAACAAAGAGAGAAGTAATAAAAAAAAAAACTCAGCACTGAACGATAAATCAAAAATAAATGATAGAAAATTGATTCCATATGATTTCGAAGCTTTTTTAAAACTGAATAAATTAAAACCAATTTATAAAAAAAATTCGTTATATTGAGATAGATATTTCGCTATATAGAGACTGTTTTTAATGTAATCATGCGAAAAGGTGACCGTTCCTACAAAAAATTCGTCATATAGAGATATTCGATGTATGGAGTTTCATTATAGAGAGACTCGACTGTATTCAGATTTTGAGCTCAAAATTTAAGTTTAAGTTTATGAAAACATTTAATCAGATGCAAAAAGCAATCTTAAAAAATAGTTGTTCGTTACTCCAAAGTCTAAAGCGCCCTATATCGGCATTTTTTGAAAATTATCTTTATAATTCATTTTCAATAAAATACCGACATAAAGAATAGTTTTAGTGAAAAGCGCAAATCAATCGACCAATTTTTCCGTTTTTTATAATCATTTGAAATTTAAACCCTCTGAACACAGTTAAGTTTGTGCTACTTAACCACTCCCAACTATTCAGATTTTGAGCTCAAAATTTAAGTCTAAGCTTACGAAACCATTTAATGAGGTTCAAAAAATTACGGCAAAAAATAGTTTTTCATTACTTTAAAGTTTAAAGCGCCCTCTATCACCATTTTTCGAAAGTTATTTTTATAATTTATTTGCAAGAAAATACCAACATATAGAATAGTTTTAGTGAAAACCGCAAATCAATCGACCAATTTTTCCGTTTTTTATGTGTATTTGAAATTTCAGATCCCAAACTTTAATGGCGGCTATCTCCTTTGGAAAACATTTGGGACCCTTGGTTTCCTATTTACTATTACTCGTCTTGATGTGCTCTATCACCACCTAACGTGTGTACCATGAGTTTAGGGACACCCTGTATATATATATATATATAACCATATACAGTCGAGTTTCTCTATAACGAAACTCCATACATCGAATTTCTCTATACAACGAATTTTTAGTAGAAACTTATTTTTATAAGAGCGGGAATTAATGGGGTTAATTGGAGAAAAAACAATCTACCATTGCTTCAAAACGGCCGGATTTTGTACTCTAGAGGATAATGGGGATTCTGAGGGCAGAGAAGACGTGACTTGAGCAGACTCAAAAGAGAAATGGAAATTAATTAAGGAAGGCGGTATATGTCGAAGACAATGTTGCTCTCTCTGCTTTTTTAGAAGCTGATGACTATCTCAATATTGCACAGTATCCTACTGATAGTGATATTTTAAGCAGAGTTATGAACAATGATGGTGAGTTTTTAACTAGTATGAGAATAAAAATCTACAAGAGAAAAAACACTACGCAGTGAAACGATGAGTTCTTTTAATCGTATTAGGAGAAGCCTTCAAATGGAGCAAAATGTTAACTATACAATTTTTCATTCCTTGCTAAAACTTGAACATTTTTTCCAGAGTACATAATAATTTTCAAATCAAAAGAACAAATAATTACAGATTTCTTCGTCTAAAATTAATGCAAGTTTTTCTTATTTGATTTTCATTCAGCTTTCAAATAAATGTCTGTTCTTTTTTATTTATTTATTTCTTTATTTTTTTTATTTTTTATTTTTATTTTTTTTTTTTTTTATTTTTTTTTTTTTTGAAATTGCTTAAATAAGTAAGAAATAGAATATTAAGTTAATATTTGTAGTGTTAAACATTTCAAATTCTTAATTAAACACAGCAAAAATAATATTTGTTCAAAAGTTACACATTAAATAAGAATTCTAACGTCATTCTCTATACAACGAATTTCTCTATATAACGAATTTTTTCCTGGAACAATGAATTCCGTTATATAGAGACTCTACTGTGTGTATATATATATATATATATATATATCTGATTTTTGTCATGCTATAACTAACGTATTTATGAACCGATTTGAATGATACTTGGTGTGTACATAGTACATACAAATATCTCAACCGAGTTCGTTGGCCAGCATCATCCGCCGTCTTGTGTCAAAATGGCGGCCATTTAAAAAAAAAAAAATTAAAATTAAATGCAAATAACTAAAAGTTGCAAAATATTTTTATTTTATGTGTTATATCTTAAAACACCGATTCCAGAACATTTTTTGTTTTGTCTATATCTTAAAAAATGATCGAGTTATAGCACTTTGAATTTTTCTTAATGCTGACATTTTGAAACGATCTGATTTTGTCAAGTGATAACACGTGTATTTATAAATCGATTTGGATGTAACTTGGCGTGTACATAGTACATAATGAAGCCTGGACCGAGTTCGTTAGCCAGTTCCATCCGCCATCTTGTTTCAAAATGGCGGCCATTTAAATTTTTAAAAAAATCTAAAATTTAAAATTAAGTATAAAAAAGTGAAAAATTGAAAAAGATTTTTATTTTATGCATTTGACTTTGATACAAAGATTCCAAAGCATTTTTTGTTTCGTCGGTATCTTAAAAAATGGCTGAGTTATAGCACTTTTAATTTCTAGTGTTGCTCACATTTTGAAATGATCTGGTTTTAATCACGTGATAACACGCGTATATATTATACCAATTTGGATGAAACTTGGTGCGTAGATAGTACATACCGATGCCTGGACCGAGTTTGTTGGCCAGTTCTAACCGCCGTCTTGTTTCAAAATGGCGGAATATTAAATTTTTTTTAATTTAAACTAGGTTATCCCGTCGACCAGAAAATAATCGCCAAACTATAAGATTAAATGCCAATAATGGATGATCGTGAATGTCACATTCAATGACATTAAATACGATTCATGTGTTTAAAATGTCATTAAGTGATTTTTATTTCGATTTTTTATTAATATTTTTATTAATACTAGGTATAGCCCGTTATCGGAGTGAAAACTCTTAAATTATAATTAATGAGAGATCATTCAGTCGAAGACGGGACCCACCACGTGAAGGCGATCTCTATTAGGCCCCACCCATTTTTTAATGTGGTTGGCTTTCCAGTCTGTCCACTACTTACCAAATAATTAAGGATATAGAACATTATATAGAATAATACATACTGTCTCACCACCGCCCACTGACACCACCAATTTCTCAATCTGTCTCATTTTCTCTTCTTTTTCTATTCTGCTCTCTTTTCTTCGCCAGTCTTTCTTCTCGGTGTTCTGGGGTTTCGTTTGCATATCTTTTTTTATTGTTAATGAAGAGGTCTTCCATTTGTTCTTCCATCTGTTCTTCTTTCTGTTCTTCCATCTGTTCTTCCATTTGTTCTTCCATTTGTTCTTCCATTTGTTCTTCCATTTGTTCTTCCATTTGTTCTTCAATTATATTCGACGATTCACTGTTTGAGAGCCTATCTGTCCTTTTATTTATAGAAGTTCAAAATGAAAAAAGATTTTCTTAGCAGACGATTTTCTTAGCAGACGAGCTATCTGTGCCTCAATTAATTAATTATCCTCTTTATTCCTTTTATTTATAGAGATTTTAAAATTAGGTGCAAAAAAGTAACAATTTCTTTTTCCTTTTGAAAAGATTTTTCTTTTGTGTTTTGACGATGATACAAAAATTCCAGAGCATTTTTTGTTTCATCTATATCTTGAAAAATGGCTGAGTTTTAGCACTTTCAACTTCCAGTGTGATTGACATTTTGAAACGGTCTGAAATTTGTCACGCGATAATACACATATTTTAAACTGATTTCGATATAACTCCGTGTGTACATGGTACATACCAATGTCTTGACCGAGTTCACGAGCCAACTTCATCCGCCATCTTGTTTCAAAATGGCGACCATTTAAGTTTGTCAAAAATCTTTTAAATGTATAATGATGTACAAATAAAAAATTAGAAATTGGAAAAAGGTTCTTTCTAAACTATTTATCTTAATAATGGATTCTGGAGTATTTCTTGCTTTGTCTTTAAATTGAAAAACACCTGGGATATAGCAATATGAATTTCTAATGTGGGTGACATTTTTTTTTTAAATCAATTTGCCCGCAACAGCACTCGTATATATTAATCGATTTAGATGTGAGTGTGCATGTTTACATGAATTAAGATTTCGACCAAACTCATTGGTTTGTTTTATCCATCATGTTGCTTTAAAATGGATATCGTGGAATTTGGCGACCCTATAAATCGCTTAAAATAAAACAAAGTTGAATAAAAGATGACTAATTTCTAAAAAATCCTATTAATATTCAGTACTGACAAAAACTAGTATTCAAACTTATATAATCGTGTTCCACTAATTTGAGCTTCGTATATTTGAATAATATAACTTAATTTAAAATAAATAAATAAGTATGTGAAAGCTACCTCTTCCTCCCGGTACTGCCGGAAGGAGTTTTTAATTTGCTGTTTAGTTTTTAAAATTCAAGTCACACTAAGTATTTCAAACTGCTATTTTGCTCTGCCATTTTTTAAGATACAGAAAAAACAAAAAATGCTCCGGAATCCTTTGTATCAAGCAGTTACATTTAAGCAAAAAAATTATTTAGATGCATAATGTTTTGTACATTTTTTGCAGATAAAATCTTTAAGTGTTCACCTTTTGAAACAAAATGACGGACAAATATGGCCAACGAACTCGGTCAAGATTTCAGTGGGGAAATTACACATGCTTACCTGCATCCATATCTGTTTATATAAACGAGTGCTATCACATGACAAAATGGAAAAAGTCTCAAAGTCTGTCCCCTTTAAAAGTCCTCTTCAATAAGTCTTGAAGTAGCACGAACAGTTCTGCCGCTACGAGTCTTAAATGGTCTGGACTGTTTGGTGTCTGGAACTGCAGTATTAGGGGAATGAATGATGCTAACAGGATAGCTCATAGATGTTGTATGCTGGAAGTTGTCTTTCTTGGATGTAACATATCGGGAACGCCCATTGACTTTCTCATATACGTAGACGCCAAATCTCATTGTTATCTCGGCATGGTTTCGAATCCAACATCTTTGGTGAAAAGATGCTGTTTTTTTGGCGGTGATCGCTTTATTGGCAACTTTCAGATTTCACAAAGAGAAAAGAAGAAGCGCGGTCCAATTCAAGACAAACATAGCAATATGAGTTTCAACGGGAGAAAAACCGGTTTGGCGTGCTAAATCTGCCCTCCGTCACGTGACGGAAGGCACACATCTCGGCCTACAAAAAGGTTGCTATTTTGGAGTCTAAGTATCTTAAGGTCATTGGGAACGCCATTCTCTTTTACCGGGACGTCATTATCTTCCCATCTGAAGGATTTCAAAACCGTGGGAAGATACAGACATATACGATTCCTTCTTAGAATACCTCGGAAAGTCTCAATGAGGTATAATCTTTGAACTTCATAAGCACTTTTTATCGTTCCATATAACTTCATGTCTGATATCAGTAGTAGGAAAAGGAGAGTACGGGCTCAGCCGGCGGCACTGCGGCACCGTGCCGCCGCCGCACCACGCAGCAACCGTCCCTCCGCATCCCTCCGCGCCCCGCCGCACCACCGTGCCACCGCCGCCCCACCGCCACCACCGTGCCACCGCCGCCCTCCAGGTCCCTCCTGCGGTACCCCTGCGCCCACCGTGCATCCCCCTCCACGAACGCCCTCTAGTGGAAAAAAGGAACATTCTATTATAACAGGATAGGTGATCAACCTTCCCTAATTAAAAAATATTATCAGTCACATCTCAACATTCAATCATACTATAAGATGAAGATTAAATTTATATTTGAATTCTGAACAACCATAATTTTAATGAGTATTATTAATTAAGCGAAACAATGGAAAATTGCAGTTTTTAACCATTTTATTTAGATTTCTTCAACTACATGATGAGATTATCAATTTAACACAAGAAAGTTAAACATATATTTGAACTTTGCTTGATAGACATCTTAATGAGTATCGTTAATTAAGTAAAAACAATAGAAAATATCCAGTTTTATAGAAAAAGACTGATTTCTTACGATTTTTATCAACTATATGATCAATGTAACGGCTTAAAAGTTGAAAGTTAAACATGTATCCTAGTTTTTCAACAGCTATACCCTTAATGAGTATCGTTAATTAAGTAAAAAAACAATGGAAAATATCAAGTTTTATGGAAAAAGACTGATTTCTAACGATTTTTATCAACTTAAGAGAGAAAACTTAAACATACATTTCAGTTTTTCAACAGCTATAACCTTAATGAGCATTCATAATTAAGTAAAAAACAATGGAAAATATCGATTTTTATGGAAAAAGACTGATTTCTTACGATTTTTATCAACTGCAACATCAGTGTATCGACTTATAAGTGAAAGTTAAACCTGCATTCTAGTTTTTCAACAGCTATAATCTTAATGAGTTTCGTTAATTAAGTAAAAAACAATGGAAAATATCAAGTTTTATAGAAAAAGACTGATTTCTTACGATTTTTTCAACTCAAACTTCAGACTATCAATTTGATAGAAAGAAATTTAAGCATGCATTCCAGTTTTGGACAACCATTTCCTTCATGAACATTATTAATTAAGCAAAACAACAGAAAATATTAAATTTTTAACTGATTTCTTCATATTTTTTTATTTTTTTTTTATATATAAAATCAGAATACACAACTTAAAATAGAAATTTAAACATATTTTTTAGTTTTTGAACAGTCGTTACCTCAAAGAATTTCAATAATTGAACAATTAACAAAGGAAACTAATGATTTTTTAACGAAAAAAGACGAATTAAACGAATTTGGTTAACTTTTACTCTAAATGGAAATTTCATCATACTTTTATATACTAACTAAGTAGAATTTTAATGCATAAACGAACACATTTCAATAAATACTCAACACAGACACACACGCAAATTTGAAAACAACACCTGCTTCTTGTGACGTCATATTGAAACCAGAACTTATTCCTCCGAAGTCCCTCACCATGCCTTTTCACCCCCATCTCCCCCAATTTCTTACCTTAGGTAGGGAAATTACAAAGCAATGACCTCTCATTCTTGTATATTTAGAAGTCTGGGAGAAAAAAAGAGACATTTTATACATTCCAATTTCATAACAACTACCGCAATATCCCAAAATTTGAATTTTGGAAGACATAATCAGTATAATTAATTAAACAAAATAATAAAAATATTATTTTTTAAGGGGAAAAGGTGAATTTAAGCGAATTTTATTAGTTTTACAATAGTCTTTTGAGTCACAACTTGGAAATATAGATTTCTAACAGAAGAATTAAACGTATATTTTAATTTTAGCAACAAAAACTTAACAAGTATCATTAATTTAACAAAAATAAATATCAATTTTAAAGAAAAGACGAATTTGAATAATTTTACACTAGTATTTTCAAAAGCAACATAGAAATATCAATACTGTATTGGATGAAATTATTAATTGGTAAATTATCAATGCAGTATGCAATGGCGAAACCATTGCATTTGCTATTAAAAACAACAAAATTTTTGAGACTTTTTTCATAACTTTTTTTGAAATTTTTGCAACTTTTTTTGCAATTTTTTTACACTTTTTTTAACAAAAATTTTTCATTTTTTTAACGTTGTGATTTTCTTTTTTTACTTTTGTAAAAACTTATTTTGAAAAAAAAAATTTTTGTAAAAAATGTTTTTGAAAAAAAAAATTTTTTTGAAAAAAATATTTTTGGAAGTTTTGGTTTTTGAAAAAAAAAAAAAAAATTTTGTTGTAAATATTTTTTCAAAAACTTTGTTATGAGTTTTTCACTTTGTGGTTTTTGTTTTTACATTTGTGTTTTTTCTTTTCACTTTTGCAATTTTTTCATATTGTAAAAATTTTTTATTAATATTTCTAGAAAACAATGAAATTATTTTCTAAACTTGCATATTTTTTCATACATCTGCTTATTTTTTGTATGTTCTTATGCATTTTTTAAGTTGTGAGAGTGTTATTTCACTTAAAATATTATGTATTTCATTAATGTAATAGGTATTAGAAAAATAAACACAACGATATATGCATATAAAAGAATATTTAACGTGAGCATTTAAAGAATACACTGCAAAATAATATCTATACATTCATACTGATTAGAAGAATCACAAAATTACTTTTCAGCAGTGTGTATGTCTTCCAAATTTTAAGTTTGAGATATTGTGGTAAGTGTTGTGAAAATATGATGGATAAATAGCCTAAATATCTTCCTTTATTTCTAAATTCTTCAAAAGTCTGACTAATTTTTGAATATCTTCGCTAAGTTTACATATATCTGATGATGCTTTATATGATGATGTGTGCATTTTTGATTCACGTCTCCTTGAACACAGCATTTATGGTAATCTTTCCAAGTGTAAGGTTTTTCACCTGTATAGATTTTTGTATGTTCTGTTAAATTCCATTTACTTAAGAAGTGTTTGTAGCAAATAGAGCATATCTGTAATAGAAATAAATGGACACAGTTAGGATTCTCTTCAATAATATAGGTAAAAAGCACTTGTTAAAGTGTAGGTAGTAAGACAAATCATTTTGTATTTACTTTAATTACGTTTCATATACGAATTCTAGTATTTCTCATATAAGTACTCACATATGTGTTATTCGTTAACGCTACATGTGCTAGGGATGAATCATTCGGATCATTAATTTCTGAAGTTTGCTGCTGTTTTAGTTCATCTTGTTGAAACATCTGTATAATGAAAGAAATATATATTTAGTAAAGGTTTAATGTATAAATAATCGCTTATTTATTTATTTTTATTAAATACATGTATATTGCAATCAATTTCGTGTACCTTTAATATAAATTAAATTTTCTTCATTTATTCATATGATAGTAATTTCTCTGAGGGGTACATATCTGATAATTTTTAGAAAAGTGTGAAACACAAATTATTCTATGATAATAAGCATTGTGGTAAAATTCACATAGCTTGGTTTCGGAAATAGGTTATTTGAAATATGAAATGTTAAAATTAAAGATTGTATTCGTACATGCTATGTATAATCAAAAACTATAAATATATTATTATTAAAAAAAAAAAAAAAAAAAAAAAAAAAAACTCGATGGATTATAGTTCAGATGCAAGATGAAATCATTAAGATCAAGTGCAAGATGAAACATATAATTTGATTAATACTGTGGAAGTGCTAACTCAAGATAAACCATGTATACTATATATCATTAAAACTATAAAGATAGTATTTATATTTTAAGCAACTTGATGCACGATAATTCAGAAGTGCGAGATGAAACATCTGATGAATTGATTAAAAATATGAGTAGATTAGTTTTAATACATTAGATGATTATAGCAGTAAGAAATTTCGTGTAGGAGCAATGCGTACATGATGAAAATCGAATGGAATCAATTGACTTCAACTCCTGATCCAAGTTAGTATTTATCTCACGTGTGTAATGTGGAAATATAAAAGGTGAAGAATCAAGTTTGATGTAAATAAATATTGTGGTATTGGTTTAAAAACTAAAAAAGTATTGAATTTTACTGAATTAGAAAGCATAAAATTTGATTAAATAATGTTTTATGTAAAATATTAAGTTTAAATGTGATAAAATTATGAAAATCAGTTTGTAAACTCTCATTTTTATAAGTACTACTATGAAAATATACTTTTAATATAGAATTTCTGCTTATTGATGAGACTAAAAAATTATATTTTTGTTAATTTTGAATATTTATTGAGTGTACGTAATACTAGGACTAAAATCTTACAAATTCGGTGTTAAATTTTTCAAGAAATTGTGGTTTGTAATCCAGAAAAAGGTGTGATTTTAATAAATTTGTAAATATGTTCATTAACTTTTTTAGTTATTTCTCTAACTTGTCATTCATTTGTTAATTTTTGTAAGTTTTGTAGAAAAAACATTTGAATTTTCGGTAATCTGTACTATTTTTTTGTTCAACAGTTGATTTTATAGATTATTAGTATTCTCATTCGACAGTAATTTCACGTATGAGGTTATTAAATATTAAATATCTATTAATTTTCTTTACTGTTTCATATGATAGTAATATTTCTGAGGAACAGGTGTGATAACTACTAGACTTTGATTGACTTATTTTTCTGATAAACGTTTGAAAAGAGTTGTAAGTGTGTAATGATGAAATATCTATATACTATCGAGAGTCGATATTGATGTAGATAAGTATTTAATAAGAATAATAATAGATAAGTAATAGTCAATTCTTTGTTGAATTTCAAGAAATTGTGTGAGAACATGGTTTTTTTACATTAAGTGTATGTACTTTCAGTTACAGTTTTTCGACAATCAACCTAAAAATGGATAATTATCATAATTAAAAGTGATGATGAAAAGATCTAAGCAATAAAAAAAGTTAAAAAGTTAAAAAGTTCGTCTAATGTTTGCTCTTATGATGTGAAAATTTCGAAAAGTTTGGTTTGAAATATGAAATGTTTGTAAAAATTAAACTTTGTATTCGTGTATGTTTTGTATTATTAAACTGTAAAGATAACATTCATATTTGGAAAATGTTGTTGGGTGTTTTAAAAATTTTCTGATAAGTAGATAAAAACAGATGTTAAAATTTTGTACTCCTAAAATATATAGGATCAAGAATAAAGTTTGATGAAAATAAGTATTGTAAAAATTCAGAAATTTTGAAGTGTAAGATGAATCATGTCCTATTTTGATTAATTATATGGATAGAATATCTCAGAGTAGTTTTAATATGTCAAGTGTCTAAAGCAGCAAGAAACGATTTTTTAGGTTTTCTAGAATAATAATAATAATAATAATAATAATAAAAGTATACTTTTGATGTAAGATTTCGAATGCAGTCAAGACGTGAAAAATATAAGTATGAACCCTTTGTAAAGACATTCAAACCTTTTAAAAAGTTTAAGTTTAGTAATATACTGTAACAATATATGTAAGCAAATGTATTTCAAAGTTGAAAATTTGTGTAAAAAATTGTCTTTTCTTGAAAATTGATATTTATTTTTGTTTAATTAATGATACTTATTACATTTTTGTTGTTAAAAACTAAAATATACGTTTAATTCTTCTGTTAAAATTGATATATCCGTGTTGGAGGTGAGAAAAAATAGTGTAAAACTAATAAAATTTGTTTAAATTCGTCTTTTTATTCTTAAAATTAATATTTTCTATTGTTTAGAATACGTAATAATAACTTTTGAGGAATGTATAACCGGAAAATGTTAAAAAATCTTAGAAAATTGGTATTAAAAATATTAAATACAGTTGCTTCAATGATATCTTTTCGATATGTAAAGTGATTGTAACATTTAGAAATGTACTTCTGAAGAATGTATAATCGGAAAATGTTAGAAAATCTTAGAAATCTGGTGTTAAAAATATTAAATACAGTTGCTTCAATGATTTCAAAAACAAACACTGTTAAAAAATTCTGTATGATTTCAAGTGAAAATAATCTGAACCTGAATACATGGTATTTAAAATACAAAATTCACGATTATGAACTAATGTTGAAAACATGGGTAACATTAAATATACAGCTAATATTTAATTATAGATTAGAAAATTCTTAAATTGTATCCATATTTATTAAATATAGTATTGAATACAGTGAATAAGTGAAATATGTGAATAAGTATTGATATTTCTATGTTGCTTTTGAAAATACTAGTGTAAAATTATTCAAATTCGTCTTTTCTTTAAAATTGATATTTATTTTTGTTAAATTAATGATACTTGTTAAGTTTTTGTTGCTAAAATTAAAATATACGTTTAATTCTTCTGTTAGAAATCTATATTTCCAAGTTGTGACTCAAAAGACTATTGTAAAACTAATAAAATTCGCTTAAATTCACCTTTTCCCCTTAAAAAATAATATTTTTATTATTTTGTTTAATTAATTATACTGATTATGTCTTCCAAAATTCAAATTTTGGGATATTGCGGTAGTTGTTATGAAATTGGAATGTATAAAATGTCTCTTTTTTTCTCCCAGACTTCTAAATATACAAGAATGAGAGGTCATTGCTTTGTAATTTCCCTACCTAAGGTAAGAAATTGGGGGAGATGGGGGTGAAAAGGCATGGTGAGGGACTTCGGAGGAATAAGTTCTGGTTTCAATATGACGTCACAAGAAGCAGGTGTTGTTTTCAAATTTGCGTGTGTGTCTGTGTTGAGTATTTATTGAAATGTGTTCGTTTATGCATTAAAATTCTACTTAGTTAGTATATAAAAGTATGATGAAATTTCCATTTAGAGTAAAAGTTAACCAAATTCGTTTAATTCGTCTTTTTTCGTTAAAAAATCATTAGTTTCCTTTGTTAATTGTTCAATTATTGAAATTCTTTGAGGTAACGACTGTTCAAAAACTAAAAAATATGTTTAAATTTCTATTTTAAGTTGTGTATTCTGATTTTATATATAAAAAAAAAATAAAAAAAATATGAAGAAATCAGTTAAAAATTTAATATTTTCTGTTGTTTTGCTTAATTAATAATGTTCATGAAGGAAATGGTTGTCCAAAACTGGAATGCATGCTTAAATTTCTTTCTATCAAATTGATAGTCTGAAGTTTGAGTTGAAAAAATCGTAAGAAATCAGTCTTTTTCTATAAAACTTGATATTTTCCATTGTTTTTTACTTAATTAACGAAACTCATTAAGATTATAGCTGTTGAAAAACTAGAATGCAGGTTTAACTTTCACTTATAAGTCGATACACTGATGTTGCAGTTGATAAAAATCGTAAGAAATCAGTCTTTTTCCATAAAAATCGATATTTTCCATTGTTTTTTACTTAATTATGAATGCTCATTAAGGTTATAGCTGTTGAAAAACTGAAATGTATGTTTAAGTTTTCTCTCTTAAGTTGATAAAAATCGTTAGAAATCAGTCTTTTTCCATAAAACTTGATATTTTCCATTGTTTTTTTACTTAATTAACGATACTCATTAAGGGTATAGCTGTTGAAAAACTAGGATACATGTTTAACTTTCAACTTTTAAGCCGTTACATTGATCATATAGTTGATAAAAATCGTAAGAAATCAGTCTTTTTCTATAAAACTGGATATTTTCTATTGTTTTTACTTAATTAACGATACTCATTAAGATGTCTATCAAGCAAAGTTCAAATATATGTTTAACTTTCTTGTGTTAAATTGATAATCTCATCATGTAGTTGAAGAAATCTAAATAAAATGGTTAAAAACTGCAATTTTCCATTGTTTCGCTTAATTAATAATACTCATTAAAATTATGGTTGTTCAGAATTCAAATATAAATTTAATCTTCATCTTATAGTATGATTCAATGTTGAGATGTGACTGATAATATTTTTTAATTAGGGAAGGTTGATCACCTATCCTGTTATAATAGAATGTTCCTTTTTTCCACTAGAGGGCGTTCGTGGAGGGGGATGCACGGTGGGCGCAGGGGTACCGCAGGAGGGACCTGGAGGGCGGCGGTGGCACGGTGGTGGCGGTGGGGCGGCGGTGGCACGGTGGTGCGGCGGGGCGCGGAGGGATGCGGAGGGACGGTTGCTGCGTGGTGCGGCGGCGGCACGGTGCCGCAGTGCCGCCGGCTGAGCCCGTACTCTCCTTTTCCTACTACTGATATCCATACTTGCGGACCGACGTCTAATAGTAGTAATTGTATAGCTCGATGATGTCAGTTAAAATAATGCTTTTGCTTCTCGATCCTATCCTGTTCTTTTTTGAATAAGGATTTTTTGTTTAATACTTTAGGCTTTAACTTGTCGTTCACTGTAGGAATAGGCGTTCGAAAGCGTCTTCCCATCAGGAGTTCTGCTGGACTAAATCCATTTTAAAGTGAGGTTCATCTTAGTGCAAGTAGCATTAGATATGGATCATCATTTTCAGCTTTCTGGTAATGCAGCTTAAAAATTTTAACCATCAACTCTATAAAACCATTACTTTGAGCATATTTTGGACTGGATGTTATAATGGAGAATTTATATTGATTGGCAAATTTTCTGTACTTTGAATCTATTATTCTTTGAGAAAATGGAGTATTATAATCATTTTTCACCACTTCAGGAATACCGTGGCGTGTAAAAATGGACTTCATATGATTAATGACTACATCGGAAGTAAGATTTTCCACCTTTGCCCCTTCAATATATCTAGAATAGTAATCTGCCATTATACCAGCCATAAGATACCAGCTGCCGTTCACTTTGAGGAGATCAACTCCGACGGTTTGACAAGATCAATTTGGGAATGCTGATGGAAGTAAAGATTCTTTGAAATATTTTTGTTGCTGAATACACTTTTGACAATTTGAGACTAAACTCTCAATTTCTGACGATAGTCCTGACCACCAAACATACTCACGAGCTCTGTCTCTGCACTTTGCGATTCCAAAACAACTATCGTGTATTCTGTTTAGTGTTTCTTCACGTAGTTAAGTATAATTATTCTAGTTTCTTTCATCAACAAATCATTTTGTATAGAAATTGAATGCCGGTGTTCTCAATATTTCAAACATTCTTCTGGTGCTTCATTTTTTGTCTGGCCAACCATCTCTGGAAAATTCAATTAATAATTTGCATATTGGATCTTCTTTTTGCAACTCCCATATTTCAGCCAATCTAGTCTAAGTGTTAGACTACCTAATGGTTTGGACATCAAAATAGGTACAAGAGGTTTATGACCTGTTTCCATGAAAACTTTTAGGTCAACAATAAAATTTTAAAATCTTTCACGGACCAAACACAATAGACAATGCTGCTTTCGCTATTTGTGCGTATCTTTTCTCCGCCTCAGACAATGTCCGAGATGCGTAGAAAACTGGAGGTAAATGATTATTATCTTTAAGGCAAAAAACTGAACCGAGGCCGTAGGATGATGCGTCGGCTGATATAAAGATTTTTTTCTTTGGATCATATAATGCTAAGCCAGGAGTACGACAAAGTTTCTGCTTGATATTTTCAAATGCCATCATTTGAGATTTTCCCCCAAATCCATCCAACATTATTCTTCAATAATTCATAATTAGGCTTTGAAACATCAACAAAATTGGGAACAAATATGTTTAAAAATACAGCCATTCCTAAAAATCTCTTTAATTCAGTCACATTCCTGGGTGTTGGAATTCTAAAAATAGCTTTTGTTTTTTTCTGGATTCGTTTTAATCCCTTTTTCAGAAATTGCAAGACCAAAAAAAAAAAAAATGCATGGAATCTTTTGATAATTGACTTTTTTCAGCGTGACATTTTTCAGCTGCTGGATGGATACCCAGCAGCTTGAGATTTTGAAAAAACTTCGTTTAGCCGTTGATTATGCTCTTCAACAGTAGAACGAAAAATTACAAATTCATCTATAAGACCCACTATGCCAGGACCTTTTTGAATAGTTTCGCGAATTCTTTTTTGGAACACTTCAGGAGCAGTTTTAATTCCACACGGTAAGCGATTGAATTTAAATCTTCCAAAGGGTTTCATAAAAATAGTTAATTTTGAAGAAACTGGATCTAGACATATTTGCCAAAAACTTGTATTTGCATCTATAATATTAAAAACTTTAGCATTACTAAATTGACTTAAAGTGTAATCAGCTGAGGCCATGGGGAAATATTCTCTTTCAATGTTCTCATTCAGAACAGATAAATCAACACAAATTCTGATATCACCTGATTTCTTTGGAACAATAACTATAGACGCACACCATTCTGTGACTTCGTCTACTAGATCAATAATTCCATTCTTTGTCATTTCATCTAACAGTTTTTTTAATTTGCCCCTTAAAGCTAATGTAACTCGCCTTATTACAGAAACTGCGTAAAGCTTGGCATCATTCCTTAATTTTATTCCATATGGTTTTTCAACTTTCCAATTCCATAAAATAATTTTGGAAATTTTTTGACAGGATTTAATTTTTATTTCAATTCAAATATTCTGTGGATAAGATTCAAATTCTCACTAGTTGTGCAGTTTAACAATGGGTGCTGTGAATTATTTATTACATACACGTCATCTTCAAAACTAAAATTTTTGTTCTTTAATTTAACACGAATCATCCCAGCAATCTTCAGATAATTCCCATCTGGACCGCAAATAACTTTACTTGAACTTTTTATTTTGTATGTTTCAATTTCGAATCATAAATAACCTTTGGAATTACGGTCACACCTGTATCAATCTTAAATTGCAAAGGAGTCTTTTTTGAATTAACATTTTAGCATTCCAACGGTTATCCGATAGTTTTACTG
Organism: Maratus speculifer; assembly: GCA_964019185.1. NCBI lineage: Eukaryota > Metazoa > Arthropoda > Arachnida > Araneae > Salticidae > Maratus > Maratus speculifer. The sequence goes on along the minus strand of OZ025292.1, from coordinate 65,824,126 downwards.
GATTATTTTTATTCGAAGTATTCATTATGTGATTTAAATATTCAGAAGAGTTCTTCGATTTTGTTTTTTCAACTTCGTTAACACTCATTTGTTTTTATAAAACTTTAGCATAATGACCAACCTTTTTGCACCGGTTACAAATTGCTTTACTCTGTTAGCTACCTTAAAAGATGTAGTAGCACTATTCAAAACTTGTTGTTGACATTTAATTGTTCACCTTGACGAGATTTTTTAATCGCTTTTTCAAGTGTAAGTTTCATATCGCGTTGCAGATTTTCAGAAACCTTCTTATCGCAAATACCGCAAACAATTCTATCTCTAATCATTCCTTCCTGAAAAGAGGTAGGAATTTTACAATTTTGCACTAATGAATATAACGATGTGATAACTTGTTCTACCAATTCACCATCTTCTTGTGTTCTCGTATAGAGTTTATATCTTTCGTATTTAACATTACATGTAGGAATAAAATGCTTTTCAAATTTACTCTTTACAATATCAAAGTTTTTAATATCGTGTGCACAAATTAAAAAGTGACAATATTTCCTCGGCTTGAGATCCCATCAGAGTCGTGCGAAAGGGGGGGGGGAGCGAAGGGGGCAGTCGCCCCAGGTGCGGAAGTTTGGGTAGCGCCAAATTTATAGTACCAACGTCATTTTTTGGTTGCGGGATTTTGCCAAAATGAGACTTTGACCCTGGCACAGTTTTCTCTTCGCACGCCCCTGGATTCCATCAAATAAACTAAAGAGTTTACTTGTTTTTCTGGTGGTTTCGTTTTCAATTCTGATGCAGATCGGGAACTTTCGAATCTATCCGTCCATTTTTACAAGTCATCTGAGAGAAAGGAAATTTGCTCTGGCGCAGATATTTGGCATAATTCTGTGAGAATAAACACTGCCACCACGTGTTATACGTAAATAATACTCGGAAGAACTTTTCTGCTTTAATATATAAGAAATCGAGAGCGCGATATGTGCACCAATAAAAGTTACAAGCTAGTTACATAAAAGTTACATAAAAGAACATCAACAAAACTCAGCTAGCCTCGAATCCCGAGTTCCCGATAAGTTCTTTAAAACTATTGCTAGATGCATTACATTACATAAAGGCCAGTAAATATGTTGTCATAATGACGCAATCATTAATATGGAAATGACTTAGTAATGATGTCATTTTCTCCACTCGAACCTTTGCATATTTCCTTATTATGTGATTCTTTATTTATTAACTTTAATATTAGTCTATCATTTATCGCAATACTTTTTTTTTTTGTTTTTTATTTTTTATTTTATTAGAGTTTTATTGAATATATTTATTGTGAAAGCGCGTAAATGATGTAATCTTTAGAAACTTTTATTCTGTTTATATCAAAGATTTTTCAATTATTGGCGTATTTAGCCTTTCCGATATCACTACATAGTATAAAACAAAGTCGCTTTTTATGTCCCTATATCTCTATGTACGCTTAAATCTTTAAAACTACGTAACGGATTTTGATGCGGTTTTTTTTAATAGATAGAGTGATTCAAGAAGAAGGTTTATATGTATAATAACATCCATTAAATAGTGAGAAATCACTACGTAGTATAAAACAAAGTCGCTTTTTCTGTCCCTATATCCCTATGTACGCTTAAATCTTTAAAACTACGCAACGGATTTTGATGCGGTTTTTTTTAATAGATAGAGTGATTCAAGAGGAAGGTTTATATGTATAATAACATCCATTAAATAGTGGAGAAATACTGTTATTTTTGAGGTTTTTAATGTGATGTCGTAAATAATTTCATTTTTTTCGCTTATACATTGCAAACGCAGGCTGAACCCTACAAGATTTATCACTACATAGTATAAAACAAAGTCGCTTTTTCTGTCCCTATGTCCCTATGTACGCTTAAATCTTTAAAACTACGCAACAGATTTTGATGCGGTTTTTTTTTTAATAGATAGAGTGATTAAAGAGGAAGGTTTATATGTATAATAACATCCATTAAATAGTGGAGAAATATTGTTATTTTGAAGTTTTTAATGTGATGTCGTAAATACTTTCATTTTTTCCGCTTATACATTGCAAATGCAGGCTGAACCCTACAAGATTTATTGTGTATAAAGACAACCTGTAATCCTTCTATAGTAAAAAAAAACTAGCCTTAAAAGGAATGACTCCTGGAATGATGCTGATGTGGAAGATTTCCGGAACTAACGAATCCGGGTTGTCCACTCCTTCCATGAGTCGAATAGACCAATCAGGAAAGGACTCCATCTATGCATCGCCGTATGGGTTACCATAAAGAGAGGAAAGGTTACTATCGCCAACAATCGCCAAGTTTGTCGCCAACTTGGCGATATATCGCCAAATTTGGCGACCAAAATTAGTTGTCAAAAGTGACGCCAACTTGGCGATAACTGTAATATTTCGCCAAATTTTTAATTTCTTTACAACACCAGTCGTTTGATACATCATTTGAGAGGTTTGCAACTGCTTATTCATATAATGGATGTCTTGTGTGTTATCCCCCATTCTGCTCCCCAGGGGGGACACATTTTTAATTTCTTTACAACACCAGTCGTGTTACACAAGATTTGAAAGGTCTGCAACTACTTATTCATATTATGGATGTCTTGTGTGTCACCCCCACACTCTGCTCTCCCTAGGGGGGGGGGTGTCACATTTTTAATTTCTTTACAACACCAGTTGTGTGACACATCACTTGAAAGGTCTGCAACTGCTTATTCATATTATGGATGTGTTGTGTGTCATCCCCCACTCTGCCCCCCGGGGGGGCACATTTTTAATTTCTTTACAACACCAATTGTGTGACACATCATTTGAGAGGTCTGCAACTGCTTATTCATATTATGGATATCTTTTGTGTAACCCCCCCCCCCTCTGCCCTCAGAGGGAGCGCATTTTGTAATTTCTTTACAACACAAATTGTGTGACACATCATTTGAAAGGTCTGCAACTGTTTATTCATTTTATGGATGTCTTATGTGTCACCCCCACTCTGCCCCCCAGGGGGGCAAATTTTTAATTTCTTTACAACACCAGTCGTGTGACACATCATTTGAAAGGTCTGCAACTGCTTATTCATACCATGGAGTATTGGCGAGCGCAGCAAGCAGGGGTAGCCAATAATTTGGAATAGCAAAGCGATTACGCGGGGGGTTGGCGAGCATAGCGAGCAGGGGGGCGGGGCCCCCCTAGTTGTTGTAAAAATAAAATAAATAGCTAAAAATGTAAAAAGTAAATAAGTAAAAATGTAGTGTATGAATTACAAATAAATAAAAAATAATACTAATATCCGAATTTTCTTTTATGAGTTTACACTTTTTTAATAACTCCACCCACAAAGAAGAGTGTATGAGTATGTGTGTAAAAATTTATAACTTGAATTTTTTTTTTTAATACCCGTACAAAGCCTGGGCGGGCTGCTATAATCTATATCCATAAAACAAAGTCGTGTTACTTACACCATCTATAACTTAAGAACGGATGATCGATTTTTATGAAACTTTGTATGGAGTTATCTGGTACCTCAGATTAACATACAGGCTACATTTTACCCGACTACTTAAAAGGAGAGTAATGGTTTTAGTAGTTGAATTTAATGGGATGAAGTGGTAATAACAATTTGCGGTGTCAGTAGTGACACGGGACTACCCGAAGCAAAGCGAGGGCGGGCCACTAGTTAGAGAATATTTAACGCAATCGTTTAAAAATATTATAATTTGAATGTTTATTTATTTATTTATTTTAAGGCGTCAATTTTATTGCATGGAGCATGCATCTGATTAAGAGTCTGTGATCAGGCAAATTAGATTTTACGTTGTAATAATGAGAAAACGATTTTTTCTCAGGAAGGTGGCAGCATTGTTAAGGTAAATCATTTCCACAATCAAAATATTAAATCCAAATTTTGCAGCTAGAAAACCCATTTCAAAATTTTGCCATGGAATTAAAATTTTTATATAGTTTCAGTTTAAGTCACTTAGTTTCAAGTCGCTGAAGTATGAGGTAATTTTTTCATTATCATCTTCATATTTGTATTGTTTATGAAAAGCAGAGCCGTCCTTATGGAGGACATCATACAGCGAGGCCCGGTGCAAGGATTTTGCGAGGTCCTTTCCTTCCAGACTCTTAACATAATCTTATCTATACTATCAATGAAAAAGAAGGATTTTCATATACATGCTGTCAACCCGGAGAGCCAGGGTTCAATCCCCTAAAAACACCTAAAGGAATAACGTTTGTTACTGTGTTTGTAGGGGAAATTTCTGGAACTACTGAACGAATTCCAAAAGTAATGGTGACAAATTGATGGTGAAATTTCCTCTTCTAATATAGGCTATATTTTATGTCAAAACCACTATCCTTTCTTAACTAAAATCATAAATTTATATTAAATATTTTCTATTATACCTTCTTCTTTTTATTAAAGAAAAAATATTTTGTGTCCAGGTGCGAGGCCTTTCTAGGCGCGAGGCCCTGTGCAGCCTCACCTGTCGCACACCCCAAAGGATAGCTCTGGTGAGGGGAAATCTGGTTATGTCGCCAATTAGCGTATTTTATCAACTTTGGTTTGACGCAAATATATTTTACTACAACAGCCTGATTTTTTAGTTATTTTAGTTGTTATTACAGAAATGTATATTTTTATCATCAGATTTTATTTTAGAATTTACTATAAGATTTGAAAAAAAATAATAAAATATTGTTAGACATGTTTCACGGGTTAAAGTTTTCATGGGTTCCACATCGCGGTATTTCGCCAATTGACATTTATTGAGCACAACATGACATTTATATCCTATATATATATATATATATATATATATATATATATATATAGTTTGGTTTATTAATTTTCTTTTTTGTTGGAGGGGGCAAGTAATTTTCCCTTATCCCGACAATTTTTCATTTAAAATATATATATATTGCTAAACTATAGAATTTAATATCCAAAAATCATGGTTATAACCAGCGTTCTCGCTGACATTTGACCAACGTTAGTAATTTGGCTAATTAAAAATGAAAAACATTCGCCAAATGAGAAAAGTATTAGCAAAATGGATTCGCCATGTTACACAGACACAAAAAAGCATTTAATTCTTTAATGTATTCCTTTTTTTTTCAATATGTTCTAAAATAACCCAAGTTTTTATAACTGTGACAGCGATTGTTATTAATCTAATTTCAACTAATCCGCTACAAATATAAAAAAATATGTATATATTAAATATATATGCCAATATATATATCAAAGTAGTTCCTGCATATGTACGAAAAACGACAAAGAAAAAAAGAAAAAATTGAGCACTAGCAATTTGGCGAATCTAATCGCTTGTTTAGTCGCCAAATAAAGAATTTAGTCGCTATTTGGCGCATTGGCGAGCGACAGCGAGAACACTGGTTATAACGTCACATTCATTTGATGCCAAATACGTTATCCTCCAAAAGCAATAAAATTATTTTAAAAATAAAGCATTAAACATTTCGAACTTATTTAAAATTTTCATCAGTAATACTGATTACTGATGAGAAACTTTAAATAAATTCGAAATGTTTAATGCTTTATTTTTAAAATAATTTTTATGTGTTTTCAAAATTATTAACTTAGCTTGTCCGTATTTTTGTAATTGTTTTTAATTTATTATGAACAGACGTAATATCTTTTCTCACTTTAAATTCGTTACACTCGTATGTACTGTCAACAAGTGTTTTTTATGCCACTTGGTTATCCCGTTAATCATGAAAACTATCGCCAAATTATAAGAATAAATGCCAATAACGGCATATTGTATATATCACATTACACTTGACATTAAACACGTTACACGTGTTTGTTACGTCATCAAGTGTTTTTTTTTTTTTTTTTATTCGAAGTTTTATTTGTATTTGTATTAATGTTATACTAATTTATTTGTTCTTTCGTTATTTAAAATAAAAACTACGTCAATCTGTAAAATTTGGCGAGTAATTTGGCTATTTATGCAATTTGACGAAAATGGTCGACAGTAAAATCAAGTAGTACTGTGTTTTTTTAATTCGAGACGTTTTACTGATTCATTCTTTCGTCAATTAAAATGGTACAGATGTGCAATAGATACGCAAGATGAATTTGGAGATTTTAACAAAAACATCCGAAAATACCAGTTTTGTAAATGATTGCCAGATTGAAACTCCGAAATAAAGAAACCAACATAGTAATTACTTTCAAAACTAAAGTGATTTTATCGGCATTTTTTTTTAATTGAACATTATTAAATAAATCCTTCGCCCGCTACGCTGGGTTCCTGAATATATAAGGTTTCTGAAAAAGAATATTGAATCAAAAGATATAAATCTAGTAAAAAAGACATTAAAAAAACTTAATATGCAGTCTAATATCCATAATTATTGACTTATTCTCATAATCTTACATTAGCCAGTTCAAAGTCGATATTGACGATAATATAGAGAAAATAACTCTAAAATCACTGAAATGCCTTATTAGGATCGTTAGCTTGAAAATAAAAAAAACATACATAAAATTACTTGAAAGGTGCTTAAAAAGGTTTACAAATATGTTGTATACCCCGAGATCTTTCAAAAGATTTCGGGGTTTATAACATTTTTAAAAAATCTTTTTAAGCACCTGTTAAATGATTTTACGCATGTTTTTAACATTTATATTAATAACAAGGTGAAAATTCCTTCACGACACTAGTTTGTAATGCAGTGTTTTTATTGTTATCTTGAATTTCTCACTTCAGTCTTAAATTGCTGCAAAGATATGACGAAATGGCTAAAAATTTTCGACACTCCTTAGAGATGGGGGAGGGATTTCTAAAATCGCTTAAATATATGTTTAGCTATTCTTTAATATCTTTGTAACCTTGAATATCTCGCACCTATCTAAAATTTCTGCTGAAATATGGCGAAATGACCCGAAAATGCAACCATCCGATTAAACCCTCTTAGGTGGGTATTTCTAAAATAGATAAGATACATGTTTACGTTTGTGTTTGTAGATTTGTTGCTCTCAAATTCGTGTCTTTATCTAAAACTACTGCTTAAATATGGCGAAATATCATAAAGGTTTCACGCCTCCCATTAATACTTTTACAGGGTGAAGGAGAATTTCTAAAGTCACTAAAATATGTGTTTAATAATTTTTTTAATAAATTTGTTATTCTGATTTTCTTTTTCTTACTTAATACACCTGTAAAAATATGGTCAAATGCTCAAAAATTTATGACCACATCTTTAAATTCCTCAGGGGCGAATTAATAAAATTGCTGAAATATGTATTTTATTATTTTTTAGTAGATTTATTTTCTGGAATTTCACGCTCCTACCTAAAACGAGCTACGCCAATAGTTCTAAAATTCTCGACACCCTCTTTAACCCTTTTAAAGGAGAAATTTCTAAAACAGCTGAAATAGTGTTTAATTCTTTTTTAGTAGAATTATTTTCTGGAATGTCACGCTCCTACTTAAAACGGCTGTTGAGTTGTTCCAAATGGCCTAAAATTTTCAACCTCTTCTTTAATTCTTTTAAAGGAAGAATTTCTAGAACTGCTGAAATAGTGTTTAATTATTTTTTAGCAAGTAATAACAGTTTAATAACAGTTACGCAACATGAAACTCTGCAACCAAAAATAGGCATCTGTATTCATTTAAAGTATTTTGTAATAATTAAAATGACTCATTAAAAATACTCAAATAAAACCAAGTAACAATCTTTATTCTTGTAAATCTGAAAATGAAGATTTTCTCATATAACAGGCTGGAGTAGTTTTCGGAGAAAAATTTCAATAAAATTTCTTCTTTATGTGAGATTTTATATTTTTATGTGTAGGTAATATGCAGAATTTATTTATCTTGATTTATAAAAGACCTTGTTTGTTTCTGAGTGTTGAATGAAAATTCAACCGAGTACACCAGTAGCTTTAAAAAGTTTAAAATACCAATATTGCTTAAAATAATGCCTCGTTAAAACATATTTCCATGGTAGAAAGTTTAAAATTTAAAGCAATTTTGTTGAAACAAAATGTTTATCAATCGATCGGAATTTGTAATTGAATGTGTTCTTGAAATACTTATGATACTTGGTACCTGGTGTCGGAACACTATTAGAACCACTTGTATCACCTTTACTGTAACTCAGTTAATATTATTTCTCTCTTTTTTGTCAATATACATATTGATTTTTATCTAATTCGATTAGGATTGGTCATTTTAATTGGATTGTTGAAAACAAAAACATTAAAATCAATGTATGGTACATATAAATTGATTTGACGAAATAAAAATAGTACTACATCCTGTTTCCTTAAATGTTTCTTTTTTTCTCAATTTTAATATTTTCTTCATTATATATTGCTTAATTATATCATAATTATAGCCATTAATAATAAAAATCTATAAAATTGCTGTATTTAGGATTTAAATCAAGTTTCGATAATTTTTTGTTACCCAATGAAGTTTTTGTTTAACTACTATGGAAAATTTTACTTGAAAAAGAAAGTTATGACATTTATGTTAGCTATTAACATATTTCATATCGTCTTCCCTACAACATTTATAAAAAATAATAATAAAGAAAGAAAGAAATAGATTGTTGAAAATCTATTAAACTTTAAAATAAGTTGATACATATTTAGTAATGACTGGTTTTCTATGCATATATTTCCTTCTATAGTAAAAAAAAACTAGCCTTAAAAGGAATGACTCCTGGAATGATGCTGATGTGGAAGATTTCCGGAAGTAACGAATCCGGGTTGTCCACTCCTTCCATGAGTCGAATAGACCAATCAGGAAAGGGCTCCGTCTGTGCATCGCCATATGGGTTACCATAAAGAGAGGAAAGGTTACCATCGCCAACAATCGCCAAGTTTGTCGCCAATTTGGCGATGGCGACCAAAATTAGTTGTCAAAAGTGACGCCAATTTGGCGATAACTGTAATATTTCGCCAAATTTTTAATTTATTTACAACATCAGTCGTTTGATACATCATTTGAGAGGTTTGCAACTGCTTATTCATTTAAAGGATGTCTTGTGTGTTATCCCCCATTCTGCTCCCCAGGGGGGACACATTTTTAATTTCTTTACAACACCAGTCGTGTTACACAAGATTTGAAAGGTCTGCAACTACTTATTCATATTATGGATGTCTTGTGTGTCACCCCCACACTCTGCTCTCCCCAGGGGGTCACATTTTTAATTTCTTTACAACACCAGTTGTGTGACACATCATTTGAAAGGTCTGCAACTGCTTATTCATATTATGGATGTGTTGTGTGTCATCCCCCACTCTGCCCCCCAGGGGGGCACATTTTTAATTTCTTTACAACACCAATTGTGTGACACATCATTTGAAAGGTCTGCAACTGTTTATTCATTTTATGGATGTCTTGTGTGTCACCTCCCCTCTGCCCCCCAGGGGGTCACATTTTTAATTTCTTTACAACACCAGTTGTGTGACACATCATTTGAAAGGTCTGCAACATCTTATTCATATTATGGATGTGTTGTGTGTCATCCCCCACTCTGACCCCCAGGGGGGCACATTTTTAATTTCTTTACAACACCAGTCGTGTGACACATCATTTGAAAGGTCTGCAAATGCTTCTTCATATTATGGGTGTCTTGCGTGTCACCCTCCACTCTACCCCCAGAGGGGTGCACATTTTAAATTTCTTTACAACACCAGTCGTGTGACACATCATTTGAAAGGTCTGCAACTGCTTATTCATGTTTTTAATGTCTTGTGTTTCCCCCCCTACTGTGTCCCCCCAGGGGGCACATTTTTAATTTCTTTACATCACCAGTCGTGTGACACATCATTTGAAAGGTCTGCAACTGCTTATTCATATTATGGATGTCTTGTGTGTCACACCCCCGCGCTCTTCCCCGCCAGGGGGGGCATTTTTAATTTCTTTACAACACCAATCGTGTGACACATCATTTGAGAGGTCTGCAACTGCTTATTAATATTATGGATGTCTTGTGTGTCACCTCCCACTCTACCCCCCCCCCAGGGGAAGACATTTTTAATTTCTTTACAACACCAGTCGTGTGACGCATCATTTGAAAGGTCTGCAACTGCTTAATCATATTATGGATGTCTTGTGTTTCACACCCCCTGCCCCCCTGGGGGGGCACATTTTACTATTTCACATTTTACTGTTACACATTTTACATTAATTTCTTTACAACACCAGTCGTATGACACATCATTTGAAAGGTATGCAACTGCTTATTCATGTTTTGGATGTCTTGTGTTTCCCCTCCTACTGTGTCCCCCCAGGGGGCACATTTTTAATTTCTTTACATCACCAGTCGGATGACACATCATTTGAAAAGTCTGCAACTGCTTATTCATATTATGGATGTCTTGTGTGTCATCTCCCAGTCTGCACCCCCAGGGGGGGCACATTTTTAATTTCTTTACAACACCAGTCGTATGACACATCATTTGAAAGGTCTGCAACTGCTTATTCATATTATGGATGTCTTGTGTGTCATCCCCCAGTCTGCACCCCCAGGGGGGGCACATTTTTAATTTCTTTACAACACCAGTCGTGTGACACATCATTTCAAAGGTCTGCAACTGCTTATTCATATTATGGATGTGTTGTGTGTCATCCTCCCCTCTGCCCCCCCAGGGGTGGCACATTTTTAGTTTCTTTACAACATCAGTCGTGTGACACATAATTTGTAAGGTTTGCAAATGCTTATTCATATTATGGATGTATTTTGTGTCTCCCCATTCTGTCCCCCCCAGGGAGGCACATTTTAAATTTCTTTACAACATCAATTGTGTGACACATCATTTGAAAGGTCTGCAACTGCTTATTCATATTATGGAAGTCTTGTGTGTCACCACCCCACTCTGCCCCCCGGGGGGCACTTTTTAATTTCTTTGCAACACCAATTATGTGACATATCATTTTAAAGGTCTGCAACTGTTTATTCATATTATGGATGTGTTGTGAGTCACCAGCCACTCTGCCTCCCAGGGGGGGCACATTTTTGATTCTTTAGAACACCAGTCGTGTGACACATCATTTGAAAGATCTGCAACTGCTTATTCATATTATGCATGTCTTGTGTGTCACCACCCACTCTGCCCCACAGGGGAGCACATTTTTAATTTCTTTGCAACACCAATTGTGTGACACATCATTTGAAAGGTCTGCAACTGCTAATTCATATTATGGATGTCTTGTGTGTCACCACCCCACTCTGCCCCCGAGGGGGGTGAACATTTTTTATTTCTTTACAAAACCAGTCATGTGACATATCATTTGAAAGGTCTGCAACTGCTTATTCATTGTATGGATGTCTTGTGTGTTCACGTTTTTCATAGGTGCACCAGATTTGCCGCAATATTTTCTAAAGCCCATTTGGCGAAAATGTCTTTGTGGTATAACGCTTGCATATACATTTTTAATTATTTTCTATTATTTTCAAAAGGAACTTACAGTAAATAAAAAAATATATAATTAATAACTTTAGAAAAATAATAACTTATATAATAAAAATAATGAATATAAATAAACATTTTATTAGTAAAAAAACAATATTACCCAGGCTACTATTTCGGACAAAATAATGCCACTTTCACGCCAATTATGTGACATTTGTGCTCATTTTTCACCAAATTTCCTGTTGTAGATCTTTGAAATTTGGAATGCGTATGAATACCTGGGAGCAATAATGGAATTGGACATTGATTTTTTTTAATTCGACACCTAATTGGTAAAATGAGGGTTATTTTTTAAAGATTTATACAACTTTTTCTGCGCAAGAAAGACACTTACCTATTTTTGTATACAAGAAGAAGTAAATGGTATGTAAAACAATGATATTATCCGTATATAGAATGCTCAAAGCGATATAAGCACTGGGTTTGGCGAGATTTTTTTTATGTCAGTTTGGCGAAAATATCAAACAGGACATTGGTTACCATTGAATCCTGCTTATTCTTGTTCTTCCTCACAATGCATTCATTGTATATAAGTTTTTTTTCCCACTATACATTTCAGCTAATTATTAGATTATCTACTGTATTTAAAATGGATGAAACAGAGATTCATAGAAAAAGAAGATTATGCAATGAACGTCAAAAGAGATGGATGGAGAAACAAAAATTTCAAAATAAAACAATTGAACGTATTAAAATCAGTGATCATATTGAACCTTCGGAAGATCCAAAGCTTCAGGTACATGTAAATAAGAAAGAAAACAAAACAAGAAACTTATTTCATGTTTTGCCTTTAGAAATATCTGGTGTAACATCCACAGATGAAACAAATACTTTTCCACTTTTTAATGAAACCGTTTCTTCTGAGGAAATAACAAAAGAAATGAAGATTCAACAAAAAAGAATATTAAACAATGAATATAAAAAAACATGGAGGGCAAAACTAACTGACAAATCTAAAGAAACAATAATGTACAAGTAGAAGAGTTTAGAACATATCTCAGAATATTTTAGAAAGAAAAAAAAAAGCTCAAGGTAAAAAAACACAGGCTCGGTATGCTGCCAAAAAAGAAAAACATATCTTTCAATCAATCTATTGAAAATCAAAGAGGGGGGGGGGGTTATGCTATGCTTCGACTAATGAGGAGAGAGGTTGTTAAATTTGGTGTGCGTCATTTTTCACTGGCTGGTGTTTTCGGTCGACAACCTAATTAGAGTACATGGAGTAATTATAAAAAAAAATAATAATAAAAATACGCACGCAGTAATACTGATGATCAATGAAACATTTTAAAAATTAATCAACTAGGAAAATAAATCTGTTACTTAAAAAAAAAAAAAAATACTTTGATTTTGAGCTTTTGTGGTAATCTCTTAATAGCATTTTTTAATCACTAAAAGATTTTTTTATACTTCGCGTGTGAAAATTAGAAACAATTACGTGTTTTAATAAAATATTGCTTTTTATGACATCATTTTCTTTTTTTATTTATTTTTAGTGGATGTTTCGTTTTAACTTACATTTTGTTTGCGTGTGGAAGTCAATTCTTGTCACTTATTTTTCGTCACGTTTGTCATAGATGCACCAGATTTGGCGCAATATTTTGTAAAGCCCATTTGGCGAAAACGTCGTTGTGGAATAACGCTTGCATATACATTTTAAATTATTTACTATTATTTTCAAAAGGAACTTACAGTAAATAAAAAAATATATAATTAATAACTATAGAAAAATAATAATTTATATAATTAAAAAAATGAATATAAATAAGCATTTTATTAGGAAAAAACAATATTAGCCGGGTTACTATTTCGGACAAAATAATCCCATTTTCACGCCAATTATGTGACATCTGTGCTCATTTTTCACCAAATTTCCTGCTGTAGAGCTTTGAAATTTGGAATACGTATGAATACCTGGGAGCAATACAGGAATTAGACATTGATTTTTCTTTTTCTAAATTCGACAACTAATTGGTACAATGGGGGTTATTTTTTAAAGATTTATACAACTTTTTCTGCGCAAGAAAGACACTTACCTATTTTTATATACAAGAAGAAGTAAATGGTATATAAAACAATGATATTATCCATAAATAAAATGCTCAAAGCGATACAAGCACTGGGTGTTGCGTCCATGGTTTGTTTATCGGCACGCACTTCTCTTTTAATATTTAAGTTGTTTTCCTTGCATGGCAACTGACTTTTTATTTTTTGTTGTTCTAAAGAGTCATCCATGAGAGAGGTGGCTATTTTTACGTCTGTAAGTAACTATAATATTTTTTATAAACGAATGATCTTTTTAATAGTTTAAAATAAATAACACGCAACCCGACAATACTGGGTTTGGCGAGATTTTTTTTATGTCAGTTTGGCGAAAATATCAAACAGGACATTGGTTACCATGGAATCCCACTTATTCTTGTTCTTCCTCACAATGCATTCATTGTATATAAGCTTTTTTTCCCCACTATACATTTCAGCTAATTATTAGATTATCTATTGTATTTAAAATGGATGAAACAGAGATTCAAAGAAAAAGAAGATTATCCAGTGAACGTCAAAAGAGATGGAGAGAAAAACAAAAATTTCAAAATAAAACAGACAAAATAAATCAAACAAATACTTTTCCAGTTTTTAAAGAAGCAGTTTCTTCTGAGGAAATAACAAAAGAAAGGAAGATTCAACAAAAAAGAATATTAAACAATGAATATAAAAAAATATGGAGGGCAAAACTAACTGACAAATCTAAAGAAACAATATGTACAAATAGAAGAGTACAGAACATATCTCACAATATTTTAGAAAAAAAACAAGCTCAAGGTAGAAAAGCACAGGCTCGGTATGCTGCCAAAAAGAAAAACATATCTTTCAAGCAATCTATTGAGAATCCTTCTGGAAAATTAAGTAATATTGTAGAAGTGGAGATTTCTAATGAAAGTACAAGTAATATTTTGTGTAATGCTGGTCCCTCTAGAAATGGTGCTCTTGAAGAAATAGGGTGTACACACAATTCTGCAATGCTGCATCCATTAAACAGTTCGGTGACAAATGCTTCTAATAAAGAATATCAGGAAATTTTTAATTCTACTGAATATGCTGGAAAAGAAATACAACAAAAAAGATGGACAAGTATGAAAATTATTGCTGATTGTGAAGCTTCTGAAGAAGCAAAGGCACAACTAGCAGAAAATAGGAAAAAAGCAACAGCAAAAAGACATTCTGTTTTACCTTCTGAAACATGTGCTGTAGGTCCTTCTGGAATATTGTGCAACACTAGCTATTTAGAAAATACTGCAAAAGAATTGGAACAAAAAAGATTTAAACATTTAAAAATAAGTGCTGAAACGAAACCTTATAAAGAGGCTAAGACTCGATTAATTTCAAACAGGAAAAAAACAATAGCGGCAAACAAACTTCATGTTTTGACCTCTTCAATATGTGCTGCAGAATGCATAGTGGAATCGCAGGAGTCAATAAATGTAAAAGAAAAAGATTCACATTCTTCAAATTCAATAATATTGCTGCCATTCAAAAATGCAGGCACATCATGTAGAAATACAACAGTTTTTCCTGAAGTAGGTCCTTCTATAATATGCAACACTGAACCTTATTCGAAGTTTATTGAAAGTTCTCTTGAAGAAATAGTACAAAAAAGGCATAAAGGTTTGAAAATTTATGCAGAAAATGAACCTTCTGAAGAAGCAAAGGCTCGACTAGCTGCAAATAGGGAAAAAGCAAGAGCAGCAAATAGACTTCATATTTTGGGTACTACAACATATGCTACAAATCTTACAGAAAAAACAACCAATTTTTCACATTTTGAGGAGACAATGTCTGAAGTAGTAACACAAGAAAGAAATATAAATTTTATTGTAGCAGCTCAGTCTCAAGACAGAATAAATGTTCTAGAAGAAAAAGTTGGACACTCTGCACACAATTCTATAATATTGCAACCGTTAAACAGTTCTATCAGAAATATTTCTCATAAAGAATACAAAGCTATTTCTCATAAAGAAAAAAAAATCAGAGTCTCTAAAAAGAAATATCTTTTTGCTGCAGATATCAGTCTTTGCTCAGTATGCAATGTTGAAAAACATTCTTTAGGTGAATATAATATGGAATGTATTCACTGTGGAGCTATTCATTTTAAAGAACAGAAAGGAAGAACTGTGAATTCTTGTTGTCATGGTGGTGTTGTTAATATACCTCCTCTTTCTGAGTATCCAACGGAACTTAAAGATTTACTTACATCAAATAATCCAGACGCAAAACATTTTAGAGCAAACATTAGGGCTTACAACTCATCGTTTGCTTTTGCTACGTTTGCAGCTAATATCGAAGATGTGCAAGGAAGAGGTCCTCCCCTTATTAAAATTCAAGGTCAGGTTTATCATTATGCATCTACTTCACTTGAAAACTTTAAAGGAAATCGACCTCGAAATGGACAGATTTATATTTATGATGATGAAGAAAAGGCAGCAAATCTGCGCATGAATTCTGAATATTCAGAAATTAATCTTAAAGTTGAAAAACTTCTCAGACGTATAAATCCTTATGCAAAAAATTACAGAATGTTACGTGAATTAAATACAACTGATGGACCGGAATACGTTTTAAATTGTATAACCTACAAGTTTGATGATCAGCGAAGGTATAATAAACCAACAACTTCAGAAGTTGCTTTTATAATTGAGTCAAAAGATAATTGTATCCCATGTGTGGATCTTAAAGTTTATTCAAAACAAGAAAATGGCACTGAGACCACCATTATCAGTCAAACCTCGCAACATGCAGATCCCATGACATTTCCCATATTATTTCCTCATGGTGATCTAGGATGGACTTACAATATGTTGTCGAAAAAGGGTACAAAGATTACACCTTTACAATATTTTGGTCATCGTTTAGCATTACGGAAGAATAAATTTAATCCTTTGCTAAATGCTGGAAAACTTACACAGCAGTATATCATTAATTGTTATGTATTAGTTGAACGTCAACGTTTAGATTTCATAAGATTCAACCAGCAACAACTCAGATCGGAATGTTACCAGGGATTAGTCGATCACTTAGAAAGAAGTGTATTAAATGAGGAAAATACAGTACGACTTGGTAATGCTGTTATTCTACCTGCAACTTATATTGGTTCTCCTCTAAGTTTACAACAATTGTATCAAGATTCCATGGCAATATGCCGAAAGGTTGGAAGACCCGACTTTTTTATAACAATGACTTGTAACCCAAAATGGACAGAGATTACAAACGTTCTTAAAAATTACTTTTCTCCTGGAACAACTGTAAATGATATTCCAACTATAGTAACAGATATTTTTCAGGCTAAAGTAAAGGAATTGATTAAAGATATTGTAGAAAGACAGTTGCTTGGACCCATTGTTGCATATGTGTATACAATCGAATTCCAGAAACGAGGTCTTCCACATGCCCATATCTTAGCAGCATTGAGAACTGATTGCAAGCTTCTTCAGCCACAGGATGTAGATAGATTTGTATGTGCAGAATTATCTGATGAGGACTCTTCTCTACGTTACTACCAACTGAGACACATGATGCATGGTCCTCATGTAGAAGGTCTTCTTTGTTGGGATAAACAGAAGAATGAATGCTCAAAAAAATTTCCAAAAAATTTCTGTGAAGAGACTGATATGAGTGGAGATGGCTTTCCTAAGTACAGAAGAAGAAACAATACAGATAGACTTTATGCATATCATTCCAAAGTAAATGGCAAAGTTCACTATGTTGACAACAGAATGGTGGTTCCACATAACCCATACTTATTGAAGAAGTTTGTCATTTAAATGTGGAATACTGCGCTTCAGTTATGGCAGTTAAATATATTCATAAATACATTCATAAGGGACATGATCGTGCAAGAATGGAGATGAAGCTTGGAGACACTAATGAGGTTCAAAAATATATTGACAGTCGATATATAAGTCCCATGGAAGCAGCTTGGAGATTAAATTCACTGCCCTTGCATGATAGAAGTCACACTGTTATAAGACTACCAGTGCACCTTGAGAATCAACAGTACGTCACATTTAAAGAAGGATCAGAACAAATAGCTCTAAATAAAGATTGCAAAATTATGTTACTTGGATGGTTCAATTTGAATAAAGAATGCGAATCTGCAAGAAAAATACATTATTGTAACATACCTGAACATTATTCCTGGAATGCAGGAAGCAAAAAGTGGATTCCAAGAAAGAGAGCTGATAAAGTAATTGGACGGATTGTTAATGTTTCCCCAAAAGATTCAGAACGATTCTTCCTAAAGCTAATTTTAAATAGAGTTGCTGGAGCGACATGCTTTGAAGATCTTCGCAGACATGAAGGAGTAATTTATTGCACTTATAGAGAAGCAGCAATTGCAATGGGATTAACAGAAACCAGTGAAGAAGCTACTGCTGTGTTACAAGAAGCTGCATCTATTTTAATGCCAAGAGAGTTCAGAAAGTTCTTTGTATACTATGTTATAGGAGATGAACCGTCTAATGCTTTGCAACTGTGGGATACTTTCAAGCATCATCTAACTGATCGAAACAGTAGTGAATCTGAAGCTTTATTTGAGATTGAAGCTCATTTTCATGCAGATAATAGGTCTTGTAAGGAATTTGGATTGCCAGAACCACATTCTTTCCTCAATCCTCCAGATCATTTTTCTTTCGATAGTCATCTAAGAAAATGCACAGACATTGAGAGTAAATTTAATGTGGATCAGAGAAAGGTTTATGACAGGATCATACATTGCATTAGTGAAAATCAAGCTCAGTGTTTCTTCATAGATGGACCAGGTGGAACTGGGAAAACTTTTCTGTATAATGGGATGTATCACAAACTTATAACATTGCAGAAGAAAGTCATATGTATTGCATGGACTGGCATTGCATCCATTTTATTACCAGGTGGGACAACTTCTCACCGATTTTTCAACTTGCCTATAGATCTTAGAGAAGATGGTATTTGCTTTCTTAAGAAGCGTGACAAGCTTAGACTAAAAGAAATTGATGTAGTTATTTGGGATGAAGCAAGTATGATTCCAAGGAAAGCATTGGAGATTATTGATCGTACATTACGTGATGTTATGAATTGTGATATACATTTTGGATGAAAAACAATTATACTTGGTGGGGATTTCAGAAAAGTTCTACCAGTTGTAAAGAAAGCTTCCCGCGCACAAATTATTTCTCAGTGTTTGAAATCATCCACCCTTTGGAAACTGTTTGAAATTCATCATCTGAAGATTAACATGCGTGTAGCAACTGAGACAGGGAATTTTTCAAAATGGCTGCTACAGATTGGTAATGGAGATGTCAATGAGCTTGAAATTGAAACATCATCTGCTCTTTTTTGTTCCAACTTGGTACAGTGGTTTTTTGAAGATGTCACAGATTTTGCTATTGATCTTCAGTCAAGAATTATATTGTCTCCTCAAAATGATGAAGTTAACAGAGTTAATGAAAAAATTTTAGATAAGATACCTGGAAAAGAAATAATTTGCTACAGCATTGACAAGGCAACTTTGACTGGAATCGACAGAACTGACACTCGAGAAGAAGAAGCAACACTCAGATATCCTGATGAATCCTCAGGATATCCTCAGATATCCTGATGCATTCACTCACCCCTTGTGGTATGCCACCTCACAAGTTAAAATTAAAAGTCGGATGCATAGTCATGTTGATTCGAAATTTATCAGTAGCTGACGGATTATGTAATGGAACACGTTTACTTGTTCAAAATATTCATGCTAGGATTTTAACTGCAAAAATTATTACTGGTGATCAAACTGGAACTATAGTTAATATTCCAAGAATTCAACAAGATACATCAGGAGGTCATGCCCAGCTGCCATTTGTATTATATCGCAGACAGTTTCCAGTTAGACTAGCTTATGCATTGACAATTAATAAATCCCAAGGACAAACATTTGAAAGAGTTGGACTTTACATTGACCGGCCAATTTTTGCACATGGTCAGTTGTATGTGGCGCTATCACGATGTACTTCTTCAAATAATATCAAGATTTTCATTAAGGATGGTCACAAGTTGGAGAACATTGTATACAAGGAAGTATTGTAACGTAAAAATATCAAGATTGTTGAAGTTTTGCACAAGTTCAGTTCTATATGGCACTATCACAATGCATTTCTTCAAATAATATCAAGATTTTCTTTCAGAATGGTCAGAAGTTGGAGAACCCCCTTACTTTGCATCAGTTAGCTGTAAAGGTAAAAATAAAAAAATTTAAAATGCTCACATTTAGAGTGACAACTCATTTTTTATCATTACCTGGGCTAAAACGAGTCCAGTACTTTACCTCCTGGGTAGACTTGGAAATGAGTACACTTCCTTTTTTTCCCCCTATGATGCTATTTTGGTAGATTTTCCTGGTTTTTATGGATATTTATTGCTCGGTATTTTAATAAGTGTACGTTTATGAGAGGAATACCAAAATTGAGTGTATGGAAAATAAAGTATCGCGAAGTGATTCCATGGGGTATTGGCGAGCGCAGCAAGCAGGGGTAGCCTACCACATTTTAATCGCGAAACGCGGGGGGTTGGCGAGCGTAGCGAGCTGGGGGGCGGAGCCCTCCTAGTTGTTTAAAAAAAATCAAGAGTAATAGTTATAACATTTTCCGGCTTGTTAAAATCACTATTGGCACTCAAATGTTCCTGGTTAGAACCGACCGATTGTAAAACGCCATGGCTAGTGGATTGGTCGCCCTTGAGACATGATGTTTTACAATTAATCGGTTCGGCATTAAATTGCTTCTTTTTTCGTGATCGCCTGCCAACACGTAATTGGTTTTCAGCGGCTCGATAATCTTTTGATTTTCTCGTTTTCTACATTGAAAGAAGTTTTTGCGCCAAACCAAATACAGTACTACTTAGTTATCCCGTCGACCAATTTCGCCAAATGATACGAATCGCCAAACTAAAAAGCAACTTACACATGTTGACTAAATTTTTATTTTAAACTAACGGACCCGACAGACGTTGTCCTGTCACCGACCGACGTTGCCCTTCTTGGCACCGACTCCAGGAAATCAAATAAATGTACGTAAATATGGTAATACGCACGATAAAGACTACGCTCTTAATTTAATTTCTTATTACAATTATGTAACGAAATTAATTTTCACTCTTCAGTATTTTTTGAAGTCGGTTCAATTTTTGATAGAAAAGTTTATTTTTCTCTTTTTAGTTAAAAGTTAACGATTTTCTGAAGTCGGTTAATTTGCTTAGTACCATTCGATTCAGAATAAAAAATTCACTAAAATATGTTATCAGTTGAAAAATATCTACAAAAATCTATTTTAAAGGAATTTTTTAAAAGTTCGTTCTTTTTTTTTACCCTCCTTAGGGAGGGAATTTTCCAAAGTCCTTTCTTAGATGCACTCGATGTTATAAGAAGTATTTTTGCCCGAATTTTCAAGATTTTTGGTTCGGTATATATTTTTGTGCTGTGATTAATACGAAATCCAGACTTTCTTTTATATATATAGCACTTTTAATTAGCGAAAAATCACTTACTATTAGTTTTTGCCTAATTACTAAAAACGTACAGAATCAATTTCGCCAAAATGTGAATCTAAACCATTCTCGAATCCACTGGAACACACACACAAAATTTCATCAAAATCGGTCCAGTCGTTTAGGAGGAGTTCAATTACATACACACGCACGGAAGATTTTTATATATAAAAATAAGCAATGAAAATTTCAGGTTTTTGCGCCGAAGACATCGCCAAATTAGGAAAATGTAAATTATCTCACGAACTACTGAATTTAAACAAATTTGCTTAGTACCATTCGATTCAGAATTGAACAATACACTAAAATATGTTATCAGTCGAAAAATAGCTACAAAAGACGATTTTTAAGGAATTTTTAAAGCGTTCGTTCTTTTTTATACTCCTCTTAAGGGTGGAATCTTCGAAAATCGCTTCTTAGCCGCACTCGATGTTATAAGAAGTATTTATACACCAATTTTCAAGGTTTTTGGTTCGGGATATTTTTTTGTGCTGTGATTAATACGAAATCCAGATTTTCTTTTATATATTTAGTTAAGGATTCAAAAATTCAGGTTTTTTCGCCGAAGACATCGCCAAATTAGGAAAATGTGAATTATCTCACGAACTACTGGATTAAAACGAATTTGCTTAATACCATTCGATTCAGAATGAAAAAATACACTAAAATATGTTATCAGTTGAAAAAATAACTACAAAAGCTGAATTTTAAGGAATTTTTTTAAAGTTCGTTTTTTTTCTACTCATCTTAGAGGTGGAATTTTCCAAAATCCAACGCTTCTGTCGGCACTCGATGTTATAAGAAGTATTTTTGCCCCAATTTTCAAGATTTTTAGTTCGGTATATTTTTTGTGCTGTGATTAATACGAAATCCTGACTTTCTTTTACATATATGGATAAGGATTGAAAATTTCAGGTTTTTGCGCCTAAGAAATCGCCAAATTAGGAAAATGTGAATTACCTCACGAACTACTGGATTTAAACGAATTTGCTTAGTACCATTCGATTTAGAATGAAAAAATGCACTAAAATATGTTATCAGTTGCAAAATAACTACAAAAGCCGATTTTTATGGAATTTTTTAAAAATTCGTTCTTTTTTCTACTCATCTTAGGGGTGGAATTTTTGAAAATCCATTTTTAACGGCACTCGATGTTATAAGAAATATTTTTACCCCAATTTTCAAGATTTTTGGATCGGTAGATTTTTTTGTGCTATGATTAATACGAAATCCTGACTTTCTTTAATATATATAGCACTTTTAATTAGCGAAAAATCACTAACTATTAGTTTTTGCCTAATTACTAAAAAAGTACTGAATCAATTTCGACGAAATGTGAATCTAAACCATTCTCGAATCTACTGGAATGCACACACAAAATTTCATCAAAATCGGTCCAGTCGTTTATGAGGAGTTCAATTACATACACACGCACAGAAGATTTTTATATATAAGGATAACAAAAGAACAAATAAATTAGTAAAACATTATTAAAAAGTCGAAATAAAAATCACTTTATGATTGTTTAAGTACGCGTATTGTGTTTAATGTCATTGAATGCGACATTCACGGTCATTCATTTCTTTGGCTTCGGCTTTTTCCGTATCTGTTAATTTCCGTCTACCCATTTTTAAATTTGTCAGTTTTCTCCTTTATTACAATGATTTTAAACATTTTAATTTCCTATTCAAATAAAAATTCTTCTAAACGTAAAGAGTTTAATTTAAATTCAAATAAAAATTCTTCTAAAAGTAAAGAATTTAATTTAAATTCAAAAGTGGTCACGTCATTTTGCCGATCCTCCACCGAAAACAACAATCATTTTTCAATAATTTAAACAAAAAAGGGGGGGGGAGGGTTTTACATAATAGTAAATTGAATTTTTTTTTCTTGTCATTTTTCTAAAATAATATAAACAAACGATTCTACGGCGCGATACTAAACAAAACATGTTGCTTTTTTAATCAATAAGCGTAATGAGTTTAACTGTGGTCAAGGAATTCTGAGTTCAATAACTTTTCTTCTGAAATGAATGGTGAATACGAATTTCCAACTCCCGGTTGAAAGCTCCAACCCTAGGTCACATGACCAACTCGACGGTTTAATCGTGGGTCAAAATTATTCATGAATATGAGCGTAAGAATATTAAACAAATGAACACTAAGTGAATCCATTATTGTTTTTAGGTGCGTTCGTAATTATGTAAATACGTAGCACCTATTGTTGTCGCTCAGTCCGTCCGTCTGTCTGTCTGTCTGTCCGTCTGTCTGTCTGTCTGTCTGTCCGTCTGTCTGTCTGTCCGTCCGCATATAACAACTCAAAAACTACCCAACCGAATCGTTTGAAATTTAAAATACATAATTATAACATAATTTTGTCGAGTCATTTGAAATTTTATGAAAATCGGATGGATAGATCAATTACAGGGACAATCAAAAGGATTCCGTTACATTACGGTCAATGGGGAAAAAAGTTTCAAATGCATTTTAATCGTTTGAAATTTAAAACATATAATTATTGCGTAATTTTCTCGAGTCATTTCAAATGTTATGAAAATTGGATGCATAGATCAATTACAGGGACAATCAAAAGGATTCCGTTACATTACGGTTAATGGGGAAAAAAATTTCAAATGCATTTTAATCGTTTGAAATTTAAAACATATAATTATTACGTAATTTTATCGAATCATTTCAAATGTTATGAAAGTCGGATGCATAGATTTTTTACAGGGACAATCAAAGGTATTCCATTACATTATGGTAAATGGGAAAAAAAGATTCAAATGCATTTTTATGATGTTACACTCATTCGAACATAATAGAATTGGCATGAATCTATGAAATACATATTAAAATATGCATTCTGTACAATCTGTGATGCAAAGAATTTTTATTATTAAATTACAGGGCCACACAAAAGTATTCCACTACATAATGCTATACGGAGAAACATTGTTTGGGGCGTGTTTTAATTATATTCAACTATTTCACATTTTATGAATAAGATATACGTTTCTGAGGTGTAATAAAAATTACTTTCTGCATATTTACAGAAACACAAAGATTTCGACTACTATACTGTATCCGAAGTACGCTCTACTATATCAGCAAGATCTGAATATTTTTAAAACTTCGTTATCGTACGAACGCACCTCATTTGCTACGTTCAGGTGCAATTTCCAACTTGTTTTAATGTTAAAAAGGCACCTGTGTATTCATGATTTTTTTTTAATTAACGGGGGGGGGGGGGGATAACGGTATTTAAATAGATTTGTTCATCAACTCATACAATATTCATAAAATTCGCAGAGAGGCACTTGGGTGTTCATTAGTAGAAATTTTGGTAAAAGAGATTGAAGAAAAATTAAATAAATAAAATTTAAGTGACTCTCAATGTGTTACATTTAACATTAGTGAAAATGCATCTTTGTAAACATAAATTTAAATAAAAAAGGCAGATGGAAGTATAAAAGCATTTAAATAAAAACGCATATAATATCAATGATTTGAAAATAAAAAATATTGCAATAAAATAATGCACTTTCAAAATAGCATGAAGTGAGATCTTCGTGATCATCGAGAAAAAAATTAACAAAAGGAAGGTTCTTGAACATCGACCATAAAGCATTTTGTGGAATATAAAAATAGTACGATAACATACATTTTGGGTTAAATTCAAATGGCACCTTGTTATTCTAATAACCGAAAGAAGACACCATGTGAATCAAACAATTGAATATAATATTAGCCAAACTAATTCAACTGGCATCTTTGCGATCATTTAAAAAAATTAATAATTATAAAGTGGCATCTTTGCTATCATCTTGAAAAAGTTATACTAAAGGAAATTAGATGAGGAAGATATGTTAAAAAACTAAAAAATAAAATAAACCGCAAATTGCTAATAAAAATTAAAAATATTTTTTCCAAATATTTTTTTAACTGGAAAACATACATAAAAAAGTGTGTTCTTTTTTAAGGTACATTTTAGATTTCTTTTTGAAATTTTTAGTTATATAAAATTTCCGGTTAAAAACATTCTACTCACAGAACCATCACTATAAATAATGAAATCCATTAATCCAGTAAAAAAAAACATTCGTTATGTAGAGATTGACATAAAAATTCCTTTTTAATGTATAAATTTTGAACAAGAATTATTTTGGAGGTGTTTAATTAAGAATTTGAAATGTTTAACTATAAATATTACCTAAATGTATTGTAGTTCTTAATTATTTAAGCAGTTAAAAAAAAAAAAAAAAAAAAAAAACTGACATTTATTTGAAAGCGTAATAAAAATCCCGTAAGGAAAACTTACATCAATTTTAAACAAAGAAATCTGTAATTTTTCGTTGTTTTGATTTCAAAACTATTACACTCTTGTAAAAATGTTCACATTTTAGCAAGAAAAGAAAAGTTGCATCGCGAATATTTTCATTTGAAGTCCTCTCCTTATCAGATCACTCTTCATCTCACTGCGTGAAGGCTTTATCTCTACTTGTACGTTTTCGTTTTCATGTTCACTCTCACTCTCACAATCACTGTTTATAACGCTGCTTAAAATATCACTATCATTAAGGTACTGCTCAATAGTGAGATTATCATCCATTTCCAAAAAAAAAAAAAAAAAAATCAATGCAAATCACAGAATCAGTAACATTTTCCTTGACAATTCCGCATTCTTTAATCAATTTCCATTTTTTTTTTTTTTTTTTTTTTTTTTTTTTTTTAAGTCTGCTAAAGTCATGTCATCTTCAAGGGTCGCAGCGTCCCTAAAATTTTCGCCCTTTTCTACCAGTATTTTAAATCAAAAATCTTCGTGTCAGATTCCTTTAACATCTACAATGAAATTCTACAATAAATATTGTCGTTTTAAAATTGTGGTAGGAAAGTGTGAAAATTTTAGGGACGCTGCGATCCCTGCATCTTCGTCCTCAGAATTCACATTAATCTTCAGTTAAGAAAATCCGGTCTTTTTGAAGCTATTGTAAATTGCGTTTTCAGTTACATCAAATCTCCAAACTTTATAAAGTTCCGCAATACACTTTCTAAGACTAATGATATCTTGGGTAGAGTCATTTTTTTTTTTTTTTTTTTTTTCAGTAGCTAGTATTAGTTCTTTAACCCTTTCGAGACGGGAACCATTTACGAAATTTTTAATGTTTTGTGACCAGTTTTTAAAAACAGAAGTTTGTGTCCTGCTAAATCGAGAAAATGCTCCGATTAAATAAGCCAAATTTTACAGTAAAATTTTGTTGGTGGAGATAAACATGGATACTTAAGCCTTTTTGCGGCACGTATATGTGTCGGTCGTCCCCAAGGAATTGAGAAATATTTTCTTATAATGCACCTTCAGATTTTTATTATTCCCAGGTCCATGGGTTGCAATTCTGATGCAAAACTGCGTGGTATGAAACTAACTTCAATATTTTGCAGCTTTTTGAGATAACTAGAATCAATAAGCAAAGCAATTTTTCGGCGTTGTCTTCTCATTTTGCTTGTTACGTAATTTTAACCATTTGTAAAACACTTCAGTGTCATCCAGGACTTTTTATTAAAATCATAGTCCACTTCTAAGGGCTTCACGCCTTAAAGTTAATTAAGTTTTTGACACAGAAAGCTATATGCATGTTCAATAAAATTTAAACATTATGCGTACAAAATTTGGGCAACGAAACACAAATATTTTCGGAAACTAATTTTTTATGAATTAAGCAGTAGTTACGAAATTTTGTCGTACACTTAAGTTTCTAAAATAAAAATCCTTACTAATATTATAAATCGGAAAGTGAGTTTGTTTGTTTGTTTGTTCCGCTTTCACGCCGTAACTACTGAACCGATTCCCTTGAAATTTTGCAGACGTAAAGTTAGAAGTCCGGATTAAATAATAGGGTACTTTTTATCCCGGAAAAAATTGATATTCCCGAGGGAAAACAAAAATATAGTTTGCTGCTTGATAGATGGATTGGAGATGGCACTGTGTGTCGTTTAAAACAAGATAAAATATTGCAAACGAATATAAACATGTAAATTTAGAAGCTAAATGATACAATAATGAATCCCCGAAAATGAGGAATTCCCGAGGGATGATGTACAATTTGTTTTATCGTCTAAACTGTTTTTTTAATCTACTTATATATTGCAAACGAATATGAACATGTAAATTTAGAAGCTAAATGATACGATAATGAATCCTCGAAAATGAGGAATTCCAGAGGGATGATGTACTATTTGTTTTATCGTCTAAAATGCTTTTTTTTACATCTACTTATCCTGAAATAACTATAAGTCAACGAATTACTAATTGGTATAAGTATTAGTTACGTTATTTAGTTCTTGCGGTATGCGATAGATGGCGCTGGGTGTTTTTAAAACGTGGTAACGATGTGCAGTAACTGTATAATAGTTAGGTTAGGTTTGTTTAGTGCTTTTTCTCTAGGTAGATATCTAAAGTAGTTATTGTTTTTTCGATAGGTAATTACGTCGCTTTGTTCGCCGTTTAGATTGTTATAGTTTAGTTTGGGATTTTAGTTTAGTTTGGGATTTTAGTTTAGTTTAGATTTATAGTTTACTCATATTTTCACAATGCCTCGCAAACGTAAATCTAATTTGTCGAGCACCTCATCTAAAGCTCGGGCAATGAAAATTGCCCGATCTCAAGAATCGTCTCTCCATGCTGAATTAAGAAGGCGCGAACAAGCAGAGCGTCAGGCTGCTTCGAGAGATGCTGAGCTACCATCTCAGCGCCAGCAAAGACTTGAGGAGCAAGCCGCTCGCCAAGCTTCTTTGGGGGCTTCTGAGAATGATATTCGTACTCAAGTCCGTTTATCGCAACAGGCTCAACGTCAGCATGGTCAGCTCTATGTAGCGTGTTCCCGGGTTTCCAGTGCCCAAAATCTGCATGTTTTTGCTCCACAAGGGAAAACATATAATATAGTGTACCATTCAGTTTTGGTTTAACAACTAATCGTATCCAGCGTTACATCGCGCTTCCTACATTTTTCCGTGGAAATGAGAAGTTTTCTTATAATTGTGCTTTATACTGCAATATAAGCGAATTCCACGCGGGCGAAGCCGCGGGCGGAAAGCTAGTATTATAATATTTAAAGAAATTTTGTAAGAATTATTTAAAGAAGTTTGGGGGTTATTTGAGTTTTTGTTTTGGATATGGATGCCTTTGTATTTTACTTTGGAGTTGTCTAGTTTTGCAACAAAGCAGAAATTAATTTTTGCTAAATTTAATCTGACATTGGGTTTTTAGGGGTATCAAATCCACAAAAATGTTTTGTTCAGCTAAATTTTATTGTACAAAAAGAAGCATTGAGAAGAAAAGAGCATTGGCAAGCTTTAGAAGAATGCCCACAGCTTGGATCTGTTGGATTACCAGTAGGCCAGTACCAGCAAAAAAATAAATAAATAAATAAATAATGCCAGAAATTATGAAAATGTATCCCAAATGGTCCCAAATTCAAGAATAAGGAGATTCAAGAAACTGGAAAATCACTGGAGTTGTAAACAAACTTACATAAATTCGTCGCTATCACCTGCTGAATCATCGTAGGCATGTATATGAATTACATATTATGGTGGAAATCATGATGATTAGTTAATCAATATAACTCACTATGATGCTATTATATTATCAATGAATTATGTATTATGTTATCACCAGAGGCATATTACCCATAAGGCCAAGCTAAGTCATGGCCTAGGAGCGCACATTAGATAGTGGTGCAAAATTAAGAGCTTTAATATGTTTAAATTAAAAAAAATAATAATAATAAGGGAAAATTTAAAATTTTATCAAAAAGTGTTGAATAAAAAATGTATTTGTAACATGTACATTTAAAATGTCTTTTCCATTTTTTGATGGACCAACATAAAATGCTCTCAGATTTTAAGTATAGCAAAAGTTCGTTCACTCCCCATCTACAACCCTCAAAATACTAAAATTTATATTAAAAAAAATTAAATCGAAGAATATTTTATCAATGAATCATATAGATTTAAAAAATATTAAATTTATCACAGAAAATTCATTTACAATTTTATGGAAAGGGGTAGAGGGTTGGTGGGTGCAGAAAAGTACTTTGGTCTAGAGCTTCAAAACATGTTAATCTGTTCCTGGTTATCACAAGATGTACCTTTGAATTTTTGCTTTGTTTCTTTTCCACGTCATATGTCACTTTTCCTCTTCCTTAATTGATTGGGGGACACTTCTTCCACAAACTTTTTCTTAGTCGGAGAAAACATGAAAGAAATATACACCAAGGGAGTATACACCAAGTATATACCAAGGTAGTACACCAAGTTGTTTTTGTATATACCAAGGGAGAGCAGTCACAGACGATAGAAAGCACGAGCACGTTCATCTACTCAACAAGTAAGAGATTATTGGGGGGAAGAGTAGATATGCCATCTAGCGGATATGAAGATGGCCAGTTTTGAAACACGCAGGCTGAAAGATTTGGCCGGTGTTGCAGAACATCGTGATTTTCAAATGCATGTAATGCAGGTATTTTACCGAATTCGGTTTAGTTCATTGTTTCCAGATGGTAGAAATATTTACTTAGAAATTAAAAAGCCGAAAAAAAGAAATTTTATAATTTTGAGGTGTTGACCGGTTTTGCAATTAGACATGTGGTCTTTTGTTCAGTTTCGACATAGTATGATAAAATTTATATTAGTAAGAAAACTCATAACACAGACAAATACGCTGATATTTTTTTTTTTAATTTTCAATAATAAGCAAGCGGTGGCAGCTACTGAAGCAGGGGTGATTCTCGGCCGAAAATTCCGAAATTTCCGAAAATTTAAGACATCCTCTTCCGAAAATTTGAAATTGGGTTATCAGTTCCGCATAGTTGCCAACTTGTACGGTTTTGCGCGCGGAAAAAACAATTGCGTAGAAATGCAAATTTCGTGATAGGATCGCCGAAATAGCATACATTTCGTCAATATTTCGTGAAAAAACGACGATTTCGTCAACGTTTTTTGAACGAACTTTGTCAAAAGATCGATGAAAAACGCGAATTTCCCGTGCGGATCGCGAAAAAAACGGTAATTTCACCAAATATCGCAGACAAAACGCTGATTTCTTCTGAAGACGGCGGGAAAACACAGACTTCGTCTAAAGGTTGCGGATATAACGCCGATTTCGTTAAAAGATCACTTAAAAATATTTTGCCAAAAGAATATTTGAAAAAATACGCCCATTTCATCAAAAGATCACGGAAAAAACGCCGATATCGTCAAAAGATCGAGGGAATAAAACGCCGTTTTCGAGAAAAAATCGCGTTAAAAAGCAAATTTTGCCTAAAGTTCGTCGAAAAAACGCCGATTTCGTTTTTAAAAAAAATGGGAAAACGCCGATTTCGTCAAAAGATCGCGGAAAAACCGCCGATTTTGGCAAAAGATCTCGATACATCGCCGATTTCGCTAAAATATTGCTAATTTCGTCTGAAGATAGCGGGAAAACGCCGATTTTGTCCGAAGATCGCGAAAGGGGGGGAGGGACTCACTTTGTCAATATTTCGTGAAAAAACGACGGTTTCGTCAACGTTTTTTAAACGAACTTTGTCAAAAGATTGATGAAAAACGCGAATTTCCCCTGCGGATCGCGAAAAAAACGGCAATTTCACCAAATATCGCAGACAAAACGCTGATTTCTTCTGAAGACGGCGGGAAAACGCAGATTTCGTCTAAAGGTTGCGGATATAACGCCGATTTCGTTAAAAGATCGCCGGAAAAAACGCCGTTTTCGATAAAAGATCGCTTAAAAATATTTTGTCAAAAGAATGTTTGAAAAAATACGCCCATTTCATCAAAAGATCACGGAAAAAACGCCGATATCGTCAAAAGATCGCGAGAATAAAACGCCGTTTTCGAGAAAAAAATCGCGTTAAAAAGCAAATTTTGTCTAAAGATCGTCGAAAAAACGCCGATTTCGTTTTAAAAAAAACATGGGAATACGCCGATTTCGTCAAAAGATCGCGGAAAAACCGCCGAATTTGACAAAAGATCGCAATACATCGCCGATTTCGCTAAAATATTGCTGATTTCGTCTGAAGATAGCGGGAAAACGCCGATTTTGTCCGAAGATCGCTAAAGGGGGGGGGGGGACTCACGACCCCCCCCAGCCGATTTCCGAAAATGCGATGCGAATTTCCGAAAAAAAAATTTCATTCAGAATCACCCCTGTACTGAAGTTACTTTTACAAATCTGTCCTGTGTGAAATTATCCCGTTCCTTGTTATAATTCCAAACATCGCCAACACACGGCGCTATATCTCCAACTTAATAATGGCATTGCTCAAAATAACTCACAATTTCACAACACATTTATATATATATATATATATATATATAGAACCATTAGATAATACTACAAATCAACATCAATTTCTGGAAAAACTTGTTAATGCCAAATCATATCAAACAGAGAATTGTCAAAATTTGGAATAAAATTGGAAATGTGGTATTTAGCTCATTATCAAGGGCAATGCTAAATAGCCACATTAATTGCGATTAATTTCTGAATGGAAATCAGGATAGACCTAAAAATGATTTCCATATTGCCCGATTAATGGCAAATGAGAACTCAATTCAAAGAAAAATATTAGATAAATAATAAGAAGACCTACGAAGACCATAATAGAATTATCAATATATTAATTGCATTGGAAAAACTATTTCAAAGAAAAAATATATTAGAAAAATAATTAAACTGTAATTGAATATTGATAAAGATAAACTTACAAGTATCAATCGCAACCAGTAATCGACATTGAGAACAGGAAAAAGAAAATAATAATATAATTGAATTATCATTGATTGATTTCAATGGAAAAACCTTGTCAAAGAGAAATAATTAGACTGTAATTTAATTATATAAAAGATAAACTTACAAATATCAATTTCGACCATGTGATAGCAATACCACTTTGCATTCAGTCACATTATACAGTTAATATCGAAGTTAAATTAGAATCCAAATAGTTTTTATTAATAATAGATATTTAAATAACTATTTTCAAAAATAATTACAAAACATAAGTAGACAAAAAAAATTTTGAACTTAATAAAAATAGTTAAACTATTTAATACTAGTAACAAGTTTTAAATTATATTTATAGAATTAATTAAATCGATTGATATTGATAATGATTTTGTACATGTGAGATATATATTAGAGGGGCGTGGCATTTCAACAGCTAAAAAAATAAAGGGTAAAGATTGCACGATATTTGCTCCATTTTCACACAGTAGTGTAAGACCTCTAAAAGCTTGAAATCATACAGCTACCTGTTAGTGTTGTTCAAAATTCCTTTTTGCTTTTTTTTCAGCGCTATAGTACTTGACAACGGCACCGGTTTCTGTAAAGCAGGTATTGCTGGAGATGCAGCGCCCAAAATGGAAATTCCGGCCGTCGTAGGAAGACCTAGATACATAGTAAGTACTACTGTGCAAACATAGCTTCAAGCTTTAATCATACTTGAATTTTACATAAAAGGTATTTTTATGTTAGCCGGACGAAAATGATAGATCTCAAACATTGTTTCCAACTTCATTAAATATATTTGCATTGATTCTATTAAAAAAAAAAAAAAAAAAAAAAAAAAAAAAAATCTTTCACTCATTTTATTTAAAAGATATAACTTTCATTTAAAATACAAAAATAAATACATAAACCAGAATAGTTTCAAAATTTTCAAATTGTTTCTAATTTACACACCCAAAAAATACAAACAGCTTTGGTGTAGAATAAAAATGCTATTGGCGAGATTTGTGCTCGATTATCATAAAAGTACCCATAAAAGATGTTGTGGATTCGACATTTTGTTAATAGTTTAACCCAGCGGTTCCCAAACTTTATTGGTACGCGACCCACCTTTAAGTAAAAAAAAATTCGAGATCACCTAATATAATGGTGTATATCAGTATAGAAATTGTTGTATGACCTATACAAGCTATCGGCTATCTTATTCTCTGAAAAGGGTAAATTTTAGTACGAAGGATGCACCACTATCAACAAAAATAACAATTCGTAATTTAATGATAATTAACAGAACACACAAACTAGAAAGATAATTAAAAATGAATTTAATTATTATAAAAATATAACTTTATAATCGTGCGTTTTCTGGAACTGGTGTTTACCGATGAAAGCATCTATATCAGGGTTAAAACTGGTTAATTTCAATTTTAATTCACTTTCTACACACATTTTTTTCTATACTTGTTTTTCAAAAATAGCCAAGTACAAAAAGCATGTTTACAAGAGTATGTTGTATTGAACTCCATCAAGGAATTTAAAGCTCATTTATATGTTTCTGAATATTCTGATCATATATTTATTCGTAAGGAAATCAAGTAATTTCCCTTAAAATATTATTTACTGTTAAAATTGTTGTATTTTTTTTTTTAATATATGAAATACGAAATATATTTCTGTGGTAAACCTCGATTGTTTCCGCGAACCACTTTCGCCTGCAGTCCAGTGGATCGCGACCCAGAGTTTGGGATCCACTGATTTAACCAATACCTAATTTGTAATTGTTAGAAATTTGAAGAGAGTGATAATTTTTCATTCTCTTCTCGCAGCCTGTTGTAGCTGGCCTGGACTATCGAAGTACTTACATAGGTTGGGCAGCTGAAGCACACCGAGGCCTCCTTAATATGGAATATCCCGTTCGCAACGGTGTTATCCGGAACTGGGACGATCTGCAGCTTCTGTGGGAGCATACTTTTTCCCACCTTCTGGAAGTGGACACTTCGAAACATCCAATTATTGTAACCGAGGCACCAAAAAATCCCCTTCGGCACAGGGAGAAGATAGTGGAGGTGAGAACCTGAAACAATTTGTATGATCTATACTAGGACTTCCCTCAGAGGGATGAGTCTGAGCGATATTGCTGAGAATGCACATTTAATAACTTGCAATAAGTAAAGAAAATGAGATGTTACCTTTAATTGGTCATTCATTGTGATAAAATATGATGAAAATAAGCATACTGAATCATAGAATTGCAAAATCTTATATATAAAGTTGCATATACTATTTTTATAAAAGAAAAGCAAACCATGCATGGATATAAAATTGGAAATATGCAAAATGTTAAAAGTAATACAGAAAATAAAGCACCAAATTTTCCTATATTGGAAATATAACTCTTTGAAATGATGTCATGAGCATAAACAGAAGCTTCGCACCGATTTGAGAAACTATAAATGATATAAACTATTATGTTTGAAGAGAATGGAGTGTATTTTATATGGTGTGAAACCCGTCCGAATAGTTTATAATGTTGAATATCTGTTTTCCAGGGATGCAATGAGGTTGTCGATAAGAGTTAAGGAATATCCTTTTTTAAAAATTTGTCCTAAACGAGCACTTACATCTTATAAGTTACGGTGATGTCAAAGTTATAGTTTCTGACCCCAACAGTATCCTAGAAATTGCAATATTCTCAATAAATTGGGTTTAAAACTTTTTTTAGAAATTTTTTTTTTTAATTTGTGAAATTAAATTGTCGAATGTTTTAGAAATCGTTCATAACGAGAATATTATATCTTAAAAGTTGCCACCAAAAAAAAAGATTTTAAATTTTTAGTCATATCAACATCAAAGAATTCTCAATTTTAGAACTTTTTTTGCTCGTGCATTGGTGGTGATTATTGTTCCTACGCAAAATATAGTATATTTTGCAGCAAAGATGGTTACTAACATTTTTTGTCCACATTATTTTTAAATCGGCTACGTACTCCCAATGATAACGAAAAACACACAAACGTTAATGCTTTATAGCATAGAAATACAGAATCAAAAGCTATTTATCTCCTATTATATACACATAAATTATCTAATTAGTGCTAGCAGATGCATTTTTAAATATACATAGATCAATATAATGCTTCATTTTTCTTTTATTAGTATTTCTTAGTATTCATTTTTCATTTATTTGTATTATTCAGTAAAAATTAATTAAAATGTTATAGGCAGAGCTGCCAAGTCTTCGGCATTTTGGATATCGGTATTTTAATACAAAAAATGTTTTATTAAATTGGAACATTCTGCGGATTTAAAAAATAACTTTTCCTATAAGAAAATTCTGCTGTGCAATAAGCGGGGGCTTGGCATCCCTGTATAGGAATATTTCGTAATCTACTTTTTAACCTTAAAAAAAGCAACGACCATTTTTCGGGTACAAAAAGTATTGCTAATTGTTCCATTTTGCATACAAAGTACTGATTGTAATATTGATACATCTATGGTGATAAATTTTCAATAATTTTTCAAATCCCATTTATTTCATTAAAAATATAAATCTTTTATTCATTTAGTTTAAAATAAATGGTTTTTAACTAATTTCATAATACTTTTGAAATATCACTTTTCATTGGCCATTTTTTTAAAGCATTTAGAAAATGGTTGTTGTTTTCAGTCAAATATAGACTTTGGTCTGTCTGCATTTTATTTTATTATTATTATTATTTATAAATGGTGGAGAAATATTCATACTTAATCCATAACGTACATAATATATGACTCTGTTATTACATAAGTCACCTTTTTATTATTATAAAAATTATGTTTTTACTGATTTTTATTAACTCAATGGGAAAAATTTTGTGCTTTGAGCAATAGATGTCCGCATTTCATTTATTTATTTATTTTAACAAAATTCTTTGTATTTAGAAGAATTTTTATTTAAATAGGAAATCCAAATGTCGCTGTTAATAAAGAAGAAAGTTACAAAAAAAGTTACAAAACGAGTAGACGCATACTATCAAATATTGAAAAACGACGAATCCAAAAGAGACGTCGTATGAAATATCATCTTTTAAAGCAAAAAAAAAAAAAACGAGGTCTGATTATCGAGCCTACTGATTACAAAATGTGCATTACATAAAAAAAAAAAAAAAAAAAAAAAAAAAAAAAATACTGCAAATATTGATTTTTTTTTCTTTTGTGCAGTTTTGGCTTCGAAAGGTGCGCTATGTTGCAAAAAGATATAAGCGACTATGAAAACACACTTGGTAAACGTTCATGCTCAGTTTTACAAATAAATATGGCACATATATGCCCTATACACACCGAGGTACCTAATTGGTGCCAAAATGGCGTTTAGTTGCCTAACATGCTGGTTATCATATAAATGTTATAATAAATTGTTTGTTCTAAAAATATTATCATTTATTAATTGTTATTTCTTTTTTTAATAACAGAAAATGTTTTGTTTATTCCTTTTTTTTCATTTTGAAATATATAAATAACGTGTTATTATAGCATGCTATATGTATCTGGTAATCAAAACGATGTTTTCGCCGAGTTGGCATAAAAAATCTCGGCAAACCCGATGCTTATATCTCTAGTATATTATCTCAAGTATTTTATTTATGTATACTATAATTGTTTTTACATACCACTTACTTCTTCTTGTATATAGAAATAGGTAAGTGGCTCCTTTATGCAGTATAAATTGTATAAATCTTTAAAAAATAGCTTTCGTTGCCTCTTTTTGGATCGAATTAAAAAAAAATCGATGTCTAATTCCAGTATTGCTCCCAGGTATGCATACATATTCCAAATTTCAAAGTTGATGCCAACAGGAAATGGATGGAAAATGGGAAATGATGTCACATATGCACCAGGGTACATAATTGGCGTCAAAATGGCATTATTTTACCTGAGATGGTAACCCGGCTTTATTTATTTATTATTTGTTTATTTACTCATAAAATATTTATTTACTTTCATTTCCCTTTTTTAATTATATAAAATATTTCTTTCTATAGTTATTAGGATGAGCGAAGCGAATCCTCTACTAGGCCACTCAAGTTACACTTTGTCGTACACTTTATAAAAAATCTATTCAGTATTTTGACTTGAAATTAAACATAAGAATAAATTATGATATGTAGATTTGCAGAATGTTATTTTTCTTACAGAATAACCTTTAAAAAATATTATTTTAATAATTAATTTATTCTATTATGGATGCATTTCTGCAAATAAAAAATTGAACGCGTATCTTTTTATTTTCAGAATAAAAATAAACCATGGGGTTAGTAATTATAGATAAAATCATGATTAATTAATTAAATAAAATATATTTTCATTATTCCTCCAAAATCGTTTGCAAATAAAAAATTTAACCCGTATATTTTTATTTTAAGAAGAAAAATAAACTATGGGGTTAGTAATTATAGATAGAATCATGATTAATATATTAAATAAAATATATTTTCATTATTCTGCCAAAATTATTTACGCAGTTTATACTTACGGATTTTAAAAGAATTACATTATGATTTATTTATTTAGGTATTTACTTTGGTAAAGTGGCAACAAAAAGAATCGTAAACAAGTAAAATTAATTCTTATACTTGGTATTTAAAGCAATCCATACCAAATCCATCCATACTTGGTATTTAAAGTGAATATTTTGTTAAATTTTGTAAGTTTCTTAAGTCTGGTATTCGAAATGAAAGATTAAAAAATAATTTAAGAATATTTTAATTGATTGAAGAATAATTTAATTCAACCAAATTAAATAAATTAACTACGTTTATAAATAATTTCTGGAAGGTATTAATAATTTAAAAATGTCGGGAAAAGAACACTTATTGGCCAGAACGAACGCCGTTACTGGCCATTGGAAAATGTAAATACATCTTTAAAACTTTTAGTTAAAAATTTAATAAATATATTTTGTAAAAAAATGCTTCGAAAATATTTTTATTTATACCAGCCTTATATCATAAATAAAAAAAAAAGGCACTCCGGGAGTGCCGACAGAAGTGAAAACTTGAACAATTATGTGTGTATTTTTTTAGTCGTCTGGACATATTTTATTGTGCAGAAAATACTTTTAAATGAAGTGTTTTTTATTCATTATTATAAACTACTGCTACAAAAATTATATTACAATTTTCATTTAATGCGCTATTGTACATGAAAAATAATGCATATTATTTTACATACAAAAATTGCAATCTATTGCTTAAAACATAAATTTACAAATGCATGAGATATGAAATATCGTCAGTTGGTATTCTTTGAAATAAATACCCATAAAACTTATGAATTTTCATCCCCATTTCAACAATTCTTCCATCATCATCATCATCATTATTATCATTATATTCTAGATTTGATATTATAGGTTTATGGTAACTAAAATATATAGCAAACAATTTTGATTCAATTCTATTTAAATATCTTGTAATGACTGCATCAATGGTAATTTTTTATCTCTCTGTGCTAAGATTGCGATGTTGGTCATTGTTAAATCAAATTTTCTATTTAAAAATTCAATTAATTGTAGATTTTCATCATCCACAAAGTTGATGTTGAAATCCCTA
Source organism: Maratus speculifer (assembly GCA_964019185.1). Classification (NCBI taxonomy): domain Eukaryota; kingdom Metazoa; phylum Arthropoda; class Arachnida; order Araneae; family Salticidae; genus Maratus; species Maratus speculifer. The sequence continues at coordinate 65,785,728 of OZ025292.1, read as the reverse complement.
CTCAAAATCATCGGCAAATCATCAAATCTCTTTCCAATTCTATCTTGAAGTAATGCAGAAGCCTCTTTAGAACAAATAAATAAATTTTCATACAAAAATTCTCATTTGCACTTATAAATGGCAACCAATACAATTAGTTTTTCATTTTCAGAGTGGCAACAACAAACACATATATCACTGATATCAAAAACATTACTACTAAACATACTGGTGTACCTCACATGCACATTCACATGAATTGTGGAAATATATGCCCATTACATCAAACAACCTTTTATAAATAGCTACTCCTGCTGCTGGACGACCGTATCTTCTGAAACTTGCAACAAATTGAATAGTAATCAAACAATATAAGTTGTTAAACTTTAAATACAATTTTTTAAAAAATGGTTGGAAAGTGCAGCATAATCGATGCACAATATCATGATTTTTCTTTCTTAACTTTTTATTCCATCTGGTAACAGTATATTTTGTTAAACTTTAAATACAATTAAAATTTTTAAAGATGGTTTTGAAATGTAGCATAAATTGATGTGCAATGTCATGTTTTTTCTTTCTTAACTTTTTATTCCATTTGGTATCAATTTATGTTGTTACTATTTAAATACAATCAAAAATTTAAAAAAAGAGAGAGAGAAAAATGGTTGGAAAGTGCAATGTAATCAATGCGCGATGTCATACTTTTTCTTTTACCAGAGGGATACCAGATTTCTGATACCAGAGGGAATAAAATGTTAAATTTTATTCTCGATCTTACGCTTTTTCGATCAGCATCACGTGACCCTGACGCGAGTTTGGAAGTTTTTACCCATACAAAAAGTGCTCAGCGCCGCTAAAGAAGTTTTCACTTCAAAATTCCGAGGAAATTCTTAGTTATTTGGCTGAATTTACATTTCTAAAATTTAAATGCGCCAAAACATGAGGTAACGTTTTTGCTTAGTAAAGATGCAAAAATAATATAAAAAAAGTAATGTTCCTTTCAAATATTTATCTCATGAAATAATGCTTCGAAATCCAAACTAAGCACGGCTTTTGCTAGTTAATTATTATTATTATTATTTTATTTACTGTAAGTTCTTTTTGAAAATAGAAAATAATTTAAAAATGTGTATGTAAGCGTTATTTGAAAACGGAGTTTTCGCCAAATGGGCTTTGAAAAAAATTGCGCCAAATCTGATGCGCTTGTGGTATCCGTGCCGAAAAATTAATGACCAGAATTGACTTCCACACACAAACAAAATATAAGTTAGAAGAAAACATGCAATAAAAATAAATATAAAGGGAAAATGATGTAATAAAAGAAACTTTTTATTTAAAAACGTAATTGTTTCTAATTTTCACACGCGAAACATATAAAATATTCTTTTAGCGATCAAAAAATGCTAAGAGATTATCACAAAATCTCACGACATTTTTTTTTTTTAATATAAAAAATAACAGTTTTATTTTCCTGCATGATTAAATTTTAAAATGTTTTATTGCATTCAATATTTTTGAGTGCGTAAATGATTACTATTTACTCCATGTACTGATTCAGTTATCTACGAAAATATCCAGCCGGTGGAAATCACGCGCACCAAATTTCAGTGACGTATGCAAATAAATTGTGCTTTTTTATCAGTTTTTTTAATATAACTTTTAAACTATTTGGAATTAATTTTTAAAAGTAGGTGCATTCACAAGATTACGTTCATAGGTACCTTCTGGTACAAACAGAATCGAAATCCGACAAGTACTTTTTGAGATTTGCTTGACGAAAGAATTTTTTTGATTTTTAATATCGTTACGTATCTCTGAGTATAAAGACTTCGCTTCGCTCAGACAATAATTTTTAAAAAAATAACAAAAAAACAAGGCTGTTTTTTATTTAGTTAGCTTGGGGTTTCTACTGAATCGATTTTGATAATTATTATTTTTTTTTTATGAAAGCTGTTTATATCTAGATATTCCCGTACTAGCTATTTTTTTAAATAATCAGATTTTTATACTGGCGCAATTTTCGTTGATTTTTCATTGCATAATACAACGCCTCAATTGATAACTTCATAATTTCCTATCTTAATTGCATGATAATGTTTACTAGCAGGGGAGACCGAGCTTAGCTCGGTCAAAATTAACTTTGTGTTCAACTCGATATAGTATTTTCACTGTGTCATTCACTCGGTATTATTACTGTAAAACATGTTGTTTATTTAGAAAAACAATCAATAAGAAAACTATGTTTTTATGCGCATGTTTATAAATTTTACTTTATTTTAAAATTTACAACGAAAGGACATCGATCTAAATCACTTTTTTAGCTCGACTCTGATTGGCTTAACCATGCATCTCGAATCCTCGTAAGAATGTATAAAAAAATTCTTTACATTCTGAAAGACAATATTTTCTGCTAGATATAGCCAAATTTGGAGGCATTCTTCCATTTGGCTCCAAATACGTGTTTTGGTTTTCGTAATTTTTATAGTCGATTTTTTAGCCATATGTCGCCGATATTTTGTCAAATATCACCAAGTTATTGGCTTTTGCCATATTCTCGTGACCCTGACCCGTATTACCCAAAATGAGAAACTAATCAAATTTGATCAAGCATGTGACATAGTTCAATCGTCTTCAGGTAATCAAAAACAGTAGAATATAAAATTGAATCAAAATTGTTTAAGCCATTTTTTAGGTAAAACTAGCTTGGCAGCATTCAGCAATGAAGCGAAATGACCCACTAATATAATTTTGTTTAACATGCGACTCAGCCCAATAGTCTTCTCGTGACAAAAAACGTTTTGTTTCAAAATTTAGGTAAAATTGATTGAGTCGTTGTTATACATAATTAGAATGACCCTAGCTCATTAAGACCCAAAATGACCCACTAATCGAATTTTCGCGCGCATGTGTCCATCCAAATGGTTTTCTCTTGCTCAAAAACGATATACTACAAAGCATAGTCAAAATGGTGAGTACCATTTTCTATATAAAATTAGCATGACCCATCATGACCAACAAATGACCCTTATAATCGAAATCTCTCGAACGTGTGGCCTAGCTCATTAGTTTTAGCATGCCGAAAAACATTAGATACAAAATTTAGATAAAATAGATTGAGCCGTTTTTTAGATATAGTTAGTTTGACACTGACCCCTTATGATCCAAAATGACCCATTGATCGAATTTTCTCAAAAATCTGTCATAACCCAATGATTTTCTTGTGCCCGAAAACGATAAAATACAAAATTTAGTCAAAATTGCGCGAAACGTTGTCTAGATAAAATTAGAATGACCCAAAAGTGGCCCACTAATCGAAATTTCTCGAACATGTGACCTACCCCAATGATTTTCTCATGCCAGAAATATGTTGTATACAAAATTTCGTTAAAATCGACCCACCCATTCTTTAGATATAGCTTGACCTTGACCCATTATGACCCACAAATGACCCTTATAATCGAAAGCTCTCGAATATGTGACTTAGTCCATTAGTTTTCTCGTTTCTAAAAATTGTTACATACAGAATTTCGTTAAAATTGATCCTGCCGTTCTTTAATTATATATAGCTTGACCCAGACCCTTTATGATCAATGACCCATTAATCGAAATTTTTCGAACATGTAACATAGTCCAATGATTTTATCGTGCCAAAAAAATGTTGCATACAAAATTTCATTAAAATCGATCCACCTGTTCTTTAGATATAGCTTGACCATGACCCATTATGACCCATCATGACCCACAAATGACCCTCATAGTCGAAATTTCTCAAACATGTGATTTAGCCCATTAGTTTTCTCATGTCAAAAAACTGTTACATACAAAATTTCGTTATAATCCATCACGCCGTTCTTTAAATATAAATAGCTTGACCCAGACTCTTAATGACCCAAAATGACCCATTAATCGAAATTTTTCGAACATGTAACCTAGTCCAATGATTTTATCGTGCCAAAAAAATGTTGCATACAAAATTTCATTACAATCGATCTACCTGTTATTTAGATATAGCTTGACCATGACCCATTATGACCCATCATGACCCACAAATGACCCTCATAGTCGAAATCTCTCAAACATGTGATTTAGCCCATTAGTTTTCTCATGTCAAAAAACTGTTACATACAAAATTTCGTTATAATCCATCACGCCGTTCTTTAAATATAAATAGCTTGACCCAGACTCTTAATGATCCAATATGACCCATTAAAATTTTTTCTCGAACATGTAACCTAGCCCAATGTTTTTCTCGTGCCCGAAAACCATAGAATGCAATTTTTAGTCAAAATTGCATGAGAAAATCTCTAGATAAAAATAGCATGACCCACAGTGACCCCAAAAATGACCCACTAACCGAATTTTCTGGAACATGTTACCTAACCCAATGGTCTTCTTGTAATCTGAAACGATACAATATAAAATTTGGTCAAAATCGTTAGAGCCGTTTTTTAGATAAAAATGGCTTGACCCATAATGACCCAAAAATGACCCACTAATCGAAATTTTTGGAACATGTGACCCAGCCCAATAGTTTTCTCGTGCCAAAAAACGATTGGATACAAAATTTCCTTAAAATCGATCCAGCCGTTCTCAAGATATAAATAGCTCGATCTTGACCCATTATGACCCGAAATGACCCAAAAATCAAATTTTCTCGAACATGTGACCTAGCCCAATGGTCTTCTCGTGCCCGAAAATGGTAAAATCCAAATTTTTGCGAAAATCGTTAGAGCCGTTTTTGAGATAAAATTTACCCCCCCCACCCCCCCCCCCCACCCCCCCACACACACACACACAATTTTTGCTCGCATTATAGTATAAGATGTATAGGTAAAAAGTTTAATTTTCAATAGTTTGAAAAGTTGAAATCAAACATTCGTAAGTAATATTTGTTTTAAGAGCTAAGGCAACCAATATAAGATTGAATATTTATTATAATTATTTTTGTGATTTTTTATATGAATTTAATCAATCAAAATATTTTTATTTGTCATATTTAATAGTTTTCAACTGGTTTATTGTTATTTGTTTATATCAGCCATACACAACCTGCCGCGCATGTGGCCCAGCGACGCTTCATGTGTGACCTGAAACACACTTCCATTAATCCATATTTATATAATTAATTGAGGTGTGCATAAAAAATTACAAGATCGTCAACATTGTTTTATATATTTTCATGGAAAGATAAAATCTCCTGTTATTCATAATCAACTTAAAATTATGCCAAAAGCTGTTTCCTTAGTCAAAACTTCTTTTCGCCTGCAGTCCTATTTGTCCTATAGTGAGGTAAAACAGTTCTTAATCTATTACAATAATCAAACATGAATCCTAGTGATATTATTACCTTTGTTATATTGCATTATTATACAACTTATGTTATTTTAATTATTGTTTTTTAATCTTTTTGTAAGTGTGTTGCGGCTCTCCTAAAGTCGGAAACTTATATTTGCGGTTCGCTTAATGGCGGAAACTTACGTTTGCGACCTTCGAGAAAACAAGTTGGAAATTGCACGTGAAGCGTAGCAAATGAGGTACGTTCGTACGATAACGAAGTTTTAATAATATTCAGATCTTGCAGTTATAGTAGATATTCTTCTGATACAGTATAGTGGTCGAAATCTTTTTTGTGTTCCTGTAAATATACAGGAAGTAACTTTTCTACACCTCAACAACATATATCTTATTCATAAAATGTGAAATAGTTTAGTGTAATTTAAACATGCCCCAAACAATGTTTTCACGCTTAGCATTATGTAATGGAAGACTTTTGTGTGGCTCTGTAATTTAATAATAACTAGCTGCACCCGTCGAAATTCGACGAAAAAGAATATATATTAGATAGGGGGAACTGGGGTACATTGATACATGGGGCACATTGATACACCCCCTCTACCGCTCACAGGGCCATTACAGGAAGTTTCACAACAGCTCCAAAAGGTGATGCTAGTGTATTCAACTACATACAGAAAATCTTGGAATGATTCAGCAGTTTGATGAAATGGGACGGGTGATTTATTGTTTTTGTTGTTCAAAAGTAAGTTTCAGTTGTACAATTGAAATTCTATTATACAACTGTTCCAGTATTTTCAACCAAAATGAATACTCTCCCTGGTAAGTACTGCTACTCTTTATCAGTTCCTCATTATTTATTGTTAGATATATTGTGAAGTGTTGGATTTGAGACTCATTTTATTCAAAATCGCTGTATGGGGCACATTGATACAGTTTATGACGGGGCACATTGATACAGCCTAAATCCTTTAATAGTTCATATTTTCATTATCTTTTATTATTTTTTTTACCATACACTCCTTAATCCAACCTTTTTTTCACGAAAAATTTCTAATATTAGTTTTTATTGAAGTGAAATAGCTCTAATTTCTTTATATTAGAGCATTTTATAGTATTTTTGAAAACAGAAGACGTAGGAACTTACCCAGCATCTAGTGCTAGTAGAACTAATAAAAGAAAAGGACGGCATTCTGGCAAATCTCGAATTTATATCGATTCTCCAGAGAAAAAAGTATTTTCGACATGAGAAATGTTAAGTAAGAGAAACAAACTGCAGAACAGAAAATGATACTTATATTATAAACAGAATTTTTAATATAATTATCCTTTATTTTCTGTTTATGAACCTATTTGTAAACAGAAAAACTGGTAATTTTTTCATCTTTCATAAGAAAGAAGATAATGCTGGGGTTGAAGTGCTAGATATGACAAAGTTACCACAGCCAACAATCAGACAAGAAACAGACAGAACATCAAGTCATAATATATTTAATTTTGATTGCTTTAATATTGCTTAAAAATAAATTGTGGGTGATTTGAATTTTTATAAATAAATATAAAATGGTTTTCTAACTCATTTTTTATGAAAAATATGCATTGGTATTATTTTGTCGTCATTTTTCTTAAACGTATCAATCTGCCCCGGGGATGGGGCACATTGATACAAATGACTTTTTTTGATTTTTTTAAAATTACATGCAAAAATACTACATAAAACAATGATTGTACATTTTTATAACATACTACACAAGTTTTGCTGTCACCTCATGGAAAAAAAACTTGAATTTTCTACTTTCTTGACACCAAAAAAAATCTTAGAAAAAAACTGTATCAATGTACCCCAGTTCCCCCTAAGTATCTTACATTTAAAGCTTATGAATAACAAAAATGAATGACATAAAAGAAAAGTGTACTTAGAAGAAAATATAAATTTTATTCAGTTTTATCTATAATAAATAGAAAATCAGTTTCATATTGGTTCAATGAAAGTTTTTTTATTTTCTTTTTGAGTTAAGATTTAATTTTTCTTTTCGAGTTAAAGTATTTCTTTACATACGACATTAGTTGTTGTGTTGCTTTTTGGAACTGTTTGCACTTTCAAATTTTTAAATGAACGTACTCGAGACATCGCAACATATGCCGTGGTTAAATACTGGCTCAGGTAAATAAATATCAACAGAATCCATTGTTTGCCCTTGTGCTTTATTAATTGTCATGCAAAATGCAACACGAATAATGAAAACATTCTAAATGAAACGGGAAGAGTTGTATCTGATGGCATTAAATCCATTCTAGGAATCAAAACTTTTTTTGCAACTCCCTCGCCAGTAGTAACTGCTAGATCCAAAAAATTATCGTACATGTTTTTTACAATTTACCTAGTCTCTTTTAAAAGACTTTCGTGTGGACTTAAATTTCTTAGTAATATTAGAATTGCTTCGATTTTTAATGTGAGAATGTGTGGAGGCAACCACTTAATTCTAAGCTATTTAAAAATTTCGTTGGAAATTGGAGGATTTCCTTTTTCTCTTTCAGTTATTAAATTATTTCTACTCATGTATGTTCTGGATGTGCGAGGTATAAGGTTAATAACTTTATGGTTAAATTTCACTGCAATGATCGTTTTTCGGGGCTGGGATTGAAACTTTAGCCAATTTGGTGATACTATCTGAAAATGAAAATCCTTTTCGAAAAATTTGGGATACGATGTCATTTTCTGCTATAATAGACGGTAGTAAACATACTTTATTTGAGTCTCCAGAGAATTCTTCATTCATGCAAGAATTTCTCCATTACCTATTTTAAGCAAAAATTCCGAAAATTCAGATTCTTCTGGTCTTAATCACATATCTTTTAACAATTTAAATATGTTAAATTATGACCAAAGAGTCGAAAACTTAATGCAGTTTTGAACTATGCTTTGTTTTGTTCTTTGTTTAGTACCAATTTTGTAATTGTGGCAACAGAATCACTGCATTTTCCCTTAAAATTGAAAAAAAAAATGGAAATTAAAATGCGTATACTATTTTAAAAAGTCTGTTAAAAAATCCAGTGAATTTAGGTTATATTTCGTTTAATAATTTGGATAATTGTGTTTTATAATATTTTATTAATATTAGTTTAAAATAATTCGCGTTTGTAATGACCGAAAGATGGCGTTGTAATAGACCTGATAATCGTTTGTTTACGTTTGTTTGTTTACGTTCCATGCTGTAGCACTGTAGCATAGAACCAGTTTAAAGAGCTATTTAAAGTGCAGTTTTTTATCTTTTTTATTTAATTATGGGAGATAAATTACAAATATCGACAATTTTAGAATTTGTAGATGCTGGAAAATCTAGTAATTGCTTTAGAGAAGCTGAAGCATGAAAGCATTGTGTTGCTGTCATGCTATTTTGCCATGAGTAAGTCAAATGTATTTTTTTATATTATAGATCTAAACTTTGTGTATAAAATTTTGATTTTAGATAATTTTAATACAAAGAACCCAACGTTGCACGCGTTATAGAACTGTTTATTTATTTATCGGCCTTTTAAACACTGATTTCATGCTCACGGTATCAGTTCTATTTCGTTTTTCAGACTTTGTCCGCGAGAGGGCGTCTATTTCATTTCAAACGCGAATATTGTTTGAGAGTTAGACTGACCAATATAAAATGTATTTTTTACTGTAACTAATTTTCTATATTTATTATAAGTCAATGAAACTGTTCTTTTTTAAATATTTTCATTCGTAGAATTTCGACGGGTTCCACCTCGTATTTGTAATATCAACAAAACATTTTAATTATTACAGAAACAGAGAGTTACTAAAACTGCATAACCAACCCAATACACATTTACAGCACTTGCAATAAATTTAATTTATTAGTTTGTAGTCTCCATGAACTTGTCATAATTAGTTTTATTGCCATGACAACGAAAAGAAAAACGATATCTTTGTTATTAAAAAGAATAAAATTTTTGTGTTTGTTATTGAAATGTAGAAAACGTTTTATTTATTTTTATTTTAAATAATAATTTAATACAACGAAATGATTGTAATTAATTTTTGATATTATGTAAAATAGAAAGATCGTAATACCGGCAAATCACAGGTTTTATTCTTTTTCTTCCTTTTTTTCTTTTCTTTTCTTTTTCTTTTTTTTTTTTTTTTTTCCTAATATGACATCAGTTACATTCTCCTGATTGGTGGAAAGTCGTGGAAAGTAATAAAGAAAATTAAATTTCTATTATAGTGAGAAAAACTTAACCTGTTGCCACTGTTTTGAGGAAATGTCGCGAAAAAGCTTTTAAATTTAAAAATAAAATATAAAAATGGAAATAAATTAAAAATTAGCCAGAATGGGCACATCTACACATGAACAGCTTTCATTTTAAAAAATAATTATCAAAATCGGGCCAGTAGAAAACTCAGGGCTGATGACTAAAAAAACAGCCAGGTGTTTTAAATATATAGATTCTTTTTTGCATCACAGATTGTACAGAATGTATATTTTAATATATATATTCTTCATTAGATTCTTTCAATTCTATTATATTCGAATGAGTTTAACATCATTAAAATGTACTTAAAACTATTAATTCCTATTAATCGTAATGCGATGGAGTACTTTTGATTGTCCCTCTAAATAAAGTATACATCCGATTTTCTAAAATTTAAAATGACTCGACAAAATTACGCTTAAGTTATATATTTTAAATATCGTGCGATTTAGTTGGGCAGTTTTTGCTTTGCGGGGCAGACAGACTGACGAACTGACAGACTGAACGACGAATATAAGTGCTAGATATTTATATAATTACGGACGTACTTAAAATTATTCAGATCTTGTTCTAATAGTACACAGTATTTCGAATACAGTATATCAGCCAACATCTTTTGGTTGTCCCTGTAAATACTATCTGATTTCTTTTATACAGGAAATAACTTGTAGTATTCCTCAGCAACATATATCAATCTCATAAAATTTTAAATAGTTAATTACAATTAAATGCGCATCAAACAATGTTCGCCCTATACCATTATCTAATGGAATACTTTTGTGTGGCCTTGTAAATCAATAACAAATGTTCTTTGTACCACAGATTATGCAAAATGTATATTATAATATGAACTTCATAGATGCATATCAATTTTATTAAGTTGGAATGAGTGTAACTCCATTAACATGCATTTGAAACATTTTTCCCCATTGACCGTAATATAACGGAATATTTTTTATTTTCCCTGTAATTGATCTATGCATCCGATTTTCATAAAATTTGAAATGAAACGACAAAATTATGTAATAATTATATATTTTAAATTTCAAACGATTCGGTTGGGTAGTTTTTGCGTCGTCATATGCGGACGGACGAACAGGCGGACGGACGGAGAGACAAACGGACTGGACGACAACTATAGGTGCTACGTATTTACATTATTACGAACGCACCTAAAATGTTGAGTATGGTTTATTTACATTTATACTCAAGTAGCACGTGTCTAGAAGATTTTTGGAACAGATGTCTCAATTCGTAATTTATAAAGTACTAACAGTCCTCGAGGCGTTGCCCATGCTAATACAGTAGGTGAGGAGATTCCTGGTAAAATACGCAAAAATGTAATAATGAAAACAACATATAAAACATAAAATTAAGACAAGATTAAACAAAAATTATGCTCCTTTGTTACAGAGGCTCCCACATTTTCGGCTATGACAAGATCCCAGTCACAACTTCGCCAAGATCCTTACAAACTTATTTGTGCATTCTATATATGCATATGTACATTCCAAACGCTGATTGATACTCTAGATTTATTTTGTATGTATCTGATAGAAATAGTTAAAGGCGATTTCTGAGAAATTATTTTTTTCGTTAATTCCATGTTCGATAAACTTCATTACATAAAATGTTCTAACTCCATTTCGATGAAATTTCGTCAAAAAACTTTCCATATGACTCACTAGGTTCTGAACTAGAATCTAAGCTCTATGTGATAATTTAACTTTTTTAAAGGTAATCGAACATTATAAAATTAATTTTTATAAGAAATATGTATACTTTGACCTATTTTGAAGTATTTCAGTTAATTTTGAAGATATTGTAAAAACGCTACAGTTCAGTGTGCAGGTCAGTTTAATAGTAGTATGTAGCACAAAGGAAATCGAAATGTATTTATTTAAGGTTGTCTCTAAGGTTTCTTCCGGTTTTTAACAAAAAAAAACCCCAAGCAAATCTCGAAAACGGCAAGATTTTATTGAAGAATATTTGTGCTATTCTGTTCTGAGAACCTTCTCCTACATTTCCGGGAGTTTTATAATGCCTTCTTTCCAAAAAAATTTGATTTGGTTCCAAAACACTTACCGATGTGATTTTTTATGCCATTCAAATAGTTAATTTTTTTTATGAAAAGAATTTTCCAGAGAAAAAAGCAAATAGTAATCCGATAGAGCAATGTCCGAACAGTAGGGATAATGTGTCAGAACATCTCAATTGAGCACAAGAAATTTGTTTTTTCCAGTCAAAGATTGCCCCCAAAAGCTTTTTTTTTTTTTTTTTTTGCAATTCAAGTGCTGTTTTTGTAATTCAACTGGCACCACTTTATGAAAATAAAAATCTTTTACTCAAACTTTGACAACATTTGCAACATAGAATACTACAAATCGTATTTTTAAAAATATTGGTGCGAATAGAATATTAAACAGTTGCTAGTGATCTGTTAGCGAGCAACTTTATAGATCCATTTTCAAAATAAAAAAAAATCATTAAAAAAAAGGTTGGTTTCCATGGACGAAAGTTGGAAATTTTATAATCTTTCCAGGATTGCAAACAATCCTGATCCAGTCGAGATAAAGGTCTCATTCCTTTCGCTAAAGCTGGACTCTTACAGAAGAAAGTTTTGGTTTCTATTTGGCGAAATTGGATCTAATACGATCGACATCCACCTAACTAGACCATCAATTCTAAAAATTACTACTGGCAACTAGATGAACAAAAATATCAATAGCCATGAAACCCCCGAAATGGCAAACAAACGAAGTATTATCTTCCATTTTGATGATTCCATTCCACATGCATCTTTGACTGTCAGAAACAAACTTCTTGCATTCGATTGAGACATTCTGACCCATCCTCCTTACTCTCCGAACGCTGCTTCGTCCGATTACTATTTGTTTTTTCCTCTCAAAAATTCTGGTCACCAAATAAAATGAACTCTTTTAGTGACATAAAAAAAATCCTCTCGATAACAATTTTGCCGCTAAATCAAAACAGTTTTGGAAACAGGGAGTTGTTAAATTACCAGAAAGACAGATGGTTTGTTCAACAGATTGGCACAGGCGTTCTTCAATAAAATATTGCCTTTACCGAATTTTCCATGGTTTGTTTTTTGCAAAATAACGGAAGGAACTTTTGGGACAACCTAATAGTTGAATTAAGAGTATGCTTCTGCCATAAACATGAAATTTTGTTTAAAAAAATCGAATAAGGAAAAGTCTTTTAAAAGGTTATGACGATATTGTTTGGATTTTATGTTTTTCCATCATTTTATATCACTATTGAACTAAAAATATGTGTATTTATTCAATATTGTACTTTTTTAAAGCAGCCTGGACGTATGCAGCTATCTTAAGAAATAAAACAAAAACTGTGTTTGTTTGTTTGTTTGTTTTTAGCTCACAGGCTATCATAGCCTGAGAGCTTATGTGCCCGCCCGTTCTGTATGTATGTTCGTACGTAACGCGATAACTCATGATAAAAATATCCAATCCACTTGAAATTTTGTATGTAGGTATATCCTGACAAGGCGCTTCCCTGATTAGTTTTTGGAGTTCATTCGATATGTATAAGAGGGGGAACGGGGGCTCATGCCCCTCCCCTTAATAGAAATAAGTGGGTTTTTCTTGCAGAATTAAGTTTTTGTTCAAAATTTAGATATGGGATCATTCTGATGAGGCGATTCCGTGACTGTTATTAGGTGTTCATTGAATAAGTATAAACAGGGGGAACGGGGGTTCTAATGCCCCTCCCTTTAATTTATATAAATGGGTTTTTCAAGCAGAATTGTCAGATTTCGTTCAAATCTATTAATAGTTTTGGCAGTTTAATGGTTAAGTATAAAAGAGGGGGATAACTCCTCTTAAATTATACAAATGCTAAATGGGTTTTTATTAAGAATTATCCGATTTGCTCTGAATTTTGGATATAGATTTTTTATATGATAAAGCATGCCCTTGATAGTTTAGGAGGTTCAATGATTAAGTATAAAAACGGGGAAAGGGGAGAGCTGTTTCCCCTTCTTAATTTCTTTTTCGAACGGAATTAACCCTTGAAAATATAAGGCTGTAATGTACAATTAGTATGCGTAGCCTGCGAGCTCAATGCCATCAGTTTAACTGGGCAGTATTCTTTTTATTTAACTACTGCATTAAAAATATGTATTTATCTACAAACGCTATTAAATATTTTCTAGGAAACTGGAATTCCTACAATATTTTATACAATGGCAACAACAAAAAAAAAACCATGTAGCAGATTTGCACTGTAAATCAAAAAATCTTTAAGATTACTAAGAATTTTTCGGAAAATTGAGGATGCCTAGATTTTTTTATTTCTACCAAATGTAAATAAAAAGAAGTGGTAAATTTTCCATAATGGATTTCGGTGACATACCAAATTAATTTTATCTTAAAGGACATTGACCTTAAAAGAATGGGGACTTGTAGTCATGAGAATAGGCATACTTTTTAAGATAAGCATTGAATTGAATGCTTATAGAAGAGAGATTTTAAAATAACATATTTCTTTACTTTTAAACGAATTACTTTTAAAGAGGCATAGTATACTTTCTAAACTATTTTTATCAATTTTGAATAATATTTATATTTAATAATAAAAAGCAAATATATATATATATTTTAAATCTTTTAGAACAGAAAAATTAATTAAAATTTAATTTAAGAAATTAACATTTTTAAAATAATTACTACTTTTTTAAATGTGGATTTTTCTGCTTTATTTTTTCCCGCTATTACATTTAATAATTAGTTTCTTTTTTCCCTCATCAAGGGAAAATATCAAGAAACCCATAATTCAAATTTTTAAAAAAGTATTTGTTAGCCTGAAGGTTAATTATAAATGTTAAATATATCATGGAAAACTAGTAAAAGAGAAAAGAAAAAGACTCTATCTGAATTTGGAAAAAAAGCAAGCAAGTTATGGAAATATGAACATGAAGAAAAATCAGTTTAAAGTTTTCATTTGCAAAAGTAACATGTTTAAACTTCTGATTTGTGTGAAGTTCCTGCACAATTCTATAAAATACACAAATAAAAGTATATATACACGCTTGCATATAATTTAATTACATGACATAAAGTTTTAACATCACTGATCACTAAAAAATTAAAAATAGAAAATGTCCTCATTTGTCATTATTTTTATGAAATATTACTTATTAATAACATATATTATATGAGAACGTTTATAAGTTTCATACACATTTAGAATAAAAATTTAAAATCAGTCAGCTCCAGAGTTCTCGCTTCGCTCGCCATTGCGCCAAATTGCAATTAAATTCTTCATTTGGCAAGTAAACAAGCGATTAGATTCGCCAAATTGCTAGTGCTCAATTTTTGCTATTTCTTTCCTTTTTTTTTTTTTTTTGTTTTGTTTTTCATACACATGCATATATATATATATATATATCTTCAATAAATACATATTTTTTTAGCATATTTGCAGCGGATAGTTGAAATTAGATTAATAACAATCATTGTCGCAGTTATAAAAACTTAGGCTATTTTAGAACATATTAAAAAAAAGAGGTACGTTAAAAGATTATTATTATTATTTTGTGCTACACGGCGAATCTATTTTGTTAATATTTTTTTCATTTGGCGAATGTTTTTTTTTTATTTTTAATTAGCCAAATTACTAATGTTTGCCAAATGTCAGCGAGAACACTGGTCAGCCCTACCTGCAAACCCATCTTTTTTTCATTTTTGAGGCATCCCTGCGCCTGGAACCAAATTAATTTTACAATATGATGGGCTTTTTTATCATATATGTGACGTGGCGTACGTTAAAGGCACTGGTACATATGCCCGTAGTTCTTTCACATGACTAAATTAACGCAAATTGCCACTGTTAATGCCCTGACTTTTCGCCATGAAGAAAGTAAAATAATTCGCAATAACCTTGGGTTTGTTCACTAATGATTTAAATTAACCTGGATTACTGAGTGGATCTGGCTTCCCTTTAAATTCTATCATCGTCCATAAAATCTATAACTTCTTTATCATTAAATATACATCTTTGAAATTT
Source organism: Maratus speculifer (assembly GCA_964019185.1). Lineage (NCBI taxonomy): Eukaryota > Metazoa > Arthropoda > Arachnida > Araneae > Salticidae > Maratus > Maratus speculifer. The sequence goes on along the minus strand of OZ025292.1, from coordinate 65,770,143 downwards.
TCCCAGTATATTTATAAAAGATGCATTTACAGTTTAAATCAATTTAAAAAATCGATATTTTGACCATTTTCAAGACACTGTGCTCTTTAAACACATTAATAAAAGGGTGTTTATTTAATATATATATATATATATATTACTTTTATTGATAATAATTATTCAATCACAACTCGTTCGAATGATAACGAAACTTTTACACATAATTTTTCTTGTCTTTTAAGCTACTTTTTGAATATTTTAACACCCCTGGAGCTTTCGTGGCCATTCAAGGTGTGATGGCCCTGTATGCAAGCGGTAAAACGACGGGAACCGTTTTAGATTCCGGCGAAGGAGTGACCCACGTCGTGCCTGTATACGAAGGATACGCTGTTCACCATGCCATCTTGAGGGCGGAATACTCTGGTTGGACGGTCACTAATTATCTGCGCGATCTATTGACAGAAAGAGGCTATTACTTCACCACAACGGGTAAGTTTGTATTTAAACATTTTCATGGATTCACTTTTATTAAGGGGTGCGGTTGAGTGTGTTCTGACGGAAAATTTTCAAAATGTCTGATGTACTGTATACTACTACACCGAAATCGGAATATTTTTAAAACTTTGTTATAGTACGAACGCACCTCATTTGACGTGCAATTGCCGACTTGTTTTGTTTTTCTTTTTGAATAAGCTTATAGGTAGGCATAACATATGGAGTTTGTTCATTCAAAAACTAGGATGAATAATTACTAACATTTTCTTTGTTAATATAGACACAACTGAATCTACACTATAGTAAGATCTCCCATTTTCAGACAGCAAATTTGAAATTTTTTTATTTAATGATAATACGTTTTTGATTTTGGAAGTCAAAATTACTTTTTGTTCAAATTGTTCAAAATCAATATACAAGGTGGCCAGAAATAAAACACCCCTACTCTGACCTCCATGGATATCGAACTACTCAGTGTAAAGGCTCAAAATTTTGTACACATACTATTCAAAATATGGGGAAACGGATTTCACGAAAAAAAAATCAGTTCCTGAAATCACCGATAGGTGGCGCTGCACAACTGGAACTATGATCAAAAGACACAAATAATAATAAAAATTAAAATGTTTATGCGGAATGGAATACTTCCATGCTTCCTTTTTAATTTTTCTGCCCCTTATGGAAAATAAAAATAGTAAAGAAGCTAGAACTCCCGTTGTAACTGCAATTTCATACTGTAACCAGAAAAATTTGCGTAAAGCATGGGTAGAAGCCATGTTCTGGGTATAAAAGAAGTTAAAAGGTGGGGAATGTCATTCTTATTAGTGATGGCTGTCACGCTGCCAGAACGCGCTTTGCTTGTGAAGTTGTTTTACGAGAATAAAGGAAATGCTCCAGCAGCACTTCGAGAGTTTCGCCGACTTAAGGATTTGCGTAAGGGACCATTGCTTCCACAAGCTCTCAGGAGAATGATCGCTCGATTCGAGGAAACTGGACATCTTGGAGTTCAGCCTGGTCGAGGGCGCAAACCGGTTCGTTCAGATGTCGTTGAAGATGTTGCCACCGGTATTGTTGAACAGTCAATGGATAATGTTTTAGGCTGCAGTAGTGCACGTGCAATGTCACGACACTTGGGTGTTCCCTATAGCACAGTGTGGAACATACTCAGAAAAATGGTGCATTGTTTCCCGTACAAAATCCGCCCTAATCAACAATTGCTGGCCACAGACAGGGAGATGCGACTGACCTTTGCATTGACATTTCTTGCTAGAGTTGAAGTGGATGCATCGTGGCCGTGGCAGATTCTGTGGAGCGATGAGGCCCATTTCCACCTCAGTGGAACAGTGAACACCCATAACTGTCGCATATGGGACTCGACAAACCCCCGTACCTTCCAAGAGATTCCACTCCACTCACCGAAAGTTACAGTCTGGTGTGGATTCACAGCCACATTCATCCCTTTTTCGAAGAGGTTACTCCCATTGGCCTTGAGACATGTACCGTGACGGCCAACAGGTACAAAAGGATGCTCGAAACATTTGTTGTACCCCATTTGCAGCAGCGCCAATGCCTTGACACCATTACTTTTATGCAAGATGGAGCACCTCCACACATTGGACTCCCTGTGCAACAGTTTCTTCGCCAACATTTCACCAATGACAGAATAATCAGTCGCGCGTTTCCGACAACTTGGCCATCTCGTTCACCGGATCTTAATCCGTGTGATTTTTGGCTTTGGGGACACTTAAAAAACCTTGTTTATCGAGAACGTCTGGTAACCTTGGCAGATTTGAAAGAGAGTATCAGTCTGCATGTGAGAAGCATCTCAGATGACCAGTTACGATCCGCAGTTGAACAAGCTGTCCACAGACTTCACATTTTACATCTTCAGGAAGGGAACCATATTGAGCAGCATTCCCTGCATCGATAATGTCCTTGTTTCATGTATGCTTGGTACTTTCAAATAAAATGTGTTTAAAACGTGTTTTTGTGTCTTTTCAGCATACGTCCAGTGGTACAGCGCCACCTATCGGTGATTTCTGGAACTAAATTTTTTTTTCGTGAAATCCGTTTCCCCATTTTTTGAATAGTATGTCCACAAATTTTCAAGCCTTTACACTGAGTAGTTCGATATCCAGGGAGGTCAGAGTAGGGGTGTTTTATTTCTGGCCACCCGGTATTTTATATAATTTCCATATACATTTACAATAGTTGAATCTTTTCAAACCATTGATGGTGGAGTTTGTATTGTACCAGTAAATTTGATATATTGGGTATTTTTTCTTCATCAATTTTAAATTGTCACTTATTAAGTATTTTTTTTTCCCTTTCAAATCTCATACTTTCAGATAGTCTAACAAGGAAGGTCTCCATTGGGGGCATACTCAGAATTTTTTGAAAAAAAATACGAATTAAACTACTCATGTAGGTAATAAAGGATCAGCGAAAATTAGCGGCGGAATTACATTATTAGATATGTAAAAAAATAAAATAGTTTGGAATAATTGGCGTGAAAAGCTGAAAGCGACGCGGGATTTGGCGAGCAGTGCATTTCCTCGCCAAAAGCGGGCAATTTTAACGAATCTGAAAATTGATTTTAATTGACTTCACTGTTAAAAATCTGCAGCATTTACTGCAACGTCACTCCACTACTTTTATAGAATATCTAACTTCTGACCAATGAGAATGCTCCATAGCACGGTGAATTGACCGTGTCATACACTGTTAAAAATCTGCTGCATTTTCTTGCAACGCACTCCACCGCTTGTATATAATATCTCTATTCCAACCAATGAGAAAGCTCCATTTCACGGTCAAGTAACCGTTTTCTATACAAGCAAGGGAGTGCGTTGCAACAAAATGCAGCAGATTTTTAACAGTGCATTTTTCAATTTGGAACAATTTTAATCAATTTAAATTGTGTTTTAAATGATAAAATATATTATTTTCATTTTGTTATAAGTACATATAAACATATATGACGAAATTACACTTAAAGTAAAGTAAAAATGCAAAACTAAAATTACTTAAACAAAACTTATTTAAATAAATTGAACATAGAAAGTTTTTTCTTTAAAAAGTATTCGAAGCGTAAAAGCGTATTTTTCAAAATTTCGTTTTTTCGCCAACCGGAGATAAATCACCAAATAAACGAAATTTTTATTATTTTTTTACGGGCGTTATAAAGAGGTTCCGCCGAAATTTTTTTTTATAAACATATATAACAATATGAGAAGAACATTCTGTAATTTTTTCAGATTTTTCTGAGTATGCCCGTATGGAGACCTTCCTTGTAAGTTGCATGAATTCTTGCAAAACTGGGCTTGATTTCAAGCATGCTTCAATAATTTCTGTTATGTTTCCTCTCATAACAATTGGCAATCTCTGACGAAAGTTTCTATACCTAATAGTATAACCTTGCCACCAAAAAGCCTATCATTCATTCAACATTATTTCACGCAGTAAGACGAATCTGCAACTTTTTTATGCTATTTTTTATCAATTGAGATATAAAGTGAAACTTCGTGGAAATCAAGAATATCTACAATACCCTTTCAAGTTCTGTTTTTTTTCTTCTTTTTTTTTTTTCTTTCTTTAAGCATTTCTTGTGGTATTTCAAGTGTAGGAAGATAAAATAGTGCACGGTTATCCATAAATTTATGTGCACATGCGTTCGCGTGCAGCTTCTTTGAATGCATTGTACAGATCTCCATCAAATGTTCGTACCTTTTCAAAGCTCTCAGCAACAGGAGCATAAAGAAGAGGTAATTAAGTATCGATTTTCCCTCGTAGCTACCCTAGTCTCTTAAACATGTATTTTTTGCCAGGATAGTTTTTTAGTTTCCTGAGAAACTAATCAAATACTGTGACTGTTATTCATAATAGGAACTTAGGTAAATAATAATTTCTCTTTTCCTTTCTAGCTGAGCGAGAAATTTTGCAAGACATCAAGGAAAGACTGTGTTATGTGAGCCTGGATTTTACCAAGGACATGAAGAAATGTGCCAAATCCTCGAGTGAAGTAGACCACAAGTATGTTTTACCTGACGGGCAAGCGTTGACTATCGGGTCTGAAAGATTTCGATGCCCCGAATTACTGTTCAGGCCAAATTTTATGAATTTACAGGAACCCGGGTATCATGTAAGTAGTGTAGAATAACAACTTGCACAAACAGCTTTTTTTAATCATATTTTTTTACTGTCTTCAGGATTTATAATAAAATACAGCTGGATTTATAAATATGTAGATGTTTTTGGATGTCCTAAATTTATTTCATAATTTTTGAACCGATGATGTTTGTTTTACACAAATTTTGTAGGAGTTAAATTTAACTCAAGAATTAATGTACGGAATTTCTTGACATTTAGCAATTAGTTAGACTTTGGCGTAGACTTCCACGCATATCTTTTTACAGTCGCTTCCCCTTCCCACCCATCTAATTCCGAATCTACTGAAACTAAATTCTGAAAAAAATAGAGGTAGTAGATGTTAATTTAAACCTTGCAGGAAAATTATAGCGATAACTTTAGATTGCATAGTTTTTTTAGAAAAGCGTATTTACAAGCTGTTACATACAAATTTCGATTTGCGGGCATTCGTCAAAGGTGTTGAGAGTGCGCTGGTGGTACCTATCGTAGCAGAAGTATAAAAGTATTGTTATGATTTTCGGAAAAAAACGTCGGTAATTAGCCGAGATGATAATCCTTAAAGACACGGAAATTCTACAATTAGGTAAACCCGATTCCCCCCTCTTCTGAATACTAGCCCTACAATTTTATAAATATTTGTTTTCATAATTAGATAAATATATGCTTTATTTTTAATCTTATCTCTGATATCACAAAATGTATACAATACAAGGTTAAAATGATTTGAAGTATCAGATTTGATTTCATATCAGAATTTGATTATAAACTGATTTTTTTTATATGTATATAACTATATCACATACAATTTTCATTAACATTGTACTCTGCGTGATTACGTAAACGTTGATAAGACACTTTACATCCCAATGTAGATAATTCAACTTTTCCGGTAATTATAATTTTTGCGATTCCATCTTAGATAAAAGCTAATAGTTTTTAAAAATTTGTTTCCTCATCTTAATTTTTAAAATATGAAATGACTTTCTATGAAATATAAATGTGAATGCATGTGGTCCTTCAAAATTGTACATGAAACAGTGTTACATACTTGTCACTTACATATCAGTTTAAACATGGTTAGAAATGCATTTGCATTAATTTTTAAAAACATTTCTAAACGAAAAAAATGTGTCTATGGTTTACAAAATAAAAATAAAAAGTTGTAGATGATGTTAAATTGCAATAATATGCTTATTTATTTTTTCCTTTCAAAATATTTTAATCTTATGATTACTTTCTGTGATAAAAATGTCATAGAAAATATCTGTGTTATTTGTGTTATTCTAATTTAAATATTATACATTTTGTGATAGATTGTTAAATAACCAGTTATGTATTATAATCCTTATGTATTATAATCCAGTTATGTATTATAATCCTGGTATAACACAACTCTAAGTTAATTTTATGCCGCTCGTGTTTCAACCGTATCTTTTATGCATAAAAGGCAGATTTACACTTTTAAAATTCTTAAAATTTTATAGAATTTGACTCTGTCTATAACAGATCCACTGTCTATCCAACTCAACCAAGAGCCAACAAATCTGTAATTCAGCAGCCCAATTGCCTGAATAGAGTTACCTCCTTGAGTTTTTGAAAGGTTGGTAGGGGTAGAGAGGCAATAGCTCCTTCTTAATTTTTTTTTCTAATTTAATTTAATTAGCTAAATTTTCTTCTTTCTCTCGTGATTTTAAAGAATAAAATTCTTTTTAATTAAAATAAAATATGCTTTTTTGAAAAAAATACTAACCGACTTCAAAAAAAGAATCAAGCTTGGCGACAACTTGGCGCTAACGCATATGAATGAATAGTTTTAATATACTTATTGCTTGAAAACAGTTGCAACATTGAAAGATGATTTGCGATAAATCATTATTTTTTTATCAAATCCATATTTTTTCATTAAAAAATTCTAATCATCAGAATTTAATGAAATTAAAATGGGACCACATGGGTATCTTATACTTTTAAACAAAAAAAGAATTATCAAAATCGATTCATATTTAAAGAATTTATGAGTGAACAAGAAATACATACAGGTCGAAATCATAACCTCCTCCTTGAAGTCGGTTAATAATTAAACACTAATAAGAGAATAAGCTGAATGGTAACACCGATTTTTTATTCACATATATGTTGGTGATTTGAAAGTTCCTATGTAGATTGTTTGAAAATTCTTATCTTATAACATATCCAGTTGGAAATTTGGATTCATGCACATAAACAAAAAAATTATCTAGACACACGGCAGTGTGTCAGCCAAGTTCACAAAGTAAAAGGCGACACACCGGCGGCCGTGGGTTATATTACCCGAACCATTTCGAGCCACTTTTGACCCCTCAATAACTTAAATTCTATTTGACCTACACACTTGCAATTTTTTGTGTCGTATAAGACTATCTTCTAATTTCCGAATCCTAAAATTGTTTTTAAAAATCTTTTACCGTTCACGAGGAATTGACGTCTGAAAATCACTGTTTTTACCACTGACTCACTGATTCACTGACTCACTCATAGAAATGTTTGACTACTTCCAGGTGACTTAGGAAGTTGAAATTTGGTGTGGAGGTAGGTTATTGGATATATAAATAGGAAAAAATCATAAATCACCATTAATTAAACATTAATGGTTGGTTAGAGGATAAATTATTGGATTACAATGGAAGTTTATGAGAGTTTCACAAAATACCAGAAATAGTGCCAAGTTGGCGACACTTTTGGCGAGTATCAGGGCTAATCTCTGAAGCTACCGAACCGATTTCAAAAGTAATGGTACCAAAATGATGGTGCCCCGGTTCAAACATAGACTATATCTTATGTCTGTGCCACTAACCAAAAGAGGGTTCAGTAGCGAAAAACATTCTAAAAATGTGATTTTTGTTTTACTGAAGGGCCTAGAAGCACAAAATTTGGCATGTTAATTATTTATAAGATATAAATGGTCACTAATGACATTTGCTAAAAAATGTCAAATTTAAATGGGTGAAAATCCGCGAAAAGCGTTCTAAAAAAGTTCGAAATACCCATTTTAAAACAATCTCAGCAAACAACAAACCGATGTTAAAAGTAATGATATCAAAATGATGATGACAATCTTTGCTCCAACATGGGATATATCTTATGTCGATCACACTAACCCAAAGGAGGTAAAAGAGCAAAAAACATTCTAAAAATGCGATGTCTGTATATTAAGGGACTGGACTGGAAACATAAAATTTGGCATTTTAGAGTTTATGGGAATTTCGCGAAATATCAGAAATAGTGCCAAGTTAGCGACACTTTTGGCGAGTATCGGGGTTAATCTCTGAAACCACCGAACCGATTTAAAAATTAATCATATCAAAATGATGGTATTCACCCCGGTTCAAACATAGGCTATATTTTATGCGTATACCATTAACCAAAAGAGGGTGAAGAAACAAAAAACATTCTAAAATGTAACTTTTGCGTTACTGAAGGACCTAGAGCTATAAGATTTGGCATGTTAATTATTTATAAGATATAAATTATCTCTAAGGGCATTTGATGAAAAATACGGAATTCAAAAGGGGTGAAAATGTGCGAAAAGCGTTCTAAAAATGTTCTAAATTGGAATTTTTAAGCAATTTCAGCACACAACAAACCGATCTTTAAAGTAACGTTATCAAAATGATGGTGATAGTCCTATCTCCAATATAAGCTATATCTTATGTCGATTCCACTAATCCAAAGGGGGTAAAAGAGCAAAAAGCGTTCTAAAAATGCGATGTCTGTATGTTAAGGGCCTAAAAACATAAAATTTGGCTTATAAATTATCACTAAGAACATTTGTTAACAAATACAAAATTTAAAAGGGTTAAAAATGCACGAAAAGCGTTCTAAAAACTTTCTAAATAGCAATATTTAAGCAATCTTGGGTAGTTAGCGAACCGATTTAAAGAAAAAAAAAAGATGCCAAAATGATGGCGACAGTCCTTGCTCTAACAAAATTATTGGATAAATTATCAGATTACAATGGGAATATATGGGAATTTGGCAAAATACCAGAAATAGCGCATGTTAGCATGATTTTGGTGCGTAATTTTTGTTGTCAATCTAGCGATATTTCGCCAAGTTGGCTAAAAACGTTTTTGGTCGACGAAATAATCAAGTAGTACCCAATCACGTAAAAGAAACATCCTTATTAGTGGAATTTAAAGGAACATAAGCAGTCCTAATGTTAAATTTTTTAATTTGACTGAAAAAAACATTAAATAAATGCGGGGAAAAGCTGAAAGTTTAATTAATATTAAATAAAACTAATTTAACTAATTTAACCTATTTATTTCAAAAAAGAAACAAATACCTACTTATTTGACAAAAAATAATGATATCCTATCAAAAACATGAATGTGAAAAAATGCCAAGTTCGTTAAAGGTTTTGCTCAAAGAAGTGATTTGACAAAAAATAATGATATCCTGTCAAAAACATGAATGTGAAAGAATGCCAGGTTCGTTAAAGGTTTCGCAAATAAAAGAAGTGAGATCTAACTGCAAACCAAGTTCTTTCGAAGCTCCTTAAATCATAACTCCTGTCATGCATATTATTATTCAATTGCTTAAAATGATTTGTTATGTTACTTGTTATTCAATAGAGCGACTTGGCAAGTTTTCAACTACCGACTTTAATCTTTGAGTCGGAGTACAATTTAATCTAGAATCTGATTGGCAAAGATCTAGTCAATCGTGTGCTCGAATAGGTATATTGAAGTTAAGGTACTGATAAGTTAAGGAAGGGATCAACTTTAATTTCTGATCAACTAAATAGAAAAAATTTAATAAGAGAAAACTTGCTAAGTCGCTCTATTGAATAACAAGTAACATAACAAATCATTTGAAGCAATTGAATAATAATATGCATGACAGGAGTTATGATTTAAGGAGCTTCGAAAGAACTTGGTTTGCAGTTAGATCTCACTTCTTTTATTTGCGAAACCTTTAACGAACTTGGCATTCTTTCACATTCATGTTTTTGACAGGATTAATTTTACAGCATTTTAGAGCTTCTATATGTATGCTTTGCCTTTTCTGGCGGAAAAAATATTTAAAAAACGAAATTAATTTTCGTGAGAAGTGTAAGCTGTAAACTATGCTCTTTTTTTTTTTTTTTTTTTTTTTTTTTTTTTTTTTTTTTTTTTTACAGAAATTAATTCAGAAATTAATACAGAAATTAACTAATGTTCCTTCCACGCAGTACTTTTTGAATTATGCTTCAAAAACAGCCCGCATTGTTATCTGTTTTGTTATGATTAACAACTAATTCATATTAGAGATGCTTTCAAATTTTAAAACCTGAGCAATTCCCAAAGTAGTTGATTAAATGATTTCCCGTTTGGTTTACAAAGATAATTATTTACTTAAAAATCCAAGTGTGATGTCAAAATTAATTATTAATATTGAAATTTTTTAAGTTTTGCCCCATTTCTATATGATTAATACGATTAATTAGTAAGACGCTATTATTAACCAATTGGTACCAGTTTCATTTTCATATGATGATTTTGGGAAAACTTTGAAGGATGTGTTGTGGTTTATTATTATTACTATTTCATTGGCTGTACATAATTTTTCACATAATGAAGAACACGTCTAAAGCAATTCTGCAATTGGAACTATGCCTCTAAATCTGATTTAAGAATTAACTATTGGAGAATAACAAAATTTGTTCCTCCCCCCCCCCCCCCAAAAAAAAAAAAAAAAAAAAAAAAAAAAAAAAAAAAAACTAAAAGCCGTTTTTCACGAATGATTCAAGCAGTCTGTTTCTCCTGACGAAAGCTCAGAATTTCAAACATGTCTTAATTGATTTTCGAAATAATTTTGAGTAGTAAAATTATGCCCAAAATTATAAAATATTAAATACGTGAATTAATTTCAGGTGTAACTTCACTGCTGAAAATTAATTGAGAAATTAATTGTCTGAGCGTAGCGAAGTCTTATACTCAGAGTACGTAACGATATTAAAAGTCAAAAAAATTCTTTCGTCAAGCAAATCTCAAAAAGTACTTGTCGGGTTTCGATTCTGTTTGTACCTGAAGGTACCTATGAAGGTAATCTGGTGAATGCACCTACTTTTAAAAATTAATTCCAAATAGTTTAAAAGTTATATTAAAAAGACTGATAAAAAAGCACAATTTATTTCCATACGTCACAGAAATTTGGTGTGCGTGATTTTCACGGGCTGGATATTTTCACGAATCAGCACATGGAGTAAATAGTAATCATTTACGCATTTAATCATTCAGAAATATTGAATGCAATAAAACATTTTAAAATTTAATCATGCAAGGAAATAAAACTGTTATTTTTTTATATTGAAAAAAAATGTCATAAAAATTTTGATTTTGAGATTTTGTGATAATCTCTTAATAGCATTTTTTAATCGCTAAAAGACTGTTTTATATATTTCGCGTGTGAAAAGTAGAAACAATTACGTTTTTAAATAAAAAGTTCCTTTTATGACATCATTTTCCCTTTATATTTGTTTTTATTGCATGTTTTCTTTTAACTTATATTTTGTTTGTGTGCGGAAGTCAATTCTGGTCATTAATTTTTCGGCACGGATACCACAAACTCATCAGTTTTGGCGCAATTTTTTTTCAAAGCCCATTTGGCGAAAACGCCGTTTTCAAATAACGCTTACATACACATTTTTAAATTATTTTCTATTTTCAAAAAGAACTTACAGTAAATAAAATAATAATAATACATAACTATAAAAAGAAATATTTTATATAATTTAAAAAAAGGAAATGAAAGTAAATAAACATTTTATGAGTAAATAAACAAATAATAAATAAATAAAGCCGGGTTACCATCTCAGGTAAAAAAATGCCATTTTGACGCCAATGTGTACCCTGGTGCATATGTGACATCTTTTCCCATTTTTCATCCATTTCCTGTTGGCATACAACTTTGAAATTTGGAATATGTATGCATACCTGGGAGCAATACTGGAATTAGACATTGATTTTTTTTAATTCGATCCAAACTAGTCGTTGAGGGCCACCGTAATAATTACCCATCATGGATATGTATATGAAAATAAAACATGTGAAACATTTTATACAATACATTGCAATTCATAAACAAAATTTAAATATTGTTAATATACATAGTAATGCTATATTAAAGAACTGCTGATGTACCAATTTCGACAAATTATATAAAACGCCAAACTACTCAAGTAGTACCGAACTGCGTAAAAGAAACATCCTTATAACTCCAAAAACAATAATTTTATTAACTAACAATTAACTGCTTCGGATTAAGCGTCTCATTTCCAATTCAAATATACTTCTGAATTGAAATTTGAATGAAATACAGGGTCATGAAAAATCTAAGAATGTGGAAAACAAGATTACAAATATCTCGGCAACTAATAATCCGATCGACTTCATTCTATATGCAAAATGTGTGTTATTTTATTGCCTTTTACGTCCATTCCTGAGAACAAAAAAATTCGAAAATTTTTATGTACCTTTCATCAGAACGAATTTTTCGAGAGTCCGAAAAAAATAGTTCCGGATAATCGAGGTTGCTGATATTAAATAGGGTTCGTCCCATTCTTACATACTAACTACATACAAAATTTCAAGTCTCTATCTCAATTTGTTCGGGAGATAGAGCGTTTACAGACAGACAGACAGACAGACAGACAGACAGACGGACGGCAAAATTTTTTTTCTAAAAATATGTTTTTCGGAATCTCCACTATCTAAAACGTGTAAATCCGTCAAAAAAAATTTTTCGATTTTCAAAACGATTGCAAGACTTACCCTATACTACGTATGATGGGTAAGTAAAAGGGGCAACGGGGGCTATTTTTTAAAGATTTATACAATTTATACTGCATAAAAGAGCCACTTACCTATTTTTATATACAAGAAAAAGTAAGTGGTATGTAAAAACAATTATAGTATACATAAATAAAAAACTTGAGATAATATACTAGAGATACAAGCACCGGCTTTGGCGAGATTTTTTATGCCAATTAGGCGAAAACATAGTTTTGATTACCAGATACATATAGCATGCTATAATAACACGTTATTTATTTCTTTCAAAATGAAAAAACTAGTCGTTGGGGGCCACCGTAATACTTACCCACCATGGATATGTATATGAAACATGTGAAACTATTTATACAATGCATTGCAATTCATAAACAAAATTTAAATATTGTTAATATACATAGTAATGCTATATTAAAGAACTGCTGATGTACCAATTTCGACTAAATTATATAAAACGCCAAACTACTCAAGTAGTACCGAACTGCGTAAAAGAAACATCCTTATAACTCCAAAAATAATAATTCTATTAACTAACAATTAACTGCGTCGGATTAAGCGTCTCATTTCCAATTAAAATATACTTTTGAATTGAAATTTGAATGAAATACAGGGTCATGAAAAATCAAAGTATGTGGAAAACAAGATTACAAATATCTCGGCAACTAATAATTCGATCGACTTCGTTCTATATGCAAAATGTGAGTTATTTTATTGCCTTTTACGTCCATTCCTTAGAACAAAAAAAATTCGAAAATTTTTATATACCTTTCATCAGAACGAATTTTTCGAGAATCCGAAAAAAATAGTTCCGGATAATCGAGGTTGCTGATATTAAATACGGTTCGTCCCATTCTTACATACTAACTACATACAAAATTTCAAGTCTCTATCTTAATTTGTTCGGGAGATAGAGCGTTTACAGACAGACAGACAGACAGACAGACAGACGGACGGCAATTTTTTTTTTCTAAAAATATGTTTTTCGGAATCTCCACTATCTAAAACGTGTAAATCCGTCAAAAAAAAATTTTCGATTTTCAAAACGATTGCAAGACTTACCCTATACTACGTATGATGGGTAAGTAAAAAGGAATAAACGAAACATTTTCTGTTACTAAAAAAAAGAAATAACAATCAATAAATGATAATATTTTTAGAACAAACAATTTATTATAACATTTATATGATAACCAGCATGTTAGGCAACTGAACGCCATTTTGACACCAATTAGGTACCTCGGTGTGTATATGGCATATATGTGCCATATTTATTTGTAAAACTGAGCATGAACGTTTACCAAGTGTGTTTTCATAGTCGCTTATATCTTTTTGCAACATAGCGCACCTTTCGAAGCCAAAACTGCACAAAAGAAAAAAAACAATATTTGCAGTATTTTTTATTTTTAATGTAATGCACATTTCGTAATCAGTAAGCTCGATTTTTTTTTTTTTTTTTTTTTTTTTTTTTTTTTGCTTTAAAAGATGATATTTCCTACGACGTCTTTTTGGGATTCGTCGTTTTTTCATATTTGATAGTATGCGTCTACTCGTTTTGTAACTTTTTTTTGTAACTTTCTCCTTTATTAACAGCAACATTTGGATTTCCTATTTAAATAAAAATTCTTCTAAATACAAAGAATTTTGTTAAAATAAATAAATAAATGAAATGCGGACATCTATTGCTCAAAGAACAAAAATTTTCCTATTGAGTTAATAAAAATCAGCAAAAACATAATTTTTATGATAATAAAAATGTGACATGTAATAACAGAGTCATATACTATGTACGTCATGGACTGAGTATGAATATTTCTCCACCATTTATAAATAATAATAAAATAAAATGCGGACAAAGTCTATATTTGACTAAAAACAACAACCATTTTCTAAATGCTTTAAAAAATGGCCAAAAGTTATATTTCAAAAGTATTATGAAATTAGTTAAAAACCATTTATTTTAAACTAAATGAATAAAAGATTTATATTTTTAATGAAATAAATGGGATTTGAAAAATTATTGGAAATTTATCCCCATAGATGTATCAATATTACAATCAGTACCTTGTATGCAAAATGGAACAATTAGCAATACTTTTTGTACCCGAAAAATGGTCGTTGCTTTTTAGATCATTAGCTCACAGGCTGTCAAGGTGCGTTTTCACGGGCCGCTCTAACTACCTAAAAAACCTTAGCTTACCCAAAACCTAACCTAAGAGCGTTTTCACTGGTTATAGATAAATCCTTATGCCAACCAATCAAAGGCAAGTCTTCACTGCGCAAGCGTTTACTTTAGGGCTTATAGTCTACAAACCGATCAGCTGATATAAAATTATAAACAAATAACTTTTGTTTACGTTCTTAAAGATAATCGTAAATATTTCATATAAAAAATAATAGAAAGTTTTGACTGTTTTTTCTTACTGAAACAGCTTTAAATAATTCTCCAAAAATCATTTTTTATCCAAGTTTCAAAATGAAAATACATAAAAGCACAGTTACTATGATTAATGTATTAAAAACACACAAGTAAATTTTCACTTATGGAAAAGTGATAAGTTACACACTTTGATCAGGTTATTTCATGTGTGCAAATAACATAAATTTGTCGAAAATTTTGGGAAAATTGTTCAATTTGTACAAATGGCATAATAATGATAACACTAATTAATATATCTCTATCCATAACATGTCAATAAAACACACTGTGTTTGGTATTTCTTTTCAATTAGTTTAAAAATTAAACGTTATTACTAAATAAGTATAAAAGTTTTAAAAAAATATTTTTTAAACATTCTTATATAAACTTAAAATATTTATAAATATCATGACCAATTACGACGGCAATTCATGATGGATCAAAAAACTTCTCTTCACTATTTGGCATGACTCTATTTATGGGAAATTCACCACTATAACTTGGTAGAAAGCATGAACTGCTGAATTTATTAAAGGAGTTATTTTTTCTTTCTTTTTTTCTGATATGACAACAGAAAAGGTAAATTAAAACTATTTCTTAAACTATGAATTGAGAATTTTTAAACTATTTTTTTAAGTTTAATGCTAAATTATTAATTGATAAAAACAGATACAAAAATTATTTTTTTATTTTTGTAAATAAAAATTATCTCTATTTTTATTTATGTTTCATTTCTTGCCTTCAAATTATTTAAAATATTTTGTTGTTACAGTTTCACTGCCAGTTGGCATATTTTAATGACACGGTTTGATGCATAATTAACTCTACTTGTTGTTATTGTAACTTTAAAAAATATTTGGTACTTTATAACAAGTGGTTAACAGAAAAATGTTTTAAAATTCACTTATTACTTTATATTAAATTCCTAAAAAAAAAAAAAAAAAAAAAAAAAAAAAAATATTGCCGAGAGAAGCACACAGGTATAGATATTTTTAGACGTGTTCCTAGAACAGCTTAGACACTTGATTTTGGCGATTTTTTAACATGTAACAAGCACCCACGAGCAGCAACTGAGATTTCAGCAACTCTGAAATTCTCCCCAATCACAATGCACATATTTTGTCTGACATTTAGCGATTTGCACAGTTTCAGTGAAGACTCCTTTAGTAAAATAAACGGCGCGACTGAGTTTTAACCCCCTTCTTGGCACGCTTCCAAAATATCGCCACGTTGGCGTGCTTTTGCGTTTTGTCTCCCGGAGCGGGATTTAAGTCCAGGAGACACTACGCAATACAAAGCTTTTAAAAGAAAAAAAATTCTTTCCCAGGGGGTTCCGCCCCCCCCCCCCCTGAACCCCCCGTCTATAAATTTCCTTAAAACATGTATAACATCAAAACATGCAAAACAATTCCGTTCCAGAATCAAAGAAATTGTGTACATACCTTCTTTTAAAAACAAAACCAGCCTTTTTTTAAATAAAAAAGAAATTAATAATGGATTTTCTAAAGAAATATACTAAGCTTTGAAGTCAAATAATGTTTTCTTTTTATATTTAATATGAAACTAAATATCATTAAGATTCAAAACATCTAAAATACTAAAGCAAGGCCTAAAACACTTACTTTTAACTACAAAGCACGGCCTGTACATTCAAAAAACAATAGAAATGTAGAAAATACTTCCTTTTAAATACAAAAAAAAAGTTTCTAATTAAAAAAAATCACTCGTATATTCCCCCCAAAAAGTTTACTCACTCAATGTTACTCTTCAAAATCCAACGGCCTCTAATGAGACACAAGAAATTTAATTAATTTCAAGGCGCGGGACTTCAAACTTTTAAATGTTTCTCCTTTCTGGTCCAATAAGAAAGCTAGAAAAGAAATAACGAACTGAGCGTGAGCAAGCTCCGGCAAAAGAAGGAGAGAAAAATCATTTCTTCTCTCTGAGGGTTGCCAAGAAGAGCGATAGCTAAAGTAAAGGTAACCAAGGCGCGGCGTAGTTATCGGGCGGTGGAAAACATGTCGCCAAGAAGTGGGTTAAAACTCAGATCACCCAAATAAACATTTTACAAACAATTTACAACTAGTTAACTTCTTTTACCACAAATTTTCACTATGCAAACATTTTTCTTGATATTTTTCAATCTTTAAAATTTTGCAGCTCCCCATTTTCTGATTTTAAGAATTTTTTTTTCATGTTAAATGTACAGAATTTTATATGCACCAGTTTCTAAAACAACAACAACAAAAAAAAAAAAAAAAAAAATACAATAACCATCAAATAAAATTCACTTACTTCTGCTTCTCATTATCATTAAAGAATCTTACAAAAAGGATCCTGTATTTATTTACTTATTATTTTTATTTAAGAAAAAAAATCACACGTTCCAAACTAAAAATTAATTAATTAAAAAATTTTAAGATTTTCTCTAAACAAGCTAACATCAAAGCGTTGTTTTCATCTAATGTCTAGTATTCTGGTGGAATTTGCAAACAGTGGCACAGCCAGGGGAGGGGTTTTGGGGTTAACCCCCCCCCCCCAGAGCTAAATAATATCACTATAATTGCCGTTTATATGAATAAAACCCAAATTTAATATTGAAACATTTTGGCGTATTTCGGAACCTGTCGCTTTGTTGAATCAGATTCCATTTAACAAAGTGATTCAATAATATGGCGAAAATTCTACTTAAAACTGTTAAAGAGCATATTACATGCATTAGTTAAGTGAAAATTGGTTATTTGAACTGAGTCACTTTTCCGAGAGGTTTTATGATAAAAGAATGGTGATTTCTTGACACACAGATGATGACCAATGTAATTGCGGAAATAATACATTATGAAAGGATTCATTAAAAATACACATTTTATTAACTGATTCAAATAACCAGCAATCAACTTTATCTGAAACTCAAAACCCCCTCTAGAACTGAATTCTGGCTGTGCCACTGTTTGCAAATAGAGAAATAGTAAACGACATTGAACAATCAGAATTCAGCATTTTTACAAAGCTTTCTATTTTCTAAGTGAGAAAATTTTCTGATAGATCAATCTTGTTTCGCCAACAACACAAATTCTATCTAGATAAATGCTATAAAAAATGTTTTTGTTCCTTAAAAAAAATCAGCATAAAAATTAAAAGAAATGAATTTTAAAAGCACACTGTATACATTCATGGGAATTTGTTTAAATTGAGAAATTTTTTATTTATGTAATTTACAGCTATTGTTTATTTCAGTGAAGAGTCACATAAACTTATTGTCAGCGTTGTGCTAAAGCAGGGGGGGGGGGATAAATCTCATGGGGTGCAGAAACTTGGGGGATGCTAAATTTGTACTACGAATGTCGTTTTGGGGGCTTTAGTATCAAATTAGAGGAAAGGGGTGGGCGAATTGAAACTTTGCCCCGAGTGAAGTTTCCTCTCAATCTTCTTCACCTCTGCTAGCAATAAGCAAATAGATATAGTTTTAACACATTTTGCAAAGTAAAAAATCAATGATTGAAATTAACAATTAATAATTTTTAAAGTTTTGATTTGATATCATAATGTTATTTAAAGTGCCTTCCAACATCAGAAATAAATTTCAATACCTTTTAAAAAAAACTCTACTAATAAAAATTACAGAAAAGGAATTTCTAAATTTTGCTGCATACATTTGCACAAAGTTATATAGTTTTATGACTTCTGTTCATGAATTTAACAAATATATTTTATTTCTAAAACTTATTTAGGATATTTATCAAACATATCAATTTCTATAATTTTAAACTAAAGCACTTATGAGCGCTATGTGCCCATTAAAACAAAGGGAAAAAAATCGCTGGATGTACGAATTTTGCTGTCTATCAAGCTCTAAAATCCATGAAATTCATCAAACACGCATTGACTAACAACACTAAAATTGAAAAATTCATCTCTGGATGCACAAAAGTCGCATCGAAGAAGTTTCTAAAATGAGCAAAACCGCAGTTATTAACCACAACAGGTATCAAATTATTAAAATGTCTATAAATATGTACAAAAATATGCGATAAAATTTTGAAATATTTTTTTCTAATATTTATGGTACAAAATTAGGTACTTCTAGGTTATCCTGTCGACCAATTTCGCCAAATTATACACACTGCCAAACTAATAGCCAAATTATACATGTTGACATAATTTTTATTTTAAATAACGAAAAAACAAATAATTAGTAGAATATTAATGAAAATATTAAAAGTCGAAATAAAAATCACTTAATGACATTTTAAACACGTGAATCTTATTTAATGTTATCGAATGTGATATTTGCGATCATCCATTATTGGCATTTTATTTAATCTTATAGTTTGATGATATTTTTTTTGGTCGACGGAATAACCTAGAAGTACCCAAAATTATTATGCAAATTTTTAAGAAAGGAAAAAAGTATTTCTGATATAGGAATTTGCTTTCAATAACATCAACATGTCATTCAATCTTTTAATATTATTGACAAATCAATTTAAATCATTGAATATTTATTTCGGAAAAAGCGTACGCTCAATATATTTGTCTGCTGTACCGCACATATATTTCCAAATTTATATTACTATTTATTGAATAAGCAATATTGTTAAAATGCATGATTAAAAAACCGGAAAACATAGTCATACACATATAATGCAATCATGTTTTTAAATATAAATAATACAAGACTGACATAATAATAGCATTTCATGAAAGCCAATCAAACAAAAGACAAGAAACCAGCCAATCCAATTAAATTAATCTGAATTCCTGTCAAATAACTGTAGGCATGGAAAGAATTCAGGAAATGAACCAGTAACAAGAAAAAGCCATTTATCGTCTCGCTAAATTCAAAGATGCTAAGTGTATCGGCTGTTTTAGGATCCAGCCATTTTTTTAAGCTATAAAGTATTTAGTAGTAAACCAATTATAAAATCCCAGCTTTACAAACTTAAAGCAAGTTAAATAAAAGAAAGTAAAAAGAAAAAACAAATTCACAGGATTAATAAAAATACAACCCACACTGGTTTTTTTGAAATAACAAAATGAAAATGATATTGGGGAGGGGGGGGAGGTCCAGTATCATACAATCAATATCAATGAAGATGTGAAAAAACGTACAATAACAAACACATACTTTTCCTAAGCTAGATTACTTGCTGATAAACACAGCGTTTCTCATTTTACAGAAAAAAAGTATTGTTTGTATATAGAGATGCACCGAATATTTGGTATCTGACTATACTGCCAAATATCAGACTATTCAGCATGTCAAATATTTGGCTTGGCCAAATTTAATGCAATTCAGGATACCAAATATGGTGTATCTGCCAGATCAAATACTTAAAAAAATATTTTAACAAAACTTAAAGTAACTTTTTATTATTTTATAAGACCTTAAAACAACTCCTATTTTTAACTGTTTATTAATAAAACTATTTAGAAATAGAATTATATTTATATAAAAGAGAGTGCTTTTATATTTTTTATTTGAAAAGTAACCTCAAAGACAATTTACCAAAAATGATAATTTTATTTTTTTTCCTGACAAACAAACAATATATAACAGTAAAACTCTAAAATTTCATTTTGATGTCAAGATGTTTGTTTCAGACTTAAAGAAAATTTTATTCATTTGCTTTAATTCAGAGAGGAAACTATCCTCTTCTTAAGCAACAATTCAAAGGATAGTTTTTTTTTTTTTTTTTTTTTTTTTTTTTTTAGTAAAAAGATCTTGTTTATCAATATGGAAGATTTTATGTTAAATATGTACCTAAAATTATTTTAACTTTTTATTTTTTCAAATTCTGAAATTTAAGAGTATTCCGATAAGTCAAACATTTGGTGTTTGGTTTACCTGTTGGCTGAATTTTCTGCATTTGGCTAAAATCACAATTCGGTGCATCTTTTCTTGCATATATGATTCAAATCGTAACTGGCAAAACTTGGAAATTTCATTACTGGCCAGTTAAATCAGTTTTATAAACGAGCACTTCTTTATTTAAAAATACCAAGCAATAAATTTTTGTTAAAACTTCTATTAATTTAAAAATTGAATAGCACAAATTAATATGCTAATATAAACATATTGCAATCAGAAAATAATATAACAAGATGGAAACAAGAAAATTTTACTTTCTCTTTGTACCTACTGACAGCCAATTTTTTTATAGCCACTTCTTTTCATTCACTTTTCTTGGGCCAGTATGTGACCAGTAGTTAGCAAGGATCCAAATCCTTCCAGCAAGAATCCAAATGCGATCTAGCCTGCAAGCATGCCATCCCAAAAGACCAAAGATTATTTCTAACCTATAGCCTTTCAAGCGACATTCCAACGGACCAACGCAAAAGTATCAAATAAGCTTTGCAGCATCTTTGTTGTATTTCCATCATCAATGTAGCATATGAAGCATCTAGCAAATTAAAATAAAGAAACGAATCAAATATGTGCATACATATATATAAATAAGTTCTTGAAAAGAAAATATTTACTAATTAATAACTAACAATTAATCATTAAGAAATAACTATGTTTGTTTGAAACCATTAGACAAAACAGAAATAATAATTAAGCTTCTATTTCACCTAAATATTTATAACAGAACATTAGTTATGAAAAAACACTTTTAGAATGCTATAAATATTAAAATAAATTTATTGCATGGCATATCATAAAGGATATGATAGCTGCAAAACCATTCTTTTGTTTTTATTACATTTTCAACTAGTTTTAGGCTAAGGTTGTAATATAAATTCAGAAAAAGCAACTCTTATTACTTTAGAAATTTTAAATCAAAGTATCTTATGCATAATTATATTTAAAAAATTTAAAGCAACAAAAATACACAATTGATTAAAACTGTAAATATGATTTTTTTTATTTGAGTACTACTTAAAATCAAATACAGGAAAAAATAGCTGATTACATATTTTTTTTTTTTAAATAGTAGCAGTGTAACAAAAACTTCAGTAAAGAATTTTATTTTTCTTAAGCAAAAATTTATGAAATTACACATTTCTACTTTGATTAGGCCTAAGTTTATTTAACTGTCACGCGATTTTAATAAAACTACATTTAAATACAGAAATAGTTATATTAATCCTTTAAAAGTTAGGGATGTTTGTCCAACTGGTATATATTTAAAATTATTCTGGTGAACTTTAATTTTTTCAGAAAAAGATTGTTTATAATATACATGAAAGACTCACTTCTAGTTATAAAAAATGCTTCTATCATCATAATAAATTATTACCTTATACCATTAATTTTCTTAAACATTATTTGCAACACTCCAGTTTGTTTACTTACATATACAATGTGACAGTTCGTTTATTTAGATCTTTTTCTCTTTTGCAAGTTACATGCTTTATAAATCAATGTTTAATCTAATTTTCAAAAAGATAAAGTCTTCACATATTTCTTTTTTCCTTTTTTCTTCATCAACAATTATTAACAAAATAATAGACTAAAAAGAAATCGAAAAATCAAAATTTGAAAATTCTTATTTATAATTTTAAAATCGATACTTTCTCATCGAAGAAATAAAGTGTAGTATGTTACAAATTCAATGGATTTCAGATTCATTAGTAGGATATATTAAGAGAATACTAAATAATTTTAAAACAAAGTTAGGATATCCTTAATTCTGATCAAAGTTACAGGATTAATGGATAAACTCTAGTGAATTAAAACTTAAGTGCCTATCTTACCGGAATAGCACATGAAAACATTGTTCAATTAGTAACAAACCATGCATGAAAATACATACAAATTCTTAGAAATAATCAGATTAAAAGAAGCTATACATATTTAAAATGAAAATTCCATCAGGATTTACAACTTTGTAGGTTATAAATCTTCATAGAATTTTCAGCATGAATCCAAGAACAAAAAGAATCTGTGATGAGGTGCAATAAGAAAAAAAAAAAGAAAAAATTCTAGAATAGCAGTTTTTTTGGATGACTATGTTCATAAGTAAATCTCTGTAAAGTGATATATTTTGCAATTAAATAATTCTTTCTTATAATAGAAATATATATTGCAATTAAATATTTCTTTCTTAGAATAAGAAAATATCTAGTACAGTGGCTTATTTATTTTAGAGAAAATTCTTTCACATGCTTGCAATAATATGCATAATCAAGTATATTAACAAAACTGGATTGCAGATTGCTTTTAATTAATTTCTCCTTTTAAAACCAACGAGCTAAGCTAACAAAATTTTTCTTAACATTTGCCATTATTTTAAATGAACAAAAATATTTTATTCAAAATTAATCGGAAATACTCTACTAAACAACCGAATATAATCAATGAAGCAAGTAATTAATTTTAAGAAACAAATATTTATAAACAAGTACTTTTATTCTTTGTACTGTTAACTTTCAATAAAATAGTTTTGCGAACAGTACATTACATCATTATAGCAGCACATTAATCTTTATTATTCGAAACGAAATCCATGAAATACGAACTATATAAGTATTGTTTTAATATTAATAAAATACATCCCAACGATTACCAAAGATAGAAAGATTTTTACAAAATGAAAAGACATTAATTAAACCTACCATCTTCTTTCAATCCTAAAAAATAGATTCTGCTTGAATCAACAGAGAGCAATTCGAAATAAAAATAACTGTGCAAAATGAAATTTCATTTTTAATGTTACATTTCCTCACCGCCATTATTTGGCAAAATACTCTTTTCTGATTGGCTGCGCTTAGGTAATTTCTGCTTAGGTTTGAACACGAATCGAACCTAAAAAATCGCGTTCTAACTACCTAAAATCTTGTGTTTAGGTAAAGAGTTGGGAAAGTTAGCGCTTGGGTAGGCCCGTGAAAACGCACCTTCAAGGTGCGTTTTCACGGGCCGCTCTAACTACCTAAAAAACCTTAGCTTACCCAAAACCTAACCTAAGAGCGTTTTCACTGGTTATAGATAAATCCTTATGCCAACCAATCAAAGGCAAGTCTTCACTGCGCAAGCGTTTACTTTAGGGCTTATAGTCTACAAACCGATCAGCTGATATAAAATTATAAACAAATAACTTTTGTTTACGTTCTTAAAGATAATCGTAAATATTTCATATAAAAAATAATAGAAAGTTTTGACTGTTTTTTCTTACTGAAACAGCTTTAAATAATTCTCCAAAAATCATTTTTTATCCAAGTTTCAAAATGAAAATACATAAAAGCACAGTTACTATGATTAATGTATTAAAAACACACAAGTAAATTTTCACTTATGGAAAAGTGATAAGTTACACACTTTGATCAGGTTATTTCATGTGTGCAAATAACATAAATTTGTCGAAAATTTTGGGAAAATTGTTCAATTTGTACAAATGGCATAATAATGATAACACTAATTAATATATCTCTATCCATAACATGTCAATAAAACACACTGTGTTTGGTATTTCTTTTCAATTAGTTTAAAAATTAAACGTTATTACTAAATAAGTATAAAAGTTTTAAAAAAATATTTTTTAAACATTCTTATATAAACTTAAAATATTTATAAATATCATGACCAATTACGACGGCAATTCATGATGGATCAAAAAACTTCTCTTCACTATTTGGCATGACTCTATTTATGGGAAATTCACCACTATAACTTGGTAGAAAGCATGAACTGCTGAATTTATTAAAGGAGTTATTTTTTCTTTCTTTTTTTCTGATATGACAACAGAAAAGGTAAATTAAAACTATTTCTTAAACTATGAATTGAGAATTTTTAAACTATTTTTTTAAGTTTAATGCTAAATTATTAATTGATAAAAACAGATACAAAAATTATTTTTTTATTTTTGTAAATAAAAATTATCTCTATTTTTATTTATGTTTCATTTCTTGCCTTCAAATTATTTAAAATATTTTGTTGTTACAGTTTCACTGCCAGTTGGCATATTTTAATGACACGGTTTGATGCATAATTAACTCTACTTGTTGTTATTGTAACTTTAAAAAATATTTGGTACTTTATAACAAGTGGTTAACAGAAAAATGTTTTAAAATTCACTTATTACTTTATATTAAATTCCTAAAAAAAAAAAAAAAAAAAAAAAAAAAAAAATATTGCCGAGAGAAGCACACAGGTATAGATATTTTTAGACGTGTTCCTAGAACAGCTTAGACACTTGATTTTGGCGATTTTTTAACATGTAACAAGCACCCACGAGCAGCAACTGAGATTTCAGCAACTCTGAAATTCTCCCCAATCACAATGCACATATTTTGTCTGACATTTAGCGATTTGCACAGTTTCAGTGAAGACTCCTTTAGTAAAATAAACGGCGCGACTGAGTTTTAACCCCCTTCTTGGCACGCTTCCAAAATATCGCCACGTTGGCGTGCTTTTGCGTTTTGTCTCCCGGAGCGGGATTTAAGTCCAGGAGACACTACGCAATACAAAGCTTTTAAAAGAAAAAAAATTCTTTCCCAGGGGGTTCCGCCCCCCCCCCCCCCTGAACCCCCCGTCTATAAATTTCCTTAAAACATGTATAACATCAAAACATGCAAAACAATTCCGTTCCAGAATCAAAGAAATTGTGTACATACCTTCTTTTAAAAACAAAACCAGCCTTTTTTTAAATAAAAAAGAAATTAATAATGGATTTTCTAAAGAAATATACTAAGCTTTGAAGTCAAATAATGTTTTCTTTTTATATTTAATATGAAACTAAATATCATTAAGATTCAAAACATCTAAAATACTAAAGCAAGGCCTAAAACACTTACTTTTAACTACAAAGCACGGCCTGTACATTCAAAAAACAATAGAAATGTAGAAAATACTTCCTTTTAAATACAAAAAAAAAGTTTCTAATTAAAAAAAATCACTCGTATATTCCCCCCAAAAAGTTTACTCACTCAATGTTACTCTTCAAAATCCAACGGCCTCTAATGAGACACAAGAAATTTAATTAATTTCAAGGCGCGGGACTTCAAACTTTTAAATGTTTCTCCTTTCTGGTCCAATAAGAAAGCTAGAAAAGAAATAACGAACTGAGCGTGAGCAAGCTCCGGCAAAAGAAGGAGAGAAAAATCATTTCTTCTCTCTGAGGGTTGCCAAGAAGAGCGATAGCTAAAGTAAAGGTAACCAAGGCGCGGCGTAGTTATCGGGCGGTGGAAAACATGTCGCCAAGAAGTGGGTTAAAACTCAGATCACCCAAATAAACATTTTACAAACAATTTACAACTAGTTAACTTCTTTTACCACAAATTTTCACTATGCAAACATTTTTCTTGATATTTTTCAATCTTTAAAATTTTGCAGCTCCCCATTTTCTGATTTTAAGAATTTTTTTTTCATGTTAAATGTACAGAATTTTATATGCACCAGTTTCTAAAACAACAACAACAAAAAAAAAAAAAAAAAAAATACAATAACCATCAAATAAAATTCACTTACTTCTGCTTCTCATTATCATTAAAGAATCTTACAAAAAGGATCCTGTATTTATTTACTTATTATTTTTATTTAAGAAAAAAAATCACACGTTCCAAACTAAAAATTAATTAATTAAAAAATTTTAAGATTTTCTCTAAACAAGCTAACATCAAAGCGTTGTTTTCATCTAATGTCTAGTATTCTGGTGGAATTTGCAAACAGTGGCACAGCCAGGGGAGGGGTTTTGGGGTTAACCCCCCCCCCCCAGAGCTAAATAATATCACTATAATTGCCGTTTATATGAATAAAACCCAAATTTAATATTGAAACATTTTGGCGTATTTCGGAACCTGTCGCTTTGTTGAATCAGATTCCATTTAACAAAGTGATTCAATAATATGGCGAAAATTCTACTTAAAACTGTTAAAGAGCATATTACATGCATTAGTTAAGTGAAAATTGGTTATTTGAACTGAGTCACTTTTCCGAGAGGTTTTATGATAAAAGAATGGTGATTTCTTGACACACAGATGATGACCAATGTAATTGCGGAAATAATACATTATGAAAGGATTCATTAAAAATACACATTTTATTAACTGATTCAAATAACCAGCAATCAACTTTATCTGAAACTCAAAACCCCCTCTAGAACTGAATTCTGGCTGTGCCACTGTTTGCAAATAGAGAAATAGTAAACGACATTGAACAATCAGAATTCAGCATTTTTACAAAGCTTTCTATTTTCTAAGTGAGAAAATTTTCTGATAGATCAATCTTGTTTCGCCAACAACACAAATTCTATCTAGATAAATGCTATAAAAAATGTTTTTGTTCCTTAAAAAAAATCAGCATAAAAATTAAAAGAAATGAATTTTAAAAGCACACTGTATACATTCATGGGAATTTGTTTAAATTGAGAAATTTTTTATTTATGTAATTTACAGCTATTGTTTATTTCAGTGAAGAGTCACATAAACTTATTGTCAGCGTTGTGCTAAAGCAGGGGGGGGGGGATAAATCTCATGGGGTGCAGAAACTTGGGGGATGCTAAATTTGTACTACGAATGTCGTTTTGGGGGCTTTAGTATCAAATTAGAGGAAAGGGGTGGGCGAATTGAAACTTTGCCCCGAGTGAAGTTTCCTCTCAATCTTCTTCACCTCTGCTAGCAATAAGCAAATAGATATAGTTTTAACACATTTTGCAAAGTAAAAAATCAATGATTGAAATTAACAATTAATAATTTTTAAAGTTTTGATTTGATATCATAATGTTATTTAAAGTGCCTTCCAACATCAGAAATAAATTTCAATACCTTTTAAAAAAAACTCTACTAATAAAAATTACAGAAAAGGAATTTCTAAATTTTGCTGCATACATTTGCACAAAGTTATATAGTTTTATGACTTCTGTTCATGAATTTAACAAATATATTTTATTTCTAAAACTTATTTAGGATATTTATCAAACATATCAATTTCTATAATTTTAAACTAAAGCACTTATGAGCGCTATGTGCCCATTAAAACAAAGGGAAAAAAATCGCTGGATGTACGAATTTTGCTGTCTATCAAGCTCTAAAATCCATGAAATTCATCAAACACGCATTGACTAACAACACTAAAATTGAAAAATTCATCTCTGGATGCACAAAAGTCGCATCGAAGAAGTTTCTAAAATGAGCAAAACCGCAGTTATTAACCACAACAGGTATCAAATTATTAAAATGTCTATAAATATGTACAAAAATATGCGATAAAATTTTGAAATATTTTTTTCTAATATTTATGGTACAAAATTAGGTACTTCTAGGTTATCCTGTCGACCAATTTCGCCAAATTATACACACTGCCAAACTAATAGCCAAATTATACATGTTGACATAATTTTTATTTTAAATAACGAAAAAACAAATAATTAGTAGAATATTAATGAAAATATTAAAAGTCGAAATAAAAATCACTTAATGACATTTTAAACACGTGAATCTTATTTAATGTTATCGAATGTGATATTTGCGATCATCCATTATTGGCATTTTATTTAATCTTATAGTTTGATGATATTTTTTTTGGTCGACGGAATAACCTAGAAGTACCCAAAATTATTATGCAAATTTTTAAGAAAGGAAAAAAGTATTTCTGATATAGGAATTTGCTTTCAATAACATCAACATGTCATTCAATCTTTTAATATTATTGACAAATCAATTTAAATCATTGAATATTTATTTCGGAAAAAGCGTACGCTCAATATATTTGTCTGCTGTACCGCACATATATTTCCAAATTTATATTACTATTTATTGAATAAGCAATATTGTTAAAATGCATGATTAAAAAACCGGAAAACATAGTCATACACATATAATGCAATCATGTTTTTAAATATAAATAATACAAGACTGACATAATAATAGCATTTCATGAAAGCCAATCAAACAAAAGACAAGAAACCAGCCAATCCAATTAAATTAATCTGAATTCCTGTCAAATAACTGTAGGCATGGAAAGAATTCAGGAAATGAACCAGTAACAAGAAAAAGCCATTTATCGTCTCGCTAAATTCAAAGATGCTAAGTGTATCGGCTGTTTTAGGATCCAGCCATTTTTTTAAGCTATAAAGTATTTAGTAGTAAACCAATTATAAAATCCCAGCTTTACAAACTTAAAGCAAGTTAAATAAAAGAAAGTAAAAAGAAAAAACAAATTCACAGGATTAATAAAAATACAACCCACACTGGTTTTTTTGAAATAACAAAATGAAAATGATATTGGGGAGGGGGGGGAGGTCCAGTATCATACAATCAATATCAATGAAGATGTGAAAAAACGTACAATAACAAACACATACTTTTCCTAAGCTAGATTACTTGCTGATAAACACAGCGTTTCTCATTTTACAGAAAAAAAGTATTGTTTGTATATAGAGATGCACCGAATATTTGGTATCTGACTATACTGCCAAATATCAGACTATTCAGCATGTCAAATATTTGGCTTGGCCAAATTTAATGCAATTCAGGATACCAAATATGGTGTATCTGCCAGATCAAATACTTAAAAAAATATTTTAACAAAACTTAAAGTAACTTTTTATTATTTTATAAGACCTTAAAACAACTCCTATTTTTAACTGTTTATTAATAAAACTATTTAGAAATAGAATTATATTTATATAAAAGAGAGTGCTTTTATATTTTTTATTTGAAAAGTAACCTCAAAGACAATTTACCAAAAATGATAATTTTATTTTTTTTCCTGACAAACAAACAATATATAACAGTAAAACTCTAAAATTTCATTTTGATGTCAAGATGTTTGTTTCAGACTTAAAGAAAATTTTATTCATTTGCTTTAATTCAGAGAGGAAACTATCCTCTTCTTAAGCAACAATTCAAAGGATAGTTTTTTTTTTTTTTTTTTTTTTTTTTTTTTTAGTAAAAAGATCTTGTTTATCAATATGGAAGATTTTATGTTAAATATGTACCTAAAATTATTTTAACTTTTTATTTTTTCAAATTCTGAAATTTAAGAGTATTCCGATAAGTCAAACATTTGGTGTTTGGTTTACCTGTTGGCTGAATTTTCTGCATTTGGCTAAAATCACAATTCGGTGCATCTTTTCTTGCATATATGATTCAAATCGTAACTGGCAAAACTTGGAAATTTCATTACTGGCCAGTTAAATCAGTTTTATAAACGAGCACTTCTTTATTTAAAAATACCAAGCAATAAATTTTTGTTAAAACTTCTATTAATTTAAAAATTGAATAGCACAAATTAATATGCTAATATAAACATATTGCAATCAGAAAATAATATAACAAGATGGAAACAAGAAAATTTTACTTTCTCTTTGTACCTACTGACAGCCAATTTTTTTATAGCCACTTCTTTTCATTCACTTTTCTTGGGCCAGTATGTGACCAGTAGTTAGCAAGGATCCAAATCCTTCCAGCAAGAATCCAAATGCGATCTAGCCTGCAAGCATGCCATCCCAAAAGACCAAAGATTATTTCTAACCTATAGCCTTTCAAGCGACATTCCAACGGACCAACGCAAAAGTATCAAATAAGCTTTGCAGCATCTTTGTTGTATTTCCATCATCAATGTAGCATATGAAGCATCTAGCAAATTAAAATAAAGAAACGAATCAAATATGTGCATACATATATATAAATAAGTTCTTGAAAAGAAAATATTTACTAATTAATAACTAACAATTAATCATTAAGAAATTTAACTATGTTTGTTTGAAACCATTAGACAAAACAGAAATAATAATTAAGCTTCTATTTCACCTAAATATTTATAACAGAACATTAGTTATGAAAAAACACTTTTAGAATGCTATAAATATTAAAATAAATTTATTGCATGGCATATCATAAAGGATATGATAGCTGCAAAACCATTCTTTTGTTTTTATTACATTTTCAACTAGTTTTAGGCTAAGGTTGTAATATAAATTCAGAAAAAGCAACTCTTATTACTTTAGAAATTTTAAATCAAAGTATCTTATGCATAATTATATTTAAAAAATTTAAAGCAACAAAAATACACAATTGATTAAAACTGTAAATATGATTTTTTTTATTTGAGTACTACTTAAAATCAAATACAGGAAAAAATAGCTGATTACATATTTTTTTTTTTTAAATAGTAGCAGTGTAACAAAAACTTCAGTAAAGAATTTTATTTTTCTTAAGCAAAAATTTATGAAATTACACATTTCTACTTTGATTAGGCCTAAGTTTATTTAACTGTCACGCGATTTTAATAAAACTACATTTAAATACAGAAATAGTTATATTAATCCTTTAAAAGTTAGGGATGTTTGTCCAACTGGTATATATTTAAAATTATTCTGGTGAACTTTAATTTTTTCAGAAAAAGATTGTTTATAATATACATGAAAGACTCACTTCTAGTTATAAAAAATGCTTCTATCATCATAATAAATTATTACCTTATACCATTAATTTTCTTAAACATTATTTGCAACACTCCAGTTTGTTTACTTACATATACAATGTGACAGTTCGTTTATTTAGATCTTTTTCTCTTTTGCAAGTTACATGCTTTATAAATCAATGTTTAATCTAATTTTCAAAAAGATAAAGTCTTCACATATTTCTTTTTTCCTTTTTTCTTCATCAACAATTATTAACAAAATAATAGACTAAAAAGAAATCGAAAAATCAAAATTTGAAAATTCTTATTTATAATTTTAAAATCGATACTTTCTCATCGAAGAAATAAAGTGTAGTATGTTACAAATTCAATGGATTTCAGATTCATTAGTAGGATATATTAAGAGAATACTAAATAATTTTAAAACAAAGTTAGGATATCCTTAATTCTGATCAAAGTTACAGGATTAATGGATAAACTCTAGTGAATTAAAACTTAAGTGCCTATCTTACCGGAATAGCACATGAAAACATTGTTCAATTAGTAACAAACCATGCATGAAAATACATACAAATTCTTAGAAATAATCAGATTAAAAGAAGCTATACATATTTAAAATGAAAATTCCATCAGGATTTACAACTTTGTAGGTTATAAATCTTCATAGAATTTTCAGCATGAATCCAAGAACAAAAAGAATCTGTGATGAGGTGCAATAAGAAAAAAAAAAAGAAAAAATTCTAGAATAGCAGTTTTTTTGGATGACTATGTTCATAAGTAAATCTCTGTAAAGTGATATATTTTGCAATTAAATAATTCTTTCTTATAATAGAAATATATATTGCAATTAAATATTTCTTTCTTAGAATAAGAAAATATCTAGTACAGTGGCTTATTTATTTTAGAGAAAATTCTTTCACATGCTTGCAATAATATGCATAATCAAGTATATTAACAAAACTGGATTGCAGATTGCTTTTAATTAATTTCTCCTTTTAAAACCAACGAGCTAAGCTAACAAAATTTTTCTTAACATTTGCCATTATTTTAAATGAACAAAAATATTTTATTCAAAATTAATCGGAAATACTCTACTAAACAACCGAATATAATCAATGAAGCAAGTAATTAATTTTAAGAAACAAATATTTATAAACAAGTACTTTTATTCTTTGTACTGTTAACTTTCAATAAAATAGTTTTGCGAACAGTACATTACATCATTATAGCAGCACATTAATCTTTATTATTCGAAACGAAATCCATGAAATACGAACTATATAAGTATTGTTTTAATATTAATAAAATACATCCCAACGATTACCAAAGATAGAAAGATTTTTACAAAATGAAAAGACATTAATTAAACCTACCATCTTCTTTCAATCCTAAAAAATAGATTCTGCTTGAATCAACAGAGAGCAATTCGAAATAAAAATAACTGTGCAAAATGAAATTTCATTTTTAATGTTACATTTCCTCACCGCCATTATTTGGCAAAATACTCTTTTCTGATTGGCTGCGCTTAGGTAATTTCTGCTTAGGTTTGAACACGAATCGAACCTAAAAAATCGCGTTCTAACTACCTAAAATCTTGTGTTTAGGTAAAGAGTTGGGAAAGTTAGCGCTTGGGTAGGCCCGTGAAAACGCACCTTCATAGCCTGAGAACTTATGTGCCCATTCTGTATGTACGTTCGTGCGTAACGCGATAACTCATGATAAAAATATCCGATCCACTTGAAATTTTGTACGTAGGTATATCCTGACAAGGCGCTTCCCTGATTAGTTTTTGGAGTTCATTCGATATGTATAAGAGGGGAAACGGGGGGGCTCATGCCCCTCCCCTTAGTTGATATAAATAAGATTTTCATGCAGAATTAAGTTTTCGTTCAAAATTTAGATTAGGATCATTCGGATGAGGCGATTCCGTGACTGTTATTAGGTGTTCATTGAATAAGTATAAATAGGGGGAACAGGTGTTCTAATGCCCCCCCCCCTTAATTTATATAAATGAGTTTTTCAAACAAAATTTTCAGATTTCGTTCAAATCTCTGAATAGTTTTGGAAGTTTAATGGTTAAGTATAAAAGAGGGGGATAACTCCTTTTAAATTATATAAATGCTAAATGGGTTTTTATTAAGAATTATCTCATTTGCTCTGAATTTTGGATATAGATTTTTTATATGATAAAGCATGTCTTTGATAGTATAGGAGGTTCAATGATTAAGTATAAAAAAAGAGGAAAGGGGAGAGTTGATTCCCCTTCTTAATTTTTTTTCGAACGGAATTAACCCTTGAAAATATAAGGCTTTAATGTACAATTAGTATTTGTATCCTGTGAGTTCAATGCCATCAGTTTAACTGGGCAGTATTCTTTATTTTAAGGTTAAAAAGTAGATTACGAAATATTCCTATACAGAGATGCCATTCCCCCGCTTATTGCATAGCAGAATTTTCTTATAGGAAAAGTTATTTTTTTAATCCGCAGAATATTCCAATTTAATAAAACATTTTCTGTATTAAAAGACCGGTATCCAAAATGCCGGAGACTTGGCAGCTCTGCCTATAACATTTTAATTAATCTCGGTATTTTTTTAAATCGGATTCAAATTTAGTGAAGACAAAGTTTTTTGGCCAAAAGCAGCTTTTTTCCACATGTGTAACTACGATACAATTCCTTGATGCTGAAATAAAATGTTTTGACTTATGCTATTATTGCTTCCTCTTATTTATTTATTTGAATTTTAAATAGGGTGACTCAAAATCATGTTTTTTAAATGTACGGAAAAAATGCATTTCGAGAGAGGGCGAAAAGAACAATATTTGGTGATTTATTACCTGCATTTGGCTAAGTGTCTTACTACCTTGTATTTAAGACTCTTCACAATACTTCGCTGTTATATGGACTTAGGCGCTTTTATAAAAAGTTTGACGTAATTCGGGCTTAAGAAAGTGAGTTTTTTACTGAATAATACAAATAAATGAAAAATGAATACTAAGAAATACTAATAAAAGAAAAATGAAGCATTGTATTGATCTATGTATATTTAAAAATGCATCTGCTAGCACTAATTAGATAATTTATGTGTATATAATAGGAGATAGCTTTTGATTCTGTATTTCTATGATATAAAGCATTAACGTTTGTGTGTTTTTCGTTATCATTGGGAGTACCTAGCCGATTTAAAAAATAATGTGGGCAAAAAATGTTGGTAACCATTTTTGCTGCAAAATATACTATATTTTGCATAGGAACAATAATCCCCATCAATGCACGAGCAAAAAAAGTTCTGAAATTGAGAATTCTTTGATGTTGATATGACTAAAAATTTAAAATCTTTTTTTTTTTTTTTTTTTTTTGGTGGCAACTTTTATGATATAATATTCTCGTTATGAACGATTTCTAAAACATTCGACAATTTAATTTCACAAATTAAATCTTTTTTTCTAGAAAAAGTTTTAAACCCAATTTATTGAGAATATTGCAATTTCTAGGATACTGTTGGGGTCAGAAACTATAACTTTGGCATCACAGTAACTTATAAGATGTAAGTGCTCGTTTAGGACAAATTTTTAAAAAAGGATTCTTTAACTGTTATCGACAACCTCATTGCATCCGTGAAAAACAGATATTCAAAATTATAAACTATTCGGACGGTATACCATATAAAATATACTCCATTCTCTTCAAACATAATAGTTTATGTTATTTATAGTTTCTCAAATCCGTGCGAAGCTTCTGTTTATTTTCATGACATCATTTCAAAGAGTTATATTTCCAATATAGGAAAATTTGGTGTTTTATTTTCTGTATTACGTTTAACATTTTGCATATTTCCAATTTTATATCCATGCATGGTTTGCTTTTCTTTTATAAAAATAGTATATGCAAATTTATATATAAGATTTTGTAAACTTTATGATTCAATATGCTTATTTTCATCATATTTTATCACAACGAATGACCAATTAAAAATAACTTCTCATTTTCTTTACTTATCGCAAGTTATTAAATGTGTATTCTCAGCAATATCACTCAGACTAATCCCTCTGAGGGAAGTCCTAGTTAAAATTATACCTACATGTGTACGCAGGTGTTAAACAGGTGTAAAAGAATTTTGAGATGACATTTATTAACAACAGATTTAATAAAGAAATACCAATATAAAGTTATATGATACATTATTAGAAAATCTAGAAATTTATCTCGGTGAATAAAAGTTTACGACGTAATTAAAAAAGTTTGAAATATTCAAAATTTCGATCACCTAAACGTGTTTTGTTTATGCGTTATCGAATTCGGTACTTTTTATGTATAGGTAGGGCCTTCAAACCTACCAAAATTTGAAAAATTCATTATGTATCACATACTACCTCTGTACGACAAAATGATGAAATTCTGGGTAGAATAAAACCAACAGAGTGAGAAATGTTCAAGCCGGGCATCGAAGTGGTCCTTGGAATAATACTCCAAGTGCTCAACTATTTGCGTTCCGAGGACTATCAGTCTCGTATCTGTCACTGACATGTGTCAGAAAGGCTGCATCCTCAGTACGAGATTGAAAAGTCTTCATGAACACAAAATCGTGCGGCACGTAAAATAGTAGCCCAGCATAGGCGTACCCTGAGAAAAAAATACATACCGCCTTCACCTAGAATGAATAGTTATTCACTTTCTGAATACCTAAACTAGAACTATAGATGACCGAACTATGCGAATAGGTTAAACAATTAAGCTGGATAGATGAAATGACCTAGCATTTCTAGTCTCTTGTTTTCTGAGTAACAAAACGATATTGAATACTTTCAGTGTGAAGAAATTATCGCTTGATTTCAGGTATGGTTTCTTAAATTAGAATTATAGTTACTAAATCATACCTTTTGTGTTCACATCGATTTGCAGAGATTTTTAAATAAGTTTGATAACAAGAATATTGTTTGTAGGTTGCGATGTACGAAACAGTCATGAAATGCGACGTTGATTTGAGAAAAGACCTGCTCTCCAACATTCTTCTGTCTGGTGGCAACACTATGTTTCCAGGCCTGCCCCAGAGATTGAAGCATGAACTAGAAGCCATAAGTCCCAGCCCAGTGCGGATAAGAGCTCCTAAAGAGAGAAGATATGCCGTGTGGCTGGGAGGATCCATTCTAGGCGCTCTGTCGACATTTGGAGAAATATGCATCAATAAGAAAGAATACCAGGACCACGGGTCGAGAATAGTCCACAGGAAATGTTTTTGAACAGACAGTTAATTCATTTCTCTTCAATAAATAAATTTAGGCGAAATAGATGATTTTTGTACATTTATTTTTACACCAAAAACCAGGCCCGGACTGGCTCCTTTGGGGGCCCTCGGCTAGAGACTGAAAAGGGGCCCCTTATGAGAAATTTAGCGAAAACAGAATATTATATTTTATGTTTAAATTTAGGCTAGGATGGCAAAGAACTACATTTAGGCTATTTTGTCACTTGGAAAATAGTTCAGTAAAATGTAAGCTTTTGTAATGTTAACTTACTTCCACTATATATATTTATATTATTTTTTATACTCCATACCTAAACTAATTCCATGTTAAAAAAAATAAGAATTTTTCATTTTAAGTGGTTATTACTTAAAAATGAGCTTGCAATATTTTTTTAGTTTTCGGCAATCAAATGACTGTGTCGAAGTCATAATAATCTAAATCCTACTGTAATACCTAAGTAAATTTTAAAAGCGACATAACAGTAATAACAAAAATGGGTACGTTTGATCACAGATCTCTCAGAGTATTCCCTTTAATATATCTTTCAAAACAACCTATCCTTTAATTAATAAATCCAAAGTGTTGATTTATAATTATTAAATTCTTACATAGATGGTAGCATCAATAAATTTAAAGTAAAAGGAAGTTGTTTATTTTAATTAAATTAAAAATGCTCGAATTAAATTATTAAAAAAAAATTTAAATGCAAAATTCTTTAAAAACGCGAAATAAAAAGAAAAATAGCAGAGATATAAATAAAACTTACAATTTTTAAAAACGAAAAAAAAAAAAATGTTAAAACGAAATTTAAAACGCTGAATCATTAATAAATTGCTCGTTTTTAAAATGGAAAGAAAATTGTAATTAAAAAATAATTGTATATGAATATTAGTGATAAAAAATATATAAAGCCTTAAATCGGTAAAAAGTACGATTTTTTTAAATTCTATCTTACTAGGTACCACTGAAAAAAGTGTAAGTCACCGATTTTGACGAAAGTGGTATCGTTGGAAAGATCTCATTGTGAGGAGTAAAAAACTCAATAGAACTACCCGTCGAAAATGAGCCGTTTTCGAGATATCTGACAATTTATTGTACATAGTTAGTGAATACTTACTGGGAAACCGCAAAAAATTTAGATATCGATTTTAACGAAAGTGGTATCGCTGACAAGATATTATCCGGAGCATTAAAAAACTCAATGGAATCATCCGTCGGGAATGAAACGTTTTCGGGATATCCGACAATTTGTATCACGTAGCTAATGCACACTTACTGGGAAATGCATTAAGTTACATAAATTGTGGGATATCTCGAAAACGACTCATTTCCAAAGGGTAGCTCCATTGAGTGTTTTACTTCTCAAAATGATATCTTTCCAACGACATCATTTTCGTCAAAATCGAGACAACAATTTTTTGCGGTCCTCTGTTAGGTGAGCACTAGCCCAGTATACGTAAACTACGTGGCTTGAATTATCGGATATCTCGAAAACGACTCATTTCCGATGGGTAGTACTTTTGAATTTTTTACTCCTCGCGATGAGATCTTTCCAAAAATACAGTAAAACCTCTAAATAACGGACATCTCGGGAACGCAGAAATTGTCCGCTATTCGGAGGTGTCCGCTATTGGGAAAACCTCCGAGATTCAAAAACCGCTAAGAAATGCGTAATGTTTCATTAATTTACTTTTATATGTCCTAAAACCTCTATTATATAATTAATCAGAAATTAAAATTATTTTTTAATCAATAAGAATGAAATAAATTTGTGCACACTTTTATCCATTGTTTGTTATATTCTCGTGAAATAATCTGTTACAAAAGTTTACTTTTGCTTGCGATTACATGTAATTTGTTTTTCTATGTGACGTTATTGGACGTTGTAAAGTTCCGGGCGTGAAGCGAAGGATTGCACTTTTTAACCTTTAAAACCATAAAATCTCATGTGACATTTCAATGCTGTGGGAGATATTTCTCCCGGACAACACCCTAAATTTAGCACTGAACGTGGGGGGGAGGGGGGGAGAATTTTCTCCAGCTTTTTATCTACTTTTATCTGTGATCACAAAATTTGTGACATGTTGTCCTGATAAATTCAGAGGCCTTTTTGCTTTGCTTTTCATTTTTTTTTCCTTTCTAAAACATATTTTTTCATCCTTTATCGCCGAATAAAGTGTCCGCTATTCGGAATTTCCGTTATTCAGAGGTTAAACATACAAAAATTTAGGTTTTGGGAGTGGGGATTGGAAAACTGTCCGTTAAATAGAGGTGTCCGCTATTCGGGAGTGTCCGTTATGGAGGTTTTACTGTACCACTTTCATCAAAATCGGTGACTTACACTTCTTGCAGTTCCTTAGTTAGTATGAAAATTTCAAATTCCAGCATCACGGTTCGAATTGTGAATCTTCTGCTTACTAGCTAGTCTATTTTCCTAAAAGTCTTTCACATACCTTTCCTTGATGGACATAGCTGACGCTTTGTTTGTTTGTTTGTGTTTCATGCTGGCCAATTATCTACACGTGGGATATAGGCCCTAAGGCTGGGAGCGAACAGCACTAGTTTTTATTACACTAAAAGAGCAAACAATCAATCTTTGTTTCCGAACGAAACAAGGGTAAAATATCTTTAAATGATTTTTGAGGGACTGACCCTACCGAATTGACAAAGGAAGGGAAAGTTTATCTCGCCCCCATCTCCAGTCGTAAAGCTGTCAACTGATTTCGAGTTGGATTTCTCCCTTGAAGTTCAAAAAAGTTCACTGAAAAAGCACTTTATACATCAAAGTGCCGACACGAAAGATCAAAGATAGCGCAAGAAGTTAGTGCTATGTGCGTGGACCTTAAGAGGAGGGGTGCTCTCCGTGGGGGGGGGTCTTTCTAAGGGAAACTAACCCGTATTTACGCAAGGAAATGCAAGATTCGAAGATAACCACGGAAAACTCCAAACGGTTAGACCTACGGTCGCGATTGGGTTCGAACCCAGCACCTACGTCTACCATTTTGGCGGTCAGAACCTCTCGGCCACTGGTGGGGCCATAGCTAACGCAAATTGCCAACTCGTAAAGCTATATCTGGAGTACTACCTACCATCATGCTGAATATTATGCTATCATATGGTCTTTTAAAATAATATTATAGAACATTGAACCGATAATTTGTTGTAGAGATTTGCATGGCCCGGGTTTGGCCCGAGACCCGTATCCAGCCCGGTTTGGGGGCCGGTCAGGCAAAGAAATTTTGCAGGAGTGCTGGGCCGATAAAAAAAAAGTTAGAAAACCTGCCAATCTGATGTAAAAACTTAAACGAAGACGATACAATATGATCTGCTTTCAGTGAATGACTTTCGCGAGAATGAGTATAAATGTGCGCGACGAACCGATGCTAGTTTGACACCATCCAAACAAAAACGCGGGCATCGGACAGTTATATGGTATCAGAGGCAGGGATTTAATTTTTTCAGCAGACTCATATCTAAGGCAGTGATCAGGTGTGCACTCTTTTCTACATAGTAGAGTCGGGCCAGAACTGGACTTAAATGTTCTCAAAATGTGTAGGGCAGTTACTATGTTTTTTAGCTCACAGGCTATCAAAGCCTGAGAGCTTATGTGCCCGTCCGTTCTGTATGTGCGTATGTGCGTAACGCGATAACTCATGATAAAAATATCCGATTCACTTGAAATTTTTGTTATTTGTATATAGTGATAAGGCGCTTCCCTGATTAGTTTTTGGGGTTCATTCGATATGTATAAGAGGGGGAACGGGGGCTAATGTCCCTCCCCTTAATTTGTACAGATGGGTTTTTTGTATGATAAAGCATATCCCTGGTTAGTTTAGGAGGTTCAATGATTAAGTATAAAAAGGGGAAATAGGAAGAGCTATCCCCCCCCCCTTAATTTGTTTTTCGAACGGCATTAACCCTTGAAAATATAAGGCTGTACTATACAATTAGTATGCGTAGCCTGTGAGCTTAATGCCATCAGTTTAACAGGGCAATTTTCTTTTTATTTTTAAATATTAATAGTGATAATAAACTTCCGTTAATGGAATCTTTTGAAGTATAACTTAAGATGGTTTTCAATCCACTTCTCAATAATGCAGAACTTTCTGATTTATTTTTAACTGTAAATGTATAAAATTGATATGCGTGACTATTAAAGGACTTGAAAATAGAATAATTTTCCATTTTTGGTAAATAAATTATCAAATGGTAAGAAATTTTTGTCACGTGACTGCAGGTTTTTCTCCTTTTCAATGATATCGCTTCCAAAAATTCAATTCAAAATGTTAACTTTGACAATATTTCTAAAAGATATAATGTCTTTATCAATAATGGAAGACACTATTCGATTACATAGGTTCTGAATAAGAAAAATATCAAGCAAAACTTATGCATTTCCGAAGAAAATGAATTTAGAAATGTGTCAGGAACTAACTCCTTTGGATTTGAAAGAAGTTCTAATGAATGACAGAGAAATATTTTCACTAATATGTTTTTTATAAATCATCTTCAAAACTTAATCATGTTTTTACCATCTTTTTTATTCTTTAAATCTAAACTGCATTAATTTTATAATGAATCTTTATTTGAATGTTCATCTAGGCTTCTAAGTAATCATTAATGTTATTATCGTGTATTTTTTATATTGAGAAAATATCGTGATTTTAAAGTATAGTTTAAAAAATATAAAATATTTCATAAATGTGTATGCAGTATTCTTTAAAAGGATCTTAATTGTATGTTTAAGAAAAAACTTTTTTTTTTTTTTTTTTTTTTTTTTTTTTTTTTGTGGAAATTGAGTGGAATCGGGTAGTTCTTACTATTTAACCAAGTATTAAAAGTTTTTAAACATTGTTTCCAATGTTTAAAAAATTTCTCATTTTTTTTCTTTCCTTTTCGTACTGTCGCTTTCGTACAACTGCTTCATGTTGACCAAACTGTGAAATTGCACTCGTTACAACCATACTATACGAGATTGGCAAGTGAGCGATGCACTCTGAATCTGACTCTATGAGTACTGCAGAAAGGGCGATGTATCAGTCAGCAGCCCTATTCCGTCTATCCAACGACATATCACGATGAAACTATACAAGTTACCATGAAAAACTATCAATTGTTTAAAATTTATTGTAAACGCATATTATTATTAAAAATACTTAATTTTTTTCTTATGTAAGTAGTAATTATAAAATCGTATATTCCTTTTTTGAGTTGCACTTCCGGGGCCCCCTTGGGCCGGGGGCCCTCGGCGATCGCCGACCAGCCGACCTGGCCAGTCCGGGCCTGCCAAAAACCATGAACCTCCGTACAACAGCCAATGGCTATTCGTAATATTGGTTTTAGGGTGTTTCATGCATAGTAACAATTTTTAATTTGTTTCGATTCCCATTCGAATCTAGAGGGCGTTTCCACTAAGGTAGGAATTGCCAGATCAATTGTATTTTAATATACTCGCCAAGTTGTGTCCAATACTGGAATTTCAATCCCTAAATTCTGTGAGATGATAATCTGTGCAGTCGCCTCCCAAACTCCTCGCACGAACTTCAAATTTACAAATCTGAAAAAACGCCTTTTAAAATTTGAATATGAACAAACTTTCAATTGTACTCACCGATTATAAATATAGTACTCAAAAAACTAGTTGAATGTGCCAATCCCAAAGTTTTCTTCTATCTCATACATCTAAGGCGGGGATTACGGTGCCTCGCTATCTTAATCCTTACGCTCGATCGTAGGATGGGCTGCGATCAATCGTAATTCGATATTATGGTACCTCAGCTTAAGTCCTCGCGTTTCGGAGTAAGTCCTGTTGCTCTCAGCCAATCAGAGGCCATAGTTATATTTATTGTGGTTGCACACGCATCCATTTGTGTTTAATCTTATGACTGCTTGCAAGGCTGTAGTAAGATCGCAAGACACCATAATACCTCTTACGTTTTGTTTACATCGTAAATCTCTAAATCGATCTTAAGTGAGGCACCGTAGTACCAATCTTAATATTTCAAAAAGTAGCTACAGATGTTAATACTGCAATATTATTAGTTTGTAGCGATCTCATCTCACTTGATCAGTATAAAGCGAATTACTATTTTAAAACAACTAACTTGACCTTTTGTCTGACGCTAACGTTCTTGCCTCCTGAGCATGAGATCCTTGGGTCGAATACAAGCGGCGCCAATCCACTCGTTCTCGTCATTGGTGCAGTGAACAATTTTCAACACGTTCCGCAACTTTATTTATTTATTTGAACAACATACATCTGACTTGTGTGCTCGACATGAAAGCCTGCTTATAAGTCATCGTTAATATACAAGGACGAGATAGCACAAGGAAATTTACATCAAAAGCGAAATACAACCAGGAGCTCCACACAAAGTGTGTGTGCAATGGAGCCAGCGGGAATCGAACCCAAAACCTCCAGCGTAGCAGAGCGGTATCTTAACCACTCGGCCGCGGAGGGCGAAATTTTAAAATGGAGGGCCAAAATCACAGTCCGGTGAAATCCAAACACCTCATTGGTCATTGAATCGCGTCCTTTTCAGAGAACAATCTCTTAGCGATAGGGGAAATGTCGCCTTAATCCTTTTTTCGTGAAAAAAAATCGTAGCGGCAATTTTGATGTAAATCTTATCTGTTTTCATTTATAATCTATTTTTCACTCTCATTTTATATAATGTCATTAAAATATCTTATTTGAGTTAATTTCGATGGTTTATCGTAAATAAGAACAGACGGTAACAATTGCTTCAAAATTACTTTACCCCTCACTCTTTTTCTAATGGAGAAACACGTTCGTGATTTTTACCCATACCACACGACCAATGAGGTCGCTGGATCACACCTGACTGTGATTTTGGTCCTCCATTTTAGAATTTCGCCCGCGGAGGCCCTCCGCAACTTCCAACAACAACTATAACAGCAAACATCTCACCTCATAACCAACAGATGACGGCACAAAGCCTGTCATTCACGCATCACACATGCGTACGGCTACGACAATACTAAGATACCTAGACACCACAATGGCAACCTTTTCTTAGGCCGACATCTTTGCCTTCCATCACGTGACGGAGGGCAGATTTAGTGCGCCAAACCGGTTTTTCTCCCGCCGAAACTCATATTGTTATGTCTTGAGTTGACCGCACTTCTGTTTCTCCAAAGAGAGAACGTGAAATCTGAAAGATGCTAATAAAGCGATCACCGGCAAAAAACAGCATCTTTTAGCCAAAGATGTTGGATTCGAAACCATGACGAGAGAACAATGGGATGTGTTGT
Source organism: Maratus speculifer (assembly GCA_964019185.1). Lineage (NCBI taxonomy): Eukaryota > Metazoa > Arthropoda > Arachnida > Araneae > Salticidae > Maratus > Maratus speculifer. Next base: position 65,726,465 of record OZ025292.1, on the reverse strand, counting down.
CTACGTATATTAGAAAGTCAAAGGGCTACGACAGCATCATTCGCGAATGCATATCGCTCGTCAAACGTCAAAAACACGTCTTTCTCACAGGGGAGATACTCCTGTAGTGATCTCATCACACTTGATCAATGGATCGAACACAGCCGGTGTAAATCCATTCCTTCTCCTTAAGTTCAATAATATACTAACTTTTATTTTCGTCTCAAATTTGTGCTTCAGACAATTAATTGGAGTTATGTGAGTATAAACGAGTTAATTTTGATCATGATATTTATTATAATCTATTTTTATCATTATGTTGTACATCAGCTGTTTGGGAATATTTAACCTAGCAGAAAGCGAGTTCCGATCTTTGCATGAGCCTTCGATGGACAACAAACTGCGAAAAATTGAGAGAATTATACAAAAATCGCAATCACAAACTCCTTTTCCAAAATCAAGGCGAACTTGCTGGGCGTGAGTCAAAAATACACACAAAAAATTTAGTTCAATTTTTTTTAATATAAATTCATATATTTTTTGGTGGTAAAATAAACAGAATGACACAAAAATCGCTATTACAGCAACCCCTTCAGGCAGAATATTCTCAAATTCAACAAAAACTGCTGGCCACAGCGAAATACATAATACATGCAAAAAAAAAAAAAAAACTTGGTTCAATTTTATGTATAACTTCAAACACTTTTTGAAGTTATTACAATAATAAAATTGGACACAGACATCACTATTACAGCCCCCCCCCCTTCCAGCAGGAATTTCCAAATTGTAGGAGGACCTGTTGGCCATGCTTTTAATGAAAATGTGAAAATGCCACAGACATCGATGTCACAACGTTTCCCTTCCAGGAAAAAATTTTTTCAAATTCAGGGACTGACGCTAAAATGCAATCGAAATCATTCTTTGCTATAAATGCGTTTGAAAGTTTCAGACAAATTTGGATACATTTTAACTGTCACGTAACACAAATATCACATGCAATATGTAATTGTGCAAAAAGAATAATTTGTCTAAACAAATCAAAAATACATGTAGTAGTGCAATGCGTTTGCATGGGACTTTCTTGAAGCGAGAAGTTATATATTTTCCCTACCAGATCGCGTAATCGAGCACCGGCAGCTCGAATTAGCGCTCTCTACAAAACTGAAAAACGAGCAAGACGAGATTAACCAATCAAAAGCTTGCATTTTTGCGAAATTTGCAGCAAAGAATCGTGTCCTGAATTTAGCGGCTTTATATTTTTATTTTTGGCAACAACAGTATCATGACGTCGTTACCATCGTGATTTTGTTTACAATTACGTCGAGTTGGATCAGAGTTCAAGTAATAGATGGAGTTTTGTGTTTAAGCTTTTCTTTGTAGACTTGGGTGTTGAATAGTGAGAATTTTAGAAGACTTTGTGTTTTCGACCGGCCTGGAAATGTAGGCTTCCTAGGAAGCGTGGTGTTTTGTTTTTGGGGGCGGTTCCCAACTACAACTGTTTGGACAGTTCATAGTTTTATCTTGTGTTTATTATTCGTTGTTGTTTCTTCAATTAGTTATTGTCTCGTACTGTATTTATTGAATTAGTCTATATTTGCTGTCGTTAATTTGTTCATTAGTGTTAGAGTGCCATGTCTGACGACATTTCGCAACAGTTGCCAACAGAGGCAGCAAATATGGATACGACCAGTTCAATCTCAAACCTGAATGCCACACCGGCCCACGACTTTAATCATTATAAAAGCATCTATTCACCGGCGGAACTTCTTAAATTTTCACTGCTCGATAAGAACGACGTCATTACGTTGTTTTTAGAAGCTAAATCCGGTTCCTTTCCCATAATTCATCCCAAATTGTTAAAAATGGATATTGTGAAGCAAATAGCAAATCATGCTGCCATAGATAGTATTAAAACTACAAAGCAAGGAAAATTAATTGTTTTGACCCAATCTGTCGATACTGCGATTCAGGTGTTAGAAATGTCATCGCTAGCGAACATTCAAATAACCCCACGTATTCAATTCGAAAGCGTCACGTCTCGGTTTCTTCTTTATGGCATCCCGGCCGACGTTTCCTGTGAAGAAATAGCGGATGAGCTCCTTTACAACGGTGTACACTGTCTTGAAGTCAGACGATTTCTAAGGAAAAATCAAACAGGCGTCGTGCCAACCACCACAGTATTGGTAACCATGATGGGCACCCAACTTCCCCGCGAAGTGAAATTATATTACCAAATTCATAAATTAAGCTTATTCGTAGATCGGCCTCGCCCCTGTCTAAGATGCTGGCGGTACAACCACGTTACTAAATTCTGCCGCTTGGAAATCACTTGTCGAACCTGTGGACAGACTCATGAGGGAAGTTGTCAAGCCGTCAGTCCAAGTTGTTCTAACTGCCGTGGAGAGCATTGCGCTGATGATAAGTCCTGTCCCATATATCAAAAAGAAATCCTGATACAAAAATTCAAGAGCGAACACCATCTATCCAACGCCGAAGCCAGGCGCCAATTTCGTGCCGAAGAACATCGAGAGGAAAATACTTATGCCTCAAAAATTAAAAGTCCACCTCATTCCGAATATATCACCAAATCGGATTTTCAAGCAACTTTGGAGCAATTTACTCAAAATATATATGAAGTTTTTCAGTCGTTAATGGTTGAGCAGGCGGCTCAGTGTAGCAGTTTTATTGAACAAGCCTCCTCCCTCCTGGAAAATAAAATTCAAAGCATTCACAACGCTTTTCACGAACTCAGTGCAACAATAGCCAATTCTGTCCAAAAGCAACAAGTCCTACCGTCAACAATCACGAACAAACCAAAAATCACTTCTGCAGTGAAAGAAAAACAAAAACAGAGTTCTGGCGATGGAGAGAACTCGCCTCCCTCCGTTGAACCGGACATGAAAAAATTCCACACTAGTCATTCCTCTCTCTCTAAGTCGTCCTTGGACAGTTTAAATATTCCTCGCCACTCTGTTCCTGACTCCAATAAATCCAGCCCTATGGAATTGGACAGGTCTCAGGCTGGTCATCAATAACCTTTTGGGACATGAGTCTTTCGTTGGTGCATTGGAATGTTAGAGGAGTTCGTGCAAATTCTGCCTGGCTCCACCACTCCCTTTTCGCCTCGGCTGACATCGTTGCACTTCAGGAGACTTTTCTCAATCCCTCCGTCGATTTTCAGCTTCACGGCAAAAAAGCATATAGGAGTGACAGAATTGCTAGAAAAGGCGGTGGACTGCTGACGGCAGTGCGGAGCTCCCTTTCGTCTCGGCGGATGGTTCTGCCTGTTGACTCTGCCCATAATGAAGCGTTGGGTGTGGAAGTTTCTTTTCCCAGCAACGTCCGGCTTCAGATTATCAACATTTACTCCCCCCCGGGAAAGCTGGATATGCATTGGCTGGACAAAATTTTGGGAGCTTGTTGCCCCCCTTTTGTCATTATCGGGGACTTTAATTCCCATCACACCAGTTTGGGTGGTACCCAGGATACCCCTCAGGGTGCCATGATAATCGACTGGATCATTAAAAACAACGTTTGCCTTGTCAACTCCTGTACTCCGACCCACCACTTTGCGGGAGGAGCTTCACTGCTGGATCTATCCATTACATCTCCAGATCTGTTCGTCGACACCAGCTATTTCGTTCATCCAGATATGTTCGACAGCGATCACTGTCCTATCAAACTACAATTTAACTTGCCTATCATCACTCCACGGCACCACAATTTTCGTCACCGCTATGACTGGGAAGCTGTCACGAGACACTTGAACCAGGCAGTTGTGAGTTCTTCTACCAATTCCTACGAAACTTTCCAGAGTTCTTGCAGTGCTGTCCTCAAGAAGTGTGGCCGTAAGACAAAGATTATTATGCGCAGTGGAGCCCCGTGGTGGGACTCCAGGTGCAGTTATCTGTTGGGACAAAAGCGGCGATTACTACGTCAAGCGAGAAGGTTTCTCTGTCCGGCTACTTGGAGTCGGTATAAGGAAGTTGCAGCCGTCCTGAAGAGGGAAATAAATGATGCAAAACGCACCTACTGGGCAGCAATGTGCAAAGCAGCAGCGTCGTCTGGGGCCATCTTTAAGATAATTCGTGCGTTGAAAAACCGGAAAGTGCCCCCCCTGGAGTCACATAATTTTATTGCAATTCAAGGGTTGACGTCGACCTGTGCCTTCGAAGAGTCGAACGAGTTTGCAAGAACGTTCAGCAGGGTCCACGAGAATGGGTTCATTCCACTCGACTTCAGTGCAAATATTGATACGAGTCTCCGTAGCCCTATTCGTTTGTCTGAACTTCAGAATGCTATCGACAAGTCTTCTCATCGCACGCCCGGAAAAGACGGGATTTCCCTTCGGGCTCTCCGGTGCCTAGACGAGAGCGGGTTGCAGAAATTACTTTCAATTTTCAATGATATTTGGAGCTCGGGCGTCATCCCTCGTTCTTGGAGGGAGTCCATCATTGTCCCTATCCCGAAACCTGGGAAGGATTGTACCTTGCCTGCCTCCTACAGGCCTATTTCTCTTACTTCGGTTCCCTCGAAGGTGTTCGAAAGAATCCTTTTGAAACGGATTATTGCCTGGATCCTTCGGACGAATCACTTCCATCCGAATCATTACGGTTTCATTCCTTTTCGAGACTGTACTCCGGCTCTAACCAAACTCTATTCAGACATCTCTTCAGCTCGCCTCCAGAAGCTAGTGGGTGTCCTGGTGTCGTTCGACATTGCTTCTGCTTATGATTCCATTTGGCCGGATGGTCTTGCCTTGAAAATGTTATCTGCAGGCCTTGACGGCCATTTCACTAAGTGGACTCACTCCGCATCGTTTAGGGTCTTTCAAGTTCGCTGGAAGGGAGTGCTATCGGATCCGGTCGAGATCGACGTGGGCGTCCCACAGGGGGCGGTGTTGTCTCCTGTTCTGTTTTCCTTCTACATGAGCGACATTTTTGATGCCATCGGTCCCGAAGTGGAGGGGCTTGTATATGCTGATGATACTTACGTCTACTGTTTTGGCCCATCCCTGGAAGAGGTTTTGCCTAAAGTCCAAAGAACCATTCACAACATAGCTCGCTGGTGTACCTATTGGAAGCTTCGTTTAAACCCAAGCAAATGCTCTGCGATAGTGTTCTCCTCCAGGAAAACGATCCCTGATAGTCACCTTCGTATAGATGGCCAAGATATACCCTGGGTTCACAATATCCGAATTCTAGGTCTGAATTTCACCTACAACCTCAACTGGTCTTCCCACATCTCCTTAATTAAAGAAAAGGCTGTCCGGAGACTGAATGTCCTTAAAAGTGTGGCTCATGTTTCCCGTGGTATCACTACTAATGACCTCCTTAGACTCGGCAAGGCGACTGTTATGAGCACGTTGCAACACGGGAGCCCCATTTATTCGCTAGCGTGCTCCTCCACTAGGCAGAAGTTGGAGCCCATCCTAAACACAGCTCTTAGAGTTGCTACAGGTCTCCCAAGGTGGACGCCTATCCCGATCCTGCGTCGGGAAGCTAATTCCCTGTCAATTGCAAGGACTCAGGACCTCCACCGGAACTGCTACCTCCTTCGGCACCTGTCCCTTGGCCCTCTTTCACCGATCTTGTCTGTTGTTCATCCGGACCATGCGAACGTGTGTGTCTTTGCTGATCATCTGAAAGAAACTCTTACCCGACTCCAGGTTCCTGCGTCTGATATCGTATCGGCGGTCTTTCCCTATCCTCGTCCTACGGACTGCATCCAGGTTCACACTGACTCTTTGGAGTTCCAGAATAGACAGCTTCAGCCTTCACTCATACGTCAGCTTTTTTCCTCCTTCGTGTCCACGCGGGTGGATTGGCATGTTATGGCTACTGATGCTTCAAAATCGGACTCTCAGACTTGTGTCGCCTTCTGGGACATTAATCGGAATTTTGGCCACTCAAGCATCGTTAATAACCTAAACTCAATTTACACGGCGGAAGCTCTGGCCATTTGGTTCGCCTTGGAGTTTCCCCCTCAGTCTGGCAAATTGATTCTTCTCTCCGACAGTAGGTCGGTTCTTATGAGCCTTCATTCCTTGGATCACAGATCCCCCCGTGTGATCGCTATGGTGTATTCTAAGCTCATATCTGTCTTGCAGCATGTATCTTCGATTGAGCTAGTCTGGGTCCCCGGCCATGTCGGAATCTATGCTAACGAACTTGCCGATAAGTTGGCCCGCACCCACAGTCTGCGGGTTGATCCTATAAAATGGGTGTCCCCTGAAGATCTATGTGTTAGACTTCGTCATCTCTACCGAAACGAGGATTCCAACGACTGGCTCCTTGGTAAATATGGGACTGACTTCCCTCATCTCACTAAAAGAAGTTGGGAGCACAGAAAGTTGCGGCTTCCTAGGAAGGGAGAGGTCCTCCTCTCTCGACTTCGTACGAAATCCCTCCCTACCAGAGCGTTACTCTACAGATTTAAGCTCTGCCAATCCCCCTTGTGTCCTACGTGCTTACTTCCTGAAACCTGTGAACATTACTTACTGGCATGCAGGCGTTACGCCACCGATCGTACTATACTGTATCAGCGACTTGGGACCTCTGGAGACACCACTACCCTCAGTCAACTGTGTGATTTGGCTGTCGCGGGAGCAGCTCAGGCTCGGCATCTGGTATCGTTTCTTCTAAGGACAAATCGTTTTTAGCCAGGTTTCCTCATTAACTCGCTAGTGCACTTTTGACCAAGTAGGTCGTCAAGACCTCTCCTGAAGTTAGATCTGCAGGGGTAAAAAGCTGTGGCTTACTCCCCATGGTCTGGGCGGTTGCGCCTCAATGACAACAACGACAACAACAACAAGTAATAGATCTTTTAAAAATCCTTTTGTCCGTATATTTTGGACATAATGAGCGCTTGTAATAACTTTCCTGAGTTAAAAAACGACACGATTATTCGTGCTGCTCGAGGAGAAAAAACTGAATATGTACCGGTTTGGATTATGCGACAAGCCGGTCGTTATCTGCCTGAATTTCAAGAAGTGAGAAAAAAACATTCTTTTTTCGAAATTTGCCGTACACCTTCCTTGGCGTGTGAAATAACTCTGCAACCAATCCGACGATTCGATCTAGATGCTGCTATTATTTTTTCTGACATTTTAATTATTCCTCAAGCACTTGGAATGATTGTGGAAATGAAGCCTGGTGTAGGACCTGTTTTGCCGAATCCTTTGTCGGTTCCCGAAGACCTCGAAAAATTAAACTATCCTTGTGATGTTTCTAAAGAACTCGGATATGTTTACGAAGCGGTAACGTTGACACGACATAAATTAGAAGGTAAAGTGCCTTTAATTGGATTTTCTGGTGCTCCATGGACTCTTATGAGTTATATGATAGAAGGAGGCGGATCTAAGATGATGTCTCTTTCTAAAGGATGGTTATACAAATATCCAGAAGCAAGCCATAAACTTTTGAAAATTTTGACTGAAGTCGTCGTTGATTATTTAGTAGGAAAAGTCAAAGCTGGAGCCCAACTTCTTCAATTGTTTGAGTCTCATGCTGAATTCTTAGGACCAAAGTTGTTCCTCACATACTCTCTTCCGTACATAAAACAGATTAAATCTGAGGTGAACTCTAAACTTACTGAATTAGGCATTCCAACAGTGCCAATTATTCTATTTGCTAAAGGTTCCTGCATTGTTATTGATCATATTGTTGATTCAGGCTATGATGTATTGAGTCTAGATTGGACTATCTCACCAACAGAAGCTCGAAGAAAAATTAAAGGTGCTGCATCTGTGCAAGGAAATCTAGATCCTTGTGCTCTAAAAGCAGAACCCAAAGATATAGAACATATGGTAAAAGATATGATTACTGAATTTGGAGCTCAAAAGTATATTGCAAATTTAGGTCATGGAATATATCCTGATATAAATCCTGATCATGTTGCAGTTTTTATAAATAGTGTGCATAAAGTATCAAGAGAATTAAATACATCTACAAAATAAGACATTTAAATCAATATAACATTAAAAGAACTATACAAGGATTTGTTGAGACATGTTTCATTTTGTTATAAATATATATAGGTATTGGGAGCATAGATTTTTTTATGAATTTTGTTAATTCTATTGCAATATTCAATAAATAAAAATAATGTAAAATTTTTAAGCATGTACTAGTATATATGGTGTATATTTAATAATCCAATCTAAATTTATATTTTTATCAAACTACCAAAAAAGGGTACAATTTTGTTAAGAAATACATAGCTATACAACTTATTTTTTAAAGCTGTATGATATATTTTTGAAATAAATTTATTACGTTTTTTTTTTTTTTTAAATTCTGTGTGTATTTTAATATTTAACTAAGACATAATTAAAATCCATACTTTCTTCACGGAGTCCTGTTTTTGTGAAATTGTGAATTTTTTCTTATTTGTGTAAATTCTATTCGGAATTTTGTGAATTTTAAATTATCAATGTCTTCAGGTTCTATTTTTCATATTTAATAGCTAAGTAATATGCTCTTTGGTGAGTTCAACTGCTTATTTACGGGCCAGATTTTATTATTAAATGATAAAATTTGTGTAAAATTCAATTTGAAGGTGAAAAAATTTTGTGAAAGGTCTATTTAAAAAACAAATAATTTTTTGAAGGGTCCTGTATGCAGATAAAAAGTTTTCTGAAGGGTCCCTTAAAGGACCTAAAATTTTCCTAAACATATCCGTGTAAAGCAACTTTTTTTTTCATCAATTTTTTATCATTTCTTTTACATTTCTTCTTCAATAAACTTTATCAATGGTGTTTTCAGGTGGAATTTTTGATGCACCTTTCTTTTGTTTATTTGTTGTTTTGCACAAACAAGCTTTTAGTAAAGGACATAATTTAAAAGGTGATATTTTTAGCTGATCATTTTCAGCTATTGAATGTGATATATGTTTTGTTGTTGATTAGCAGTGCTTGTGCTTGATTGGCTGTGCCTGTTCTTGGTAGGTCTGCATCCGGTGCAGATTGATCAGTCGCATATGCTGATTGACTTCTTTTACCATATGCAGAGTTCACGCTGTCGCTCGCCAATGCGCCAATTTGCGACTAAATTCTCCATTCGGCGAGTAAACAAGCGATTAGATTCGCCAAATTGCTATACTTTTTTTTTCTTTTTTTTTTTGTTTTTCATACATTTGCATATATACATATTTTCATATACCTGTAGCGGATAGTTGAAATTAGATTAATAACAATCGTTTTCGCAGTATAAAAACCTAGGTTATTTTAGAACATATTGAAAAAAAGGGGGTATATTAAAGAATTAAAGATTTTTTTTTTTTTTTTTTTTTGTGCTACACAGCGAATCTATTTGGCTAATACTTTTTTCATTTGACGAATGTTTTTTATTTTTAATTAGCCAAATTACTAACGTTAATCAAATGTCAGCGAGAACACTGACCATATGCCTTTTGTACTGTGATACAACTGAATTAATATATGTAAGAAAATACAAAAAATCAGACCTATTTATTACTTTTTTAATAAATCGCCCCTCAATGTGGATACGGGCCCCATGACTAATAATCACGGGTTTTACAGGGCAACAAGAAACCTAAGTTTATCGTATTAATTTAAGTAAAACACATGGCCTTTTTAACTGGTAACCCCCCTCGGGAGATGAGAAATTTCTATACATCTACGCACTTGGTCTCCAGAACTCATGATGTAAAGACTTGCGAAAAGATTTTACTATGTTTTAAATAAATCGTAATTAAAACTCATCCCCTTGAAGTCTATCGTTTTATGAAAACGTGACAGTTCTTCAGAGTCGGCAGGATGATACCTAGTGCGGGAAAATATTCTACGAAATATGGATATTATTAAAAACACCGGACCCACAAAGGATAGCAAAGAGAGCGGTCATTCTGACACGAAACATCGAAAGAGGCCCTGAAAAGGAGCTAATGTCTCGTCATGAGTTATCATCCAGCAAACGTATTCCATGTTGGGATACTGAGATATTTTTCTACCATTCGTCGAGCCTTGCCGGATTTGAAACACGGGATTCGTGAATTTTCATCCAAAAAGTGGGTTGTATCGTGGAATACTAGGATGCTATTTTTCTGCCATTCTTCATACCTTACCAGAGCGATTTTTCTGCCTGAACGGGGCATGCAGTTGTGTGTTGATCGTTCATCCTCCGTAGTGCCATAAATCAGTCAAAGCGCTCCGATGACCGGGTGAAACTGATACTCAAGATGTTTGTGATCTATGTTTTTTTTTCTTTCTGCTTCTCTTGCGTTTCAAAAAGAGAATATACGACAACAATATATGTGACAGCAGTTTTTGGTCTGTGATTATGATCTCAGGATTAGATTGCGTGAATATATTCGACATCTACTACATGATTTATACTCAAAGGGCGGTACAGTGATTTATTTTTAAAAGAATATTTAATTTATAAAATGTGAGCTCACAAGTGTACACTATTTTATTTATTTATTTATTTATTTATTTATATTAGTGCGCATGTTTTTTTTTCCCTAATTCCTTGATTATAAAACTAATTGATTAAGGTAAGTAATATATCCCTAGTGTTATTGTTTTTATTACTTCTACAAACCATGGTTTTAAGTGTAATTATATTTTAAATTGAAAGAAAAAATGGATATCCATATTTACGTCTAATTATTTTATATAATTAATTCTTTTTATTTATTTCATTTCACAATTCTATGCAGATGCTTGTATTATGTTGATATTATTATTATTTTTTTGAAGATCATTTAGAATTTGCTTATATTTAGATTTTTAGGAAGTTGTCATAAAATTAATTTAAAATGGAAGCTATTAAAAAACAAAAAACTGTTCTTAAGGGAAAAATCACTCGCATAAAAAATATTATAAATCCCAAAATTGATAATGAAACTGTAACTCTTGAAGAGTTAGATTTATATGGTAAACAGGTTCAGGATATTGAAACCGAATTAAATAAACTCCATGAAAATGCCATTCTTCAGAGCGATGCATCGGAAACTGATCCTATAATTGATGAATATAATGAGATTGCACTTAAATTGGATAATTTAACCATAGCAATAAATACATCACGTAATAAGTTAACTAATAGTTTAAACATTCACGAGGATGGTTCAGAAAGTCTAAATAAAACTACAGGTAATGTTTGTGTAAAAACTGTTAATCTTCCAAAATTTGAATTAAAACCTTTTCACGGAGAAGCTGATCAATGGCTTTCTTTTAAAGAGATTTTTCTTACAACTATAGATCAAAATTTGGAGTTGGGGGGCGTCTCAAAATTGCAATACCTACTGGCTAGTGTAAAGGGTCCTGCTCATAAATTAATTTCTGGATTTCCTCTCTCGGAAGCCAATTATAAAAATGCATGGGACATTCTCTGCGCTCGCTATGATAAAACTAGGGATTTAGCCATAGCACAAATAAGTAAGTTATACAGTTAAAAAAACATGAAAAATTGCCCCTCTTCCTCTAAAGCTATTTTTGACATAATAGATACTTGTAATGAGTCACTTCGAATTCTAGAGTCTTTGAATTTGACTCAAAATGCTTTGGTGGATAACATGATAATTTACACTATAATTCAAAAACTAAGTGATAATCTAAAAGAACGATGGGAGCTCTCTCTTACTCATAATGATATGCCTAGTCTCACGGAATTTTTAAAATTTTTAGAGACTCATGCCAAAAGTATGCTAGCGTTGGAGAATCCAACTAAAATAGAGGTAAGAAATGTAAATTATTCCCGAAATTCTTCCGATAGATATAAATTCCCCAAAAGTCAAGAAAATACTAAATGCGGGGTTTGCCTCGAGTCGCATGCCACCCATGCCTGCAGAAAATTAACGAATATGTCCATAGATAACCGTTGGAGAACTGTCCAACTAAACAAACTATGTATCAATTGTCTGCGAGGTGGCCACTTTTCAAATAAATGTCCCTCCAAGATGAACTGTAAAAATTGCCATCGAAGACATCATACTTTACTCCATAAATATGATGTTCAGGGCAATGCAGGGACAACAATGAATCCCGATTTGGCAACCCATAGTAATCAGTTTCAATCACAAAATGTCCATGAGTGTTCCCCTGATCAAGGAATACCCCATAATGTTTTATGACGGTTTATAGTCCCGGGGTACATCACATATAGGAATTACGATAATCATACGTATCCAAAAACTTGTCATGAGGTTCAAATACCATTTTTATTGGATAGCGGAAGTACCCTTTCCCTTATTCCAGAAAACTTAGTTGCAGCTTTGGATATGACGTCTATTCAAAGCTGTCATCCTCTTAAGGTTAATCAAACCCAAGGACAAGTTCAGATTTCTGAAAAACTTCACGTACCCCTCAAAATAGGAAATATCAGGCAAAATAGCACCTTATACCTAGTTAGGTCATTCTTGCCATATGCGATACTGGGAACTCCGGAATTACAAAAATTCCATATATCGATGGACTTTTACTCGAATATTCTGACTCAGGGTGGAGTCATTCTTAAGTATGATCAAAACATTTCCAATAAAATTTCTCAGGGAAACTCATTCAATCATACATTAACTTTAACAAGTGATATGAATTGCAAGAAGCCGCTTCATTCTCCTTCCAAATCAAATCAAGAAATTTTGTCGCAACAAGGACAATGTTATCTTGATACTCAAATTCTCTCGGATTATGATGACAAAAGTTTTAGTCATTGTACTACTGAAGAGAACTCACAGTTGGAAGGGCTTCTAAGCGACTTCAAGGATATTTTTGCGCGCAATAGATATGACGTAGGTAGAGTCAGATGGGAACCTCAGAGGGTAACTCTCACCTCGGAGCTTCCTATCTCGCTTCGACCTTACCGTGCATCTTCTAGGGACAATGAAGAAATTCAAAAACAAATACAAGAATTACTGGAAGCTAAACTTATTAAAGAGTCCTGCAGTCCTTATTCCTCTCCCGTCACTCTGGCATATAAAAAAGGAGAAGGTAAAACGCGTCTCTGTATTGATTACAGAAAAATCAATGCCATTTGTAAGACTGACTCGGAACCATTGCCCCGTATAGATTGGCTTTTGGACAGACTTGTCAATGCCAAATATTTTTCCACGCTAGATTTAGCCTCTGGCTACTGGCATATCCCACTTCATCCTTCAGACACAGAGAAGTTGGCCTTTGCAACCAATCAAGGTCTTTATGAGTGGTTGGTTCTTCCTTTTGGCTATAAAAATGCCCCAGCTCAATTTGCAAGAGCTCTTCGAAGAATCCTAGATAAACATAAAGTTAATTTTGCTACCAATTATTTTGATGATTTTATAGTTTATTCCGATTCCTATGCCGAGCATATGGATCACCTTAAAACTATATTTAACATTTGCCGACAAGAAAATTTAAAATTAAAATTTTCCAAATGTAACTTTGCTAAATCTCAAATTGACTTCCTCGGTTATGAAATTAGTAACGGTCAAATAAAACCAGACAATGCTAACACCGAAACTATTAAAAAATTAATCCCTCCAAAAAACGTTAAAGAATTACAAAGGTTCCTTGGTTCTGTAAACGTATACCACAAATTCATAGACAAGTATGCTAAAATTAGAGCCTCTCTAAATAAATTGTTAAAGAAAGATGCTCCTTGGGAATGGTCAGATGTCTGTCAACAATCATTTGAATTGCTTAAAAACGCATTAATTTCTAGGCCTATTTTAAAATTATTCAATCCTAACCTTCCATGCCATGTCTATACTGATGCCTCAAAGGAAGCCGTAGGTGCTGTCTTAAAACAAATAGATGAAAAAGGGAACTTGCATCCCATTGCGTTCCACTCGAGACAATTAAGGCCCTACGAGCAAAATTACGCTATCACAGAACTGGAATGTCTAGCAATAATCGATGCCCTTGACAAATTCCATTATTACCTTCACGGAAAACCTTTTACAATACATACTGACCATGCCTCTTTAGTATGGCTTAAGAAGATGAAGCATTTAACAGGTAGGTTATTCAGATGGTCATTAAAATTAAGTATGTATGATTATACTGTAAAATATAACAAAGGATCCACCAATTTTGAAGCAGACATGCTTTCAAGAAATCCCACCTTTTCTGTAAATCCCCATATTCATTTATTAACGTCAGATGAAATTAAAGAACACCAACAATTAGATAATATAACAGGGCCTAAATTTCAAAAAGTTAATGACATTGTAATAATTCGCAAAAAGGGTTTTCAAAAAATTGTTGTACCATTCTCCTTGAGAGAGAAATTACTAATAAATACCCATTCACAATTTGGCCATCCCAGGATCCAAAAAATGCTAAATTTAATTTCCCCACAATACTACTGGAGCAGCATGACGCACGATATCACACAATTTGTCAAGCATTGTGAGGTCTGCCAACTGAACAAAAAATCACACCAACCAAAATTTGGTCTTCTGGAGGCATTACCACCTGCAGAACTACCTTTCGATATAATTTCATTAGATTCAGTAGGAGGTTTTAACTATTATAATTCATCTAAAAGGTATATGCACATAGCTATTGATCACGCTACTCATTATGTTTGGGGTTTTGCATCTAAAAATGTTACAACTGAAGTCTACATTAATATTCTAAAACAGATTTTTAATATTCAACTTCCCAAGGAAATTTTAACGGATAGAAATCCTGCGTTTACAGCGTCTAAACTTCGTAAATGGGTACATAAACAGAATGTAAAAAAATTACTTACTTCTTCTCATAGACCACAGTGTAATGGAAAAAATGAGCGTGTGAATCAGTCAATTTGCACCCGACTAAGACTTAAAGTAAATTCTACCCCTTCAAACGTCCCATGGCCCAAAATTCTGCAGGAAGTAATTAACGAGTACAATAACACACCTCATTCGGTAACCAAGTACCCTCCTGCATACTTAATGTTCGGCCAATTACCTTATCCATCAGTATTAGGCAATGAAAATTATTATCCCCCTGTAGAGGAAGCCAGAAAAGAGGCTTTCCAAAGAACAAGTGAACATCACTTGAAAAATAAAGTCAGGTATGATTTAAAGTTTGTGGAAGCGCCTTTTAAACCTGGTGACCTTGTCATAGTGGAAGAATTTCACTATCCGAATACTCGGAAGTTAAGTCCGCCTTTTTCTGGTCCATATCAAATTATGGAAAAATTATCCAATGTAAGTTTCAAAATAAATAAGCCTAATTGGCTTACAAAAAAGGATTATGAAGTAATACACGCTTCCAAACTAAGATACTTTTTTCCTAGTAATCAATTTAAATTACTTACACCAACAAACTGAAATAGTTGGTATCATATGAACTGATATTATATTATATCAGATCTCGGTTTGCATTATTATGAATATTTGGAATTTTAATTATCTTTTTGATTTATTATGAATATTTGAAATTTAAATTATTTTTGCATTATTGTGAACATTGTGTTATGTGTAAAAGTACTATTTCTTGAACTATGTCAGGACAGTTCCACACAAATTTGAAAATGTAAATAACATTGGACTTTTCAGAATCCATCTACAACATATTTCTTATTTTGATTATCTTAGTCTATGTATAATATTTACTGAGTGTTTTGCATTTATTAATGCAATTGTTTTTATCATGTTCAATGACGTATAGTGGTGCATTTTATAACAGTGTTGTTTTTAGATATGATATTTGTACATTTTTTATTATTGTTATACTATTATTTGTTAAGTATACGAAAGAAATAACTCATCTCCCATTAGCTCGCTTAATGTAAAAATTGTTTACCCTTTTCAGGTGAGTATCATGGATGGAAGCCGGCCCATCCCCGGAGACTTGTCTGGAAGGGGAGGAAATTGTAAGAAAATACAAAAAATCAGACCTATTTATTACTTTTTTAATAAATCGCCCCTCAATGTGGATACGGGCCCCATGACTAATAATCACGGGTTTTACAGGGCAACAAGAAACCTAAGTTTATCGTATTAATTTAAGTAAAACACATGGCCTTTTTAACTGGTAACCCCCCTCGGGAGATGAGAAATTTCTATACATCTACGCACTTGGTCTCCAGAACTCATGATGTAAAGACTTGCGAAAAGATTTTACTATGTTTTAAATAAATCGTAATTAAAACTCATCCCCTTGAAGTCTGTCGTTTTATGAAAACGCGACATATATGTCTGATAAAATAATAATTTTAATTTTCATGTCTACTTTACATCATCTGTAAAAATGTTTAGATTACAATGTTGTCCCTCTTTTAATTAATTTTACCTCGCTTAACACTTTATTTATAATATTCAGCTACAAATTAATAAGTAGATATCTTTTTTTTTTTTTTTTCCTTGTAATTCTATTTCATTTAAATCTTATTTAATGTGGATGCATGTTTATAAAAGTGCAAGGATTCAGAATTAACTGAATGTTTATAAAAAGCAAATAAGGTGGGAAAAAATCAAATGAATAAAGTATTTTGTTTACTGGGTTTTAGTGTTTAATTTGGGTTAATTTTGAAATTTGAAAATATACATTGATAATAATTCAAAAATGCAATACACAACATAAATCAGTTAATTTACCTACAAAAAATAAAATAACTTATTAATTCTTAATTTCACAAATAATGTTCAATTTAAAAAAAAAATAGAATACAGAACCAGGGTATAATGGACCATGATCCATTGTACCCCAGACTGTTTATTTCATGCCAAAAGTGAATCAAATTGCCAAGTATGGCTCTACAAATTCTTTGCTTGCCTTGTTTAGGGACTATGACATTCGGCTAGGGTTGCCAGAAAACTACTTTTGAAAGTACGCCAACTTGTTTCCTAATAAAAATGTTAATATAATGTTACAATTTTTAAAACCAAAACATGTAAGTGTTTGAAGGAATTTTTTCACTATTTTTTATTTATCAGAGTTTCTCCCAGGTTTAAAAAGGGGCAGGGCGCTACTGTTCTGAAAAGGGCACTTTTTACATTCTTCAGGGCAGGGGTGCAGAAAATGCTTCTACTCCCAACATTTCCCCCAATCCACATGAAAATTTCCCCAAAATTTTACGGTTTGTTATAGGCAAATGCTGTATTACTGTAGATATAGGAAGGAAATGTATTTTTTAATGTTTCTCAAAGGTTCTGTGTGCGAGTATATATGGCTAGGCCATTCTAAGTTTAAAAAAAAAAAAAAATCTGAAACTCACAGAAATTTTTTTGAAAAGTTAGAGCAGTGTGGGGCAATGGGGAGAAATCCACTGACAGTATGAACCATGTGTTTCTCACGGTCTTTAGATAAAATTTGTGAATTTTAGAGATATTTTGATGAAATTTACGTTTTTATCAGTCTTTTGATGATTTTTGCTTTTATTTCTTCTTCCTTTTGATGAAATACACGGTTTTTTTCGCTCTCTTTTGACAAAATTAGCAGTTATCTCGCTTGCTTTTGCCAAAATTTGTGGGGTTTTTTGCGATTGTTTCATGAAATTTGTGCTTCTTTCATGATATTTGATGATTTTTTGCGGTCTTTTAATGAAATTAACGGTTTTTTCTTCCCCTTTGACGAAATGCGTGTTGACAAGACTTGTGGTTGTTATATGATCTTTTGACAAAATTTTCTTTCATTTCATGATTTTTTGGCAAAATTTGCGTTCCTTATGCAATTTTTTGGCAAAATTTGAGTTTATTTCGTGATCTTGATAAAATTTGTATTAGTTTCATGATCTTTTGAAGAAATTTATGGGTTTTTTCGCAATCTTTTGACAAAATTTACAATTTTATGACAAAATTCGCGTTTTTTCAGTATTTTGTGATAAAATTCGCTTTTTTTCGTATTTTTGGATAAAATTTCTGGTAATGTGTCCGAATTTTCAGACTGAAAACAGATTTCTTTTTTTTTTTTTTTTTCCGAAAATTCGCAACAGAATAACCTCTGATATACGGTTCATACACTACCTGGCCATAGATGACCGTCCACTTGCGATTTTAGACATTTTGTTAAATATCTAGAAAAATACACGAGGAATTATCTTGAAACACTAAAAGTGTGAGCATATTAGTAAAAGTCATAAATTTCCGTGAAAATGTTTTCCCAAAACTCCAAAGGGGACTGTCAACAAATTAAAAAAAAATTAATATCTTTTGGATAACCCTGTCAAAACTAATGTAGCAATAAGTGTTCAAACTGTAGATTATGATTAAGTGGCTTATTGTAATAAACTGTGTTCATTTTTATGTCGATGGCATGTATACTCGTAGAGAAATTAAGGTTTTTATAAAAACAGTCCCAAATTTTTCCAAGATTTTTGCTTATAATTTGCAGTGTCCTTAATGTAAAATAATATTCTTTTCTGAAAATATGACACATAATATTGCACACAATACCCTGTAATCAGAATTTAAAAATTCTATGAAAAAGGAGTAGGTTTACTAAATAATTTTTCACTGCGCATGCGTCAACGATATTAAAATTTCATTTGCATATTATGTTAGGTAAATGTATAGAGCAACTTTTGTGAAAGTCTCAAAATCATAGCTTGAAAATTCTGAAAATAATTGTGTATAAAATAAGTTGAAAATCCGGTAACCCCAAAAATGAAGCAAAAAGAAGAGGGGATGTATCCATATATTCATTAATTAGTATCAATATAGAATACACAATATGAGACGTACACTACTACATTTGGATAAAATCCCTCATTTTTTTTGCTTCATTTTATGAACAATGGATTTTGTACTTATTCTATAGACTAGGGATGCAACGGATATCCGGCATATCCGGCTAATTTTTCAATATCCGAAATATCGTCGGGTATCCGGATCACAATCACCGGATATCCGACTTCTCTGTCGGATATCCGGAGAATGCAGCAAAGCAAATATAGATGAATAACAGTAATCCTTTGATCCCAAATAATACTGAAAAACTTTTGTTTATAATGCAAAAGATGAAATAATAAGTTCCCTATCAATATGAGTAAAAGATAATTCTCAAAAGCTTAAAAAATTGCCACCTTTCCTTACTATTTATATTAAAATTCTGTAATAAATTCAAGATTTTACATTTATATCTTTTAGAAAATTGTATCTTTACTTTTGGATTGTAAAACAAAATTTGAAGTCAAAATAGCAAATAAAGCCTTTTTGTAAAAGTGTATAAAGATAGAAAACCAACATTTAGAAATGCTCAAATAATGAAAGAAAAGGTTGCAAACAGCTGTTTCGAATCTATTGTTGAGATTCTTCATCAGTACAAGACTCAGCATGGTGTCCTTGCGCAGGAAGATAATGGATACTTAGTCCCTATTGAATTTTACGGTAGAAAACTTAAGCAGTCAGAAACGGCTTACCCAAGCATGAAGTTCGAATTATTGGCTATTCATGGCGCAGTTATGCATTTTAAACACATGCTGTTAGGGCGGAAATTTACTATTTTAACGGATAACAAAGCTCTCACATATCCGCTGAAAATTGAAATGCAGTCGGATATAGTGGCTAGATGGATTTTAAATCTCAGCGACTATGACTACAATATTGAGTACATCGAAGGGAAAATTAATCCTTCGGATTTTTTGTCTAGAAACTTAATAAATAATATTACTAGTAGCAACGAGTTACAGAATAACTTATTCAAAGTAAATCTTAACTTGAGTGAAGAGAACATTAGAGCCAAGCAATATGAGGATGAAAAATTAATCACAATTATAAAAAAGGTTGAGTCAAAGAAAAACAACAGAATAACAAAAAAGTATAATTTAAACGAGAATAAAACGCTGGTATTAAAACAAAACGGGAAATATCCAGAATTAATAATCGTACCGGACGAGCTTAAGTTTACGGTTATGGCGGAGGCACATGGACCCCACTTTGGTTTTAGAAAAACATACGAAACTGTCAAAACTCGTTTATTCTGGTACGGAATGTACCAAGATATAAAAAATTATTGCACGAATTGCGTAAGATGTAATTGCAGTAAGCAGCACCAGACGATTAAAGTACCACTTGAAAAAATGGAAAGAAATTTACAAATCGGAGCAAGTCTACAAATGGATATAATAGGTAAATTACCCATGACCCTCAGGAAAAATTGCTTCATTCTGACTATCATAGACGCAGGCTCTAGATTTTTAGAAGCAGTCCCTTTACGAAATGTGGAGTCCCAAACTATCTTGAATGTTTTAAATAGGTACTTCGGAGCCTACGGCTTGTGTTCCGAAATAGTTACAGACAACGCACAATATTTTCGCAGTGTGCTTTTTAAAGAATATTTGAAGACACTAAATATAGATCTACACCCGACAAGCGTCTACAAACCTTGTGGGAATGGTCTGGCTGAAATCATTAATAAATCGATTAAGGCATCCTTGGTGGCAATGTCCAATTCCACTCTTGAGTGGGACACCAGACTCGAATATTTTAAACTTAATTATAATACCACGATCCATCGAGCACTAGGTTATTCTCCTTCAAAATTATTCTTTGGCAGAGAAATTAAAAATCAATTTACGGTATTAAGTGCTCCGGATTTAACGTGCACTCAAGCGTTCGTTAAAAATAGGATAGAACATATGAGGGCAGTTCACCGGCAAGCCATAGCTAACCAACAAAAAATTATGGCGGAATATATCAAAGAAAATGATCTTCAGGAAGTTAAAAAGTTAGACGTGGGTCAAGAAGTGTACGCAAAAGTAATTGGCAAGCCTAGGGCTTTACACCCTCGTTTTGAAGGGCCTTTTGTGGTAGTAAAAGTTGTTCGACACAATAATTATGTGCTCCGTCTGAAAGACAAAATAAATGGGCCAACAATACGTCGACACATACAATTTCTTTTTGCACCCAAGGCTACGACGAGGAATGCCAGAAAAACTAAGGGCGAGTTAAATGAATCAGACTCGGAACAGAATATTGAGGATTAGGTAAGGGCACTCTTACTTAGATATATAGGTTACGGAGGATTGGCTTGTACAAGACTGTCACAAAGACTTAATTAAAAAAAAAAAAAAAAAAAAGGCTCCTTTCAGAGCCATACATGGAAAAAAAATAAAATAAAAGAAAATAAAATAAATAAGTATTACGGTGGATAGGCAAATTTATATAAGATAAGGTGGATGAATGCATTTCCTCTTAAGATTAATTATTGAGTGAATGTATAGATAGCTTAGATAGTCAGATTCATTGAACATTTTGAAATAAAATTATAACAATAATATTAATAATTACTTCTTTCAAAAGTAGTTTTGTTTGGGCGACACAGGGAGATAATACCTCTTTATATTTAAAGACGAAAAGGGAACTTAGTTTTTAAAAAAAAAAAAAAAAAAAAAAAAAAAGGCCCTTTTCAGAGCCATACAAAAAAAAAAAAAAAAAAAAAAAAAAAAAAACTTTTGCATAACTTTATCTTTGGCGGGGCAACCAACATTGGGGGTTTTGGGACTTTGCATGTAATAAATTCTTTTGCGGGCAGAAGATTTTGATTTACTTGGCCAAGGCATGCAGGGTCGTGAACTATCATTGTTTTTATTTGCTCCGTGAAGGATAGATTTCGAAATTGGGTAAAAGGGTTTGGAAGTAAATACTTTAATAATAGCGATAAAAAAAAAATAAAACGGATATATAATAAAAGGGGTATAATAATAAGGATTATATAAGTAATAAGGAGACATAAGGTAGCATTGGTAGGATAAAATAAATAAATAAATCAATAAATGTGGTAGCTTTTTGTTTTTCCCTCCCTGTTTCAGTTTCAAATTAGTTAAAAAAAAAAAAAATAATAATAATAATAATAAAAAATAAATAAAAAATAAAATAAAATAAAATAAAATAAAATAAAATGAAATAAATAAATAAATAAATAAATAAAAAATTTCTTTATATCAGCACATAACAAAATGCTTATAAGGCTTACACAATGGATTACTTGGAGAGTTTGACTACTAACAAAATTTTATTGAAGTATATGGTTTCCGCGGTCATCAGAATGACATAAAATTTTAGAAATTGGGACCTTTTTTTGAGTGGACAGGTTATATTATATGTAAAAATGTTATATAAAGAAAAAGGGTAAAATTGGTCTTGTAAGATTAATTTTTCAATATGTATAAGGAATGAAACAGAAACAACAGCACTTACTATAAGTTTTGGAATAGTGCTAAGGGTGAAAATCAGCCTGCACAACAAAATTGTAAATATAAATAATTGTGTGTATTGATTTTATATTGAGATAATGTGAATGGTATAAAATGTGTATCATATATAAAAAAAATTATAGTGTAGCATATAAATATGGTGATGCATTGGTTTGTACGTTATGATAACAGCCATACTTGTAAATGGAAAAATGAGTCAGAAATGTGTTCTTAAACTATTTCAGTAACTAGTTTTGGACATAATAACAGCTTTTAAATAAATAAATAAATAAAATACATATATATATATATATGTATATATATTCTCATTGCTTTATTATTTCGGAAACTCGCGATTTTAGGCAAAATTATGGGAACAATATAAGTATGGATGCATAACGCAGAAGAAGAATCCTCACACATCAACAACCTCCCAGCAGGGGAGATAAACCAGGAGCGATACAATCAGAGACTGCGAATCATTGTGTACGTAACCTGAACTTTCTTTACAGACATGGACAAAAAAAAAAAAAAAAAAAAAATCTAGGCATTCTACGATGATCATTTTAGATTGTGATGTACAGAAGTAGACAACTGATGGCGTTGCAAGTGTTCAATCACAAACAGACTTTGAAACAGTGATTGATCTTTCAGGATCGCCGAACACTTATTAAAAAAAAAAAAAAAAAAAAAGAAAAAAAGAAAAAAAGAAAAGAAAAAGTACTCTTTTGTCTGTTTATTTCTTTTTTTTTTCATTTAGTTGGGGGGGGAGATGCTGGAAACATAAGCATCCAGCAATCTTCCGTGATTTATAGATACATATATATAAATGGTATATTATACATATTGTATCCTTTGATGTTTTTGTATAGTGGTTGTAAATACTAGTGTATGTTTAACGCTATTCATGTCAGGAGCAAGGCAGACCCCTATCTCAGATGGTATCTAGAAGGCACCAGTTGGGCTCTCGCGTAACAATCGCTTGACATTTACGTCAAGAATGGTTTATTGGTAGATTTACAAGCCAATTAAGCGAGACCCCACACGTTTCTCTAGTTGAGGCTACCGGTCATTTTTCCGGCTGGGAGTGCATTGCAGACAAGAAGGGCCAGCCCCCCACGCTCGAAGAAGGAGCCAACGAATCTTTTTTCAGGAACAGGCCGGGCGAGAGACTGAATGGTCATTTTTTTCGGGCAGATTGATTAGCCACGCCCGCCATAAAAAAAAGAAAAAAAGAATATAGACTTTTTTTTTTTTCTCTTCAAAAAAGTGGAGATGAAAAGTTCGCTCCGAGAGGCGAAGATGTGTTAGAAGAAAAACGTGATTAATTCCAAGGAAGACCTACCAACATCGCCGATGATCCGAATGGGAAGTCCGTCACTGATGATGTGTGATAGCCTGTGATCCGAAAATGATGTCCGCCAGTAATGATGTGTGATAGCCTGTGATCCGAAAATGATGTCCGCCAGTAATGATGTGTGATAGCCTGTGATCCGAAAATGATGTCCGCCAGTAATGATGTGTGATAGCCTGTGATCCGAAAATGATGTCCGCCAGTAATGATGTGTGATAGCCTGTGATCCGAAAATGATGTCCGCCAGTAATGATGTGTGATAGCCGAGGATCCGAATGTGATGTCCGCCAGTATTGATGTGTGACTGCCTGTGATGTTTTCGAATGCGAGCCTTAACTGAGTGTGGGGCACAAAAGAATATGAAGGTACGGTTTTCTTATAATTTATATTGTTTCCCAAAATGTGTAGGGCAAAATGCCAAGTAGGGGGTTCTGCACGCTCCAATTGGTATTCAATCATAGTATTAAAAACAATAATTACACAAGTAGAATTAATAGTGTTTTATTTTGTTTTTTTTTGTGTTATCTATATTGAAAATAATGTGTCTTATGATGCACCAACAATTTGTAAGATAATTGTAAATAAATTTATATGTTAGTTGTTAAAGAATTGTTAGTAGCTTTTCGAACATGAGTCTTACTTTATTTAATTCTATTATGATCTAATTTAGAGTTATGTTTTATTTACGATCCATAAGTTAATTCCGTCTTCAAAAATATTCACAACGCAATTTGGTAATGAAGGCAGTTGCCTCACTCATATCGAAGGGATTAACCAGGATTGAAACGAACGATCACTGTTATTTTTGTATTAGATGTAAAAAAAATGCATGAGTTTACACTATGAATACTCTGAATTAAAGTGATTAGGAGTGACTAACATATTTCATTCTAGGATTTGGGTTATGCTAACATGTCGAAATAAAGATTTCCGTTACAGGAGCTCAGTTCTGTCCAGCATATACCATCTAGCAGCCTTCACCCGCTACGCTGGTCAGTGTTTTTTAAAGAAACTTTGAATCAAACGAAATTTTTATATCATAATAATTTTTAGTTTTATATCATACTTTAGACTGTCTGTCATCGGTGAAAAGTACATCATCTAAACGTAAAGTTCAATGTTAGTCACCAATGAATGGCGTAGCGCTCAACATGTTAACAGTTTTAATCACATAAAAATTCATTCAGCAGAGCCTTTAAAATAAAGCCAACCTTTTGTAATTGGGTTCATCTGATTTAAAACATCTCTCCATAAGTATTCAATTAAGCAACGTAGAATGCTATATTTCATTTGCTACAAAATTTCAGAAAAATTATCCAAGTAACAATGTAAGTTCCATTAAAATCTATCTAGTAGAACTTAAGTTATAAGCGGCCGGAATGAAATTTCACTTTGCATTTTATATATATTGATATAATTAAATATATCTTACATAATCATGTTAACCTGATTATAGAACTCTCTTTCAAAATTGTAGGTACAACAGATTTTTTTGTACAATGATTAATACAAAATTCAGACTTCCTTTTATATAGATAGATTGAAAATTTCAAGTTTTTGCGCAGAAGGCATCGCCAAATTAGGAAAATGCAAAGTATTTCACGAACTACTGGATTTAAAAGATTTTGCTTGGTACCATTCGATTCAGCATAAAAAAAATACACTAAAATATGTTATCAGTTGAAAAATAACTACAAAAGCCGATTTTTAAGGATTTTCTTTTTAATTCGTTCTTTTTTTCACCTCCCTTGGGGGTGGAATTCTCGAAAATTTCTTCTTAGCGGCACTCAGTATTATGAGAAGTGTTTTTATCCCAATTTTCAAGATTTTTGGTTCGGCAGATTTTTTTTGTGCTGTGAATAATACGAAATCCAGACTTTCTTTTATATATATAGATAAGGATTGAAAATGTCAGATTTTTGCGCCGAAGACATCGCCAAATTAGAAAAATGTGAAGTATCTCATGAACTACTGGATTTGAAAGATTTTGCTTGGTACCATTCGATTCAGCATGAAAAAATACACTAAAATATGTTATCAATTGAAAAATAACTGCTAAAGCCGATTTTTAAGGGCCCCACCAGTGGCCGAGAGGTTCGGACCTCTCAACTGGTAGACGGCAGGTGCTGGGTTCGAACCCAATCGCGGCTGTCGGCCTAACCGTTCGGAGTTTTCGTGGTTTTCTTCGAACCTTGCATAAATACGGGTTAGGTTCCCTTAGAAAGACCCCCACGAAGGGCACTCCCCCCCTGGTCCTATATCCCTAGCATAGATAATCGGACATCAAAAATCAACCAACCAACTGATTTTTAAGGAATTTTTTTTAACTCGTTCTTTTTTTCACCCCCCCCCCCTCCTTAGGGGTGGAATTTTTAAAAATCTCTTAGTGGCACTCAGTATTATGGGAAGTATTTTTATCCCAATTTTCAAGATTTTTGGTTCGGTAGATTTTTTTGTTCTGTGATTAATACAAAATCCAGACTTTCTTTTATATATATAGATTACAGGAGCGAATGATAGTAGATTCTAAATGGCTTTTTGCTACCTTACATGCATTATTTATGCATTTCTAAACATTGGTTTCTGTCTTTAGTCTTTATAAAATTTGAAATTGTTTAATAAACTATGATTTTATTAATTTTCTTTCTTTCGCTTAGTTTAAATAATGGGTTAATTGGTTTATAACTTAAACAACCAAACAAACATTTTTTACTTTCTTCTATCCTTGATAGTAGAAAGTAATGTATTAATTTTTTTTCGACAAATTTATATGTTTTAGGGATCCAATATCCCTAAAAACATGTTTATTCAAAACCTGTCTGTCCCAGTGTCACCATCATATCATCAAAAATTGTATGAAGTTATACATAGAATGAACCAAACATTTTGTACATGTTTTTGGCTGTAGTTTTAGACATAGGATCATTCTGGTGAGGACACCTCCATGATTAGTTTTGCGAGTTCATTGGATAAGTCTAAGAGGGGGGGATGGGAGGTAACTCCCCCATCTTGATTTTAGTTTAATGGGTTTTTCACATAAAATTTACCGATTTGCTTCAAAATTTGGATATAGGTTCATTTGGATAAGGCACTTCCCTGATTTGTTTTGAGAGTTCATTGGATAAGTATAAATGGGGGATCGGTGGGACTACCCCTCTTAATTTAGGTAAATGATTTTTCTTGCAGAATTAACCAATTTGTTTTAATATTTGGATACAGGTTTATAGTGATAAGATGCTTCCCTAATTAGCTGTGGGGTCCTCTTGTTAAGCATAAAAGGGATACCGGAGATTACCTCAATCCCCCTTAAATTTGATAAATAAGTTTTTATGCAGAAATATCCTATTTGCTTTAAATTTTGGATGTACATTCTTTTTGATAAGGCGAATCTCTGAGTAGTTTTGGAAGTTTAATGTTTAAGTATAAAGAACGGGGATAACTCTTCTTAAATTATATAAATGGGTTTTTATGAAGAATTATTCAATTTGCTATGAATTTTGGATATAGGTTTTTTTATGTGATAAAGCATATCCTTGGTTAGTTTAGGGGATTCAATGATTAAGTATAAAAAGGGGAAATGGGGGGGGAGCTATTTCCTCCCTTAATTTTTTTTTCGAATGTTTTTGAATTGGCAGTTTATGCAGCAATGGGAATTTTGCATCTTGCTAAAACTGGCTATTCGTAAACAGCTGATGTATAGCGGAATAACAAAAAAATATTAATTTTAATAAATAACATGATCGAGATTAACTCATTCTTAATCTAATTGACTGCAGCAAAAATTCTAGATGAAAATCAAAGTTGGTATGATAATGAACTAACAATATTGATGTAGTATTAATATTTGTAAATATTTTTTGAAAATTGAGATCTATGAAATAGAAGAGAGTCTTAGGATTGGTGCATCCAACTAGTTATTTTTGTGACTTCATTATAAATATTTAAAATAAAAAGTAATTTTTTCTTTTCATAAATTTCAAAGTGATTTACCTTAAAATAAAATTAAATATAGCTTAAGGTAAGACATTTTTGAATAATTAAAACATGAAAAAAAAAAATCATCAATTAAACCTGTATTTGGATATAACTCTTCAACCATTGGTATATTAGTAAGACTTTTATGTTTACATTATAAAAGCATGCTATGTATTTCTTTGTGAAAATTCTTTACAATTATAGACATAATAATAAACATGTAAAATTTGTTCTAAAAATTATCAGCCATTTCATTGTACATATTATAAGCACTTTTCAGTGGTTCAATGACAAATAAGCAGAGTATTTAAATATTAGAATTGCATTTATTTATCATATTAATCAATTTCTCGATTAATTTCAGCAATGAAATTACGCCTGAAATTTTAGATACATGAATATTCATGCTTCTACTAAGCGTAATACCATCTCAGTGAAAAATGTCCAAGCCGGGAATCGAACCCGGAACCCTTGGAATAGCGCTCCAAGTGCTCTACCATTTAAGCTACGAGGACGATACCCAGCTCAGCATTTTTCACTTCATATGTTGGTTAAGCTGCAAATCACAGCACTAGATCCGTCTTCACGAGCACACAAGCTGCAGCGTAACATGAGACACTATAGACCCAGCATCGGTAAATCACATTTATTTATCATATTAATCAATTTCTCGATTAATTTCAGCAATGAAATTACGCCTGAAATTTTAGATACATGAATATTCATGCTTCTACTAAGCATAATACCAACTCAGTGAAAAATGTCCAAGCCGCTTATTACGCTTAGTAGAAGCATGAATATTCATGTATCTAAAATTTCAGGCGTAATTTCATTGCTGAAATTAATCGAGAAATTGATTAATATGATAAATAAATGTGATTTACCGATGCTGGGTCTATAGTGTCTCATGTTACGCCGCAGCTTGTGTGCTCGTGAAGACGGATCTAGTACTGCGATTTGCAGCTTAACCAACATATGAAGTGAAAAATGCTGAGCTGGGTATCGTCCTCGTAGCTTAAATGGTAGAGCACTTGGAGCGCTATTCCAAGGGTTCCGGGTTCGATTCCCGGCTTGGACATTTTTCACTGAGTTGGTATTACGCTTAGTAGAAGCATGAATCATGTATCTAAAATTTCAGACGTAATTTCATTGCTGATATTAATCGAGAAATTGATTAATATGATAAATAAATGTGATTTACCGATGCTGGGTCTATAGTGTCTCATGTTACGCCGCAGCTTGTGTGCTCGTGAAGACGGATCTAGTGCTGCGATTTGCAGCTTAACCAACATATGAAGTGAAAAATGCTGAGCTGGGTATCGTCCTCGTAGCTTAAATGGTAGAGCACTTGGAGCGCTATTCCAAGGGTTCCGGGTTCGATTCCCGGCTTGGACATTTTTCACTGAGTTGGTATTACGCTTAGTAGAAGCATGAATATTCATGTATCTACATTAGAATTGCATTTTTTATTCAATATTATTATTATACACATACAGGGTTTGAATTTCGGGACGGGATGGCAGGATTCATGCACTAAAGAATCTTGTGTCATTCCTGTTTCCCAAAAAAATCACTTTTTGAATTTTTTTTCTTTTTGAAGTGAGGGTCAAGTCTCAGGGCCGACTGACTATTTTCTTGATATTTTCCTCTATCGATTGACAAATCTCACAGTTTGCTCTTACGACAATTATACAAAATTCATGATTGTTTTTCTGCATTTGACTGAAATGTTTTGTAATTTTTCTCACAAAATTTTCCGTTTGCTGGTCTTACAAAATTTTACAACTTTTTCTTTCTGGAGACCAACAGGCAAAATTCATAATTTATTTCTCTCAACTAATTGAAAAATTTAGCTATTTTATTCTGCGACTGATTGGCAAATTTCCCTTTTTGTTTTTGTGACATTCTGATGAAATTAACAATTATTTTCCTGTGTCCAGCTGAAAAATTTGTGTTTTGTCCTTTGTTATTGACTGATGAATTTCATGATATTTCCTTGTGACAGCTTAACAAATTTTACGATATTTTATTGTAATTGATTGACGAATTTCGATATATTTTCCCACTACCCAAGTTCTCTCAAAGTTCAAATTTTTTCAGGCAGGTCGACAATTTTTGAAATTTTTTTTTTGCCATGATGGACGAAATCAGCTTCATTTTTTCTATGACAGATTTATATATTTTGCGAATTTTTTTCGTGTGCCAAAACAAGAAATAACTAATAGGGCAGTAATGGTCACTAGAGTCTGAGCTCTATCGCATGAGTCTGGAATTAGCTCTGAACAAAATGAGATTAAATCCTGTGTTGCACATTTGAAAAAAATAATAAATAAATAAATAAATAAACATTTTTTGTTTACAATCAGTGGATCAACATTAGATTTTTTCATTTTTCAAAGTCATCGCACATTTTGTCATCAATGGGCTCAATAATCATACCTCCTTTTTTTATTTAAAAGACGATCTTTCATACAACGTTTCTGTTCGGATTCATTTTTTTCCATATCTGATAATTTGCACCTTCCCATTTTGTCTCTTTTTTATTAACATTGACATTTTGATTTCCTATTCAAATAAAAATTCTTCTAAATTTAAAGAATTTCGTAAAATAAATAAATAAAATGTGGACATCCATTGCCCAAAGCAAGATGTTTAAATGTTTCCCATTGAGTTATTGAAAATCAGTAAAAACATTTTTATGATGTTCAAAACATGATTTATATAATAAGTCATATATTATGTATATCATGGATTAAACGTTAATATTCCTGGACGAATCATAAACAAAATAAAATGCAGACATCACAAGGCCCATTCTCAACCGAAAACAACAGCCGTTTTCCAAATGATTAAAAAAAAAAAAAAAAAAAAAAAAGATGAACTTTAAGGAAACACATTTAGAAACAATAAATACTTGATGTGCATAGTTCACAGAAATTAGGACATGACTTTTTTAAATAATCCATTTCTTATGTAATAGAAGAAACCTATTGACTATGTCCTTTTCAGAATTTCATATGGGTTTAAATTCTAATAAATAGTAGAACATAATTCAATTAGCTAAAATGTCAGGGATTACACATTACAGTATTGATGATAATTCCACTAAGTGATATACAATCACCGAAGGATATTGACAATACAATCACCTACATGCATTATTCTTGAAAGTAAATTAAAAATGAATGCCAATCAGATTTTAAGAAAATTAAGAAAAAGAATTAAGAAAAAATAATAAGATGAAAGAAGCATAACCAAGTATTTTCGATAATTTAATGTGTTAGAAAAGTTGCTCTGTTCTGTTTGTCAAAAGTGTAACCTATAAAAGATTCTAAGCCACACAAAATCGAATAAACATGAATTGAAAAATTCATTTAGCAACTCAGTTATTAATTGCCCATAACATTGAGTGAAAATTGAAAAATGATATATATAAGGTCTGATTATTTTCCTTTGTTTTAATTAAAATAAACATTTTGGATAATTATCTTGAGTTGTTGATTTAATTTATTTCAGTGGAATTTTGTCCTGTCGGTATAATTTGTAAATATTTAAGTGGCATGTAAAAAATAATAGGGTTTAAAAAATATTTCCCCCCCCCCCTCTCATATAGTTTAACTCCCCTGCATTTACAAATGTTATGAGGGAAACTCTCTCCTCCTGGGAAAACCTGAATTTCAAGCCCTGATAGTCAAAGATATATAGTTTCTGTAAAATATATTGCAATATGTTTAAAATGTTGTAATGGTGTGTGAAACATGTTTGCAATTTATTATATGAGATGGCATTGTATAAAGAAATTAACGAGCATTCACCAAAACTAAAAACATATTTAGTACCGGATATCCGAATCCGGCAGGCAAACCAGATATCCGATATCCAGCAAAATCAATATCCGTTGCATCCCTACTATAGACAATTACTTTTAGAATTTTGAAGCTATGATTTTGAGACTTTCATAAAAGTTGCTCTATATATTTAGCTAACATAATATGCAAATAAAATTTTGATATAGTTGACGCATGCGCAGTGAAATATTTAGTAAATTTACTCATTTTTCGTACAATTTTTATTATTTTTTAATTCTGATAAAAAGGTATTGTGTGCAATATTATGTGTCATATTTTCAGAAAAGAATATTATTTTATGTTAAGAACTCTGCAAATTATAATAGGCAAAAATCTTGGAAAAATTTGGAACTGTTTTTACAAAATCCTTAAATTCTCTACGAGTATACATGCCATCGACATAAAAATAAACACAGTTTGAACGTATATGCTTCATTAGTTTTGACAGGGTTATCCAAAAAATATTCATTCTTTTTTAATTTGTTGACGGTCCCCTTTGGAGTTTTGGGAAAAAATCTTCATGGAAATTTATGACTTTTACTATTATATTTAGGGGGAACTGGGGTACATTGATACAGTTTTTTTCTAAGATTTTTTTTGGTGTCAAGAAAGTAGAAAATTCAAGTTTTTTTTCCACGAGGTGACAGCAAAACTTGTGTAGTATGTTATAAAAATGTACAATCATTGTTTTATGTAGTATTTTTGCATGTAATTTTAAAAAAATCAAAAAAAGTCATTTGTATCAATGTGCCCCATCCCCGGGGCAGATTGATACGTTTCAGAAAAAAGACGACAAAATAATACCAATGCATATTTTTCATAAAAAATGAGTTAGAAAACCATTTTATATTTATTTATAAAAATTCAAATCACCCACAATTTATTTTTAAGCAATATTAAAGCAATCAAAATTAAATATATTATGACTTGATGTTCTGTCTGTTTCTTGTCTGATTGTTGGCTGTGGTAACTTTGTCATATCTAGCACTTCAACCCCAGCATTATCTTCTTTCTTATGAAAGATGAAAAAATTACCAGGTTTTCTGTTTATAAATAGGTTCATAAACAGAAAATAAAGGATAATTATATTAAAAATTCTGTTTATAATATAAGTATAATTTTCTGTTCTGCAGTTTGTTTCTCTTACTTAACATTTCTCATGTCGAAAATACTTTTTTCTCTGGAGAATCGATATAAATTCGAGATTTGCCAGAATGCCGTCCTTTTCTTTTATTACTTCTACTAGCACTAGATGCTGGGTAAGTTCCTACGTCTTCTGTTTTCAAAAATACTATAAAATGCTCTAATATAAAGAAATTAGAGCTATTTCACTTCAATAAAAACTAATATTAGAAATTTTTCGTGAAAAAAAGGTTGGATTAAGGAGTGTATGGTAAAAAAAATAATAAAAGATAATGAAAATATGAACTATTAAAGGATTTAGGCTGTATCAATGTGCCCCATCATAAACTGTATCAATGTGCCCCATACAGCGATTTTAAATAAAATGAGTCTCAAATCCAACACTTCACAATATATCTAACAATAAATAATGCGGAACTGATAAAGAGTAGCAGTACTTACCAGGGAGAGTATTCATTTTGGTTGAAAATACTGGAACAGTTGTATAATAGCTTTTCAATTGTACAACTCAAATTTACTTTTGAACAACAAAAACAATAAATCACCCGTCCCATTTCATCAAACTGCTGAATCATTCCAAGATTTTCTGCATGTAGTTGAATACACTAGCATCACCTTTTGGAGCTGTTGTGAAACTTTCTGTAATGACCCTGTGAGCGGTAGAGGGGGTGTATCAATGTGCCCCATGTATCAATGTACCCCAGTTCCCCCTACACTTTTAGAGTTTCAAGATAAATCCTCATATATTTTTCTATATATTTAACAAAATGTGTAAAATCGCAAGGGGGCAGTCATCTTTGGCCAGGTAATGTATGCAGGGCCGAAACTATAAACTTGGAGGCCTGGGGCAAATCCTCCCCCCCCCCCCCCAAGCAGGGCAAATTGAAACTTTGCCCCGGGCACAGTTTCTTTTTTCGCACACCACTGTTTAAACGTACATAGTATGATAAGCCCAAAAATGACTAAAAACCATAGAATTGGGCAACTCTACTCGGCAAGCACTTGGTGGCGACGCCATTTTTGCTGATCCCACTGAAGCTAGCATAGGGAAGAAAATACAGACTTCTGATTGGTTGAATACTTTAAAGAGCGTTTCATTTAGGTTCATTTTTGAGTATATGTAACTCAATCATGTATTTCTGTTTAAAAAACTTTTGAAAGATAGATTGTGATATTTTTTTTTGATTTTATGTATTTATTAATAGACTAGCTGACCCATCTGGCATTGCCCGGGATCCGTTATGATAATATTAAACAAACAATTAACACTTTAGATCTACAATTAATCAAGATTAAGCATAGGATATGAATTATTCGTTAGAATAATATTTTAAAGAAATGCATTAAAAAAATGAGTAAATGCTTTAAAAAAGACCCTTGGACCTCAATAAAAATATTAGGGTGTAGATCCTCAAAGAAGAGTCCAAAACTCAACTTTAAAATTATGCATTGAGAAGGTATGATAATGAATAGGTGAAATATGCATGGAGAACAAAAATTTCAAGGTCCCTGAGCTGGGACCATAGGGAGTCTCAGGCTATTAAATGGAATGTAAGAACATGGGAATAACTAAGTGAAAAAATAGTTCCAAAAATGAAGATTGGATTAAGAGAGGGCAGTTTAATAATGATTTATGGTACAAAATCTTCAAGGGGCCAGGAACTTATTTTGCATGTAGTTGGATATAAAATATTTTTGTAGTTATTAAAGTAATGGGAGGATTCTAAAACTATGTTAAAGAAAATTACAAGCAATCAGGATCATTTTTAAAGAAATTGCACCAACAGCCCCAAGAACGCGATTAATATTCAAAATTGGTGGTAGCTAAACTATGACGGTTTCTTAGTAGTTGATGGATTAAAAAAGTTGTTTAAAAGAAGCGAGTTAAGTGAACCATTTTAAAGGGATTTATAATGAGGGCCCAAAAAAGGCCAACTGATAGTTAAAAAGAGGGCCCTAACAGGAGAACATGTTAAAATGTCTTAGTACTTAGCTCTTTAGATCTACAATTAGTCAAAATTAATCATAGGGTATGAATTATTCATTTGAATAATATTTTATTGAAATGCACAAATTGATTCGGAAAATGTTTAAAAAAAGGGTCCTAGGTGCGGATGAAAATATGAGAATCTTGTTCCTGAAAGAAGAGTCCAAGGCTCAAATTTAAAAATTTTGCACTGAGAAGGGGAGAAATTTAAGGAGTGAACTATGTTTGCCTCACAAAATGTTCAGGGGCACTGGACTGAGCCCTATGACTCCATAGGGGGCCAAAGTGTCTTACATGGAATGTCAAAACATTAAAATATCTAAATGAATAAAGAATCCTAAAAATGAAGATCGGATTAAAAGGAAGCAATTTATTATTACAAAAACTTAACGGGCCCCAGGGGACAGTAATTTATTTTGCATGTAGTTGGATATAAAGATATTTTTTGTAGTTATTAAAATGATGGGAAGACGCTATAATTATGTTAAATAAAATTGAAAGCAATTTGGTTCATTTTTAAAGAAGCTTCACCAAGGGCGTCAAGAAAGCAATTGATAAACAAAATTAATGGTAGCTGAAGTCTGAGAAATTTTTTTGTCGTTCATGTAATAGCTAGAGGACATAAAAAGTTGTTTAAAAAAAGCTAGTGAATTGGACCATTTTTAAGGGAGCTATAATATGGGGGCCCGTAGGGACCAACTGACAGTTAAAACCAAGGCCCAAATATGAAAACATGTTACAATATTTTAATACATAGCGCTTTAGATCTTTAATTTGTCAAAATTAAGCATATAGAAGGAACTATTTGTTGGAATAATATATATATTTTTTAATGCACCAATTGGTTAGGTAAATGTTTAAAAAAGGGCCTTAGGGTCTGAATAAAAACATCAGGTTTTCTGGATTGGTCCTGAAAGAAGATTCCCAGGCAACTTTAAAATTTTGCACTAAAAAAATCAGAAATATAAGAAGTGAAATATGTTTATTTAACAAAAATTTAGGGGCCCTGAGCTGGGCCCTATGATTCCACAGTAGAACTTGGTATCTTGTATGGAATGTCAAAACATTAAAATATTTAAATTAATAAAGAATCCTAAAAATGAAGATCGGATTAAAAGGAAGATATTTATTAACAATTTATTATTAGAAAAACTTCAACGGGACCTGTAACAGGCCCCAAGGGGCCAAAAATTTATTTTGTATGTAGTTGGGTATAAAGATATTTTTGTAGTTATTAAAATGATGGGAAGACGCTAAAACTATGTTGAATAAAATTGAAAGCAATTTGGATCATTTTTAAAGAAGCTGCACCAAGGGCCCCAAGAAAGCCATTAATATTCAAAAATAGTGGTAGCTGAAGTCTAAGAAATTTTTTTGTTGTTCATGTCATAGTTGGAGGACCTAAAATGTTGTTAGAAAAAAAGCTAGTGAATCTGACCATTTTTAAGGGAGCTATGTTAGAGGGCCCCATAGAGGCCAACTAACAAATACAACCAGGGCCCTAACATGGAAACATGTTAAAATGTTTTAATACATAGCGCTTTAGACTTTTAATTAGTCAAAATTAAGCATAGAGTATGAATTATTCGCAAGAATAATATTTTTTTTAAATGCTCCAATTGTTTGAATAAGCATTAAAAAAAGGGCCCCAGAGCCCGAATAAAAATATCAGGGTGTTGGTCCTGCCATAAAAGTCCAAGATTCAGCTTTAAAATTTTGCACTGAGAAGGTGAGAAATTTAGGGAGTGAAAAATGTTTAGCTCACAAAAAGATAAAGGGGCTCTGGGTCGACCCTATGATTACCTAGGGGGCCCCAGTGTCTTATATGGAATGTAAAAATTTGAAAATATCTAAATGAAACAGGTATTTCAAAAATGAAGATCGAATTAAGTGGAAACAATTTATTATCACAAAGACTTAAAGGTGCCCTAAAACGAGCCCCAAGTGTCCAGGATCATAACTGAAAAGTAAAAAGGCGAGAATCTCTAAAAGAAGAAAGGTGCCTCAGAACGAAGAAGATTAGATAAAAAAGAGTTAAGCTACTAACAATTTGGTGCATAAAAATTTCAGAGGCCCAGGGCCCCTGGCCCTTAAAATATTAAAAGTCTGAGCCTCAGGTGCATCAGGACCTGGCTTGGACTATCTTCACCTAAAATTTCAGACTTCTATGTGTGGTAAATTTCGCTAGCCATCGCACACACACACATCGCCACACGCAGAAACACACAAACAGAGCATTTTGTTATGTTATTAGTATAGATAAGAAGAAAGATTTTCTAGAATGTTTTAGATGCTTTTTATATTATTCATCCGATCAGAAGTCCATATTTTCTTCGTTATACTAGCTTCGGTGGGGTTGGCAAACATGCTGGCACAACATGACACATTCCACTCAACATTCTGCTGTTTGCTCTAGAACTCTTTTTGCATGTGAATCATAAGGAGTATGTTGACGGACATGCAAAAACATCTAGGCTAGCACTTTGATTTTTTATTATTAACTTTTAGGTATGTGCTGGGCATTTTATAAGAAGTTAGACTAGAAACTGAAATCAATAGTTTTTTTAACCATCAGTTTGGAGCCCCTCAGGCTTGGGGGGCCCGGGGCAGTGCCCCGGCTGTAGTTACGGCCCTGAGTGTATGACTGTGAGATCGATTTTGTCAAATGTCGCTATACAGATCTTTTTACTTGTAGTAAAATTTTTCTATCCTATGTAATTATGGAATTCATTGTTAAAATCTAAATCAACTGTATATTTTTCTTCAAAATTTCCCCCGATCCTAGATCGCTGGATCGGACATATTCTGCACCCCTGCTTCAGGGCACTTTTTTTATTTTTAAGGGCACTTTTATAGAGTTGAATCTGGAATCTAGCGATTCAAAAAATCATGGAAATACAGATATTTCAAGAAAAAAAATCCAAAAATTTTGTCAAAAAATTGAAAAAAAAGAAAAAGCGACAATTTAGCTAAAAAATCGCGAAAAAACGGCAAATTTTGTTAAAAGATGACAAAAAATGCTTCAAAAGATCTCGAAAAACCGGCAATTTTGTCACATTTAAACACGAAAAAACGCAAATTTCAAAAAAGGGGCGTGAAAAAAAAAAGCACATAGTTCATAATGGGTGTGGAATCGCTCCCTCTTTTCTCTAATTATGCCCCGGATACAATTTTCTCTTTGCATGAAAATGATTGTAAATCAGGAAAGTCTGCTTTAGGAGCAAGAAAAACACAATTTTGAAACAGGAAAATTAGTTTTTAGAACAGAAAAATTGAAAAATTCACTTCTGGCATTAACTTTTGTTTGTGCCCCTTTGACGAAATTTGCTTTTTTTTTTTTCATTTTCTTTTACGATTTTTTGACAAAATCGCTGTTTTTTTTTTTTTTTTTTGATATTTTGACGAAGTTTGCGTTTTTTCTCAAATTTTTGGCAAAATTTGCCTTTTTTGTGAATTTTTTGGTCAGAATTTTACGTTTTATTGTACGAAATTTGCTGCTTTTCATGAACTTTCAGCGAAAGTTTCCGTTTTTCACGAATCGCTTGACAAAAGTTTCCATTTTATTGCGATTTTTGGACGAAATTTGCCGTTTTTCATGCTTTTTTGAGGAAATCTGCTGCTTTTTTGGGATTTTGTGACGAAATTAGCCATTTTTTCACGAATGTTGCCGGAAATTAGTCGTTATTTCTCGATTTGTTTACGAAATTTGCCGTTTTTTCGCGATGTTTTGACGAAGTTACGCGTCCCGTGGGACGCGTAAAAGTTACTTTTTTGCATAATTTACGCGCTACAGCACGTCCGCATCATTGCTGAAGGGCTGCGTTTTTTCAAATGTGCAGCAAAAAGGGCGCTATTTTTTTGAATGAGCGACAAGAGATGCGCAAGTTTTTGGATTAAGGGCAAGAGGGGCGCTATTTTTTAAACTAAAGGGCAGGAGGGGCGGAGCGGCCCCCTGAAACCCTCTGGGGGAAACTCTGTATTTATTATTAGCTAATTTATATTTTTAAATGCTTAAAAAAAAACTATGTTAATAGTCAGATAAGTCGCCACGAAAATAGCATTTTCAGAAAGTTATGCTGCCGCAAAATAAAAAAATATATATATAACAAAAAAAAATTTCAATTCTCAAACTTCCTATTATAAGGCTTTAAAATGTGCCAAGTCTCAATGCTAGGTGCGACCAACACCAAACAAGGTTCCATTGTAAGCTAAGACATTTAAGCAGGTTGTTCATATTGTGAAATTAAATTTTAAAGAAAAAAAACATACTGCAGTCATTAAATTTAGAGTATCTCTGCTGGCATAGATAAGGAAAAAAGCTTAACAATGATGAGTGAAAACAATGAATGAAAATTAGTGAAAATCAATGAGTGAAAATTATTCTAACATTTAAAATACTTGTCTATGAAAGTAATGATGAACACTAATTCTGGATAATTCCAATAGGATTAATATTGAAGAGAAATATTTATGAAATGACTGATAATGAGCGTTAATGTAAAAGCAATATACTGAAAGTTTGAAGCAAAACTCTTATAAACATAAAGTAAATATAATGAATTTATTCTTAAAATAATTACAAATCATAAAAATTTTTAGCTATTGACAAAAGATCTTTTCCACATTGGCTTTCCTTGTCTTTATCTAGAAAGTCTGCAGAAAGTTCCCTAAAAGTCATTGCAAGTCTACGAGAAGCAACATCTTGTCTTTTAATTTCATGAAACCAATTGTATCGTGCACAACCAGAAAGAACAAATAAAGATCGTGGAGGCATAACAATTCGTATACATACTTTAGTGTCACTTGAACAAGTTCGAAATAAGTTACACATTGAATTAATCTTACAATCAATCATTTTGTAATTTGAAGAAGAACCTGCCACAATTTCTGATGGAATTTTTCTGTCTTTGGTAGTTCTGTAATTACTGTGATTATTTTTTAAAACATTACTTTCATTTATATTTGAATCTGAAATTTCAAAACAGTTAGAAGATCTAGCT
Organism: Maratus speculifer; assembly: GCA_964019185.1. Taxonomy (NCBI): domain Eukaryota; kingdom Metazoa; phylum Arthropoda; class Arachnida; order Araneae; family Salticidae; genus Maratus; species Maratus speculifer. The sequence continues at coordinate 65,687,109 of OZ025292.1, read as the reverse complement.
GCAATATCATTACTGCAATTTATCTGAGGATACTGGGTTTCATTATTTTCTGAAGAAGAAAATAAATATTTTTTATCAATTGTAGTTTTATCAGACAATTCTAAATTCTGTAAATCTTCTTTTAATAGTTCACAACTAAGACTGCTAAGTTTAGAATCAGCAATGTCATCTTTTGACAAATATTTCAAGGAATGCATTATGGGATTGCCATTTTGAAACAGATGTTTACACGAATTGGTTCTATCACTATGTTTTGTAGTATGTTCAAAATAGTTACAATTTCCTTCTTCAAAACACTCACAAGCAACAACTGAACATGGCACCAGTGTTAGAACAGTGGATGAGTTCAGGTTTACAGTCACAAGCCTTTCACCCCATAACCAAAAATCATCCACATGAGGATCTATAGAAGAACCTCTCTCTGGTGTATATTCTAAATTGCAAAGTTCCACCGGATTAAAGTCTGACAATTCAGGAAAGTCTTGGAACTTATTTATCATAGTTTCTGTAAACTTTGGAAATCCTTTGAACTCGCCAATTTTCACTTTCCTCTTCTTAAAATTAATTTTTGGTCCAAAGTCCTAAAAATATAGATAAAAATAGCATAATAATCATTTTGAAATAATTCTATTATCTTTTCAATTTTGTATAATCTAATGATATTAAATTAACAATATAAGTAATTGCTTGAAATTTGGTGAGACACATATGTATTTGTATTGAAATCTAAGGAGCTGTTATAAATGTATTTAACTTTCATAAAAAGTACATCTTAAAAAGGAACAAATTACACTTATATATATATATGAATTTCTAATCATTAGTAGAGCACTAAAATCTTTCAAATTGGACCCCTGCTTAAATTGGACATTTTTTCTGACAATGGAAATTTTCCATAAGATTAACATTATATTGAATGCCTATAAGATACACATCCCTCTACTGTGGATGTTTGACACTCTAAAATTCCACTTCATTGGGCATTTTCCCTTTATTTAAAAGAAAAATAATGCAATAATTTCTTTTATAGTCCATATAAATAATGGAGGCAGCTAACCTAGACTAGGTGAAACTGTGTTTCCACGAAACTTGTGATAGAACTACATGTGATTTCCCCCTCAATTGACGAAGGTAAGGGATAAGCTTGACAAGGTCACCTGCCTCTGCTATTTAAATGGACTATAGTCAAGAAGTTTATAAAATTTTTTCTAACAAAAGAAAAAAATCCTTAATTATTGTATTAAAAAACTCCTTAACTTAAATTGTTATAATTAACCTCATAATATCACAGAAAATCTGTCAATAAAATTAATAAATATGAATTTAAAAAAGCAAACAAAACTTGCATATTTAAGAAATGAAAATTTTCATGTGTCAATTATTGTTTTCTTCATAGTAATTAATACATAGTTATACTATTTCTTATTTATTATTGTTTCTTTTTTCATGATTTTCAATTTAAAAGAAATGTTTATACTACTGTTTGCGTTTATACACATAATTAAGCTGAAAAATCATAAGCACTTCTATAAGTTAAACAGCTCCAAAATTGGATATCTTTTTTCTGGAATTGGTCATATCTTACTTATAAAGGTTTTGCAATTTTTATCAGCACATTTTTTCTTTTCAATAACAAAAAATATCTCCTTAACTTATTTTACACTAATGAATATCTCAGTTGAATCAAAGAACTATTGAAAATTTAAGTTTCCTATGACTGCTGCTCTCTTTCTAAAAAATAGATAAAGTAATTATACTTTGCTATCAGATTTCTCATAAGAGACTTGTCACTTCAAAATGAAGAGTAAAAATCCAGATAAATTGGTAAACTTTTACCAATATAAGCCACTGAAACAAATGACTTTACACTGATTAATCATCAAAATATCCAGGAGTTCTTCGCGTTTTTGTTTAGAAGATTAAAAAAATGTTCTAATGTTTAGAACACATTTCTATACTTGCCATGGATGGATTAAATAAGCCAGAAACTCTTACCCACTACAAACTTTAAAGAAAAAAATAAAAAAAATTACAAATTACAATAATTTAATTTTTTTTAGTAATGATCAAATTTCTAAGTAACTCACATTAATATATGTGAATTTATATGCATACTCATATACATTCATAAAAATTTACATTGTGTATATTAATTTTATAAAAAGTTGCACATTAATTAAATTGCAAATGATTTTGAAATATATATTTCTTTAAGGTTTATAAATATTACAAGAAAGAAAAAAAAAAAAAACCTTATTATAATGTACCCCACCCCTATACTGTAAAAAATAATATTAATTGAAATAACATGCCTATATTCATACAAGTAGTTGTGCAATGCATAACATTATTACTAATAATAATATGCTAATGAAGAAATCTATACATCTTTTGAAATGTGCATTTTGTTTGAAATTCTCAGACTGTGGCAATGGGCTATTTTTCTGTTTTGATAAACTTGCTTTTATCATCACCAGGATAATTACTCTTTCCTAGGGAAATCAAACCATGTATCATGATAGTGAAAACCAAAGATTCGATGTTTCATATCATATTGAAGGTGGGAGAAGTTTGAGGAGTCCTCATGGTTTAGACTGAGAAAAATCGCACCATGTATCATGATAGTCAAAACCGAAGATTCAGTTTTTCATATTGTGGTTGAGAATGCAAGAGTGTTGAAGAATCATCATCATTTAGGTTTGTAGAAATTATTCCATTAGTATCATGATAAATGAAATCGTATTTAATATCACAGTTTAGAATAGAAAAATCTTAAATACTAGCTGTTTAAAGTTGCAGTTTAATGAAAAAGTATGATATTTGCGATTTGCATCAGAATTATGATATTCATGATATACCATTGTATAGGATATTTTGATAGTGTTGCATGATCTATATTTCATATTGATTTTATTGATATATATTGCTCAGTCCTACTCTCTGCTGCTATCCACTGATGATGAGCACAATTACATTAAAAATAAGATAACAATTTTAATTTTCTGAGGATACATATGAAAATACTGATACAGTCCAAGCCCATAGGTTTTAAAGAGGAAAATTTGCAGTATGACTGATAGCAAACCCTAAAGATATCCATAAAAATAGTTTCTTAACTTTCTGACACATTTTTCAATGTAAAAATATAACACTTGAAGGCATGACCATTGAACTAATATAGAATATAGAATTTAAAATTTTTATTTTATTTTGTGATAAATAAATTACACTTGAGTTATAAAGGACCATTATCTCATAATGATCTTCAGCAAATTGTTGCATCTGCAAATTTTTTCAAAGCTTTGATAGTAGTTTGTAAAAGATTCCCTGTGTTCAACTAAAAATAAAAAAACTATTTGATTTTGAGGTTTCTGAATCAGAGCAATTGCCAGCCTCATGTGTTTATGAGCAAAAATAAATTCAGAAAATGTCAGAAAACAGCTGATTTTAATTTTAAAACAAACTAAGCATCAATGTAGATTTTTATAAATACAAAATTCTTTATTTATTATTAATAAAGAAATAAAAATTCATTACTTGTTTTCTTCGGCCTGATTGAGATGGCATCCATGGAATTCTGTCTATGAAGGATATGAGAGTAGATTCCTCTTCATCGGTACAAAACTCGGGAACAAGCTTTATCTTTCCCAGGTATAATGGGAAGTCACATAAGGAAGCAGTAGCTTCATCATTAGGCCAACACAAATTACAAGAGGGACAATAATTGTAGACATATTTATACTGTAAGAAAAATTTTAATATGAATGAAAAACTTTTTAAATAAATTCAATATATTTAGTGTTGACTCTAAGCTGTTTTAACAGGGTGCAGCACCTGGCAGCTCTTTTTATTTTTTTTATGCATCCAGCAGCCTTTTTTAAAAGTTAATACGTGCGCCATGGCAATCTAATTGATCCCGTGAAAATATCACTAATTCTAGGGGACTCTAAACAAATCAGTTAAAAATATTTATGACGAACAAGGTACAAGTGTGCCCATTTTGAAAAAAAAAATATGCCCTTCTTTTTGAAAAAAATGTATCCTTTTTTAGAACAGTGTCTCTTTTTGAAAAATTGCTGTCCGGCGGATCTTTTCTTCTAGAGTCAACACTACTGAACAAAAACACATATTTACACAACATGTAAAAAAACTTCTTTAAATTAACTATTTATAAATTTAAAAACAAAAACTTTTTAATAGAAACTGGTTGATAAGAAACTGGAATAATACCGCAAATTTTAAAAATTAGGTCACATGTTTTCAGTGAAATGAAAGAAATATATATGTCAGTTCAAGTTTCAGCTTTCATTTTCATTAAATTAAAAGTATCAATTACAAACCCAATTTCAGAAGCAATATGGCATTCAGGGAGAAATATATATATATATATGCATTTACAAAGATATAATAATGTACAAAAATAATAATAGCTTATATTTATTATTTAATTAGGCTTAATACAAATTCACCTCACCTCTTCTGTCTTATGTGAATCAGATGAAATGTCATTTTCTTTTTCACAAAGTAAACAAGTCCTGATGCCTTTGCATCCACAATTTTTTTCTACAGGCATCTTAAAAATATTAAAATAATAACATAAATGTATTATTTAAAATAAAATAGTACTACATATTAATATCAATTAAGACTGGTAGTTGTTAGTTGTCTATGTACAAACAAATAATTAAAAATAAATTTATGAATGGATTATCATAATTTTTATAATACTTTCATAAATTTTGATTTAAAAGTGGGATGAGGATGATCAGCACAAATATCTTATGATAATTTTTTTTTATATTTTCACGTGAGCATTAAAATTTCCAGGTTAGCATTAAAATAATTACATTTTCAAAGGTCCTTTCATCTTTTTGCAATCCTAACACTGATAAATATAGTCATTATTTAGTAAAAGTAGATATTTAATAAATCAATACTTTTGCATTACAGAAATATCACTTCTAACAGAGATTATTGGCAAATATTACAAAAAGTGATACTTTTACATTATACCAACATCATGTTAAAATGTACAGTGGCAGTCAAAAGTTTCCAGCCAGTTAGTTTCTTCGATTTATTTACCAAAAGGTTTCAGGAAAGAAGAAGCACAATTGCTTCAAAAGTTAGGAATATGTGAATGACCTCTGACCACGTGATCATTTTGATTGGATACTGAAGATGCTTCATGTAAAGGGATAAAATTCGAAGTTCACGTGCAAAAGTTTCTGGCCACTTATCATTCTTTAGTTTTTTTCTATCGGTAAACTGTCTTTTGGTTGTGTTTATGAATGAATCAACATGTATAGCATAGTCTGAATTCAAAATTGAAAAGTTCAACAATTATTGTTCATAAATGAGCGATTAGTTTGTCGCTAAAAGGCCAATCTTCTCGAGATATTTCGGCAAAGTTATCGATCGGCAAAATCGACTGTAAATGATATTTAAAAAATATATAAAGATTGCCATGGCCTTCAGGACTTTCAGAGGTCCGGAAGATCCCGGAAAATTACTATTCCTGTGGACAGAATTATCAGGAGAAAAACAATTGATAATCCACATAAAAATTCCGCTGCAATATACTGGGATTTACGGAATGAAAATATTGCTGAAATAAGTCCGTATACCATATCAACATCCTGACGTGATGCATAACTTTATGGAAAAGTCGGTGTTAAAATTTTTTTAGAGTTAAAAAAAATTACAAACGTACCCAACTGGCGTTTAAAAAAAAAAACACAAAATCTGTTCAAGTGAAAACTATAAAAAAGTTCTATTTTTCCATCAATCGAATTCGAAACAGTTTTGGAAGTGATGGCAGACACAATGTCCGATGGCCTAACAACAAAAGATATGATTCGACCTATGTTATTCCTACAATGAAGCATTGCGGAGGACACGTTATGCCATGGGGAGTATTTTCTTCAAAAAGCGTCGGTCCGTTATTTGAAATCCACAGCCAGGTGAATGATACAATATTTAAGGATATTTTGCAAGACTATTTTCTGCCTTATTAGAGAAACAAATTTGGTCACAACTATTTTTGTTAACATGATAATGACATAAATAATGTTTGCAAACCTCAATAAGCAATGGTTTTCGCACAAAAAATTTCGTTTTTCAAGTGATCAGCCCAAGCACCCAACATGAATCGAATAGAAAATCTTTGAAAAGAAGCTGACAAAAGTCTGCGGAACTATAAATATTCCAACTCAGCCGAAATTTCGCTAAAATTGCAAGAAATGTGGGAAAAACGTTCCATAGACGATCTTTAACCGTTGATTGTATGAATGTCACGTTGCTGTGCCGCAGTACTTATTACTAAAGCTAATAAAATAGTAATACGATAAAATACTAATTGTAAATGTTGTTGATCACTGTAATTTTCGATTACAATACCACTTTTTTACAAACTTGTGAAGGTGGCCGGAAACTTTTGAGAACATGCGTTTTCCTTTATACTTAATTTTGTCAGTTAAATTTATTGATATTTACATGTTCTTCTATAAGTAAGTTCCTAACTATTATGTCAATAAAATGTATAAATAACACTTTGAGTTTTCTCTTCATATGGGTATACAGTAGACTCCCTCAAATCCGCACAGCTTGGGACCAGAGGTTTTGCGGATTTTAGAATTTTGCGGATTTCTGGTCATTGCTTTGTTTACATTTCTTAAAAAGTAATTTGAATGCAATTAATAATTAAATCAAAAGTAAAATGAATGCTTACAATATGCTAAAATATTAAAGTAAGTAATAAACTAAAATAATAAAAATTTAGATATTTTTTTAAATGATAAAAATGCTAAAAGCAAAGGTCAAATTAATAATCAATAATGTACAATTAAATATTCATTATAAAGATGAAATGTGTTTTTCTTAAATTATTCAATGATCCTTGCCTCATAAAGGTACATTATTAATTTACATCAAGATCATAAAATAATGAAGCTTTATTTCAGGTTTAGCCAAACTTAATAACTAAAAAAGCTTAATTAAAATATTAATATGTTTGTTAAGATTGTGGTTACCAATGATATCAGCAATATCTTTATTTTTTCAAAAATAAATTATTCTTTCTTCATGAAAAAAACATGAATTGAATAACCTTAACAAAAATTACAAATTAAAAAATATATGGAATTTATATAAAACCAAAAAAGTCAAATTTTGCACCTACATCTGAACTGGATGTTTCATTATTTACATCTGTAAAATATGTGCGGATTTTAGAGAGTTGCGGATTTTAGGAGTGCGGATTTGAGAGAGTCTACTGTATTAACAAATTAACTGAAAAATTTTTGCTGGCCGGAAACTTTTGACCGCCACTGTATGCTCATGCACCATTTATTTTAATCCTGAATGTGCAAATGATTTTTACTGCAAGCTGTGCCAAACATTTTGATTCACTATTTATTAAGCATAAATTATTTGTTAAATTATCACCATGCAAAACATCTTTATTAAATTTTTCGAATCGAAAATGCTTTTTATGAAAATATAATTTTTATTTTCCAATGTGTTAAGATAGATTTAATCATTTGATGATAAGGAGTCTGCAATAAAATTGTTTACGAGCTATGATGTTATACATATAAAAAGTTTTAGTGAAAAGCTGGCTATAGCCATTTCACAGTAAATCACAAATATGATTTTGTTGCAACTAACATTATATGTTATAGCCAATCTATTGATAGATTATGGGGGATTGCTAGTGTTGACTCTAAGCCATTTTAAAAGAACACAGCACCTGGCAGTCCCCCATGCCTCCTGTGGCAATTCAATTGATCCCGGAAAAATATTTCAAATTCTAGAGGACTCTAAATAAATCAGTTCAAAATATTATTGGCATACAAGGTACAAGTGTGCCCTTTTTTTAGAATAGTGTTCTGTTTTTAAAAAATTCCCACCTGGCACGCCTTTTTTTCTCCAGAATCAACACTAAATGCAAAATGGTGTAATAACAGCAGGGGAGACAGTTGAGCACTATATGTTATTATTAACAACTCTACCCACAAATTCCAGTGGCAACATTTAAAAAAAGATTTATTTGCATTGTATAGCTGAGGTAAATCTTTACAAAGACTGTTTTTTACATTTTATTCACAGTTTTTTTTTCTTTCTTTATGAGGATACTTTCAGAACCAGCTTTAAAAACAAAAGTATACTTATTAAATAAACCCTGCAAATAAAATTAAAAAACAGTCTTTGTAGAGATTGATTTCAACCATCCAATGGGAAAAAAATCGCTTAACAGTAATGCAATTCAAACAAAGTATTTAAAAAAAAATTCACACTGGATTAACATTAGCGAACAGATTGCTTTGCATGCGTGAATCAGCCCTTAAATTGCCAATGCCTTATTGAGCTACCTGGATTAACCAACTAACAAAATTCAGACAACTAAGATTATTGACAATAGCATCTGATCTGCCATATGGATAGCTCAACAGAATCTTCATATATCCACTTTTTAATGGATTTCCTTTACATACAGCAGGGCTGCCCAACCTTTCACCAAGTGCAGGCTCATCTCATCTATTTGCAAATATTGAAGGACATCACTTTTAAATATATTAAAGTAAGCCAATATTATCTCAATATAGTAGGAGCAATGCTGCAAGTTTAGACTTTTTTTACTTTCAAAATTTATACCTGAAATTCTGAAAAAAGAATTTTTACTTATGAGTATTATACATTAAGTAAACTAAAATACCTCATTTAATAAAGCAAAAATTAGTATTCAAAATTTCTGGTATGAATGCACATTGTCTGAATAAAAAAAAAAAAAGAAGCCATACTGGTAATCAAGCTATGGAGCAAAGGTCTAGAGGTCTTTTAAGTTTCACAGACACCTCACAATGGAAACATAAGGCCTTCTAAACTCTACTTTGCAAAACTCTATATGAAAAATTACTAAAGAAAAAAACAAATCATAGTAAACAGTCCAAGAGCCGACTGCACAAGACCCTAAGTCCTTGAATACAAGAAAAAATCCTTTATATTATGGAAGAGTAGTCACAGGGGAATCTAATGATTCATGTCTGCCAGAAGAAAAGTGGTGCATAAGCCAAAAATGAATACCACTAGTGGTTGACTCGTAGACTTAGCATTATGTTTTCTTGCATCCAGTTTTCATATTTTTTACTGTATGGCAAACACAATGATAGACCTACGAGTGAGGCACCAGTGGTATCAATTTTTAGTTTATGCACCACTTCACTACCGGCAGACATGGATCATTAGATTCCCCTATGACTACTCTTCCATAATATAAAGGATTTTTTCTTGTGTTCAATGATTTAGGGTTTTGTGTGGTCAGCTCTTGGACTAAAACTTATAATTGCATTTTCCTGAGACAGTGGCCTATCAAAATATTTTGTAAAAAATAGAGCAGAAAATTTAACATAACACTAATTTTTCAAGAAGCATCTTTTAAAATAGAGTTGTATTAAAAAATTCCTGATAACAGGTATTCCTTGAAGGGCTCCTTAAAAACCAACAAACAGTGACATGGCACCCGTGTGCATCACACTGGGTAGCCCTGACATACAGCATAGATTTTGTTAAGCTGTCTATGTGACAGATCAGATACTATTGCCAATAATGTTAGCTAAGTGAATTATATCGACCAGTTGCCTGTTCAAGTAGCTCAATAGACAAAGAAAGCATTGGCAATATAAGTCAAAAATCTTGGATTTGCTTACCCTTTTCCACTTGGAAAATTTTCAATTCATATTAAAAAAAAAAATTTTCAATCTCATATTTACCAAAAAAAAAAAAAAAGAAATCTTGGCAGAAAAATAATTTTTCAATGATAATTTATAATCGCTTATACACTTGTCAATAGAAAATAAGTAGAGGGTGAGAGATGCTAAGCTGGATATTGTCCTTAGCTTAATTGGTAAAGTACTTAGAGCATTATTCTAAAAGTTCCGGATTCAATTATTGGCTTTGACATTTTCTCCTGTGTTGGTTCTACACTTAGTTAGCACTGTAATAAATCACATACTACATATTCAATAATTTCAAGTGTGATTTCACTGCTGAAAATTAATTGAAAAATTAATCAAAATTATATATGTGTTCACAGATACTGGGTTTGTTTGTGCCACAAGATTGTATGCTCATGAAAATTATTCCATCTTGCAGCCTTACCAATATACAGTGGCGGTCAAAAGTTTCCGGCCAGCAAAAATTTTGTAGTTAATTTTTAAGTATACCCATATGAAGAGGAATCTCAAAGTAATATTTATATATTTTATTGACATAATAGCTAGGAGCTTATTTCTGGAATAATATATGAATATATATAAATTTAATTGACTAAATTATGTGCAAAGGAAAATGCATGTTCTCAAAAGTTTACGGCCACCTGCATAAGTTTGGAAAAAAAATAGTATTTTAGTAGACAATAACAGTTATGAACAATATTTACAATTTGTATTTCATCACCATACCTTTAATAACAAGAACTGTGGCGTAGCAACGTGACATTGATGCAATCAAAGTTGGAACAAAATCATGATTTTTTTTTTTAAATAAAAAAAATCGGACTTATTTGATTTAAATCAGATTTTTTTTATTTAAATCGGATTTATTTGATTTTTTTATAATTTTATTTTTAATTGTTGTGTTTTTATATTTTTACAATACACAGAGCAGTTTTTTATAATAAGTAACTAAAAAAGATAAATAATATTTATAATTTATAAAAATAATATAAGAAATAATTATATAAGTTAAGAAAATACTACATTCTAGTTACTGATTGGTACTAAAAATTAAGGCTTTCATCAAAAGCCATTCTATTATTTTGTAATTGAATTGTGCACATAAAATAAGAAATAAACTTAAATATGTTGTAAATGAATAGAAAATGGTAAAATTTTAAAAACAAATTAAATATTTTGTTTAATGCAAGCTATTTATTAAGGCATAAAAATAACAATTAATTCAATATTTTTTAAGCAAATAGAAATAAATCAAGGATTTAATTGTTTGAACAAAAACACTAATTTTGAAGCTTTGTCCACTTTTAATTTATTATGAAGGCTTGAATGAACTAGTCCAAAAGAAGAAAATTGTCTTTCTACTCCAGCAAATGAAGCCACGGCTTGTTGTTATTTGGTAAATTAATTCAATTTCAATTTCGCTGATTCTCTCTTTACCTCCCTTTACATAAAAGGACTCTCATCAATCATAATACCTGAAACTTTTTTCTCAAGCAATGGTTATTTTTGGAATGGGCTATTTTTTGCTTGAAAATGTGCTGCAGTGGTGAGAAGATTTGAACAATTTTCTTAAATGAATGCCAAACTTTCATTATTTTCCTCTACACTAAGTGAAATTTCATTTTGATTTAAAACAGAGGGATTTAATAAAACTCCAGCAAAATGATAGCCATTAATAGCTTGTTCTCATCTTGCTTTACATTTTGTAATTCTATCTTTATCTAATACATTTTCTAGCTTTTTACAAACAAATTTCCATTGATATGTGCATTTTGGATTGTATTTAGGGCACAAGTAATGGGTGGTGGCACTCAGCATGTAAAATATAAAGTAAAAAAGAAACTGTCTTAATTAAAAAAATTATAGCATATTATTAATAATAAGATCAAAGTTAAAATTAATTTGTAAAACATTATATAAAAAGTAAATGTTTTAAGATTTTAGGTTTTAAATTAAAACAACAACAATGTATTAGTATGCACGTGCCATTCGTCTGCGATCTGTGACTACAATAAACATAGTTATTTTAGTTTCAGAATGCTTTTTAAAAATTTGTAAGCTTTGATTGGAATTTGACAATGCAATATGGCAAGTTTTAAATCTTGTTCCTTGCACGTAGTATCCGATTTTTTGGTAAACCTTAATGAATTTGTTTAATTATTAACTTGTGAAACAAAAAAAGATTCAAATTATTTAGTTGCCAATATTGGCTAATGAAATATGATTTATTATTTTTATGTTTTGCCTCATCATCTAAAGTTTTTTACAAAAGAACAAAGAATTATAGGATTAGGAGGGGGACACCTAAACTTAACCTGCATCTGCCACCATTCTTTCTGATAGCAATCCTGGAAATACCAGAAAAAGACCTGCTACTTGTTTACATCTACTTCTTATTTCTCTGCTGACTAATTTCTAACAAAAAAATAAATAAATAAAAATAAAATAAATAATTTAAATCAAATGATTTTCTTTAAAAAAATCAGCTGATTTAAATCAGTCAATTTAAATCATGCCAACCCTGAATGCAATCAACAGTTGAAGATCGTCTATGCTACGTTTTTTCCATACTTCTTGCAATTTTTCGGAAATTTCAGCTGAGTTCAAATATTTATAGTTCTGCATTCATTTCCCAAATTATTTCCAAAGATTTTCTGTTGGATTCATGTCAGGCGCTTGGGCTTACGATTTTGAAAGCAGATTTTTTTTTTCTGTGAAAGCCATTGCTTTTCGAATTTGCATACATTCATAAGTCGTTATTATGTTAAAACAAATAGTTACAATTACAATTTTTCCTCTAATATGGCAGCAAATAATCTTGCAAGATATCCTAACACATTGCATTATTCATCTTGCCGCGGATTTTAAATAATGGACCAACAAATTGTGAAGAAAATACTCCAGACATTATAACGTGTCATGCGCCATGCTTCATTGTAGAAAAACATATGTCAAATAATATATTTTGTTATTAAGTCATCGGATGTAGTGTCTGCCATCACTTCCCAAAAAGTTTAAATTCGATTGATGGAAAAATACAACTTTTGTCCTGTTTTCAGTTGATCAGACTTTGTGCTTCTTGGAAAACGCCAGTTGAGTACGTTGATTTTTATTTTTACCTATGAAAAATTTTATAATACAGACTCTTCCATGAAGTTCTGCATCACGTCAGCATCTTGACACAGTAGGCTAACTTATTTCAGTGATATTTTCATTCCATAAATCATGGGATATTGCAACGGCATGTTTATGCAAGTCATCAACTGTTTTTCTCCTGATAATTCCCTCCACAAGAACAGTCATTTTCCAGGGTCTCCCGGTCCTGAAGACTATAGCCATCTTTAAATTATTTTTAAATATTGTTCACAGTCAATTTTCCAATTGATAACTTTTCGGGAATATCTCAAGAAGATTGTTCCTTTAGCGACAAACTGATCACTCATTCACGAACAATAATTGTTGAAATTTTCATTTTTGAATTTAAACTATGCTATTCATTTTGATTCATTTACAAACATGGCCAAAAAACTCTTTACTGACATTAAAAACATTAAGGAATGGTGAGTGGCTGGAAACTTTTGCACACCAGAATTTCGAATTCTGCCCCTTTGCCAGGGTTTGTGATTTTTTTATCTTTTTAATAAAAATCAAAACAATTGGATTTTTTTTTTATTTAAATCAGATTTTTTTTATGTCACACATTGTTATTTTTTTATACGACTTTTTGTTTAATTTAAAAAAAGTAAATTTTACATACATACACATGCATGTTATAAGTATTACCTATTAATAACATTACAGAATTTACATATATGATTCATATTATTTCAAGGTAAAATTTTAGGCTATGAAAAAATTTTGACTACAACAAAATGCATGAAAAATTACAAATTAGATGTTAAAAATTATTTCAACCTTCAATATTTTAATTAAAATAAAAGCATCTGCAGCACATAAAAATTTTAAACAAATTTGAAAGTAAGTTTTAAAGTGCTGGCTGAGAAAAATGAGTTTAACTGCTGCTATCAAAATATTTAAGGCTAGAGGACACAAACTGAGATATCATCACATCACTAATCAACTGACTTATCAGTAGTGTTGGAATTTAACAGGAAATTTTTGAATAACAGTATTATTTGTGGAATATTTATCATCTTATAAAACAATAATTATTTAAACTTATTACTGAGAACTTGGAATCCCTAAATAAAAATTCAGCCAGAGAAGGAATGTACAGTGTTGCTGCATCTGGCTGATTTTTATTGGAGGATTCCAAATTCTCTCAGTACGTTCATTGTTTTATATGATAAATATTCCACAAATAAAATAAAATAAAATTGTTATTCAAAATTTTCTGGTGTGAATTGCAACACTAGTGAGAAGTCGGTCAATTAGTGAATACATCACAATTTGCATCCTCTTGAGCATTTCGATGGCAATGGTTTAGCAGTTTCATCAGCTGATTTTTAATTTCTGAAAGTACCAAACCAGAGGCAGAAAAACATTGTTCTACTGAAGCAGATAAATCTATTGCAGTAGAAAGCTAGTTGATCATTAATTCTCTAAGTTTTCTAGTATCAGCCTTTTTGATAACTTTAGCAAAAATACCTTCCAGCATTCTACAGGGCTGAGATCGATTTTATTAAATTAAAAATTAATAATAAGTAAATAGATCAATGACTTGTTCAGATTTTGCTCAAATCTTAATATAACAGGCCTCACCAAAGTACAGCACATAAAATCATACAATTTTATTTTACCTCAAATTGCAGAAGTTTTTCTAAATACTAATGAGTAAATATACAAATATTTAATATATTTCTGCTTAAATTTCTTTACTATTGCAAGATTATTTTATAATTTGATTCAAATGAAATTTAAAGGCTTTTTTTCTAAACTTTACATTTATTTTCTTTTTGAGAAAGCTTATTTTATTATTATATATACAAGCTTCATATTTCTGAAAGTTGTTTGATTATATATACTGTATAAAACTAAATTATATTAAAGCATATTATTATGTTCGTTTACATCTTATATTTATTAAAAAATAGCTTAAAAGAAAAATGATTTAAAATAATGATTTTTTTAAAATCAATTGATTTAAATGGTGATTTAAATCATTATTAAAATCAAGTTGATTTAAATCAACGAACCCTGCCCTTTGCATGAAGTGTCTTCAATATCCAATGAAAATGATCACGTGGTCAGAAGTCATTTACATATTCCTAACTTTTGAGACAACTATAATTCTTCTTCACTGAAATCTTCTGGTAAATAAATCAAAGAAGGTAAATGGGCGGGAACTTTTGACCGCCACTGTATATGAGTATGAGATGCTAAGATAGGTATCATCCTCGTGGCTTAGATGCTGTAGAGTACTTAGATCGTTATTCCAAGGATTCTGGATTCGATTACTGGCTTGGACATTTTTCACTTTGTTGGTTCTGTGCTTAGTTAGCAATATGATAAATTTATGCAACTATACATTAAAAAAAAAAAAAAAAAAAGAATTTTACCACATTTGACACAAAATTATAATTGGTTTTTATCAAATGTAAAAGTATAAATAATAATAATTTAACAATATAAGATATTTCAGATTCGTTACTAAGTGTATTAAAACCTTTACGTCAGATTTTTTACATATTTCAAAGGCTAGTGCTAAAATTTCTCTGATGATGAGTATTTTGTTATAATGAACATGATGCTATACTTAAAATGGAAAATCCTTTTACATGGATTGGCAACCTCTTAATTGAAAAAAAGAGGCAAGAATTCAATTTAACAAAAAAAAAAAAAAAAAAAAAAAAAAAAAGAAAGAAATCAAAACACTCCTGAGTCAGTTATATCATTGTATAATTTTTCAATTTATTTTTAGATGACTGTGAAACCTAATTAATAGAAATACATTCTTTTCCCCTGATTTTTCTCTGAATGTTTTCATTTATTTTACACATTATTAAAATGTGCAAAATCAAAGTTATGGAGTAGCTACAAGCAAAGCTAAAGACAAATTAAATTTTTAAAGTGACAAACATCTTTAATCAATCTAATTTTTCTTACTAGCTATAAATTGACATGGCAAAATATTTTTCTACAGTGAACTGTGGAGGATAAAAAAAGGTAGTTAGTTTTAATTCTTTATTAAACCTTTTATTTTTTTTTAAATGAAAAAATGGCATATGCCAACCAAAAATGCATTTTTACTGCTTAGATAGCTTGATTATGATTTACTAAGAATTGCATCATTTATCAAAGCATCAATAATGACATAATTATAAGTCATTTTTTCCATTGGTTACTCTTGTTCTGTATGCTAATGAATGATTGGCGATGAATTTTCTCTGTTCCATAGCTATTGGTTTTTCTTAGATTGGATTTGCAGTTTTTACATTATTTTTTCCTGTTTCTAGTTATTTTGGTATTGTATTTTATTTTAAGAAAGATACTTATATATATTGAAATAAAAGAATGCCTAAAACTAGAAGAAAGGAAAATATAATCTGGTTTTCATTTGAGGGAATAAGAAATACATCAAAAACATGTTTAAGAGCCAAATGTAAAAATTGCATGCAATGTAAATGCTGTCAAATTAGCTCTTCCTTATAATACTGGGTGTGATTCATTTTCAGATGCTTTAGATGTTTACCTCAAAAATTACCCCACTTTACTTAAAATTTGTGTAGAAAATAGGAATGTTATTAATAAAAATATTCAAAAGCTCGTATCTGTCTAATTTTTATTTTAAAAGAAATGTTGAAGATATGTTTAAACTGTTAAATTCTATTGCAGTTGCCCTGGATAATATCTAAAGTAATAAGTTTTCCATTACTAATGCAGTTTATAATTGGACAGGTCTTCAAAAAATATTAAGAGAAAAAAAAAATGTAAATAAAGAAGTCTCATAGTTTTTTAGTCCAGGTATAAAATAGCCCTAACACCCATGCCCTTTTAGGTATACATGCTTGAACCACAATACAGTCAAAGTGAACTATGTGAACAAGAAAAAAAGGATACATTAAATTTTACAAAACAAAAATATCCATGTAACTCGATGCTTGCTCAGATAATAAAATTTAATGCTAAATCTTCACCTTTTGAAGAACAAAAAAACAGAAAAAATAAAGTTTGTATTTAAAAATAATAATAATAATTTTTCTAAGCCTATGTCTCAATTTGTGTAAGCATTACATTCGTTGATGTATCAAGTAAGTCAATACACATGAATGTTTTAGCATTAATAAAATGCATATTGATATTTTTTAAATAAATATATGTAGTAAGAGATTAATAATCATTTGTTTATGCTATTATTTTTAACACAATCAAACTGATTGGTAAAGTTATCATACGAATTGATTATTTCCAGCTGAGCGAAAAATTGCCCAGGCCGGGAATCGAACCCGGATACTTGGCTTACAAGGCCAATGCTTTACTTGTTAAGCTATCTGGGCAATAGCCGGCTGGGATTTCTCGCTCAGATAACCTTATTGGTCGTAACATCTGGTCTGTTATTTGAAACAGCTCGCAGAATAAACCGCAGGTAATGGAACTCCATATAACTATAACGATGGATACGTAGATATACTATTATTTTTAACACAATCAAACTGATTGGTAAAGTTATCATACGAATTGATTATTTCCAGCTGAGCGAAAAATTGCCCAGGCCGGGAATCGAACCCGGATACTTGGCTTACAAGGCCAATGCTTTACTTGTTAAGCTATCTGGGCGATAGCCGGCTGGGATTTCTCGCTCAGATAACCTTATTGGTCGTAACATCTGGTCTGTTATTTGAAACAGCTCGCAGAATAAACCGCAGGTAATAGAACCCCATATAACTATAACGATGGATACGTAGATATACTATTATTTTTAACACAATCAAACTGATTGGTAAAGTTATCATACGAATTGATTATTTCCAGCTGAGCGAAAAATTGCCCAGGCCGGAAATCGAACCCAGATACTTGGCTTACAAGGCCAATGCTTTACTTGTTAAGCTATCTGGACGATAGCCAGCTGGGATTTCTTGCTCAGATAACCTTATTGGTCGTAACATCTGGTCAGGCCCATAGCTAGACCATATTGCCAGGTAGAGCAAAAGTTTTTCCAGGGGTGGCAGACTATTTTTCCACTTTTTGTTAATCTTTTATGCGTAGTTCTTCAAACACATGTACTGAGATTTTATGGATTTTTTTCACTTAAAATATGAGGAATTTCTAAAGTCAGAGTGAAATTTTTAAAATTTCTTCAGAAGCACGGAAAAAAAAATGTTAAATACATATTTTTAGTTTAGCGCAAATAAATTGCTATTTTTTTATTAAATAATTTAAATGTATACATGTACTATGTTCGTTTATATTAATAATACTTTTAAGTACAATTTGCTAAATGCATAATTTTGTTCACAATTTTTTTCACAAAATTTGTACAATGTTTCGCATGCACTAACATTCTCCAAATGCATATAATGAAAAAGTTAACCGCCCATTTTCACTCTGTGACCAAAGACTAAATAGCTGGCTAAAAATAAAAATGGTTTAACCTCGGAAGCAGAATCGGCGCAATGCTGCAATGCAACGCACGTCACAGACTCTTGGGAATGTCTGCAGACTATTTTTTAACTGTTAAAAATGTAGCAAAAATTAAAAAATTTCGGTCCTAAATCCAAAAATTAGGATATAAAATGTATCGCGAATTTCAACAAATAGTCTTCGAAAAGAAATCAATTTCGTCATAGATCGCGAAAAACACGCGAATCTCGTGCAAAGATTACGAAAAAACGGCAAGTTTCTTCAAAACATTGCATAAAAAGGCAAATCTCTTCAAAAGATCACGAAAAGCGGCAGTTTTCTTTTAAAAAATCACGAAAAAACAGCAAATTTCTTCAAAAAATTGCAAAAAACGACAAATTTTTTCAAAAAATCGCAAAAAAAACCCGGAAAATTTCTTCAAACGATCACGAAAAAACGGCAGTTTTCGTCAAAAAATCACAAAAACGGAAAAGTTTTTCAAAATATCATGGAAAAAAACGGAAAATTTCTTCAAAAGATAGCGAAAAAATGGAAGTTTTCGTGAAAAGATTGCGAGAAAACGGCAGTTTTCGTAAAAAGATCACGAAAACACGGCAAATTTCATAAAAAAATCACGAAAAAACAGAACATTTCTTCAAAAGATCGCGAAAAGGGGCAGTTTTCATCAAAAAAATCACGAAAAACTGCAAAGTTCTTCAAAGGGTCGCGAAAAAAGACGGCAAATTTCTTCAAGAGATGGTGACAAAACGGCAGTTTTCGCCAAAAGATCGCGAAAAAACGACAAAATTTTTCAAAAGATCGCGAAAAAATAGCAGTTTTCGTCAAAAGATCAGAAAAATAGTCAAATCTTGTAAAAAACGCGAAAACAAAATACAAATTTCGTCAAAAGATCGCGAAAAATGACATTTCGTCAAAAGATCGTGAAAAACCCGCAATTTTTGTCAAAGGGGAGCACTTGTAGAGGACACACCCTCTTTCGGACAATGTATGAAGTGTTAAAAATTCTGAGAACAAAGGCAACTTCTTTTTAAAAGTATATATATTTTTTTTATGTCTATCACAAATATTTGGTAGGTTTGAGTGCATATAATGTAATGCGAGGGATTGGTCTGCAGACTGTTTTTTAAGTTTTTACTTGTGTTGCAGACTACAGAAAAAAATTCTGCAGCTGGGGGTTTAACTATGCAAAGTGTTTAAGCGAAGTTTCATGAGTTTCTATTTACTTCTTAAACTCGCTGTCAGGTAATTAAAAAATTTCCAGAGCGGTTCGGCTCGGTACAAACAAAGGGCCGCACAATCACAGGGATGGCAAATTGGATCTAGAGATGCAATTTGCCATTCGTCCCTTTGTAAAATTGTCAAAAACCAACCTTTAGAAAACATTTCACAGTATTTCTTTATTTAGAAAAATAATCCTTTGAGCTCTTTAAAAAATATTTCAAAGGAAAAAGCACAGTTTCAGACCACAGATGTTATGTGTTCCACCAAAGAGTGTTAAACAATTTGGCTGCTTTGGTGATCCTTAAACAGGCAATTTGTTAGCAGTCAAATCTCTAGGAAGCTAGTTTAAAATTGTATAATCTTAATTACAAATGCGATAAAATGAAGGTGAAAAAAACCTTGCAGGAGGCGTCAAATTCAGAGCTCTAATTTTTACAATAGATTAAATCTTTTAAACTCTAATGCCTGTTTTATTATCTGTTATTCTGTAAAATTTTGAAAAAACGTAAATTATAGGAAACAAAAAAAAGCTTAAAAACGCTGTATTTTCATAAACTTTTTAAATGGATTTTTATAAAAAAATATTAAATTGATACAAAATTTATGAAAATATTGTTAACATTACGATAAATTATACTACAAATTCTTAATACAATAACACAAATTAAAACTTTCCTCTTGTACCTGTTTGTAAGAAGACAAATTGCAGTTCTGTAACAGAAGTCAACAATTTTGCTGTAAACTTTTGTTGTAGCATTGAAATCAAACAACACTTTCAAAAATTCTATAAAAACACACGATAATTTTTAAAAGGTTATCAAATTGGGCATTTTTAACTTAATTTTAGTTTACTATCATCCTGGAAGGTATTTATTCAAAAATCCCTTATATTTATTTCAAAGTGTGACATTTAATAAAAAATGAAATTAATTCCATAAATAAATGATTTAATGTATTATGCATTTATTTTTAATAATTAATAATGCAGAGTTAAGACAACTCAAATATGTAGGGGAGAGAAAAGCAGTTTTCTATACGCACGCACACACATACATTGGACACACATATATGTTAAACAACATTTTATATTTGAGAATACCTTTAAGCACAAAACGCACTGTAAAAACAGTGTTTATTTCTGTTCTAAATTATAGCATGGAACAAAAGTATATGCATCTTTATCTCTCTCTCTCTAATCATATATTGGGTCTTTCGGAAAGTGGTGTCTGTTTGGGAAAATCAGTTCGTACCGGAAAAATTTGCCTATTACTTACTATATATTAGATATCGGAAACAATATCTAATAATTAAATGATGGACTTTTTCGGTACTAATTAATTTTCCCAAATGAACACGACTTTCCGAACGACCCAATATTTCAATCAAACGTCTCTATTTTTCAGGGCCGAATGTACGAATTTCTTTTACAAACTTGCGCCATCGCATTTAACAACAAATAACAGCCAATTATGAGATTTGGAATTATTATTTTTCAGTTTTCAATAAATACATTACACTTTGAGTTTCAATTGATATTTATCTTATGATGATTTTTATCAAACTGTCTCCTTGAAAAAATTGGCTTACAATGGCAACTTAGATGACTACTCTGAAAATTGTTTTACTTTTAAGAAAAAGTGCAGAAATACCATTCTTCGTCTCTTAACAAAAACACCTGTAACATTTTTGAATTTAAGAATAAAAATGACTTTATGAATGTGTCAGTAAGTAATAAATTTCAATTTGTAAAATTGTTTGAGTAACCTAACATATTGTATTATTTAAATTTGAAATAATAATTGTTTTATCTCAGAAGCACCAACTTTTTAAAATTTTAGTGAAATGGGAGAGAATCGAAGAAATGAAGGGACAGATCTATTATTATGTACTTTATATTTTCACATGGGGAAGGGGAGTATCTCTTGTAAAAAATTCTATAGCGATTTCTAAAGGTTCTTTTATTTCTATGTACTCCAACTACCTGGCGTCAATGTTCATGAAGGATTTAATTTGTTATGCTGTTAATTAGCTGATTTTTATTTATTTATTTATTTTATGCAGGAAAATGTGTGAGTTTTTTTTTTTTTTAACCTATTTCTACCATATTGTATGGATATTTGCGCTTGAATCCATTTTAAAGAAAATTAAATAGTAACATTTTATGAAAGAGAAACCATTTTATCATAAAATCAAAGTTAATGTTAATTAAATTATACAGCTACATTTTCCCTTTTCTTCTTTACTTTACTATTGATCGATATTATGTCATTCCTTGAAGATGTTTTTACTTTAAGATAAAAATTATTTATATTACGCCATATAAAATTCATTTAAAGCGAAATACATGCAACATGGTAATAATTTCCTTCGTTAATTGCTACTTGTAAAATCTCACAAAAGAATGAAAAAAGTAAGACATACATGTATATTAAAAAAATAATTCTGCAAATTTCTTATTTGAAATTTAAATTTATATTACTTAAATACGAAATATATAAATACGAAATTTGATGGGAGTTATATTGATAAATGATAATTTTTCATAGTAATTACATTTCTTTATGGCGAATAACACCTATAATTTTTGTGTTTGTTCATTGGCTTCACAGATTTTTATTAGTCTTTTATATGTTCATGAATGGTGAGAAGAAAAAAAGATATCAAAAAGCGTATTGGGTTTTTAAAAGGACCCTCTTCCAAAGCAAACAAGTAAGCATAACAAAAGAGAAAGAAAAGTCCTAATGCGTGACATTTGCTATTTATTGTAATCAGATCAAGTTTACATGAAACAGACGACTAACGGTAAAGGAAACAATATTGTAAACTAGTTCACCGTAATTTCAGAATTCCCTGGTTTCAGCCAGCCTTCTAACGATAAATTTCATATGGTGACAGTTGTACAAAGAGACGAATCTTTAGCTAATAAGCTAATCCAGATTTGTTCAATTTGGAGCGGTGTGGAATAATTCCTACAAAGCGAAAAAGCGGGGAATCCAGAACACCTCAATTTTTGACAGAAGTCTGTTAAAGAGAGAGAGAAAAAAGCTTTTTTGCTGTTTCCAGACTAAAAACTAAATTTAGGGGTAGAAGGAGAAAATTGGCATGAAGGAAGAAAAACGGAAATTTCATTGTTGTATTACAAAAAAGCTTTTTAAAGGGAAAAACTGAGTGATAAAATTATCAGATTCTGAGTGACCGAAATGTCGAAATTCATTTTGACTAAAAACTGGAAAAAAATATAAATTTAATGTTTTTTTTCCTTTGTTTTCTTAGAAATTTAATGTGGAGTTTTACGCTAGGTCGGGCAAAACTTTTTCCAGGTCGGGCTTTGCCCGACCTGGCCCCCCTCTGGCTACGGCCCTGCATCTGGTCTGTTATTTGAAACAGCTCGCAGAATAAACCGCAGGTAATGGAACTCCATATAACTATAACGATGGATACGTAGATATACTATTATTTTTAACACAATGAAACTGATTGGTAAAGTTATCATACGAATTGATTATTTCCAGCTGAGCGAAAAATTGCCCAGGCCGGGAATCGAACCCAGATACTTGGCTTACAAGGCCAATGCTTTACTTGTTAAGCTATCTGGGCGATAGCCAGCTGGGATTTCTCGCTCAGATAACCTTATTGGTCGTAACATCTGGTCTGTTATTTGAAACAGCTCGCAGAATAAACTGCAGGTAATGGAACTCCATATAACTATAACGATGGATACGTAGATATACTATTATTTTTAACACAATCAAACTGATTGGTAAAGTTATCATACGAATTGATTATTTCCAGCTGAGCGAAAAATTGCCCAGGCCGGGAATCGAACCCGGATACTTGGCTTACAAGGCCAATGCTTTACTTGTTAAGCTATCTGGACGATAGCCGGCTGGGATTTCTCGCTCAGATAACCTTATTGGTCGTAACATCTGGTCTGTTATTTGAAACAGCTCGCAGAATAAACCGCAGGTAATGGAACTCCATATAACTATAACGATGGATACGTAGATATACTATTATTTTTAACACAATCAAACTGATTGGTAAAGTTATCATACGAATTGATTATTTCCAGCTGAGCGAAAAATTGCCCAGGCCGGAAATCGAACCCGGATACTTGGCTGTTTCAAATAACAGACCAGATGTTACGACCAATAAGGTTATCTGAGCGAGAAATCCCAGCCGGCTATCGCCCAGATAGCTTAACAAGTAAAGCATTGGCCTTGTAAGCCAAGTATCCGGGTTCGATTCCCGGCCTGGGCAATTTTTCGCTCAGCTGGAAATAATCAATTCGTATGATAACTTTACCAATCAGTTTGATTGTGTTAAAAATAATAGTATATCTACGTATCCATCGTTATAGTTATATGGAGTTCCATTACCTGCGGTTTATTCTACGAGCTGTTTCAAATAACAGACCAGATGTTACGACCAATAAGGTTATCTGAGCGAGAAATCCCAGCCGGCTATTGCCCAGATAGCTTAACAAGTAAAGCATTGGCCTTGTAAGCCAAGTATCCGGGTTCGATTCCCGGCCTGGACAATTTTTCGCTCAGCTGGAAATAATTCATTTGTTTATGTTAATACTGTAAATAATTTCTAAATTATGCACAAGAAAATGTTTTCTATTTCAGCTTATTTCTGTTAATTTAGTAAAATATGTTTGTTTGCCCTTTACTATGTTCTTCATTATCAACCTGCATATAATTATTTCTTAAATTATTATCTAAAAGGTTTATATAAGTATACTAATAAATTAATAGTTTTTTTTTCACACAATGAATATTTCCCTATAGAAACCTAAACTTAAAAGATAATTTAATTGTAAATTTTTATGCTTTAGTTATTTAATTATCAAAAAAATAAATACTAATATCAGGGTTGGCACGGTTTAAACCAATTGGTTTTAACCATGGTTTAAACCACGGTTTAAACCAAATGGTTTTTTTCTCAAAAAAAACCAACTGGTTTTTTTAGACGAAATTTAATAACATTTTCTTTTTTTTCTTTATAATTTACATGTTTCAGATTATTGGACATAAATCATTTCTACTTTTAACACTTTATTTCAGTAATAAGTGTTATATATAGTGGGTTTAGGTCTTTTTTTATGCATAGGATTAAACCAATTGGTTTTTTCTATAAAAAAAAAGCAATTCGATTTTTAGAAGAAATATAATAACATTTTCTTTTTTTCTTTATAATTTTCGAGTTTCAGATTATTAGATACAAATAATTTCTATCATTTTTTAGAAGAAATCTAATGACATTTTCTTTATTTCTTTATAATTTGCGAGTTTCAGATTATTGGATATAAATAATTTCTACTTTTAACATTTTATTTCAGCAATAAGCATTAGATATATTGGGTTTACGTCTTTTTTTTATGCAAAGGATTAAAATCAGTACACATTGGTGAACATATCTATTGCTCTAAAGAAAAAACTTCAAACATGTGAATTGATCATAGGTAAAATAAATTCAATATTTACAGTATAAAATATTTTCATTTTTTTAATAATGCAGATTATTTAATGCATTTAATAATGTAACACAATGATCTTTTAAGATTTTGCAAAAGCTGTAAAAGAAATTTTTCTTTTGGAAGATTATCTTGAATAATTAAAAGCAAACACTGTTTGCTAGTTATAGCATTTTAATAATAATTTTTTCCCTCTGCTATCTGCTGAATCTAACAACTAAAAATGTTAACTTCAACTTCAAATTGTCGCTCCGAAAGAAAAAATCCTAAGAAGTATTTCTAATTTATTATTTGAATAATTGTGGAAAGAATATTTATCAAACTACATCCAAATGTTTATTATTAGTAATCAAAAGATTGTTTATAAAGATTTACAGGGCATCAATGGTTCACTGTGTAGAGCAGTTAAAACTTTCAACATAAGACTGTTTGCTAAAATTGTTTAAATTGAAAAATGAATTTTTTCAATTTTCAGCATAAATTCACTATAATTATTAAATTTAAATTATTTTAAATGAAGTTACACTGCTTATAAACCAATAATGTCTGTTTTTATCAGTAAATCTGCATGTATATATAATAAGATAGGATGTTTTTTAAAAAAACCCGGTTTAAACCAAAAAACCCGGTTTTTTTGGGTTTTTTCGAAAAAACCTGGTTTTTTTCCAACCCTGACTAATATGAATGTTTAACATTAATTAACTATTAATTACAAAAAATCCTCATGACTTTCTAAAACTCAAATTATTTTTCTTGCAAATGCTATTTAAATAATGATTTGAAAAAAACCCGGTTTAAACCAAAAAACCTGGTTTTTTGGTTTAAAAAAAAAAACGGTTTTTATACCAACCCTGATATTCTACAAAGAAAGAGAGAGAGAGACAAAAAATGTCTTGAGAATGCATAAAAAGAATTTGATTTTTTTTTTTTTTTAAATAGTACACATTATTTTCTTCTTTTACAAATAAGACCATTATCAGAAAGAAGAAAAGCACTATACATAAGTGAGTATTTTTTAATGTTTTGTTCATCAAAGCAAATGCAGATTCTTAGAAATTGCAGAAAAAATTAGGAAAAAACTCTTCGATTTTTTTTTTCTTTTTTTGAAAGAATTAATATTGATATTTTTTCAAACAATTTCTACTATTAAAAAAAAAAAAAAAAAAAAGTTGGTTATAAATTTTAAAATTTAAATATAAAATCTATTGCGACATTTGACAGACAATCAATCATTCACAGAAAAATTGCCAATATATCGTCAAAGAATCGCAGAAAAATCGGGATCAAACTATCGGGAAAAATCTGAAATTTTGTCCATAGATCACAAAACAAATGTTAATTTCTTCAAAAAATGACAAATTACATCAAAAAATGATAAATTTTATCAAAAAATCAGGAAAAAAAGCCCCAAATTTTCTCAAAAGATCGCAAAAAAAAAAAAAAAAAAAAAAAAAAATCCTCAAAATGATGCAAATATATATACAGTAGACTCCCTCAAATCCGCAACTCTCTAAAATCTGCACATATATTATGGATGTAAAAAATGAAATTTTCAATTGGGATATTGCTACAAAATTTGATTTTCTTTAGTTTTGTATCAATTCTATATATTTTTTAATTGTAATTTTCTTAATAATGCTCCTTTTTTTTTCTTTTTTTTTTTTTCTTGGAAAAAAATCAAGATATTGCTGATATTACTGGTAATCACAATCTTCTTATCAAATATATTTATACATTAATCAAGATTTTTTTGTTATTAAGCCTGGCTAAACTTGAAAAAAAAAAAATCCTTATTTTATGATTTTGATGTGAATTAGTAATGTACTTATATGAGGCAAATTTGTTGAATAATTTTGGAAAAATACATTTAATCTTTATAATGAATATTTAATCATACACTGTTGATTATTAACTTGACTTTTGCTATTAGTACTTTAATCATTTAAAAAATTATCTAAATTTTTATTATTTTATTATATTGTAAGCATTCATATAGTTCTGAATGCACTATTAATTGCACTCAAATTACTGTTTAAAAAATATAAACAAAGCAATGACCAGAAATCTGCAATATTTTAAAGTCCGCACAACCTCTGGTCCCAAGCTGTGCGGATTTGAGGGAGTCTACTGTATATATATATATAGTGCCGAGAGTATGAAAAATACATTTCATCTTTGTAATGAATATTTAATCATACCTTATTGATTATTAACTTGACTTTTGCTTTTAACATTTTAATCATTTTAAAAATTATCTAATTTTTATTTTTTTAGTTTATTACTTATTTTAATAGTGAAAATCACTGTAAACACTGGTGATAATTAATAAATAAAGTAAAACACTTTGTAAAATCCCCATAAAATGAAAAATAAAGTAGGACGCGTTTTGAGTCACAACAATAACAGCTCGTCATCAGCTAAACCAACACGTGTCCGTAAGGGCACAGAGTCGAGATAAATTATTTTTCATTTTATGGGGATTTTACAAAGTGTTTTACTTTATTTACTTATTTTAATATTTTATTATATAATAAGCTGCATTAATTTTAGTTTTGATAGCATTATTAATTACATTCAAATTACTGTTTAAAAAAATGTAAACAAAGCAGTGACCAGAAATCTGCAAAATTCTAAAATTTGCACATCCTCTAGTCCCAAGCTGTTCAGATTTCAGGGAGTCTACTGTACTTACATATTTTAAGTTATTGAGAAGAATAAATTTCTTTTCAAAATCATTAGAGAAAAAGAAATTTTAACTGATTAAATCTAAAATTGAGGCACAGACAATTACTCTCTGGTTAAAAGCTTTTGGATATACATGACTGCATGTACATACTTGCTTCTAATATAGGTCAAAATTAATATTTTTATCCAATGACCTCTGGCAAGTGCATTGATTTTTTTTTTTTTTTTTTTTTTTTTTTTTTTTTTTTTTTTTTTTGCATGGCCAGTAACAAAGTTACAAACACTTCATACACAATTGTGTTTTTCTAATTATCATTCGTAATGTACTAATATCTTTTATTTACCATTCGATAGGATTACAGAAAAAAAAAAAAATGCTACTGGCAAGATTTGCACTTAACTAATATAAAAGTACCGAAAATTCAAATAAAAAAATCAACTTAATATATAAATATTTTTGTTTATCATATTCCAAATTCTTTTTTTTTTTTTTTTTATGCACATGGACATGTAATTATTTATTTGTGAAAATTAAAGAGCAGCTTTATCTTTTTAAAGCAGTAATTTTTTGAAATTCACAAAATTTAATTTTTTTAATTAAATTTACTGGGTTTATACCATAAAAATCAAGCTGAAATGTTGCAACTTTAAGATGCATGAGAATATCATATACCGAATAATTTCTCGGCGTTTTCACACAAAGAAAGGACATTTTTAACGACTTTTCAAATAATACTTAATCAAAACAAACCTCAGAAATCATTGCTTTATTAACAGAATTCTTTTAAAGAAATCAGTGAGAGAAAAATAATACATATAGCAGTTATAATTTGTCGAGTTTTATTGCATCTGTAGGTATCAGATTGGGAATCCCATTTTCTACTTTATAACCTATAGCTAACTCATCATTAATAAGAAGTTGGGATTGGCTGTCGTATCTTAAAGGTTTCTTGGTTAATGGACAGACAATAATTTTCAAAAAATCCTTGTTTATAGTTCTAGATTCTTGTTTTTCGAGTCTTTGATCATTTTTCTCGTCTAAATTCAAAACAGTAGTATGAACTGTAAAAGGCAAAGACCGCATCAACGAAAGAGAAACTAGTTTTCTCGATGAAATTAGCTTAAACATCTTATAAAGTTATAAAAATAACTGAAAAAGGATTTACTTGTAATACTTTTAAACGAGATACTGAACCGTTTAATACCGTCAATCAATAAGTTTGACTACGTAGTTTGTTTATGTAACATATTTTGATTGGTTGGTTGGTACAAAGGATGTTTACGCTTCTGCAGCATATTGCAGCATCACAGTGATTAATCTTGTCGATTCGTGAATATTTTTTGTAATCGCTGTGCTTTATAATAACAACTTCGTTATCTAATCGGCCTGGCCTCTTTTTATGCTGTTTCGTCTTTACGCGCTTATTTCAAATTAAAACAAAAAAATTATAATATTAGATTAACAATATTACTTATAATAAATAAATATTTCCCTCTATAAATTTTTTATTTAATATCGGGGACTTTATGAAGTTAGGTCCGTATTTTCTATTGTAAATTTATATGTACAAAATGTCAACAAATTTAATTCTAGCACTACGGCTATAATATACATGTATTATATAATTGTACTTTTTAAAGTGTATTATATGTGCATAATTGTACTTTTTTATCAGTCAGTATGACCTTTTTAAATGTATATTAGCATAACAATAAACCTGTATATTGCATTGCATATATTTAGGTTCATCTCTGGTATTTTACCTCACTATTTTCTTAAACCATTATGTAATCTTCAAAAGGATACTTAAATGTGTTTTTTCTTTGTAACCATAAAGTAATTAAATTTTGTGTTAATATGCCTTTTAGTAGACATGCCATGCAAATAAATCCTCAATATGCATACAAATAAATAATATTTTAATCCATAACTGGAGATATGAATTTTCTTACGCAATCAGACATAGACTCAAAAAGACTCCAATTTTATTTTTCCTTTTTGTCTTTTCTAAACTATATGGGTGGGCTCGTGCCCCATGGGCCCATGTAAGTTGACACCACTGCTTGAAAGCACCCATTCATTAAACAAAAAAGACCCCTTTACTCAACAAAAGTATTCTTTTTTTCAGCTTAAACGTCTTTTTCAATAAATCAGTCTTGCCCCCTTTAAAAGAAATGAGAACGATAGTGATACATGTATAACAGGGTTACAAACTGAGAATATTAAGTAAGGTGTCAAATGATGCCTACAATTTTTTTTCTAGGTGCTAAACAATATTTCGTGGTTGCAATTTTACATTGCATCATATTTTCTCATTTCTTTTCGCAAACATATTAACAATAATATTGTTTCTATTTTTATGTGTTAAGGCAGGGAGAGGTGTATATATTATTCACTTTATATCTTTGTCTCTATACTTAACCAAAATGAAAACTAACCTTTTATAAAACTAAAACCTGATTAAACTACAAAATATGGATCCTAGAAATATGTTTAATTATTTATTTTTATAAAGCTAATATGAATACAATAATTATACATACAAAGAATACAAAAATTAGTGTTCACTCTAGAAAAAAAAGGGGCAGGGTGCTAGTAAAAAAAAAGGGCACAGTTGGAGCTGAAAAGGGGCACTTTTCTCAGCGAAAAAGGGCATCGTTTCTTTAGAAAATGTACAGCTTCGTAACTGATATAAAAATGTTATATTACATACTCATCATTGTTTATAATCACATTTAATAACAAATTACAGATATTTTTTTCATAATTGAATATTTCAAAGATCTAGTAAATAATTTTGGTTCACATACCTATACTGTAAAACTATTAGCCACATAAAATTATCAGTTTTATGAATTATTAGTTTTATGGATACGACAAAAGTTTTAGAGGTAAGAGAATTTAGATGTTAATTAGTATTACTGTAAATCACCAAATACAGATTATAAGCTTTGTGAGCTGTGGAGGGAAGGGGAGCAAAGAGATAAAAGCAATTTATTTATTTTATTTGGGGGGAGGGGGCAAGGAGGGAGGATATTGATTATTTATCATTAGTAAAAGTTTTAACATTAAGACAGAAAAGATATTAAAAAATAAAATACTTTAAATTTGGTGTGCTTGATAAGAAGGAGAAGTGGAATTTAGATGATTGGTTATTTACTGTCACAATGAATAGACAAACAGTTGCAAGAAGTTTTTTTTTTCTCTTGGGGGGGGGGGATTGGAGAAGAGGTTGATTGGATTGGATGATTGATTATTCACACTGTAGTGTATATTTATTTCAATACTTTATACAGATTTATATATACATTAAAATTTGCAGTTAGAATAGAAAAAATTGTAATCCCAGTGGCAGAACTATCTTCAGATGTCTGCAACACTAATCATTTTCAAAAATAGTCTGCAAGATGCTATAATAGGGTTCATACTCATTTTCCAAGAAAAAAATCCTCTGATGTATTTTCGGGGATGTACAATTTTTCCATATCAACAACAGCGTTAGAATTCCTAAAAAAAAGTCACTGGTCCCAAGGACCAGTAAGCTTGAGAATTTACTGGTCCGCAGACATCAGCACTGGTCCGTTACATAAAACTCTATTAAATAATTTTAACACTTAGAATGGTCTCCCCCCCCCCCCCCCCCCACACACACACACAC
This sequence comes from Maratus speculifer, assembly GCA_964019185.1. Classification (NCBI taxonomy): domain Eukaryota; kingdom Metazoa; phylum Arthropoda; class Arachnida; order Araneae; family Salticidae; genus Maratus; species Maratus speculifer. The sequence continues at coordinate 65,655,793 of OZ025292.1, read as the reverse complement.
TCTGGAAAATAAATCAATCTTACTTTGCATTTATCCAAAGTTTTCAGCATAATAAAATGTAAAATATAATTGCTAAAAAATAAATAAACAGTACGTAAAGAAAAACTATCAAATTATTTATTAGATATTTTATTTGCCATTACTTATTTCAACTGACTGTAGGGTTTAATGCAATTTTTTTTTTCGATTTTTCTCCAGATTCTAGCCAGAGTGGTGGAATTGTAGCTAGTGTCATTGATGCAGTTGGACTTGAAAAATCCTGGGTCCCCGGGACCCAGGACTTCTAAAATACTGGGTCCCTTTTCTACAAATGCGGGTCCCCACTAATAATAAGTCATATTTTTCGATGCAAAAATTGAACTTGTTCATTTGCACAAGAAAAAGAAAATGCAATAATTGTTTTAATAATAATAAATAATTAAAACCAATATTAATTTAAGAGAAATTTTCTGTACTTTTTAAAGAATAAATGTGCAAGATACAAATTCAATTATAAAATAATGCTTATTTATGTGTTGAAGATAACAAGTATCACTATTGTTTGCATTTCTTTTAAAATAGGGCACAACAGGTTTATTGAAAAAGACTTTTTTGCTGAAAAAAGGGATATTTTTGTTGAGTAAATGGGTACTTTGCTTAATGAAATGGTGCTTTCAGGAGTCACATTCACTCAGAAAGATTTGGAGCAATAAAAAACCGATTGGGAAGCAGGAAAATCAGTTTTTGGAGCAGCAACAACAATTTTGAAGTTGGAAAATTAGGTTTTAAAACAGAAAAATTCTCTCCCGGCATTCATATATATTTTGTGCTTTTTTTTTTTTTTTTGGTCGAAATTTCCGTTTTTTCGCATTATTTTGACGAAATCTTTTGTTTTTTCAGGATTTATTGACGAAATATACCGTTTTTCGCGATCTTTTGAAGAAATCTGCCGTTTTTTCGGGTTTTAGGATGAAATTAGCCATTTTTTTGCGAATTTTTTGACAATATTTACCGGAAATTAGTCGTTATTTAGCACTTTTTAAACAAAATTTGTCTTTTTTTCGCAATCTTTTGAAGAATTTTTTCGTTTTTCACGATTTTTTTGACAAATATTGCCGTTTTTTCGCGATTTTCGGACAAAATTTGTCGTTTTTTTTTTTGCACTTTTTTGAAGAGATCTGCCATTATTTTGCAATATTTTTGAAAAATCTGCCTTTTTTCGTAATTTTTTGAAGAAATCTGCCATTTTTCCGCAATTTTTTGAAAAAATCTGCCGTTTTTCGCGATTTTTTTGGGCGAAATTTGCCGTTTTTTATCTTTAGAAGAAATCTGCCTTCTGTTTCGGGTTTTGGAATGAAATTTGCCATTTTTTCGAGAATTGTTTGACAAAATTTGCCGAAAATTAGTCGTTATTTCATGATTTTTTAACGAAATTTGCCGTTTTTTCGCGATCTTTTAACGAAATTACGCGGCCCGTGGGACGCGTAAGAGCGATTTTTTTGCGTACCATGGCCGATTTTTTGCGTAATTTATGCGCTATGGCGCGTTTGCGGCATCGCTGATAATAAAAAAAATCATGTGCGATCGGTTTTGGTTTTCTAAGGGCCTGAAAAAAGGCACTGGTCTTGCGGACCACTAAGTTTTTCAAATTAGTGGTCCGATTGAATTTTCGGTGGTCTCGGACCAGCGGACCACCAAGGATTTCGAACGCTGAACAATTAATGACATTTAATCATTACATATAATAATAAAGCACATGAACAGCAATAATTGCCCCCAATTTCCCAGCATAGACTCTTTTGGCAGTTTTCCCAGGTTTGGGAATTTTTTTCCATTGTCCCCTGAGATTCTCCTGACTTTTACAATCTAAAATTCATCCACTGATTTTTCCAGGAATCCCATATTCCTCTGAGTATGACCCCTGTATAATTATACATAAACGTATTACATAAATAGAATATGAATATATTCTTTGTGCTTTTGTAATGCTAATTATGGCAATATATGTGTGTATGTAAACTTTCTGCCATTTATTTAAAAAAAAAAATTATTACCGGCAATTTTTTTTTTTTTTTTTTTTTTTTTTTTTTTTGCGTTTTTTGCCATTTTTTCTTGATCTTTTGACGAAATTCGCTGTTTTATCAGGATCTTTTAACGAAATCTGACTTTTTTGGGATAATTTTGACAAAATCCCCCCCCCCTCTTTTTTTTTGAAATTTTTTGACAAAATCTGTTTTATGTGTGATTTTTTTAACAAAATTTGACCTTTTTTTTTTCAATTTTGATGAAATTTATCGTTTTTTGCGGGATTTTTCTGATGAAATTTGCGTTCTTCTTTTTTTTTTTTTTTTTTTTTTTGATACGAAATTTATCATTTTTAAGAGGTTTTTTTTTTCTTTAATGAAATTTGCCGTTTTTAGCGAAATTATGATGAAATTGTCTTTCTTCCCGTGATTCTTTGAAGAAACCGACTTTTTTCGCGATTTTTTAAGAAATTAGTCGTTTTTTCGCATTTTTTAAAAGAAATTTGCCATTTTTTTCGCAATGCTTTGATAATATTTGCGTTTTTTCTCGCGATCTTTGGACGAAATTCAGACTTACTCCATGATATTTTGGCGAAATTATGCATCGCACAGAGCTATTTTTATGCCCCATGACCGACTTTTTGCGTAATTTATGCGTTATATCGCGTCCGTGGCATCGTTGAGTCTGCAGGTGTCCTTAAAAGCCTGCGACGCCTGTCGCAGTGTCGCGCACATTCTGACACGGGGATTGTAACATTTTAAGAATTCAAATTTAACGTAAATAATTTTAAACATTTAGCTAAATTGTGGAGCTGATTAAAACGAAGAAAAGAAATTTCAGAAAGGGGGTGGGGGTGGGGAGATACATACATTTGAAGAATCAGAAATCTGTCAAAATATAAAAGGTTGTATATCCCAGATTAAGAAATAATAGAAATGTAAAAGCGAGAATTTTTTGCAGATTTTTCAAAAATTATGGACTAGAAATTACCACTTTCTCTGGGGAGGGGAGAAGGGGGGGGGGCATACAGCTTGACAAAAATGTGAATGCAAACTACATTTTAGTTTGTTAAACTGGCTGACTAACCCAACGTTGCCCAAACAGGTTACAAAATCGCGAAAGGTTTAAAAATCTCTGCACTAATTCCGAACAAATATTATTGAAAAGAGACCTAAATTTACTATAATGGGCAAATCGCTGTAAAACTTTTAAAAAAATCGATAAAAAAAAATCACAGATAACAAAATTTTGTACAGTGAGCTGAAACATCGTAACAGAAATTGTTTCACACATGTATTTAAAAAAAAAAAAAAAAAAAAAAAAAAAAAAAAAAAAAAAAAAAGAAAGAAAAAAATGTCGGCATGAAACATGAAAAATTGCTTAGAATTAAGACATCACGGAAGATATTAAATACTATATTACGCTAAATGTTAAACCGAATTCCTTTTACAACAAAATTACATTGCAGTGAAAATAGCAATCAAGAAAAAACTTTGAAAATCGCAGAGGACAAAAGTTTGTATATTAGGCTAAAAGACTGAAACCCAATTCTTTTCATGAATGTCAAAAAATCGCAGTTGAACGTGAAAAAACAGTTAAATCCCATTTAAAATTACTAAAAAAAAAAAAAAAAAAAAAAAATCAAGCAAGTTAAAGTTTAAAAAAAAAAAAAACTTTTTAAAATCGTTTAAAATTTAGAAGACAAAATTTATCATATTTGGTAAGAATTTGAAATTGAATTCCTTTTATAAACGTTCCAAAAATAATAATGATAATAAAAAAGCTGAAAATCTCAATTGATCTTAATAGAAAAAAATATATATATTTATTATAGTGTGCTTAAAAGTTTGAAATCATAATAAATCTTAATAAAGATAAAAGCTGTAAAATGCAAAAAAACGCCAAAAATTGCGTTAAAAATCAAATTTTAAATTGTTATGAAATAAAAAATGACGGAAGACAAAATTTAATATTAGGTTAAAAGTTTAAAATTGAATTTCTTTTAACAATATTTTAAAAACGACGCTGGGCGCGAAAAATTATTAATAATCGCATTCAAAAATTCACAAAAAAAAAAAAAAAAAAAATCAAAAATTTCTGTAGAAATTCCAAATAAACTTTATTGAAAAGAGCACAAAATTAACTGCATTGCACTAGAAGATACGATTCATTTTAATAATTTTAAAAATTCGGTGCAAAACGTGAATAAAATGCTAAAAATTAAAAATAAAATAAATCAAATCTAAAGTCGAGTTTCGATGGGCATAACTACATTTATAGGGATTTATCTTCCAATCAGGAAAAAAAAAGAAAAAAAATCTTCAGAATGGATAACATACTAAGCAGATTCAACATTCTAAAAAAAAGAAAAACCCTATAAAAACTAAGTTGTCAATATTTCTCCAGCATTATTACCCTACAATTGCAATATTTCAAGAAGCATTCTTATTTATAGAGATTTTAATCGCAAAATAATGTGCATAATTCATGGAATACGAAAAATTAATAATGATGACCTCGTACTCGTATGCACCGATGGCAGGCTTCAGAACTTTCATTAAATTTTAACATTGTCGAGGTTTTAAACTACCTTTACCATTAAATCAAAATATAACAATAAAAATATTGGTTACTATTTAGTAAAAGAAAAAATAACTTATCTTTGTTTAAATCATTTTTTGCTGACAGCTTTCTTTCTTCTTTATCACGAAGCATTTAAGCTTTTTACCATCGGACAAAACAAGCAGGGAATTTACCAGATGTACCGACGTTTAGCAGTTTCAGAGCAGCACTTCTGACTGAGGAAACTGACCTCAGTCACTGAAATTTTCTTCCTTTAAAAGCATCTATTGTACATATAAGAAGATGCAATATACTATATTGAGGGGGGAAAACAGACTTTGAGACGACTATCCACCCCCTTCCGTCCCTACTTCCACCAACATACTGCCCCGTCTCAATAGATTTTAATTAATTCGGGACTTTTCTGGGGGCATTCTCTATTCAATAATGCGGGAAGGTGTTTTTTTCCCCATTGGATCGGAACCAACTGATGAGGTAAAAGAAACACGATAAACGTGGGTGAAGGGAAAAAACTAAACTGTAAAACAGCAAAGAATGTCACAAAAATTCAGTACCGGACCCCACTGTGTGAAAATCATTGTCTCAGCTTGGTCCATGCAAAAATCGATAAAACCATGCAAAGCTCGGCACAAACTTTTTGACATAAAACACACATTCTTAAATAGTCTTGAAATAAAGTAAAATGTGTAAAAAAGAACTTGTCAATCACGCGAATAGACCCGCTCACTAATGCTAATCCTATGGAGAAGTTTTTTAATTTCGATATTTTTTTGTTTGTTTCGTTTGCATTGTATAGCTGCGGTCAAACACGCTACAAAAGGCGGTTTCTATAGATTTTTTTTTTTGGGGGGGGGGGGGGCTGATTTATGAGAATGTGTTTTTATTTCCAAAATCGGTTCCGAAACTGAAAGTGTCCTATTTAAAAATACTTGAAAATAAAATAGAAAAAGTAAAAAACAGCCTTTATGGAGATAGATTTGCGTTACACTTCTTAAGTACAATTAAGTCCAGCTCCGGCCCAGCTCGACTATGTAGAAAAACAATGCAAGCCTGATATCGGCCAGGCATGAGTCTGCTAAAAAATATATTGTCCGGGTCAGACATATTGTAACTGTCCGGTGCCGATCTCTACATTGGATAAGTTACATTTCTGTATTGATATTGTCAAAGTAGCATCAGCTCGTGACTCCCATTTATACTTATTCTCGTTAAAGTCACATTCATTGGAAATAGTTCATATTTTATCGTCTTTGCTTAAATCTTTATATCAGGACGGTTGGCCAGCTAATTTTTTTTTATCGAGTTGGCAATTATGCCCAATTATTATTATTATTTTTTTTTTTTTTGCCGGCTTGGCCTTTTTGAAAATGCGCATACGTTCCGCCGGACCGAGTACGGGCCAGGTACGTGCAGACCTCTAAATTTCGTGCCAAACTTTTAGCTTTAATACCGTAAATGCCCAATAATTATTTTTTGTATGGACATAACCGAACTTTTAACTTTTATATCGACCATTGTTATTATTTTTATTATTTATTTTCACCGGATCCGAGCTGCACTTTTTCGATGGGTCGGGCCCCGAGGGCCGGATCTTGGAAATTTCGGGTCATGTAGGCATCTAATCTGACGTCATTAAGTGTATGTAAATAAATGCATAAATAAAGAACATAAGTTGCTAATTATGATAAAACTGCTGACATATGGACAAACTGCAAAGTTGAATATGTTAGTTGTGCCACTTCTACGTTGTTTATCAAAATAAGGCATGTCTTATTCCTTCTATAAACAATCTAACAGCTGTGCTTTCTTCGCATATGTCAAATTTCGATTACGTTCAAAAGTAAGGTGACATACATAATTCACTAATGTAGTTTCATGTTTGTATAATATGTGCATCTGTAAATTAAAAAAGTTAGAATGAAGATTTATTTATTTATTTTCTCAAACTTGGGCGATTGTGATGGAAGCAGGTTTTCTTTTCCATTGATACATATATATATTGATACCACACGCAGTTTTATTAGTTAAAATGAAAAGAAAGATATAGCTTTTCTGAAATACTAAGGCATGACATGGCTATCGGAGTTAAGGCGAGGGAAGGATGCCCTTGTTCATATTTCTCCTTTTAGTCTCTTTTTTTTTTTTTTCAGCAAAAGATCGCGGGGCTGGAGAAGAATCCACTTTTTGGTTTAATTTTCGGAGATGAGGAGGGGGGGGGGGGAGAAAATATTTTTTGAGTTCAGTTGAAACAGTGAAAATATAACGAGCTCGAGATTGAAAGAAAAAAAATATTTTTGAGGGTTCATGTCAATTACTGCATAGCTTTTTTTTTTTTTTTTTTTAAATAGTGTATGCATCTTTTTAGTATTATTATTATTATTAAGTAGTGTATGCATCAAATTTTTTATTCAATGGTTAAAAGGTTAAAACTTCGCTTGTAGTTGCATATTAAAGAGAATTAAAAAATTATAGTTTGTTTGGCGTGTTTGCATAATTCTTCGAAATTACTTGTAGGCTAATCATACAAAGGGTGCGATAAGTGCAAAGTACGCAATACTCGCGTTTATAGGGATCCCCAAAAAGACTAAAAATACCTTTAAATAGAAAAGTACTTCTGAAGAATAGAATGGTAGTATCTGAGCTAGACTTTTTTTCATATAGTTAAAATTCAAGACCCCCGAAAATATTTCTTGTACCGGGATCATTTTATGGAGACCGATTCTGGCCATACAATTATTATTATTTAAACGTTGTATAAACAGGGCAGGTTTATTTTTCTGTGTTTACTTCAAATATGATTCAAGTTTTTTTTATTTTTATTATTATTATCGTTTTATTTATCTCTCACATTTTTTTTTCCGGGTAAAAGTTCAATTTAGATGACATTCACATGGTATTCATTAATTTTGCTGAATAAAAGAACACAGAAAGAAGCAGAGCCGCATGGTCAGCGCCGTGCGAAAGGGGGGGGGGGCGAAGGGAGCTGTCGCCTGGGCGCCGAAGTTTAGGGGCGGGGTGCCAAATTTATACTACCAGCGTCATTTTGGGGCTGTTAAACGAAAAAAAAGGGGTAGTGGGCGCCAAATTGAAACTTTGCCCCGGGCGCAGTTTTTTATTCGCACGCTCCTGCGTATGGTGGGAGTTTAACTACTCTAGACGGGAATTAAAATGCCGTCACCTACTACGATTTTTTTCCTTTTCGTTGTTGTTTGTGTTTGTTTGTTTTTGTTGGTTTATGCTTGTACAATAGCAGAATCCATGCATAATCTTGCTCCCTGAAGTAGCGGTGGAAAGAAAAGAATGGACATAAAAAAGAAAAGTTGTAAGATAAGGATACAAAATTGGATTTCAAAAGATAGCATCACAGTGCAAAGGACAGGGGGCATAGCTCAAACAATGCTATTGTCCAGTTCTAACTTTCCCTAACCACCCAGGATTTCCACCCACCAGAGAAAGAAGATTCGTAAAATAGAAAGTATACGTAATTTAGCTGGACAAGTTGATGGGAAAAAAACAGGATGTTTTTGAAGTGGAGTTTCTCTAGTTCATGGATTGAGGAAAATCTTGAACAATCGCAGCGATTGCTGGGAAAGATTCAGGGCACATTTGACTATATTTTAATATCAGAAGGGCGCATTTTGCCGATGTTTGAAAGGGCGGGGCGGGATTTGCCGATTTTAAAAGGGGCGTGGCGCTGCGCCCTCCAAAAATGGCCTAGCGGGAACACTACAAAAATTAAATTGTAAAATTACAATCATGATATTTAGTTTTTTTTTAAATCAGGTCTCCTAACTCGACCATGGATTACATTGGAGTGTAAGAAATTAAAGGCCTTTCAGCACTGAAATCTTACATTTTAAGGTCCATATAATTTTAGGGGCGTGGATTTTAGGTCATTGCTTAAAGTGAAGTCAGCTTAGAGGTGACTGATAAATGTAAAGGTGTCTTTAACACATGATACTGTCCATATCTTATAGAAAACAGCTGTTCAACGAAAATTGTCGTTTTATTGAAGAAATTAGTCTTTTTCATGATATTTTGAAGAAATTAAGTTTTTTTGTGATCTTTTAATGATATTTGCAATAGGCTTGGGCCTTAAATCGATTTATCTCTTAAATCGATTTAAAACTTACATCGGAAATCGCGATTTAGTCAGTTTCTTAAATCGCTACATCGGAAATCGCGATTTAGCCATTGCCTTACATCGCGATTTAGACATCGCCTTACATCGCGATTTAGCCATTGCCTTACATCGCGATATAGTCAGTCTTAGATCGTGATTTAGTCATTGGTCTTAAATCGATTGAAAATAATGATTCAGAGCTAACATCAGAAAATTGAGTTATCTACTTTGGTGTATGTACTGCTTGCATGTCCAACTAGTGTTAAATCGATTTAGCGATTTAACCCTTTAACGTTCATTGGTTTCGCCACGAAACCACAAAATTTTAATTCCAATACGCAACACTGACACCGGTATTTTTATCTAAAAATATCCTTTTTATTTTGTATGTGAAAAATCACGTTTTCTTATTTAGAAATATATTTTTTCTTAATTACCGGTGTCATTCATTTATTTCGACATCATAGCAATGAAAATGCTATGATCGTTAAAGGGTTAACAAACTTTGCAAGACTCAATGCTTTCCAATTTAAGGAAAAAGGCGAAGTAAGAAAAAAATGATTTAGGAAAAACAGAGCAAGTTGGTGTTAAATCGATTTAGTAGGACCGAATTAAACATAATCACAAACCACAATGTTTTCGATTTAAGAAAAAAGCGATTTAAAAAAAACATTATTTAAGAAAAACATTGCAAGCTGTTGTTAAATTGATTTAGTAGGATTTGATTTAATATTAGCAGCAGTCACTTGCCATGTGGTTATTAAACATGTAAAAATGGCAATAAAAAAATTCCTTCGATTGCCACCTTTGTCGTCATTCGCTAAGTGGCGATTAAAAAATCTATTTACGGTCGCCAAGTGAAATGCAGTTTTTTTCATGTAAATAAGCATCACTACATTGATTACATCTGATTAAAAAAGTGATTTTTTCCCCCTACAGGATGCAAACAGATTTCAATGATGTAGAGGTATTTTCAATATTTCGGTTTTTTGTCATGTTCTTTTAGTATGTTCAGTTGGATTATTTTTTTCAAGAAATAAAGTTTTATTTTGGTAAATATATTAATTCATCAGGTTTGCAAAGTTATTGGACATCAATCACCGCTCATCAAGTGGCAATTAAAGAATCTACTTTCAATCGCCAAGTGAAATGCAGTTTTTTTTTTTTCATGGAAATATGCATCTCTACATTGATTACATCTAATTAGAAAAGTGATTATTTCTTTTTCCTGCTAGATGCAAACAGATTTCAATGACATTATTATAGATATATTTTCAATATTTCAGTTCTTTCCCATATCCCTTTAATGTATTCCCGTCAAATTATGTTTTTGGAAAATACAGTTTTATTTTCCAAAGTAAAAGTATATTTATTCACCAGCTTTGATTTCACAAGCATTTCAAGGAATTTATTGGCAATTAATCCCCACCCCAGTTGTCACTCACCAAGTGGCGATTAAAACAATCTATTTTCAGTTGCCAAGTAAAATTCAGTTTTTTTTTTTCATAAAAATATGCACCTCTACATTGATTACATCTAACTAGAAAAATGTTTTCTTCTTTTTTTTCCTACTGGATGCAAACAGATTTCAATGACATAGCTGTATTTTCAATATTTCGGTTTTTTGCAGAGTTCTTTTACTGTGTTCAGTTGGATTATTTTTTCAAGAAATGCAGTTTCATTTTGCATCAGCTTTGATTCCACATGCATTTGAAGTAATTTGTTGGCTATCGATCGCCACCCTAGTCACTCGCCAAGTGGCGATTTGAAAAATCTATTTTCAATCGCCAAGTGAAATGCAGTTTTTTTTTCTTGGAAATATGCATCTCTACATTAATTACATCTCATTAGAAAAGTTTTAATTTCTTTTTCCTATTGGATGCAAACAGATTTCAATGACATGGCTGTATTTCCAATATTTCATTTTCTGTTCTTTTATCTATTTCAATTGGATATTTTTTCAAGAAATAAGTTTTATTTTGCTAAACATATTCATCAGCTTTGATTCCATATGCATTTCAAGTAATTTACTGGTCATCGATCGCCACTCTTATCATCACTTGCCAAGTGACGATTTAAAAAAAATGTATTATTGATCACCAAGTGAAATACCGTTTTTTTCATCGAAATATGCACTTCTATATTGATTACGTCTAATTAGGGAGCTGGTTAATTGTTTTTCCTATTGGATGCAATCAGATTTCATTGACTTATTTGTATTTTCAATATTTTGTTTTTTGCTATGTGCTTTTAGTGTATTCAGGTTTATTATTTTTTTTCAAGAAATACAGCTGTACTTTGCAAAATAATTCATCAGCTTTGATTCCACATACATTTCAAATAACTTATTCCTTTTTTCACACTGGAAGCAAATGGATTTCAAGGGCATTTCAGTATCTCCAATTTTCGACTTCTGTTGCATTGCTAAGCAGTTGAATTATTTTCTTCTGGCAGGCAAAAAATGACGTTGGTAGTATAAATTTGGCGTCCCCTAAATTCCCGCGCCCGGGGCGACCGCTCCCTTCGCCCCCTCCCTTTTTGCACAGCCACAGCGCTGCCCTCTCAAAATTTATGCTGCATCTCAGCCCCCTCCGAAATGCACTCTACTGCTAGCATAGGTGTCAACTGCATGTGATCTGTGTAGTGTATTAATAACAGACTTATTCAAGACGTCCCTCCCCCGGAAATTGTGTTTTTAATGGCCAAAAAATGCGATTTCTCTCCCCCCCCCCCCTCGGAGTCATAGAAATCCCTCCCGCAGAAAAGTGTCTGAATTCAACACTGCATTTATTTATTAATTAAAATCCAAAGAACATTGTATTATGTTTTATTTATTAATGATTCACTATTTATGCCTGAGGGGGGGGGGATTAGTCTTAAAGTTAAAATTCAAATTTGCAAGTCTGAGCCTTAAATCGACTTTATGCTTCCATCCGAAATCCGATTTAACTATTGTTCTTGAATAGATACATCGGACGGCGCGATTTAGTTAAATCACCATGTAGTCGATGTAAGAGAAAGACGATTTAGGGAAAACAGAAGTCTAGATACGCTGCTGCTAGCAATAATGCCAACTGCTTGTGATGTGTGTAGTGTATTAATGAAACATTTTATTCAGGGCTCCTCTCCCCTCCCCCCCAAGCCACAGAAATCCCTCACGGAGTTAAAATTCAAATTTGCAGGTCTGAATCTTAAATTGATTTAATGCTTACATCGGGAATCCGATTTAACTATTGGTTTTGAATAGAAACATCGGACATCGCGATTTAGTTAAATCACGATGTAGCGAAACGATGTAGTCGATGTAAGAGAAAGACGATTTAGGGAAAACACAGGTCTAGATACGCTACTGCTAGCAATAATGCTAACTGCATGTGATGTGTGTAGTGTATTAATAACACATTTATTCAGGGATCTCCCTCCCGGAAATTTTGTGTTTTTAATGGTCAAAAAGTACAATTTTTTCCCCTTTCCTCCCCAAGCCACAGAAATCCCTCCCGGAGTTAAAATTCAAATTCGCAGGTCTGAGCCTTAAATCGATTTAATGCTTACATCAGAAATCCGATTTAACTATTGGTTTTGAATAAATACATTGGATGTAGCCGATGTAAGAGAAAGACGATTTAGGAAAAAACAGATGTCTAGATAGGCTACTGCTAGCATAGAGGTCAACCACATGTGATGTGTGTGTAATGTATTAATAACACATTTATTCAGGGGTCCCTTCGCCTCCCCCGGAAATTTTGTGTTTCTAATGGTCAAAAAGTGCAATTTCTGTCCCCCCCCCCCCCACGACGGAGGGGTCCCGATTAGCGGCAGACACCTTGCCATGCGATAATTAAAGATATAAAACTGGCTATTAAAAAATTGGCATTTGATTACCACCCCCACCTAGTAATTAGCCAAGTGGCGATTAAAAAATCTTTTTTCGATCGCTGCGTGAAATGCAGCTTTTTTCATGGAAATACGCTTCTTTATATTGATTACATTTGATTAGAAAAGTGGTTATTTCTTTTTCCTATTGGATGCAAACAGATTTCAGTGATGTAGCGGTATTTTCAATATTTCGGTTTTTTGTCATGTTCTTTTAGCATGTTCAGTTGGATTTTTTTTTTTTCAAGAAATAAAGTTTTATTTTGGAAAATATATTAATTCACCAGGTTTGTAAATTTATTGGACATCGATCACCGCTCACCAAGTGGCGATTAAAAAATCTATTTTCAATCACCAAGTGAAATGCAGTTTTTTTCATTGAAATACGCATCTCTACATTGATTACATCTAATTAGAAAAGTGATTATCTCTTTTTCCTGCTGGATGCAAACAGATTTCAATGACATAGCTGTATTTTCAATATTTCGGGTTTTTTGCCGAGTTCTTTTATCGTGTTCAGTTGGATTATTTTTTCAAGAAATACAGTTTTATTTTGCAAAATATATTCACCAGCTTTGATTCCACATGCATTTCAAGTAATTTATTGATCATCGATGATCGATCGCCACCTTGTCATCACTCGCCAAGTGGCGATTAAAAAAAATAATTATTAATCGCCAAGTGAAATACAGTTTTTTTTCATCAACATATGCATATCTACATTGATTACATGTAAATTAGAGAACTAGTTAAGTCTTTTTTTTCTATTGGATGCATGCAGATTTCAATGACTTGCTTGTATTTTCAATATTGCAGGGTTTGTTTACCATGTGCTTTTAGTACATTGTTTGATTTTTTTTTTCAAGAAATATAGCTTTATTCTGTAAAATATATTAATCAACTTTGATTGCACATGCATTTCAAATAATTTATTCCTTTTTTCACACTGGATGCAAATAGATTTCAAGGACATTTCAGTATCTTCAATATTCAATTTCTGTTGCATACTTAGCACTTTGATTATTTTTTCCCAAGATATACTGTTTAATGATGGGAAATACACTTGCTAGTATAGATGCCAAATGTATGTGATGTGTGTAGGGCATTAAAAACACTATTTATTTATTAAAATGCAAATAACATTTTATTGTGTTTTATTTATAACTGATTCACTATTTATATCAGAGAGGAAAAAAAAAGTCTTAAGGTTAAAATCTAAATTAATCCATTTTTATTAGTTTATATTTTTATGGATTGTTTTGATGAAAAATTAATTTTCATTTGTTTGAGTAATATTAGAATACTTTAGTTTTAATTAATTACTATGTAATTAATTAAGATACATTAAGAAGGTTCTGTAATGTTTCAGGTAACTTGATTTTTACAGCAGAATGATGGAGCATTCAATGAATTTTTCTGCAGATTTGCGATTTTCTACTTTTTTTGTCATTTACTTATCATTAAAAAGAGATATATTTTAAGATTGTTTTATTACTAATCTTACAGGGCCAATGGTCTCAAAAATCAACAACTTTGGTAATGTGGCGTTTCAATATTTCTCCATTCACTATATGAATGTCAGCATTTATATGAAACACATTTTATTATAATCTAAAAGTTTAAAAGAAACAAAATTGCACCCTTTTTTCTCATATTCCCCCCCTCTCCTTTTTATACTACTTTACTTCTGAAGGTAAACGAACAGCTAAAGTTATCATTGAATCTGTTTCTGTCTTACTTTAATAAATTTTTAACTCAGTGTCTGTAAAAACAAGTGTATGTATGTTGTTAGCAGTGAAATGCTATTTGAGCTTGTTAGGGGAAGTTGCCGTCAGGCTCCCCTACTCCTTAAGTAATTTAGATTGTAGCGTCCAAAACAAGTCAGACACAATGAAAAAAATCCTTTTTTTTTATTTTATTTCTTAAAGGATGAGTTTATAAAAAAATATTAAAATAGGTCACTAACTAAAAAAAAAAAAAATGAGACTTGTGTGTGTGTGTGTGTAAAATATACCTCTTTTTAGTAATTTGAACAATTAAATACTAAATTAATACAGGGGGGATGCATAAAGCCCGTATTTTGTTACTAAAAATTAAATAATAGGTTTCATATTATAGACGGTAAAATTTGTCTTAAATTGCAATGTAGCACGAAATCGCGATGTTAGATAGATAAATCGCAATGTTAAGAAATCTCTACATCGCCCAGTCCTAATTTGCGATCCTTAGACGAAACTCGGGCTTATTTCACAATATTTTGGTGGAACTGGCTGTTTTTTTGGGGGGGATTTTTGGTGAAATTTGCCGTTTTTGTCATGAATTTTTGACAAAGTCTATCATTTTTTCGACAAATTTTCGTTTTATTGCAATTTTTCGATAAAATTTGCCCTCTCCCCCCTCCCCCTTTTTTTAAAGAAATTAGTTGTTTTTTATGATTTTAAAAAAAAAAATACCTATACAGTCGAAGATCTATAATCCGCACACCCATAATTCACTGTTTCCTTATTGTTTTCACATTTTTTTTAATTTTTCTAAAAAAAAGTTTTTGGATCACTAATTTGTAAATTTTTTAACTGTTTATTTCATTGTTTACATTCGTAAAATAACGTGAATTATAGAAAACAGTGGATTATGGGTGTGCGGATTATAGATCTTTGACTGTAGTTTCTTTGGTGATCTTTTAACGAAATTTGCCATTTTTGTGATTCTTAGACGAAACTGTCTTTTTTCACAATCTTATGACAAAATCGGCCTTTTTTGGGGGAAAAGGAGGGAAATTTAACAAAATTTGCCCCTTTTTTGTGATTTTTTTTGACGAAATTACATGTTTCACACACGTGTAAGAACTATTTTTTTGCATTCTGTCTCCGATATTTTGCGTAATTTACGTGCTATAGCGCATACGCGTAATTGCTAACAATGTTTGTTAAACAAAAGTTAAAGTAAAAAAAGCTAGGCGTCATATTTGACGACTAGGTATAATTTTCTGGTCGTCAAATGCAATCATTTAGTTGCATTTGACAACTAACGACCGCTAATTTCTAACTCTGATGTATAATCAATTCTTTATAATTGAATTTGTATCTTTCACTTATTTTTTAAAAAAGCAAAGAATGTTTCTCTTAATAATTAAAAAAAATTAATATTGAATTTAATTATTTATTATTATTAAAACAATAATTACTGCATTTCATTTTTCTTTTGCAAATCAACAAGCTCAATTTTTGCATCTTAAAATATGACTTATTATTGGTGGGGGCCCGCTTTTGTAGAGACCCAGGATTTTTCAAGTCAGCAGCATCATTAGATTTATACAAACCAATTGACAAAATTTGCAATTTTTCTGTGCCTTATCAACAAAATTCATGATTTATCTGCACCTAATTGACAAAATTCACAATTTTTTCACAAACTATAGACAAAATTTACAATTTTTCTGAGCCTAATTGATGAAAGTTGTGATTTTCTTGAGTCTGGTCCATAAAATTCATGATTTTCTGCACCCAATTGATGAAATTCACTATTTTTACAAGCTTGATAAATGAAATTTGTAATTTTTCCACACCTGATTGGTGGAAGTTACGATTTTTCCACATGTGATCGATAAAATTTGTGATATTTCCGTGCCCGATTAAAAAAAAATTCACAATTTTACAAAGTCTGTTCAGTTTCAGGCCAAGCGGGGAGACCTATCAATATGGTTTTAACTCAACAAGCTCACAAAGTATCTACCATCATTACGAGCCATTGCCGAGCAGGGGTGTGCAAAGAGAAAACTGCACCCAGGGCAAAGTTTCAATTTGGTACCTTCCTTCTGGACTTTTTCTTCTGACAGGCCAAAAATGATGTTGCAAATATAAATTTGGTGCCCTCTAAGTTTCTGCCCCTGGGCTGACTGCCCTCTTCACCCCTCCCCCCCCCCCTTTCGCACCACATTGCTGCCGAGGGCAGAGTCCAGGAAAGAAACCTTCGTGGAATAAGACCCTGTGATTAATACATAAGTTATATAAAAATGTTACAAATTACAGCCCAATTTTATCCTAGGCATACAGGACTTAAAAATTATACAATCTTATGTAAATTATTCATTTTGGGAAAAAACAAAGTTACAGTATGATGCATTTATGAACAAGTAAAATGGAATAAAAGTATGTCAAACAAATGAAATGCAGATATGAAAAATTCACTGAAAGGGATACTGTATTGATGCCAACAATAAAAATGTTGCAAATACTAATTATAATACACAATGAAAGTACCTATGACAATAAAGAATACTGCCCAGTTAAACTGATGGCATTGAGCTCACAGGCTACAAATACTAATTGTACATTAAAGCCTTATATTTTCAAGGGTTAATTCCGTTCGGAAAAAAAATTAAGAAGGGGAAACAGCTCTCCCCTTTCCTCTTTTTTTATACTTAATCATTGAACCTCCTATACTATCAAAGACATGTTTTATCATATAAAAAATCTATATCCAAAATTCAGAGCAAATGAGATAATTCTTAATAAAAACCCATTTAGCATTTATATAATTTAAAAGGAGCTATCCCCCTCTTTTATACTTAACCATTAAACTTCCAAAACTATTCAGAGATTTGAACGAAATCTGAAAATTCTGCTTGAAAAACCCATTTATATAAATTAAGGGGGGGGGGCATTAGAACCCCTGTTCCTCTTATTTATGCTTATTCAGTGAACACCTAATAAGTCATGGAATCGCCTCATCAGAATGATCCTAATCTAAATTTTGAACGAAAACTTAATTCTGCATGAAAATCCCATTTATATCAACTAAGGGGAGGGGCATGAGCCTCCCGTTCCCCCTCTTATACATATCGAATGAACTCCGAAAACTAATCAGGGAAGCACCTTGTCAGGATATACCTACATACAAAATTTCAAGTGGATCGGATATTTTTATCATGAGTTATCGCGTTACGCACGAACGTACATATAGAACGGACAGGCACATAAGCTCTCAGGCTATGATAGCCTGTGAGCTAAAAAGCAATGCTAACACATAATGGAATCATAAAAATGAAACAACCAGATTATATAATGCTACAGAAGTAGGTAAATGATTCCTAACAGTTGGTTTAAATTAATGAGCAGGAGTAATACTAATTACACTGTCAAATAAGCTGAATTAAGAAAAAGTGATATGTACTACAATGCAAGTAGTAAGTTTAAATGTCAAATCAGTCTAGCGAATTGGTAATATTTACTAAGATTCTTCACCAGAGAGTCCGTTCAGAGGAGAAAGTTGGAATAAGAATTGATTTTTTTCTAATAGGGAAATGCAGTCTATTATTTTTGTGAATAATTTTAAAACATGATGCTAGATTAATTGAAGGTGTTTTTCTTATATGAAAGGCTGATGTTAAGGTGCGCTCTATTGTCTATTATATAGTGCAATGATCTGCCCCTCTGCCTTTTTTTTTTTTTAGAAATAAAGCTGGAAAAGTAACAAATTTCTTTGGTATCATGTCGAATGGAAAAGTTGCCTCTCTTGCCATTTCCTCAGTAGTTTCATTACCTTGTATATCAGTGTGTCCATGAATTCAACTGAAAATGAGTTTTTTAGATGATGGCTGAAAGTCCAGAATGATAGCCTGTACCTTTAAATCAGTTGTTAACAGTGTTTAAAATTAGCAATCGTTAGTCGTCAACTAAAGAATTGAATTTGATGACAGCAAAATTATTCTCGGCTGTCAAATTTGACACCTAGCTTTTTAAAAAATATATTTATTAGATATTTGGTTCAGGAAATTTAAGAAAAAAACGGTCTAGTCTTAAAATTCGGAACTTAAAATATAGTGAATTTCGACAAATAATCACGAAAAAAAGTCAATTTCATCAATTGTTCACATAAAAAATCGCAAAAAAAACACAATTTTTTTCAAAAAATAACAAAAAAAAACTTTTTTTTATACGATACTTTTTTTTATACAACCCCACCATTCCTGCAAAAGATCACGAACAGAAATGCTAATCTCATCAAAGAACAAAGAATCGCTGGAAAAACTTGAATTCCGTCAAAGAATCACAAAAAGAAATTCTAATTTTGTCAAAAATGTGAACTTCATCATAGTATCGTGAAAAAAACCCCACAAATTTCCACAAAAGGATCGCGTAAACAAATGTTAATTTCCTCAAACAATCTCTAGAAAAATGCAAAATTTGCCAAAGAATTATAGAAAAAATGAAAATCTTGTCATAGGAAAGCGATAAAATCCATTAATTCCATCAAAGGTTCGCAAAAAAACTCAAATTTCTTCAAGGAATCACAAAACCCCCCACAATTTTCGCCAAAAGATTGAAAAAAAAACAAAAAAAAAACGCATAATTAATGAAGGGGGGGGGGGACTATTTCCAGGCCTTCCTCCTCTGCTGTAACCTTTCAAAAAATCTTCTGTGAATTTCAGTATTTTTTTTTTTTAATTCAGAATCTCCTCTTGATTTAAATGTAGATGCATTGTGTTTCTATTATTATTAGTTTTTTTTCTTTTTTACTAAACTCAACTCTAATTACCAATACTGGATAAATTTTGTTTTTGTATTGGCAAGAAATTACCAAGTTTTAACTTCGTTTTACAGATTAAGTGCATTTTTCTATTAATTTCTATTTATAGCAGTAATTAGAAAAGTTTTACACCATTGTACGGTTGCTTCAATTATTATAATCTTAGAGATTAATTTCAATAATTTTAAATAAAAATAAGTATTTGTGCTATTCTAAAAAGTAGTATTTTCCCAAAAATTAAGGTAATCATTTCTGAAAATTATAAAAAATCGATCATAAATCTGAAAATTTAAACTTAAAATATATCGCAAATTTCGAAAAATGGTCGCCGAAAAAAATCAATTTAGTCAATCCTTCCAAGAAAAATTGCCTTCTTTTTTAAGGGATCCTTGCAAAGCATCCAAATTCCGTCAAAAGGTCATCAAAGAAAAAAAAATCGTGAAAAAATGGTAAATTTTGTCAATAAATCGCGAAAAATGATAAATTTCGTCAAAAGATTGTGAAAAAAATCCCCGGCCAGTTTCGTCAAAAGATCGCGAAAAAACGAAGAGTTTCGCCAAAAGATCTCGAAAAAGTGGCAAGTTTCATCAAAAGATTGCAAAAAAAATGACAAAATTAGTCACAAATCACAAAAAAACATGGCAAAGTTTGTCAAACGATCAAGGAAAAAAACAACAAAAGTTTCTTCAAAAAATCCCAAAAAAACAGTACGTTTTGTCAAAATATTGTGAAAAAATACAGCAAAATTTGTCAAAAGATCACAAAAAGAACAGCAAGTTTCTTCAGAAGATCGCGAAAAAAACGGCAAGTTTCTTCAAAAGATTGCAAAAAAAGGCAAGTTTCTTCAAAAGATCGCGAAAAAACATGGAAAAGCTTGTTAAAAGATCGAAAAACTCAAGTTTTGACAAAAGATCGTGAAAAAACGGCAAGTTTCGTCAAAAGATCGCGAAAAAACAGCAAATTTCGTCAATAAATAGCAGAAAATATGCAAATTTCGTAAAAGGAGCGCAAACATCTCCCCCCCCCCCCCCCCAAAAAAAAAAAAAAAAAAAAAAAAAAACAGAATTGAGAGTGAGTGGATTTTCCTCCCATCTCTGCTGTAACCTTTCAGAAAATTTTATGTAATTTTTTTTTTTTTTTTTTTTTTTACTCAGAATCACCCCTAAATTATATACAGTAATATTAATATAAATTTTAGAAACTGCAACTAAAAATCTTAATTTGACGCCTAAGAATTTTACAGTAGTCGTCATTTGACACCTGCCTTTTATCTCCCAATATCTATCACTGGTTGTTGTTTTCTAGAGCCTTGAGTCCAGAGAGGCTGTTGAAGTGGATTGTGAAACTGTGGAATTTACTGTTGTTAGAGCGGATATTGTTCCTTCAATTAATGAAATTTGTGATCTTTTCGCTCCTGATTTTAAAAGAATCGCAATTTTCCATGCCTGATCAATGGAATTCGCCATTTTTCAGAACCCAATCGACAAAACTCATGATTTTTTCATGTTCAATCAATGATATTTTCAATTTTCCTTAACGATATGCAGGCAAAACAGACGATTTTGCTGCAATCAATGAACAAAATTTGCAATTTTTTTCATGCATCATCGACAAAGCTGATGATTTTTTCTCCCTTAACAAAATGTTTGATTTTTTGCATCTGATCGACAAAATTCGTAATTTTTCCATGTCTGATTGGCGAAATTTGCTATGTTTTCTGCACCTCTTTGACAAACTTTTCGATTTTCCAGCACCTCATCAACAAAATTTGATACTTTTCCATGTCTGATTGGCGAAATTTGCTACATTTTCTGCACCTCTTCGGCAAACTTTGCGGTTTTTCTACACCTCATCAAAAAAATTTGTTATTTTTCCACACTCAATCAATGAAATTCACAATTTTTTCTGTGTCCAATTAACAAAATTTGCGAATTTATTATGTCACAATTTAAAATTTAGAATATCTTTGTTGTTGTATTTTTTAAAATGTTTATCTATTTAAAAAATATATTTTTTTCTGTCTTAAATATTTTAACTTTCCTATTTAGACAGGCTACATTATGGCATCGTTTGCAAAACTTTCTAAAAATGAGATGAATTATTATCAATTTAAAGCCAAAGCAATTTTTTTACAAAAAAAGGAAGAAAAAGAATGGGAAGATTTTTGTAAACAAATTGCACCTGATTGTGTCAACTGTGTAAACAAAAAAGCTGATGTAAAAGAGTCCAAAGATGCATCAATACAAACTTTTCTTCCCAAGAATCCAATTCTTAGAACAGGTGAAATTTAATTTTGTGTCCAATATTTTGCTATACTTATTCTAATATAAATAGTTTACAGAATTGTTCATTAGAATAATCTCATTGTTTTTTATTTTTAAACATTTAAAATAAATGTATAATATAGAATTAATAGTTGCATATTGATTTGATTAAATAGTAATACAGTGAGTTGTCATTAATGCGTAAGGTATATGTCAGTTAATGCAGACAATTTCATTCCTCCTCTATTTCATATTATAATTCAAGTTAAGCACATCAGTAAACTTTGGTTAATTCAGATAAAAAATGGCCTCCTTGAGTAGTCTGCACTTATGGGAGTTCACTGTATATCATAAATTAAAAAAAAAAAAAAAAAAGTCATTACTTATGCTGCATTTGCTTTGATTGTCTGAAATTATAAGGAATTTGTTCAACTTCTTAAGAGTTTCATTGCATTATGCATCAGGGGGATTTAAAAGATTTCAAAATGCTTAAATTAATGGCATAGAAACTTTGATGAAAATTTTTAATTTCATAGTGTCTTGTTCTTCAAATCACAGGCAATTTACATGATTTTTGCTTGATATTAAATCTATGAATCTTCTCTTATACAACAATATTCATTCATTTAGTTGAGCAAAGCTTCAGAACACATTTGTATCATGTAATAAAGAAATTAAGATATTTCTTGTTGATAAAGAACATCATTTGATGCTGTTACATAATTATACAAATAACTTGAGTACTAATGTTCAAACTATGGTAGAAATCTTTAGAGATTCTTATAGACACTTTCATATTGACCTTAGATATCTTATGAAAGAAAAAAAAAATCATTAAAAGTACTAAAATACAAGCAAGAAATTTGTAAACATGTCTCTCATAGGTTTAACATTACTATTCCTGTTTCTTCCCAACCAAAACCAACTATGCCATGGCATAATCAATTAAACAAATGTACTAATTTCACTGAAAAACAGTTGTAATAATATAGTGTTAAAGCAACTCTGCAAGTATTCTCATCGGTACAGCTGACTTTTGTTTAAATTTAGCTTGCATGGGATTCGCGATTTTGGGGCAGACTTACAGTGCTTTCTAATATTAAATTGTCTTTATTCCTTTTAGACAAATAAATATATTTTATAGTCTGAGTATGGCATAGAGATGGGAATAATCGGGAAAAAAATAAATTTTGAAAAACCTCCCCCCCCCCCCTCTTTTTTTTTTTTTTTTTTTTTTTCTCTCTCTCTCTCTCTCTGAATGCTTATTTTTTTATTTTTCCAGAGTAGAAAAATTGAAATTTCAATCATAAAAAAAGCTATTCAAAATTTTGTAATAGTTTAGTTCTGATACTTTTTTATTTTACTCGCTGAGTTGCCTGGCTTTGGCTGGGCCCATAATAATATTCTTAAATGAACCTAAAATCTGTACTGCAAAATCTCATAAAAAGTACCCAATCTGGAATTGAATCCACACTGTCCATGATACTGTTTAATAGGCATGCTCTTGAAAAAAAAAAAAAAAAAAAAAAGTTTTAGTTTTATGTTACACCACCAGAGAGTGAACTCTGTTCTTAACAAAATTGTTTCTGAACAAAACACTGTTAAACAAACGACCTACTCATAGATATATTAATCTAGGGGGTGGCAGACTTCAGCAAAAATTTAAGAAAATTGATGAAATTACTTTTCGAAAATAATAAGTACCCTTTTGAAATTTCATATTAAATAAGTAATATTTATCCCAGGGCTGTCACCAAACCTTTAACCATAAGAAAATTTGCATTAAAATCATGAAAATGCTCTAATTAAACAGGGCTAAAAAAAGCCAGCTTTTTCTAAAAAAGGCCAGGCCGGCCGGCTTTTATTGGAAAAGACCGGTCTTTTGTGGAAAAAGTCAGCTTTTATTGGCTTTTTTCTAATGCATATATTATTATTTATTTTTAACAACTTCTTTTGTAAATTTACCTTACAAATGGCCATTTTATGTAAATTAAAACTAAAATCTTATAAAATTCATTTAAAATCATGTTTCAGATGTCACTTTTATAGCCATTTAATAATATATTGCAAAAACATCATAAATAGCCAATATGATTAACAGACATCAGACATCTATACTATAGATCCAGTGGCTCATCCTATACTTAGTTATTTTCATGTTATTATGGGTAAGAATTATATCCAAATAAATAATATACAAAATGATATACTGTTTATAAAATACTTCACTTGAACAATGGCTCCTAGCATATATGAATGTGTTAGTATTATGAATAAAAATAGTCACTTGTTTACGTAAGAAGTTTACAAGGCAGCATTCTACTTTAAAAATAAGAAAAAATAAATAATTTTGACATAGCTTTTATATTTATTTATCTTTCTAAGTACATTAAATTCTCTATAAGCCAGACTGAGTAAGATGGAAATTTGTCCAGCTCGAAAAGGTTTTTTTGAGTCCTTGTGAATCCATAGACAGTGTAAAATTTGCCTAATGCAGAATATCATTTACTGTGAACAATTTTCTCAGTTCTGATTGATTCTGACTTATACAGAGTTTACTGTACATCCCTTTATCTTCATTTGTTTTTTCTTATAAGGAAAGAGCAGCTGACATAGGGGTGAATTACTGCGCGGTGGCAATAGCAAGAAACATTTGTCTGTTCTTTATATCTCCTGCCGTACACATGACCTCGGCCAATCTGATTGGTCTGTGTTTAACAGGTCCATGATATGATTGGCCTATATTGCCATAAATGTTTGTTAACATGCTCTTTCCTTCTATATATATTGACTAAATATTTTATTCTTGTTCCTTCACAAATCTTTCCACACATTAAAAGGAGAGGAATTGATTTGGGTCAATTAGTACACTTTCCCATCCACAAATTTCTCATATTAGGAGAGGTTTAGTGTTTAATCTAATAGGTTACTGATTAGCAAGATTCCAGGAACTAACACATTTACACTTAAAGGAGCATAGATATCAGAGAGGGAATTTAAAATAAAATTTCAACAAGTGGTTTTGTTTGGAACAAGATCAGTGTAGTACTGATATTTAAAATGTAAGTCAAATGACTGGTATTATATTTGGTAAAAATCATTTGAACTACTTCAAAAAAATGTTTATTGTTCAAATTTTCTAATAAACATTCTTCCCATCTGTTGATCACAAGAACATTTCTACTGTCAATTCACATATATTTTAATTGACAATTTATTAGACAATTCATTTTTATGACAACAGTAATTAAATAGTTATTAATTAATAACACATTTAATTTTAAGAATATTTGTAGAGGGAAAAAAAAGTTTTAGTAAAAGCCGGCCTTTTGCAAGTGGTTTAAACCAGAAAAAGCTGGCCGGTTTAAACCAGCCCGGCTAAAACCCAGCAGCCCTGTAATTAAATAATGTAAACTTTACAATAAAATATAACTGGAAAAATTCTGAAGGAAATAATTCATAAGGAAAAATTCTGAGAACTTTCAGTGGCATGTCATTCCCAAGGGATTAATAATGCATATGTTTATTGTATGGAGCCTTCTGAGCGCGAGTAATATTTGCACTTGACTGTTTATTTTTCTTATTATAAATAAAATATTTTTTTTTTTTTCTCAAGGTGTAATGGAGATATGAGATGTTATCATGACTGCATTAGAAGACTGAAAATTATTTTTTCACATTCTATAATTAAATTATAATTTTGCTTACTTTTCAAAGTTCATAATTCAAATTCATATTCAAAAGTTATTATGCTAAAAATCAAAATTTTATCTGCTTTGATGTAATTAGTATATATAATACATGATTGTATATCCTTACATTTTAATGACATTTGACAAGAAATATAAATTATCTTTACAATACAAGCAAATTTCAAGTAGATTAAGCTAAGTTTTTAAAAATGAATGAAATTAAATTAAAATTTTTATGAAAGAAATAATAATGACAATTTTTGTTTTCATTAATACAGAATGAATTTTTAAACTTACTTAGCTAAAGTTTTTAAAAATTGATTTTGATTTAAAGCAATGCATCCTTTTTCTACATATTATAAGGAAGTATGATTTTACCAAAAAGTTCTTTTGTTTATATTAACTACTGCTAGATGACGCCAAATCCATATTTAAAAACAAAGAATAAAGCTTCATTAATCGATGGACTAGGAACCTATCTTATATCTTTCCTATATACAGTAGACTCTCTCAAATCCACACTCCTAAAATCTGCACATATTTTACAGATATAAACAATGAAGCATTCAGTTCAGATGTAGGTGCAAAATTTGACTTTTTTAGTTTTATATCAATTCCATATATTTTTTAATTTGTAATTTTTGTTAAGGTTATTGAATTCATGTTTTTTCATGAAGAAAGAATAATTTATTTCTGAAAAAATAAAAGTATTGCTGATATCATTTGTAATCACAATCTTACCAAATATATTTATGTATTAATCAAGCTCTTATACTTATTAAGTCTGGCTAAACCTGAAATAAAGCTTCATTATTTTATGATCTTGATGTGAATTAGTAATGTACCTTTATGAGGCAAGTTTCATTGAATAATTTAGGAAAAACACATTTCATCTCTATAATGAATATTTAATTGTATATTATTGATTTATTAATTTAACTTTTGCTTTTAGTATTTTTATCATTTTAAAAACTATCTATTTTTTTTATTATTTTAGTTTATTACTTATTTTAATATTTTAGCATATTGTAACCATTCATTATACCTTTGATTTCATTATTAATTACATTCAAATTACTTTTAAAAAATGTAAACAAAGCAATGACCAGAAATCTGCAAAATCTCTGGTCCCAAGCTGTGCGGATTTGAGGGAGTCTACTGTATATGACTAAAATCACTGTCAAGTCATTGCTTTTTTGTAAAAATAATGCATTTTAAAATTTAAAAATATCAATATTTAATTTTAATGTTTCGTGAAATCTTCAGAAATTGTGTTTTACTTTGCTAATTATTATTATTATTATTATTGTTGTGATAAATACTGTCATTTATTTAGACCAATTGTTGAACTAATTCAAAATTGAATATTAAGTAAAAAAAAAATCTTTTGTGTTAGGTACTATTTTTAAAATATGATTTTCTACAGTACAAACTCTTCAATGATAAAATCTTAATTCTGTCTGAAGTCTTATGAAAATGAAATATAGGTCAAAATTCTGTCACCTTTGATGGGTGTTATGTACTAGTTTTAAAATAAAATTTAACTTGTCACAAAACAAGGCAATAAAGTACCTATTACATTCCTTTTTTTTATATAAAGGATTTTATTTAAAATAAATAAACAAGAATCTAATGACAAATTCAGATTCACAAAATTGTGATTAGATTTTTCAAAGATATAAAAAACTTATTTTGCAAAAACAAGACACTGTAAGAAAATCCTCCACACATCCCTGAATAAGATACAATAACATTTCATATAATTATAATAATAGACTTTGTAAAAATTTTCACAAAATAAAAAGCAAAGCAGGACTGTTTCATGCTAAAAACAATACAGCTCTTTATCAGCTGAAGGAGACATGTGTCCATAAAGGCATAAGGATGAAAATAAACTGGTTCATTTTTGACCTTGTTTATTTAAGGTTATGTGTCTCTTTCAGCTGATGACGAGCTGTATTGTTTTTAGCTTGAAACATGTCCTGCTTTGATTTTTATCTTATGGTGATTTTTACAAAGTCTATTATTAAAATTATTTAGTATCGCCAGTATATTCAGCATTTTTTCACCACAGCATTTCATATACTTTCCATTACATTAAACAGTGAATTCTAGGAAAAGGAAGAAAAACGGGATCAGTCACAGAAATTAAAGTACTATTTTCAAAGATACATGAAATTGGAACTCTATAAATCTAAGTTAGATAAACAGTCACGATATTTATTATGTTTATAATTAGTCCATATATTGATCATGTATATGATGTATATGATTAATTCTTGGTATATAAGTGAATAATTTATTCTTTATTTAAAAACTTATTTACTTTAGACAAGACTCCTTTGCAACCAAAATATAAAAAAGAAGAAATTCCTGAGACTCTAGCCAATATAAAGACTCGATTAGAAAAGATGGATCTTGTTTTTTCTAAAATATGGGATGAACCTCCTGGAAATAAAGAAGTGGGTATATTTTGTATTTTTATGTAACACCTTGTACTTTAATCTATACTAGTATTATAAATAAGCAATGTTTCTTGTAACAGGATAATGGTAATCTAGAATTACTAAACTGATTTCCATAATAATGATGGCAAAATGCCTGAGACCATCTCTGCTCCAACTTAGGCTATATTTTATCTTATGCCAATACAACAACAGATGCAGAGTCAAAAAATATTCTAAAATCGCAATTTCTGTGATTAAAAATTTAAAATTTGGTGTGTTGGTTACTTAAATTGCTTGCTTTGAATGTATCATAAAAAATTCAAAATTTAAAAAGGTGAAATGAGCTGAGAACATTCTGAATTGCAATTAATTTGGAATTGTTGGAGCTAGACACTTAAAATTTGGCATAATTGTTGTTTTTTAGACATGAAATTCCTAGTAAATAAACTTAACTTATAAGATTTTGTTTAAAGTTTTTTTTTTTATTTATTTATTTTGCACAATCTTGGTGCAATTAAAATTTAAGGAAGTGTAATTTCTTGCATAAAATTATAAAGAGCCATGAAAATACATTAATGAACAATGAAAATATTTTTAATATGGTACCAGCTAAAATTGCTAACTTGTATAAATTATATTCTTGCTTATAACATTAATTTATGATACCAGAAAATTGATTGAAATTTAACGGTATGTGTTATGTACCACTTATAAAACTGAAATACCTGGTTGATATGCAACCTAACATAACATACAACTTTTTTGTGTTCATGAACACTGTGCATAAGACTAATGCAAGACTATCATGTGATAAAGCTTAAATTCCTTGGAGCAAAAAATCTCGCTTCCCTTTTCTCCAGTATTGGGAATTTTTAGTGGGATTTTTTTTAATTCAATATCTTCCACTTTTTTTGACCAATATTAGCTTTATTAATAATATACAAGCATACTTCTGGTGAAGCAGCAGCAGGGAATTGAATATGTAGAGTGTTAAATGACTTATGTGCCTCTACAAGTGTAAAAAGTATATATTATATCTCCAATGTTGGAAAAAAAAATTGTCAAAATTTGCTTTCCTTATGTTCTATTAATACAATCACATTTTTTATTTTGTTAAAATTTATAATTGCAATTAATAATACATTAGCATTTCAATATAGCTTTGTGTATTGCATGAAAACTTCAGCCTTTATAAGAATTATCAGCATTTTCCAGTTTGGGGCACTATTTAAGCAGAAGAAAATAGAAAAATATTATTAAATTTACTTCTGATAATTAGAGCAGCCGGTTTATTGGGCAGTACTCATGTGTTACAGTTAACAGAAATGTATTTTATATTATGATCTATAATTATACTTTCAAAATGCTTTTTTATTTGTGTGTAAAGGGGCAGGGGGTAGAGGGATGATACTGGTTTAAAATATTGTTAATATAAAATGTTATTCATCTTGGAAAATAACTCTTTATATATACAGTAGACTCCCTCAAATCCGCACAGCTTGGGACCAGAGGTTTTGCGGATTTCTGGTCATTGCTTTGTTTACAATTTTTAAACAGTAATTTGAATGTAATTAATAATGCAATCAAAAGTATAATGAATGCTTACAATATACTAAAATATTAAAATAAGTAATAAACTAAAATAATAAAAATTTAGATAATTTTTAAAATGATTAAAATATTAAAAGCAAAGGTCAAGTTAATAATCATTAATGTACAATTAAATATTCATCATAAATATGAAATGTGTTTTTCCCAAATTATTCAATGAAACTTGCCTCATGAAAGTACATTACTAATAATGAGCCTGATGTGAAATTAGTGAAATTTTACACCTACATCTGAACTGACTGTTTCACTGTTTACATCTGTAAAATATGTGCGGATTTTAGAGAATTGCAGATTTTAGGAGTGCGGATTTGAGGGAGTCTACTGTATATACAGGGTGATTCAGCTCGTCGGTGACAAACTTTAAGGATCGATAGAGCACACCTAGACGAACATTTTTGAATAGGGAATGTAGGGTCCTTGACGCGATGGTAAGGCGCTAGGCGCTTTCGAAAATTTGGGTGCCGAAATTCGAAACGTCATAAAAACTAGGGAAATGGTTAGATTTTCTTGCTTGTTGCGTCGAAATGATTCTGTTTGTTTAGACTTTCTTCAGTACCAATTTGATAAGCGTATCTCTTAAAACATGGATAGGGGGCGCTGCAGACTTTGGAGAGCTAGACAACAACTTTAAGCCCGTTATTTTGATAATTTAACATATGCTCGCCAAAGTTTATACTCTAACTTAAAGTTTGAACCCAAAAGTAGAGCCCTGCAAAAAGCGTAAGAGCCGGAATAAAATGTCAAAGTACAGGGTGGTCGAAACTCGAAGGCTCCTAAGAGATAAACAAACAGATTTCTTGACTTATGGCATGCATTTTCATGATTCTGTTTGCTGGGGCTCTCTGAAACTCAGTTGAACGGTACAAAAAGAAACATCGATAGGGGGCGCTTTGGGCAAAAAACATAATTCGTTGACATTTCGGACGCTAACTGGAAACGGGGCGCTACGATCAGTTAGAAACAAAACAAGAGAGTAATTTACTTATCATAAGAAGCTATTAAAACTGCAGTTTGTTTGTTTTTTTTAACAAACATAGCTGGTTTCAATCATGCACAATGCGCGCAATAAAATTTACATAAGGTGCTTTTTGCTGATTTATGCAAAAGATATCGCACCATATCGATATGCAAAAGATACGTAATGCGTAGACGACAACGCGAGATGACGTAGTTGTATGCGCAGACACGTCTTTTGAACGTGCGGTACCTACTTAAGCTTCGGGTTACTTGTCTGCAGATCGTTAGTAGGATGGAACGGTACACAAACTCTGAATTGGCTGACATGCATTTGGCGTATGGCGCTGCTGGTTGTAATGGACGAGCCGCTCAGCAGTTGTACGCCGAGCGTTACCCCAACAGGCAAATCCCCTGCCATGCCTTCTTCGCTCGAGTACACCAGAGGTTGTCCACAACGGGATCTTTCGACGGAGGCAGGCCTGAACGGGAGCGATCAGTGAGCACCCCCGACAACGAAGAGGCTGTGCTTAACCTGGTTGAGGACAACCCAGGTCTTAGCACGAGAGATATCGCCAGACATGTTGGCATTTCGCAAGCAACTGCGTGGCGCATCTTACGTTCCCGGAATCTGCACCCCTACCACATCCAGCGGGTGCAGTTGCTCAGAGAGCAGGATTTTGGCCCTCGAGTGGAATTCTCAAGATGGTACTTGGCGATGAGATCCAGGGATCCCCGTTTTGTAAACAGCATTTTGTTTACGGACGAGTCCACCTTCAGCCGGGAGGGAATGTGGAACGCCCACAACAGTCATGTGTGGTGTGATGAAAATCCACATGAAACCAGAAGCCGAGCAGCCCAGGAGCGTTTCTCAGTAAATGTGTGGGCCGGCATTCTGGGGGATTGCCTCATTGGCCCTTATTTGTTACCTGAACGGCTGACAGGTGGAAATTACCTGATTTTCCTGGATCAAGTGCTGCCGCAGCTTCTGGAGGAGGCGCACGTACCCGAAGGTTCGCATCGCTAGATGTGGTTCCAGCACGATGGAGCTCCGGCCCATTACACGAACGACGTGCGTCTCCATCTAAACGCAAGGTATGGCCAGCAGTGGATCGGGCGTGGGGGTCCAGTTCACTGGCCTGCCCGATCACCAGACCTCACCTGCTTGGATTTCTTCCTTTGGGGTTACCTGAAGGCCGAGGTATACCATACACCTGTCAGCAGTGCTGAAGAACTTGTGGCGCGCATTGTGGCAGCTGCAGGGCAGATCAGAGATACTCCTGGCATTGTTGGAAACACACACTCCTCAATGCGACGGAGGTGCGAAGCCTGCATCATGGCCCAAGGTCGAAATTTCGAGCATCTTCTGTAGTGTTATTTTTTGTAAATAAATTTCCAGTATCATTGATGTTTTTGGTGTAAATTTATTCAGAAGTGTTGAGCAGAGGTAGAAAATGTGTTTTCATTATTACTAACTGATCGTAGCGCCCCGTTTCCAGTTAGCGTCCGAAATGTCAACGAATTATGTTTTTTGCCCAAAGCGCCCCCTATCGATGTTTCTTTTTGTACCGTTCAACTGAGTTTCAGAGAGCCCCAGCAAACAGAATCATGAAAATGCATGCCATAAGTCAAGAAATCTGTTTGTTTATCTCTTAGGAGCCTTCGAGTTTCGACCACCCTGTACTTTGACATTTTATTCCGGCTCTTACGCTTTTTGCAGGGCTCTACTTTTGGGTTCAAACTTTAAGTTAGAGTATAAACTTTGGCGAGCATGTGTTAAATTATCAAAATAACGGGCTTAAAGTTGTTGTCTAGCTCTCCAAAGTCTGCAGCGCCCCCTATCCATGTTTTAAGAGATACGCTTATCAAATTGGTACTGAAGAAAGTCTAAACAAACAGAATCATTTCGACGCAACAAGCAAGAAAATCTAACCATTTCGCTAGTTTTTATGACGTTTCGAATTTCGGCACCCAAATTTTCGAAAGCGCCTAGCGCCTTACCATCGCGTCAGGGACCCTACATTCCCTATTCAAAAATGTTCGTCTAGGTGTGCTCTATCGATCCTTAAAGTTTGTCACCGACGAGCTGAATCACCCTGTATATGTGTGTGTGAGTGTATGTGTATTTTAATAAACATGAAACTTGCTACATAAATATAATTTAATTAACAGTCTGTTAATTTTCTCTAAAATGCTTTTTTATATCTTCTTTAATAATAAGATAAATAAATCTTATAACCAAAATAAAGTATAAACTGCAATTAAAATGAAGAAATAAAGAGAAACAATTCATTTAATGTTAGTCAACTGATTCATTCAGTTCATATGTTTTTGAGAGAGGGAAATAAAACAAGGCATGTAAAAAAATTAATAATTTGCAATCTTTCTTTATAATTTTTTTTTTGAAAAATTAATGTAGTTTTTCACTTATTTCAGTATATAGAATTAAGATTAAAAAATATATAGAAAAACATATGATACTGAGAATATTGTTTATCTTAATTTTAATTAAAATGGATGTAATATTATTTTTATGTTAATTTTTTGTGACTAATCTGATATTTTTATCTTTACTATCAACTGTTATCTTAATTTTAATTAAGATTCACGTTATATTAGTTTCTTATTTATGATGTAATATTATTTTTATGTTAATTTTTTGTGACTAATCTGATATTTTTATCTTTACTATCAACTGTTATCTTAATTTTAATTAAGATTCACGTTATATTAGTTTCTTATTTATTTTTATGTTTAAATCGAAAACTTTATAGGATTTGGGAAAAAACTGATATTTTCTGTTTATGCTGATTGTTTAAAATTTAATAAAGTTTCATAGCTGTTTAATAGGTATCTCAAAAGTACATGCTTTCTGAAAAGAAACCCATCATTCAGGAACAGAATCCTGTGTCATTTAGTACATTTACAATTCCCAAACAGCAAGCTGTAAAAGCATTTGAAGGTTAGTGTTGAAATGTTTCATCTTTATATTTGAAATTTTAACATAAAAGTTTATTTCTGTAATATAAATAATGTTTGCAATGACCTATATTGTGAAAAAGGAGACAAGTTTCCCCTTAACAACACTCGTAATAAATGTAACTCTCTGTCCTGATTTGTTGTTCCTTTTCATCTTCTTTTTATTTAATCCAATTCAACTGAGCTGGAAGCCATCTGTTCTCACTACTGTCCCAGAAATACTCTTCAGGGCTATAGTGCTTTTTGCTAGCACATCATGGTGGGAACCCAGTATAAACTGAAATAACTATTTTTTCCAGGAAAGGGTACAGCTATCAAAAAAGGAACAGACCTTCAATTTAATGGTCATTAGTTTTTGAGCAATAGCCTGAGCTGAACAAGGAAAAAAGGATTTGGTTGAAGCCTTGGACATATAAACCACAAATGCTTATAGAAAATATGAACTCAGTGAATTTAGTCTTCAAGATGATGCAATTTTGAAATGAGAAAGTAATAAATGTTAGGCTGGAAAAGAAAGTTATCAGGGGCAGACTTGTATAAAACCAAAAACTTTCTGCAAATTAATGTTGGGTGTAATTTGTGTTTTTTGCGCTATTCATGGTCGTAATTCATGTTTTTATTCGATTCATGAACATAATTCGTGTTTTTTATGCTCTTCATGAACGTAATTCATTTTTGTTATGCAATTTATAAATGTAATTTGCTATTTTTACACGATTCATGGACGTAATTCGCGTTTTTTATTCAATTTATGAATGTAATTTGCATTTTTTATATGATTCATAAATGTAATTCGCATTTTTTGAGTGATTTATGGACGTAATTTGTGTTTTTTATTATATTTATGAATGTAATTTGCAGTTTTTTACATGATTCAAAAATGTAATTCGCGTTTTTTCGCGATTCATGGACGTAATTTGTGTTTTTTAAGCAAATCATGAATGTAATTCGCGTTTTTTATGCGATTCATTGACATAAGTTGCATTTTTGAGCGATTCATGGATGTAATTCGCGTTTTTTACATCATTCATGGATGCATTTTGCATTTTTTGAGCTATTTATGGACGTAATTCGCATTTTTTGTGCAATTCATGGACTTAATTTGTGTTTTTTATTCAATTTATGGACGTAATTCACGTTTTTAAGAGATTCATGAATGTAATTTGCGTTTTTTTTTCAATTTATGAATGTAGTTTGCATTTTCTGAGCGATTTATGGATGTAACTCTCATTTTTTATGCGATTCATGAACGTAATTCCTACTTTTTATGCGCTTCATGAATGTAATTCGCATTTGTTGCACGATTTATGGATGTAATGCTTTTGTTTGCGATTCGTGAACATAATTTGCGTTATTTGAGCTTTCTGTCGACGAAATTCGTGTTTTTTACATGATTCATGGACATAATTCACGTTTTTTGAGCGATTTATGGACGTAATTTGCATTTTTTATGTGAATCATGTTTGTAATTCACGTTTTTTTGAGTAATTCATGCATGAAATTAGCATTTTTTTATGAGACTCATGCACGAAATTCACCTTTTTTATGCGACTCATGGATGGAATTTATGTTTTTAGCGCAGTTTTTGGATGAAATTTGCATTTTTTACTCAGCCTTAGGACAAAATTCACGTTTTTCGCGTGGTATTTTGTCGAGATGATGTTTTTTTTTACACGATTCTTTGTTGAAATGCAGTTTTTTACGCGATTCTTTGTCAAAATGCATGTTTATACACGATACTTTATTGAAATTCGTGATTTTTTCGAGGTCTTTTGACGACATTCGCGTTAACAGTAAATAATTCTTTTATAAAATTGGGGGAATATTTTTATTTTTTGGTACTAAAAAAAAATACAAAAATAAAAATTGTTCTTTTCTTAAATTTTTCTGCAAACTTCACAAAATTTTCTGTGCACGGCGTGCGCGCGTGCATCTATATTATACAACTCTGGTCAGGAGCAAAACAGCTTTAAGTGTTAGAATTAAAATTAAGAACCCAGTAAATAGTTGGGAAATTTGAATTTTGAGTTATAAAAAGATGGTTTAATTTTTGCCCTGTTATGTATGTATACACAGTAAAAAGTTCTTTTTATGTTTTGTTAAAAAATTGATAGTTAAAAAAAAAAAAAAAAAAAAGACATATAAAAAAAATTAGACTGTTAATATTATTTTAAATGCTAATCTTTGTATATACACATTAGAGGTCTGCACAGGCGGAAATTTCTAGGCCTGGGCCCAGTCCATACAGAAATCAGTGAAAACATGTCCAGTCCTATTCGATGCCTGACTGCAAAAATAAATAAATAAAATCAGATTCTTAATTTATAATTAAGACTTTTTTAAAGAATATTACATACATTTTTATGGGATAATTTAATGTTACATTTTAAAATTGTGATGCATTCAGAAAACAGAAAATACACAATAACACACTTAATGATTTCTTAGATTCTTAGATATTTCAACATTAAAAAAAGGGGGATTCATTAAAAAATTAATGTTGTTTAAATTTAAAAAAAAAGGAGTGTTAAAAAATCATAACTTTTAAAGCTATATAATATAAAGTAGATTTATTTATTTATTTTTTAATTTCTGTCATTTATTAAAGCTTTTCTCAAATCCAAAAGAACTACTTTTTGATACATTTCTGAAATCATTTTTTTCTTTTCCCAGAAACACACAAGATTATCAGTAATTCTTATTCAGAAACTATGTAATCAAATGGTGTTATCCATTTCTTCAATTAAACCAATATATCTCTTAGAAAATATTGTCAAATTTAGTACTTTGAATAGAATTTCTAGAAGCAACAGCACGGGAAAGGAGAAAACTTACAACAATGTGACAAGAATCTCTAAGATATTGATAAGTAATTTATCAAAAAGGGAAAATGTTACTTCCAAATCCATTCAATAGTCAGACTTATCAATTTTATACCTTTACAGATAAAAATTAATAAGAAAATGTGTCAAAGTTTTGCATTGTGTGGGGAATATAAGAACCACTTATTAACGTATATTGCTAAAGGTTATGTTAACCGAAGTTCATTATTGCTATTAATAAATTTTAAAATCGCTATTTTTACAAAACGTATTACCTTCCCTAAACATCCTGAAGGCAATTAAATCCAGTTCTGGCCTGACTCAACTATGTAGAAAAAAAACGGAAGTCTGATCTCAGCAATGCACGAATCTGCTGAAAGAAAATTAAACTGGTTCATACACCATTTAACTATCCAATGACAATCTCTACGCTGGATATGTTATATTTCCGTATTAATGTTGTCAAACTAGCATTGGCTCGTGACACACATTTAAAATTATTCTCGCAAAGCCTTATTCATAAAAAATAGCTCATATTTTATCGGGTTATGTAAATTTCATATTGGGTCGGTAGGCCTGCTAAATTTTTTTATTGGACAGGCCCATTAAAAATATTGTCCTAATTCTGCTGACCTGACCAATTTTAGTATTCATTTTCATTTCGCCGGCTTGGTTCATAAACTGGACAAGTTACAGGATAGGCTTGTGCAGACCCCTAATACACAGTGAAAAACAAGATGATAGAAATAAAAAAAGAAATCAGAATCCTATGCATAGATATTTTTCATGTGTGCTATTAATTAATAAGAAACATTTAACAATTAAATAAATACATCATTTCATAAAATAGATTGAAATAAGAAAAATCTGTGTATTCAAATCTCAACTTTGATATCTATATATGAATTCAGTTACTGATTAAGTAAGGACCAATGTTGTGGCTCATATCAGCCTCATATTGATTACAAATGCATAAAATCCTCTCTAGTCTCTTTAATACAAGTAAAACATCATAAGAGTTTCAAATCAAGATTACCGTAAAATACCATTAATCCGCTCCCTAAACATGACGAAAAATCGTAAAATAATTAGAGAGGGGTGCTTAAACAGGATTTTTCCGTGATCGTTTCGCAAAATTTGCAGGGATGAATCGTGAATTAATTTAATTGAATTTAAACAACATGAATGAATCATGAATTTTGATACTTGAAAAAATTTCGGGTTAAAAAAAACAAAAAACAAAAAAAAAACGTAAATTTTGTTGAAAAAACACAGAAAAAAAGAGAAATTTGTAAAAAAAAGCATGAAATTAATTAAAAAATCTCGAAAAAACGCACATTTCATCAAATATTCATGATTCATTCATTTCATCATAATTAATCCCATTCTCAATCGCCTTTAAGAATGGGGAGGAAGGGCGCTTTCTCAGGATTTTTTGAAAATGTCAAATTTTTTATAAAGTGGGGAGGGGGCGTTTGATCGGGAAGGGCGGATTAACGGGATTTTACGGTATATGTATCAAGATTATATACATACATTATGCTTACATTTTAGTGGTGAAGAGATATCTATTTGTTGTTATGCTTTTGAATTCACATTAATGTGTGATTATTTTTAACTGTGAATTACTTATTTATTTTCAGAACAAAGAAAATTACAAATCCAAAATAGTTTTAAAACAGGCCTGCAAAATTCTACCTTTGCAGTTCACAAAAAACCGCCAACTATCAAGCCTAAACATTCAAGCTTTTTTCTGCCTCATGATTTAGAGGTATATTTTACTTGAATAAAATATGTTTTATTATCTTTGTTATTTATTTTTCTGACAAATCAAAATTTGTCCAATTTTATTTATTTTAAGGGTACATAAATATTTTTAAAAACCAAAAAATTAAAAAAATTTCTTTTAGTAAAACGAATTGTCTTCACAAATTTCTTCATAATAAAACAGGCTCCTTCACAAAATTCCATTCAACATAAACAAGCTGACTGTTTTTTAATTTTGTTAAGTCTTTAAAATGTGCAACTGTAAATAAAACAAGCTCCCAAAAGGAAAACTTCAGCAGAAAAGGACTGTTAAAAAAAATATTATTAATAGATGCTTGGATTTAATTTGAATAATTCATTTTTTGTTACAAAATTTTGTTTTTCATAAAAATTTTATAGCTTTCACAAAAGTAACTTCTATTTAACAAAATGGGTCTCAAGGAAAAAAAAACTGCATCAATTTAAAAATACTCATGTTTTTATATCATGCAACATTTGTATAAAAATAAGTAAATTTTATGTAAAAATTGCATTTTAGCTTTTAAAAAATCATTTGAAATTACCTTATTTTTAAACAATTTTTCAATTTTTATTATATGTATCTATATCTATAGTATCTTTTTTTTTTTTTTTCAAACTAAAAAATTGATATGGTAGAATCTTTGTATAACAAATACTTTGGGAGTGTTAAAAAGGTCTTTTATTCAGAAATGTATGCAATTCCAAGATAAAAAAAAAAAAAAAAAGTAGAACTGTATCAGTGTAAGCTGAGCCGTAACTATAAACTTGGGGGCCCTGGGGCAAACTAGTGAGGCCCCTCCTGCCCGGGGCAAATTAAAATTTTGCCCCGGGAGGAGTTTTTTTTTCCTTGCACGTTGCTATTTAATCGCACACAGTATGATAAGTCTAAAAGATGAAATATGGATTTTGATTTTTTTTTTCAATTTTGTGTATTTATTAATAGATAAAAAAGAAAGATTTTCTAGAATTTTTTAGATGCTTTTTATATTATTCAACCGATCAAAAACCCATATTTTCTTCCTTATACTAGCTTTGGTGGGATCGGCAAACATGCTGGCGCGACATGACACATTCGGCTCCAGAGC
The DNA here is from genome assembly GCA_964019185.1 of Maratus speculifer. Classification (NCBI taxonomy): domain Eukaryota; kingdom Metazoa; phylum Arthropoda; class Arachnida; order Araneae; family Salticidae; genus Maratus; species Maratus speculifer. Next base: position 65,617,040 of record OZ025292.1, on the reverse strand, counting down.
CCAATCAAGCTGAAGTTACCTACCTGGCTTTACCTACCCATTTTAGGCGACACTTTCAGAAAAAAAAATTACTTGATGAGTTGACAAAGTTGTTTGGTGAAAAGTACCTAGGTTAAAAGCGTCTAAAAATTTTATTGAGTCATTCAGCCGAGACGTTGGAGGAGTTGGAGGAATGAGTTGGACTAATTTGCATCAATATCAGGCCCTGTTCAATTCAACATTCTGTTGTCTGCTCTAGAGCTGCTTTTGCATGCGAAACCTATGTAGTATACCAACGGGCCCGCAGAAACATTTACTCTACCACTTTGATTTTTTTTATTGTTATTATTAATTTTTAGCTAGGTGTTGGGCCTTTTATAGAAAGTTAGAGGAGAAACTAAAATCAATAGTTTTTTTAAACCACCAGTTTGGGGCCCCGGGGCAGTGCCCCAGCGGTAGTTACAGCCCTGAGTGTAAGGGGTTCTAAAAGTATTTGCTAAATAGAAATGTACATTAAAATAGTTTATTGTAATTTTTTTTTCCCCATTTTGTAAGTTGAATTTGTTTTTCTGTTAATAAGTATAGAATACTTCCTTTTATCTCCACTACCAGGTTAAAAGAGCTGCTTCAAGAAAAGCCTATCTAGCATCTTTACAGACTAAACCAAAAGTATCATTCCAAAATAAGACAGTAAAACAACCAAGCAGTAATGTAAAAGCCAAAACCAGTCAAAGTAAGAAGATTGTTCCTACCAGGTTAGCTATTTAATTATTCCTAAATCTTTAACTTTGAACAAAAACTTTTTTTTTTTAATCAAGAAATTAATAGTTTTTAATTTCTTCTTATAAAATAAGTCTTATCCATTTTTTTTTTTTCCTAAATTTCTTTAGACTTTAATATGGAGATCCAATATATAATTTATCAGTTTTTATACACAGTCACACTGCAATGTATTTCACAAATTTTGCATTATATATATATATATATGTATGTATATATATATATATATATATATATATATATATATATATATATATATGATGTTTATATGTGAAAGAAGATTAAAATAAGACTTTTCAAAATTTAATGTAAAGATAATAAAGTAAAAAGTTTTTGTAAATTGAAAGTATAATTTAAATTCCTAGATTCTTTTTCAAACTTTAAAAACTAATGCTCAAAATTAAATTTGCCCTCTGATAAATTCATTTCGGAACCCAATAATTATTACTTTCAAACTTCAAATTCTAATTAATTTTAAGATATAAATTGCTAAAATAAATGCAATTTTTTTTTTTTTTTTTTTTTCACATGGCTGTGAAATTTTGCACAATATGACCCAAATATCAATTAAAAGATCTTAATTCAATGCGTAATAATGTTATCTGTAGTCTCTTACTGAATAAAAGTAAAGATACAATAATACAGGGATGCCACTTTTCCGCCGAAAGGCGGATTTCCGCTTTTTTTAATCTTTAAGAATTCTTGATTTTCGTTAAGCAATCCCGAAGTAAAATAGCGATTTTCGTTAAGCAATCCCGAAGTAAAATAGCGATTTTCGTTAAGCGATCCCGAAGTAAAATAGCGATTTTCGTCCTACGATCCCGAAAAAAATAGCGATTTTCGTCGAACGATCCTGAAATAAAATGGGAATTTTCGTCAAACGATTGCGAAATTACACAGCAATTTTCGTCAAGTGATCGAGAAATACAACAGCTTTTTTCGTCAAGTGATCGAGAAATATAGCAGCGATTTTCGTTAAAAGATCGTGAAATATAATGGTGAGTTTTGTCAAAACATCGCAAAATAAAACTGTTATTTTCATCAAACAATCGCAAAATACAACAGGTTTTTTTCGTCAAGTGATCGCGAAATATAGCAGCAATTTTCGTTAAAAGATCGTGAAATATAATAGCGATTTTTGTTAAACGATCACGAAATATAACGGTGATTTTTGTCAAAAGATCGCAAAATAAAACGGTCATATTTTCATCAAATGTGGTCGCGATATAAAACAGCAATTTTCATCAAATGATCTCGAAACGAAATGGTAATTTTCATGAAACGATCGCAATGTGAAACGATGATTTTCGTCAATCGATTGCGATGTAAAACGCCGATTTTCGTCAAACGATCGCGATGTAAAACGACGATTTTCGTCGAACGATCGTGATGTAAAACGATGATTTTCGTCGAACGATTATGATGTAAAATGGCGATTTTCGTCGAACAATCATGATGTAAAACTGCGATTTGCATCAAACGATCGCGTTGTAAAACGACGATTTTCGTCAAGCGATCGCAAAATAAAACGGCATTTTCCGTCAAACGATCCTGAAATAAAACAGCTATTTTTGTCAAATGAAAAAAAAAAATCGCAGGAAAAACAAACAAAGAAAATTAAAAAAAAAAAAAAAAAAAAAAAAACTTGCAAATTTTTGCTATTTACTCCTGGAATAATCATCGAATCTATTGCTGGATTACTTAAATTGATTTAAAATGATGTGATACATAAAATTCCTCACTGAATTTGTTGCTGGATTAAATTAATTCATGTAAAATACTGTAAGCTAAAGACAAATCATTTTTATTTACTCTTATAAATTCAAATCTTATAAATAATAATAAAAAAAAAAAAAAAAAAAAAAAAAAAGGCTGCAATTTTTTTTAAATTTATTATAAACAATATAGTTTACAAAATTCATGCATAAATGTTGTGAAAAATGTCGTAATTTTACTTTATGCATAATTTCCTCTTTTTGGCTATTTTCTGAGTGGCATCCCTGAATAATAAAAGGTTTGCTTGAGTGGAAAAGTGTGTTGATAACAATCATGCTTACAAGAAATCAGGCCTAACTTTAAAAGGACTAACACGAAACTGAAGAAGTAATAAAAGATTGGGTTCTCAAACTTGTCTGTGTTTATTACTTAATACAAACTGTGACTGCACCCACCAAGTAACAGAAAATGAGGGTGGAAGAAGAAGTATGTTCATTATATTGCAATAAATTCATAGTGAATGAATTTAATTTGCAGAAAAATCTCAGACTTTGTTACGGATTTGGTGTTCTATTTATCACATCTTTTTGATATATGTCAAACTATTAATGGATTTGAAGTCTTATCCCAGATCTACTATGAATGTAACAAAAACTGTTTTATTCTACTTGTGATTGAAATACTACAATTTCCTGAACTTTTCTATTTGCTTATTGTAGAAAAACTATGAAAGAAAATTTAATCTCCTGTTTGCAAATTGCTGAAAGAAACTACCAAAATGAATTGAGATATGTAAAAAGCCATGAATGTTATGATATTACCTTTGTAAGTTTCTTTCACATTTTTCTTCATCAAATAAAACTGTTAAATCTGCTGGATTAAAAACATCCGTCTTCCAGTCTGAATCCTTGTTGTAATAGCCTCACCAGTGGTCAAAAGGTTCTGCCCTCGAAACTGGTAAATGGGAGGCGCTGGGTTCAAACCCAGTTGCACTTGTTGGCATAATCATTCAGAGTTTCCATGGCTTTCTTCAAACTTTGGATTTCCTTGTGTAAATACGGGTTAGGTTTCCTTTGAAAAATCCCCACGAAGGCACACCACCCTTAGGGCCTATATCTGTTGTGGTTATAATCGGCTGTCATAAAACACAACCAACCCTGTCATAATATCTAGGACTAATAACTTGAAGTGATGCACAGAAAATTACTAATGCTTATTAAACTCTACATCACCTCAAAATTTTCCTGTCTTCAGCCAGCAATCACAATTGAAAACTCCCCCCCCCCCTATTGAAATTAAATTTACAGAAGTAAAATGGTATGGGGAACTTTCTCTCTCGCTGAAAAAAGAGCTAAGGTCAGAGGTGGGGAAATACATAATTTTATTTGCCACTGGCGAGTGAATTTTCTGACTGCTTGAGTACATTTTTAGATAATCTTCGAAAATTCCAAACTACAGAGATATGCCAAAAACATTTTTTTTTTTTCTAGTTAGCTTATATTTTGCATCTTTCTAAATTACATGATATGAAGTTTTATTCTATATTAAACTTTCCTTTCTTATATATATTTCTTACTTTTGTGTATTAGAAACAAAAATGCATAGTAGTAATAGAAATTAGCTATTTTTGTTGTGACATAAATTTTTTTCATAACAATTTTCAACTATATGTTGCATTTTGCTAGTTGGTAAAATAAATCCTTGGCTGGTAAGATTTTCTGAAAATTCCCCACCTCTGGCTAAGGTTGATGAACAATTTTCTTCAACAGCAAATTTGAAAATAAGAGAAATAAAAATATTTGTCTTAAATGAGATTTAAACCAAAAAAAAGAAAGATTTTTTCTTATTTTATGTGTACACATGTGTACTTCATTCTACAGTAATTTTTTTACTTTTAACAAAAAAGTGTGTAATTTATTTTTATTATCTTGTGCAATAACAAAGAGAAAAAAAGAATTTTCTTTGAATTTCAGTAGTTGTCTGAAGCATAATAGAAGCTTACCTCTCTGTGTAACTGCTTTTGTTCATTCCTCAACTTCCTTGCATTTTCTATTTGTAGTGTTGTGTTTTATAGTTCATATTTCTTGAGTTCCACTCATAGAAGTATGAAATTACTATATGGTTTCTTACTCAAGAATGGGATACCAGATTTCAGGATCAAAAGAGAAATTTCATGTTTAATTAAACTTTTAAAAAAAAAATGTTTTCCTGATTTCAGCGAGTAAAAATCTAACAGTCAATAAATCCTATACTGTTTTTTTAGTTTCAAGCCTGAGTAAGCCAAACTAAAACTAAGTTTTGTTTGAATTTCGATTATAAAACTAAGTCAAAACTTTTTTTGGTTGAAATTGTAAAGCTATACCAAAACTAAACATATTTTCTAAAGGAAATAAAATTATAATTGTAAGAAAAAAATGTAGTATTGTAGAAATTACATTTTTTAAACAATGGAAGATATTAATACTGATATTCATAATAATGACAAAACTGCAATAATTTGTTTCTTCAAACTAGTATCATTTACTTAAAAACAATACTTGTGTAAATGGGATGTATAATTCATTTCATTCCAAATTGCAGAAACATTGGCTCAGGTTTTTAGCTCACAGGCTATCATAGCCTGAGAGCTTATGTGCCTGTCCGTTCTGTATGTTCGTTCGTGCGTAATGCGATAACTCGTGATAAAAATATCCGATCCACTTGAAATTTTGTATGTAGGTATATCCTGACAAGGCACTTCCCTGATTAGTTTTTGAAGTTCATTCGATATGTATAAGAGGGGGAACGGGGGGCTCATGCCCCTCCCTTTAGTTGATATAAATGGGATTTTCATGCAGAATTAAGTTTTCGTTCAAAATTTAGACTAGGATCATTCTGATGAGGCAATTCCGTGACTGTTATTAGGTGTTCATTGAATAAGTATAAATAGGGGGAACAGGGGTTCTAATGCCCCCCCCCCCTTAATTTATATAAATGGGTTTTTCACGCAGAATTTTCAGATTTCGTTCAAATCTCTGAATAGTTTTGGAAGTTTAATGGTTAAGTATAAAAGAGGGGGATAACTCCTTTTAAATTATATAAATGCTAAATGGGTTTTTATTAAGAACTAGCTGACCCGCCCGGCGTTGCCCGGGTCCGTATTAGCAATATTAAACGAACTTGAAATTTGTATGATTTTATCAATAACTGGAAGCATGCAGAAATGCATTGTCTGAAATACGTCGCAGCTGACTTTGTGAAAAATCAGTTTTAAAAACAACAACTAATATTAAACTCTAAAAATACTTAAAATGAGCAATGAGAAACACGGGAGGGAACATGTATCCAACGATTGCGTTAGTTTCGTGTTAAAGTGTTGATATTTTCTTAGCAGACGATTTTTTGTGATAAATACATTATCTGTTTTATATTTCTTCTGCGTTTACCTAAGCTGTGTAAAATCTCTATAAATAAAAGGAATAGAGGATGAGAGCCTATCTGTGCCTCAATTAATTAATTAATTATCCAATTAATTATCCTCGGAATTCCTTTTATTTATAGAGATTATCTCATTTGCTCTGTATTTTGGATATAGATTTTTTATATGATAAAGCATGTCTTTGATAGTATTGGAGGTTCAATGATTAAGTATAAAAAAAGAGGAAAGTGGAGAGCTGTTTCCCCTTCTTATTTTTTTTTTATTTTTTTTTTATTTTTTTTATTTTTTTTTTTTAATGGAATTAACCCTTGAAAATATAAAGCTTTAATGTAGAATTAGTATTTGTAGCCTGTGAGCTCAATGCCATCAGTTTTAACTGGGCAGTATTCTTTATTACATTAGATCAATTGGTAATTAAACGTGTAACTGAAAAATCATTTCAACAGAGACATCATATAACAAACAATAGCAATAAATAAAGGCTAAATGTACTATAAAAATTCTGAGGCTGGAAAAAAAAAAAAAAAAAAAAAAAAAAAAAAAAACTTTAAAAGCAGGCTTTGCCTATTTTTATTTTGTAATATAGTTATAAAGTAAAAATAATTTATTTTAATACAAATAAATGAATTTTTTTTTTATCATTTCATATTCTCCAAGAAAATATAATGTATTTGGGAGAAACAATTATAAAAAATCAATTTTTCCAATTTTTCCATTTTTTTTTTTTTTTTTTTTTTTTTTTTTTTTTTCGAAAAAAAAACTGGTAAAAAAAAGTTTTTTTCTGCCACTTCAATTTTTCTGGAAAATTAACATCACTACTGCTACCATTGGAAACATAAGAAAAAATCTGCTAATTTCTTTCCAGTAAAATTGAAAATTTTAGCTGAGGAAGGCAGCATTGAAAACTAAATGAAAAGTTAAATTTTGTTGGCTAAAAAGTTATTTTTTGAAGGCTTTTCACCAGCAGAATCTTACTAACATAAGAAATTTTATTAATGTAAAGTTTTATTTACCATTCTGCTGTTTTCAAAATTTAATCTCTACTCTTATTCTAGGAAGAAAAATTTGCTTAAAAAAGAAAATCAGAAATCAAGCAAGGATACTGAAGAAACATTAATAAAAACCATTGTAGCTGAAGATACTAAAGTTAGTAAATTATATCTTCATTATTATTACTAGGGTTCTTGCTGGCACTCGCCAGACTGCAAGTGCTCAATTTCTGCTCTTTTTGTATGTATGCTAATATATAGTTGAGATTCTTATCTGATTTGTTGAATGAATGATGTCGCTTTAAAATGTTCAATCGCACCATGCCATTTACATTGCTCTATTTATTGATGCTGATTCAAAACCAATTTCAAAACGATTTAACAACCATCAAAAATTAATAAAATTATTCGAAAAGTATTTATTTATTTTCAGATAATCATTATCTATGCACTGGAGTTGCATTAGTAAAAACACAAACAAAATTACTCACATCAAGTACCAAATAAAGGAACGTTTGTTGGAATGCAGTGTTCAAATTAGCCATTACACTATTTGTTACTTTTATGCAAAGTATTGCCTGGTCTTTTTTTTTTTCAGTATCAGTTAAAGTATTAAAATCTTATAGCAATTTTTAGTGTATATTTTCACAAAGGTAAGTTTTTTATTTTTATTTAGATGACTAAAAAAACCATCTGAATCATTTACACATTTAAAAGATATTTAAAATGTACTTATTTTTACTAGTTTCAATAGCGGAAGGTCAAGTTTTTATTTTATAAACAGTTACAAAAAATTAAGTTATTTTAGAACTAGTATTAAAAAATGCTCTGACGAGCACCAAAAAAGGTTAATATGTTTTTAAAGTATGAAAAAGTGTTTGACAAGAGCTTCTAATTGAAAAAGAGAAAGGACAAGGGGTCCCTTCTTGGCTGCAATTCACTGTCAATGCCAAATTTGAAAAAAATCATATTTGCGCTTCTTCCATATAAAAGAAATCAATCACTGTTACGATAAAATTGTATAGTGTAAAGGCATAATTAGAAAAGACGAAGGGTGATTAAACATGAATGTAAAGCAAAACAGGGCCAAAAACCATAGTTCCCGCAGCCAGTGTTGAATTCAGACACTTTTCTCCGGGAGGGTCTTCTGTGGCTTTAATAGAATAGAGTTCTAAGGGGATCATACTTTTTTACCAATAAAAACACAAAATCTCAAATTTTATTGGGAGGGGGGGAAGCATTTGATACCTTCGGGAGGGAATGTCCCCCCGGCCCACCTCCTGCATTCAACACTGCCTGCAGCGTATCACATTCACGTAGTCCCACCATAAACTGTCGCAGTGTAAAACAGCACAGAAAACTGATTTGTAGTGCACTTGATGCAGAGTCAAAAATGCAGTTAACATGTCAAGCACGATTGAAAATTTTACGCAGATTTCCTTTATATGGAAAAAGCGCAAATATGATTTTTTTCAAATTTAGCATTGACAGTGAATTGCAGCCAAGAAGGGACCCCTTGTCCTTTCTCTTTTTCAATTAGAAGCTCTTGTCAAACACTTTTTCATACTTTAAAAACATATTAACCTTTTTTGGTGCTCGTCAGAGCATTTTTTAATACTAGTCATTTAAATTTTTTGATAATTATATATTGAATATAAGAAAACCTCAGTTGCTTTTAAATATTCCCAGTACTTTTTCTTATTTCGCTCAATATTAAACTATTTAATCAATGGACAAAAAAGTGAAAAAACGAAATTAATTTTAATTTATTCGTACAGAAATTAACAGATTCAATTAATTTTAGTTAATACATATTTTGTAGAAAAATAATGCGAATAGAAATTTTTATTCTTTTCGCATAGGATTTGTGGCATTCTTATTTACTTGTTTTAAAAATCAGATGTTATAAATATGAAATATTTCCGCCATTAGCGCGATTTTTGTGATCATGACACCCAAAGGTCGCTAAACATAACTTTATAGTCAATGCACATAAAAACGAGTCTTCCCATTTAAATTTTAAAAAAAATTAAGTAAAATATTTTTATTTCTCCTTCCTGATGTCTATTCGAATAGCTTAATCCAATTATTGAATAATATTCTAGGATATTTTCAGGGAAATTATAGGTTATCTTCCTTGGAGAGAGTCGCTCGAAATACAGCCTTAATAGATTTATGTCAAACCAAGGATTAAAATATACTGAAAATTCATTTCTAGTATTATTTGTAAAATTGACATTGAAATCACCAGCTGTAATTAAATTTTTATATAATATACAGTGGAACCTCAGTTCACGATCCATTCTTGTATCTGAATTTCTGTATGTGATATAAATTTTTTGCGCGTTCTATCTCAAGAATTGCATGGGATTTAAAAAAATTATATTCAGGCAACGCCGACTATATAGTACCCGCCAAGCCATTTCGCGAAAATCCGCCGAAAAAGTGAAGCTGGATTCATCTTCAAACCTTGAACCATTTCATTGAACCACGTGTAAGTCCACGTGACGCAAACCCTGCCCAAATTAGCATTGAATAAGCTGCTTTCTGCTCTGTGCACATGTTTGCACACATGTCATTGTTTTGGTTCAGGGTTTACATGATTGGTCTGAATAACTTAGGCAAAGTATCAGGGTCCTCTGGCGGGAGACTTCCTACATTAATCTCAAATAGACAGGCCTTTAGTTCTAGTGGGCCATGATTCAGGTAATCCCTGATATAAATTGATGCTGTTTACATTTTGATTTAAATCGTTCAACAGATGGCTTAATCGTGTTGCATTTTTCTTTATTTTCGCACTAGTTCTATCTCGAGAATTAACGCACAGATTTTCATCAAACATCAAATTCAGTTAATCTTTATATGAATTGGCTTTGTTTACGTTTTGGTTTCAATAACCAAACACATGGCACTGCTATGCTGAATTGTTCCGATTACCATAATATCTCTATCGCAGGAATTAATGCACAAATTTTCATCAAACTTGAGATTTAGGCACACTTTGATTTATATTATTACTCATTGCGTATTTTGGGTAAATCTCCCAACAAGTGTCGCATATATACTGTATTTTTCCCGATATCCGCAACAGTCCTATTCCAAAAACTAATGTTCGGAATGTCATGTCTTTAGAATCCTCACGGTGAGCATATGACTGTCATTTGATTTTGGCACTGTAATAATGAATTTTGACGCATTAAATGCATGAGATAGAAAATAGTTTTGGGGTTACCATATCCGACTAGTTCTTTATCATCAGAGTAATGGACGGTTCATCTACACCGTATTGTTCAGCTATTTTGATTATACTATCATCGTTCTTAAGTTTTGTCACTACTTCTTTCATAATTGATCAGTAATTCGATTAGGCTTCTTACTACTGCTATCACTAAACACTTTTTCATTCTTAGAAGTCATAATAAAAGCTAAAATTTTTGCGAAACTGATTAAAATTAAAACAATAAGTTAAATTTTTTACTGTACTGAAAGTCACAAAGCACTCTGATATGCGCACTTTACTCCAAACTTGACCTATAACCAGAGTTATGTGAGGGTTGCCAACTGAGGGCTGCCAATAATTGCTGATCGTAAATGTTACATTCACTTCACACCATCACAAATGTTTTCTACATCACCATGTGTTTTTTTCATTTGATGCTTTCCTGGCACAGATGCCATATATGCACGACATTGTGCGATATTCTTCTAACGTCAATTTCGCAAAAGCTTAGTTTTCAAATTTCAATTGCATACATATATATTAAGGTACTACTTAGTTATCCCGTCGATCAATTTCGCCAAACTATACAAATTGCCAAACTCATAGCGAAATTATACATATAGACATAATTTTCATTTTAAATAACACAAAAAATAATTTGTAGAATCTTAATAAAAAATACAAATAAAAAGTCCAAATAAAAATCCCTTAATGGCGTTTTAAACACGTGCATCCTATTTAATGTCATTGGAGTCAACATTCACGATCATCCATTATTGGCATATAATATTATAGTTTGACGATGGTTTTTTGGTCAACAGAATAGGTAGTACTTCTATTAACTATTTTCTATTATTTTCAAAAGAAAATAATAATGAATAAAAATCGGTGATAATTGATTATCCCTACGACCAAACAATTATCGCCAAATTATAAAATTAAATGCCAATAACGGATTATCATAAAGGTTACATTTAGTTTACATTAAATAGGTTACCCATGTTTGTTATGTCATAATATGATTTTGAATTCAACTTTTTATTTGTACTTTTATTGATGTTTTACTAATTTATTTCTTCTTTCGTTATTTAAAATAAAAATTATGTCAATATGAATTACATGGTGAATAAATTAATGATTTGTAAAATTTGGCGAAATTGGTCGACGGGATAGTCAAGTAGTATTGAAAAGTTTAATTAATAACTACAGAATGAAACAATTTATAAAATTTAACAAAATTAAATAAAGGTAAATATATATATATTTTTAATAATAAACATTAGCCCGGGTATCTTATCAGACAAAATAACAAAATTTTCATGCCAACTAAGTACCCTAATGCATATTTGACATTACATCCCTATTTAAAATCATTTGAATGCTATTTAAGATATGGACAGAATGTGAAGTTTTTGTTTTACTCTATATCTTTTCCTTGTGTAAATTAGGACGTTATATGATCATAATTAAAAAATCTTACATTTAGTTCCTGAGGAGAAATTTTGGTTTTCCCAGATACTTTTTTCCGATGTACTTGTTTTTTCCCCATTTTTTTCTACTACTAAAATATGTACTTTTCGGTTATCCCGTCGACCAATTTCGCCAAACTATACAAATTGTCAAACTAATAGCCAAATTATACACATTGACATAATTTTTTATTTTAAATAAAGGAAAAAGAAATAATTAGTAAAATATTAATAAAAATACAAACAAAAAGCCGAAATAAAAATCGCTTAATGACATTCTAAACACGTGAATCGTATTGTGAATGTCATTGAATGTGACATTCACGATCATCCATTATTGGCAGTTAATCTTAAAATTTGGCGATAATTTTTTCGTCGACGGGATAACCTAGAAGTACCCTAAAATTCAAAATGTTAGGACACTCGAGAAAATCATCCCATGGTCATATAAATGCATGTTATTTGAAAAAATAATTATGTATTCGACCAAAAATATAACAACATTGCGTTCACAACTTTATTATTTAAAGAACTGAAACTAAAAGCTTCGCAACAAAAACAAATAACTATGTTTTTCACGTGATTTGTTTAATTTGAATGAATTATGATGCATACATGACAATTTTTATATTAAACTTGGTGGCAATGAATAAAAAAAAAACTACAATCGCAACACCAAAAGACAATATTCAACTGGAGGTTTAAGACATAAATTCGATTTTCTCAGAAACCATCAAACATACAAAGATAAAAAAAAAACTGTTCTAAGTTTTATCAAGACGATAAAAATAAACCAAAAACGAAGTTAACCCATCCATAATAACGTTAGCTATTATTTGTTGAACTTTTCGTCTTTATTTTCTCGTTAAAAGTTAAATAAAAAACTACAGTAAACTGCGATAATTTTTTGAATATCATTTTTTTCATCTCGTCGAGTTCTATCTTTTGAAACTAAAATCACTGTCGTACGTCAACTGGTTCGCTAGAAATTTCGAAAAGACGTTCGCATTTTCTATTTCTTAAACATACTATACTATACTATGATACTTGGAAAAAAAGGAATACTACAAGTTATTACAGATACATTTTTTTGTGTGTGTGTTTCATGCTAAATCTTCTTTGCTAACATTTAATTTCATTTGGCTAGTTATTTCCATTTCTTATTCGCCAAATCGCTAATGCTGGTCAAAAGCCAGCGAAAACCTTGATTATTACCATAAGATAAATTATGTACAATCCTACTGTTTTTCATTTAACTAAATTGCTCAAAGAAAGGAAGATTCCAAGGTTTGTGCAAAAATCTTTTTACATTGTTATTATTTTCTTCTACCTTTACTACTATTGGGATTCATGAAAATTTACAATTTCTGTATTTTTCAAAGTATGCATTTTAAGCTCTTGAATATAATTTGACTATTTTTAGAAAATTCCTATCTGTAACACTGTCTATCTGTGGTGCAAATTTTGTGGGTTCTCCTACCTCAAGAACTAATGCACAGAATTTAATAAAATTTTAGATTAAATTAGTCTTTGATGTAAAGTGGTTCTGATTTCTTTTTCTTTTGGTATAAATCACCCAACAAGTGGTGCTGTATACTGCATTATTCATGATTTCCACAGTAACTATATCTCAAGAACTAATGCACAGATTTTCATCAAACTTTAGATTCAGTTAGCCCCTGATATAGTTTGGTGATAATTATTTTTTGGAGTAAATTGTCCAACAGTGGTATTGCTATGTAGCATTTTTCATGATTTTCAAAATAGCTATATTTCAAGGAGTAATGCAAGAACTATCATCAAACTTCAGATTCAGTTACTCTCTGGTATAAATTGGTGCTGATTAGTTTTTGGACTGTGTAGAAATTTTCACAATTTTTAATAGCTCTATCTCATAAACTATTGCATAGATTTTTATAAACTTCAAATTCAGTTAGATATTGTTTTAAGTTTTTGCTGATTGGGTTTTGGTATAACTCATCCAACATGTAGTGCAGGTATACTGCAATTTTCAAAATTTATATGATCTTAGCATTAGTCATATCTTAAGAATTAATGCATGGAATGTCATGCCTTTAAAATCCTTATGATGAGAAAAGTTTGTCATTTAATTTTAGCACTGTGATAATGAATTTTTTAAATATTAACATGTATGAGCTAGAAGAAAATTTTAGGATTGGCATATCTAGTCGCGCAGTGAGGGGGGGGGGGGTTAGGGGTTAAAACCCCTTCCAGAGCCATGACAAAAATATAGAAATTTCCATTTTTATGAACCAAATCATTTAAAACAAAACTAAAGTTAGAATTTTTTTTTGTTTTGTTCAAAATCTGCCGTTTTACTGAATCAAATTTTATTTAAATGTTTGACTCATTTAAGCGGCAGTAATATATTTTCTTTTAAAAAAGGGGAAAGCACATGGTAACAGTATCAATATCGAAAACTGGTCACTCATTTCGGAAAAGGCCGGCATTCATTTGTACGATTGGAAATCAGCCAAAGGCAAAAGGAACGGTCATTTCCTGTCACTGTCAATGTCGTCTCGGATTTTTCAACACTGCACCATTAGGAGGGGGGGGGGGGGGATTCTTAATTAGTTACATCTGTTTCTTGCTCTTTTTTTGGAAACGGGACTGGAACTCTCAAATACCAGGAAAAACGCATGCAAGGGTGGACTTGATTCCACAAACATTCTGTTGTTAGTTGCTGTAGTGCTACCATGGGTATTAGTTTCCTTTATTTCGCTATGACTGATATTAAATCCTCTTCAGAGAAGAAAATTATAAAAAAGATGGATATAAGAGATCGTTTTTTTTAAATCTTTTGAATTCCTTCTAGCATTCTTAAAATCCAGGTATGTTTGGAAAGTATATAATTCGTTTATATTTATGTTTCTGAAAAGATATTAACAGCACTGTGCGAAAGGGGGAGGGGGGCGAAAAGGGCAGTTGCCCCGGGCGCAAAGATTTAGGAGGCTCCAAATTTCTAACTACTTTCTACTTACTACTACTTTAAAGGGACTACTTTCAGACAAATTTTTTAATTAATATTATTATATAAAAAAATGCCCGAAATAGGCAAGTGGGTAAATGGAAAAACAGTTATCGAAAAAAAAAAGTGACATAAACTACAAAAGCGGAAAAAAAGTTACCGGGGGAAAAAAAAGGACAAGGAATTGATTTTGGAGATTTATTATTGATTTTGGGGATTTATTATTGATTTTGGGGATTCATTAATGATTTTGGGATTCATTGGTTAAGTATTTAGAGGGATCGGGGGGAGGCTCTTAATTTAGGTAAATGGATTTTTCATGTCTAATTAACTATTTTGGTTAAATTTTTGGACATGTGATTGCCCCCCCCCCCCCCTTATCTCTCTCAGACACACACACCCCATTTGCCCTAAATTATATAAAGAGGTTTTTATGCAGAATTATCCAACGTGTGTCATTTTTTAAATTAGGTTCTCTCTGATAAGGATTATATATATAGTATATAATGCCTGAAGAGTTTTGGGAGTTTAATGGTTAAGAAAAAAGGGGTAATCTCTCAAATTAAATTAACAGTTTTTTACGCAGAATTATCCGATATGCTTGGAATTTTGGACATAGGTTCAAAATGTTAAGCTGTATCTCTGATTAGTTATGGGGTTCTTTTGCTTATTATACAGGGAGGCTGGGCAATTACCCCCCCCCCCTCAAATTAGATAAAACTATGAGTTTCCCGATTCAGAGCCGAGAGGCTCCATGCGGTCCAAACAGGGAGGTCACAAGACCCCCAATAAAGAGGAACCAAGTGACGCCCGGGCCCCCGCAACAGTGCTGCTGCCGGCCAGGAACAACATGCAGAGGCACCGGGCACACGACCCAAGCGTCGCAGCCCAGCGGCTTGCCAACTGCAACCACTGAAACGACACCGCTTGGGTCCCACAAGGCTGACACTGAGGGGAGCAAATGACGTAGGTACCGTAGCAAAAGCTACCTGAGCACACCGCTGATCAGCGGACACAGCCTTCAGGGAGGACTTCTGGGAAAGCGACTCGAATTCTCATTACATACAAGGAAAACCCTGAAAAACCTTGTATAGTCGCTTCGTAAGTGTTCGATTGTGGAAGTTTGGCAGGAAACTCTTTTTCCTGATAGACTTCCACAGGAGGCACTCATAGACGCAATGTCTAATCGTGCTAATTCCATTCCCGCAAAAACACGCAGGGTTGCCTTTGAAAAAGCAGGCCTGATGGTCACCGAAGGCACCATGTCCGGTTAAAACCTGGTTTCGAAAGAAATCGCCTGGATTCTCTGAGTGGAGACTCTCTGGAAGATTGCATATGCCATCCGGCCGTCTTCAGATCGGTCCCACCATTCCTGCCAATCTATAAGTGCCCGGTCAAGGAGCTTCCTCTTGATTTGACATCCTGAGAGAGGAAATGAATGTCAACACATAGCCTCCTTGGCCAGAGCATCGGCATGTTTGTTAAAGGTGTATCCGACATGAGCCTTAATCCAGTGCATATGGACCTTGATTCCTGTATTGGCAACCAGGTTTCTAATCTTGGCCATTGCTTTGTGCCTAGGCCCTAGGGAGTAAAGCGCTTGAAGAGCCGATCTTGAATCCGAGTAGATGTTGAGTTCACCGAGATTTCTACGAAGGGCATCAGAAATCGCTTCCTTGATCGCATGGACCTCGGCCGCGAAAACAGTCGACCCATCGGAGAAGCGGAACCTTCCCTCCGCAACAACGCCGTCCCTAGTGGCAAGGTGATAAGCACAGCCCAATCTCTCACCGACCAGTTTGGAACCGTCCATATAGCAATTATACGCAGTCTTCAGGATGAGTTCAGGCATCCAAGGTATTCGACCTGGATAGCATCGTTGAGGCTGGTACTTCCAAACCTTCACCATTTCTGGTGAGAGATTTGGTCTATCAATGCTCTCACCCCATCTTGTGAGGGCCTTGAAGTCGCATTCGATACCAGCACGGAGGTCCAGGGGAATCACCCCAGACAAAACATTCAACGCATCGGTCGATACCGTGCTGTAACACTTGGTGACACACAGCAGGAGAACTCTCTGAATGCTCAGTAGTCTCCTACGAAGAGCCACTTTGTTGGAGTACCAGATAGAGGCCACGTACAAGACTATATGCTCGGCCACCACCGAGTAGACTGCCACACGAACATCAGGCTTAAGTCGCCAAGTGGCTGTTGCCAATCTAATTAATTTGTACTGGACTTTGGTTGCCTTCTCTTGGATGAGATCCAAGTGGGGCATCCAATTATTAATATAAATCCAATTATTATTATAATCCAATCCTCAAATTAGATAAATCGGTTTTTATGCAGAACTATCCGATGTATTTCAAATTTTAAATATATGCTCTCTCTGATATGGTGAATACCTGAATAGTTTTAAGAGTTTAATGGCTAAGTATAAAGGGATGGGGGGACGGGGGATATACCCTCTTAAATTAAATAAATGGCTTTTTACTCAGAATTATCTGATTTGCTTTGAATTTTGGATTATAGATTCATTATGATAAAACGTATCTCTGATTAGTTAAGGGGTTCTTTTGTTTATTATAAAAAAGGGGCAAGCAGTTATCTCCCCCTCAGATTAGATAAATCTGTTTATATGCAGAATTATCCGATGTATTTCAAATTTTAAATATAGGCTCTTTCTGATATGGTGAATACCTGAATAGTTTTAATACTTTAATAGCTAAGTATAAAGGGATGAGGGGATGGGGATAATCCCTCTTAAATTAAATAAATGGCTTTTTATGCAGAATTATCCGATTTGCTCTGAATTTTGGGCATTGGATCATTATGATAAAACTTATCTCTGATTAGTTAAGGGGTTCTTTTGCTTATTATAAAGGGGGGCAAGCAGTTATCCCTCCTCAAATTAGATAATCTGATGTATTAGATTATCTGATGTATTTCAAATTTTAAATATAGGTTCTTTCTGATAAGGTGAATCCCTGAATAGTTTTAAGGGTTTAATGGCTAAGTATAGAGGTAAAAATAGAGGATAAAAACCCCCTTAAATTAAATAAATAGCTTTTTATGCCGAATTATCTAATTTGCTTCAAATTTTGGATGTAGGTTCTTTATGATAAAGCGTATCCCTGATTCGTTATGAGGTTCTTTTGCTAAGTATAAATAGGGAAATGGACGATTATTCTCCCTCCCCTCTTATATTAGATAAATTGTATTTTATGCATAATTATCCGATGTATTTCAAATTTTTTATATAAGTTATTTCTCATAAAGTGGATCCCTAATAAGTTTTAAGGGCTTAATGGCTAAACATAGAGGGGGGAGGACTGGGGATAACCTCCCTTAAATTATATAAATAGCTTTTTACTCCGAATTATCCAATTTGCTTCAAATTTTGGATGTAGGTTCATTATGATAAGGCGTATAAGCTAATGAATATAGTTAAAATAGAGAGGGATGCAGCAGTCCATTCAGGGAACCCTTTCGGGGAAAGAAGCTTGCTTTCACCATTTGACGGAGGGGGATGTCTGGTAGATATCGTGGGCGGCTAGTCACTTAGGAAATTTGTCAATCAGGAGATTTTCCAGTAAAGGTTTACCGCAAAAATATCCAAGTAATATAAAAAAACAAGTTGAATGCAACTGAATGCAAATAACAAATAAAAGCAATTTTTCTTTATTTTTTAATTTAATGATTGAAAATAATTGTCAGAAAACATTATAACACATTTTACCTTTTTCCTTATAATGATAAATTTCTATTCATTTTGCATTTAAAACTGGTTTATTTATTTAATTTTTTTTATTTGTGAAAAAAGTAAGAGTAGAAGTAATATGCTAAATCATTTGTTGAAATTGTCATTTTAATTTACGCCAAATATTTATCATTTAAAACTGGATTTTTACTAATTAATGTCCATATTACACATTACAAAATATAATATAAAACATTTAAAAATATGTTAGAACATTTTAATGTACAAATTATATTTTGTGTGACACGAATGAATGAGCTAGTGAATTCATTAATTTGTATTGTAGTAATAAAAATAGGTTTTTTATTACTAGCTTATGTTAGTAATTAGAAAGTTAATTGTTTAAAAACCTGTTGCTCTTGATAGATCTTCAGGTTTAAATGCTTAAAACAACAAAATTTAATTAAAGGGGAAAAAAATATTTTAAGAAAAACAGGATATTTATTTTCTTTGTTAGAATATTTATAGAATACTGAAAAATGCTATGCAGAAACATGAACCACAGCTTTAAATGCGAATAGCTATTGAGGATATATAAACAAACCCTTAAAACTATTCAGGGATTCACTTTATGAGAAAGAACCAATAACCAAAATTTCAAATACATTGGATAATTGTGCATAAAAAACAATTTATCTAATTTAAGGGGAGAATAATCACCGCCACCCCCTTTTTAATTAGCAAAAGAACCCCATAACTAATCAGGGATAGCTTTATCTTAATGAACCTACATTCAAAATTTGAAGCAAATCGGATAATTTTGCGTAAAAAGCCATTTAATTAGCTTAAGAGAGGTTATCCCCTATTTCTCCTCTATACTTAACCATTAAACTCCCAAAATTCTTCAAGCATTATACATTGTGACGACGTACTGAAAATTTTAATTGTGGCAGAAGATAGATAGCGAAGTCTTATTGTGAAAAGGTATGCAAGGGTGAAAGTATCTTCATTCAAAAGCTGAAAAGAATAGGTGTTATTGACCTCAAAGGACATGCCTAGAAAATGATTGTACTGATCTAGTGGCAATGAGCTGAGGGGGACATTGGGATTATTGAGCATTGAGAGAGAAGGAAGGTAGTTGGAAGAGAGACATGTGCTGGTAATGTACAAGAAAGTACATTGATGTAAGATGGCTTAGACGTGCTAAACGAAATGTAATATTGGAGCGTGGCTTCCATGGAGTTGTAATGTCATTTTAGATTTTTTTTTTTTAATAATTGATCTATGGTTCTAATAAAGAACTTGAGAAATTAAAAATGTATTATTGATGAACTTAACAAATAAACCTACTGAGTAAAGAGAAACTCAGGCCGCGACACCACAATACTATAAATAAGCCTTATCAGAAAGAACCTATATACAAAATTTGACATACCTTAGATAATTTTGCTTAAAAACACATTCATCTTATCTAGGGCAGAGGGGGAGGGGGTAATCGTCTGTTCCCAAAACTAATCAGGCAAACATATTTTCAGTATGAACATGTATCCGAAAATTGAACCAAAACAGTTAATTCAGCATGAAAAACCCATTTACCTAAATTAAGCACCTCCCTCCCGAACCCCCCTTTCATACTTAACCAATAAATCCCCCAAATCAATTCCTTGTCACTTTTTTTCCAGTAACATTTTTTCCTTGTCCCTTTTTCCCAGTAAATTTTTTATGTGTCCCTTTTTTCCACTTTTGTAGTTTTATGTTATTTTTTTCCGATAACCTTTTTTCCGGTCAACTTCTTTTCCTAGATTCATGCAAGTAGATATCATGCAACTCTATCCCCCCCCACACACACACACACAAAAGCCGAATTCTGGCTGCGCCACTGGCATATCTGATTAGTTTTGTCTTACATTTATTTTTTGTGCATTTAATTTATTCTTAACATATTTTCTAATAATTAAATATTATTAATAATAATTTTTAATGTGAAGAAATTGTCTTACTATATTTGTATGTAAATTTTAATTTTATTGACTGCAATTATTTGGATAAATATATATTTTTTATGCTATCCAGTTTCATTAGTGTTTGCTGATGTTTATAGGATGAGAATATTGAAGCTGTAGTTGATTCTATATTTGACGATTTACTTGGAGAAGCAGCATTAGACCTTAACAGAATAAGACATAAGAAGAAAGATGTAACAAACAAAGTAAGTTTAAATAATTGAAATTGTATGACATTTTTTATGTTTTTTCAGTCTTAAGCAAATATATTTAGTATATTTTATATTATTAACACTGCATTTTTGATAAATTCAAATTCTTTAAAAAAATTTTATCTCAGAGATACTTCAAAATTCACTATCACAGTGCTGAAATTAAACAGCAATCAATGCCCATTAGAGATGAGATAGGCTCAGTCCGCGACAGGTTATATTACTCATGTAGTGTAACTTATAGTACATATTACACAATTTTAATTTAATTTTGTATTCTATGTTTTTCTTTTAAATTTTACAGTTAGAATAACAAAATACATTACAGAATTTTGTCAGATATTTATATTATTTACACTGTTTCATAATGTATATAAACCAGTGTTTCTCAACCTGTATACTGGTGGCACATCAGTGTGCCATGTAAGATTGCTAAATGTGCTGCAAAGTCTTTTGACAAATAATAAACATTGTGATGTTGTATCAACGATAAATTTTCTATATTTATTGTGTATCACTTAAAAGCTACTTTTCTCTGCTATCAGTTGACAAATATGGATGGGTGATGAAACCATTTGTAATTTGCAAGACACCAAATTGGACAACAACAGGAAAAGCTCATTGATTTGAGGAATAAGGTGTACTGTTCAGAGAAAAAAAAAATTATGAGTTTTGGTTATATGTCAAAAATTTGCAACCTGCAATCAGCTGGAAAGCTATTTAAATTCTTCTGCCTTTTGCATAATTATGGTTCTGTGAATTTGGGTTTTCATCACTGACAGAAATCAAGTCCAATTAAGCAAGTAAGACTTTTAAAAGTTGATGATGAAGTGGGAACTTGTCTGGTGATTTTGTAACCTCGTTTTGATTTAATTTGTCCTATGAAATTTTGTATTTGTTTATATTTAGGTGTGCTGTAAATAATTACAGATATTTTTGGTGTGCTATTAATCAAAAAAGGTTGAGAAACACTGATATAGACACATATTGACATTTGATACTCCAGTAAAATCTCAAATTTAGCAAAGCCATGTGTTTTAATGCTGAATTTTCATTTACACACTGATGAGAATCTTCTATATTTCAGTAGATTTCAAGTTTTTTAAAAAAGTCTGTGAATATCCTCATTTCTCTTCCCTCAGAAATTTCCACTTTTCTCCGCACCCTTATCAGTCATTTTTTAAAACCTTTATATTCTATGCTTTTTATTTTGTTGGAATGATAAATAAATATAATCATTGATAAAATTACCCCTAAATTTTCATTTTTTATTTCTCTGAATTCTCTTTCAGCACCCGAATTTTAGAATGTTTAAAAATTTTTACTTAAATATATATATTTATGCTTTGCTTGTTACTTTATTGTAACAATAAGTAGATAACTAATCAAAATTTTAATAGTTTTAGAATTTAATTGTAAATACTGGTTATAAAACTCCCTCAACAAAACATTTTAATCATTAAAAAATAGAAAATATATAAATAAATAAAGAATGTGATATATGTTACTCTTTTATCATATAATAGTTTAATATCAATTCATGATTTTTAAGATAAATATTGAATAATAAAATAGAGTTAAATCTCTTTTCAGACAAAAACATCATTTGCTACATGTAATCCATCAACCTCATCCTCTGCAAAATGTGATAGTCCAAAACTTGTTGAAAATAATAATAGCAGCATAATGAAATTAAAGATGTTCATTGATTCATCTGAAGTGGGACACGAAGAAAATAAATTAAGGTATACTTTTCAAATGTAACAGTAATTAAATTAAATTGCATGATTTCATCTTTTTCCCCTATTATTAGCACTTAATAGTATTTTTTATTCTTGTTCGAAATCATTTAGTAAAATTTTACTTTAACATTTTAAAATTTGTGTCAGTTATTAAGTCAAGACATTTCATAAAAATGTCAGTGAAAAAGATTTTATGTAGCAATTTTTTATATACAGTCACCGCCAAAAAAATCTTGACACTTTCGATTTTTGATGTTTTGTTAAATATCTAAAAATATACACAAGGAATCATTCTGAAACTACTGGTGTGTAAACAAAATAGTACACGTCATATATTTTGACAAAGATTTTTCCCCGAAATCCAACAGGGGACCGTCAATAAATTAAAAAAGAACGAAGATCTTTTGGATCACCCTGTCAAAACTAATGAAGCAAAACAGTTTAAACTGCAGATAATGATTAAGTGGCTTATTGTGATACGTTGTGTCGATTTTTATGAATATAGCTTGAAAACTCGTAGAAAAATTAAAGTTTTTAAAAAAAAGGTCCAAATTTTTTCCAAGTTTTTTGCTTATAATTTTCAGAGTTCTTCATAAAACACAATAATCTTTTCAGAAAATATGACAAACAACATTGCACATAACACCCTGTCATCAGAATTAAAAAATAATAAAAAATGTATGAAAAATGAACGGGTTTACTAAATAATTTTTTACTGTGCATGCGTCAACGCTATTAAAATTTAATTTGCATATTATGTTAGTTAAATGTATAGAGCAACTTTTGTGAAAGTCTCAAAAACATAGCTTAAAAACTCTAAAAATTATCGTCAATAGAATATGGTCAAAATCCGTTATTTCCAAAATAAAGCAAAAAGGTAAGGAGTTGTATCCAAATATAGTAGTACGTGCAATACTGTGTAGGTACTAATCAACGAAATATGGATACAGCCCCTCATCTTTTTGCTTCATTTTGGGAATAATGGATTTTGACAATATTCTATTAACGATAATTTTCAGAGTTTTCAAGCTATGTTTTTGAGACTTTCACAAAAGTTGCTCTATACATTTAACTAACATAATATGCAAATGAAATTTTAATTGCGTTGACGCATGCGCAGTAAAAAATTATTTAGTAAACCCGTTCATTTTTCATACATTTTTTATTATTTTTTAATTCTGATCACAGGGTGTTATGTGCAATGTTGTTTGTCATATTTTCTGAAAAGATTATTGTGTTTTATGAAGAGCTCTGAAAATTATAAGCAAAAAACTTGGAAAAATTTTGGACCGTTTTTATAAAAACTTTAATTTCTCTACGAGTTTTCAAGCTATATTCATAAAAATCGACACAACTTATCACAATAAGCCACTTAATCATTATCTACAGTTTAAACTGTTTTGCTTCATTAGTTTTGACAGGGTGATCCAAAAGACCTTCGTTTTTTTTTTTCAATTTATTGACGGTCCCCTGTTAGATTTCGGGGAAAAATCTTTGTCAAAATATATGACATGTACTATTTTGTTTACACACCAGGAGTTTCAGAATAATTCCTTGTGTATATTTCTAGATATTTAACAAAACATCAAAAATCAAAAGTGTCAAGATTTTTTTGGCGGTGACTATATATTGACGGTAGACAGTATTTGTTGTAAAAATTTGTGCCATCCGTGACTGTTTGGAACTGTCAATAATCTGCAGCATCTAGCTATTTTATTAGTTATAAAGACTTACATTTGTTTTAGAAAAAGAAATCTGTAATCTTTGGTTCTTTTGATTTCAAAACTCTAACAGTGTTGTTATAAAATGTTCACACTTTAGCAAGGTATGCAGAATTAAATTAGGAACATTTTTATCGATTTGAAATCCATCTCTTAATGACATTAAAGAAATTCATAATTTCAATTCATGTTTTTTGAAAGTTTTTATTTTTATGCTCATTGTCAGTCTCACCAATATTGCACAATGCTGTTTAACACTGCTTCCTGCATGGGGGAGAGGTGAAAATGCTTATCCTGCAAATGTTCTGCAGAATGAACTTTGGAAGTATGTTAAAAAAAATTTGGAAGTATGTTTTTTTAATTATTTTATTTAACTTAATATATTTTTCTTTTGGGATTTTTTTGCTTATGTGCATCATAGAGCTATTACTGGGATTCAGTTACTATTTTTTAGAAAATCACCAAATTTTACATTTGAGTTTTATGATGAAAAAAAAATATATGTTTATCCAATTTTAATACTTATCAGAGGTACGGTTTTTCTGTACTTCTTTTAATTCACTGATCACTATATCTCTATGTTAAGTTCAGAAATGAACTGTGATTTATATTTATACTTGTTGAGGTTACTGTAAGTTAATATAAAATTAGAATGATATAGAAGAAAGGGCCACAACACAGAGGTGACATTGTGAGAGCCATAACCAGGGCTTGAATTTGGCAGGATTCGTACCCGAAATTTTGAAATCCCACCCAAAAAAATATCGTAGGCGAGAAACTCCCACCCCAAAAAAATCATGAATTTTCCAAAAAAATTTGCATTTTAAAACTACAATTAGCTATCTTTTTTGCGAATTTTGTGAAATTTTCATGTGACTGAATAACATATTTTTCGAGTTTTTTGCTGCAAAAAATCGTTGGAATTCCTGCTATTTTTCCGCAACCAATTGTCAAATTTCGCATTTTTTCCCCTGCGATCAATTGACAAGTTTTGTGCGATTTACCATCGCAAGAATGGAGCTATTCTGTTTCAAATTTTCCAAAAAATTAAAAGTTATGAAACGTCGTTTATCAACCCTGAAATTTGGATAGTTATGTCCGAATTTCCGGCATAATTACCGATTTTTCATAGCTTTTGAACCAAACTGAATTGCATATTTTCAAAATCAATTTCATCAATCGGTCGCAGAAAATCTTGTTAGATTATCACGATAAAAACACCAATTTTCTCAAAGAATTGCGCAAAAAAAACTCTATTTTCTTTAAAAGATCTCGATAAAACACGAATTTCTTTTTAAAAAATCATGGCATAAACACGAATTTCATGAAAGGATCGTGAAATAAACGCGAATTTCATGAAATGACTGTGGAATAAACGCGAATTTCATGTGTTAGCCATACCTACTTCCTTAACACTTCATAAACATATACATATATTGTAATATGGTAATATAGCATGACTTACAGGTTTTTCTTTTATTCCAATCTTAGTTTTTCATGGTTCTCCAATTCTCCATTTTCCTATTTGTTATCCATTTTGTTTATCTGGTTTATTCCATAGTATATCGTATTTTCCAAATCATTTCTGTATTCGTTTCTATTACATTACATTCGATTTTCTTCGTACTTCCGTTTTGATTAATCTATCGATTACGAATGCTGTCTTTCACGTTTTTGATGTGTGCATTCACGAATGCTTTCGTCCTTCCATCTGATTGCAATTTGCAATCATCGCAAGTCGCAACTCGTTAGTAGTTGTATCTCTTCCTTCACAAGTCAGGAGCGTGTTAGCTCAACTCGGCGAAATGCAGAAAGGGGGGGGGGGCATTTCACTTTCCTGTCGTCAGTGCTCGGCGGTGGTATTTAAAAGACAGAGTTTGTTTTGATGGTAGTTGGAGAAATGTTTTGACTGGAGCATGTTGCAGATGTTTTCATTTTATCATTTAATTACTTTGACGAACTTTGATGTTGTGTTGAACAGTTGAAATCTTCGTTATGAAAGTTGAATGTGTTTTTTTACTGCAATGTGCTGTGGACATTTTTGGTTTTACCGTTTTACTATTTTAATAAACTTTGCAGTTTTATTTGAATAAGTGAATTCTTCATTATGAAAGTTGAACGGCCTTCAGTTGTGCTATGTTTCACCCGGTGAATATTTTTTCAGTTCAATTGGACATTGGTTCTCCTTTTTATGAAACTTTCTACTTTGCAAGTATTTAGTTCCGAAGATGTTCGAATGATAACTGAACTTCACTCTAGTCAGCTGATAGTTCCGTGAGTAGTTGTTTTCATTTGCTACCTGTTAGTCATTGTTTCTTGTCATGCTGTAAAATTAGTTGTAATTAATGTTTAATTTAAAAGAATTACACAGTATAAATTTACGTTTTATTTTGAGTTTAAATTTATCAGATATAATTTATTTTGTTTGTTGTAATTATAGATATTTCTTTACTTAAACATGCTCTTAATTTAGTTAAATACACGTTAGTTGTTTTTATACCTATAAATTTGTGTTTTCAATGACTTATCACATTAACACTGTCACAATATCGTCCAACATATATTTTCAAGGTCACCATATTTTACACCTGCTCAATTTTAGACAGTTTTAGAATGGTTCTGGTTTCAGAACCGATCATCGTGAAATGATTGCGGAATAAACACAAATTTCATGAAAGCATCGTGGAACAAATGTGAATTTTGTGAAAGGATCGCCATATAAACAGCGTCATGTGAAAAGAGGCAGGGGGGGTGAAGGGGTGGTCGCCCCAAGCGCAGAAACTTAGGGGTGCCATTTTCTACTACTAACATCATTTTTGGCGAATAAGAATAAAAACAACACTACATTGAAACTTTGCTCTGAGTGCAGTTTTTTCTTCGCACGTTCCTGCATATGAACCCAAACTTATCAAAATGCCGCTTAAAAAACATGAATTTCATGAAAGAAACTTGAAATAAATGTGAATTTCATTAAAAGATCGTAAAAAAATGTTAATTTCTTTAAAGGATCGCGGGAAAACGCTAAATTTGTCAAAGGGTTATTCAGGGGTGAATCTGAGTAAAAACTTTTTTGAAATTTACAAAAAAATTTCCGGAGAAGTTTCAGCAGATTATGTGAAAAGGGGGCGGGGGGGATTTACTTTTGACTTTGTGTTTTTCAGTGATCTTTTGATGAAGTTTGTGATTTTTTTCGCGATTTGTATTTTCCCATAGGTTTTTTGATGATATTTTTGTTTTTTCTGTGATCCCTACCCGAAATTTGCGTTTTTTTGCAAATCTTTGAAATTTGTGTTTTTCATTCACTATTGTTTCACGAAATTCACAGGTTTTTTTCACGATCTTCAGACAAAATTTTAGCTTTTTCATAATTATTTTACGAAATTCGCGTTTTCCCCGCAAACCTCTTACGATATTTACAATTTTTCTACGAACAATTTGAGAAATTGATTTTTTGGGGTAACGATTTGTCGAAATTTATGAATTAATGACAATAATTTTTTTTACCGAAAATTTATGATTTTCTTAAAATACAGAACAGAATCACCTTTGGATCACTTAATGAATGCAGAATTCGTCAAAGGATCGCTTAATGAATGCAAAATTCGTCAAAGGATTGCTTAATAAATACGGATTGTTACAGAAATTGTGTAAAGCATGCAAATTTCAACAGTGCATTGCTGGAAATAAATGTGAATTTCATCAAAGGGTTGTTAATAAACGCTAATTTATTCAAAAGGCTGCTAAAAAAGTACATTTCATTGAAGAATCGCAAAAAAGATATGAATTTTGTCAGAAGGTTGCCAAATAAATGCGAATCTAGTCAAAAGGCTGCTAAAAAAATGCAAATTTCATCACAGAATCACAAAAAAGATGCCAACTTCATCAGAAAATGCAACCTGAACCAAAAACAGAGTTTATTTGACTTGAAACAAAAGCATTTAGCACAGGAAGGGAATTTATCCCTTTGAAAACTAAAAAGACTGTATAAAATCTTGACTTACTCTTTTTTTTTTAAACAAAAAACACATTTTGCTTAATTATTCTGAGTTGTTGATTAAAATTGCTTCAGTGATATTTTGTCCTGTCTGTATTTGTGTAATTCTTTAAATAGCTCATAAAATAACAGTAGGTTTTTAACGATTTTTTTCTCCCTCCTAAACAGCTAAACTTCCCTCCATTTAAAAATATTGGGAGGGAGACTCCCCACCTCTGAAAAATTGAATTTCAAGCCCTGATAACATAGTTTTATTGTCACCATGTGATGAATGGAGATTTTCAGGTTTTCTAGTGGTCCTTTTTATAAATGTAATCATCTCATTTTATACAGCCGCTAAATCTCCATTCTACTTTGACTTAAAGATGAAAATAAACTCTCGTCAGTCGCTACTCAGCGATTAAATATGAAAAATAGGTGATTAAAAATATAGAAAGTACTGGACAAATGTAGGATTTTCAGAAAGGCCTTTCATCAAAGAAACATGGGAAACTCACAAATTTCATCAAAAAATCGCCCTCCCCATTTTTTTTTTTTCTTTTCATGAGAAGATTGCAGAAAAAATGCCAATATCATCAAAAAATCATGAAAAAAAAAAGTGAATTTTGTAAAAGAATTGTTGAAAACACACAAATTTTGCAAGATCACAAAAAATACAATTTTTTTTTTACATTACAAGACTGAAAAAAACATTTTTTTTTAATTGCAAAAAAAAATCCACAAATTTCCTCAAAAAAGATCGTGAAAAAAAAGGTAATTAGTATCAGGAGGGACCCCCCCCCCCCTCCCCCCACACCCAATTTATCTTTCAGAAAATTTGCTGTGAAATATCTGATTTTTAATATTTTGAATTACACCTGCTAAGACAAATAATAATAATAAAAAAGAAGTTTACTTTTGTTGTTAGCTACACAAGTATCTAAGCATAGTTGAAGTTATAGAGTGAACTAACTGCATAAGCATGTTACACATAATTTTCATGCTACTTTAAAATAGATTAGAAATTAGTATCTCAAGTTTATTCCAAACAATATGAATTAGAATATTTTTATTTAGTTCTTATACTACTTATTTATTCTAAACTCACGTTTTGTGATAAAATATTCAGTGACATAAATGTACTTACTGGCTACTAAAGAAATTATTCCCACTAGCCAATAACTGGCAAAAAAAAAAACTATATTGACCAGTGGCCACTAAGCAAAATTCCTTATTTTCATCTTTACTTTAACTTAGATTCAAATTTAAAAAGATCGTGAGATACTTTACTATGGCGATAAGTAAATAACTTTATTGTCTGAATGCACTCATACTGATTTTTAAGGAAATTATTTACGTTTAACGTCATCTGATTGAATAAAGAAGTATCCAGATCAGAAGATGAATAAAACAGGACCCTCTCTTAAATTGTCATGCCATTTTTTCCCCCCTTGCAATCTAAGCCAAAAGTTCTGGGATTTCTTTTCTCATGTGTCCTTAGTAATGTGTAAATGGCATTGTATTATATTTCTGTTAAAAAGTTATTCTTTTCTTCAAATATTGCATAATTAATTTGAATCATCTTTTCTATTTTTTAGTAAGATAATGGCTGTAACAAGCAATATAATAATAATAAACAAAAGGTAATTCAGTCTTGTAATGATATGTTTCACCATAATTGTAGGGCAGATCAAGTTGAACTAGAAAATAAAAGAATTAGCACTCCTCACATTGAAGATTCAAAGTCAGTACATGCTAAAAGAATGAATGCAACTGCCACTTTTCAAAGAATACAAGAAGCTCCAAAATTTGTATGTGGTGTTAAAAATATAATTAAAATTGATCCAGAAAAGGCTAAAAATATTGTATCTAAGCGAGACAGATTCTGGAGGTATCTAGAAAGTATTTCTCGAACTATTAAAGGAGCTCATAATCCATGGATATTAAATGAATCGTAAGTTTTATATTTTTTTCATTTTTAACTGGAATAAAATTTTCTGTAAATCCATAACTTTTTACTCTTTTGAAGCCTTTGATTTTCTTCTTTTTCAAATATCTAATATCCATTATGTGTCACTCACTTAAGTTAATCTCATTTAATATCTACTTTTTTTTTTTTTAATAACATTGATATTGTTGCAGCGTATATAGGGTTCTTTCGATCTTATGGTTAGATGACTTCAAACTCTTGCTTATAGAAAAGTAGAAAATAATTTATTTACAGAACTTCAGAACAACAGAGTCTTCGAAACTCACAAATATTCCTAGATATTCAAAAATAATTGTTCAAATCTATCGTATAAGTGCAGATATAGGTTCCAGAGACTCTTTATACAACGTCTCAACACTAAATCACATTCAAAATAACGTAAATAAGACTCAAGCAAACTTGCTTAACAAACGCATTGTTCACTCAATGACTGACTGGTAAATAATAACAACAGCTCGCATCGCTTCTCTTCTTATATAGGCTCGTAGCATGCGCCGAAGTTTCTACAACCTTCTAGAAAAAACTGGAAAACCACGGAACAACATTCAATGTATCAGTATATCTAAGGGGGGGGGGGTTACCATTAAGAGGGAAGGGTTACCATCGCCAAATTTGGCGACCAAAATTAGACGCCAAAAGTGACGCCAACTTGGCGATATCGCTAATATTTCGCAAAGCTGCCATAGACATTCACTGAAAATAATAGACAAGTTTGCTTGATAACAGAGACAATGTAACAAAAACTAATATTAGTAAAGAAATGGAGCTTAATAAGATTATTTACATTATTTTACAGTACAAACACTAACTATTTACAAAATTCGTAACACTACCCCCTCCTCAAAGACTGCACGTCCCGGGCAGTGCAATCCTTGAGTTAGAGGAAAACACTTAAAATAAATAAATAAATAAATAAATAAATAAATAATAAGATTTACATAAATAAGAATTAATTACTATTTACATATTTACAAAAAGTGACTTTCATGACCATGGTCTGAAATTCCAGTTTTGAATTTCTATTCACTTTGGCCAAAATAAGGGGCTAGCCGGTTGTAATGTACGACCTTGGGCTTGGTGTGTGGCGATTTTTATATGCGTACGACGACGTCATTCAGCCTGTTGACGACTGTGTAAGGACCGTCCCAGTTTCTTTGTAGTTTTGGCGACAGTCCCTTACGACATATCGGATTCCACAACCAAACTTTGTCACCTTCGTTGAACTCATGTCCTGTTGCCTTTGTGTCGTACCGTGTCTTCATCTTTTCCGTTGCCAGTCCGATTTGGTTCCTCGCTAGACGATGAATCTCCTCAATCTGCGCCTGGAGTTCATCGACATATTCCTCAGGCGATGAAGGAGCATCAGGAGGACGGCCAAACAAAAGATCCGCAGGCAGACGAAGATCACAACCAAAGAGCATTTGAGAAGGGGAGTAACCAGTGGCCTCATGTGCAGCACTCCTGTAGGCAAGCAGGAACAGAGGTAATTTCTTGTCCCAGTCCTGTTGATCTTTAGACACCAGGAGGGAGAGGCTATTTAGGATGGTACGATTGAACCGCTCCACCATGCCATCCGACTGCGGATGTAGAGGTGTAGTTCAAGTTTTGTCCATGCCGAGTAGTCCACACATTTCCTTAAACGCAGCCGAATCAAAGTTTCTTCCTTGATCAGAATGGATTTGAAGAGGAACTCCATATCTGGAAACCCAGTGTTGAACCAATATGTCTGCTACAGTTACCGCCTCTTGATTAGGAATGGCGTAGGCTTCAGGCCACTTGGTGAAGTAATCCATGACAACGAGGATGTACTTGTTGCCATCAGATGTTCTAGGAAGAGGACCCAGGATATCTAGAGCAATTCGTTCGAAAGGAGCTCCTACATTATAACGTTGCAATCGTCCACGGGTGTGCTTCTTTGGACCTTTATGTGCTACACAGGTGTCACAAGTTCGACACCACTTCTCCACATCACTGCGAACATTATTCCAGTAGAAACGCTCTCGAACCTTTTGCAGGGTCTTCATTACACCAAAATGACCTCCTGTGGGACTACCATGCAGTTCTTGAAGGACCATCGAAATTCTCGACTTCGGGAGTAGTAGTTGCCATCTACATGTCTTTCCATCGTCAGATTCCCATTTTCGGTACAAGATGCCATTCTTCAAATGTAAGGAATCCCAGAGAGCCCAATAACGTTTAGTCGTAGGATGGTAATGGGCCATGTCTTGCCAGCTGGGCTTCCTGTTGGACTCCTCTTTCAGCTCTAGAATTGGCTTAATTTCAGGATCAGCAAGTTGATCTTTACGCAGGCTCTCGTCACTCCACTGATCTTGCGATGATGTAGATCCAGTTGTAACTTGTCTTACTATAGGACCTTTGACATTAAATTTCTTCTCAACCCGGTCGCAGTATCTACAATTCTCTGAGCAGGGTCTTCTTGAGAGAGTATCTGCATTTCCATGTGATGAGCCCTTTCGATGGCGCATCTCCATATCGTACTCTTGAAGCTTTTGTATCCACCTGGCTATCTGGCCTTCAGGGTTCTTAAAATTCAATAGCCAAGTTAGAGAAGCATGATCAGTTCGGATCAGGAACTTTCGACCGTAAAGATAGTGATGAAAATGGTCTATGGCTTTCACTACAGCAAGAAGCTCTTTTCTTGTTACGCAGTAGTTTCGCTCAGCCTTTGACAAGCACTTGCTGAAATAGGCGATAACACGCTCCTGGCCATCGATTTCCTGGGACAGTACAGCGCCAATGCTTTCGTTGCTTGCATCCGTATCAAGTATAAACTGTTTATCGATTTGAGGATACGACAGAATTGGAGTGGATGTCAAGGCCTCCTTAAGCTTTTCGAAAGCAGCGTCACATTCCTGTGTCCACATAAATTTTTGATTGGCTTCTGTTAATTTATGAAGTGGTCTTGCAACCATCGAGAAGCCTTTGACGAATTTTCTGTAATAGGTGCATAATCCTAGAAAACTTCGAAGCTGGTGAACATCTGCTGGACGACTCCAATTTTTCACGGCCGATATCTTCTCCGGATCAGTCCTAACTACTTCCGCCGAAATGATGTGTCCAAGGTAGGCGACTTCATTGCGAAACAAACTGCACTTTGAAGGGCTTAACTTCAAATTAGCTTCCTTTAACTTTTGTAGCACCCGCTTGAGGTTGTTCAGATGTTCATCAAAAGATTTTCCTATGATTATGATATTGTCTAAATAAACAAGACATGCCTCATATGACAGTCCCCGAAGAACCGTTTCCATAAGGCGTTCAAAAGTTGCAGGTGCGTTACATAGACCAAAAGGCATTACCTTGAACTGCCATAATCCTTGTCCCGTTGTAAAGGCAGTCTTCTCGTGGTCGTCGGGATGGATCTCTACCTGCCAGTTACCACTCTTCAGGTCTAAAGTCGAGAACCAAGTGCAGCCCGCAAGTGTGTCAAGAGTCTCGTCAATCCTTGGCAGAGGGTAACTATCCTGGTGACGTCATTCAGTCGGCGGTAGTCTACACAAAATCTTGTAGAACCATCCTTCTTTCTTACTAATACAATCGGAGACGCCCATGGACTTGTTGATGGTTCGATGACGTCATTTTCTTCCATATCTTTAATTAAATTCTGCACCTCTTCTTGCTTGGCAAAAGGTAATCGTCTAGGGTGCTGTTTAATAGGAGAGTGATCTCCGGTGTCAATTCGGTGTTGTGCCATTTTAGTTCATCCAAAGTCTTCAGATGTTTGGGAAAATAAACTTTGGAATTCTCTAATTAAATTTTCCGCAGCTTCCATCTGTTTTGGATTTAAGTCTGTATTTTGTAACAAATCCTTGACTAAATTATCTGAAGATTTCTCAGAGTGACTGGAATTTTGACTTATGCACGTCACAGGAGCACATGACGCTATCACCTCTCCTTTCTTGATAGTCCTCGTCTTATCACTGATGTTAGCAATTCTGACTGGAATGGTCTTTTTCGAGAGGTCTACCACAGAAGAAGCCACCAATACTCCTGCTTGTTTACTATTGTCTTCGGGATAATCTATATGGCCAGATCGATAATTAGTTTCATTTTTAATTACAGCTGGAACTAAAAATTCTGTTCTTGGATCTAGATTGATGTCTTCTTTGGCTATTACTGCTTGTTTATATTCAATTTCGTTATTTAATCCAAAAAGACTGATTTCTTCAAATTTTGAGAGCATTTTGTTATTTTTGAAATCAAGTTTGAAGTCAAACTTTTTCAGAAAATCTAGCCCGATTAAGCAAGGATCTGTTATGTCAGCCACATATGCCGTATGGTAATATTTCGTTCCTCCAAAGTTGATAGTTAAATTTGCCTTTCCATATATGCCTATCTTGTCGCCCGTCACAGTTTGCAGGGTAACGCATGGTGGAGTCCAGATGAGTTTACATTTCAATTTTCGAGCCAAATCTTCTCTTATTATTGTCACATTGGCTCCTGTATCGACAATCATACGGCATTGAATTCCGTTAATAAAGCCTATCACATATAATGCATTATCACCGCCACTCATTTTTGATATCTGGAGGATCTTCAGGTGGGGCTTTTCATTCTCTGGCAACCTCCGCCCCGCGAGATGGCCAAAATTTAGTTTCCCTGCTGACTGTTTGAATTTATCTCACGTTCGTGGATTTTGGGGCAATTTCTTCGGAGATGTCCTGTATCACCGCATCCCCAGCACGTGAGATTCTGTCTTCTTGAACTTGTTCTTCCGTATTTTAAAGCTTCAAGTTCTTGATTTATTTTCCTAATTTCTTTCAAGAAGTCGATCTCAGTGTCTAAGCTTTTGTTCACCGTTGACCTTCGGACTGAATGACGATCTCTTCAGCTGGCTTGTGTAGCTGCTTCCAACTTTAAGGCATATAGTAATGCAGCCTTTAAATCCTGCACATCTGCCATTCGTACCGCTCTCTGCACTTCTGGATCTTTTATTCCGTCCACAAAATATTGCAGCGAGATCATTTCCCGTAAATTTGTTGGACAGTTAATGAATGCTAAATTTGCAAGCCGTTCAATTTCCGAGGCAAACTCTTGAAGGGTTTCACTCGATTTTTGATGGTGGCTCTTCATTTGTATTCTCGTATAATCCTTGAAGAATTTTTCACCGAATCTCATTTCAAGTGCACAACTTAGTTTCAAAATTGAGTTGCGTCATATCGGGCAATGTTTGCAGCACGTTGGCGGCTTCTCCTCTTAAAGATGCTGCCAGTTGACAAGCTTTCACCTCGTCACTCCATTTGTTCGCTTCTGCTACAATGGTGAATTGGGTCTTGTAGACTTGCCAGGAACTCTTTCCGTCGTATGTCGACAGCTTGATGTGCATGGGAGAAGCAGACAGATTCCTAAATTCTTCATAATTACCACTGGACGCTGAAAGCTTCTTCTCAAGATCTTGTACTTTTTTATTTAGCTTTTCATCTACTTCAACTATTTTCTCTTCAATATTACTAACTTCATTCTGAATTTTCTCTTCTACTTTACTAATTTCATTCTCTATTTTCTCTTCTACCAAATCTATTCTTCTATCTACCGACGAGAACTTTTCTTCTAAAGTTTTCTTCATTTCTTCTTGACTTTTATTAACTTCTTTCTTCAATTCTTCAGTCAACTCTTTCATTCTTTCTTCGTTTTTATTCATTTTTTCCGCCAACTCTTCTTGGCCTTTATTAATCTTTTCAGTCACATCTTCTTGGCATTTGTCAATTTTATTTGTCAACTGTTCCATTCTTTCTTCGTTTTTATTCATTTTTTCCGTCAACTCTTCTTGGCCTTTATTCATCTTTTCCGCCAACTCTTCTTGGCCTTTATTCATCTTTTCCGCCAACTCTTCTTGGCCTTTATTCATCTTTTCCACCAACTCCTCTTGGCCTTTATCCATTTTATTTGATAATCCATTAATAGCTTTCAACAACTCATTCAGTTGCTCTTCCGTTGCTCTCGTTTTCGCCATAAGATCCCAAATTCTGACACCAAATGTTGCAGCGTATATAGGGTTCTTTCGATCTTATGATTAAACAACTTCAAACTCTTGCTTATAGAAAAGTAGAAAATAATTTATTTACAGAACTTCAGAACAACAGAGTCTTCGAAACTCACAAATATTCCTAGATATTCAAAAATAATTGTTCAAATCTATCGTATAAGTGCAGATATAGGTTCCAGAGACTCTTTATACAACGTCTCAACACTAAATCACATTCAAAATAACGTAAATAAGACTCAAGCAAACTTGCTTAACAAACGCATTGTTCACTCAATGACTGACTGGTAAATAATAACAACAGCTCGCATCGCTTCTCTTCTTATATAGGCTCGTAGCATGCGCCGAAGTTTCTACAACCTTCTAGAAAAAACTGGAAAACCACGGAACAACATTCAATGTATCAGTATATCTAAGGGGGGGGGTTACCATTAAGAGGGAAGGGTTACCATTGCCAAATTTGGCGACCAAAATTAGACGCCAAAAGTGACGCCAACTTGGCGATATCGCTAATATTTCGCAAAGCTGCCATAGACATTCACTGAAAATAATAGACAAGTTTGCTTGATAACAGAGACAATGTAACAAAAACTAATATTAGTAAAGAAATGGAGCTTAATAAGATTATTTACATTATTTTACAGTACAAACACTAACTATTTACAAAATTCGTAACAATATTGACTTTATAAAAAGAATAGGGGAATTTTTTTTAATAAAATTTTTAAAGTTCATAAAGAAGAAGAAAAAAAATACCAAAAAAAATTATTATTAATTGTCAGAAGATAATAATCCAAAGCAAGATATCAATTTTTAATTTTCATCTGTTGAAAATATTTTCTGCATGCAGCTACAAAACTGCATTTTCAGACTAACAAATTAAATGTTGACATGTTGAGATTTATGCTTAGCGAGTGAAAATTTTTGATTATTTTACCCTTAAATTCAGACTATACCTAAATCAAATCCACACTCAATCAGTAGCTAAAAGATTAGTATGTAGTATTATCATATTTCCAACCTATTGCACCTTGGAAGATATATAAGTTAACAAAATCGTGTACAATAGCATTTGTTTTTTGCTGTATTGATAATCATCTAGTTTATTTAATATCACTGTATTTTTTATTTTTAAAAACTTCATGCAATCTATATAGATGCTATCTTAAAATTTGTAGGGTGTTATTCTGATAGCCTCATTCCATTGTTATTAATAATTAATACTTTTTTCCTAGGTTAGCAGATTCCATTTTAGATGATTGTATAAAGGATATTGCTGAAGAGTTAAATGAAATGCCTTCCAATATTATACAAGACTTATATGATCAAGAATTTGTTCAGCAAGTTGAAACTGAATAAGCAATTTTTTTAGTTATGTGATACAAAAACATATTTTTCTATGTGCTTATATAATACATCTTTGTATTGTTTTTTAAATTATACATATTTTTAATATAATTATTTGTATTTTTTCTTATAACAGTATCATATGCACTAGATATGAGTTCGGGCTCACTTTTCTGACCATTTGCCCATCCAATCCTGATGATTTTACATCTGACAAGGAAGGTCTCCATTAGGGGCATACTCGGAATTTTTTGAAAAAAATACGAATTAAACTACTCATGTAGGTAATAAAGGATCAGTGATAATTAGCGGCGGAATTACACTGTTAGATATGTAAAAAAATAAAATAGTTTGGAATAATTGGCATGAAAAGCTGAAAGCGATGCGAGATTTGGCGAGCAGTGCATTTCCTCGCCAAAAGCAGACATTTTTAACGAATCTGAAAATTGATTTTAATTAACTTCGCTGTTAAAAATCTGCAGCATTTACTGCAACGTCACTCCACTGCTTTTATAGAATATCTCTCTTCTGACCAATGAGAATGCTCCATAGCACGGTAAATTGATCGTGTCATACACTGTTAAAAATCTGCTGCATTTTGTTGCAACGCACTCCACCGCCTATATATAATATCTCTATTCCAACCAATGAGAAAGCTCCATTTCACGGCCAAGTAACCGTTTTCTATACAAGCAAGGGAGTGCGTTGCAACAAAATGCAGCAGATTTTTAACAGTGTATTTTTCAATTTGGAACAATTTTAATCAATTTAAATTGTGTTTTAAATGATAAAATATATTAATTTCATTTTGTTATAAGTACATATAAACGTATATGACAAAATTACACTTAAAGTAAAGTAAAAATGCAAAACTAAAATTACTTAAACTAAACTTATTTAAATAAATTGAACATAAAGTTTTTTCTTTAAAAAATATTCGAAGCGTAAAAGCGTATTTTTCAAAATTTCGTTTTTCCGCCAACCGGAGATAAATCGCCAAATAAACGAAACTTTTATTATTTTTTTACGGACGTTATAAGGAGGTTCCGCCAAATTTTTTTTTTATAAACATATATAATTATATGAGAAGAACTGTAATTTTTTCAGATTTTTCTGAGTATGCCCGTATGGAGACCTTCCTTCTGAGCCCAATACCAAATGTACACTAATGAAAAGTACAAAAAAATTGCGTAATATTTAAATGTGTTTCTGCATGTAATATTTCTTTTTTTTTCTTTTAACTCCTTACATGAAAATAATTGTTAATCCATGACAAATTGACATTCAATCTTATCAAAAGAGAAATTTAATGTTGAACAAAAATGTACTTCCCTAAAAATATTTTCATATTTTTCAACCGCAACAAGCAAATCTGATGGACACATAGATGAAAAGTTTTATAAATAATAGGATAATGAAATTTTCAGAAATTATTACTGATATAATGGAGAATCAAACAATGTTTTTCTATTTTCTATAAAAGGTGTACATCTTAATTATTGATTCCTTCCTCAAAACCATCTTTTATAATTGTTGTGTCCCTGAAAATCAGCTTAAATTAAAAACTTTACAGCATTATCTGAAAGCTCTGATTCTTCTTTAGGAAAAGAGGAAACAGTACTTGGTTGCTTTCTATTGAGATTAACAATGCATGCAAATTTTATCTATTTACAAATGAAAATATATTAACCTTAGAATAAATATATATTTCAAGCTTGAGCCTGTGTCAGACTTTCGGGCTCAAGCTCAGCCAATCTCACCTCTAATACACAATGATAATTCTATGTATTGGTTGGAAAAGGTAAAAAATAATTCAAATGTGAACTTTATTGGGATCTCTTAGGTATTAGATGGAGTAAAAGATTTTTTTTAAATGTTTAACTATAAATATCAATTTTATTCTAATCTGTTTATTATGATTAATTAGACTGGAAGAAAAAAATATACTTTCCTGCTGAAAAACAAGTATGCACAATATATAGATGCATTTTAAAATATAAATTATGGTGTCCAAATTATATCATCATTGCTATTTTTATTAAAAGAAGTTTTATAATGGTAGAAAATAATAAAGGATTGTTATATTTATTCACAATTCGAGATAAAAGTGTAAACAAGGTATTTTATATTCTTAGATTTAAAACAATTATGAAATAGTATGAAAATCTTTTTTTAACTTTTGTTTAGAGTATTATTCTTTTGGTGTCTCTGAGTCTCACTAATATATTCTCATTTCTTTTGACAAACATAAAATCTGTGAAAACTGATGAACTACTCACTATGTTGCCACAAAATTTGGCACAGAGATATATTACAACGGGAGAAAGAATGTAGCAAGATAACCATATGGAAAATATTTTAATTGTGAAGTGAAAAACAAGGTATATCAATAAGTGTTAAATCATAAATCAGAGATTAAGCATTTATCTTGGGCTAAATTTGTCTAATATGGAGTGTGGCCATCGTGCAACAGCTATACAATCATCAAAATGAGCTCTCACACTGTTTATGAGGATGTCAATAAATGTTTGTAGTTTGTGGCAGCAAAGCTTATTCTTCCAAAAGATGGGCTTTTATCTGCTGGTGGGTCCAGAGAGAGGTGTTACACTATGCAATGGCTCTTCCTTGACCATTCCAAACATATTCAATATGATTGAGGTCTGGAGGCTCTGAGGGTCAATTCATACAGCGAATATCCTCTTCTTCAAGAAAATCATCAACAATGTGAGTTCTGTGTGACTTTGTATTATCATTCATAAACATGAAGTCTACAGCACTCCAGAACAACGTCACATAGACTTCAAAGACCTCATTCCTATAGTGATGTACATTGATACCTGCATCAAAGATGTGCAGTGGTGTATATTTGTGCAACATTATGCTGCCCCAAATAAGGATTCCTTTGTCACCAAATCTGTCAATTTCTTTTATGTAGGAGGGATGATAGTGAATTCCATGTTTATCTCTAGATGAAGATTCAGGAAGAATTACTCTGTGTAGTAAATCTTGACTCATCACTGAAAAGAACTCGACCTCATTCTTGTTGTGCCCAAAACTGATGTCTTCAGCTTAGCAAGAACCAAGCTCTCCTGTTGAATGCAGTGAAAGTAATACACACTATTGAATGCAAGGAGTTAGAAATGAAGTCCTTGAAGCATGTGTGAGATTGTTTCGGGGTGCTGTAGCCCAACTTCCTGTTTATGAAGTCGCACAGAGCTTGCATTGTTGATGATTTTATTGAAGATAATCGTCATATGAATTGGCCCTCGAGGTCTCTGGATTACAATCATATTGAACATGTTTGGGATGATAAAAGAACAAGCCATTGCAAGCATAACCCTTCTCCTAGGACTCACCAGAAGTTAAAAGTTGCACTTTTGGAAGAATGAGTTTTGTTGCTCTAAACATTTATTGACACCCTCATAAACAGTATGAGAACTCATTGTCAGGCTTGTATAGCAGTGCACAGTTGTCACACTCTATATCAGACAGACTTTCTTCAAGACAAATACTTAATCTCTGATTAATGATTTAGCCCTTTTTGATATACCCTGTTTCTAAATTCACAATTGAAATCTTTTCCATATTGTTGCTATAGTCTTTCTTCCATCATAATATACCTCTGTGCCAAATTTTGTGGCAACACCGTGAATAGTTCATCAGTATTCACAGATTTTATATTTGTGACCTTAATTTTGGAAATGAGTGTATGTCAGGATTAAAATTGGTTAATTGTAACCTTAAGTCTCTTTTACATGCAGTTTGTTTTTGCAGTACAGAAAAGCATTTCACAAATATCTAGCATTGAACTCTCTCAAGGACTTCAAAGCTGATTTGGATATTTTGGGAGTAGTCTTGTGTTTGTTTAACCTTTTTAAGCAATTAAGTAACCTTTTTAAGGTACTGATTTTCACATGTGTAATTGATCTTACTGAATCATAGAAACAGTCATCAGCTGTAATGACAGTGGTGGATGCGACTTTGGCAGATAAAAAATTTCCCAGTCAAAAAAAAAAAAAAAAAAAAGCTACCAATTACAGAAAATCACTACTGGTCTTGATAGTATCCTTCAATCAAGAAACCTTTTTAAAACTTAGCAAATAGCATATTTTGAAAACCTGGGGGTAGTATTGATGTTAGTTACCAAGCATAATTCACAGGAGACTGAATGTGCTAGCAATATACAGACCCAGCAAAAAAATCTTGGTACTTATTGAAAAATGTGAAGTTAGTGAGATATCATCCTTACTGAAACATTCATTAGTAATGTTGCTATTATTTCTGCAGATAAATATTAACAGTACATCACATTAAAAAAAATTACCAGATCTGGCTGAAGTCTTTCTTGGTGTTTTTTTAACTGATTTTTCGTTTTGGTTTACTGCCATGTGGCCTTGCCTTTTTTAGGACAGTTTGTCCTGATACTTGTAAATCTAAGGGTTTGCAACTTACAGAAACATGTCCTAATAAAGTCAAAGCACAAGGCTGTTCAATAATTATAAGCTTTTTATGTCAAATATATGCACCAAAAAGTTTTTTTTTTTTTTTTTTTTTTTTTTTTTGAGAAAAGAGTTTTAAAAAATCCCTCTTTTCAAAACCACTACCAGAATTTAAAAAATAAATAAAGAAAAGATCTCAAAATCAAGTTAAGCTGCAAGAGCCACCACTCCACGAAATCAACGTGTGATAGAAATTCTCACTCTCTTCTATTTAAAATAAAAAAAAACAAATTATTTTTTTTTTTTTTTTTTTTTTTTTTTTTTGCTGGCATTAAGGAACTTACAACTATAGTAGACCAAGTCCATTTTTGGAGGAAGAATTTGGAAAATCCCTCTTTTCAAAACCACTACTAGAATTCAAAAAATAATAATAAATAATAAAGGGAGATCTCAAAATCAAGTTAAACTGCAAGAGCTACCACTCCAAGAAATCAACATGTAATAGAAATTCTCATCCTCTTCTATTTAAAATGAAAAAGACAAAGTAAAACATTTAAACACTGAAATAGTGGCTTAAATGTCATTTTTTTCTGGCATTGAGGACTTACAACTATAGTAGACTAAGTCCAATTTTTTTTTTTGGGGGGGGGGGGGGGTGAAGGGTAGATGGTCTATTTAGAAGATTCATAAGATCTGTTTTATCCTTTCCCACAGTGAAGTGAACTAAATCCATTTTCACATATGTTATTTGTTTACGGACTTGGTTTAATGTGGGAGTGGATAAAACAGATTTTATGCACCTTTTAAAAACTATCTCACCCCCCCCCCCCCAACAATTGACTTGGTTTTACTATGGTTGTCAGCTCCTCATATATGAAAATGAAAGAAAACTGAAAATTTTTCTTCTATTTGTTTTATAATAAATTTGTCAAAAATGAAATCCAAGAGTTATTACTCTAAAACAAAAATTAGAAAAATAAAATTATATTTTTTTAAATATTTTGAAAAAAGTTACACAGTTATTACACAGTTCACAGTTATAAAAAAATATTTATTTTACAAAGTATAAAGTTAGATAATTCTAAAAATATAGCATGTTCCTCTTTCAATTTCATTAACAATTTTTTATAAATATTAAAATAAGCTCTGTAATTGAGAATGATATCATATTTCAACATAAAACAAAGACATTTCATCATAACAAAATGCCATCAGCAGCCATTAATCTTGGAATATCAGTTCAATTATCCCATTCACTGGGAGGTAGAAGAGATTCTAGTTCAGTTACATCTTTCTCTTTTGACTTCTTTTTCTTAAAAAACTTTTTCATAGTAGAAATTTTACGTTCCATAACATCTGAAATAAACAACAAAATTTGTTAATAAATTCTTGGTTTATTACAATAATTATGTATATAACAATTTATTTACATTCTTATGTAAATAAATTTAATGTAAATATCTTTAATGCTAATACAGTACCCTCCCTCAAATCTGCACAGCTTAGGACCAGAGGTTTTGCAGATTTCTGGTTATTGCTTTGTTTACACTATTAAAACTGTAATTTCAATGTAATTAATAATGCAATTGAGATTAAAATGAATGATTACAATATAGTAAAAAACACTGGTCTCAAAAAATTCAAATCAGATACAGATACAGGAGATATTTTCAGAATTCGTCTTTCTCGTTCTTTTCCGCATGCAAAATAGTTTAGGAGGGGGGGGGGTGTATTTGATGGACTATGATGCTTTTTGTAATGAAATTTTGAAAAGGGGTGACTTGCAGGATATAAACACAAGTATGTTGCTATTTAGGTGCATTCGTAATTATGTAAATACGTAGCACCTATTGTTGTCGCTCAGTCCGTCTGTCCGTCCGCATATAACAACGCAAAAACTACCCAACCGAATCGTTTGAAATTTAAAATACATAATTATAACATAATTTTGTTGAGTCATTTCAAATTTTATGAAAATCGGATGGATAGATCAATTACAGGGACATTC
The DNA here is from genome assembly GCA_964019185.1 of Maratus speculifer. Classification (NCBI taxonomy): domain Eukaryota; kingdom Metazoa; phylum Arthropoda; class Arachnida; order Araneae; family Salticidae; genus Maratus; species Maratus speculifer. The sequence goes on along the minus strand of OZ025292.1, from coordinate 65,573,344 downwards.
AAAAGGATTCCGTTACATTACGGTCAATAGGGAAAAAAGTTTTAAATGCATTTTAATCGTTTGAAATTTAAAACATATAATTATTGCGTAATTTTGTCGGGTCATTTCAAATGTTATGAAAATCGGAAGCATAGATCAATTACAGGGACAATCAAAAGGATTCCGTTACATTACGGTCAATGGAGAAAAAGTTTCAAATGCATTTTAATGATGTTACACTCATTCGAACATAATTGAATTGGCATGAATCTATGAAATATATACTAAAATATGCATTCTGTACAATCTGTGATGCAAAGAACTTTTATTATTAAATTACAGGGCCACACAAAAGTATTCCACTATATAATGCTATACGGGGAAACATGGTTTGGTACATGTTTTAATTATATTCAACTATTTCACATTTTATGAATAAGATATACGTTACTGAGATGTAATAAAAATTACTTCCTGCATGTTTATAGAAACGTAAAGATTTCGACTACTATACTGTATCCGGAGTATGCTCTATACTATATCAGCAAGATCTGAATATTTTTAAAACTTCGTTATCATACGAACGCACCTCATTTGCTACGTTCACGTGCAATTTCCAACTTGTTTATTTCTTCTTTTTAAGCATCCTTCCATTTCAGCATGGGGGGGGGGGGGGGTATAAAAGAGATAAGCTGCTGGAATAGGGGTGCTCAGATTCAAGTGCTTAATGTGAAAAAAAGAAAAAAACTCCAACACCATGATGATACACTTAAAGAATTTTATTGGTATACACTACAAAGAAGCCAACACATACACAATATCAGGGGTGGGGAATTTTCGAAAAATTTCACCAGCCAAGGATTTATTTTACCAGCCAGCAAAATACAATATACAGTTAAAAATAGTTAAGACAAAATTTAAACAACTGAAAAAACAGTTAATTACTATTACTACAATGCATTTTCATATTTTTGTTCGATAAAAATAAGAAATACAGTATGGAACCATTTATCCGGAATGATATTTCAAATAGACTGATGTTAGAATCTTTTTAGAAAAAAGTATCATACGCAATCAGTTTGACATATGCATTGCTTGAAACAATTGTATAGTTTGATAACAGCATCTAGTATTTGGAATAGAAGCATATAATCATATTATAGATTAATAAAAAATATTGTAATATTATAGATGTTTGCATTTTTATGCCGAGAAAACAGAATTTTCGTTCAAGGAGTTCCCATAAATTATCTTCTTTCAAACTCTAACAATTGATCTTACTTGCATCAGATTCTTGATTCAAGTAATCTAATAATCAATTTAAAATTAGAAGTAATACCACAACTACATATGTTTCACAAAACTTATCAATTGGATGCTGCTTTAATGCCCAACCAGTTAACCGGAAAGACCAGTTATCCGGAATACATCTGACCCCAACCATTCCAGATAAATGGTTCTGTGTATATACAAGAGAAAAAATATTCGTACTATAGCATAGAATTTAGTATAATTTTATATTACAAAAGTTGCAAAATATAGGGAACTAATAAAAATAAATAAATAAATATTCTGGCATCTTTACAGTTTGAAGTTTGAAAAAATAACTTAAAACTTCACTCGCCCTGAAGGAAAATTTACTCGCCAGTGGCGAGTAGAATGATGCAATTCCCCAGCCCTGCACAATATGATAAGGACAAAGTACTGCCCGAAGGCATGAAAGCGTGGATGGTTTTTTAGACGACATATATGATTGAAATCCAAGGACAGAGTGCCCGTATTACAAGTACATATGCTCACCCGTTGGTGAATCAGACATGCTTAATGATTACGAAAAGTCTGGGATTGACAAAAATTACAGTCATTCTGTGCTCAAGGCTATGGGATACAGTTAAGTTGCATATGTAGCAGCACATTTTAGGGTTGTAGTAAAACTGGATTCCTGTGGCAAGGAGAGTGTGAAAGTATTGCATGTGTGCTTTAGAAAAAGTCATTAAGGAGAGGCCACAGCTGCATGACTCACCGAATCTGGGAATTTTAATGACAGCTGACTGCAGGATTTTTAGAGTTGAAACGAAGACGTAATTCTTAAACTGCAGCTACATGATCTCATGACAAAAGATACTAATAATGTGCAATCGCTAGCATGATTTATTTAATTTGCATTATTTCTTTAATCCAGGCAATAATTTTTGAAAAGCAGCTGAATGTTACTGTTACACTTATCTTTATGTGAAAATGAGTACATAAAGAAAGGCCTGAGAATAAAATAAGGTTTTTCCTTTTAACTGAAGAGGAAAATGAAATTATTAATTTAATTTATTAACATGTGAGGGGTGGGGGGAAATGAATAAGCATAGAAGTACAACTTTAACTGTAAGCTTAAATCAAATACACTAATTTATAGAGCCGTACAAAATACTCTGTATTCGGCCAATACCAAGTAGTTGTAAGAATTGTAGTAGTTGTAAGCATATGAATTTACTGAACTCATAATTTAACTGAGATATTTAAAAAATAATAAATTTAAAATAACATAATTTAATCTGTACACATGAAAAAGGAAAAGAAACTGCAAAGCCAATACAATTTTTTTAAATCAAAAGAAAATAAGGTACAAACAGTTAAAAAAAAAATAAATATGAAATGTTTTGCATTATTCAGTGAATTATTACAGTGACCAATAAACATTTTTATTTTTGATAGACAGATTTCAATGGTCAGAATAAATTGGAGGGTTAAAGAATGTTTTAATTTTATATTGGTTAATAATTGTACTTGTTATGTAGCAATTTTCCTTTTTTATTAGTTTTGAACTGTCAAAAAATGTCTTTAAAAGGTGCACAAATAAATTTCAAATTTAATGAGTTAATTTATATATATATATATGTGTACACACACACACATATATATATACACAGGGATATTTATATATATGTACACTTAAGCTCACATTATGTGCACATGTTTTTTTTTTCTTACTATACAAAAATGTTAAATTATAAAGATAATATAGGTATAAATTCAGTTTTCGATAAAATTAATAATATTTTGTTTTAGGCAAGTTTCCGTTTAGGCTGATAGTTTTGTCTAGTATGTTCTCTATCAGGATTAATTTTTTTTTATGTTTAAGAGAAGATTTATTATAGACAGATTCCTTTATTCTGAGGTTTACTATATATTTATGTGCCGGTTTAGAAGTTGCTGCTCCCTTTTTTCTAGACAGGAGACCTTGTAACACTATTTGCGTACCACTGTTCTAACCACTTAACTAATTTGCCCGTACGATGCATGGACAAGAAGAATTTGCTTGATCCATCAGTTAAAAGCTTTTTCCTACAGCTAATTTTTTAAAATACAATTTCATACTTTTTAATGGCAGAAATGTTTAAATTAAATATTACAATTATTTTAAATTAAATATTACAATTATTTTAAATTAAAAATAGCAGTGTTTATTCTATATTTTCAATTTATTGCATATAAAAATGAGGATGAGTTAGGCAGTTAAAAAAGAATCATTGTTCAATCATAAATATCATTTTAAATCTCTTTCCAACCATCAAACCCTATTGCTGCAGATGATTTGAGAGTCGACTCAACATGTAGACTCTGATTTGATTCTGCAAAATCAGCCGAATAAGTCATGCCCATGAAATCTAGAGTCAAGTCTGTATTTTGATAGCCTGTTGCCGCTAGCGCCATCTTTTGGCCAAAATTCAAACAAAATATGCTTTTGAAGATTATTGATTTTGTAATAACAATACAGCAAATTGTGAATTTTTATCTCAAACTGTTTGTTTGTTATTTACGCTCAAAATGGATCAGTCATTTACTGGACACCTTGTAGGGGAGACTTCAGAGAGTTGATCCTTAGGTTTAAAACCAAAGAAAACATGCAATTAAGTCTCTGCAATTGGAAAGACTAATAAAGTGATTCCTTATCAATAGTTCTGCTAACAGAATTTCATTTGGCCATTTTTATTTTTGTTGTAAGAAAGAAATTTCTCTTTTCTTACAATCAAACTTCTTTTTGAATAGGTAGCTTGTGTTTCATATTTTTTGCTAAATATAAATAAATGACTTAACTTTATTGATATAATACACTAACATTTCTTACTATTTAAGTTCTGTTACTGTAATCCAATACCATTTCTTTTTTTTGATCTAGCAATTCTTTTTCCTACTACACATTAGGGATACATTATTCCCGTTACATGGAGAGACTTGATCCTGGGAATCAAGTGTCCCTAAAGTTAAGATAAAAGTTAAATGTAATATTTTGTTAACTCTCTATCCTCATTGCTGCTTTTAGATAATATTGGTATTGATTAAAATATGTTTACTTTTATTATAGATGATCGACAAAGATAAAAAGTTAATGTGATTGCATATGGTGTTTTACTGTTTAATAAACACATGGTAGATGAATGCATCTAATTTTATAAAATTTTTACAGCACTTCATAAAGAATGTAAAATATAATCAAAACAGTAAAGTATTAATAATTAATGGATAGTATGTCCCTGAAACAAGGATATTTTTCTGAAGATGATTTTTTATCATCTTCATCAAAGATCAACGATAAATTCCACAAGAAGTGATACAATAACAGTTAACCAAACATAGTGACACCAGTAGAAATAAAAGCCTTTCCTAAAGTTTCATTACTCAAAATGAGAGAATCTAAAGAAAGGGAAAGAGGATCTTTAAAAATTTTGACAAGCACACCAACTGAAAGACAGATTGAAGAAAAAATACAAGGTCACCAAATGAATAAAAAACTGGAATAAAGAAAAATTCATTTCATCTCAAGAAAAGTAAAAACACTAAAAATGAAAACCCGAAATCTTCAGAAAGCGAAAACAGTTATAGAGCCCATGTCTATTATCCACATGGGTGCAAGTTTGAAATTTTGCCAGGGCTGAAAATATTTTGACCCTTCCCCCCTCGCTGAGTGAGCACATATGCATGTAACTCGTGTTTTTTTCCATGACAAAATTAGTTTTTTCCCTGATCTTTAGACAAAATTTGAGACTTTTCTGTGTTATTTTGCCGAAATTTGTGATTTTTCTATAATTTTAAACCAAAACTTGCGATTTTCTACATTTTTTACTGAAATTTGCGATTTTTCAATTGTTTTTAGTTACAAAATTTGCAATCATGGGTGCAAGTTTGAAACTTTGCCAAGACTGAAAATATTTTGAATCCCCCCCCCCCCCACTCGCCTTGCAGGAAAATACACTCACCACTGGCGAACAAAATGATGTATTTCCCCACCCCTGCCCAAAGCAATGTTTTAAAAGTAGTTGATCATTTATTTAATAATATTTTCTTGAAATCATACCTTTATTTAATAACATAAAACAAATTATCAGTGGAATATAGTACATTTATTAATAAGAATAACCAAACCTTTAAAAAGAACTCTTTCGTTAAAATTGGGTAGTGGTACTCCTTGTGATTCTCTATAATAGTGATCTTTCCACATTCGAGATTGTGCAACAGCTAACACAAGTAAAACACATATGAATGTCAATGTAATAGTTGCCCATACTGCATCTTTCGACCTTGTAATACGAGCATGAATTTTCTGCAAAATTGGAAGAGATTCCAATGCTTTTTGGTAAAGGAGAAAATTTTCAAATTTTGAGTTCATTGCTTTTGCAGTTTTATTGCTGATTTCAACTTCACTGCTATTACTGACTTTTTTAATCAATAGATCTTTTTTCATAGAGTCACCTAATTTGTTCCGATTCATACGGTTACTTTCTTCTAAAGCAGTCTTTTCGGATGTCGCATTTTTATCTATTTGTATTTGATTCTTTAACTTTTCAGGAATGTGACGCGCGCAAGAAAATGTAAAAGATACAAACACGGTGTAACTTGCTATTATTAGTGCCTGATGCATTTATGTTTAAAATAACAAGAAAAATTATACAATCATAATTAATGTACAACGCAGCATGCCATCATCCAACATAATATAACTGCCATCAAAATATAATTAATTGTCAACAAAATAAAACGCCACGCAATCTCATCTCCATTAGTTGTCAGATCATACGGACATAAACCAGCTTTACATTAGTGATTCAAAACAAACGACGAACGATTCATGAATTGATTCATATCACGAGGTATCGCATCCCATAGAGGAAGAATATAGGTGGAGGTGAACTATAATGATTTGAGTGATGCCAAAAATGTAACCCTACATTAAGTCACATTAAGTCCAAACAAAACCACGTGCTTTGATTCGACTATGAATTGACCACTAGCACTGGGAGGAGCTCGCAATGTTTCCCACAAGCGTTACAGTACGTGATTGGCTTTTGGTGAACGCTTGTGGGATAAATGGAGAAGCTGATTAGTTAGAATCCATCGTGACGTTCTTTGACGTCAGAAATGCTAGTGGTCCATTCAAACCGGTTAAAACCCGTATTTGATTGCTCTTGTTTTTTATTGTCGAATTTTTTATTAGACAGCGCTTCACAGGTAAAAATTTCTTTGATTATTTAATTATGTGTGTTTTAAATATCAAAATAGAAAATCTTTTAACATTTTTCTTGAAAAGATAACATTATTTTGCTAATATCTGAAAATCGTTTTCAATCAGAAATCTGTATTTTAGATTAATATTTATTACTTATGTTTTCATACATGATTTTAAAAGAATGTTTGGAACAGATGTAGCATTCGCCCGGAATCCGCCATCTTGTTTTTTTTTCTTGGCGCGAAAAACCCGTTTTCGCCAAGTAGAAATTGTCGGCAAATGGTCATTTATAAGCACTTTAGGCTTAAAGAACTTTGAAAAATTTGCGATTAAACATTTAAAGAAAAGCGGAAAAGAAAAATTATATTTTAACAGAAATCAGCACTTAAACGTTTTCCTAAGAAGGGGAAGGGGGGGGGAATAAACAAACGGTAAATACATAAATTTCAAAGTAGTACAGTAAACCAAATATTCACTATTAAATGCATTCAGAAAAGAAAAAATAAAGATAAAAAAATGCGATTAAACATTTAAAGAAAATCGGAAAAGAAAAATTATATTTTAACAAAAATAAGCACTTCAAACGGTTTTCTAAAAAAAGGGGAGGGGAATAAACAAACGGTAAATACATAAATTTCAAAGCTGCACAGTAAACCAAATATTCATTATTAAATGCATTCAGAAAAGAAAAGATAAAGATAAAAAATTGCGATTAAACATTTAAAGAAAATCGGAAAAGAAAAATTACATTTTAACAAAAATTAGCACTTCAAACGTTTTTCTAAAAAAGGGGGAGGGGAATAAACAAACGGTAAATACATAAATTTCAAAGCAGTACAGTAAACCAAATATTCATTATTAAATGCATACAAAAGAAAAAAAATTATTGCAAAATGAAAAAAAAAATCGGGTCTTAATTACAATAACTCATAATAACAATATTAATTTGAAAAAAGGGGGGATGGGAGATTCGTAATGAATGACTAAAGAAAATCAAATATTCATTGTTCGTAACACATAAACATTCATTAAAAACACATTTAGAAAAAGAAAATTAAATTATTTGGCAATCAAAATAAATTTAACACCAACACAATAGAAAGCATCTAATAATCATCGATTTTCTATTTGATAATCCTTCCACTGAATTTCCTTTATAATTTCCAAAAATTTTTTAAAAACATGAATTTTTTTGTCTGCACACGCTCTATCAAAAAGGAACAGATTGAAACAATGATTGAAAAAGAAAACAAGTTGAAACAATACAACCTGGCGACCACGTGTAGTAGATAAAATCAGCAGCGAGATCATAGCGTCCGATCCAGCATAGCTTCAAGAAAGAAGTGACGACGTCAGCAAAATCTGGCGATGGCGTCAATAAAACTAGGGTTGCCAGAAACTAAAATAGGAACTCCAACGGGAGAAAAACATCGCCCCTGGAAAATCGCCAAAAAAATGGCGGAGATTTCCGGGCGAATGCTACATCTAAGCCGAATGTTTTCATTATTATATTTTAAATATTATTTAAATGCAATTATTAATATGTAACAAAACAAATTTCTTTTTATATATTCATCTTGATTTTTTTTATCCCTGAATTATTTTTTTAGAATAAATCTATTTGTAATATCGAAACCCTGTATTTATGCTTCATTTTTCGCATTTAAATGCGATTAATCTTAAAATATGTGTAATTTATTTTCTAATAATTTTAAAAACATGATAAGAATCGAAATTTTTATTGCGTGAAAATCAGCTCATTTATTTTACAGCTCTCAAATTTTATTATGCTTTATATCTGTTGTTTTTAGGTGCTTTCGTAATTATGTAAATACGTAGCACAACCTATAGTTGTCGTTCAGTTCATCCGTCTGTCTGTCCATTCGCATATAACAACGCAAAAACTACCCAACCGAATCGTTTGAAGTTTAAAATACATAATTAATGCATAATTTTGTCAAGTTATTTCAAATTTTATGATAGATCAATTATGCATAGATCAATTACAGGACAATCAAAAGTATCCCGTTACATTACGGTCAAGGGGGGAGGGGGGGGTTCAAATTAATTTTATTTTTTTTTTGAAATTTAAAACAAACAATTATTACATAATTTTGTCGTGTCATTTCAAATTTTATAGAAATTGGATGCATAAATCAATTACAGGAACAATAAAAAATATTCCATGACATTACGGTCAATGGGAAAAAAGTTTCAAATGCATTTTAATGGTGTTAAACTAATTCAAACATAATAAAACTGACATGAACCTATGAAGTATATATATACTAAAATATTCATTCTGTACAATCTGTGATGCAAAGAATATTTATTTTTAAATTACAGGAGCACACAAAAGTATTCCACTACATAAAGCTATACGGAGAAACATTGTTTGTGGGGCATGTTTTAATTACATTAAACTATTTCGCATTTTATGAATATGATATACGTTGCTGAGGTGCAATAAAAATTACTTCCTGTATTTTTACAGGAACACAAAAATTTCTACTACTATAATGTAACCGAGGTACTGTCTATTATATCAGCAAGATCTGAATATTTTAAAAACTTCGTTAGCGTATGAACGCACCTCATTTGCTACGCTTCACGTGTAATTTCACACTAGTTTATTAATTGTTTCTCAAAATTTTTTATTGATAATGCTGTTATTTTGAAGAAGTAAAATTTTTATATTTGTCAAAAATTGTTCTTATTAATGTAAGGCATGACTATATGCTAACAATATTTGTTTTAAAACATGTTTTGGAATTTTTTAATAACGTTGTAAGTATTAAAATTAGCTCTGTTTCAGGCGGAATACTGTTTATGTGTCGGATTCGAATTCAAATATTACCGGTTCAGATCGATAAAAAACATTTATATTGGATTCCGATTTGAATAGAACTTTCGTGTTCAAGTAAAATACAACCCGACCCATTCAAGGATCTAGTCTCGCTGCAAATTTAACATACATTTTTATTTGTGCAGCTTTAAGCGTTGCGCAAATAAGCAAAATTATAATATCATTTTTTTATAATGTTGCAATATTATAATTTTTCAAGATTACAATTTAAGCAACATTATATCATTTTAAACACTCTTACTTTCCTTTGCGTGAAATTTTATATCATCACGAAAATTGACATGAACTTGAAACGATTTTTCTCATTGACCATAATGTAATAGAATACTTTAGACTGTCTATACAAATGAACTATAAATTCTACACCTTTCCTTTTCAATAGCGATCACGGTGTAGTACCTGTCAATAACATATAAAAAATGCTACGAGCATCAAAGTTTATTTATAAGAGTTAGAACTCGGCCACACAAACTGGAGTCATAAACATTTTTCATCTACGTTATAAAGTATTAACCAGTAAAAAAAAAATCCTGCGTTAAGCATAGATTATAAAACACTATCCAAATTTCCTTAATTCTTTAACAAATTTTCGTTATTCAGGGAAATAGGTATTACCGCCCATAACCAAATATGTATTCCAATACTTTTGTACAGCTCTGTATTTGATTTGTCGGTTGATATATATACTATATCATGGAGAAATTTAGTTTAGCAAAAAAAAAAAAAATGCCTAGCTGGATGAAATTTTTCTTTTGGCAGTTTATACGAATAGATGTAAAACATGCTTCAATACAATTGAAATGAAAAAAACTTCTTTAAACACCATAAAATAAGTTAACTGCGCAAGGCCTTTCGAAAGAACTTAGTCTTTCTTCGTCAGGCGCAAAAAAGACGTGCGTCCACAATGAATGTAGCGGCACGACTGAAGGGGAATGCGGGAGGGAGAGGGAGCAAGCAGAAGGAACAGCCAATAGGAAAGAAGAAGGCAACAGCCAATCACGGAAGAGCATAAACAAAACTAGATAGACAATGAAGGAGAGGAAAGGAAGAAGGGGGGAAGGGAAATGGTAAAAAAGCGGGGTAAATTAAAAATTTAACTAAAAGGAGAGATTAAAATGAAATAAAATGTACGCAAAAAATATATAAATTAGTAATAATAATAAAAAAAAATAAATAAATAAATAAAAAATAAATAAAATAAAAATAAATAAATAAAATAAAAATAAATAAATAAAATAAAAATAAATAAATAAATAAATAAAATAAAATAAAATAAAAATACATAAAAATAAAAAATAGTTTACAATTATAAACACACATGAATATACCTGAAAAATAGTATACATAATATATATATAAAAAATAATAAAAATAATTAAATATTAAACTTAATTATGAAGCAGTGCTGAAAAGATTCTTCCAGGCAACGGAGAGGATTTTAGAATCAGATTTATCATTAACAATAATATCACGATTAATATAAATAGCTAAATTTTCAAGAAAGTCTAACTCAGAGGAACTATTGACATTAAAAATAATTTTAGCAGTTTGAAAATTGAAACTATGGCCGGAATCCCAAGAGTGTTTAGCAACAGAAGATTTTGAAATTTCTTGATTAATGACATACCGAGAGTGTTCTTTTAGGCGTTTTTCAAGATTTCTTTTAGTTTGACCAATATACGATAAATCACAGCCATTACAAGGAATATTATAAATACCCCATTTTTGGAGGTCAGGGACAGGACATTTCATGGAAGGAAATTTTAATTTATTGACTGGTTTAAAGATAACATTAAAATTGAAACGTCTTAAAACTTTAGCTAATTTAAAACATAAAGGAGGATAAAAAGGGAGGACGACCAAATTATCAGGTTTACTTTTATCAATATTAGAAAGAGTGGAATTGTTAGGGGGTCTATTGAATTTGCTCACAGCAGTATTAATGATAGAAGGATTGAATCCACGTTTTATAGCAACAGATTTTAAGTAATTGAGTTCATTCTTAAGAGATGCAAAATCGGAACAAATTTTGAGAGCACGATAAACATAAGTATAAAAAACACCGATCTTTTGATTGACAGGATGATTTGAGAGAGCATGGGGTGGATTAGAGACAGAAAAAGGTTTTCTATAAACACAAGTTTTGAAAGAAGAATCACATTTGGTAACTAAAACATCAAGGAAAGGGAGTTTATTACAATTCTCTAACTCCTCTCTAACTCTCAGGATAAAAATGATTATTCTGATAAAGTTCATGCTCTCTTATCTGAAGGTCCTTATATTGAAGTTAAAAAAGATCCCACTAATTCGCATCTTGCCACTCTCACTAAAGCTGTTAAGAATTCTGTTGTTCTAAATGACAACACTAAACATTGTGTTATTCCTTCTGCACCCATTTGTGCTCGTTTTTATGCTTTACCCAAAGTTCACAAAACCAATATTCCCTTAAGACCTATTGTCTCTAATATTGGTACTGTTACTTATCCTCTTGCCAAATATTTAGCTTCCATATTCTCGCCTTTATGCATTGCTAATTCTCATACTGTATAAAATTCTTATGATTTCGTTAGTAAATTAAAAAGTATTAATCCATCGAATTGTTCTATGCTTTCTCTTGATGTCAATTCTTTATTTACTAATGTCCCGATTGAAGGCGCTCTTTCTTGCTTGGAAAAAAGATTACGTGAATTTCATTTCTCGGATATTGAGGTCAAAGATTATGTTAATTTAACTAAAATTTGCTTTACTCTTACTACTTTTCAATTCGATAATAAATTTTTCAAACAGCTAGAAGGCTTAAGTATGGGTAATCCTTTATCCCCCATTCTTTGTGATATTTATATGCATTACTTTGAAGATAAATTATTAAATCTGATCAATTTTAAATGTTGGATTCGTTATGTTGATGATACTTTCGTCCTATTGGATAATCCATTTGATATTTCTACAATTCTTCAAACTGTCAATTCTATTGATCCTCATATTCAGTTTACTTTTGAGTTAGAGAATTGTAATAAAACTCCCTTTCCTTGATGTTTTAGTTACCAAATGTGATTCTTCTTTCAAAACTTGTGTTTATAGAAAACCTTTTTCTGTCTCTAATCCACCCCATGCTCTCTCAAATCATCCTGTCAATCAAAAGATCGGTGTTTTTTATACTTATGTTTATCGTGCTCTCAAAATTTGTTCCGATTTTGCATCTCTTAAGAATGAACTCAATTACTTAAAATCTGTTGCTATAAAACGTGGATTCAATCCTTCTATCATTAATACTGCTGTGAGCAAATTCAATAGACCCCCTAACAATTCCACTCTTTCTAATATTGATAAAAGTAAACCTGATAATTTGGTCGTCCTCCCTTTTTATCCTCCTTTATGTTTTAAATTAGCTAAAGTTTTAAGACGTTTCAATTTTAATGTTATCTTTAAACCAGTCAATAAATTAAAATTTCCTTCCATGAAATGTCCTGTCCCTGACCTCCAAAAATGGGGTATTTATAATATTCCTTGTAATGGCTGTGATTTATCGTATATTGGTCAAACTAAAAGAAATCTTGAAAAACGCCTAAAAGAACACTCTCGGTATGTCATTAATCAAGAAATTTCAAAATCTTCTGTTGCTAAACACTCTTGGGATTCCGGCCATAGTTTCAATTTTCAAACTGCTAAAATTATTTTTAATGTCAATAGTTCCTCTGAGTTAGACTTTCTTGAAAATTTAGCTATTTATATTAATCGTGATATTATTGTTAATGATAAATCTGATTCTAAAATCCTCTCCGTTGCCTGGAAGAATCTTTTCAGCACTGCTTCATAATTAAGTTTAATATTTAATTATTTTTATTATTTTTTATATATATATTATGTATACTATTTTTCAGGTATATTCATGTGTGTTTATAATTGTAAACTATTTTTTATTTTTATGTATTTTTATTTTATTTTATTTTATTTATTTATTTATTTATTTTTATTTTATTTATTTATTTTTATTTTATTTATTTATTTTTATTTTATTTATTTTTTATTTATTTATTTAATTTTTTTTTTATTATTATTACTAATTTATATATTTTTTGCGTACATTTTATTTCATTTTAATCTCTCCTTTTAGTTAAATTTTTAATTTACCCCGCTTTTTTACCATTTCCCTTCCCCCCTTCTTCCTTTCCTCTCCTTCATTGTCTATCTAGTTTTGTTTATGCTCTTCCGTGATTGGCTGTTGCCTTCTTCTTTCCTATTGGCTGTTCCTTCTGCTTGCTCCCTCTCCCTCCCGCATTCCCCTTCAGTCGTGCCGCTACATTCATTGTGGACGCACGTCTTTTTTGCGCCTGACGAAGAAAGACTAAGTTCTTTCGAAAGGCCTTGCGCAGTTAACTTATTTTATGGTGTTTAAAGAAGTTTTTTTCATTTCAATTGTGTATAACACCAGTTTCAATTTTATACATGCTTCAATACTTTTGTTCAGCCCTGCAGTTTATTTAGTACCTTTATTACACGAAAGTATTTTGCTAAAATTAATTATATAAAAAAAATAAATAAAAAATGTTAATCAAACAACAATACTCTTTAAACTCTTTAAATCATATTTCCAGAAATTATCATCCTTAAACAAACCTCTATCCAGTTCTTTGCGTGATCCTGTATATCATTTAATCCATATTCTACAAACATTTCACGATAAACTAAATGCGATTCGACCTAAAGATGCAAAACTTTTTTAAAAACAAACCTTTAAGTAAATTACACTCATATTCAATAACTTTTCCGAGTTCTTTTGAGTAACCCTGTATATCTTAATTGTGTAACTATTAGCATTTATGCACACCATATAATGTGAATACATTTAGTGACACTTAAAATCGCATATCATAATTAAAAATGCATTTCATCCATGGAACAGTTATCATGCATAATATACCGTACTTCGAATAGAATATGCTTTTTGAAATCTTTTGTGTGTCCCTGTAAATGCTATGCACTTCGTATTATGAGTGAAATAACTCATATTAAGTCTCAGCATGGGCGTAACTAGATAATTTTTCTAGGGGGGGGGGGCGCGGTACCATTTGATAATTTCGAAACAATAACATTTCAATTCTGTACAGTTCAGTTGTTTAACCCCTTGGGGACACGTATACATGACACAAAAAGGCTTAAAATTTCTCGTGTATCCCCACCAGTAAAAATGTATTGTAAAATTTGCCGTATTTAATCGGAGCATTTTCTCGATTTAATAAAGCACAAATTTTTGTTTTTTTAAAAACATTGACCAAACATTTAAAATTTCGTAAAAGGCTCCCATCGCGAAGGGATTAAGAGCGTAGTTCAATTACATGTTTGTTAAATTTATGTTTATATAATTTTATGATGAAGATCCATTATGGCGTATAAGCAGGAAATGAAATGATGAACTGTTTTTATTAAACCTTTCAGGGGCATGTAATTGTATTTCTATAATGTTCAATTCCCATCGAAATATTCGAAAAAGTTTGCTTCAAAATAAGGAAAAACAATTTTTAAACTTTTTCCCACCAAAGCTATACAGGTATGAAAGTGGGAAATGAGAAAAAAGGTGGAAATTCTTTCCATCTATACAGTGGCGCCAAACTCTTATAATCGAACTGTCATTTTAACCGGTACCTTTACAATAAAATTAAATCTAAATCTGCATATATAATAGCTTTTTTTTATTAGCATCCGATGCTATTTCTTTCAGACAAGCTAAAAATGTCGTGTCATCAGCCCTGAATTTTCTAGTCAACCGATTTTGATAATTATTTTTTTAAATGAAAGCTATTTATTTGTAGTTGTGCCCATTTTAATTATTTTTTAATTTATTTCCATTTTTATATTTTATTTTTAATTTTAAAAGCTTTTTCATGACATTTCTTCAAAATGGTGGCAACACAGTTTAGCTTTTCTCTCGATAATAAAAATTTATTTTCTAAAATGAGTGCGTATAATTATGCACTAATTGAGTTAAAAAAATATATATTTACTGAGAAATAATATTAATAATGTAAATAAAATGAAAGAAAATAATTTATGATAAAAATTAATATCTAAATCAAAATAAGAGAAATTTCAAATGAGGAAAATTATGTCATTCAGCAACCAGATAAAAGGGAATTACAATATTATTATGGAGGCCTTTTCATAAACAGTAACTTTTAAAGAACATTTGAAGAGAAAATGACGTCACTATTTAAAACATTGTATTTTTACTCATAACGATATTAGGTACTACTCTGTTATCCCGTCTATCAATTTCGCCAAATTATACAAATCGCCACATTAATAGCCAAACTATACATATTGACATAATTTTTATTTTAAATAACGAAAAAATAAATAATTAGTACAATATTAATAAAAATATTAATAAAAATCACTTAATGACATTTTAAACACAAGAATCGTATTTAATGTCTTTGAATGTGACATTCACGATCATCCATTATTGGCATTTAATCTTATAGTTTGGCGATAATTTTTTGGTCGATGGGATAACCTAGTAGTACCCGATATTATTATTATTATTATTATTATTATTATTATTTTTATTATTATTTTTTTTTTAATAAAGCTATTTTTCTGTGAGTGCATATAAAATAAAATTTCTGGATTTCGCCGGCACTCATATTACAATTTTAACTGTAGATGTGCGAATATATGAATGAAAAATTGTAACTGACAAGTTTGACATTTACTTTGTAAATATATTTATTATATATTGATTCAATAATGTAACTACTTTTGCTTTTTTTTTTAACCAAATCGATCGGGTCTTTTAAACATTTCATTCGTCGAATTCGACGGGATTCCATTCGTTTTATTGTTAAATTGCATTTCCTTTTACTCAGAGTCTATAAAAAAGCGTTTAAACTAAAGAAAAAATCCGTTTTTGATGAATCTAGTCAATGAAGAAGTAGCACGTCAAATTGTATCTCTTTATTACTTCGCAATTCCAATGTCTCAGAGAGAAATTGCTATTCAATTGGGTATTTCACGCCGTTCTGTTTGCTATTATATTGATAAACACAAGAAAAATGAAGTTAGTTCATTGCAATCTAAACGGGGTCGCCCTTCTAAAAAACTTCTATCGATTTTTTTTTTTCTAATCGGAGGCGAAACTGAATTCTGCAATGGTAGAATCTACATTCATCTTGTTTTTTTTTTTTTTTTTTTTTTAACTTTAGATACATTAACAATGTATTTCCAAATGTAACTGATAAATTTATGCTAAGTACAGTCATTGATTTTCTAAAACAAATATTATCTTGAATGGTTTAGCTGTTAAATTCCACCCCTCTTTACTTTTTGAATAAAAGCAGTTCCCCCCACCTTTTATTTTCCAATAAAAACAATCTCCCTGCTAAATTTATCTTTGCTTCGGAAATGCATCTTAAAAAGGTATCACAGAAATTATCCAAAAGTGTAGTATAAATGGCACAAAATAGTCTATTCCAAAAAGAAACTTCCTATTTTTAAAGTCTAAAAAAAAATTCATTCTTGAAAGACACTTTGAATAACCTCACTTATACAACTTTCAAATGCTTATAATATTATATGAGCTCACGTTTCATTTTATATCTATTTTGCACAATAATTCAAGTTAATATATCCCACCAGGGGCCGAGAGGTTCTGCTTCCGAAACTGACAGACGGCAGATGCTGGACTCGAACCCAATCGCGGCCGTCAGCCTAACCGTTCGGAGTTTTCCTAGGTTTTCTTAGAGCCTTGGATTTCCTTGCGTAAATACGAGTTAGGTTTCCTTAGAAAGACCCCTACGGAGGGCATTGCCCACTTTAGAACCTATATTCGAAGTGTAGATAATTGGCCGTCATAAACACAAACAAACCAACAATAAAAATAATATTGCCCAGTTAAACTGATGGCATTGAGCTCACAGGCTACGCATACTAATTGTCCATTACAGCCTTATATTTTCAAGGGTTAATTCCGTTCGAAAAACAAATTAAGGAGGTGAAACAACTCCTCCCTTTCCCCTTTTTATACTTAATCATTGAACTCCTAAACTGATCAGGGAAATGCTTTATCATACAAAAAATCTATATCCAAAATTCACAGTAAATCGGAAATTTTTTTGTAAAAATCCATTTATGTAATTTAAGAGTAGTTATTCCCCCTCTTTTATAATTAACCATTAAACGTCCAAAACCATTCAGAGATTCACCTTATCAGAAAGAACCTACATCCAAACTTAAAAGCAAATTGGACAATTCTGCATAAAAACCCATTTATAAAAAATTAAGAGGGGTGTGGGGTAATCGCAAGTACTCCTTAAACAAGAACTTAACGAAAGAACCCCACAGCTAATTAGTGAAACATCTTATCACTATGAATCTGTATCCAAAAATTGAAGCAAATCGGTTAATTCTGCAAGAAAAAACATTTAAATAAATTAAGAGAGTAATCCCACCAATCCCCATTTGTCTTATTCAACGAATTCCGAAAACCAATCAAGGAAGCGCCTTATCAGAATGAATCTATGTCACAAATTTGAAGCAAATCGGTAAATTCTGCGGGAAAACTTCATTAGCCTTAATTAAGGGGGGGGGAGGGGTACTTCCCATTTCGCCCCTTTTAGACTTATCCAATGAACTCGCAAAACAAACCATGGCAGTGCCCTCATCAGAATGATCCTATGCTAAAATTTGAATGAAATCTGATAAATTCTGCATGAAAAACTCATTCATATCAATTAAGGGGGGGGGGCATGATCCCCTCGTTCCCCCTATTATACATATCGAATGAACATTCCAAAAACTAATCAGGGAAGCGTCTTATCAGAATATACCTATATACCAAATTTCAAGTGGATTGGATATTTTTATCAAGAGTTATCGCGTTACGCACGTACGCACACACGAACGTACGTACATACATACAGAACGGGAGGGCACATAAGCTCTCAGGCTTTGTTAGCCTGTGACTAAAAAAGAGGTTAATTTAAAAGTAAATGGTATTTATTTTTCCTAATTCTCTGCAGACGATAGAGATAGATTTAAAAATAAAAATCATGTTTGAAAATTATTGTTTAAACCATAAAAAAAGAATAGTCAATTGCAATGAAGTTTTTGAATAAATTACAATTATTTTACCTTTAGTGGATGTAACTAAATTCTAAATTAATTTAAAGTTGCTGTAAAATTTATATGAATTAGTTTATTTAAGCGTTTGAAAGACATTCATTACTTCTATATAGAATGCATATACTTTTATACACATACACTTATTTGATGCACATAACTTGTATATAGACACACTAGTGTGAGAAAGAGTGGGATTTCGTGTTTACTCCCTTACCCTTCCGCAGACACACAAACAGATCAATAGCATTTAAAAGCTGAGAATATGCATAAAAATATCATGTAAAATATTAATGCATGTATAAAAGCAGGGTAAAGTAAAATATAAACAACATAAGATGTTTCCCATTTAACTGTTTCAAGGCTACACACAAGGAGTCTATTTGATAATCCAAGGAGGGGGGGGGGGGGAGTAGAGTCACGAAGATCATGATGTACCCCCAGCCCTCTCTTCCCCTCCAGAACGAAGAAAATTTTTAAAGGATAGTTTAAAAATTAAATATATATTAAATTTTTTCGAAGTTTCTTCTTTCTCAACAACGAGATACTTTCCGATTCTCTAAATATTTACTTAAATCTAAAATACTTAATTTCTGACATATCCATAAAATCATTTTTTTTTCTGAGTTGTAAAAGAAAATTTTCAAGTGCAATTAGTCAAAATAAATGTGATAGATTAGCGTTTTCCATTTTTCGATAAAGACAATGTGTTTTTCAGGAAATCTCATTAAAATGTGGAATTTAAAGGAGCTCCCTTATGACGACATTTTTCTAACTGTAAAGTCCTAAAAACTGGTTTAAAATGCTCATTTTTTTTAAATAATTTTATGTCTTTATAAGAAAATGAAATTATTAAATTTCTTCGTAATGCCATCGTTTTGTATTTACGAATGAAAATAATTTTTCAAAAATATCAGAAAATTAATTGTTTTGGATATGGAAGCTGCCTTAATGTGAGCTTAAGGGTGTTCTCAACTGCTCCGCTCAACAAGCGCAAAACGTTTTGACACATTTACAAATTCATTTTTTAACGTAAAGATATAAAATTGGAAGGCCTGACTATGGAAGCGATTTCGAATCGAACTTATTTTTTCATTTTATGATAGTTAAATTACCTATTTAGTTCTAAGCTATTTCGATCACATGATCATCCGTTTTTCTCCTGCTTTTCGACCGGTTTTTCTGCTTTCGTCGGGAAATGTGCGCAAAAGTGTCAAATTTGAAGACTTGTTATGAAAAATCTATTGTGTTTTTTAAAAAAACAGAAACTTGAGTGCAACTAGACAGTTTCTGAATAATAACGCCTGCTATTTTTATGCATTTCCGAACAAAAATAAATTAAAGCATGTGTCACAAAGTTGCCCTTTTTGGTTTAAGAACACCCTGAAGAGATATGAGCTTTTCCTCTCAAAAAGGATCTATGAACCCCACACTCCTCCTATGAATAAAATACTGAATCCGCCCGCACTGTGAAACATTTGTGTAACTTTACTCCATAAAATTGGTGGCAGCCTTGCTGCCTCCGATTTTGTGGGGTACTTTAACCGATATAACCGGTGTAACATTGCAAAGTTACACCAGTAATATATGTTTAAATTATACCATTATATAAGTAAAAAATTACTCCTTAAAATGGAAGTCGTAGCTGCCACCAATTTTATGGAGTAACGTTACACAAATGTTTTACAGTGCGTATTTGAATGCAAAATTAACGAAAGAAAAAGTTAGGAATAATAGTAGATAAAACCAGGGGTGCCCAGAGAGGGGTTTGGTGACGCTAGATGCGTCATACAATTTAGTTTTTTTTTTTTGGGGGGGGGGGGATTTGAGAAAAAGTACATTTTTTTTGGGGGGGGGGAGATTTTTAATTTTTTAATATTTAAAAATTTAATTCCAGAAATGGTCCTATGTTTTCTTTTTTTAAATTCTAGATAAGGGCAATAATAGCTCATTCTGCTATTCTCATTTCGCTATCTCTTGAAGGTGTAGTAGATTATAAGTAGAATATAATTTACAGTTTGTATTATGTTTGGGGGGGGGGGGAATGTTAAAGTATGGAGGGTTTTTTTTGGGGGGGGGGATTTGCATCATTAGGTTTTTTTTGGGGGGGGATGGTCACTACTGGATAAAACAATACATCTGTCATTTCTACTGTTCCTTCTCCTTTTTTTTTCCGATGAATATTATCTGTTCTTTCATAGATTATATGGGATGGGTGATAATAGTTCCGAGTTCTATCTACAAGCAATTTACAGAGAAAGCGCAAAACCAATTCAAAATGGTTTAGTTAAATGTTAGATTAATATCTTTGAAAGAAGAGGGGATCCGATCGATTTCTATACGTAACTTCCCAGAATTTAAGTGGACGGGGTTCAGTCAGAGTTCTACAGATCGTACAGTGAGACTTCTTTTCTTTCCTGAGTTCCAAGGACAACTCATACAAAAGAAAAACTGCTGCCTTATCGTAGGACGAACAATAAAAGATCCCTTTTCTCGCTTTAGGCATGTAAATATCAAGACCTCCCAAGTTCCAGACCAGAATCAATCTCATGTCTGACATGTTTGTCGATATTTATCGCTTATGAAACTTTGAGTTTGCACCCTCCGCCCCTTTAAATATTGGTATAGAAAATTTGCAAACAAGCTGCGTTTTATTCGGTTTTGTTTATATTGTTTATCATCTAAAGAATTACTGCTTTTGAAATCTTTTAAATAATCTTTCAAAAAAATAGTCTCCATTTCACTGTAAAATTTTAATAAGGGGTCCAGTCAGAATTCTAGGGGGGTCCAGGACCCCCCTGGACCCCCCCCTTCTTACGCCCATGAGTCTCAGCGACGTATATCAATTTGATTACACATGATACCGTTTACCATCGTTAAAATATGTCGCAAACAATTTCTTCCTTTATTATCATGTAATAGAATTATTTTGTGTGGCCCTGTAAATGAATAACTATTCTTTTAGCTGCATATTTTAGTGCTTTTCGTAGATGCAAATAAATGTGAATATGTTTGTCCGGGCGCAACATCTTTAAAATTAATTTGAAACGATTTTTCCCCATTGGCCCTAAAATAATCGAAAACTTTTGGCTGTCCTTGTAAATAAACTAATCGTAGTAGAAACTTCATTTTTACTAGGGTTTGTGCTTGTGTAACCTTCAATAACATGGTAAAATTTCATTGCATTCCGAATATATTTACGAGAGTTGGAGCGCGGACAAACGGACAGACAAAACGAATCCATAAACATTTTTCAATTTTGTTGAAAAGTGTTAATAAAAATTACTGTAAAAATAAAACTTTTAATAATACAATTTTTAGTTCCTATCAAACGTTTTCAATTTCTTATTTAATTTTAATCTGAAATTTAATAATAATAATGACATTTAATAATAATAATAATTTCCCAATTTCAATTATTTTAAAAGTAAACATTTCTTTTAATAAAAAAATAATAGAACAAAGATCATTTAAAAAATTTAATATTTCTTCTTAAAAATGCTCCAGCTGTAATTCATTTTTTTCAATTCGTCTTATTAATACAAAATCCTTTTTTGGAAGCTTTCCAATTTTCCACGTGCTTTTGTTTGGTACACTAAAATTTGAGCGATAAATGGATTAACATTGCAAACCTTTTTTGAGGCTTAGTTCACCTTCACCTATCTTCTTCCTCCATGATCGCATCCTCTGAAAAAAAAAAAAAAAAAAAAAAAAAAAAAAAAAAAAAAAAACAAGTAGCGGATAAGGGACGCGAAATTCTAAAATGGAGGGCCAAAATCACAGTCAGGTGTGATCCAGCGACCTCATTGGTCGTGTGGTATGGGTGAAAATCACGAACGTGTTTCTCCATTAGAAAAAGAGTGAGGGGTAAAGTAATTTTGAAGCAATTGTTACCGTTTGTTCTTATTTACGGTAAACCATCGAAATTAACTCAATTAAGATATTTTGATGACATTATATAAAATGAGAGTGAAAAACAGATTATAAATGAAAACAGATAAGATTTACATCAAAATTGCCGCTACGATTATTTTTACGAAAAAAGGAGTAAGGCGACATTTCCCCTATCGCTAAGAGATTGTTCTCAGAAAAGGACGCGACTCAATGACCAATGAGGTGTTTCGATTTCACCGGACTGTGATTTGGCCCTCCATTTTGAAATTTCGCATAAGGGACAGCCAATAACCTAAGACACCTAGACACCACATTGGCAACCTTTTCTTAGGCCGACATCTTTGCCTTCCGTCACGTGACGGAGAGCAGATTTAGCGCGCCAAACCGGTGTCTTGAGTTGACCGCACTTCTGTTTTTCTCTTGGTGAAATCTGAAAGATGCCAATAAAGCGATCACCGCCAAAAAACGGCATCTTATCGCCAAAGATGTTGGATTCGAAACCATGCCGAGAGAACAATGGGATGTGGCGTCTGAAAGTCAATGGGGACAGCTTAATGCAGGAAGCCAGAGACTAGGAACGCCCATCCTACGAATGAGTAGACCATGGAGCTAAGAAGGTATATGGAGGAGACATATCAATCTAGCATCATAGTGAGCCCTGACGCCGAAAAACCAGTTCTTTCCCCCTCTTTCATAGCCGCCATGTTTGACTTTTACCGTAGTTGACTTGCGCCGCGAGGAACTTCCTCAATACGACGATCGGTAGCAGACGGGAAAAGGCAGCTTACCCAGGTCAAATATGGCGACCGCGGCGTTGTAACGGGGGGGGGGGTAGGAAAGGCTTCAAGTGACGTCACATATGTCTCCTCCATATACCTTCTTAGCTCCATGGAGTAGACCAGTGAAAACGCAACTTTAGGTTCCCTCCGTCACCAAAGAATATAAACGGGAAGGAAAACCGGTCAACGGAGGTGAGCCGAGAATTCTGGGACAAGTGTGACTCTGAACTGCCGGCAACCTTGGCAAATTTTTCGATTGGCGATAACTTGGCATGTGTTTTACCTCTCGCCGTAGAAATCAGCACCCACCCGTCCCTGTTCGCTTTGAGTGTAAGAAAGGCCAAATAAGCGATAAATGCGCCAAACAGTTGCCATTCCTCAGGGAATACTGGGATAAGGGTGAACCCATAGATCAGAAATAACAACTAGATAACGGATCCCTTTGTTCTCTTCCGAAATACTTGAAGCTGGAATGACCGAGGTTTTATTGCCAAAAGGGTGACATTTTTTGGCAGTGATCCCTTTGGCGGTGTACTGTGAAGCTCTATCAACGCAGCTACTGGTGGGTGCGGAAATTCCAATGACAGTTTTTGGAGGGAGAATAACCGGTTTAGCGCACATTGCTACCCACCATCACGTGCTGGTGGGTAGGTAATGTTGGATTCAAGAAAGGTTGCCATTTCTTAGTCCAGGTATTAGACGTCAATGGGTGAACCTCACAGAAATCCGGTGGCATCGACGATCATCCTGCTCCTCGGGGAAAGAGGCTTCGTTTTCCTTCCCGTTCATATTCCTTCTTCCATGTCCGTCACGTGATGGAAATGCAAAGATGTCGGCCTAAGAAAAGGTTGCCGGTGTGGTGTCTAGGTATCTTAGGTCATTGGATCGCTAAGGTTTCTTCATCGGTCGCACGCAAGAATGACCAGTGGAAACGCAATGTGTGTGGGGAGGGAGGGGACATATTTGTAGTACATTTGACGATATTTCCCAAAATATAATATCTAATAGTAAAAAGTTTCGTTCTGTGTGTAAGCGATGGCTAGCGAAATTAACCGCAAAAAAAGATTTGAAAAATCAAGCGAGAATTGTCTAAGACAGGTACTGAGGCACCTACAGAGATAAAAGTGCACCAAAAAACCATTTTGGAGTAATAAAATTCATTTTTGTAGAGGAAAGAATCTGAATTTATAGAAGTAAACTTCCGATTTTCGCGATCTTCTGACAAAATTTACCTTTTTTTTTTTACCGTGTTTTGTTAATTTTTCACTTTTTTTTTTCTAGCGCAATCTTTTGACGGAATTCACGAACTTCCGACTGCTGTTTTTTGCCGTATAAGGAAAGGCCAGCTGACGTCACTGTGGACGAATTACTGTGGAAAAGGGAGAAAAACCAGTCCGTTCTTTAACAACTGACACTGTACGGATGAACTCCGGGAATTTGATTGGTCTAAGTTTGCCATTGCATAAGTAAGTATGATATGATTGGGCTACGTCGTCAAGGTGATTCCTACAATGAGCGCTATGACAAAAAATGTAGCGGTAGATTGGTTGACAGAAGTGTTTGTTTGTAAACATGCCCTTACCTTATATTGAAGAAATTTGCGGTTTTTTTTAAGATCTTTTGACGAATTCTTTTTCTATTCTCGTTTTGGGCAAAATTCACGTTTTTTTTTTTTTTTTTTTTTGCGATCTTTTGATAGAATTTGCATGCTTTTCGCGATCCTTTGATAAAATTCTTGCTTTTTGCAATCTTTTGATGGAATTCGCGCGTTTTTCGAGATTTTTTGATAAAATTTGCATGTTTTTCGCAATTTTTTGATGAAATGCTCGTGTTCTTTGCGACCTTTCGACGAAGTCTACTTTTTTTTTTGCAAACTTTTGATGAAATTTACATTTTTTGCGATTTTTTTCTGACCGTCTTTTCTTGACTTTTCTTCTTTTCAGAATTAATATTAACACCTTGACAAAATTTACGTTTTTTTTTGACAATCTTTTGACGGATTTCGTGATTTTTTGAATGATTTTACTGTTCTTGGCGATATTTTGACAAAATTTGTGGGTTTTTTGCAATCTTTTGACTACATTCGCATTATTTCGCGATCCTTTGACGAAGATTGCGTGTTTTTGCGATCTTTTCAGATGGAATTTGTGTTTTTCGCGATCTTCCTACTTTTTTTTTTTTTTTTTTTTTTTTTTTTAAGTTAAATATGGAACTTTTTTTTTTTTGGCTTATCGGATCGACGAAATCATGCTAAATTTCATTTTGGTACTTTACAAGGAAGGTCTCCACACGGGCATACTCCGAAAAATCTGAAAAAATTACAGAATGTTTTTCTCATGAGGATATATACGTTTATAAAAAAAATTTCCGCGGAACCTCCGTTCCCTATCCGTAAAAAAATAATGAAAATTTCGTTATTTGGCAATTTATCATCGGTTGGCGATGAAAAGCAATTTCAAAAGATGTTTCTTTTTTAGGTCAAATGCATTTTAAAGGAAAAAAGGTTTCATGTTCAATGTGTTTAGATAAATTAAATATCTTTGTTTTAAGTATAATTTCGTTATATTGATATTTATAAGTATTTAATTCAAATTTAACCATCAAAATTTGAGATTTGAAATGAAATTCAAATTTAAATTAATTAAAATTGTTTCAAGTTCAAGGTCTAGTTGAGCATTGTCAAATCCATTTTGTTGCTATGGAAACTTTTAGCTTTGATTTTCAAATACGCTTAAATGTTTGAAAATAATTTTACTGAATAAGAATTTTTCATATATGAAAATGTTTTTTTCCAAAGGTAAATTAAATAACTATAGCAACAAATAATGTATACATATGCAATTTAATATACATATGTATAAAATATATTAAACTCTCTCATTGTTTATGTTTAAATTCATCAAACACCATTTACGCGGATTCTAAAAATCCAAACGTTTTCAGTCGCATTAAAATCGTTTTCTTTTGGCGGGGTAAAGTGCTGCTCGCCAATCGAGTGACACTTTTGTCTTTTCACGCCAAATATTCGAAAATATTTTATTTTTTTACATGTTTTCTTCTGTAATTCCGCCGGTAATTTTCAGTGATCCCTAATTACATACATAAGTAGCTTAATTAGTATTTTTTTTTTCAAAAAAATCTGAGTATGCCCAGTATGGAGACCTTCCTTGTTAGTATGTTTTGGTGCAAATTTACGGGAAAGCGCTATTTTGGCGCAGATATATGCAGCACTTGAAACTCTGACTTTTGGTCAGATTTTTATTTTTATTTATTTTATGGCCGTGGGTCCCTTTAAATTTCATGAATAAAATGTTACAAACTTGTCTGTCTGGCTTTCTTAGTTTTCGGGGGTTAATTCTCCATTTTGATACTTTCCCCTATTTCTACATCCTAGTTAAGATCCTGGGGCCTGGCCCTTGAATAACTAACCAGATTTTTTTTTTTTTTTTTTTTTTTTTTTTAAGGCCCTGGGTCTTTTTAAGTTTCATGCATTAAATTGTTATTAACTTGTCTATCCAAATCTCTTTTGTTTTGGGGGGTAATTTTCCCTCATTTCTACATCCCAGTTAAGATCTTGAGGCTTGCTAAGAACCCTTGAAGATTTTGCATCCTAAATCTATACATATATAAAATAGTTTGTCTTGACTGACAGGTAATCATCGCACAATCCAAATTAATGAACGTACAAGCATTAAAATTGGAGAGAAAATACTTCATATGATGTAAGCGAGCGTGCAATAAGGCAGGATTTTTGAAAATTCTGCCCTTAGCCCCTTGGGGACGAGCGACACGTATACGAGCCGCAAAAAGGCTTAAAAATCCTTCTTTATCCCCACCAGGAAAACTTTACTGTAAAATTTGCCTAATTTAATCGGAGCATTTTCTCGATTTAATATTTCACAAATTTCTGACTTTAAAAACTGGTGACTAAACATTAAAAATTTTGCAAAAGGTCCTGTCATGAAGGGGTTAAGGGGGTCAAATGTGGGGTCGAAAATTCTGGAGCATCTTGCTATATCTCAGCAGTCGTTTAAGGTAGGAGTGTGAAATTCCAGAAAATAGATCTAATAAAAAAATAATCAAAGACATATTTCAACGATTTTAGAAATTTCCCCCTAAGGCGATTAAAAGAGGGGGGGGGAGTCAGACAATTTAGAACATTTGGCATGTCTCAACAGTCATTTTAAGAAGAAACGAGAAACGGCAGAATATAAAACTATTAAAAAAATAACTAAACGTGTTTCAGCGATTTTAAAGAGGGTTAAAAAAATTCCAAACTCTTTTTGGGACCCATTATGTGACATATCATCGGAAAGCCTTTGGAACACATTTTTTCATATTATGATTCCCCCCTCCCCTCAATTTTTCTCCCAGGGAACAATTTTCGAAATTTTTTGAGATCGTAGCATTTATCATTTTTAATCAGATTTTTTTTTTTAATATATATACTGAGCCTTCTGATAAATATTATTTATAATATATGGAAATAACAAAAAGAGGGGAAAGGTTTATTCCGGAATAGAGCGTGATAGTTTGGAACACTGAGAGGCAATTTTCTAAATTTGTCCCACACCTCTCATGTGATATATCACTGGAAAGATCTCTGACCGTTATTTCAAATTATAAACCTTCCATTCTTCTTTCCCCATTTTGTCTGCACGGGGCCACTTTTCAAAATTTAACCGACACCCCTCATGTTATATATCTTAGAAAGCCCTGTGACCATTTATTCATGTATGCACTTCCCCCACTTTGGCCGTTTCGGGGGCCGCAGTTATTGAATTCTATCAAGAGGAAAGTTCGAAAAAATTAACGAACAGATCTCAATGACATACAAAAATCAATAAAAAAGGTTGACCACATCTATACATATATAAAATAGTTTGTCCTGACTGACTGATAATCATCACACAGTCCAAACTAATGAATCTACAAGCATGAAAATTGGGGAGAAAGTACTTATGATGTATGTGTCAGGCATGAAAGAGTTCCTCTTAAAAGAAGAATTTCACCTTTTTTAAAGCAATTGTAGACATTCTCTGGATTGATGCAAAAAAAAAATTTGGAAGGATAATTAGGGGGAGGGGGGAGCTGGAAAATTTATTAATCTGACATTTTGTCTATTCAAACCTTGTTCTTGAATTGTTGTTCAAAAGACATAAAATGAAAGATGAGTTTTCTATTATCATATAAGCATTTGAAAGTTATGTATATGAAGTTGTTCAAAGTGTCTTTCAAGAATTAAATTTTTTTTTAGACTTAATCAATTTAGCAGGGAGATTTTTTTTAAAGGGGGATGAGAGTTTAACAGCTAAACCATTCAGAATAATATTTGTTTTGGAAAATGAATGACTGTACTTCACATAAGTTGATTCAGATATATTTGGATTTATACCAATTGCATTAGCAAGCATTGTTAATACTTTATAAGTTGAAAAAGAATAGCAATCATATGTGCAGTTACATTTAAATTATAAGAGTTTGGCACCACTGTATAGATGAAAATTTTTTTTCATATTGCCCTCTTTCATGCCTTATGTGTGCACTAAGACGGGATATTTGAAAATTCTGCCTCTAAGGGAGGAAAATGTGGGTCGAAAATTTTGGAGCATCTTGCTATATCTCAGCAGCCGTTTAAGGTAGGAGAGTGTAATTCTAGAAAATAGAATTACAATTAAAATTGCTAAATAATTGCAACTGAAAAAATAATTAAAGACATTTCAGCAATTTTAGAAATTTCCCACCTAAAACAGTTAAAAGGGGGGGGGGGGTCGAACAATTTAGAACATTTGGCACGTCTCAGCAGTTGTTTTAATTAGGAACAAGAAATGGCAGAAAAAAAATCTATTAAAAAAATTACTAAATGCATGTTTCAGCAATTTTTTAATTTCTGCTCCCGAGAAGTAAAAAAATACCAAACTTCTTTTGGACCCATCATGTGACAAACCATTGGAAAGCCCTCGGACCACTCTGTCATATTATGAATCTTTCTTACCTCTCCTCCCCAATTTGTCCTTGTGGGGACAGTTTTCGAATTTTTTTGAGATCGTAGCATTTATCATTTTAAATCGGATTTTTCTGTACTGATCTCTGATAAATACTATTAATAATGTATGAAAATTTCAAATACAGAGGAAGGGTTTATTATGGAGTAGGGCATGATAGTTTGGAACTCTGAGGGGTAATTTTCTATATTTGTCCTATACTGTTCATGTGATATATCATTGAAAATATCTCTGACTGTTATTTAAAATTATACACCTCCCATTCTTCTTTCCACACTTTGCCCCCACGAAGGACACTTTTTGAAATTTAGCCAACATCCCTCATGAGATACATCATTGGAAAGCCCTGTGACCACTTATTCATGTAATGCACTTCCCATGCCCTTCCCCTTGTTGACCCTTTCGGGGACTGTAGTTATTGTATTACATCAAGAGATCTTCTAATAATGAGAAAATGACCTCAATGATATACAAAAAACAATAAAAAATGTTGATTACATTTACTATCCATTTAGTTCCTGTTTTTGCCACCAGGATGCTTTTAATTCTTATTTCTTTGGCCATTTTGCTGCTAATGGCCGAAAGATTATCTTTTTATACTTAGTCTTTTCAACATTTTTCGACCAGGGGATGTCGTTTCATGAATTTTCCACTCTTTTAACTTTTTTTAGTGTGTTGTTTTTTAATTCCATCTGTTTTTAGTTGCCATGCATTTACTAAAATCCTTTATTATCATGTAAAAATAATTATTTTAATGGTAGGTCATCATGACTGTAGATTCTCAGAAGTAATCAATTACTATATCTGTTGTGCTTTTTACAAAGACAATTTTTTGCGATTGGTAAATTTTCAAGAATTGCCCATTACTATTCCATATCTTAGAATCAGTTTTAGCTATAAACGTGAAATTCAAGATAACAAGTCTGTTAAAAAATTATTAAACACTTATTTCAGCAAATTTTGAAATTCCCTAAAAAAATGGGGGCTATTTTTGCTTTGAAATTTGACTTTTAAAACAAATAATATATCCTGTTATGTAAAAAACAATTTAAATAATGCTTTTTTATCTATTCCCATATTTTACTGAGAAATTAGAGAAAAGTTAGGGTTATATTGACTCAATGAGTAT
The DNA here is from genome assembly GCA_964019185.1 of Maratus speculifer. NCBI lineage: Eukaryota > Metazoa > Arthropoda > Arachnida > Araneae > Salticidae > Maratus > Maratus speculifer. The sequence goes on along the minus strand of OZ025292.1, from coordinate 65,543,079 downwards.
GGTTCAGGGCCATAGCTAAGGGGTACTAGAAGTGGCTCAGCCTCTCCTGGAAAAGATTCCAAGGTCACTAAATGAATTTATGTTCCAAAAATCCAAATGAAATTCTGTTCAAAAATCTAATTTAGTTTTGAGGCCCAGATTTTAGTCTTTCTGATAATTGAATCAGAAATATGGATGGGTTAAAGTACAGGCTGATTACAAGTTTGAATTGCTTCAATTCAGCAATAGCGCATTTAATATCAAGGATAAATTTATCGTCAATCTGGGAATTGTGATTATTATGTGGCACAATTTCAAACAAATTTCACTTCTCCCCTTTTGTACATTTTCTATTCAATCCTCATGATTGGCAAGTGGTAACTACTTAAGTTAGTTCACTGGTGGCAATAAAGTCAATCGCAAAATTTTCAATATTACTCGCCAGCTAGCAAGTGCTAATTTTGAAATATAATAGACACTATTTCTAATTGATTGGTACCAATCACTATTTTATACAAAAACTTGTAGCAGAGTTGTTAAAGGGTGATGACTTTTTTTCTGTCTAGAACATTACATAATAAATTTATGCCCATATAAATATCTGAACCATTATAAAATTTAAGATATTTATAAATTGATTCTCCAATATTAAAAAAACAACAATTCTACTGCATTATTCAGTCATCTCTGATATATATGATGCTATATAAATTAACACATTCATGACCGCTGACAAAAATTCATGTTCTTTATGTATCTTCTGACACTATCTATTGGTATTACTTTCACATTTTATATGTTGCATTATTTCTGAAAAATATACACAATGCTCAAATTTATATGATCATTGTACTGTCTGTATATTGCATAGCAAAAACATTTTGTGAAAAATGCAGGTGTCATATTGAAGGTAACAATGATCTAACCTATCAATTTTGCAACTAAAATATGCAAAGAAATTGCCATAATTACACAATTTCATTTTTTGTAAAGTTACTTTTCTTTTTGCATTCATTTAACAAATGATTTTTTAATACACATTATTTTTCAATTTTGATCTGTTAAATTACATTTTAATTGGTAATATTGGCAAACAACCATTAGAAACTTTTGAACCTCTTCTGTTTTCAGTGATAGAAACTTTTGTTCATAGTAACTAGTTATATCAAAGTTGTTTTAGAAAATATAATGTATAAAAGCAGTTTTGATTATGCTTGGTCTGTTTGTGAAAAAATTGTCTACTCTATACAATAAGTATGCCTTTAAGCAAGCATTTAAATATTAATAGCAAATAGAAATTATTTGAGAAAATAAAATGGCTCTTATTAACCAAATACATGACTAGTGGTAAAATGCAGTAATGATACACAGTAAACTCTCTCAAATCCGCACAGCTTGGGACCAAAGGTTGTGTGCATTTATGGTGATTGCTTTGTTTACATTTTTTTAAACACTAATTTGAATGTAATTAATAATGCAATCAAAACTATAATGAATTATTAAAATAAGTAATAAAAATTTAGATAATTTTTAAAATGATTAAAACATTAAAAGCAAAGATCAAGTTAATAATCAATAATGTATATTCATTATAAAAATGAAATATATTTTTCCTAAATTATTCAATGAAACTTGCCTCATAAAGATACATTACTAATTCACATCAAAATCATAAAATAAAGATTTATTTAAGGTTTAACGAGCTTAATAATAAAAATTTTTTATTATAACATACAAATATATGTACTAAGTTTATGATTAAAAATGATATCAGCAATATATTGATTTTTTTCAAAAATAAACTTATTTTTCCTTTATGAAAAAACATGGATTCAGTAATATTAACAAAAGTTACAAATTAAAATATATGTGGAATTGATGTAAAACAAAAAAAGTCAAATTTTATCCCTATAATTAAAGTGAATATTTCATTGTTTACATACATAAATTATGCGTGGATATTAGAGAGTTGTGGATTTGAGGGAGTCTACTGTATATATATTTTTTTCCTTTGCATGCAAGTTTTATACAACATTGATTTTATAATAAATGCAAAATTAATAAAAAATCAGCATTTGCTTTTGCTCTATTTTAAGAGCAAAATTTATATACACTTTGAAGAACTAACTTTTTACTGCGCCATGTCATATCTGGCACTAGAGGTCTGCACGGGCCGGAATTTCCAGGCCCGGCCCGCAGGAAAATTTTTTCGCCCCGTTTAAATTTTTATATTTTAGACCCGGCCCGGCCCGTACAGAAATCAGTGAAAACAGGCCTGGCCTGGCCTGTTACAATTTCTACGATTTTTTAAAAATTCAGATTTTTTTCATATAATTAAGATTTTTTTAAAGAATACTGCATACATATTTATGGAATGATTTTACAGTATATTTTACAGGAAATACACATTAGCAACATTAGTGATTACTAAGATTCTTAGACTTTCAACAATCAAATAAAGATTCATCAAAAAATTAATATTTCTTAGTATAAAAGAAAAAAGAAAGAAAGTTAAAAACATCGTAACTTTTGAGGCTGTTTAATAAAAGAAGATTTATAAAAATATTTCTATATAATTTTATTAAAGATTTTATATCCAAATTCATTCGTTAATTCAAATATGCGCCTTTCTGATAAATTTCTAAATTCATTTTTTTCTCAGAAACACATAGCAGGTATCTTTATTCAGAAACTATATAATCAAATGGCATTATCCATTTTTTGATACAAGCAATTTAAGAATACTGAAAGGAAATAAATTATTGTTATAGTTAGCGTTTTCAATAGAATTTCCGGAAGCAATAGCATGGGAAGGGAGAAAAACCTGCAACCATTTGAGAAACTATTGTATCTGAACAAGGTTATGCAAGTATTTTATTCATCAAAAATGAAAAATGCTATTCGATTCCAAATGCCTTCAATAGTCAGGCTTATCACTTTTATATTTTTACAATTAAAAATTAATCTGAAAATGTGTCAAACTTTTGCGTTATTGAGAAATTAATTTAAAAACCATCAAAAAGATTAATCTAACATAAGTTCTTTATCGCTGCTAATAATTTTACAAATCATGTTGTCTGCCCTACAGATCTTGAGAACAATTAAGTCTTGTTTCGGTCCGCAAGTCTATATGTTGAAAAATAATGCAAGCTTGATCTCGACCCAATATGAGTCAGCTAAAAAAATATTAAAACGGGTTACACACAATTTAACTGTCCGATGCTGATCTCACACTGTACAAGTTACATTTTTATATTGATGCTGTCAAACTAGTATGGCTCGTGACGCACATTTATATTTATTCTCGTTAAAACCATTTGTGTTGAAAATAGATCATATTTTATGGTTTCTGCTTGAATCTTCAGAAAAAATTTTTATCGGCCCGTATGGCCCGTTCAATTTTTTTGTCGGCCCGTTAGAAAATTTTAAACGATTCCGCTGGGCCGGGTACAGGCCAAGCCCGGGCCCGTGCAGACCTCTATCTGGCACATATCTAAAAACATAATTTTTATTACGTGCCATGAATTTCACCAGTATGATCTATGTTTTTGATCAGGAACAATTCAAAGAATGGAATAACACTTAATTTGTCCATGTCAGATAGGTGCAGTAGACAAAAAATTGGAAAATGTTTTTCGAAAACAAAAAGAAATTTCGATCAAGCTATTAAGATAAGATTTATATTTTTATTATTTTTACTGAATACTTCAAAATATTAATATAAAAAAAAGTTGCAGACTGTTAAGCAGATAAAATTAATTCATTCAAGTTCATTTAGTTGTAATATATAGCAAGACAATATTTAAAAAACCTAATTTTGAACGTATGACAAACACAATAAAATATAAAATTTTAGCTGAAAATTTGATTTTTTTTTTTTTTTACTATTTTCCCCATTATTAGACTGATTTAAAACTTAATTTTTTCCCCCCATAAAAACAGAAAAATTCATGCAGTAAAGATCTAAAGTTCTAAATATCACAAAGTTCTGACTATAACCAAAATAATTGTTTTCATTCTCACACGGACATTTGAATTATATTTAAGTTAAAAAGCAGCTCTTAAAATCCAGCGAGATGATTAATAGTTACCAATTAACAGATAACTTCCAGATTAATGTACTAATAACAATACTATATTGCATTAAAATGTTATTAATTTAACGATTAATAAAAGAACACAAATATGCATGAAGTTAAAACTTTATACAATGAATGCCATTGCAAGATGCAGGGAGGATTATGTTTCTGGATTTTTATAACCAATATTTCCAAATTTACTTTATAAGTTATTATAAATTCTTCAATTAAATAAGGCAGCAACTACTATTTGGTTAAGGTGGTTGCAAAAATCTAGAAAACAATCACCTTTGAAGATAACACTTAATGGATGGTTCCTACACAATTCTGGTAAAAAATTCTCCAATTTTCTAAGTTTTTTTCAATAAAAATTTGGTTTATATTATTGTAAAACTTTCCACAATAGACAATTTTAATCAAGATAAATCTTAAGATAATATATATGCTGTATGAATTTCTAATTTTTAATTGTTTTTGAAATTATGCTATTGTTATATAAGAATAACTAATTAAAAATTTCTTTATTTACAAAGATAACCAAGTTTCTGATGGATAGTAGTACATTGAAAAATTTCCTTGATTTTTTTCCAAGATTTTCAAATTCTCTGGCTTTTTCCTGTTTTCCATGACCCATAGAAACCTTGTAATTTCACTTAATATCAATTGTATAGTAATGAGTCAAAAAATAAAGAACAGAAATTGCAATTAAATATTTTATTATAAAAATCCAAAAATAAATGTGCATACATTATAAAAAATTTTAAAGTATAAAAAAATTTTGTAAAATGAATAGTCTTTATGTGATTTTTTATGATCTGACAGTCCTCGGGCTAGATGTGAGCTGTAAAAGAAGAGAAAAAAGACAAATTTTTAATGTAATATATATTGAGAAAGAAAAATACTTCAAACAACATGAAGATACCAATACATTAATTCATAGATAATCTCACAATAATCTCCAAAATCTAATTAAATTTTGTCAGTAATTAATGTTATGTTTAGAAAATTTGTCCAATTTATACTTTCTACAATTATTTTTTTTACACTCTTTTGTTTGTAAAGATGGAATTTTGTAACTGATTTTTCACTCACTTCCTGATAGCTGAGAATATGTTTACAGGTGTGTTTCTGATGACAGTAGAACATTTTAATATTTTTAAAACTCAATTGTAAATTAATACATTAAATTAAAAACATTTTTACATTAGCTTATCACAGGTGACAAATTATCAAGTATTTTCTATAACTTGTACAATTTTATATCAGTTGAAATAACAAAGATCTAATTGTACACCAATACATACATGCCAAAATATATCCAATGGCTGTTTATGTTTGTATATATGGGCACACATCAGGGGTGATAGTGACTCAGAGTGAAAAACCCTGAAAATTAACTGATACAAAGTAAAAAATCCTAAAAATTATCGAATGCAAAATATACCAATTTCAAAGGTCACATTCACTCAAAAACAAAATTTGAAACAGCAAAAAAGTTCTTGAGCAGAAAAAATAGTTTTTGGAAAAAGCAAAGGATTAAAAAAAAAAAAAAAAAAAAAAAAAAAAAAAAATATGTAGCAACAAAATCAGTTTTTAAAGCAGAAAAACAATTTTTGGAACAAAGTTCCACTCCAGCAATAACAATTTTATTTGGAATCTTTTTACAAAATTTTCAGCTTTTTTACGATTTTTTTTTATGAAATTTGGCAGGTTTTTTTTCATGATCTTTACAAGAAATTTGCCATTTTTTGTGCTTATATGACAAAATTTGTTGCTTTTTAGCGATTTTTTGACAAAATTAATCTTTTTTTGCGAATTTTTGACGAAATTGATAGTTTGTTGTGAATTTTTGATGAAACTGATCGTTTTTTCATGATTTTTTGACGAAATTTACTTAAATCTAAAAAACAAAATTTGCGTTTCTCCCCATGATTCTATAAAGAAATTCATGTTTTTTTTTCCGTTAATCTTTGACAAAACGTCTGTTTTTCCTGCGATTTTTTTTAAATTCGCGATATCTGTTAAGGTCCAAATTTTCCACTAAACGTAATGATACCATAAACCCGGAAGGATCGATCGAAAAACTCAGAAATCAGAGGTATACCTGAATCACAATTACCGATACATAGATGGCAAATACTAAAATAATTAAAAATGCAAAATAAAAATTGTACTTTTTCAGTACAGGGATTTTGGCCTTTTAAGAAAGTAAGATTTGTTGCCAAGTGCTGTAAACAGCTATTAAAACAAACCTAATCAACTTTTATGCTTTTTTATGTATCTAAATATAATTTTATTCTTTTATAATTACTACAGTTTTTTTACATACAATTTACTTCTATTTGTTTATAAAAACAGACAAATGGCTTGTGTATATGAGACAGTAAATAGGTTGTAAGAAAATATTCAATTCATGAAAATCTCCTTCTCTCGCCAAGCCCATGATTTATATTTCACCAAGGCACTAAAAATATAACACTGGAGTAAAAACAAATTATGATGAATGTAAATAATTATTGAAGATAGAAAAAAGACTGATACAAAAAAGTAAAGTCAGACATTTTAGATACTTACCTCTTTAGCCAAAACTAAACGTTTCCTTCCACGTGTCATTCGAGGACTTGGTAATGGAATGTCATTTACATTAACAGAACCTGTAAAATTTTTGTATTTTAAAAATGGGTGTTAAAGTTTAAGAAATTCAATTAAGAATAAAACATAATTCTAATTATACACACATGCACAATAAAGGGCAAAATAGGGAAATTTGTGTATTCAACAGAAGCCTTTCACAGGCTGGAAAATACAGTATATCCCATCCAGTCCACATTATCTAAGTCTAATGGCCTAGCAGAAAGTTATGTTCAAATAGCAAAATTGATCTTAAGAAATTAAGCTCTGAATCACAGAGATGTCAGATTGGCACTTCTAAATTGGAGTAACACACTATGTGACAATTTGCTTTCTTCAGCTCAATCTCTTTGGAAGTTCTACATGAAATTTAATACCTATACATCCTGCTATTCCAACAGATAAGACTAAGTGAAAACAATTCACATCTCTATCGAACTAAGTCTGCCAGATTGTTGTTAGCTCTTCAGGTTATATTTGACCAGAAAATGATAATAGTACATCATTTGACTTTCTTGTCTTCATACTCAAGCATCAGTCAAAATGTAAAACCATATTTATCTGCACCAGAACAGAAATCCACTTTCCAGAAAATTTGAACTTATAAACAAACTTTTATCATTTGTCATTTTTTTTTTTTTTTTTTTTTTTTTTTTTTTAATTGTAAAGAAAGATGTCACACACAGCTTACATATTTCTACTTTCACTTAACTGTTTACGCAACTCTATAAAGTTTTTGTGTAGATTCTAAAATTAAACTACTGCTATCTATATAGTAACTTTGATATTATCTTATTTTTATAACATTTAAATTAACCAGATGTTACAGATTTTTTTTTTTTTTTTTTATTAACATTAACTATGCTATACAATAAACATTTTAATTTCTGACATTATTATCAATGTAAAAAGAAGCAGCCACATAAATTCTATATATTTTAGCTTACAAAGTGCACTTTTGACACCAGGAAATGGATCAAAACTTACCAATGTGCATTATATGCCAATTACAAAAACAAAAGATTAAAAATTTAGAAAAGATGATGATCATATTGAGATTTCTACATTGATGGACGGGGTATTAATTTACAAAAACAGAATTTTTATTAGTAAACTGCATGAAATGTACTAATATTATTTTTAAAAGTTTTTATTTTTATTATATACATCATGAAAATTTCTTTGCAAAAAAGAAGATGTGCATAATATGGCAAAAATACAGCAAAATTATAGGTGTGCTTAATATGCTGACATATATGTTATGTTGATAAAATTTATTTAAATATTTTTAATATAAATGGAAATTATAAAGATTTCAAATTTCTATTGATTTTGTCAAAAAAAATCTCTGCCTGACTGCTTATTATTATAATTATTTTGCAGTGAAATATGACAAAGGTACATGTTTTAATGACGCATATATGAGGCATACTTTAGGAAATTACTAAGAAATGGGAAGAATGATAATTAAACTGGATATTGATTATATCATCATCACTTTTACTTCCATTTAGTTGCTTTGTGATTGATATATTTTTTTTAAACTAATACTACTACTAACACACATACACACACCGGATATCCGGCTCCTGCTGGATGTTCTGTTTATTTGGCACTCAAACTGGATATTCATTCCAGCCAAATATTTTAATATCTGTTTTCTGGATAGTGAAACATTTGTTAAATTCTGTTTTTTTTTTTTTTTTACATAAAAAAAAGTACAATTAATTTGCTCCTTGCTAACTTTATCTTATTAAAAAGCAATGTTAACAAAAATAAATACTCATATTTTTTCGCAATTATGAAATTATAATGTTTATATGTAACTGAAGATATATTTAAAATATGACAACAAATTATTTATAATTAAATTTCATTAAAGGTAAATTGTGATGTAGGAACATTAGGTGCTCAGCATTTTCAGGCTGTAATTTGTTACATTTTTTATCACAAATATTTCCTCCTTCTGAAAATAAACGTTCACTTTCAATGATTGTAGCAGGGACAGACAAGTGATACTTTGCTGTCAAGATAATATTCTTATTATGTCTTCTCTGTTTATTTTTTTGCCACCATGTCAATGGATTGTCCACCTTTGGTATCACTGGCTGTGATAAGTAGAGATTCAATTCATTTGAATGTTTTGATGATAAACTTTCAGTAGATGTACTTGTTTCTGTTTCTCTAGCAATTTCATTCAAACATTGCCAAAATGAACTGTGCACTTTCTTAGAGAAAAAATTATTCATTTCTTTTTAAACATTCATATCTATATTATCAATATCACAATCAATTTTTTGCAATTTTTCTGTAAGAACAAATTTTAATTAAAAATAACAAGTTTTTCATAAAAATACCCCTTTCAATTTTTTGCTGAAAATGATCTTTCATCAAACATGTAATGTTGGATAAAAATGCCTATTTTTCTAAATATTATTAAGAAAATTACACATATATAAGAGATTCTTAATAATGTATTTTATTAAAATAACAGTCTATAAATCTTTTTAGAATGCAAATGTTTTAAAACAAAAATATTTTATCTAAGGAGTTAAAATGTGAAAATATGTAATTCATATTTTTTTTTTCACATGTGCCATCTATTTGATTTGGCTGATTTTTATTAATGGACATAGTTTGTAAGGAATCCATTTAATAATAAAAAAATAGGTGTTTTTATTTTTATTTATTTATTTTTATTTTACTTTGTTTATTTATTTCCTGTTAGTTAATTGATACAATGCATCTAAAAAAACATCAAGATACTATCTAAATCTGGTGTTAGAGACTAAAGAAAGGGTAGAAAAAATATAGACATGTAAAATTAGAAGTTTTATAAGTAAAAATGAAAAGGCAAAATACAGTAGATTCCCTCAAATCCGCACAGCTTGGGACCAGAAGTTGTGCGGTTTTTAGAATTTTGCGGATTTCTGGTCGTTGCTTTATTTACATTTTTTAAACAGTAATTTGAGTGCAATTAATAGTACATTTGGAACTATGATGAATGCTTACAATATAATAAAATATTAAATTAAGTAATAAACTAAAACAATAAAAATTTAGATAATTTTTAAAATGATTAACATACTAATAGCAAAGGTCAAGTTGATAATCAATAATGCATGATTAAATATTCATTATAAAGTTTAAAAGTATTTTTCCTAAATTATTCAATAAAACTTGCCTCATAAAAGTACATTACTAATTCACATCAATATCATAAAATAAGGATTTTTCTCCAAGTTTAGCCAGGCTTAATAACAAAAAAAAAAAAATCTTGATTAATGCATAAATATATTTGGTAAGAAGATTGTGATTACCAGTGATATCAACAATATCTTGAATTCCCCCCCCCCCCCAAAAAAAAAAGAAAAAAAATCTTAATTCATGAATGGAGTATTGTTAAAAAAATTACAAATTAAAAAATATATGGAATTGATACAAAACTAAAAAAATCAAATTTTGTAGCAATATCCAAACTGAAAGTTTCATTGTTTACATCCATAAAATATGTGCGGATTTTAGAGAGTTGTGGATTTCTGGTTTGTGGATTTGAGGGAGTCTACTGTAATATTAAATTTCAGTATTACATTTCAATATTTAATTATTACTATGCATTTGTTTTAAGTAACTTTGACTTAATAAATGAATTAAAATATATTAATACTCGCATAATATAAATTACAATAATTATTTTTTTTTCTTTAAACAAACATAACATTGATATTGAAATATTATTAAAATTAAAAATGTGAAATTATTCGGCCGGATACCAGATATTTGGTAAAAATTCACATCTGGTGCATCTCTAACACACACACACACATTGCTGTAATTGGGCGGGAACGCGTGGGAGCGCCGTTCCCAGAAATATTGGATTTGTCACTGAAAAAAAAAAAAAAAAAAAAAAAAAATCGCTGGCGAGTGCAATTTTTTTTCTTGAAACAAAACGTTAATTTTTGCTAGTTTTAAAATCGCGTGCGAGCGCAATCTATTTTTTTTCTTCAAGTAAAACATTAATTTCTGCAAGTTTTAAGAAGATCTGTTTCTAGTTAACAAGAAAGCAGATAGTTCGACCAAGCTTTGAAGCCGTCGTGCTGCCACCAATCATTGAATATTAGGCCTGAGCACTAGCACAAAAATGGTGGCGACCGAAAACGGATGTTTTAAATGTGTGCACGGTCCCTAAGTTTTGACCCAAGTAGTTTTATAAACGATTTCTTAGACTTCTTTAATCTCCGATAAAAAAGCGAAAAAACTTTAAAAAAAGAAATATTGGTACCAAAGTTGAATAAAAAAAAAAAAAAAAAAAAAAAAAAAAAAATTACACACGCGAAAAAAAATTCGCTATAGCAACCGCCATTTTTTTTTTTTTTTTTTTGTCGGTGCTGAGGTTTAGTATTCAGGTGGCGAAGGTTCTGAACTGACGTTAGTTGCCTTATTCTTATTGAATAAAAGCAAGTTACAATACTATAAAAACTTCAATACAATAATTATAACTGTTAATAATAATTTAAAAAAAATTGCTTTTGGTTAAATGTTTCAAATTGTCTTTTAGCAAAAATTCGGTAGCATCATAATTATGAAAAATTGAGTTCCCATAAATATTTTTTTCCAATTACAGCACTGCACACACACCATACAAAAGAAAAAAAGCAGGAAAAGAAATCCAAGTTTTGATCGCACTTATGTTATAGCAAACACTCCTAAACAAAAGAAAATATTAATTATTGGTATGTTAAGTAGTACTATATATCTATTAAGAAATATAACATAATGTTGCTTCAAATAAGAACTTTTTAATATAATAGCAAAAAACAATGAAAATAGTTGGAAAAAGACAAATATGAATAATGGAAAAGCAATGAAAGTCCAGTTTAATTAGGTAAATTGACATTAGTTTTTACTGTAACTTCCAGAAAACCCCCATGAAGGTTCATTTCCAGGAAAGAAAACACCCAAGGTGATACACAGAAATAAGAAAGCAATACATTAAAGATTTAATAATAAAATTCAATTTCTGAAAACAATGCAAGAAAAAAAATATTGTAGATCCATCTTTATTTATTTACTTTATCTTTGTTAATGCCAGCATAAATCAGTATAAACTTTTTTGATTTTTGAAGGCAGGGGTAGATTAAAAAAAGAGGATATTTTCAGAATATAATTTCACATCATAACATACACTATTCCTAATATTGTGAAAATTCAATTGAAATTATTCTTAATTTTACTTTAATCTATACTAAAAGAATAGATAATTTTTAATACAAAAAAGTTTTGATATTTTTCTAAGTTAAAAATGCTGATATTCAGCAACATTTATCTGATCTGTGCAGGTATCAGAATAATTTTCTTTAGGAAAACGTAAGCTTACAAAGAGGAGACAAACCATTCTTCGGAAATAATGATAAAAAAGAAAAGTGTGCCTTAAATTTCAGTTTCAATTTAAATGACAATATATGGAAAAAGTAATATTATTATTTTAAAGAGCATGAAAGGGCAAAAATTTTATGGCTAAGTACAGAAAAAAATTGTTTTTAAAAATCATAGCAAACGCGGTAGCGTTTGGTATAATATGTTTAAGAAATAGAAAATGCGAATGTCTTTTCAAAATTTCTAGCAAACCAGTTGACATACGACAGTGATTTTAGTTTCAAAAGATAGAACTCGACGAGACGGAAAAAATGATAGCATTCAAAAAATTATCGCAGTTTACTGTAGTTTTTTATTTAACTTTTAATGAGAAAATAAAGACGAAAAGTTCAACAAGCAATAGCTAATATTATTATGGATGGATTAACTTCGTTTTTGGTTTATTTTTATCGTCTTGATAAAACTTAGAAGTTTTTTTTTTCATCTTCGTATGTTTGACGGTTTCTGAGAAAATCAAATTTATGTGTTAAACCTCCAGTTGAATATTGTCTTTTGCTGTTGCGATTGTAGTTTTTTTTTATTCATTGCCACCAAGTTTAATATAAAAATTGTCATGTATGTATCATAATTCATTCAAATTAAACAAATCACGTGAAAAACATAGTTATTTGTTTTTATTGCGGAGCTTTTAGTTTCAGTTCTTTAAATAATAAAGTTGTGAACGCAATGTTATTATTTTTTTGGTCGAATACATAATTATTGTTTCAAATAACATGCATTTATATGACCATGGGATAATTTTCTCGAGTGTCCTAACATTTTGAATTTTAGGGTACTTCTAGGTTATCCCGTCGAAGAAAAAATTATCGCCAAATTTTAAGATTAAATGCCAATAATGGATGATCGTGAATGTCACATTCAATGACATTAAATACGATTCACGTGTTTAGAATGTCATTAAGCGATTTTTATTTCGGCTTTTTGTTTGTATTTTTATTAATATTTTACTAATTATTTCTTTTTCCTTTATTTAAAATAAAAAATTATGTCAATGTGTATAATTTGACTATTAGTTTGGCGATTTGTATAATTTGGCGAAATTGGTCGACGGGATAACAGAGAAGTACATATTTTAGTAGTAGAAAAAAAATGAGGAAAAAACAAATACATATCGGAAAAAAGTATCTGGGAAAACTAAAATTTCTCCTCAGGAACTAAATGTAAGGTTTTTAAATTATGATCATATAACGTCCTAATTTACACAAGGAAAAGATATAGAGTAAAACAAAAACTTCACATTCTGTCCATATCTTAAATAGCATTCAATTGATTTTAAATAGGGATGTAATGTCAAATATGCATTAGGGTACTTACATGGCACGAAAATTTTGTTATTTTGTCTGATAAGATAACCGGGCTAATGTTTATTATTAAAAATATATATATATTTACCTTTATTTAATTTTGTTAAATTTTATAAATCGTTTCATTCTGTAGTTATTAATTACCCTTTTCAATACTACTTGATTATCCCGTCGACCAATTTCGCCAAATTTTACAAATCATCAATTTATTCACCATGTAATTCATATTGACATAATTTTTATTTTAAATAACGAAAGAAGAAATAAATTAGTAAAACATAGAAAATAGTTAATAGAAGTACTACTTATCCCGTTGACCAAAAAACCATCGCCAAACTATAATATTATATGCCAATAATGGATGATCGTGAATGTCGAATCCAATGACATTAAATAGGATGCACGTGTTTAAAACGCATTAAGGGATTTTTATTTGGACTTTTTATTTGTATTTTTTATTAAGATTCTACAAATTATTTTTTTGTGTTATTTAAAATGAAAATTATGTCTATATGTATAATTTCGCTGTGAGTTTGGCAATTTGTATAGTTTGGCGAAATTGATCGACGGGATAACTAAGTAGTACCTTAATATATATGTATGTAATTGAAATTTGAAAACTAAGCTTTTGCGAAATTGGCGTTAGAAGAATATCGCACAATGTCGTGCATATATGGCATCTGTGCCAGGAAAGCATCAAATGAAAAAAACACATGGTAATGTAAAAAACTTTTGTGATGGTGTGAAGTGAATGTAACATTTACGATCAGCAATTATTGGCATTTTAAAGTATTTTTGTTTGAGATATTGTCGAAAAAGCACTGCAAAGATATACTTTCCATTTCCAAATGTACTAAATTTCAAATTATGAAAAAAAAAATCAGAGTTTACTTAAAACCACGCATAAAAATTATAATAATTATCCTAATTTTTCTAATAGAAATTCTCAATTTTCCGTTATTAACAAACGCTACTTTAAAATCGCAAATTTAATCGACTAAATCGCCAAGTTGCATAATGATCATCACCACTGAATATATAAATAATGCCATATTTGCAAACTTATCGGTCAAAAAACAGTGGAACCTTGGTTTACGGCCCCCTCTGTTTTTGACAAGTTCGGTTTATGACCAACTTCAGGGATCAAAATTTTACTCTTTCGGCGTAGGATAACTCGATTCGCGACCAAAGCTGTCGAATAGTTCAGTTAGCAACCCTCACATAACTCTTGTTATAGGTCAAGTTTGGAGTAAAGTGTGCGTATCAGAGTGCTTTGTGACCTTCAGTACAGTAAAAAAATTAACTTATTGTTTTAATTTTAATCAGTTTCGCAAAAATTTTAGCTTTTATTATGACTTCTAAGAATAAAAAAGCATTTATTGATAGCAGTAGTAAGAAGCTTAATCGAATTACTGATCAAATATGAAAAGAAGTAGTGGCAAAACTTAAGAACGATGATAGTGTAATCAAAATAGCTAAACAATACGATGTAGATGAACCGTCGATTACTCGAATGATAAAGAACTAGTCGGATATGGTAACCCCAAAACTATTTTCTATCTCATGCATTTAATGCGTCAAAATTCATTATTACAGTGCCAAAATCAAATGACAGTCATATGCTCACCGTAAGGATTCTAAAGACATTAAATTCCGAACATTAGTTTTTGAAATAGGACTGTTGCGGATATCGGGAAAAATACAGCATATATGCGACATTTGTTGGGAGGTTTACCCAAAACACGCAATGAGCAATAATATATATCAAAGTGTGCCTAAATCTCAAGTTTGATGAAAATTTGTGCATTAATTCCTGCGATAGAGATATTGTGGTAATCGGAACAATTCAGCATAACAGTGCCATGTGTTTGGTTATTGAAACCAAAACGTAAACAAAGGCAATTCATATAAAGATGAATTTGATGTTTGATGAAAATCCGTGCTTTAATTCTTGAGATAGAACTAGTGCGAAAATAAAGAAAAATGCAACACGATTAAGCCATCTGTTGAACGATTTAAATCAAAATGTAAACAGCATCAATTTATATCAGGGATTACCTGAATCATGGCCCACTAGAACTAAAGGCCTGTCTATTTGAGATTAATGTAGGAAGTCTCCCGCCAGAGGACGCTGATAGTTTGCCTAAGTTATTCAGACCAATCATGTAAACCCTGAACCAAAACAATGACACATGTGCAAACATGTGCACAGAACAGAAAGCAGCTTATTCAATGCTAATTTGGGCAGGGTTTGCGTCACGTGGACTTACACGTGGTTCAATGAAATGGTTCAAGGTTTGAAGCTGAATCCAGCTTCACTTTTTCGGCGGATTTTCGCGAAATGGCTTGGCTGGTACTATATAGTCGGCGTTGCCTGAATATAAATTTTTTTAATCCCATGCATTAGTTCTTGAGATAGAGTGCCCAAAAAATTTATATCACATACAGAAATTCAGATACAAGAATGGATCGTGAACTGAGGTTCCACTGTATATTATATAAAAATTTAATTACAGCTGGTGATTTCAATGTAAATTTTACAAATAATACTAGAAATGAATTTTCAGTATATTTTCATCCTTGATTTGACATAAATCTATTAAGGCTGTATTTCGAGCGACTTTCTCCAAGGAAGATAACTTAACCTATAATTTCCCTGAAAATGTCCTAGAATATTATTCAATAATTGGAATAAGCTATTTCAATAGATATCAGGAAGGAGAAATAAAAATATTTTACTTAATTTTTTTTAAATTTAAATGGGAAAACTCGTTTTTATGTGCATTGACTATAAAGTTATGTTTAGCGACCTTTGGGTGACATGATCACAAAAATCGCGCTAATGGCCGAAATATTTCATATTTATAACATCTGATTTTTAAAACAAGTAAATAAGAATGCCACAAATCCTATGCGAAAAGAATTAAAATTTCTATTCGCATTATTTTTCTACAAAATATGTATTATCTAAAATTAATTGAATCTGTCAATTTCTGTACGAATAAATTAAAATTAATTTAGTTTTTTCACGTTTTTTGTCCATTGATTAAATAGTTTAATATTGAGCGAAGTAAGAAAAAGTACTGGGAATATTTAAAAGCAACTGAGATTTTCTTATATTCAATATATAATTATCAAAAAATTTAAATGACTAGTATTAAAAAATGCTCTGACGAGCACCAAAAAAGGTTAATATGTTTTAAAGTATGAAAAAGTGTTTGACAAGAACTTCTAATGGGGAATGAGAAAGGACAAGGGGTCCCTTCTTGGCTGCAATTCTCTGTCAATGCCAAATTTGAAAAAATCATATTTGCGCTTTTTCCATATAAAAGAAATCTGCGTAAAACTTTCAATCGTGCTTTACATGTTAACTGCATTGTTGACTCTGCATCAACTGCACTACAAATCAGTTTTCTGTGCTGTTTTACACTGCGACAGTTTATGGTGGGACAACGTGAATGTGATACGCTGCAGGCAGTGTTGAATGCAGGGGGTGGGCCGGGGGGACATTCCCTCCCGAAGGTATCAAATGCCCCCCCCCCCCCCTCCCAATAAAATTTGAGATTTTGTCTTTTTATTGGTAAAAAAATATGATCCCCTTAGAACTCTATTCTATTAAAGCCACAGAAGACCCCCCCGGAGAAAAGCGTCTGAATTCAACACTGGCTGCGGGAACTATGGTTTTTGGCCCTGTTTTGCTTTACATTCATGTTTAATCACCCTTCGTCTTTTCTAATTATTCCTTTACACTATGCAATTTTATTGTAACAGTGACTGATTTCTTTTATATGGAAAAAGCGCAAATATGATTTTTCAAATTTGGCATTGACAGTGAATTGCAGCCAAGAAGGGACCCCTTGTCCTTTCTCTTTTTCAATTAGAAGCTCTTGTCAAACACTTTTTCATACTTTAAAAACATATTAACCTTTTTTGGTGCTCGTCAGAGCATTTTTTAATACTAGTTACAAATATAAATAAGTTAAAAGTGTAACTGAAACATGTAAGCTAAATTTAAATCTATTTTATAAATTATATCTTGCCACAGTAATCAGTACAATGCTACTTTTATTTACATTTTTTGTTTGAATCAAAGCAATAAAAGTTAAACACTGAGGAAATACAAAAATTATATATGCATGAATAATAAATATTAAATCCAATTCTTGGGAATAGTTAAACTAAAATTAAAATTTCAGTTTATCCTGTAAGTTCAGTTTTTTAGTAAAACAAATACTATTGGAGATTTGTTCAAGTGCATATTTAAAATGAAATGTGAAAATTATTATTATCACAACTTGTAGTTATCTATAGTTTAATGATGGTTTGACTTAAAAAATTCTCATGGTTAGAAGCACATATTTTAGTCAAAAGCTCTCAGGCCAATTAAAATTAAGTTAGTTTTAATAATAACAACAATTCTTCTGCCAAAAAAAAAAAAAAAAAAAAAAAAGTTAGATTAAAAAACTGGCAAATTCATACAAAAAAGCATGTCTTTATTTTGGAAAAAAAATTGATATAGAAAATCTTAGTTCACAGGGCCACCAAAAACAATGACAGAACTTACTCTTTTAATGTCACAAGTAATTGAAAGAAATTGAATATTTCTCATTAAATCTAGTATGCAAAGATGAATTTGGGAAATATAAAATGGATCAAAATATATTAATAATAATAAAATCTTACTTTTAAGTAATAGAACTCTTAAGTTTTGAGGCTTAGGTGCATTTTCAGCATTATTCACACTATGCATCTGAAAGAAAAGATACACGTTTATAAATAACAAAATAAAAGATTTAAAATTAATTGTTTGCAAAGTTAAAAATATGATAGAAACCATACATGCAATAAAATGCCAAGATTGTAACAAAATAACAGTAACAATAATATGTTGTTCAAGTAAAGTATTTTTAGCATCCGATGCTATTTCTTTCAGACAAGCTAAAAATGTCGTGTCATCAGCCCTGAATTTTCTAGTCAACCGATTTTGATAATTATTTTTTTAAATGAAAGCTATTTATTTGTAGTTGTGCCCATTTTAATTATTTTTTAATTTATTTCCATTTTTATATTTTATTTTTAATTTTAAAAGCTTTTTCATGACATTTCTTCAAAATGGTGGCAACACAGTTTAGCTTTTCTCTCGATAATAAAAATTTATTTTCTAAAATGAGTGCGTATAATTATGCACTAATTGAGTTAAAAAATATATATATTTACTGAGAAATAATATTAATAACGTAAATAAAATGACAGAAAATAATATATGATAAAAATTAATGTTTAAATCAAAATAAGAGAAATTTCAAATGAGGAAAATTATGTCATTCAGCAACCAGATAAAAGGGAATTACAATATTGTTATGGATGCCTTTTTCATAAACAGTAACTTTTAAAGAACATTTGAAGAGAAAATGACGTCACTATTTAAAACACCGTATTTTTACTCATAACGATATTAGGTACTACTCTGTTATCCCATCGACCAATTTCGCCAAATTATACAAATCGCCACATTAATAGCCAAATTATACATATTGACATAATTTGTATCTTAAATAACGAAAAAATAAATAATTAGTAGAATATTAATAAAAATATTAATAAAAAGTCGAAATAAAAATCACTTAATGACATTTTAAACACATGAATCGTATTTAATGTCATTGAATGTGACATTCACGATCATCCATTATTGGCATTTAATCTTATAGTTTGGCGATAATTTTTTGGTCGATGGGATAACCTAGTAGTACCCGATATTATTGTTTTTTCTTTTTTTTTTTTTTATTTTAAATAAAGCTATTTTTCTGTGAGTGCATATAAAATAAAATTTCTGGATTTCGCCGGCACTCATATTAAAATTTTAACTGTAGATGTGCGAATATTTGAATGCAAAATTGTAACTGGCAAATTTGACATTTACTTTGTAAATATATTTATTATATATTGATTCAATAATGTAATTACTTTTGCTTTTTTTAAAACTAAATCGATCGGGTCTTTTAAACATTTCATTCGTCGAATTCGACGGTATTCCATTCGTTTTATTGTTAAATTGCATTTCCTTTTACTCAGAGTCTATAAAAAAGCGTTTAAACTAAAGAAAAAATCCGTTTTTGATGAATCTAGTCAATGAAGAAGTAGCACGTCAAATTGTATCTCTTTATTATTCCGCAATTCCAATGTCTCAGAGAGAAATTGCTATTCAATTGGGTATTTCACGCCGTTCTGTTTGCTATTATATTGATAAACACAAGAAAAATGAAGTTAGTTCATTGCAATCTAAACGGGGTCGCCCTTCTAAAAAACCTCTATCGATTTTTTTTTTCTAATCGGAGGCGAAACTGAATTCTACAATGGTAGAATCTACATTAATCTTGTTTTTTATTTTTTATTTAATTTCCTTTTAATAAGGAAAACATAAAAGAATTAATAATTATTAAAAGAAAGCAAATATTGTATCAAATCATAACCTATTTAAAAAATGACTCTAAAAAAACTACTTTTGAAATTAAAAGACTATCATGCTATAACAGCTGCAATACATCTCAATTTGAAATCAAATTAATGCCCAAAGAGTTCAAGGGAGTGTGTGGGTGTGTGGGAGAAGGATTTGAAATCAATTATGTATGTATATATATAAAAATAACATGGATCTGTTTATCTGGAAGCCAGCAAACTAGAAAAATATTTCTAACTGACTGATTTCATAATCTTTCCGGAAAAAAGTACCAGTCTGACATGTGCATTGCTTGATACATTACAACGTGCTAGGTATAAAAGGCTATACATATATAACATTATCAAATTTTTGGCAATTCTGGATCCACCACTCTACTCCACCTTCCCAAAATAATATCGCTATCAATGTCTAAAAATTCATTTTCAAAAATTTATTTCTTTTGCTTGGGGTGATATATAAAATGAGTTAAATTTATTTTTTGCACACTTTATTGATTCAAATTATGAGGAATCAATAAAATATCATTTTACATGTGAAGTAACTCTATATGAAATAACACTTAAAATAAATAGTTACTATTTGAAACAATTTTATAATAGCTTTTTGCAACAAAATGCATTCCAACAGTAATAATGTTTTTTTGGGCTTGTCCTGCATAAGGGTGGGAAATAGAACAAATTATCAACAAATAGGATGGACAATATTTTTCTCTTTTATTTACTATTAAACATATGAAGAAGATTTGGAATGCCAAACATCGTGGTATTCCAAATTTTGGAATTAAATAGTTTTATAATCATTTAATAATTTTAATAATAACTTTGTATTTTCTTAAAAAATGATAACAATCTTTAAAAATAAAAAAAAAACAAAGTAATATTTTTATGTAAAAACAAAGTTATAAATAAAAAGAAAAAAAAATGTTTGAATCAAAAATGATACTGTATTCTCCCACATTACCCGGCATGTCGGAAAAACTCGAGGTACACCAGCATGCTGGAAAATATGAGATTTGGTTATTGGAAGATGGGCTACTGATTGTGGTTTTTCTAATAACATTTTTAAGTTTAATGAAAAACATCAATACTTATTTTTCTTTCTTTTTGTCTCTCTCCTTCTCTGTATATATTAATTAATATTTAAGTGATTATTAAGTTTTATTTACCTTATTATTATGCAAAATTTGCATGTATAACATTTCTACTCCAGTATGACGACATTAAATTAAACTATTACATAAAATTAATTTTTTGATACAAGAAAAGCACATATTTTTGTCTTTATAAATTTAAATAATTATTATATTTTCTTATTTTATGGATAATAAGAACATTTCTTTTCACATAATAATTTATGAGATAATCTATTTTTACATTGTAAATATTGGATGGGTACTGTAGAAGAGCTTCTTGTCAAATGGTATGTGACACATGAAACACGTTTTTATTCTCTTTATATAAGAAAGGTAAATTAAATAATTAGAAAAATGAAAAAAACTCTATATCGCACTTTTCTTTCCCAACAGCATAGTCACTGCTACAGAATGCAGCTAATGAACCACATCCCTTTTTGTTTTCGAAATTCCTCGCTTTTTTCGGCATGCAGGGAAAGACCAGGGACTCACATTTAAAAAATCTGGTCTTCCTTGAATTTTGAAGCGTGCTGAGTAATGCGGTAATAATATCAAAAGACAACTATTCCCTTCCTCTAGAGATCTCTTGTAATATGTGCCAACCCACCCTCTCACCCCTCCTAAAAAAACACCATTATATATGCACAATCAGTAACTTGATATTATCATATACGATTTGAAATGGAAACCTTTTTAGTTAGATTTGGGTGTTTCAATTTTTATACAGCATCATTGTTTGCAAGTGATTCCCGAACATTGCCTTTTTTTAAATTTCAAGTAATTTTTGATCTTTATTGAATCAGATTCATAATATAGGCAATTTGATAAGGACTTTGAAATTGGAAATACAGCAACTTTACAATCACATATGTTCTACAAATTTGATAAAATGGATGTTTATTTAATGCACAATTTATCCAGATAAACAGTTAATCTGGGATACATTCTGGATAAATGAATCTATATTGTGTGTATATAAATATTTTTCATGTGGGTTGCTATAATCAATAAAATGGGGTCTCCTCCGAATTCCCAAGGTGCTGGATGTATAATGCAACAGCTCTTATAATGATGTTTGGTCAAACAGAAAAATATGAAATTTAATTTCTTATTTCAGACTTCAGAGAATAATCAAATATTTTAAAAAGCAGTATTGTGCTTAAATAAAATTTTCTGAAACATATTTTAAGTCTCTAGGTTTTTGTATCTTTTCTTTATGGTTGCAAAATTTACTTTTTATGTATTAGTATTATTTCTTCTAACAATAGACGTTATTGGATTGCAGATAAATTTAGAATATTCTGTATTGAATATGGTATACATACACAAATATATATACACAATAACCAACCCGAACTTGCATTATTTGTAAGAGACAATAAATCATACTCTGCAAGTTATTTTACATGCTTTTAGGCTTTTCAAAAAAGAAAATAAAATCTTTAACTTTTCAATTGATTGAAGTATATCATAAACATTCATTTATCCATTGAAGCATGTTTAGAGTTCTTTTACAGACATTTTAAAATGATTTTTGAGGTCATAAGTTATTTTGGTTTCAGCACTGAAGAGGTTAATTATTTCATAAAGATTAAACAATTTTGATACACATAATAGTAAGAAATTTTTGTTAGAAAGCATTAAACTTTTTTTTCTTAAGTTATTTCTTGTAACAAACAATAAAAAATCATAAAATATATCACAGCCATAAATTACCTTCAATTTTTTCAAGTTCTTCTTTTCAGGAGACTTATATTCGCTTGCATCAGTTTTCTACAAAATAAAATAAATTAAATGAGCACATGTTTATGCAGTTATTTGATTTAATCCCTTAACTGTCTACTTCACAGTTGACAATACACCATATGCACAAGAATTTCCTTGTTTCATTACATCTTTTGGCTATAATTGATTTGTAATTTTAATCTTTACTTTATTTAATGACAGATTTTTTAAAAAATTAAATGTGAATATGTCAGCTTGGAAAAAATGATGTTTTGTCAACATTTTCCATTTATTGTGTACCCCCCCCCCCAAAAAAAAGTTGTGGGGGAGGGGGGTTAATTTATAACTTCCAACTTGGTGATGATAATGGTAGTCCATGCAGCATGTGCTGGGAATGAGTTACAGAAAAAAATATATAAATGATAATGGTGGAAAATACAAATATCTAACAGATAAAAACTGCTATTTCAATAAAACTAAAAACAAATTTGTACCTTTTAATTCATTCTTTAAAATCTAAGAACTATAAATCTTTTTAAATACCATAAGATTTTTAAAAATATGCTAGACCTTAGTCTTGTGGCTATTTTCACAGCAGATGCACATCTTTTTTGTGCCTAATGAAGAAAGACTAAATTCTTTCAAAAGACCTAGCACATTAAAAAATTTTTGATGGTGTTTTAAGAAGATCCTTTAGTTTTTAATGTCACACACAATTTGCTATTTAAACAAACTAAAAATAAATTTGTTCCTTTTAATTCATTCTTTAAAATCTAGGAACTAAAAATTCTTTTTAAAATACCATAAAATTTTTTAAAATATGCTAGGCCTTAGCTTTGCTGCTATTTTCACACTTAGATGGACATCTTTTTTTGTGCCTGGTGAAGAGAGGCTAAATTCTTTCAAAAGGTCTAGTGCATTAAAAAAATTTTGATGGTGTTTTAAGATCTTTTAGTTCTTAATGTTACACAGAATTTCACTTACCGTATTTTCGGGTGTATAGCCCGCACCCTGTGTATAACCTGCACCCCTAAATCGAGCAGTGCAGTAAAAAAAGTTCGTGTATAACCCGCAGAGATGCATCGGTGTATAGTCCGCGGGCTATACACCATTTACGAACGTATATTTCGACCCGGGTTCGAAATTAGAAGCCATTAGTCATAATTTTTAACACAAATTTACCAAATTTTTTTCGTGATGCATAATATCTACTTTAATTGGGCTAAAAAATTAAGATTATCAGTACCGTAATTTTCGGAAGACACGCCGCGGCGTTTTCGTGTTTTAAGATAAAATTTCAAGCGATGTGGCGTTTACGCGCATTTTTTTTTTCAAAGAAGTGTGATATTTAAAAAAAATTTCCAAAAATGAAAAAAAAAATCGGTGATAAATTCAAAATTTCGGACATAATATGTATACGTATCTTAGGTCATTGGTTCCCAAAAGGATCGAATCCTCGGAATCAATTCGAAATGCACCAACTCTGAAAAGGAACGATTCCTCTGACCCTATCTGAAATGAAACGACTCCGGAAAAGTTCGATTCCTAGAACTCGTTCCGAAATGAAACGACTCTGTAAAGGAACGATTCCTCGGAATTGTTTCGAAAAAGACTGACTGCTCTGAATCGTTCCGAAATGACATAAATCACGCACTTTTTATTCTTTGCAACAGAGTAATGTACCAACTCCGAAAAGGAGCGATTCCCTGGACTCTATCTAAAATGAAACGACTCAGGAAAAGTTCGATTCCTTGAACTCCTTCCGAAATGAAACGACTCTGTAAAGGAACGATTCCTCGGAATCGTTTCGAAAAAGAACGACTGCTCTGAATCGTTCCGAAATGTTATAAATCACGCACCTTTTTTTGTTCTTTGCAACAGGGTCGGTAGATTAGTTTTTTGAAAAATAAACTAAAAATGATCTTAAATTCAGAATTGTCGAGATTGGAAGGGTTCCGGACTTTGGATTTTGTACTCTACAAACACAATGGCTATTATACATCTATCAGTGCAATACTTGGCGATAGTTGCGACAGTTCTTCCAAATCCAGAAATAACTGTATTTAAGCAGTAAAAAAAAAAGCCTTTACAAACATGGGAGAACTCTCTAAATTTCTTGGTGTAGCGAAAAAAATTAAAAATTTCGATGTTTTTTTCAAATTTTTTATGGTTTAAAAATTGTAGAAAAAATATCACGATTTCCAATTTCTTTAAAAAAAATCTTTGTATAACCCGCACCGTGTATAAGCCGCAGCGGCTTTTTCGAAGGTTTTTTTCTTGTATAAGCCACGGACTATACACCCGAAAATACGGTATATTTGTTTCTTTATAATCTGCTTAAAAAACAGAAATGTCATTAATTTTAGGTAACAGTGGTAGAAGAGTATAGAGAATTCTGTGCTAAAACTTTCTTTTTTTCTATAAGCACAGGGCTTGTGAAAAAGGCATTCTTCCATTATATATATGTCTATAGAAAATAATCTATATTGCAAATTTGATGCAAACAGTGATAAATTCAAAAGATGACCTGGGTGTGAGATAAAATCTCATAAATAAATAAAGCTTAAAATATTATTATTATTGGCTTTGCACATCGATGCTGTTTAAATGTAATTCTATATTTATTTTATGACAGTGCTTTGTCTCACACATTTATCGGCACTTTTTCCATATCTTCATGCAGATTTGCTGATGTGGTCTTTTATGCTGTTGGCATGTATTAAGATGTCATCAATGTGTTTTTGTCTTCTGTCCCTGACATACTCATTATGCAAAGGCTGATATCTTGGGGAAGTGTGTGTTTGTCTTGCTTGTATGATTCAGTATTTACCTTTTAAAGTCTGCTGCATTTATTATTATTTTTTTTTTATTAATTTGCCGCAACTTTTAGTTTAACTAATTAATTTATATCTTTATGTTTAATTACTTTGGTAACCCTATAATTGTCATTTATATACAAAAGCCTGTTAATTTTGAAATCAGAATTGGTTGTGATGATAAGATGAAATTCTCTTTAAAATTTTTATCAAGTGTGGCTTTGGCCGGCGCACTCCTTTAAAGGGAATCAGTGATGTTCTATGAAAGAATTATGCTGTGGTATTAAAGACTGGTAGATAGGCAATTTATTGTCATCACATATGTATTTAAATTTCATGTACGGTTTTCACTTTTTAAAATCAGATGTATTGGTTTAATTAATTTATAATTCTCTTTTAAAGATTTTTTTTTTTTTTTCCCAAATACAGTGAAACCTCCGAATAAGGGACACCTATGGGATCGGAACTTTTGTCCCTTAAATAGAGGTGTCCCTTATTCGGAATTATTATTATTTTTTAATTTAGTCATCCAGAAGGATATAAAAATAACAAAACATTAAAGGTGAATTTTGATGTATTTGAAGATCAGATTTGATGATCAGACACAAAAGGAACAGAAAATTAATTAAAGTTTTTAGTTGATTATTAAATCATTAAATGATTTGTTGAAATATTGGCTTTATTTTTTATGCAAACTGTGCCCATGCAAAAAATATAGTAACATTTAAAAGAATTTTACTTAAAGTAATCAATCAAAAGTGACTGCACCAAGGGTAAGATACTATTGTTTTCCAAATTTCAATTTTTCCCTATAAAATTCAAGTGTTTATTTATCATACTTATAAGTTTTAGTTCTTCATTATCAGCAGTATTTACAAGAAAAGATATTCAACTACTTTACTTATTTTAAAGCAAAAAATTTCTTAACTGCTCTGCTCAACAAGTGAAAAACGTTGTGACAAATTTACGAATTTGTTTTTTAACGGATAGGTATAAAATTAGAACGCCTGATTATGGAAGCGATTTGGAATTGAATTGTGTTTTCAAGTTTTGAATAAATTATCTGTTGAATTATAAATGATGTTGATATCGTAACAAAGACACTTTTCACCTTTATTTGAGTAGTTATTCTTCTTTCTTGTATAAATTCGTTTCAAAACAACCACATCGGCAATATTTTCTAAAAAATCTATTTCGTTATAAAAAAAAAAAAAAAAAAAAAAAAAAAAACAGAAATAACACTTTGATTACATAGTTTCTAAACAACAATGCCTGCTAGTTTCAGGTATTTCTGAATAAAAATAAATTAAAACTTCTGTCGTAAATGATTCTCTTTTAGATTTAAGAACAACCAGCATCTGTAAAGTTCTTAATTTCTCAACTATCTTTTATTCTCCCCTTTCCCTTTCAGAATCATCCACATAATTTTGAGCATTACTTTCAATGAGGATAAACGCACTGAAATCAAATCAGAATTTGGGGTATTTAAATGCTCGTCAATTGTGTCTTATGTCTCTATATCAACATGGGTGTCTGTCTGATAAATTAACAAAAATCTGTATTTTCATTTTCATCACAAATAACTTCATCATCTGAAATGCCAAAAACCAGGCCCTTTAATCTCATTTTCAAGTGTCCCTTATTCAGAAGTAAATACATTACAAGTCCTATACCAAGAGACTGGGACCGGAAGTTTTTATCCCTCATTCAGAGTGTCCCTTATTTGGCAGTTTCACTGTATCTACTTTGGTGATCAATAGCTAAGACATTCATAATCTTCCAAATTCAAACTAATGATGCTGAATAAAATTAATTTGTTGTCCTCTACAAAGTTGCTTTTTCTTTTTGTTTTTAACATTCTACAAATCTATAAAATAAGAATATTCTTTTATTTTTCGCTTCAATATTAATAATTTAAATTGGCCAAAAAGAACCACAATGTAGTTATTATAGTACTTATTGTTAGGTGTTGGCAAAATAACAATAATTTACATATTTAATTTTAAACTTTTTTTTAAATCTAATCATCTATAAAAACAATAGTCTAAGAATTTTTAATCCTCAATTATCCAATAAAAAATAGCTAAATTTTATTTAAAAACAATCTTATTTTATTACTTTAAAAAGATCATTAAATATAATTTTAATTAAAATAAAAATCTTAGTTTTAATTTTTATCTAATTATACAATATTATTAATCATAATTTATAAAAATTAATTTAAAATTAATATCGTCTAATGATATTTCATTGATTTATTCAAATATTTTACCCTCGTGGCAGCAGCTGCTCTTGGCCAGTGATTGACTTACGATTTGGCCAATGAGCATGCTGGGCTTTTTAATGGTGGTATGAATGATAGTTCATCTCTTGCCCCAGTCCTGAGAATGTAAAGTTGCAGTCTGTTTTCTCTCTGGGGAACAATGGTTATTTCCTGTTAGGCAAAGGTGAACAACTTAGTTCTTAAAATTATTAAAGTTTCTAAGATTATTAAAATAATGAATAATGGACTAGTGTTAGTTTTCAAGTAACAGATTCTCACTTGGGATGAATTTTTCATAAAATTATAAGGATGTCACTGCTTTTACAATTGCCAGAAAAGGTCTGGCAACAGAGTTAAATATTTTCAAATTCTGGAAAACAAGAGGAAGTAAATGAAAGCCCGTATTCAGATATCAGTTGCAGTCTTCAAGGCATCTGTAAAAGTATTTCTCACACAAGCTTCATGTATTGAACCATTCAACGATCTTGTGTTTGGAGCGACATGGTAAAGTGCCTAATACAGTAAACTCCCTAAAATCCACACATAATTTACAAATGTAAACAATGAAACATTCAGTTCAGATCTAGGGACAAATTTTAACTTTTTTAGTTTTATATCGATTCCATATTTGTAATTTCTGTGAATATTACTGAATTCATGTTTTTTTTTTCTTTTTTTTTCTTCTTTTAATGAAGGAATAATAAATTTATTTCTGAAAAAGTTCAAGATATTGCTGATGTTACTTCTAATCACAATCTTCTTACCAAATATATTTTGTCTTTTTTTGTTAAGTCTGGCTAAACCTGAAATAAAACTTCTTTATTTTATGATTTCGAGGTGCATTAGTAATGTACCATTATGAGGCAAATTTCATTAAACAATTAAGAAAAATGCATTGAATATTTAATCATATAATATTGATTATTAATTTGACCTTTGCTTTTAGTATTTTAATCATTTTAAAAATTATATACATTTTTATTATTTATTTTAATATTTTATTATATTATAAGTATTCATTATAATTTCGATTGCATTATTCAAATTATTGTTTAAAAAATGTAAACAAAGCAATGGCCAGAAATTTGCACAACCTCTGGTCCCAAGCTGTGTGGATTTGAGGGAATCTGCCGTAATTATTTATTTTATCTCCTCCCACACTATCAAATCCAACATACCTCGAACATTTCCTCATAAACTCAATTTGGACAGAGAGCTTATGTTGCTTTGATTGCAAGAATTCCTCTCTATTTGAACTCAAGCATGAGCTGATTAGATAATAATTGAAGTAGTGAAAAGCATTCTTGCTGTTGCACATTAAAATGCTAGATCCTTGTCCCATCTCAAACTGTAAAATTTGGTGATATCTTATATTTTATTAATAATAACAAGTGCTATCAAAATATTTAAGTGTTTAAGTACAAATATATGTATAGTAAAATAATTACTTGATAGCATATTGGGCTAGTGCACTAGACCCCCCCCCCCTTTTTTTTTAAATCATTAATATTAGATTTAATTTGAATGTAATCATGTTTGATCAATAAAGAAATTTGATGCTCATATTTATATCTTTATTTTATGTTGTGTTTGTATATTGTTTATATCACTAGTGTGTCAAGAACACTATTCATAAAAAATATCTTAAATAGGAAAATACTGAAAAGATAATTTTTTAATTTAATAAAAGAATTTCATAAATATTAAGATTCAAAGAATTAATATTAGAAAAAAAGTTGTGGTTAAAATACTAAAATTATTTGAAGATGGATTGTATACACATATCAGTACAAAAAACCCTGAACGGGTTAAAAGCTTGTGACGCAGCACTTTATCTTATATATCTAAGAATTTTAAATTTGGGACTTAAAACTAATGATATCAAAATTTATGTGACGCTATGCTATTAATTAATATATACATATATTAAAATTTATTCATTAAGATTTGAAATTCATTAAGATTTTATCAATTACATCTTTCATAAATTCAAAATATGAATCTTAAAAGATATGATATCAAAATTTAAGTGACGCCTTGACGAGGCTTTAAACAATGTTTTAAAATTCCATTTATTTATTTATTGTCTAAATACATTTTCATATCTAAACAATACTTTTCATTTTCCAATACACTGTTAAATACATCACTTTCACTGAATATATATAATGCACTGAAATTTATTTATTTGAATAAATAGATTTACCTTTTGGGCTACGCTATCCAAAATCAAAAATAACATTTGAATACATATTTTTTGCGTCATTGTATCTATTTGCATCTATTTAACTTACTTTGGATACAATGACGCAAAAAATATTTATTCAAATGTTATTTTTGATTTTGGATAGCGTAGCCCAAAAGATAAATCTATTTATTCAAATAAATAAATTTCAGTGCATTATATATATTCAGTGAAAGTGATGTATTTAACAGTGTATTGGAAAATGAAAAGTATTGTTTAGATATGAAAATGTATTTAGACAATAAATAAATAAATGGAATTTTAAAACATTGTTTAAAGCCTCGTCAAGGCGTCACTTAAATTTTGATATCATATCTTTTAAGATTCATATTTTGAATTTATGAAAGATGTAATTGATAAAATCTTAATGAATAAATTTTAATATATGTATATATTAATTAATAGCATAGCGTCACATAAATTTTGATATCATTAGTTTTAAGTCCCAAATTTAAAATTCTTAGATATATAAGATAAAGTGCTGCGTCACAAGCTTTTAACCCGTTCAGGGTTTTTTGTACTGATATCAGTGCTTTTTTTAGGTTAATAATAAAAAGATAAAAACAAAAAATTAAAGACTAATGCAAAGAATTCATTTTCATGATTTCTGATCACCTTTAATTACCCCTCCCCACCCACTTAAAAAAAGATATTTCATATTTTATTATTAATATATGCTGTGCTACTTGATTTCGTTAAAAACAACTCTGTAGTAAAGTACGTTAGTATAAGATAAGAAAGTAATGTACATTCAGCACTGTATTTCTAAGAAAGGATTTCATAATCTATGCTGTAAGTATCATTTCTCATTCTAGTTAACTATGTTTATTCTTTACACATGATGATACATATACTGCAGATGGATTAAAATGATCAGGAATACAATATTCAGAATGTGCTGGAAAGTATTTCATAATCTATGCTGCGTGCATGATTCTTGTTAATTATGTTTCAACCTTTGTATAGGTTGGTAATATTGCAGATTGATTAAGACTATATCCGTTACAATATTCAGAATATGCTGGAAAGTGTTTAATAATCTATGGTGCACACAGGTTTTTCTTTCTTGTTAATTATGATTTGTTCTTTATATAGAGTGGTAAAATTACTGCAAATGGATTAAAATGATATGTTTACAATAATGAAAATGTGTTGGAAAGTGTTTCATAATCTATACTGTATGTGTAACTTTTCATTCTTGTTAGTTTATTTATTTTTTGCTGTTTGCACAAAACATATATAAACTAACAGGGGGAGGGGGGGGGAAGATTTGGATGGGAAGATTACTGTACAAAGATGAAACTGATAGGTTTAAAGCATTCAGAATAAAATGGAAAGTACAGTAGACTCCCTCAAATCCGCAAACCAGAAATCCGCAACTCTCTAAAATCCGCACATACTTTATGGATGTAAACAATAAAACTTTCAGATTGGATATTTGGACAAAATGTGATTTTTTAAATTTTGTATCAATTCCATATATTTTTTAATTTTTAATTTTCTCAATAATACTCTATTCATGTTTTTTTTTTTTTTTTCATGAAGGAAGAAAAATTTAAAAAAAAAAAATCAAGATATTGCTGATATCACTGGTAATCACAATTTTCTTACCAAATATATTTATGCATTAATCAAGATTTTTTGGTTACTAAGCCTGGCTAAACTTTAAAAAAAAAATCCTTATTTTATGATTTTGATGTGAATTAGTAATGTACTTTTATGAGGCAAGTTTTGTTGAATAATTTTGGAAAAATATATTTAATTTTTATAATGAATATTTAATCATACACTATTGATCATTAACTTGATCTTTGCTTTTAATATTTTAATCATTTTGAAAATTATCTAAATTTTTATTATTTTAATTTATTACTTATTTTAACATTTTATTATATTGTAAGTATTCATTATAGTCCTGAATGCACTATTAATTGCACTCAAATTACTGTTTAAAAAACGTAAACAAAGCAATGACCAGAAATCCGCAAAATTCTAAAATCCGCACAACCTCTGGTCCCAAGCTGTGCGGATTTGAGGGAGTCTACTGTATATAAACATGTTAAAGGAAAATTTTTTACTCTCGTTAATTATGCTTTGTTTTTTTGCACAGAATGGTAAAATTATTGTACATGAATGACAATAAGTTTACAATATTCAGAATGAGTCAGAAAATGCATCATAATCGATGCAGTATGCATGACTCTTCGTTCTTGTTAGTTATGTTTTGTGGGGTCATCAAGGCTTCTTGTTAGTTATGTAAGGGAGGGGGAGGAGTTTGTATCGGGTTTAAGATTTTATTAAAATTTCCATGCTCTAGTCTGTACGCATTTACATAATTTTTTTTTCTAAAAATCTTGATTTGGTTAGATAATTGTTTTTTTTTTTTTTTTTTTCGGGTTTGAATCTCGATTCAGTTCGACTTGAATTGGAATTTTCAGGTTCTTGCAGAGTTGCATTTCAAGTACTAGTTTTCAATTCTGGTCAGTGGATGGGGACAAAAATTACTTTGTCTTTCTTGAACAGATTTTTATTTCCTAATTTTTTTATTTTACTTTTTTTTTTTGGGGGGGGGGGGGATTAGATTGGGTTTCAGGTTATTCTGATCGGGTTTGAGATAGACTTCTATTGGAATTTCCATGATCTGGTCAATACATATCGACATAAATTGTTCTTTTTTTTCTAAAATCTCGATTTGATTAATTTTTTTTTTTTTTTTTTGGGGGGGGGGGGGGGATTGAATCTGGTTTCGGATTGACTTCAAATGGAATTTTCAGGTTCTTGTTGAGTTGCATTTCAAGTATATTATTTTGTCGCAGATAAATTGGGTTACAATTGGATTTTTTTTTTTTTTTTTTTTTTTTTGGGGGGGGGGGGGGGGTAGTGTTTGAACTGGGTTTGGGATAGATTTCAATTGAAATTCTTGTCAGTGTATGTGGACAGAAATTATTTGGTCTTTCTTGGACAGACTTGTGTTTCCATTGTTTTTTCCTTTTCGGGTTTGGATTAGGTTTCATGATAACTTTCAGACTCTTGTCAGTGTGTATCGGCAGAAATAATTTTCTCTTTTCCGGATTAGGTTAAGGTTCGATGGAAATTTTTTTCAGGTTTCAATCAGGTTCAATTCAAATGGAATTTTCAAGTTCTGGTCAGGTTGCGCTTTAATGGAAAATATTTTGTCCTGTATAGATACTGGGCTCCGGTTGTATGGAATTTCCTTTTTCAGGTTCAGATTAGGTTTAAGATAGACTAATTGGAATTTCCAGATTTCTGATCACGCATATATATGGAAATTAAGTTTTCTTTCCCAAATCAAAATATGGTTGGATAATTTTTTTTTTGGGGGGGGGGGGGGCGGGGGGGGGGGGGTTGAATCTGCTTTCGGTTTGACT
Organism: Maratus speculifer; assembly: GCA_964019185.1. Classification (NCBI taxonomy): domain Eukaryota; kingdom Metazoa; phylum Arthropoda; class Arachnida; order Araneae; family Salticidae; genus Maratus; species Maratus speculifer. The sequence goes on along the minus strand of OZ025292.1, from coordinate 65,509,617 downwards.
TCAAATGTAATTTTCAGGTTCTTGTTCAGTTGCATTTCAATGTATTTTATTTTGCAGCAGATAGATTGAGTTACTCTTGGAGGGATTTTTTTCTTTCTGGTTTTGGATTGTATAGGATAGATTTCAATAGGAATTTTTCGATTCTAGTCAATGTATGTCAATGGAAATTATTTTGTCTTTCTTGGACAAATTTATCTTTCCATTAAATTTTTGTTGGTTTAGAATGGGTTTCAGGATAACTTGTAGGTTCTTGTTGGCAGACTTGTATAAAACAAAAAACTTTCTGCAAATTAATTTAATGTTGGGTGTAATTCGTATTTTTTGCGCAATTCATGGTCATCATTCATGTTTTTTAAGCGATTTATGAATTTAATTTGCATTTTTGAGCAATTTATGGACATAATTCGCAATTTTTATGCGATTAATGAATGTAATTTACATTTTACATGATTTATGGACGTAATTTGCTATTTTTATGCAATTCATAGACAGAATTTGCGTTTTTTCAGCTTTCTGTTGACGAAATTTGCGTTTTTTAATCGATTTATTGACGTTATTTATGTTTTTATAGGATTTATGAATGTAATTTGCTTTTTTTACCAATTCTTGGACGTAATTTGCATTTTTTGTAATTTATGAACTTTATTAGTGTTTTTTTTCACGATTCATGGAAGTGATTCGCATTTTTTGAGTGATTTATGAATGTAATTCACGTTTTTATGCGTTTCATGGACGTAATTTGTGTTTTTTGAGCGATTCATGAATGTAATTTGCGTTTTTTATGCAATTCATGAACGCAAAACACTATTCGCTATTTTTATGCGATTTATAGACGTAATTAGCGTTTCAGCTTTCTGCTGCCAAAATTCGTGTTTTTTGAGCAATTTATGAACATAATTCCCGTTTTACTACACGATTCATAGACATAATTTGTGTTTCTCATACAATTTCTGAACGTAATTCTCACTTTTTTAAACAATTCATGGACATAATTAACATTTTGACGATTTGTGGACCCAATTCGCGTTTTTAAAACTATTCATGGGCATAATTCGCGTTTTTTATGCGATTAATGAATGTAATTTACATTTTACATGATTCATGGATGTAATTTGCTATATTTATGCAATTCGTAGATATAATTTGCATTTTTTGAGCTTTCTGTCGACGAAATTTGTGTTTTTGATCAATTTATTGACGTTATTTGTGTTTTTATAGGATTTATGAATGTAATTCGCTTTTTTTTACCAATTGTTGGACTTAATTCACATTTTTTGCAATTTATGAATGTTATTAGTATTTTTTTTGCATGATTCATGGAAGTGATTCGCAATTTATGAGTGATTTATGAACATAATTTGTGTTTCAGCTTTCTGCTGCCAAAATTCGTGTTTTTTGAGCGATTTATGAACATAACTCCCAATTTCCTACACGATTCATAGACATAATTTGTGTTTTTCATACAATTTCTGAACGTAATTCTCACTTTTTTAAACAATTCATGGACGTAATTCACGTTTTGAGCAATTTGTGGACCCAATTTACGTTTTTTATGCAATTCGCTTTTTTTGAGCGATTCATGGACATAATTCGAGATTTTTATGCGATTAATGAATGTAATTTGCATTTTACATGATTTATGGACGTAATTTGCTATACTTATGCGATTAATAGACATAATTTGCATCTTTTGAGCTTTCTATCGACAGAATTTGTGTTTTTTGATCGATTTATTGACGTTATTTGTGTTTTTATAGGATTTATGAATGTAATTCGCTTTTCTTACCAATTCTTGGACGTAATTCGCATTTTTTGCAATTTATGAACGTTATTCATGTTTTTTTGCATATTTTGAGTGATTTATAAACGTAATTCACGTTTTTATGCAATTCATGGATGTAATTTGCGTTTTTTGAGCGATTCATGAACGTAATTCACATTTTTTATGCAATTCATGAATCCAATTCGGTATTTTTATGCGTTTTATAGAGGTAATTTCCATTTCAGATTTCTGCCGCCAAAATTCGTGTTTTTTGAGCGATTTATGAACATAATTCATGTTTTACTATACGATTCATAGACGTAATTTGCGTTTTTCATAGAATTTATGAATATAATTCTCGCTTTTTTACATGATTCATGGACGTAATTCACATTTTAAGCAATTTCTGGACGTAATTCCCATTTTTTATGCAATTTGCTTTTTTTTTAGCGATTCATGGATGTAGTTCACATTTTTTATGCGATTCATGCATGTAATTCACATTTTTATGCGATTCATGCATGGAATTCGTATTTTTTATGCGATTCATGGATTGAATTAATGTTTTTATTGCGGTCTTTGCACGGAATTCACGTTTTTCGCGTGGTATTTTGTCGAAATGTTGGGTTTTTTTTAGGGATGCACCGAATAGTGATTTTTGGCCGAATACCGAATGCCGAATATTCGGCCGACAGGTGAACCGAATACCGAATATTCGGCTTTCCAAATACTTTTTATATTTCAAAATTTAAAGGTATTAAAATGTTACTTTTTAAAACAGTTTTACATAACATTTAATAAAAGAAACTTACATTTTGATAAACATGTGCTTTTTATAAGAACATTTAGTATTGAAAAGAATCTGCCTTGAGTTATTTAAGAAGCACAATTATGAAAGTTAAAAAAATTTTCTACGAATCAAAACAAGCATTTTAAAATCAAATAATGAAAAAAAGGTTGAAGAAAAATTTTATAGTCTGATAATTGTCCTTTTAAAATAACTCAAGGCAGATTTTTTTCAATATAAAATACAAATACTTTCAACTTAATTCTGAATAAAAGAATGTTTGGCTCATAATTCTTTTCTTATGAATGGTGGTATTTTCCACCCTTCCCATCATATCATATTTTACAGAAATCAAAGCATGGGAGTTGAAAATATATTATCTTATTTAATGTTAATGTAATAAACAAACACACAAGTTATGACCTAGACTGAAATGAAATACAATGTACTTATGACTCAATAAGTTGATTATGGTTTCATGAACAAAAATTGTCTGCCTTGATAGCTATTACTATCTGAAACGGTTTTTTTTTTCTTATAAAGGACTTTTATTTGGGGAAAAGTAAAAAACAGATTATTTACTAAACAAAATTTAGAAACTTGTATCAGCACATAATTTATTCCTTAGGAGAATCCTAATAAATCACCATTTTAATCCTTCTCATGGTTAATTTTCTTAAGTTATACTTTACAGACAGCAAATAAATAATATAAAAACATTCTATTTTATTTAAAAATGATTTTGTTTCTAATTATTTTAAATATAAATTAAAAAATTGACATTTAAAAGTAGAAATAGCGAAAAGGTTTTATTAAGTATTGGATTCGGCCGAATACTTTGATATTCGGCAGGCCGAATAGTTTCATATTCAGCCTAACCGAATATTCGGTAACATGGCCGAATACCGAATAGATACCGAATATTCGGTGCATCCCTAGTTTTTTTACATGATTCTTTGTTGAGATACCCTTTTTTTTTTTTTACGCAATTCTTTGTCGAAATAAATAAATAAAAATTGTTTCTTCATAAAATTTTCTGCACATGGCGTGCGTCTATATTATACAACTCTGCTTGTCAGTGTGTATTGTCAGAATTTTTTTTTTTTTTTTTTTTTTTTTTTCAGATCGAATTAAGGTTTGCTAACCCATAGACTAATTGGAATTTTCAGATTTCTGACCACGCGTATCTATGGAAATTAAGTTTTCTTTCCCAAATCAAGATATGGTTGGATTTTTTTTTTTTTTTTTTTTTTTTTGGGGGGGGGGGGGGGGGGGGGGTTGAATCTGGTTTCGCTTTGATTTCAAATGTAATTTTCAGGTTCTTGTTCAGTTGCATTTCAATGTATTTTATTTTGCAGCAGATAGATTGAGTTACTCTTGGAGGGACTTTTTTCTTTCTGGTTTTGGAGTGTATAGGATAGATTTCAATAGGAATTTTTCGATTCTGGTCAATGTATGTCAATGGAAATTATTTTGTCTTTCTTGGACAAATTTATCTTTCCATTAAATTTTTGTTGGTTTAGAATGGGTTTCAGGATAACTTGTAGGTTCTTGTTGGCAGACTTGTATAAAACCAAAAACTTTCTGCAAATTAATTTAATGTTGGGTGTAATTTGCATTTTTTGCGCAATTCATGGTCATCATTTGTGTTTTTTATGCGGTTTATGAATGTAATTTGCATTTTTGAGCAATTTATAAACATAATTCGCAATTTTTATGCGATTAATGAATGCACTTTACATTTTACATTATTTATGGACATAATTTGCTATTTTTATGCAATTCATAGACATAATTTATGTTTTTTCAGCTTTCTGTCTACGAAATTTGTGTTTTTTGATCAATTTATTGACGTTATTTGTGTTTTTATAGGATTTATGAATGTAATTTGCTTTTTTTACACAACTCTTGGACGTAATTCGCATTTTTTGCAATTTATGAATGTTATTTGTGTTTTTTTGCATGATTCATGGAAGTGATTCGCATTTTTTGAGTGATTTATGAACATAATTCATATTTTTATGCAATTCATGGACGTAATTTGCATTTTTTGAGCGATTCATGAATGTAATTCGCGTTTTTTATGCAAATCATGAATACAAAATGCTATTCCCTATTTTTATGCGATTTATAGACGTAATTTGCATTTTAGCTTTCTGCTGCCAAAATTCGTGTCTTTTGAGCGATTTATGAACATAATTCCCATTTTACTACACGATTCATAGACATAATTTGTGTTTTTCATACAATTTCTGAACGTAATTCTCACTTTTTTAAACAATTCATGGACGTAATTCATGTTTTGAGCGATTTGTGGACCCAATTCATGTTTTTTATACAATTTGCTTTTTTTGAGCGATTCATGAACATAATTCGCAATTTTTATGCAATTAATGAATGTAATTTACATTTTACATGATTTATGGACATAATTTGTTATACTTATGCGATTCATAGACATAATTTGCATCTTTTGAGCTTTCTATCGACGAAATTTGTGTTATTTGTGTGTTATTTGTGTTATCGTTATTTGTGTTTTTATAGGATTTATGAATGTAATTTGCTTTTTTTCACCAATTCTTGGACGTAATTCGCATTTTTTGTAATTTATGAACGTCCTTAGTGTTTTTTTGCACGATTCATGGAAGTGATTCGCATTTTTTGAGTGATTTATGAATGTAATTCATGTATTCATGGACGTAATGTGTTTTTTGAGTGATTCATGAATGTAATTCGCGTTTTTTATGCAATTCATGAATGGAAAACACTATTTGCTATTTTTATGCAATTTATAGACGTAATTTGCATTTCAGCTTTCTGCTGCCAAAATTCATGTTTTTTGAGCAATTTATGAACATAATTCCCATTTTACTACACGATTCATAGACACAATTTGTGTTTTTCATACAATTTCTGAACGTAATTCTTACTTTTTTAAACAATTCAAGGACGTAATTCACGTTTTGAGCGATTTGTGGACCCAATTCATGTTTTTTATGCAATTCGCTTTTTTTGAGCGATTCATGGACATAATTAACAATTTTTATGCGATTAATGAATGTAATTTACATTTTACATGATTTATGGATGTAATTTGCTATATTTATGCAATTCGTAGATATAATTTGCATTTTTTGAGCTTTCTGTCGACGAAATTTGTGTTTTTGATCAATTTATTGACGTTATTTGTGTTTTTATAGGATTTATGAATGTAATTCGCTTTTTTTACCAATTGTTGGACTTAATTCACATTTTTTGCAATTTATGAATGTTATTAGTATTTTTTTTGCATGATTCATGGAAGTGATTCGCAATTTATGAGTGATTTATGAACATAATTTGTGTTTCAGCTTTCTGCTGCCAAAATTCGTGTTTTTTGAGCGATTTATGAACATAACTCCCAATTTCCTACACGATTCATAGACATAATTTGTGTTTTTCATACAATTTCTGAATGTAATTCTCACTTTTTTAAACAATTCATGGACGTAATTCACGTTTTGAGCAATTTGTGGACCCAATTTACGTTTTTTATGCAATTCGCTTTTTTTGAGCGATTCATGGACATAATTCGAGATTTTTATGCGATTAATGAATGTAATTTACATTTTACATGATTTATGGACGTAATTTGCTATACTTATGCGATTAATAGACATAATTTGCATCTTTTGAGCTTTCTATCGACAGAATTTGTGTTTTTTGATCGATTTATTGACGTTATTTGTGTTTTTATAGGATTTATGAATGTAATTCGCTTTTCTTACCAATTCTTGGACGTAATTCGCATTTTTTGCAATTTATGAACGTTATTCATGTTTTTTTGCATATTTTGAGTGATTTATAAACGTAATTCACGTTTTTATGCAATTCATGGATGTAATTTGCGTTTTTTGAGCGATTCATGAACGTAATTCACATTTTTTATGCAATTCATGAATCCAATTCGGTATTTTTATGCGTTTTATAGAGGTAATTTCCATTTCAGATTTCTGCCGCCAAAATTCGTGTTTTTTGAGCGATTTATGAACATAATTCATGTTTTACTATACGATTCATAGACGTAATTTGCGTTTTTCATAGAATTTATGAATATAATTCTCGCTTTTTTACATGATTCATGGACGTAATTCACATTTTAAGCAATTTCTGGACGTAATTCCCATTTTTTATGCAATTTGCTTTTTTTTTAGCGATTCATGGATGTAGTTCACATTTTTTATGCGATTCATGCATGTAATTCACATTTTTATGCGATTCATGCATGGAATTCGTATTTTTTATGCGATTCATGGATTGAATTAATGTTTTTATTGCGGTCTTTGCACGGAATTCACGTTTTTCGCGTGGTATTTTGTCGAAATGTTGGGTTTTTTTTAGGGATGCACCGAATAGTGATTTTTGGCCGAATACCGAATGCCGAATATTCGGCCGACAGGTGAACCGAATACCGAATATTCGGCTTTCCAAATACTTTTTATATTTCAAAATTTAAAGGTATTAAAATGTTACTTTTTAAAACAGTTTTACATAACATTTAATAAAAGAAACTTACATTTTGATAAACATGTGCTTTTTATAAGAACATTTAGTATTGAAAAGAATCTGCCTTGAGTTATTTAAGAAGCACAATTATGAAAGTTAAAAAAATTTTCTACGAATCAAAACAAGCATTTTAAAATCAAATAATGAAAAAAAGGTTGAAGAAAAATTTTATAGTCTGATAATTGTCCTTTTAAAATAACTCAAGGCAGATTTTTTTCAATATAAAATACAAATACTTTCAACTTAATTCTGAATAAAAGAATGTTTGGCTCATAATTCTTTTCTTATGAATGGTGGTATTTTCCACCCTTCCCATCATATCATATTTTACAGAAATCAAAGCATGGGAGTTGAAAATATATTATCTTATTTAATGTTAATGTAATAAACAAACACACAAGTTATGACCTAGACTGAAATGAAATACAATGTACTTATGACTCAATAAGTTGATTATGGTTTCATGAACAAAAATTGTCTGCCTTGATAGCTATTACTATCTGAAACGGTTTTTTTTTTCTTATAAAGGACTTTTATTTGGGGAAAAGTAAAAAACAGATTATTTACTAAACAAAATTTAGAAACTTGTATCAGCACATAATTTATTCCTTAGGAGAATCCTAATAAATCACCATTTTAATCCTTCTCATGGTTAATTTTCTTAAGTTATACTTTACAGACAGCAAATAAATAATATAAAAACATTCTATTTTATTTAAAAATGATTTTGTTTCTAATTATTTTAAATATAAATTAAAAAATTGACATTTAAAAGTAGAAATAGCGAAAAGGTTTTATTAAGTATTGGATTCGGCCGAATACTTTGATATTCGGCAGGCCGAATAGTTTCATATTCAGCCTAACCGAATATTCGGTAACATGGCCGAATACCGAATAGATACCGAATATTCGGTGCATCCCTAGTTTTTTTACATGATTCTTTGTTGAGATACCCTTTTTTTTTTTACGCAATTCTTTGTCGAAATAAATAAATAAAAATTGTTTCTTCATAAAATTTTCTGCACATGGCGTGCGTCTATATTATACAACTCTGCTTGTCAGTGTGTATTGTCAGAATTTTTTTTTTTTTTTTTTTTTTTTTTTTCAGATCGAATTAAGGTTTGCTAACCCATAGACTAATTGGAATTTTCAGATTTCTGACCACGCGTATCTATGGAAATTAAGTTTTCTTTCCCAAATCAAGATATGGTTGGATTTTTTTTTTTTTTTTTGGGGGGGGGGGGGGGGGGGGGTTGAATCTGGTTTCGCTTTCATTTCAAATGTAATTTTCAGGTTCTTGTTCAGTTGCATTTCAATGTATTTTATTTTGCAGCAGATAGATTGAGTTACTCTTGGAGGGATTTTTTTCTTTCTGGTTTTGGAGTGTATAGGATAGATTTCAATAGGAATTTTTCGATTCTGGTCAATGTATGTCAATGGAAATTATTTTGTCTTTCTTGGACAAATTTATCTTTCCATTAAATTTTTGTTGGTTTAGAATGGGTTTCAGGATAACTTGTAGGTTCTTGTTGGCAGACTTGTATAAAACCAAAAACTTTCTGCAAATTAATTTAATGTTGGGTGTAATTTGCATTTTTTGCGCAATTCATGGTCATCATTCGTGTTTTTTATGCGGTTTATGAATGTAATTTGCATTTTTGAGCAATTTATAAACATAATTCGCAATTTTTATGCGATTAATGAATGCACTTTACATTTTACATTATTTATGGACATAATTTGCTATTTTTATGCAATTCATAGACATAATTTATGTTTTTTCAGCTTTCTGTCTACGAAATTTGTGTTTTTTGATCAATTTATTGACGTTATTTGTGTTTTTATAGGATTTATGAATGTAATTTGCTTTTTTTACACAACTCTTGGACGTAATTCGCATTTTTTGCAATTTATGAATGTTATTTGTGTTTTTTTGCATGATTCATGGAAGTGATTCGCATTTTTTGAGTGATTTATGAACATAATTCATATTTTTATGCAATTCATGGACGTAATTTGCATTTTTTGAGCGATTCATGAATGTAATTCGCGTTTTTTATGCAAATCATGAATACAAAATGCTATTCCCTATTTTTATGCGATTTATAGACGTAATTTGCATTTTAGCTTTCTGCTGCCAAAATTCGTGTCTTTTGAGCGATTTATGAACATAATTCCCATTTTACTACACGATTCATAGACATAATTTGTGTTTTTCATACAATTTCTGAACGTAATTCTCACTTTTTTAAACAATTCATGGACGTAATTCATGTTTTGAGCGATTTGTGGACCCAATTCATGTTTTTTATACAATTTGCTTTTTTTGAGCGATTCATGAACATAATTCGCAATTTTTATGCAATTAATGAATGTAATTTACATTTTACATGATTTATGGACATAATTTGTTATACTTATGCGATTCATAGACATAATTTGCATCTTTTGAGCTTTCTATCGACGAAATTTGTGTTATTTGTGTGTTATTTGTGTTATCGTTATTTGTGTTTTTATAAGATTTATGAATGTAATTTGCTTTTTTTCACCAATTCTTGGACGTAATTCGCATTTTTTGTAATTTATGAACGTCCTTAGTGTTTTTTTGCACGATTCATGGAAGTGATTCGCATTTTTTGAGTGATTTATGAATGTAATTCATGTATTCATGGACGTAATGTGTTTTTTGAGTGATTCATGAATGTAATTCGCGTTTTTTATGCAATTCATGAATGGAAAACACTATTTGCTATTTTTATGCAATTTATAGACGTAATTTGCATTTCAGCTTTCTGCTGCCAAAATTCATGTTTTTTGAGCAATTTATGAACATAATTCCCATTTTACTACACGATTCATAGACACAATTTGTGTTTTTCATACAATTTCTGAACGTAATTCTTACTTTTTTAAACAATTCAAGGACGTAATTCACGTTTTGAGCGATTTGTGGACCCAATTCATGTTTTTTATGCAATTCGCTTTTTTTGAGCGATTCATGGACATAATTAACAATTTTTATGCGATTAATGAATGTAATTTACATTTTACATGATTTATGGATGTAATTTGCTATATTTATGCAATTCGTAGATATAATTTGCATTTTTTGAGCTTTCTGTCGACGAAATTTGTGTTTTTGATCAATTTATTGACGTTATTTGTGTTTTTATAGGATTTATGAATGTAATTCGCTTTTTTTACCAATTGTTGGACTTAATTCACATTTTTTGCAATTTATGAATGTTATTAGTATTTTTTTTGCATGATTCATGGAAGTGATTCGCAATTTATGAGTGATTTATGAACATAATTTGTGTTTCAGCTTTCTGCTGCCAAAATTCGTGTTTTTTGAGCGATTTATGAACATAACTCCCAATTTCCTACACGATTCATAGACATAATTTGTGTTTTTCATACAATTTCTGAACGTAATTCTCACTTTTTTAAACAATTCATGGACGTAATTCACGTTTTGAGCAATTTGTGGACCCAATTTACGTTTTTTATGCAATTCGCTTTTTTTGAGCGATTCATGGACATAATTCGAGATTTTTATGCGATTAATGAATGTAATTTACATTTTACATGATTTATGGACGTAATTTGCTATACTTATGCGATTAATAGACATAATTTGCATCTTTTGAGCTTTCTATCGACAGAATTTGTGTTTTTTGATCGATTTATTGACGTTATTTGTGTTTTTATAGGATTTATGAATGTAATTCGCTTTTCTTACCAATTCTTGGACGTAATTCGCATTTTTTGCAATTTATGAACGTTATTCATGTTTTTTTGCATATTTTGAGTGATTTATAAACGTAATTCACGTTTTTATGCAATTCATGGATGTAATTTGCGTTTTTTGAGCGATTCATGAACGTAATTCACATTTTTTATGCAATTCATGAATCCAATTCGGTATTTTTATGCGTTTTATAGAGGTAATTTCCATTTCAGATTTCTGCCGCCAAAATTCGTGTTTTTTGAGCGATTTATGAACATAATTCATGTTTTACTATACGATTCATAGACGTAATTTGCGTTTTTCATAGAATTTATGAATATAATTCTCGCTTTTTTACATGATTCATGGACGTAATTCACATTTTAAGCAATTTCTGGACGTAATTCCCATTTTTTATGCAATTTGCTTTTTTTTTAGCGATTTATGGATGTAGTTCACATTTTTTATGCGATTCATGCATGTAATTCACATTTTTATGCGATTCATGCATGGAATTCGTATTTTTTATGCGATTCATGGATTGAATTAATGTTTTTATTGCGGTCTTTGCACGGAATTCACGTTTTTCGCGTGGTATTTTGTCGAAATGTTGGGTTTTTTTTAGGGATGCACCGAATAGTGATTTTTGGCCGAATACCGAATGCCGAATATTCGGCCGACAGGTGAACCGAATACCGAATATTCGGCTTTCCAAATACTTTTTATATTTCAAAATTTAAAGGTATTAAAATGTTACTTTTTAAAACAGTTTTACATAACATTTAATAAAAGAAACTTACATTTTGATAAACATGTGCTTTTTATAAGAACATTTAGTATTGAAAAGAATCTGCCTTGAGTTATTTAAGAAGCACAATTATGAAAGTTAAAAAAATTTTCTACGAATCAAAACAAGCATTTTAAAATCAAATAATGAAAAAAAGGTTGAAGAAAAATTTTATAGTCTGATAATTGTCCTTTTAAAATAACTCAAGGCAGATTTTTTTCAATATAAAATACAAATATTTTCAACTTAATTCTGAATAAAAGAATGTTTGGCTCATAATTCTTTTCTTATGAATGGTGGTATTTTCCACCCTTCCCATCATATCATATTTTACAGAAATCAAAGCATGGGAGTTGAAAATATATTATCTTATTTAATGTTAATGTAATAAACAAACACACAAGTTATGACCTAGACTGAAATGAAATACAATGTACTTATGACTCAATAAGTTGATTATGGTTTCATGAACAAAAATTGTCTGCCTTGATAGCTATTACTATCTGAAACGGTTTTTTTTTTCTTATAAAGGACTTTTATTTGGGGAAAAGTAAAAAACAGATTATTTACTAAACAAAATTTAGAAACTTGTATCAGCACATAATTTATTCCTTAGGAGAATCCTAATAAATCACCATTTTAATCCTTCTCATGGTTAATTTTCTTAAGTTATACTTTACAGACAGCAAATAAATAATATAAAAACATTCTATTTTATTTAAAAATGATTTTGTTTCTAATTATTTTAAATATAAATTAAAAAATTGACAGTTAAAAGTAGAAATAGCGAAAAGGTTTTATTAAGTATTGGATTCGGCCGAATACTTTGATATTCGGCAGGCCGAATAGTTTCATATTCAGCCTAACCGAATATTCGGTAACATGGCCGAATACCGAATAGATACCGAATATTCGGTGCATCCCTAGTTTTTTTACATGATTCTTTGTTGAGATACCCTTTTTTTTTACGCAATTCTTTGTCGAAATAAATAAATAAAAATTGTTTCTTCATAAAATTTTCTGCACATGGCGTGCGTCTATATTATACAACTCTGCTTGTCAGTGTGTATTGTCAGATTTTTTTTTTTTTTTTTTTTTTTTTCAGATCGAATTAAGGTTTGCTAACCCATAGACTAATTGGAATTTTCAGATTTCTGACCACGTGTATCTATGGAAATTAAGTTTTCTTTCCCAAATCAAGATATGGTTGGATTTTTTTTTTTTTTTTTTGGGGGGGGGGGGGGGTTGAATCTGGTTTCGCTTTGATTTCAAATGTAATTTTCAGGTTCTTGTTCAGTTGCATTTCAATGTATTTTATTTTGCAGCAGATAGATTGAGTTACTCTTGGAGGGATTTTTTTCTTTCTGGTTTTGGAGTGTATAGGATAGATTTCAATAGGAATTTTTCGATTCTGGTCAATGTATGTCAATGGAAATTATTTTGTCTTTCTTGGACAAATTTATCTTTCCATTAAATTTTTGTTGGTTTAGAATGGGTTTCAGGATAACTTGTAGGTTCTTGTTGGCAGACTTGTATAAAACCAAAAACTTTCTGCAAATTAATTTAATGTTGGGTGTAATTTGCATTTTTTGCGCAATTCATGGTCATCATTCGTGTTTTTTATGCGATTTATGAATGTAATTTGCATTTTTGAGCAATTTATAAACATAATTCGCAATTTTTATGCGATTAATGAATGCACTTTACATTTTACATTATTTATGGACATAATTTGCTATTTTTATGCAATGCATAGACATAATTTATGTTTTTTCAGCTTTCTGTCTACGAAATTTGTGTTTTTTGATCAATTTATTGACGTTATTTGTGTTTTTATAGGATTTATGAATGTAATTTGCTTTTTTTACACAACTCTTGGACGTAATTCGCATTTTTTGCAATTTATGAATGTTATTTGTGTTTTTTTGCATGATTCATGGAAGTGATTCGCATTTTTTGAGTGATTTATGAACATAATTCATATTTTTATGCAATTCATGGACGTAATTTGCATTTTTTGAGCGATTCATGAATGTAATTCGCGTTTTTTATGCAAATCATGAATACAAAATGCTATTCCCTATTTTTATGCGATTTATAGACGTAATTTGCATTTTAGCTTTCTGCTGCCAAAATTCGTGTCTTTTGAGCGATTTATGAACATAATTCCCATTTTACTACTCGATTCATAGACATAATTTGTGTTTTTCATACAATTTCTGAACGTAATTCTCACTTTTTTAAACAATTCATGGACGTAATTCATGTTTTGAGCGATTTGTGGACCCAATTCATGTTTTTTATACAATTTGCTTTTTTTGAGCGATTCATGGACATAATTCGCAAATTTTATGCAATTAATGAATGTAATTTACATTTTACATGATTTATGGACATAATTTGTTATACTTATGCGATTCATAGACATAATTTGCATCTTTTGAGCTTTCTATCGACGAAATTTGTGTTATTTGTGTTATCGTTATTTGTGTTTTTATAGGATTTATGAATGTAATTTGCTTTTTTTCATCAATTCTTGGACGTAATTCGCATTTTTTGTAATTTATGAACGTCCTTAGTGTTTTTTTGCACGATTCATGGAAGTGATTCGCATTTTTTGAGTGATTTATGAATGTAATTCATGTATTCATGGACGTAATGTGTTTTTTGAGTGATTCATGAATGTAATTCGCGTTTTTTATGCAATTCATGAATGGAAAACACTATTTGCTATTTTTATGCAATTTATAGACGTAATTTGCATTTCAGCTTTCTGCTGCCAAAATTCATGTTTTTTGAGCAATTTATGAACATAATTCCCATTTTACTACACGATTCATAGACACAATTTGTGTTTTTCATACAATTTCTGAACGTAATTCTTACTTTTTTAAACAATTCAAGGACGTAATTCACGTTTTGAGCGATTTGTGGACCCAATTCATGTTTTTTATGCAATTCGCTTTTTTTGAGCGATTCATGGACATAATTAACAATTTTTATGCGATTAATGAATGTAATTTACATTTTACATGATTTATGGACATAATTTGCTATACTTATGTGATTCGTAGGCATAATATGCATCTTTTGAGCTTTTTATCGACGAAATTTGCGTTTATTGATCGATTTATTGACATTATTTGTGTTTTTATAGGATTTATGAATGTAATTCGCTTTTTTTTTTTTACCAATTCTTGGACGTAATTCGCATTTTTTGCAATTTCTGAACGTTATTCGTGTTTTTTTGCACAATTCATGGAAGTGATTTGCATTTTTTGAGTGATTTATGAACGTAATTCACTTTTTTATGCAATTCATGGATGTAATTTGCGTTTTTTGAGTGATTCATGAACGTAATTCACATTTTTTATGCAATTTATGAATGCAAGTCGCTATTTTTATGAGTTTTATATAGGTAATTTCCGTTTCAGCTTTTTGCTGCCAAAATTCGTGTTTTTTGAGCGATTTATGAACATAATTTATGTTTTACTACACGATTCATAGACATAATTTTCATTTTTTCATACAATTTATGAATATAATTCTCGCTTTTTTACATGATTCATGGACGTAATTCACATTAAGCAATTTGTGGACGTAATTCCCATTTTTTTATGCAATTTGCTTTTTTTTTTTTAGCGATTCATGGATGTAGTTCACAAAAACACCCCCTTGGCTGTGCCACTGACAACAAAATCTTATGTTGGTGCAAGGAGTAATTTATTCATAGACATGAGAAAAAAGTTTGACAACAAACCAAAAAAAAGTACAATACAGGATTTTTACCTGGCATTCTCATAAAATTTTGAATATACCCTGCCTCCCCCCTCTAATTCATAAGTTTTCATACATTCTATATTATATTCCATATTAAGAAGGCGCCACTTGTCTAGTTTTTTTTTTAATCAGAACGCGTTATTAGCATTTTTCATTCAGGTAGAATTTATTTAGAATAGAATTGATAAAGAAAATGCACAAATTGAAAACCATTGAACAGACATGATAGAATCATTACGTATATTTCATGGTTTTAATAATCCACATGGATGTTTCTTGTTATGCCAATACAATCTTGCAATGTCTTAATATACAATGAATAAAGTCTGCAATAAAGTTAACCAGAGAATCTTGCAATGGATTTTTGCCGTCGCTTATTCAAATTTACTTAAGAAGAATCGAGTTAATGAAATGTTGTATAAATGTTACTTGTTAGCTTTATAGATTACTAGGTACTACTAGGTTATCCCGTCGACCAAAAAATTATCGCCAAACTATAAGATTAAATTCCAATAATGGATGATTGTGAATGTCACATTCAATGACATTAAATACAATTTGTATATTTAAAATGTCATTGATTTTTATTTCGACTTTTTATTAATATTTTACTAATTATTTGTTTTTTCATTATTTAAAATAAAAAAATATGTGATTATGTATAATTTGGCGAAATTGGTCGACGGAATAACAGTAGTAGCGATTACTAAAATATTTCAAATTGAAATAATTTATGAAACTGAAAATGTTTTAGCCAACATTTCACTTAAGTTTAAAACAAGCAATATATAGAAATTGTAAAGTCCATCAAGTGTGTGTACTTTACAATTTCCATTGTTGGGACCAGACATTGCACAAATATGTGCTCATCTTTTGTTTACATTTTTAAAAAGAGTAATTTGAATGTAATAATGTACTAGAAATCATAATGAATGCTTATAATAGAGTATAATACAGTCAACTCTGTGAAATTCACAAAATGTATTATCTGCAAAACATGCTAAAATGCAAACATTGAAAAGTGTTTTAACACTTAAACTCAAAGATAACAGATATGCAATAATTTTATTTTCATGAAATGACAAATTTTAATAAAATAAACTGGGATTTAAGAAAATTCATGTATTTTGTACCCTGTATTTAAAAACAATACTTTAAGCAAGCCAGTAAGTTTCCGTATATTAATTATGATTAATGCAAACCTATTCTTTGCTCAAGCAGCGAAAAAATTAAAAAAATAAACAATTTTACCTCTATATATTTTTTGTTTATCAAACAATACACATAAAAAGTTCCTTGGCGAAGGAGAATAAACTGCATTTCACCCAAAATTACTGACAACAAAACAAAATGCAGTCCAGATTTTTAACTGGCATTCTCGTAAAAGTTTGAATATATCCTGCCTCCACACTGTAATCCATAAGTCTTCAAAAATACAAGCAAAAAACTTTATTGCAAAGTTACACATTCTGTATTAATTACTAATCCATTGCAAGATTCTCCGGTTAACTTTATTGCAGAGCTTATTCGTTGTATATTGACATTGCGAGATTCAATTGGCGTAACAAGAAACAACATGTGAATTATTAAAACCTGAAAATTACTTAATGATTCTATCTTGTCTTTTTTATATTTTTTAATTCGTGCATTTTCTATATCAATTTAATGGACATTATGTAAGAATATTACTACCTGAATGAAAAATGCTCCGTGTAACTTGCAGCGTTCGGGTTCGGATTCAAAACAAAACTAGACAAGTGGCGCCCCTAGGCGTATGAATACATGACTTTCCAACAACAAATAATTTAAAATAATTTTTGTTTGAAAACTTAAAAAAAAAATCATAAGTCGAAAGTATATTGAATATGTATAATTTAAAAATATTTTCCTATTTTAAAAAAGGATTCAAAATATTTTTTCCACAAAATGCAAAAATATCCAATGTAAGAAACGTAATATTTTCTTCTTACGAAAAAAAAAGGCAAAATAAATAGAAATTTGATTTAGTATATATTTATTGAATGTTTTAAAGTACATGATAAGATGTTTTTCTAGTTTAAAAAACATTTATTGCTTCGATTCGGGTGTTTTAACTGTGACCATAAGTACATAAGGTTTTTCACTCAGGCTCCGTCTGCTAACCCATAGAATAACATGTAATCCGCGAGCTAATATAGTCCAATTTTCCAAGACCAATATATAACAAACAAGAGTTTTCCTAGAAACAAGGCAAGTCTTATTACCTCTATCTTAAAGAGATTCATATTATATATAAGTTTTAATAAAATCTCCCAGCCCGTTTCCTAGATCTCATTATCAGGAACAAACACCATCGATTACAGTTTTAAAATGGTTATCGAGATCTAAAAATATACGGCACGTAGAAATGTAAAAATTATAGGATAGGATTAGACTGGGAATATAAGACTATATTAAAAAAATTGGACCATTCTGACCAATATTTGCTGAGTTATTAGAAGGCGGCTTTTCTGATTTTCTTTGATGTTGAGTTAGCTGTATATATGAAGTTCCGCATCTACCGTTATGACAATGGTAGGTTTAAAGCTGCGTCACTTGAAGGCTGCCGCCTTCTATGATCTGATTGTGGGGATTACATATTGTTTTGTTCTCAAGATATTCTGGTTCAGGTGAGTTAATCCATCTATTTTTTGTTCCATCATGGAGAGTATTTATTTGTTATTTTTATCACACACAATGCACTACTACCACTG
This sequence comes from Maratus speculifer, assembly GCA_964019185.1. Classification (NCBI taxonomy): domain Eukaryota; kingdom Metazoa; phylum Arthropoda; class Arachnida; order Araneae; family Salticidae; genus Maratus; species Maratus speculifer. Next base: position 65,491,494 of record OZ025292.1, on the reverse strand, counting down.
TCAGTCACTGGGCTAAAAAACTTAATTATTTCTTTAAACCTAATTTTTTTTAAATTATATTTTTTATATATAATACATATGGTTATTTATTTTAATAATGCAAAAAAAAAAAAAAAAAAAAAAAAAAAAAAAGAATTTTATGATTTTTTTAGCAACTTTGTATGAACAAAATGGCTTGCTTGATATTCCATCCACAATAAATAATACACATCAAACAGCAACATATTTTCAGGCCATATTGGGAGACAACATACTTGCCATGAGCATCAAAATATTATCCCAGAAAGTTTGAGATTTTAATCTTATGTATAAAAAAAATTCAAATTTGCTCTCCAGATTTCCCTAATGGTTTTTAGCGAGCATGCAAAATTAAGCTAAAATTAAATGTACAAGTATGTAGTACATGATACCATAAAGAAGCATAGAATAGATGGGATATTTAGTATAAGGGAACAATCAGGTTGATGACGAACAATATCTTAAGGTGACCAGACCATATCATATGGTTTATAGCTAACATTAACAGAAGACATAAAAAAACAGCCAGCTTTGTTTGTGGCATGAAGAAATGTAAACCTGATGACCATATCTAGATGTTTGAGAAGGAAATTAGATTTATCATTGGAAATAATAATTGGCATTTAACAGTAACAGAAACATTGCATGGTCATAAAGCATTTGTTAATTAACAGTGGAATCAATAATGACAATACTTACTCGTTTTAATGTCTTGTTCTTTGATGAAATATCATCTATTTTCTGAATCTGGGCATGAATAAAAATAAATTACATTCAAACTTATGACAACAAAATTTTAAATTTGCAATAGAAATAATAACATGCATGTTTGAATTAGAATTTTTAGAAATTAAGATACTTAAAAAAGTGGTTTGAACTTGTTAAGTTAAAAAATATCATGTCCATTGAGATTGGTATTTTTTAATTTATATATTATTGCATTTTAATACAATACTAAAAATTGAAAAAAAAAAAAAAAAGAAAAAATAATAATGTTGATTTTTATTCAACTAAATAGTTAAAAGATACTTATTTTTTTCAGTTAGAGAGAAAACTAGAAAATTTATTACATTATTTAATAACTTACATATGGTTATTAAATAATTAAAATTTATTATTAAATGATAAAAAATAGAAAAATTTCTACATCATTTAATTACTTACGTATTGTTATAGTTTATCACACAGATGTTTATTAAAGAATAAAAGACAGAGCAGAAAAATTTTAATTACACAACTGTTATAAAAAATATTTTTTGAAAAAAAAAAAAAAAAAAAATCCTTTGTTACCTTTTGTGGGAAAAAAAAAAATGTTTTGTTACAGTTATGTAATAAATATTTTTTGCCTCATTCGTTATTCTTTAATATAGCGGCAAAACCCACAGCTTTATTTTGTGTGGTTGTTGTAATATTTGTGTGTCTTTGAAATGGATGTGGAATTTATTAAAAATAAATATTAAAAATAAATTTAGTAAAATTTAATAGAAATACTAATTTAGAAAGTTTATAGAACATCTGGCCACTCACTACATCCTTTTAAAAATTCAAATTGCATTAGAAACCATTTTTAGCGAGCATTTGTATCGTAAAACCATGTCGAATTTCAATTTATAGTTTCTTCAGTATAACAAAAATCTCAAATATGGACTTTCCCCCCCCTTCTGCACACTTTAAAGTTCGATTTAAAAAATAAACTGTTCAATGAAGGCATTTCTGTCTTAAAGATAGCAGCTATGTCAAATTTCAAGCTTCTATCCATATCAATTCCATGGAAATTATAATTTAGAATGTTTTTAGAACACTTTTCATGCATTTCACACTTTTAGTTTAGAAATTATTTTAAAACTATTCTGTGCAAGTATTCAAGGCTTAAAAATAATAGCCATGTCAAATTTAGATTCTTTATCCCTAATACCGTATTTTCGGGTGTATAGCCCGCACCCTGTGTATAACCCGCACCCCTAAATCGAGCAGTGCAGTAAAAAAAGTTCGTGTATAACCCGCAGAGATGCATCGGTGTATAGTCCGCGGGCTATACACCATTTACGAACGTATATTTCGACCAGGGCTCGAAATTAGAAGCCATTAGTCATAATTTTTAACACAAATTTACCAAATTTTTTCGTGATGCATAATATCTACAGTAATTGGGCTAAAAAATTAAGATTATCAGTACCGTAATTTTCGGAAGAAACGCCGCGGCGTTTACATGTTTTAAGATAAAATTTCAAGCGATGCGGCGTTTACACGCATTTTTTTCAAAGAAACGTGATATTTTTAAAAAAAATTTCCGAAAATTAAAAAAAAATCGGTGATAAATTCCAACTTTCGGACATAAAATGTATACGTATCTTAGGTCATTGTTTCCCAAAAGGATCGAATCCTCGGAATCGATCCGAAATGCACCAACTCCGAAAAGGAACGATTCCTCAGACTCTATCTGAAATGAAACGACTCCGGAAAAGTTCGATTCCTAGAACTCGTTTCGAAATGAAATGACTCTGTAAAGGAACGATTCCTCGGAATCGTTTCGAAAAAGACTGGCTGCTCTGAATTGTTCCGAAATGACATAAATCACGCACTTTTTTTAATTCTTTGCTACAAGGTAAGGTACCAACTCCGAAAAGGAACGATTCCTCGGAATCTATCTGAAATGAAACGACCCCGGAAAAGTTCGATTCCTTGAACTCCTTCCGAAATGAAACGACTCTGTAAAGGAACGATTCCTCGGAATCGTTTCGAAAAAGAACGACTGCTCTGAATCGTTCCGAAATGATATAAATCACGCACTTTTTTGTTCTTTGCAACAGGGTCGGTAGATTATTTTTTTGAAAAATAAACTAAAAATGATCCTAAATTCAGAATTGTCGAGATTGGAAGGGTTCCGGATTTTGGATTTTTTACTCTACAAACACAATGGCTATTATACATCTATCAGTGCAATACTTGGCGATAGTTGCGACAGTTCTTCCAAATCTAGAAATAACTGTATTTAAGCAGTAAAAAAAAGCCTTTACAAACATGAGAGAACTCTCTAAATTTCAAGGCATAGCGAAAAAAATTTACAAATTTTGATGTTTTCAAAAAAAATTTTAAGGTTTAAAAATTGAAGAAAAAATATCACGATTTCCAATTAAAAAAAAATCTTTGTATAACCTGCACCGTGTATAAGCCACAGCGGCTTTTTGGGAGGTTTTTTTTCTTGTATAAGCCGCGGACTATACACCCGAAAATACGGTAATTCAGTAGAAATTGTAATTTATAATGTTTTTCACTCACTTAAAAATTTTATGTTAGATTTGAATAATATAAGTATGAATCTAATATGTAAAATATGTAAATAAAATAAAAATACTTAAATTTTTGGGTACTTACGTATTAACGCCACCGCAGCAGAAGTTGCGCTAATGAGCCAATAAAGAGCAATCTTGCTGTTCACACACGCAAAAAATTGGTGTCAAAAGTGAGACAAAAAGCACTAAAAAATGGCGGCAAAAATCAGCAAACAACAAGATAGCTCTTTATTAGCACAACTTCTGCTGCACTAGCGTTAATACGTAAGTACCAATTTTTGATACTTTAAATTGTTTTAGATAAATATAAAAGCTTGAATTTAGAAAAAAAAATTACACTGTAACAAAATTAAAAAGAAAAAAAAAGGAAGGAACAAATTTCTATAGTCTTTTAACATGGTTTACTAGATGGAACCCGTCAAAACTTGACGGCACCGAAGAAAGAAAAAGGTATTTTCCAGCTATTAAAGGATTTTTTAACGACTAATCTTCAGCAAAAATTTCAATAAATAAAAGAACAACCTGCATTTTACATCCAGGCAAATGACCCGCAATTGGCCGAGTTACATTCAAACATGCTGTCATAGAATTAAAATCTCTCTCATTTGATAATTTTTCATTTACAAATACAACACCAATAAATTGTACATAACATGAATAAATCATAAATTACTGTCATCACTCATTTCATACAAAATATACATACTTCACTTACTTCGCAGCAAAATAAGACTGAATTTATAGTTTGCCATTTAGCAACAACTATAACAATGATCCTCTCCGTGGTTAATTTGTTGTTACATTACCCACCCCATTCAACAAATAAACATTTGCATTTTCAACTACTTTTCTATTACCTTTTCATAAATCAAAAATACATGTAAATTTCACATATTAAAAAAATTAATGATAATATTTATTCTGGCTAGGTGAAGCCCGTCAAAACTTGACAGCAACAATATGAAAGAATCAAAGAAAAAAAAGTATTTTGCCACTATAAAAAAATTTTCAAAGAAAATTTTTTTTTAAAGATTAATATTTATTAAAAATTTCAATATGCTTTTCCATTTACCAACGTAACACCAACATGACATGATCCTGGGTGCAGAATTGGTGCAACGCTGCGACACACGTCACAGACTTGAAAATGTTAGCAGATTATTTTTCAACTATTTAAGTTTAAAAAAAAAAATGCTAGAAATCATTTGCTATGTACCAAAGTTTGTCTAGGTACCATAAAAAACACAAATTCTAGCAAATAATCACAAAAATTAGAAAATTTCATCAAAATACTCCCCCCCCCCCAAAAAAAAAAAACATTGCCCGGAAATTTTATAAATAGATGTGGGAAAATAAAACAGCAAATTTCGTCAACAGATTGCAAAAAACAACAAATTTCTTCAAAAGATCTCTAAAAAATTTGTCAAAAAACTGCAAAAAAAAATTGTCCCAAAAAAAGATAAATTGTGAAAAAAAAAGATATCCCAAATAAACAAATTTCGCAAAAGTATTGCACAAAAATAAAAATTTTGCCAAAACGTCTAAAAAAATGGCAATTTTCATGAAAATTTTTTTAAAAAAAGGCAAATTTTGACAAAAAAAAATCCCTAAAAAATTTCGACAAATGATTGTGAGTAAACAACAATTTTCGTCAAAGGATTGAAAAAAAAGCAAATTTTATCAAATAATCACAAAAAAGATAAATTTTGCAAAAAGATCTTCAATAAACGGCAATTTACATTGAAAAATCATGACAACACGACAACTTTCATCGAAAGAACTTGAGAAAAATGATAAACTTTACCGAAAGACCTCAAGATGACGAAATTCGTCCAGTTATCATAAAAGACGTGAATTTCGCCCAAAGATCTCAAAAAGCACATACAATTTATCCAGGTAATCGCAAAAAAAGGTAAATTTAGCTAAAAATAGTGGAAAAAAATGACAAATTTCTAAAAAAAAAATAACAAAGAACAACAATTTTGCAAACAAAAATCACGAAAAAAGGATAAATTCGATAAAACAGCAAATTACATCGAAAGATTGTGAGAAAAAAATGACAAATTTCATCGAAAATCCCCGAGAAAACAAATAATTTTGTCCTGGTACAATAAAAGATGGGAATTTCGTCAAAAGATCTTGAAAATACTTTAAATTTGTCTAGGTACTTCAAAAAATGCAAATATTGGTAAACAGATTGTGAGAAAACAACACAGAGAGACTGCATTTTTGCTATCACTGTTTAATGCAATGCTGTGATAATTATATTTTTTTTCTTTACTTATCTTATAATGATCGAAATACGTTGGTTTTTTCACTTTACGTAAGTTATTTTATTTCCAAGTGTTTATTTACGTTCTTGGCTGATAAAGCATTTTCTATATTGTAAATCTTTCTTTCGTCTAAAAAAATGGCAATTTTCATGAAAATATTTCGAAAAAAAAGGTAAATTTTGACAAAAAATCCTTAAAAAATGACAAATTTGTAAACATATGAAAAAAAATTCAAAATATTGTGAGAAATCAACAAATTTCGACAAATGATTGTCAGTAAACAACAATTCTCGTCAAAGGATTGAAAAAAAGCAAATTTTATCAAATAATCACAAAAAAGATAAACTTTGCAAAAAGATCTTCAATAAACGGCAAATTACATCGAAAAATCATGACAACATGACAACTGTCATCGAAAGAAATCGAGAAAAATGATAAACTTTGCCGAAAGACCTCAAGATGACGAATTTCATCCAGTTATCATAAAAGATGTGAATTTTGCCCAAAGATCTCAAAAAGCACATAAAATTTATCCAGGTAATCGCAAAAAATGGTAAATTTAGCTAAAAATAGTGGAAAAAAACGACAAATTTCTAAAAAAAAAAATAACAAAGAACAATTTCACAAACAAAAATCACGAAAAAAGGATAAATTCGATAAAACAGCAAATTACATCAAAAGATAGTGAGAAAAAATGACAAATTTCACCGAAAATCCCCGAGAAAACAAATAATTTTATCCTGGTACCATAAAAGATGTGAATTTCGTCAAAAGATCTTGAAAATACTTTGAATTTGTCTAGGTACTTTAAAAAATGCAAATATTGGTAAACAGATTGTGAGAAAACAACACATTTTGTCAAAAGATGAAAAAGAGGCACATTTCAAGAAAAAATTGCAAAACAGGTAATTTTTTTCAAAGAAAAAAAAAGCGAAAATATGATAAATTTCTGAAAATAACAAAAAAAAAAAAAAAAAAAAAAAAAAAAAAAGACAAATTTAACAAAAAAAGCATAAATTCGATAAAACGGCAAATTACATCGAAAGATAGCGAGAAAAAAACGACAAATTTCATCGAAAATCCCTGAGAAAACAAATAAATTTGTCCTGGTACCATAAAAGATGTGAATTTCGTCAAAAGATCTTGAAAATACTTTAAATTTGTCTAGGTACTTCAAAAAACGCAAATATTGGTAAACAGATTGTGAGAAAACAACACATTTTGTCAAAAGATGAAAAAAAGAGGCACATTTCATCAAAAGATCGCAAAACAGGTAATTTTTGCAAAGAAAAAAAAGCGAAAATATGACAAATTTCTGAAAATAACGAAAAAAACGACAAATTAAAAAAAAAATCATACATTGGTTTTTTCACTTTACATAAGTTATTTTATTTCCAAGTGTTTATTTACGTTCTTGGCCGATAAAGCATTTTCTATATTGTAATTTTCAAATCATCTAGGTACCACAAAAAATGCAAATTTTGCCAAATAATCATAAAAAAAACCAGCAAGCAATGAATATGGTATATAAAGACTGCTTTATCATGATTGAAAGCTATGCAAAAAGAGGGATCTCTTCTGATAATTTTATTTTTCTTTGTTGATTATAATGATCTTCATATTTCTGAAAAAACATTGTTGAGAGATCAAGATCAAGCGATTAAAAAAAAAAAAAAAAAAAAAAAAAAAAAAGCAAATTTCATTAAAATATTCCCTCCTCCTTCTCCCCAAAAAAACTCAGCAAATTTTGTCACGGGAACACTTTTTAAAAAAAGTGTACTCAAAAAAAAGTGAAACATTAAAGAAATATTAATGATTTACAAAGCTGTTTATAACTGGGATTATTTTCATTTCATATGCAATTTTTTATTATTCGGCGAGACTATGAGATGTAATGTAAATACTTCCTAAACGTTATGAATTTGCTCAAAAATGAAATTATAAGTGGGAAAAAAATCACCGTTTTTTGACATGAGTATAATAAGAAACTGAAGCAAAAAATAAATAGTGATTTGCGAATCTGTTTACATCCATGAAGTCAAACTATCCGTCGAAAATCGCACCATCAAAACACGAAACAAAAAACAATGTGATTTCCAGCCTTTTTTTTTACACATACTAATAAATAAATTTGAAAATTACAATATATAAAATGATTTATCGGCCAAGAACGTAAATAAACACTTTAATCATTAACTTATTGAATGTTTCAATTTCATATGAAACATCTCTACAATTAAGCCTAAGATTGCCGGCAATAACATTGCAAAAAAAAGAATACAGATGGAAATAAATTTATTAACTTATGTAAAGTGAAAAAAACAATGTATTCCAATCATTATAAGATGAGTAAAGTTGAAAAATTAATTATTATAGCATTGCATTAAACAGTGTCAGTGTTCTTATCCCATATTTACAAACGCGCTTTGCAAATGCTCTTACAGACAGTAACTACTCTCCTCCGATTAACCAATAGGAGGAGACTCTCAGAGACCGGCGCAAGTATCGATGCGTAGAGACGCAATTAAACCACGATTACTTTTTCTGCCTTTCGTTTTAATATATAGATTGCAATATTATACATTTCCCATAAAAAATATGCAAAATGTAGTTATGTTGGTGGAACCCTGTTATAACAAGTACTAAGAGACTAGTAATTGTTGTTCATCATAATAAAGTTCTTGCTTTACCTGAGTTTATGATTTCATATAATGAAACACATGGAAATAAATAAAATTTTAAATAGATCATCAAAAATGAATTTTAAATTTTTGAATTAGAAGTATGAAACGAAATGATTAATCACAGTTTAATATTTTTTTCAATTTTAAATTTTTTAGTAAAAAAAAATTATGTGGGAAAATATTAGTTAAAAAATAGGCTTTCAACTTAAGTTTGAATCTATATCCATGCATTTTAAAACTATTCTTTATAAGTTTGTTTGCTTTTCGGGCAACAAGATTGTGTACATTTCTCCAAATTATTTTTAATGAAATCAGGGAGAAAAATAATAATAAAGGTACCGAAACCATTTAAGAGAAAATCGAATACATAAATTACAATCATGTTATTGGAAAGTGAATTAAAATTATATAGTTTTGCAATTTTTTACCAGTCATGCTAAAGTTACTGTATTACATGAAAACTTATCAAAACATAAATTTGAGTATAGTAGGTATTTATTATGAAAATTCATTTTTAGGATGTGAGTTAAATTGTGCAGTTATGCAATTTTCCACAAGAAGCATTACAAGCACAAAAAACCCATCATGTAAAACTTTTCTTTTTAATTGATAGTGACAGGAGTTTATTTTGAAAGTCAGAGCAAAATTTGTTTCTGGGAAGTGCGATTAAGTTGTGTCTGAAAATTTAGGTGGAAACATAGCTATATCGATTGATATTTGAAACATCATAAGTGGAAAAGAAGTTAGGGAAAAAGTACCCTGTCCTTTTTCAACCCTAGTATAAATGTTGAATTTTGAATCATATTAAAATTTACACAACATATATTTGAAATTACTTAAATAAACACAACATATGTTTTATGTATGTTCCAGTTAAAATATATTTTCCGATTAGAGCCTGATCTGAAATCACACACTGCAAGAAAATTAATACTAATTTAAAAATTAAATTTTCGAAAGAGCTTCTAGAAGGAAAAAAAATGTAAAAGAAGAATAGTAATAAACAGCTAACAGAATAGTTCTGCATAATGAACAATAAACAAGATTTAAATAAATAAATAAGAAAATAAAGTAAGTGTAAAAAGGAAAAAAATTGCTAAAATGCTATTAATAACTAAGTGTAAATCTGTTTCATTAACAGAAAAAAATTTTAGAAACCTAATCACAGGAAAGTATTAATATGTAATGCTACTCACTGATTCTCTTTCATCGGTGACATTGCTCATGCATTTTAATTGTCTCCTTCCTGACTTCTTTTCCTTGAATAGAAGAAAAAAAATGACATATATTTAAACTAATAATTAAAATATTCATTATCAATGAAAACAAAGGCATTGAAGAAATTTATTGAAATACACTTCTTACATCATAATTCTAATAATAATAGCAAGTCTAAAAGAAATACATTAAAAATTGTTATGATTTAATAAGCTTATAACTCAATATTGGTCTCAGCACTTCATGCATATATTGTGACCTTTCATACATTCATAATGTTTTTAGTCTGTCTTTTCTATAGGCCTTATTTATTAATTTGCCATTCCTTTTTAAGTCTCATTTTAGTCTTTCGCAACTAAATATCACAACATTTAGTGACATAACTAGCAGTTACCCGTGACTTCGTTCACATAACATTTAAAGAAGAAATAATTGATCAATCAAGCAAAAAATTTCGATGATGAAAAACACGTGTAATTAACTTTTTATCGCGAATTTATGGTAAAAAACCTGATTATCCCTATTTGCTAATTTGTTTGTTGGTTAAAATTTTCCTTTCAGCGATTAATACTAATAGATAGAAACATTCTTGAATTCTTTTGTTCAGCCCTGTAGTCTTCCAAGTGCCTTTAATACACGAAAGTATCTTTCTAAAATTTAGTTCAAACAAAAATATTTCTTATTAATACCTAAATTACATTTTCAGAAATTATCATCCGAAGACAACCTTGTATCCAGTTTTTTGCGGGACCCTGTGGCCTGTATATCATTTTATATATATACTACAAACATTTCTTAGTTTACTAAATGCAGTTCAAAATAAAAATGCATATTTTATTTAAAAATCACCTTTAAGTAAATTACGCTCATATTCAGTAATCTTTCCGAGATCTTTTGTGTAACCCTGTGTATCTAAATTTAACTATTTATGCTATTACCATTTATACCCTCCATTTAATATGCATACATTTAGCGAAACTTAAAAGCACATATCATAATTCAAAATGCATTTCATCCATGCAACAGTCATCATCCATCATTATACAGTACTTCGAATAGAATATATAATATTTGAAATCCTTTGTGTGTCCCTGTAAATGCTATGCACTTCGTATTATGCATGAAATAACTCACATTAAGCCTCAGCAACGTATATCAATTTAATAATACATGAAATCGTTTACCATAATTAAAATATGTCGGAAACTGTTCCTCCTTTTATTCTTATGCAATTGGAATTCCTCTGTGTAACCCTGTAAATGAATAATAAGTGTCCTTTTCACTACATACTTTACAAAATGCATATTTTAGTGCACTTTGTAAATGCATATAAATTTGAATATGTTTCACAGGGTGTAACATCGTTAAATTTAATTAAAACGATTTTTCCTCATAATGCCGTAATGTAAGGAAATTTTTTGACTATCCCTGTAAATAAAGTAATCATGGTAGAAACTTCATTTTCAATAGGGTTCGTGTTCGGGTAAACATTAAGAACGTCCAAAAATTTCGTGGAAATCGGAGTATATTTACGAAAGTTAGAAAGCGACAAGACAGACAGACAGACAGACAAACCGAAAGCATAATAACTTTTCAACTTTATTCGAAAGTGTTTAAAAATCGAGCCAAAAATATATTAATCAGAGATTTTATTTTCCGCCTTTTCCCCACAAAAAATTTCTTCCATTGATAATTATGAGTTTTGAATAAAAATATTCATTTGTATGTAACTTATAACTTATTAATTAGTATAAGTAAAAACTATTTCTGATTCATTTTAAATATGACGTCATTATTTATCTCGCTCCATCAGCTACTGATATTCATACTCCTTATATTTTTAACGACTGCTATAAAGTACCTGTTTTATTTCAACTATGACGTCACATTTTCATAAGTGAACCATTTTATTAAAAATATAATTCTTTTTCATTTTTTTTACTTTTAATTTATGTCGCCATATTTTACACAAAAATTCCCATTAACTAAACAAATATCCTTGTTAAATATATTATAAAAAATACACCTTTTATTTTTATTTCAAACATGACGTCATATTTATTTTCTTTTAAATTATTTTATTATAGTTTTTCGCGTGGAAGTTTTTTATAAAAAATTTATTGCCGCTGAAAAATTATTATTCCAATTTTTTTTTCTTGGCAACAGGGAAGGAAAATGGTTAAATTTTATCTGAAAAATGCGTATTGATTTTGTATGAAAAATAATTAAATTTTGAATTATTAAGGAAAATATTTAAATAAAATAAATAAAAAATAGCCTATGTTCATTTCATGCCAATAATCAATCAATATACAAAGATTCAAAGATATTAATCCACCCGTTTTGAAGCCAAGTTCATTCCAATTTCCGGACACACTTTCACATTTATAATATATATAAGGATGCTTTGTATGGCATTATTTTTAAATGGAAACTTATCTTTTCACTCCAAGTTTCTACAGATCCGATTTCCCATTTTAACCAATCTGTAGAAATATATTAATTTCAGGCCAGCCCTGTCTCTTCCTCACTGTAATGAAAGAAATTTAGTTCAAGTGTAATAAAAGATACATTTTGCCCCATAGTATTTAGCATTCCCTCTAAAAATTCTGGTTGAATGACAGTCTATCCCAATTTGTTCCATAGATAGAGTTTAAAATCATGGCCTGATGATGTTATAAACTTTAAATACTATGTCACTGAATTACATGCAGAAAGAGAAACATTCTTGTAGCTCCAAAAATCATAATCATATTAACTAACAGTTTACTACATAGAATTAAGCATCTTACTTCCAATTAAAATATATTTTTGAACTGAAATTTGAATGAAATACAGTGTCATGAAAAATCTAAGAGAGTGGAAAGTAAGATTACAAATATCTCAGTAATTAATTATCATATCAATTTCATTCTTTATGTAAAATTTATGTTTTTTTAAAAATTGTCTTTTACATTAACTCATTAAAATAAACAATTTTAAAATTTTCTACATACCATATACCTTTTATCAGAACAAATATTTAAGAGTCCCCCCCCCTTCGCTCTCTAGAAAAGTTATGGATAATTGAGGTTATTGAAAATCCAATAGGCTTCTTCTCATTATTACAAGCTAAAAACATACAAATTTTTAAATATATATTTCAATTTGTTTGGGAGATAGAGCTTTACAGACACATACACACAGGCACAATTATTTAATTTTTTTTTTTTTTTTCTAAAAATATGATTTTGAAAACTCCAGTATATAAAAAGTATAAATCTGTCTTTTTTTTTTAAATGATTGTAAGACTTACCCTACACTACATATGACGGGTAAGTAATACTACATAGTAAAAGTCTGCATCGAGTCAGGTAATATAAATTTATTGTGATTTGTTTTCATTCTTTCTTTTTTTTTTTTAATAAGTACGTTTTTTATCCTTTTAACTTATATTTTTAATTATACTAAAATAAAGTTAAAATATTTAAATATAGTCCTGCATTAGCTCAGTAAACAAATTTTATTGTGAATCTCTCTGTCTTTAAGTATGGTAATAATATTATATAAATCTGATCCCCGAGTCAGCAGTAGGTATCATGATAAGTTTCAAGACTTCAATATCAAATGACTATTTAATTAGAAATTTTATTTAACATTATTTGTCACTTCTAAAAAGTATTTTTATTTCAATACATTTACTAAATTAAATTTCTGGTACAAAACATAATTAAGGAACTGCTTCCTTATGTGAAACAAATATGGCTGATGCAACAAAGTAAACTAAAGTAGTGTGAATTGTATTTAATTTATAAGAAAGTTCCATAAATACTAAAATTTCAGGCATATAAAATAAGAATAATTTAAGGAGGTGATAATGAAAAACATACCTGTCTTACATTTTCACTGCTGCTATTTTCCTCAGTCTCCTGAAAGTAGGATTACATTACACAATGGAAGCAAATTAGATAATAATAATAAAATCCAGCAAAAATACTTTGCTACTAACAATCCTAAATGAATAAATAATAAAAGAGGGTCTTAATATGATAACAGAAAGTTTTTTTTATTAATTATTTAGTTCTGTGCTTATTTATTAATTATTAAAATTTAAAGGTTATGATTGGAAGATAGCATTGATAATTAAAACACTTCTAATTAAAAAAAAAAACAATAATATAATATTTCTGATATCAACATGCTTCTATTATGCACATAAAAAACACATGGTAATGAATGAGATATATGAAAAGTTTTTGTTATAGTGCGCAATGTTTGTAATATGCACATTTTCTTAAAACAAGTTGTTTTATTCAAAATTGTAATTATTTATAAATTAATAGAGAAAAAAATATAGACAAGATTGTAAAGCATATAAAAGGCTTTAACAGATTCACTAGTAGAAACATAACATTAAAAAGTTATATTTTTAATTTTATTATTTTGCTTCTAACTATAAAGAAACATTAACATACCTAAACTAATATTAATCATATAAAAAAACTGGTGGAACCAGGGAGAAAAGTAGAGTTCGAACTAAAGAAATGTTACAGCAAAAATTGGGAAATATTTTCACTCTAAATATGTGCGTAGAAAAGAAATGGAATCAGATGATCTGTAAAGCTCATGAAATAACCCAGATTTTTGTTAGCTGAAAATGAGGACTGAGCTTTACTGTGCCTTAAAATCGATCAGGGAAAAAGAGGTATTTTTTAACTCACTCCGTATTTCAATCATCCATAACCACTTTAAAAATTCAAGTTCATAACTATATGTTACAGGCTGATTTAATGAAATATGAGAACAGTTAGTTCAGTACAAAGTGTGGACACAATTCCATTTTAGCGGTTTTGATAAGTGGAAGACTCCAAGTAAACTCAAAACCTTGAACAGATACGATTCAGCCATATACTAAATATCTGTGTTCAGACATATTTATCTACATCAATTCCTCAACAACCTGATTATATTAATGTTATACTTTAATTATTAGTTCATAGTTTATATTCGTTTAGCATTGTGGAGTTTAACTTATTTGAGACAACATAACTATACATTCTATTGACTACTTTCCTCAGTAATCATTTTGAATGGATAATAGTATAATTCTGAATATAAGGCACCAGTAAAGCTCAGTCCACATTTTCAGCTAACAAAAATCTGGGTTATTTCAAGAGCTTTATAGATCATCTGATTCCATTTCTTTTCTACGCACGTATTTCGAGTGAAAATATTTCCCAATTTTTGCTGTAACATTTCTTTAGATCGAGCTCTACTTTTCTCCCTGGTTCCACCAGTTTTTTATATGATTACATAGCTTTTTCAGATCCTTTCAGGAACTTTATCAATCACTTTCAACTAACAAATGTAAACTACTATTAGTATTAGTTTAAAGTTATTAATAGGCATATTAGTTTTGCAAAATACCGGAAAAAACACCAAGTTGGCTTCAATTTTGACGAGTAATTTTTGGCGATATATCGCCAAGTTGCCGAAAAACTTGGCGACATTTGGCAACAGAACCGCCTTTTTTCAGATAGTAGTCCCACTGCAGTTTCTCGGTATCTAAGCAGATTTTCTTATGACCATAGGTATTTACACAGATTTTTATAGCTTCATTTTCAAATCGTTATATTTATAAATATAGAAGAATTTTGTCTTTCTAAATTATCCCTTTTTAATTGAAATATCTGCATTGTAATAACTGTTTTGACGTCGAAAACACTCAAATAAAGGTGCGATGTTGTTTTAACACATATTTAGTTACAGTTTATATATATGTTTATAAAAAATATGCATTTTCTGTTTCGAATGATGTCAATTTCAGAAATTCAAAAATCTATCAGGAGAATCAAAATTTTTATTGATCTAAAAGAAAAAAAAAAAGGAACACGTGTTATCATTTCTTTTTTAAATTATTGAATTGTTTTTAGTTGGTGGCAACTCGAAAGAAATAATTGAATTAGCAATTAAAAAGGAGAGATTTCTATAATGCTAAATTATGGAAGGTATAGCGTTATGTAAATTTTAAATGGCTGCCATTTCCTTAATTTTTGATAATTTTTTACCGGACCTTCGAAAGGCACATCTCTACATTAAAAGCTTTCGAACAAGTTATTACACGTCGCTGAATGTTTCCTGGTTCGGGCTATAATTGAGTTGTTTCTCTTTTTTTTTCTTGTTTCACGAGCAAAAAGTGCCAAAACAGGGGTTCTGGATCTCCGAAACTAATCGGTGGATCTGGATGAATTTTTGTAAACTTTGAGATCTAGAGTAGGACACTTCACCTTTTCAATTTCGTCGCGATCCGATGATTAGTTCCAAAGTTATTAAGAGGCAAACTTGGGACTTTAACACTAGAGATGCAGCTGAGCTCTACTATATAGCACTATCGTGCTGTATGATATAATGCAATAACATAGATTAATTTGATAATCTAACAAAAAAAAAAAGGAAAATAGGGTGAGAAAAAATAGAAAAATACTAGAGGGCATTATATACTAATTTTTAAATATAAAATGACTAAGTCAAATTAAAAACAAAAGTATGCATAAATTCTTTATTATTTTAAATATAAAATCATTACATTGATTTAAATACAAAAATATTTTTAAATTAATATATATATTTTTTAAATATATAATTTTTGTATTTATAAAACATTCAAGGTTCCTACACAATTCTGGAAAAAGATTATCTGGCTTTTCCAGATCTTTCTCAATATAAATTCAACTTATAATTGTTGTAAAACCCTCCATAATGGACAACTTTAATCTATATAAATGCTTAAAAAAAAAAAAAAAAGTATGTACTGTATGAAATTTAGATTTTTAATTATTTTTCATATTATGTTATTGTTATATCATTTGTATAAATTTTATATAAAAATTTTTGATTGGATGAATAATTCAAAATTTTTTAAGTTACAATGATTTTATATATGAAATTTCTTAATTTACTGCGATTCTGATGGAAAGTGGTACATGAAAAATTCACTGACTTTTACCTAACCTGTAGGAACCTTGACATTTTAAATGAATTAAACTATTTTAAATATACTCACAAGTTGGCATATTACTGACTATAAAAAACAAAATTTAAAGAGTGACTGATAATTTAATAAATGAAGATAATTTTATGGTAACAACTATTTTGAATTCAAACTAATAACATTAATAATGAATGGCAATAGTGATTATAAATATAAATTAGTTCAAAAAATATTAATTTATGTTTGTAATACCATAATCATCTTAAATTATAAAGCTAGTTAAAAAACTTAAAAAGATGAAAAATATATTTAAAAATAATACCTCGTATATTTCTGTCTTTTGCTTTTTATTTTTAGTAGCAATTTCTGTTTTTTCAATTACTTTTCTATTCCTCCTTTTGTCTTCTCGAATCTAATAAATGAAAGATATAAATTTTTAACAATATAATAAATTAACACACCACTAAAAAATAAATAAAATTGATTGGTCTATCTCTTATTTATTTACTTGTGCCAAGCAATACACTTAACTTTTTACAGTACTGTAAATTACATGCAACAATGGTAACTTTTCCTTATTGGTTAAACTTTGGATAATTTAAAATTGGAGAAAATCAGGAGGGGTAGGAAAGAGAAAATGAATTTTACCATTATTTTTTAGACCACTATTTAGTTAATTTACATAAAAAAAAAAAAAAAAAAAAAAAAAAAAAAGAGTTGAATCCATAAGCACTAGGATCACTACATTGTATGTATGTGTACTTCATGTGCATAAAAGCAAAAGAACAGATAAATAAAATAAAAAAATCAGTAAATACAGTTACTCCACTATATAGGAATCTTAAAATACATGATTTGCATTTGAGCTGCTTCCAATAAAAAATCTTTTATATATTTTACTTTACATGAAAATAGTGTTATCTATTTTTATGAAAGTACAAAGTTATTATTAAAGCCATTAAATATTATAAAATCATTAAATTCCAAAATATGGGAAACTTAAATATGCATGATTTTTACTGTTCTATCACATGCACATATACTGTGCTATTGCAAAAAATCTAATGCAAAATATATTTGAAATTATACTTGTTTCCAGTAAAGAAAAGACAAAGATTGTTGGCCATTTGTTTTAATAGGATATTTCCCTTTCTCCTCCCACATGTAAGAAAGAGGCTAGTGTAAGACAAGAATGCATTGTATACAATTGAAGGACTTTCCAAGTAGTAAAATGGCAAACATATGGTAATACAGTTGAACCTCATTAACATAAACATGCTTAATGCAAATTATTTTTAACAGAAACTGTATCTAATTGCCCTATCAAGTTGAGTAGGCATTTACTGTGATTTTTGTAATTTTAACATGAATATATTTGGTGCAAAATATTTCTTACTCATCGCACGAACATAGCAGGTTTTACAAATTTTCCATGCAACTGTACTGAATTTTATTTTTTTTCAAACTCCAAATATTTGATGGAATGTCAGTCTTGGAAGGGAATGTCTTTAGTTTTAACAGCTGCATGTTTACGATGGTAAAATTGTTAGACAGTTTCTCTTTCTACTCACTCAAAAGATAAAATTATATTGTAAGAACTGCATTGAGAAATGAATAAAAAGCATGTAACACTTTTTTTTTTCTTTTACAAAGCTGTTTTACTAATTGTCTGAGCGTAGCGAAGTCTTATACTCAGAGTACGTAACGATATTAAAAGTCAAAAAAATTCTTTCGTCAAGCAAATCTCAAAAAGTACTTGTCGGATTTTGATTCTGTTTGTACCAGAAGGTACCTATGAAGATAATCTGGTGAATGCACGTACTTTTAAAAATTAATTCCAAATAGTTTAAAAGTTATGTTAAAAAAACTGATAAAAAAGCACAATTTATTTGCATACGTCACAGAAATTTGGTGTGCGTGATTTTCACAAGCTGGATATTTTCTTAGATAACCGAATCAGTACATGGAGTAAATAGTAATCATTTACGCACTCAGAAATATTGAATGCAATAAAACATTTAAAAATTTAATCATGCAGGAAAATACAACTGTTATTTTTTATATTAAAAAAATGTCATAAAAACTTAATAGCATTTTTTGATAGTTAAAAGAATATTTTATATATTTCGCGTGTGAAAATTAGAAACAATTACGTTTTTAAATAAAAAGTTTCTTTTATGACATCATTTTCAATTTATATTTATTTTTATTGCATGTTTTCTTTTAACTTATATTTTGTTTGTGTGTGGAAGTCAATTCTGGTCACTAATTTTTCGGCACGGATGCCACACGCGCATCAGACTTGTCGCATTTTTTTTCAAAGCCCATTTGGCGAAAACTGCGTTTTCAAATAACGCTTACATACACATTTTTAAATTATTTTCTATTATCAAAAAGAACTTACAGTAAATAAAATAATAATTAATAGCTATAAAAACAAATAATTTATATAATAAAAAAAAGGAAATGAAAATAAATAAACATTTTATGAGTAAATAAACAAATAATAAATAAATAAAGCCTGGTTATTATCTCAGGTAAAATAATGCCATTTTGACGCCAATTATGTACCCTGGTGCATATGTGACATCTTTTCCCATTTTTCATCCATTTCCTGTTGGCAAGCAACTTTGAAATTTGGAATATGTATGCATACCTGGGAGCAATTACTGGAATTAAACATTGGTTTTTTTTTTTTTTAAATTCGATCCAAAAAGGGGCAACGGGGGTTATTTTTTAAAGATTTATACAATTTATACTGCATAAAGGAGCCACTTACCTATTTGTATATACAAGAAGAAGTAAGTGGCATGTAAAAACAATTATAGTATACATAAATAAAATTCTTGAGATAATATACTAGAGATATAAGCACCAGGTTTGGCGAGATTTTTTATGCCAATTAGGCAAAAACATCATTCTGATTACCAGATACATATAGCATGCTATAATAACACGTTATTTATTTATTTCAAAATGAAAAAAAAAAAAGGAATAAACGAAACATTTTCTGTTATTTAAAAAAAAAAAAAGAAATAACAACCAATAAATTATAATATTTTTAGAACAAACAATTTATTATAACATTTATATGATAACTATGTTAGGCAACTGAACGCCATTTTGACAACAATTAGGTATCTTGGTGTGTATAGGGCATATTTGTGCCATATTTATTTGTAAAACTGAGCATGAAAGTTTACCAAGTGTGTTTTCATAGCCGCTTATATCTTTTTGCAACATAGCGCACCTTTCGAAGCCAAAACTGCACAAAAGAAAAAAATCAATATTTGCAGTATTTTTATTTAATTTAATTTTTTTTTTTTTTAAATGTAATGCACATTTTGTAATCAGTAGGTTCGATAATCAGACCTCGTTTTTTTGCTTTAAAAGATGATATTTCATATGACGTCTTTTTTGGATTCGTCGTTTTTCTATATTTGATAGTATGCGTCTACTCGTTTGTAAATTTTTTTGTAACTTTCTTCTTTATTAACAGCGACATTTGGATTTCCTATTTAAATAAAAATTCTTCTAAATGCAAAGAATTTTGTTAAAATAAATAAATAAATGAAATGCAGACATCTATTGCTCAAAGCACAAAATTTTTCTTATTGAGTTAATAAAAATCAGTAAAAACATAATTTTTATGATGATAAAAAGGTGACTTATGTAATAACAGAGTCATATATTATGTACGTTATGGATTAAGTATTAATATTTCTCCACCATTTATAAATAATAATAATAATAAAATAAAATGCAGACAGACCAAAGTCTATATTTGACTGAAGCTTTAAAAAATGGCCAATGAAAAGTGATATTTCAAAAGTATTATGAAATTAGTTAAAAACCATTTACTTTAAACTAAATGAATAAAAGATTAATATTTTTAATGAAATAAATGGGATTTGAAAAATAATTGGAAATTTATCTCCATAGATGTATCAATATTACAATCGGTACCTTGTATGCAAAATGGAACATTTAACAATACTTTTTGTACCCGAAAAATGGTTGTTGCTTTTTTTAAGGTTAAAAAGTAGATTAGGAAATATTCCTATACAGAGATGCCATTCCCCCGCTTATTGCATAGCAGAATTTTCTTATAGGAAAAGTTATTTTTTAAATCTGCAGAATTTTCCAATTTTATAAAACATTTTCTGTTTTAAAATACCGGTATCCAAAGTGCCGGAGACTTGGCAGCTCTGCTGATAACATTTTAATTAATCATGGTACTTTTTTTAATTGGATTCAAATTTAGTGGAGACTACGTTTTTTGGCCAAAAGCAGCTTTTTTCCACATGTGTAACTACGATACAATTCCTTGATGCTGAAATAAAATGTTTTGACTTATGCTATTATTGCTTACTCTTATTTATTTATTTGAATTTTAAATAAGATGACTCAAGATCGTGTTTTTTAAATGTACGAAAAAAATCCATTTCGAGAGAGGGCGAAAAGAACAATATTTGGCGATTTATTATCTGCGCTTGGCTAAGTGTCTTACTGCCTTGTATTTAATACTCTTCACAATACTTCGCTGTTATATGGACTTTGGCGCTTTTATAAAAAGTTTTACGCAATTCGGGCTTAAGAAAGTGAGTTTTTTACTGAATAATACAAATAAATGAAAAATGAATATTAAGAAATACTAAGAAAAGAAAAATGAAGCATTATATTGATCTATGTATATTTAAAAATGCATCTGCTAGCACTAAATAGATAATTTATGTATATAATAGAAGATAAATAACTTTTGATTCTACGCTATAAAGCAATAACGTTTGTGTGTTTTTCGTTATCATTGGGAGTACCTAGCCGATGTAAAAAATAATGTGGGAAAAAAATGTTGGTAACCATGTTTGTTGCAAAATATAATATATTTTGCATAGGAACAATAATCACCATCAATGCACGAGCAAAAAAAGTTCTAAAATTGAGAATTCTTTAATGTTGATATGACTAAAAATTTATTTATTTATTTATTCTTTTTTTTTTTTGGCAACTTTTAAGATATAATATTCTCGTTATGAACGATTTCTAAAACATTCGACAATTTAAATTCACAAATTAAACATTTTTTTTTTCTAGAAAAAGTTTTAAACCTAATTTATTGAGAATATTGCAATTTCTAGGATACTGTTGGGGTTTGAAACTAGCACTTTGGCATCACAGTAACTTATAAGATGTAAATGCTCGTTTAGGACAAATTCTTAAAAAAGGATTCCTTAATTCTTATCGACAACCTCATGGCATCCATGGAAAACAGATGTTCAACAATATAAACTATTCAGACGGATCTCACACCATATAAAATACACTCCATTCTCTTCAAACATAATAGTTTATGTTATTTATAGTTTCTCAAATCGGTGCGGAGCTTCTGTTTATGCTCATGACATCATTTCAAAAAGTTATATTTCCAATGTAGGAAAATTTGGTGTTTTATTTTCTGCATTACTTTTAACATTTTGCATATTTCCAATTTTATATCCATGCATGTTTTGCTTTTCTTTTATAAAAATAGTATATGCAACTTTTTATATAAGATTTTGTAATTCTATGATTCAATATGCTTATTTTCATCATATTTTATCACAATGAATAACCAATTAAAGGTAACATCTCATTTTCTTTACTTGTCGCAAGTTATTAAATGTGTATTCTCAGCAACATCGCTCAGACTAATCCCTCTGAGGGAAGTCCTAGTTGTCTGAGCGTAGCGCAGTCTTATACTAAGAGTACGTAACGATATTAAAAGTAAAAAAATTCTTTCGTCAAGCAAATCTCAAAAAGTACTTGTCGGATTTCGATTCTGTTTGTACCAGAAGGTACCTATGAAGGTAAACTGGTGAATGCACCTACTTTTAAAAATTAATTCCAAATAGTTTAAAAGTTATATTAAAAAGACTGATAAAAAAGCACAATTTATTTCCATACGTCACAGAAATTTGGTGTGCGTGATTTTCACGGGCTGGATATTTTCGTAGATAACCGAATCAGCACATGGAGTAAATAGTAATCATTTATGCACTCAGAAATATTGAATGCAATAAAACATTTTAAAATTTAATCATGCAGGAAAATAAAACTGTTATTTTTTTATATAAAAAAAAAAAATGTCATAAAAACTTTTTTGAGATTTTGTAATAATCTCTTAAGAGCATTTTTTGATCACTAAAAGAATGTTTTATATATTTCGCGTGTGAAAATTATAAACAATTACGTTTTTAAATAAAAAGTTTCTTTTATGACATCATTTTCCCTTTATATTTATTTTTATTGCATGTTTTCTTTTAACTTATATTTTGTTTGTGTGTGGAAGTCAATTCTGGTCACCAATTTTTCGGCACGGATACCACAAGCGCATCAGATTTGGCGCAATTTTTTCAAAGCCCATTTGGCGAAAAATCCATTTTCAAATAACGGTTACATACACATTTTTTAATTATTTTCTATTTTCAAAAAGAACTTACTGTAAATAAAATGATAATAATAATTAAAAACTATAAAAACGAATATTTTATATAATTAAAAAAAGGAAATGAAAGTAAATAAACATTGTATGAGTAAATAAACAAATAATAAATAAATAAAGCCGGGTTACCATCTCAGGTAAAATAATGCCATTTTGACCTCAATTATGTACCCTGGTGCATATGTGACATCTTTTCCCATTTTTCATCCATTTCCTGTTGGCATACAACTTTGAAATTTGGAATATGTATGCATACCTGGGAGGAATACTGGAATTAGACATTGATTTTTTTTTTTTTTTTTTTAATTCGATCCAAAAAGGGGCAACGGGGGCTATTTTTTAAAGATTTTTACAATTTATACTGCATAAAGGAGCCACTTACCTATTTTTATATATAAGAAGAAGTAAGTGGCATGTAAAAACAATTATAGTATACATAAATAAAATTCTTGAGATAATGTACTAGAGATATAAGCACCAGGTTTGGCGAGATTTTTTATGCCAATTAGGCGAAAACATCGTTCTGATTACCAGATACATATAGCATGCTATAATAACACGTTATTTATTTATTTCAAAATGAAAAAAAAGGAATAAACAAAACATTTTCTGTTATCAAAAAAAAAAAAAAAAAAGAAATAACAACCAATAAATGATAATATTTTTAGAACAAACAATTTATTATAACATTTATATGATAACCATGTTAGGCAACTGAATGCCATTTTGGCAACAATTAGGTATCTTGGTGTGTATAGGGCATATATGTGCCATATTTATTTGTAAAACTGAGCATGAATGTTTACGAAGTGTGTTTTCATAGCCGCTTATATCTTTTTGCAACATAGCGCACCTTTCGAAGCCAAAACTGCACAAAAGAAAAAAATCAATATTTGCAGTATTTTTATTTAATTTTTTAATGTAATGCATATTTTGTAATCAGTAGGCTCGATAATCAGACCTTTTTTTTTTTTTTTTTTTTTTTTTTTTTTTTTTTTTTTATAGCATCCGATGCTATTTCTTTCAGACAAGCTAAAAATGTCGTGTCATCAGCCCTGAATTTTCTACTGGACCGATTTTGATAATTTTTTTTTTAAATGAAAGCTATTTATTTGTAGTTGTGCCCATTTTAATTATTTTTTAATTTATTTCCATTTTTATATTTTATTTTTAATTTTAAAAGCTTTTTCATGACATTTCTTCAAAATGGTGGCAACAGTTTAGCTTTTCTCTCGATAATAAAAATTTATTTTCTAAAATGATTGCGTATAATTATGCACTAATTGAGTTAAAAATATATACTTACTGAGAAATAATATTAATAATGTAAATAAAATGACAGAAAATAATTTATGATAAAAATTAATGTCTAAATCAAAATAAGAGAAATTTCAAATGAGGAAAATTATGTCATTCAGCAACCAGATAAAAGGGAATTACAATATTATTATGGATACCTTTTTCATAAACAGTAACTTTTAAAGAACATTTGAAGAGAAAATGATGTCACTATTTAAAACATCGTATTTTATCCCGTCGACCAATTTCGCCAAATTATACAAATCGCCACATTAATAGCCAAATTATACATATTGACATAATTTTTATTTTAAATAACGAAAAAATAAATAATTAGTAGAATATTAATAAAAATATTAATAAAAAGTCGAAATAAAAATCACTTAATGACATTTTAAACACATGAATCGTATTTAATGTCATTGAATGTGACATTCACGATCATCCATTATTGGCATTTAATCTTATAGTTTGGCGATAATTTTTTTGTCGATGGGATAACCTAGTAGTACCCAATATTACTTTTTTTTTTCTTTTTTTTTTTAAATAAAGCTATTTTTCTGTGAGTGCATATAAAATAAAATTTGTGGATTTTGCCGGCACTCATATTACAATTTTAACTGTAGATGTGCGAATTTTTGAATGCAAAATTGTAACTGGCAAATTTGACATTTACTTTGTAAATATATTTATTACATATTGATTCAATAATGTAATTACTTTTGCTTTTTTAAAAACCAAATCGATCGGGTCTTTTAAACATTTCATTCGTCGAATTCGATGGGATTCCATTCGTTTTATTCTTAAATTGCATTTCCTTTTACTCAGAGCAGGGTTGGGTTTCTTCCAGGACAGTGGAAGAAACTGGAAAAAACCGGAAGAAACTGGAAGAAATGGAAAAAACTGGAAGAAATGGAAGAAACTACCAGAAACCAAAACAAATGCTCAAAGTTAAAGTTTACTAACTATATAAAAGAATTAAAGTATAATTACATGAAATCTAAATTGGAAAATTTAATTATTAATTTTTTTTGCAAAGATAAGTTATTTTTTTAATAACAAACTTCAGGTTCAGCAGACATTTTCAGGTGATGAATTTTTACTACTCTAGAAGTAGAGGATTTTTTTTTTTAAATTACACTATTTATGTAAAAAGAGAGAAAAAACCACCTCCAAATTGTTTATTTTTCATACAAAAATATGTTATTTTATATAAAAATGTTTTATTTTAAACTGTGCAACACAGTAAATAAATAAATTTGTAATTATTTATACTAAGATTTAGCATGAATATCTCAATGCTATAGTGTTCTAAAAATATCTATAGGTATGTCAAAATGCTTTTAAACTATCTTGAAATGTAGGTCTTGGGAAAAAAAAAATAAAAAAAAAAAATAATTTTTTTGCATTCATCAAATTAAAGTTGAGAAACTAATTGCAGCATCTTATTGCTGAAAAACTTTTTTGCTATACTATGCTGTATTTGCTCCATTGTACTAAGAAAAATTAGAATTTTAATGTTTTTTAAATACTAGGATTGCATTGCCCGATACAGGTTTCTAAGCCCAAAACCAATTCTCAGAAAATTCAAAGTTTCAGCCAAAAATGAAAACATAAAAAAAATTAAGTAATTAAATTGTATGTTTTAAAGTAATTAATACATACATAAATATACATAAATGTAAATTAATTATATGTATAATATTTATTAACTATGCACAATTGTTAATTATTCTAAAACTTTATTTTCACATACAATAAAAATTATTTATTCATCAATGACACAGGACCATTTTCTAATTATACGAATTTCATTTAATTAAAAAATATTTTAGTTTTAAGTATGCACATCTCGATTTTTCTTCTATAATGATTTTTGTAAATGATCATTTATTATTCTAGAACTTTCTCAAAGAATATTTGAAACACTAATGTAGTTTAAACTAAAAAATTTCTATAAGATGATTGCTAATTCATGACTGATAATTATAAACAACGAAGTTCATTGCAATACACTCATTAGAGCTGATACAGTTCAAATCAATGATTAATGTTGAAATTTTCCGAAGGAAAAAACAAAAATTTGGGAATACTGAGAGTTTTAGTCAAGCAGAATTTTCATCCACATTTTTGACGAAACTCTGATTTTGGGCTGAAAATGAAACCATATTTTTCAGCTATCTCTGTTTAATACAGTCATAGCTTTTATTTAAATGGTTTTCATTCTGTCATTGGTAAAGAATCCCTACTATTTACTACTAGTTTCAGAAATTTAAATAATTAAAAAATATGCTGGTTAAATTGAAATGAATAACATTTAATTAATTTTGTGTATTTTAATTTAGGATAAAATTTATTTTCATTTAGCCAATGGTTGAAGATCTTTAGACAGGCGTTGTGTGTGATCTTGGCTAAAAAATTGATGTAATTATTAATTTAGCATATATATTTATTTAAATTTGTTTTGGTCCAATGGAATTAATTCATATAAGATTATAGGAAGAAGATATTTAGTAATCTTGCAAAATTGAAAGTATATGGTAAATTCTAGAAGAAAAATAGTTTCTTCCATTTCTTCCACTTGGAAGAAACCTATTTCTTCTGGCCGGTTTTTTCCACTGCGGAAGAAACTTGCCAACCCTGACTCAGAGTCTATAAAAAAGTGTTTAAACTAAAGAAAAAAACCGTTTTTGATGAATCTAGTCAATGACGAAGTAGCACGTCAAATTGTATCTCTTTATTATTCCGCAATTCCAATGTCTCAGAGAGAAATTGCTATTCAATTGGGTATTTCGTTCTGTTTGCTATTATATTGATAATCACAAGAAAAATGAAGTTAGTTCATTGCAATCTAAACGGGGTCGTCCTTCTAAAGAACTTCTATCGATTTTTTTTTTCCTAATCAGAGGCGAAACTGAATTCTGCAATGGTAGAATCTACATTCATCTTGTTTTTTTTTTTTTTTTTTTTTTATCTTTAAAAGATGATATTTCATACAACGTCTTTTTTGGATTCGTCGTTTTTTCATATTTGATAGTATGCGTCTACTCGTTTTGTAACTTTTTTTTTTGTAACTTTCTTCTTTATTAACAGCGACATTTGGATTTCCTATTTAAATAAAAATTCTTCTAAATACAAAGAATTTTGTTAAAATAAATAAATAAATGAAATGCGTACATCTATTGCTCAAAGCACAAAATTTTTCCTATTGAGTTAATAAAAATCAGTAAAAACATACTTTTTATGATAATAAAAAGGTGACTTATGTAATAACAGAGTCATATATTATGCACGTTATGGATTACGTATGAATATTTCTCCACCATTTATAAATAATAATAATAAAATAAAATGCGGACAGACCAAAGTCTATATTTGACTGAAAACAACAACCATTTTCTAAATGTTTTAAAAAAAATGGCCAATGAAAAGTGATATTTCAAAAGTATTATGAAATTAGTTAAAAACCATTTATTTTAAACTAAATGAATAAAAGATTTATATTTTTAATGAAATAAATCGGATTTGAAAAATTATTGGAAATTTATCACCATAGATGTATCAATATTACAATCAGTACTTTGTATGCAAAATGGAACAAGTATCAATACTTTTTGTACCCGAAAAATGGTCGTTGCTTTTTTTTAAGGTTAAAAAGTAGATTACGAAATATTCCTATACAGAGATGCCAAGCCCCCGCTTATTGCACAGCAGAATATTCTTATAGGAAATTTTCTTATAGGAAAAGTTATTTTTTAAATCTGCAGAATGTTCCAATTTAATAAAACATTTTCTGTATTAAAATACCGGTATCCAAAATGCCGGAGACTTGGCAGCTCTGCCTTAACATTTTAATTAATCACGGTACTTTTTTTAAATCGGATTCAAATTTAGTGATAACAACATTTTTTGGCCAAAAGCAGCTTTTTTCCACATGTGTATAACTACGATACAATTCCTTGATGCTGAAATAAAATGTTTTGACTTATGCTATTATTGCTTCCTCTTATTTATTTATTTGAATTTTAAATATGATGACTCAAAATAGTGTTTTTTAAATGTACGGAAAAAATGCATTTCGAGAGAGGGCGAAAAGAACAATATTTGGCGATTTATTACCTGCGTTTGGCTAAGTGTCTTACTACCTTGTATTTAATACTCTTCACAATACTTCACTGTTGTATGGACTTAGGTGCTTTTATAAAAAGTTTGACGTAATTCGGGCTTAAGAAAGTGAGTTTTTTACTGAATAATACAAATAAATAAAAAATTAATACTAAGAAATACTAATAAAAATGAAGCATTATATTGATCTATGTATATTTCGAAGTGCATTTGCTAGCACTAATTAGATAATTTATGTGTACATAATAGGAGATAAATAGCTTTTGATTCTGTATTTCTATGCTATAAAGCATTAACGTTTGTGTGCCTTTTGTTATCATTGGGAGTACCTAGCCGATTTAAAAAATAATGTGGGCAAAAAAAGTTGGTAACCATCTTTGCTGCAAAATATACTATATTTTGTGTAGGAACAATAATCACCATCAATGCACGAGTAAAAAAGTTCTAAAATTGAGAATTCTTTGATGTTGATATGACTAAAAATTTTAAATTTTTTTTTTTTTGGTGGCAACTTTTAAGATATAATATTCTCGTTATGAACGATTTCTAAAACATTCGACAATTTAATTTCACAAATTAAACATTTTTTTTTTTCTAGAAAAAGTTTTAAACCCAATTTATTGAGAATATTGCAATTTCTAGGATACTGTTGGGGTCACAGTAACTTATAAGATGCAAGTGCTCGTTTAGAACAAATTTTTAAAAAAGGATTCTTTAACTCTTATCGACATCCTCATTGCACCTGTGGAAAACAGATATTCAACATTATAAACTATTCGGACAGATTTCACACCATATAAAATAGACTCCATTTACTTCAAACATAATAGTTTATGTTATTTATAGTTTCTCAAATCGGTGCGAAGCTTCTTCTGTTTATCCTCATGACATCATTTCAAAGAGTTATATTTCCAATATAGGAAAATTTGGTGTTTTATTTTCTGCATTACTTTTAACATTTTGCATATTTCCAATTTTATATCCATGCATGTTTTGCTTTTCTTTTATAAAAATAGTATATGCAACTTTTTATATAAGATTTTGTAATTCTATGATTCAATATGCTTATTTTCATCATATTTTATCACAATGAATGACCAATTAAAGGTAACATCTCATTAATGTGAGATTGCAGTGGTAGTGATAATTTGGATTCTAGTTTGAGAAAACAAATCAAGTTGGCTGCCTGGAACTTTTATGAAGATGCAACATAAAGAGGCAACATAAAGATGCAACATAAAGAGGCCAGCTCTTTTTGGAAACGCTTCCACAGAGATATATCGGACGTGTAAGTCTATATTGTTGACAATCGATCCTAAGAAAAAAAAAATCAACACCAGCAACATGGTAGATTTTGAAGATATGCATGTAGTATATTCATTTCTGTTACATGGAATATATATTTTAAAATTATGGATAACACAAACTACTTTAACATGAATAAAAATAATTTCCCTGTTAGTGTTCATGTTTATGAGGTTAGACTGTAATTGCAAAAATTTTGGGTTGTCCCATTTTTATATTTTATTAAAATTTAATTTTCCCTTCTTTTTCCATTACTATACAGTTTATTGTATATTAAAATAAAAAGGTTTTAGAGCTTTATGAATGCTTTGAAGTGCATACAGATTATACAAAACAAGCTTATTAAAAAGAAGAAACTAAGTGTTTTGGAATGACTGTAAAAGAAATTCTAGATTTTGAAAAGATACTTCAATGAAAATTGGAGGAGTTGAGTACACATACAAAGCTAGGAATGGTGACTCCTTTAGTTATATAATATGATGACACTTTTGTTATTTTATACAAAGTTATTTAAAGAAAAATAGTATATTTTATTGATATTTGAATCAATAAAGTATGCAAATAATAAATGTATAACCATATATTTATATTACTGCAAACATATATATATATAAAAGAATTTCTAACCACTGATAACGATATTCTTAAGATTGATAACATATGATACCACAAAAGAATGGAGTGAGGCAAGGGGATGCAAAGCTTCCTAAATAATTGATAAAGTAATACATGTAAAGCTCAATTTATGTTGCAACCACTATACTCATATACGTGTGTGTTACACATACATAAAAAGGTAGCTTTTGTTATCTAGCCCCCTCTCCCATTCAATCGATTTGATGATGATACTTTCACTATTGAAGAACAGAATAAAATTTTGCTCGAATATCTTGTTTAAGAACCAAGCTTCAATTATTTATAATTTGAGAGGAGGGACTTTATTATGCATCAGCCAGTTTTAGCCATGTTGTTATAAGGACTTTTAGGGAGGATTTCTGAAACGAAAATTACCCCAATTTTTATTCTCATAATGGGAAAACCTGAAAATCTTGCAAAATCAACCCCAAACATTTCATCTTGTGGTCAACATGCTAATCACTGGACCAAGAGGATCAATTTATAATTTGAAAATTAGTTCAACTTACAAAGCAAAATAAAAGATGAAACTCAAAAAGTAGGTATGAGGGGCTTACAACCATATCAGACCAAGTCTATTTTGGGAAAGAAAAAAAAAAAAGATGTATAAAATTAGTTTTATTCACACCCACAGGGGACTAAGTCTGTTTTCATGCACTTTCTTGTATTTGTCATCTATTGACAGACTTAGTTTGCTGCAGGAGTGGATAAAACAGATTTTATGCACCTTTTAAATGGACTTTTTTTTTCAAAATGTATTTGGTCTATTGTTTGGTTGTGAGTATATCATATGTACCTCAGATGCTTCCATTTCTGGCTTTCTGTTTTCAGTGTTAACTTTTGTTTGCTCAGAAGTTTTTCTGTTTCTTCTTTTATCCTCCTGATTCTGAAAGAAAGAAAATAATAATAAAAAAAAATTGATGATAATAATATAATACACATAAAATTAAAAACATTTCCTGAAATAATTTCAATTCTCTGAAAATAGAACATGTTTTTTTTGAGATTTAAAAAAGATATTTAATTATGATATTAATCATATTGTCTGCAGAATTTTGCGATTCTTTGCAGTTTAAACACACATCTATTACAAATGCTAGGAGACATGTTTGGCACATATGTGATTCACACAATTTTGATTTTTAAGCCCCAAAATAATATATATTATATATATACATATATATTTAGTACATCATCGGGTTTAAGTCATATACTTTTACAAAGAAAATACGCCCTTATAGCAATGCAATATACAATTGGTTTTCTGTTATTTATTTTACTATAAAACATGCCGCTGCATGATTATATAACAATATTAATGGGATAAATAAGTGTTGAATAATTTGGGGGTTCAAAATGTAGCATTCAATTTTTGACTGACCCTTATTTCTAATGCTGATTTTAAAATTTAGAACTGTCTGGATACAATTGTATCAACAAAAGCTGTTCTAACGAATTTTTTTAGATAAATTTGAAACTAATGTTTTAGATAAATAATAAACAAAAAGTAGGTGCATGCATTTTAACAATTATTATTATTATTTTTTAATTCTATGCCAGGATTTTAGATTCCTTAATTGTATTTTTTTTTTGTTGTTGATTCATTTCATTTTTATGATTGTTTATAATATTTTGCACAAAATTGCTCTCTTTTAAAACTAAGCTAAGCCGAGATCCTTTATAAAAAAAGGAGCATAAGAAAAAATCTCTGCCACACTTTATTTAAATCTTCAGGCACTTGCACATAAATTGAAAATCAGTTTAATTTATAGAACTAAATAACAATTTAAAAAAAATAAATAAATAAATATACTTCAGATATTTCTGTTTGTGGCTTCTTATTGTCAGTATTTTTTTCTGACTGCTCGGTAGCTCTTCTATTTCTTTTTTTATCTGCTTGATTCTAAAAAGAAATAATTTTATGTAGCAATAATTTTCCAAAAATTTTAAAGATAATACTAAATATTCAATCTATTAAGATAAATTAAAAAGGAATTTTCAATATTTGTTTATGATTGTTTTATTTGAGACATCATTCACTAACATCCTTATGAGTTACTTTCATCTGTGGTTATCATAAATTTTCTGAATGTCTGTTTTTTACTTTCTTTTAAGGATAATTCCAAAATTGCTCATATTTTAACTGATTTTAATTTTTTTTCTGTAGGACAGTAGAGTCTTCAGGGTTGGCAAGTTTCTGCCGGGATGGTTAAAACCAGTGGTTATAACCGGTTAAAACCGGCATGGCAGAAACTAGTTTCTGCCAGTAAGTGGCAAAAACTGGCAGGAACTAAGAAATAATACTAATAAGAACTTTACCCTGCAATGAATCATAATTCACACAAGTATTTAATATATAAAGAATTTAGTTTAAAAATTAAAATAAAGTTTATGAATGTTATTCAAAGTAACTAAAAGTTTCAAAAGGATTATATAAATATACTTTGTTTATATAATAATTCTCTGTCACTTAAACTGAAATTTTCATAATAGCAATCTGATGCTGTACAAGTTTATTATTGTTTACAATTGAATTTCTATTTAAAAAGAAAAAAAAATTACAAAAAATTCCATGATATTTTTCATCACTTTTTAGAGTATTTTTAAATAAATAATACACTGCGACAACTTAAAAATTATTTACTACTGTATACAAAGAGAAATGGTTCTTGTAAAAATATAAATAAATAATTTTAGCATAAAAATAACAGAAAAAAAATTAATAAAATACATTGTACAATTATTTTACAATATTAAAAGAACAAATTTATTTCTGTGGAAAAAGTAATAATATACAAAGAGCATTCTATAATATAAGATTAATTTTGCTAATCTTTCTTAACCTAAACTGCTTTTTAACTTGTTTTGAATGAAAGAAAAATTCAAAAATATTCTTTTAAGACCAGCATTACTTGCAAATAATGTCATTATTGAGGATGTAACATTTGAAAATTTTTCATTTTCACCGGTATTTGTTTCTAAAGCAGACCACCAACAGAAAGCAAGACATTTTCAAGGACTTCATTGAGAAAATATGTTTCTGTGAAATGAGTCAATTTTGCTACAAGGGGTTGTGTACGGCACAGATTTTATATTAATATCAAAAAGCAATTTTCTTGCTCTTTCTTTATGCTTAAATGTCAATTTTGGTTCCATATACTTAGGATGAAGTAAATAAGCTAGCACCTCATTAAATGAGATTTGAATCTTCCATTTGTGATTTTCCATGATATTTCCATCATTAAATAAAGTTAAGCAAATTTTATGAGCAGCTACAATAGAAGAGTCATGTTTTTTACTTTCATCTAAAGCATCAATAATAGATTTTAACATTTGTGACAAATATTTAACTTCTTCATAAATCATGATATTTACTTACAATTTTAACAATTGCTATATCCTTAATATCATTTTCATGATTTTCAGTTATCTGCAAATAATATGGCTGATTCTTTGTGAAAGATTCAAAACTATCAAAAATTTATTGATATTTTAATTAAAAACTATTCGCAATATTTTATTTGCTATTTATTCTGAATAAAATTTATATAAGCAATTTAATACTATTAAAAAAGTCTCGGATTATGTCACAAAATGAGTTTATGCCAGTTATTGCCAGTTTCGGCCAGTAAAAACCGGTTATAACTACTTTTTGCCGGCAAAAACCTAGCCCTGAGAGTCTTAGATAAATATACAAACATATATGTTTATTTAATGCACAATTCATAACTTTATTTAACTCAAAACCACTAAGACCACTGACTGACTCAAAACCACTGACTGATGCGACAAAAGGAGGAGGAAGTCACCAACACATACATTTACATTATGAATCAGTATATATTTATTATCCATTTAAGATTCAAAGACAAAAACGTAAAAAGAAACTAGAATAAATAAATAAATAAATAAAAGATAAAATAAAATAATGAAATTAAAAGAAACATTACTCATTTGGGTCTCTTATATGCATAGAGCCACCAAGATGCATTTTATTAAAATTTACAGAACTTAAATGCAACTCTTTCATGATATGGCACAAAAGTTTTCAATTAACTGCTAGTAAGACTTAAAACATTCTAAAAGTAAAAACAATTGAAGCACTTAACTATCTAATATTATAAATAAATTTGATACATTTTATGACAATAAATAAACAAATCAATAAATCAGTAAAAATAAATACAATTTTCCACTTGAATATCATAAATTAAAACTATTAATTCATGAGTTATTAAAAGAATGATGAAAATAAATAAGCTACCAACGTGTTTTATTTATTTAATTTTGAAGACTCAATCTAATTAAAGTTGATATGAATAGATATTATGAATATTTGAATGACTAAAAAACTGGAAATTTTATGTTAAATGTAATGAACATGCATATCAAAAGGTGACTTACTTTTACTTCTTTTAGTACTGTAATTTCTGGCGATTTTTCATCTGAAATAGCCTCTTCCTAAAATAGTATTTAAAAAATAAATTAAAGTGGTACTCTCTATAACAGGGTAGTACTCAATTTGAACAGTAAAATTCTCTGACTTTTCCAGACCATATTTCTAATAATTACCTGACCACAGTTCACAACATTTTAGAAATACAAATTACAATTCTACATCTTGATGATAAAATTTACCTTTGAAAATGAAATTAATCTAAAAATCTATATGTTTGATATTTAAAATGTAAAAAAATAAAATAAAACAAACTAAAACATAACTAAGATGTATTCAAAGCAGCTTTTTATTTGTATAACTGAATTTTGCATATTAAACATTCAATTTTTTTATACAGTTCTACTATCATATCATTTATTTGTGTTGATTCAGAAACAGTTCACAGTTTAGTTTAAATTTTTCGTCTTTTAACAGTTAAATTTCAGCTAGAGCTTTTCATTTTTCCCTAGTTTTATTATTATTATTATTATTATTATTGTTTTTGTTGTTTTATTTAAATATTCATGATATCTCAGACTAACCGTGTAACATGGAGGAACTTTTTTTTCGCAGAGGTATGGCCTATTTGGCGACAAATTTGTATAGTTAAGACATCTTTTATGCTAAATATGTGGATTTACTGAAAATGGTGCTAACACATGAAAAATTAAAACTTTTTTGTAGACAGATATCAGAACTTGTGACACATATAGCACATTAAAATAATAATATTAAAAATTAAAAAAATTCCTTAACTTTCTACATCAATATTATACTTTCAGAGTCGTAAGAAATTAGATCTACCTCTAGAGAGGAGAACTAAGTAATCAGTTGCTCTTAAAAAAATTATTGCATTTTAATCTCAAGATAATTAAAAATACCTTTGCTAATTAAAACTGAATTGACTAATCTAAAAGCTACACATTTTACAGCTTGCCACTAGTTTGGATATTGAGTGACTTTGTAGCTGCCTTCAATATAACCTTTTTTTTGGGGGGGGGGAGGGGGGGACCATTGGCTCTTACCTTATGGATTTGAAATTATTGCTTCCATTTTTTCAACAAAACCTATTGCTAATATGCAATGTGCAAAAATAAAGGAAGAAAGATCAAGAATATCACCTTTCTTTTCTTTGAGGTTCTTTCAGGTGTTTTGTTTTTCAAGCAATGCTCTTCCTACAAATAATTAATGAAAATTGAAGATTAATGATTTTGGAACAAATTAATAACTAAAAAACAAATAAGTTGATCTAATATATATATGTATAATAGGGTGGGCCAAAAAAAACTTTTTTTCGATTTTCGATTATGGCGGGTGCGGAAAAGTGGCCACTGGTGGCACTCAGTTCATACAAAAAAATTGAGATTTTTTAGACATTTACCTACCCTGCCGCAAACGGCTTAAAATTTTGCAAAAATGCTCATTTTTGAACTTTTTTCGAAAAAAATTAAAAAATGTTAAATTAAATTTAATTTGGTTGTATTTACTTGAAAAGTCATATTTAATGTACCAAATGTTTAAATAAGATCTGATCATGCATTATTTAATATCTATGTGTATTATAATTTAGACTATTTTTTATAGCTTTTTCGAGTATAAAAGGCAAAAGTTGTATTTGTTTGAATCGATCGTTAGTTTCTATATTATTTATGTCCCTTGGTCTTCTTTATATTTTTTCTATGTGTCATACGTCATCTATTTGGGGAACAGACAACAGTATACTTCAAAAACAAATCTGGAAGGTGAGAAAGTGGCGAAGCAGGACTCTAAGCGAGTGCAATGACTCATGGTAATATTTAGGGAGTGAAGTACGAAACAGTTGAGAGCCAAAATGCGATAAAGGATTCTTATTATTTATCCTTTCTCAGTTACTTGCGACATTTGTTCAGTGTTAACGTGAAACCCTTTTGTAGTGATATACAGTGCTTTTTGGGTCGTTTAATGTGTCATTACAGTATTTTGTGCATTTTATTACAACGAGCTTAAAAATGGCTAGTATAAAGAGCCATGACAATGCAAAGACATGCGATAGCGTGAAAAGTAACTTTTGGGGGTATCATGCATATTGAAAAAATTGCAATTGCCAACTTATGCTGATAATCATGCGCCACTACTACTGGTTGCTTCACCATGTAGAAGTTGTGACAGCACAGGATACGAATCTCGTCATCGATAAAAACAAAGTCAGAAGAGAGAAATAGAAACTTGGAAAGAAGATACAGGCAGAAGAAGTTATTGAAAGAAGAAAATTAAAAGAATATTTTTTGATGGTAGAAAGGATAAAAGTATATTAAGAGGAAGAGAAATAACAAGCGGCACCGTCGAGAGAAAGGCGATGAACACATCACCGTGTCGTTTGAACCTGGTTAGGAATACTTGTGTCACTTCATACCTCGTTCCGTTACCTTGATACCTCGTCAGTTCAGAAAAGTCTAACTTGTGGTGACACACTTCTTTTCCGTGACTGGAACGAGGTATCAAGAGACCCAAGTATTCCTAACCAGGTTCAAACAACACGGTGATGTGTTCCTCGCCTTTCCTTCGATGGTGCCGCTTGTTCTTTTTTTCCTCTGAATATATTTTTATCCTTTCTACCATAAAAAAATGTTTTTAATTTTCCTTCTTTCAATAACTTCTTCTGCCTGTATCTTCTTTCCAAGTTTCTATTTCTCTCTTCTGACTTTGTTTTTATCGATGGCGAGATTCGTATTCTCTGCTGTCACAACTTCTACATGGTGAAGCAACCAGTAGTAGTGGCACATGGTTATCAGCATAAGTTGGCAATTGCAATTCTTTCAATATGCATGATGCCCCCAAAAAGTTACTTTTCACGCTATCGCGTGTCTTTGCATTGTCATGGCCCTTTATACTAGCCATTTTTAAGCGCGTCGTAATAAAACGCACAAAACACTATAATGGCACATTAAACGATCCAAAAAGCACTGTATATCACTACAAAAGGGTTTCGCGTTAACACTGAACAAATGTTGCAGGTAACTGAGCAAGGATAAATAATAAGAATCCTTTATCGCATTTTGGCTCTCAACTGTTTCGTCCTTCACTCCCTAAATATTACCATGAGTCATTGCACTCGCTTAGAGTCCTGCTTCGTCACTTTCTCACCTTCCAGATTTGTTTTTGAAGTATACTGTTGTCTGTTCCCCAAATATATGATGTTTGACACATAGAAAAAATATAAAGAAGACCAAGGGACATAAATAATATAGAAACTAACGATCGATTCAAACAAATACAACTTTTGCCTTTTATACGCGAAAAAGCTATAAAAAATAGTCTAAATTATAATACACATAGATATTAAATAATGCATGATCAGATCTTATTTAAACATTTGGTACATTAAATATACCTTTTCAAGTAAATACAAACAAAATAAATTTAATTTAAAATTTTTTAGTTTTTTTCGAAAAAAGTTCAAAAATGAACATTTTTGCAAAACTCCAAGTCGTTTGCAGCAGGGTAAGGAAATGTCCAAAAAATCTCAAATTTTTTGTATGAACTGAGTGCCACCAGTGGCCACTTTTCTGCACCCGCCATAATCGAAAATCGAAAAAAAGTTTTTTTCGGCCCACCCTAATGTATAATATACAAACAAAATATTTAGTTACAATGATCATTTAAAGTGTTATACCTCATAAATTCTTTTCGCTGTTTCTTCCTTATCTTTCAAATTTTTGTATTCACTTTCAAGTTTTTCCTTTTCAACTTCAAGCTAAAATTAAATAATAATAACAGTAATAAATTAATAAATAATTTTTAAATAATTAATTTTACAAGATAGACTATGCCCTCTATATCTATAGAAAACATGTTATAGTACCCCTCAGTGATTCTTTGAAAATTCATCCTTTGAAGTATTATAAA
This sequence comes from Maratus speculifer, assembly GCA_964019185.1. NCBI lineage: Eukaryota > Metazoa > Arthropoda > Arachnida > Araneae > Salticidae > Maratus > Maratus speculifer. The sequence goes on along the minus strand of OZ025292.1, from coordinate 65,452,869 downwards.
CATCATTAAAATGCACCTCAAAGTTTTTTTTTTTTCTGCAGATTATAATGAATGGAATTCTTTTGTGTATCCCCATAAAGAAATTATAAATGCTACGTATTCTACACTCCTAAGAAGGCAAATTGTATTCCATTTCAGTGATGTATATCAATTTCATCATGTTTGAAATGTGTAACATCATTATAATACACCAAAAACAATTTTTATCCTTAGATCATAATGTATCAGATTTTTTTTGCTCCCTGTAAACAAACTATAAATTTTACATATTTCATTTTCAATATTGACCATGCTATCATAAACATCAATCACATATAAAAATTTCATGGCAATCTAAATACAGAGTATGGACAGATGATAGATCAGACAAACTAAACTTATAAAAACCTTTCATCTAAGTTAAAAATATATTTAGTGTCCGATTGAAAGAGACTATTCCTACATGACATAACAAAACATAATTTTAATATAGAGGACAAAATGTCAAAATGAAGGAAAAATAATGTGAATAGTGGAATATAAACACACACACACACACACACACACACACACACACACACACACACACACACACACACACACACACACACACACACAAAATAATAATAATAAAAAAATAATGAAATAAATAAAAATAAAAGAAAGAAAAAGAACAGATTTCTGGAAGAGTTTTATCTTTGGTAAATTATTAGCTAATCTAAAAGCCTCAAAGAAAAAATCCCAGAACAATGAAAGCTACCTATATTATACAATAACAATATATAAAGACATTTTATAAAAATTAAACAGAAAATATAATTAGTATAAAATTAAAATAGATATAATAATAAATTTAGCATAAATATGAAACAATACCTTGAAAAATATTCTATCCAATTTCAGGAAAATATTAATAATTTGGAGAATTTTTATAATGCATGTTACACAGAGGGGGAGAATTTTTTTTTATTATTTATTAAATATAATAATGAATAAAATTAATTTTTTTTTTCAGTACCTTAGCCAGATCACACTTTAATGTCTCATTAAATTTTTTATAGTCTGTCAGTCGCATTTCCATTTTCTCACTTTCAGACCTAATTTTCTGTATTTCTGTTTGCTGTAGTAAAAGAAGTATACAATAAATCACAGATCCATTTTCAAACAGTTTTAAAAGATTAAAGAAAATGAAGTAAGAGCAATAGATGTCAATTTCATTGAAAAAATATTGCATGCATGGTAACTATAAGCACATACAAATATATATATATTTAATACAAATACTATTAAAAATGCTGCATCATGTACCATAGATTTTGTAAATTAGTTCTAACTTTAGTAGGCACTGTTTACAAATCTTACTGAATTACAACTAAATTAAAAGTATATATATAATATATCCTGGCATATTTCACTTATAATGTCTTTCTAGGTAAGATGTTAGATTTGCGATCATGGATAGCTACAAATAATCATCAAACAGATATTTTCATATGGGGAACTGATTTTTATTTTTTTCTTCAGTTATTTCTTTTATGTCAGGTCCTTTGTAGATAGCATCACGGTTTTGATTAACACTTCATTTTACAGGGAAAGTGCAAACTCTTTCTCATTCAGTGCATTTTTATGAAGAATTTTTGACTGCAGAAAAAGAAAAACTACAGTGGAGCATCGTTTATACGACGCCGAAGGGACTACCGAAAAACTTTGTATAAACGCTAACGACGTATAATCGATTTTCACTTCCAAAACTGGAATTAATTTTGTTCTCACTTAATTTTAATGTTTAACGGGATGATTTGCATGAGTTTTTAAATTAAACATATAATATTAAGAATGGGGGGGGGGGGGGATCAGTAAGCAATTTAAATATGCGTACCTTTATTTATGTTTCACCGAAAGGTTCCTCATTTGCAGTACATCATTTCCTTTCCACTTAAAGTTAAAGATCAAAAACCTCACGTGGCCAACTAAAAGTCGCCAATACTGATTACAGTTAGAAAGATAGTCTATTTGCAACTTAAAACAGGCCGGGAAAGCTGACCATCCCCGAAAAAAGAATGACTCCTCCTAGTGTAATCTGTTACACATAAGCTGATTTTTCAGACTAATCGAATACTAGCTCACATTTTTATAATGTGGGGTGCATTTAAACATGCTCTTTGGTGTCATTCATAGCTGCCAACTTCCGCTCATTTGTAAAATACACAAGAAAAATAAACAAAAATAAACCTATACAAAATCGAAAAAATGACGTATAAACGATTTTGGGCATCGTATAAAAGATATATTTTTACATTAAAATGAATAGGAATGAATCGGGACCACATTAAAACATCGTATAAATGTAAACGCCATATAAGTGATCGTCATATAAACGATGCTTTACTGTACATTGATCTCAAGTTTTTACATTAAAGTTGGTTAAATTTTTAGGTATAAAAACAATAAATATACCGATGAAGAACAAAATGAATGGGAGACAAAATTAGTTTTAAGCATTAGATTTGAAAAGTAGAAAAAAAAAAATCTGAAAGTTTAAAATTTAATTTAAAAAAAGATTTTATTTTCTTATTCCTTCATCTGTATATTCTGTATTACTTCATGATACATAAAGTATAATGATAAGTGGATATGATAAACAGAGAACGAAAACTTTAGTGAAAATATACACATAATATCATAAAGTGATACAATTTAAAATAAATTCTTTTATTATACACACAATCACAGACACTATATAAATGTGAATGTGTGTGTAGTGTCATGACAATAAACAACTTTCATAAAGGAAAGAGCATTTATGACAGACATTTTGATATTTGTTATTGGTTTTTTCTTTCAAAAAACAATTTCTCATTCTTTTTCCATTAAAAAAAACCAAGATTGATGCAATCACCTCACATAAAATTTTATTATCTACAAAATTCATTTTAGTTTCACAAGAGAATATCAATAAATATAATTACTGATTTTATGTAATCTAAATTCTGAACCTTTTCAAAGTTTATTTATGTTATAGTGAGAGGTGCCATGCTTTGTGAAGGTATAGTTTGTCTTGCATACTTAAAGGGAAGGCATTAATGAATAGGTTTAACTATAAATGTTAGCTTTATTTGATTGAATTTTCTTTTTATAAGGAATATAATAGATCAATCATTAATAGAATGCAAAACATTTTTATTAAACACACAATATTTCTTAACTTCAATAAAAACACTGAGCTAAAAATTTAGATTTGCTTAAATTTTGCAATGGAAGCCTGAAATGACCATCATATTTCCTGACTTAAACAAATGTGTTAAGAAATATTTCATTTTAAATTATGTGACAGAAGTCTGGAATGTAACCAGAAAAGAAAAGTAATTTTTAACTAGTAGTTCGGATAGAGATTTTTAAAAGATACTGAACCCTGCAATTTTATGAGCAAAAACTTTTCATATTAAGATTTTTTTCCCCCAAACAGTTTCTCTTTTTATACAGAATACAGTATAAATGTTTGGAAGAAGAAAAAAAAAGAAAGAAAAATCATGCATTAAGCATAGATAATGAAAGACTTTCCCAGCAAAGGAACTGTGAGCAGATAAAAGATATAATCAGTACAACCACTTTCTACAATGCATTGACATTTCAAGTGATAAGAACAATTATGAAAATTGTGAAAAATATTCAAAAACACATTGCAAAAAAAGTAATGTATTTTTATCTCAGATCCCAGAATTGCTTCAAATATTTTTGCTGTAAATAAATATGCCTAGATATAATTTCCTTACCAATCAATTTAATTTGTTGTATATAATAAGTTCATAATTACAATAATCAAATAATTGTTAGTGCAATTGTTTTGAATGAGGTAAAGTTCAACTCTTAGAAAATTGTATGTAATGTTTACAAAAAAAAAAAAAAAAAAAAAAAAAAATGTATGTTTAAAATTTTTTAATGATTTTCCTAAAGATGCAAGAACAGGGGATGGCTAAAACCAAAAATGAATTAAACTTGGAGATGAAAATATTTCTGGTTTTAAAGTTACATAACTCAACAAACTATTGCACATAATGCATGTAAAATATAATTATTATATAATTGTACTTGATGGTTTGACATTATAAATGATTAGAGAATACATATAATTGTATAAATTAATAAAACTGATTTATTATAAACATTACATATTTTAATATTTATTTTTCACACTCACTGTATATTGGAAAATCATATTTAAAAAATTGCAATGTAACATAAATATTTAAAGAAAATTTAATAGAGAAAAGTAAGATAAAACTCACTTGTTTCTTTGAAGATGTTTGTAAGTCTTTGTAGTTTTTCTGCAAATCATTAATATCTGAAAATAAAAAAAATAAGATTTTCATTTTATAATAAGCATGCTTTAATACAGTTCTCTTATTATTATTTAAAAAAAAAAAAAAAAAAAAAAAAAGTAAATTATTTATATTTCTTGGAACATATTCTACTCCTGATTTAAGATCAGAAAGTTTTTATAATTGACTGATAGAAAATCACACTTGCAGCATACGGACTGGTACACAGGGATGTACCAGTCCATACTTTTTACACAGGGATGCCACTCAGAAAATAACAAAACATTACCATAAATTTTTGTATTTTTCTCACGAGAATTTTGTATGTTTATAATAAACTCAAAAAAGAATAAAATTTATAACATTTCTAACTCTTATTATATTTCTAACAATTATAGCCCTTTTTTAACAATTTTTTTTTTTTTTTTTTTTTTTTTTTTTTTTTTGTAAATTTATAGATTTTAAATGAATCTATGTCAAACTACTTGTCTATCAAATAGTTTGAAATATTCTGTTAATTCATTGTGCACAAAAACATATATGGCAAGTAAATTTTTCTTTATTTCACAGTATTTAATTATCAATTAAGGTAATCTAATCAAGCAATACATGCAATGAGCTCAGTGAGGAATTTTATATGCATCATTTTAAATCAAAATAGATAACCCAACAGAGATTCAATGATTATTCCACAAGCAAATAGCAAAAATTTGCAGGGTCTTTTTCGCGATCGTTTAAAGAAAATTGCTATTTTATTTCAGGATCGCTTGACAAAGATCACCATTTTACTTTGCAATAATTTGACAAAGATCGCCATTTTACTTTGCAATCATTTGACGAAGATCGGCGTTTTACTCTGCGATCATTTGGCGGAGATCGCCATTTTAGTTTGCGATCGTTTGTTAAAAAACCTTATTTTACTTCATTATTGTTTGCTAAAAATCCTTGTTTTATTCCGCGATCATTTGATGAAAATCCTCGTTGTATTTCGCGACTGTTTGCTGAAAATCCCTGTTTTATTTCATGATCATTTGACGCAAATTCTCTATGTATTTTGAGATTGTTTGACAAAAATTGCCGCTGTATTTTGCGATCGCTCGACGAAAATCGCCATTGTATTTCACAATTGTTCAACAAAAATTCATGTTTTATTTTGCGATTGTTTGACACAAATCGGCATTGTATTTTGCAATCATTCAGCAAAAATGACTGTTTTATTTTGAGATCGTTCGACAAAAAACAATGCTTTCTTTAGCAATTGTTTGACGAAAATCTCTGTTTTATTTTACGATCATTCGACAAAAATCTCTGTTGTATTTCGCGATTGCTTGTTGGAAATTGATGTTGTATTCTGCGATCATTTGATGAAAATTGCTGTTGTATTCTGCAATCATTTGACAAAAATAACTATTGTATTTTGCGATCGTTTGAAGAAAATCCCTGCTTTATTTCACGATTGTTTGACAAAAATCTGAGATTCTTAAAAATTAAAAAAAGCGGAAATCTGTCATTTGGCGAAAAAGTGGCATCCCTGTTTACAATTAATCTAAAATAAATTTTGAGAAATATCACTAGGTGAAGGAATGCAAATTTCTAAATGTGCTTTAAAAAGGACTTAATCCTCTTTGCAATCCCTGACTCCACACGGCTCTAGCCTCTCCTTCTCACAGCTTCAAAAAGGAAGAACTTTATCCAGTAAACAAAGCTTCTTTCAAGCTTAACACTTCAATAAAAAAAAAAGTTTTTTTTTTTAAAGTATAGAAATGTATTTTCATGTTTTATTTTTTTAAATCTTGGTGTTTCAAGGTGTTTATAACCAAAAGAATACTAATAATGAGAACAGCTGAAAATCCAGCTGTAATTTGAATATTTCAAATCAGTGCAATGACTTTTTCGTTAACATTACAATAAGCCTAAAATGTTCTTTTATATGTTAGCTATCCAAATTTATGGATATCTAAATCGATCCAGGTCCTGACAAGTTCAGATAATTAGCACTCTATTGTATTTATAAAAAAATTATAATTCATGTTTGGCATGTGGAAGATCGAGTTTTGTTGATATAATAAAGAATTATTGTAAAAGTTTAATGCAAATTAACAGATATTTTTATGACAGAAAATTAAAATTTCAGAATTTAGAAAGCATCAATCAGGGTTAGTTTGGTAAAAAAAAAAAAAAAAAAAAAAAAAAAAAAAAAAATAGATAGCTTACATTAATCACAATAAAAAGTGACTATAACATCAATTGTAATATTTTAGCCAAATTTTTACTAAATACATAGATTCTATAACAGATAATTTATTTTTTATTAACAAAATTTAGAGAGGCATGGTATTGGAACAGATATGCTTACATTCTGCTGCCTTGGAGGGAAATCCCCCCCCCCCTTACCAAATTCATGATAGTACTCATGTTATCGTGGAGTCAATGTCATACAACAAAATGCTAACATTAGCACTTAATTGTTCAATTATAAGTAGAAGCAAACAAAAAGAAAAATAAAAATGTGATACAATGAAAAACTTTATTAATATAGTGATGACAAATATTACATGAAAGTTGATAAAATAAATAATTACCATTATTCAACATATCAATAACTTTTTCTTTTGTTTTGAGTGTACATTCTAAGTCCATAATCTGCTCAACATACTTGATGCCGGTAGAATGAAATTGTTTTATTTTGTTGCTAGCAAATGCTTCACACTTTTCTAAGGTATTAATCAACTGATGCAAGATAACATATTCTACAAATAAATAAACAAATTTAAATATAATCTTATACACTTCTTCTTGCAAACAGTATAATTATAAAAAAATATAATTCTCTGGATATATTTTAATACAAAGTGATTGCCCTTGTTGTTATCAACAGTTAAAACCTTTACAGTAACTTTTACAGGTACAATTCCAGTTATAAGAATGTTTTAAAGGTTGTTATATCATATAAAATTTGATTTACATCAAAATAGTTGCTTCTTAACTCCTTAAACATCTCTCCCATCAATATGACAAGTGAAAGTATTGTTCTCTATTTCTTGTGTGAGAGATACTGCCAGGATGAAGATTTAAAAGAGTTACACTACCAGAAAATACTAAAATTAAATTGCCATTTCTTTACCAAGTATTTGAGCAATTGTATGAAAGATATAAATTATGGATTTTTATGAATTAAACATTTCTGATGATAATTGAACAATTAGTGAATCTACCAGTGATTTGCATGGCATAAAAGAAACATTGCGGCACAAAATAATAATAATAATATACATAGGAGAGGGTAGTACACAGTGACAAATATTAATTCTTAATGTATAAAGATTATTTTTACTTTTTTGAAAAATATTTTGCTACATTTTAAAGCAACACATTAATGTATAAATGGTTTTTAAAAAGTTATTTACAAAAGCACAGAAGCATGATAACAGAGCATTGGAAATTGTCTCTCTGTGTACCACAAGTCACAGTGAGAAAGTGTACACATTTTCATAAATCATACATTTTTTTAAAAAACATTTTAAGTCGTTTATGATTTTTAATTTATTACTATATTTTCAAAATATGAAAAGTACGCGGCTCAAGTGCACAATGGCAGACCTTAGGCAACCTTTATGCAAATTTTCAGCCTCGAATGTTTAGTAGCGCCAGGGTTGGCAAGTTTCTTCCACAGTGGAAAAAACCATGGAAAAAACCGGCTGGAAGAAATAGGTTTCTTCCAAGTGGAAGAAATGGAAGAAACTGTTTTTCTTTCAGAATTTACCATATATTTTCAAGTTTGTAAGATATGATAAATATCTTCTTCCTATAATTTTATATAAATAAATTCCGTTGGACCAAAACAAATTTAATTAAATATATATGCTAAATTAATAATTACATCAGCTTTTAGCTAAGATCACACACAACCCCTGTCTAAAGATCTTCAACCATTGTCTAAATGAAAAGAAATTTTATTCAAAATACACAAAATCAAAAAATGTTATCCATTTCAATTTAACCAACATATTTTTAATTATTTAAATTTCTGAAAGTAGTACTAAATAGTAGAGATCCTTTATTAATAGTAGAAAGAAACCCATTAAAATAAAAGTATTTAATTTATATCAATTTTATTAATGTAAATAATGTACAGTAATTACTGTATTAAATAGAGATCGACCAAAAATATGGTTTCATTTTCGGCCCAAAGTCAGGGTTTTGCCAAACACTTGGCTGAAAATTTGGCCCGACTGAAACTTTCAGTATTCCAAAAATCTTGTTTCTACCACAATTTTCAACATTAGTCATTGATTTGAATTGTATCAATTCAAATGAGTGTATTGCAATGAAATTCGTTGTTTATAATTATCAGGCATGAATTATCAATCAATTTCATAGAAAATTTTTAGTTTAAACTGCATTAGTGTTTCAATAGCCTTTCAGTCTTTGAGAAAGTTCTAGAATAACAAATGAACATTTAGAAAAATCATTATAGAAGAAAAACCAAGATGTGAATATTTAAAAGTAAAATATTTTTTAATTAAAGGAAATTTGTATAATTAGAAAAATATTTCTGTGTCATTGGTTAATTATGTTTTATTACGTATAAAAATAAAGTTTTTTGGATAATTAACAATTGTGCTAATTAATAAATACTATACACATAATTAATTTATGATTATGTATATATGTATGTACTTATTAATTACTTTTAACAATAGCTTAAGTAATTAAACATATTTAATTACTTTAAAAAAATTTCTGGATGTTTTCATTTTCGGCTGAAACTAGGAAGATCACCAAAATTCGGTTTCGTCTTTAGAAGTCTGTACCAGTCGATCCTCAGTATTAAAAAATCTTAAAATTCTCATTTTTCCTAGTACAATGCAGCAAAGTATAGCAAAAAAGTTTTTTAGCAGTAGGATGCTGCAACAATCAGTTTCTCAATTTAAATTGGATGAATGCAAAATATGAAGTTTTTTTTCAAGTCATACACTTTATGGATACTTTAAAAGTATTTCAACATACCCATAGATATTTTTAGAACATTAATCTTTTAAAATCAAAATTGAGATATTCATGCTAGATGGTAGTATAAATAATTACAAATTTATTTATTTACTGTGTTACACAGCTTAAAATAATCTATTTTTATATAAAGATAATATTTTTATATGAAGATAATATTTTTATATGAAAAATAAACAATTGTAGGTATTTTTTTCCCTCTTTTCACATAAATGGCATAATTAATAATAATAAAAAAAAACCATCCTTGTACCTCTAAAGTAGTAAAAATCCATCACCTGAAAATGTCTGCTGAGCCTGAAGTTTGTTGTTAAAAAAGTAACTTATGTTTGCAAAAATATTTTTAATAATAATTAAATTTTCCAATTTAGATTTCATGTAATTATCCTGTAATTCTTTTACATAGTTAATATACTTTAACTTTGAGCATTTATTTTGGTTTCTTCCATTTCTTCCAGTTTCTTCCGGGTTTTTCCAGTTTCTTCCACTGTTCTGGAAGAAATAGGTTTCTTCCGGAAGAAACCCGAGTAGCGCATGCACACATATACATACAGAGAGAGAGCAAAACTTTCTTTAATTAATAAGTAACTTTTTTTAACATCATAACTACACAGTATGTATACTGATGAACCACGTTTGATAGGAACCTGAAGCGAACTGCGCATGACCAGAAAAGGCTAGTCTATGTCGAAAATAGGGAAGTCTGTATCATCTCGGGAGGGATGTGTTTACTTATTAAAACATCACGGATATGTCATTTTTCCCCTCTGAAAATATCTATTTGTTTTTGTCATTCAATCACATATTCTTAAATATTATATTGGAATACTATCATATTAAAATAATTTATAAAAAGACAAATGTAGTAAAAAATATTATTTAAAGATATGTAACAATAAAAACACATTTATTAATAGTAAAAAAAAAAAAAAAAAAAAAAAAAAGAATCATAACATTTTTTGCAAATAATTTGCAACAATCTGATACTTTTTTGCCACAGATTTCATGTCATATATGCACCATGTTGGCGAGAGTTTTTTCTGTCGCCAATTTCAACTGAACTATCCGGAAACGCAATGTGACAGGAGATATTTGCATGTCAAAATTATTAGCATATACACATGAAGCTATTGAAAATATAACTATTGAACACTGGAAAGAATATTGTTCACAATTAACTGTATGTGAAAACTTCTTTTTCAAATACAGTAACACACACACACATATATATATATTAATTATTTTCTATTATTTTAAAACGAAAATAATAATAAATAAAAGTTTAATTAATAATTATAGAAAAAAAATAATTTACATCACTGTAAAAAAGAAAATCATAGTCGATAAATAATTTATTAACAGATAAACAACTATAGCCAGGTTTTGACGTGAGTAATAAAATCGCTATTTAGTTGCAATCGCGCCAATGTGATGCGTACATGCACAGCTGCCAACTTGTACGGATTTTTCCTACCACTAAAATTTAACAGAAAATTTCATCTAAGACAATCGCCAAAATTTAACAATTTCGATCGATAAAAGAAGAAAAAATTTTCTACTTAATTTTAGTGGTAAAAATTATCCGTACAAGTTGGCAGCTATGGTATATGACATCCATGCCTATCATTATTCATTGGATTTTTTTATTAAATTTTCTGAAGAGACACATACTCTGTTCTGGTTGGCGCGATTGGCGAAAAAATTGAAATTGGTGACAAAAAGCTATTTTAGCAACTTATTAGATTTCTCAAGATGGTGGACAAACAATATTTTTAAGTAATTTATAAAGATTTATTTACAGTAAAGCATCGTTTATACGACGATCACTTATACGACGTTTACATTTATACGACGTTTTAATGTGGTCCCAATTCATTGCTATTTATTTTAATGTAAAAATATATCTTTTATACGATGCCCAAAATCATTTATACGTCGATTTTTCGATTTTGTATAGGTTTATTTTTTTAAATTTTCTTGTGTATTTTATGGACGAGCGGAAGTTGGCAGCTATGAATGACACCAAAGAGCGTGTTTAAATGCACTCCACATTATAAAAATGTGAACTGGTGTTTGATTAGTCTGAAAAATCAGCTTACGTGTAACATATTACACTGGGAGGGGTGACTCTTTTTTCGGGAATGGTCAGCTTTCTCGACCTGTTTTAAGTTGCAAATAGACTATCCTTCTAACTGTTATCAGAATTGGCGACTTTTAGTTAGCCACGCGGGGGTTTTGATCTTTGACTTTAAATGGAAAGGGAATGATGAACTGCAAATGAGGAACCTTTGGGTGAAACATAAATAAAGGTACGCATATTTAAATTGCTTATTAATTCCCCCCCCCCCCCCCCCCGTTTTTTGGTTATTTGTTTATTTTGGTTTGTTTAATTTACAAATTCATGCAAATCATCACGTTAAACATTAAAATTAAGTGAAAACAAAATTAATTCTAGTTTTGGAAATGAAAATCGATTGTACGTCGTTATCGTTTATACGGCGTTTTTCGGTAGTCCCTTCGGCGTCGTATAATCGATGCTCTACTGTATTTAATAAACGGGTACTACTCTGTTATCTCGTCGACTAAAATACTATCGCCAAATTATAAGATTAAATGCCAATAATGGGTGATGGTGAATGTCAATTCAATGACATTAAATACGATACACGTGTTTAAAACGTCATTGATTTTTATTTTGACTTTTTTTTGTATTTTTATTAATATTCTACTAATTATTTGTTTTTTTTTTATTATTTAAAATAAAAATTACGTCAATATGTATAAATTTTTGGCTATTAATTTGGCGATTTGTATAATTTAGCGAAATCGGTCGACGGGATAACTAAGTAGTACCTTATATTATTTTTATAATTTTATATATTTATTTAATATGTCAAATTTAAACAAAATCTATAAAATTTTCCGGAAAAATATGCTAAATGGATAAAAATATATGAAAAACAAATTGATAAATTTCCTTCTAGTAGTAAAAAAGCAACCTCAAAGGCTGGAGACTGCAACCATGTCGATTCATTTAATGCCAAAAAAAAATCTCGCCATAAAAAACCAGAACAGGATATGGAACTCTTCCCGTAGACAATTATGAATCACTGGATTCAGATGATAAATCCCAATCAGAATCCGTTTCATAAAGATGTATTTCAAGTGTTCACACATTTCTTCAATTATGCCATCATTTTTCCAATAAATAGATTCTAACGATGCTACATGTGAACAATATTCTTTCCAGTGTTCAGACAGTAACATTTTCAATAGCTCTATGTGTACATGCAAATAATTTTGGCATGCAAATTTCTTCTGTCACATTCTGTTTCCGGATTGATTTCTGTCCAAACATATTCTATAGCATTAATATCAGTTTTCACTCAGACTAAAAAATTCAAAACAATATTTAAAACCATTGCCTTGGTTACGTGAAAAATATTTCAACCGCTTTTGCCGGGCTATCTTCCTTATTGAGTGAATGGATTCGGCCTGGCATTTTGCCATCTGGGGCCACTGCAAGCATGGTACATCAGTACAATGAGACATGTCTCACAATGTACCACTTTGTACTTTCATTATGTTGTAACAAAATTGATGCCAGATCTGTTTCATCATTTTCATTGCTTTAAAGCTTTGTGTTGTTTTGTTAAAACAATCTATTACAGGGCTTGAAATTCAATTTTTCGAAGGAGGGGAGTCTCCCTACCAACATTTATAAATGAAGGGGAGTTTGGCTGTTTGGGAGGGAGAAAATTTTTTTAAAACCCGCCATTATTTTATGTGCTATTTAAAAAATTACCAGAATACAGACATAAGAAAAAGCAATTTTTATCAACCATTCAGAATAATTATGCGAAATGTGTAAAAAAAAACTTTTATATTGTCTAGTTTTTACTGGTGGTAAATCCCCCCCCCCCCCCCCCGGTGCTAATTTTTTTTGTCACAGGTCCTCTTATTTTTTTAATAATAATTAATAAAACTTCTAATTAATTTAATAAAGTTATATTTATAATTTATAATTAATTGTTATAACCAATATTATTTTTCTGTATATTAAATGTGCAAGATACAAATTTAATCATAAAATAATACTTATTTGAGTGTAGAAAATAAGAAGTATCACTACTGTTTGCATTTCTTTAAAAAAGGGGCAAGTCAAATTCATCGAAAGAGACTTTCTTAAAAAATGAATACGCTATTGAGTAAAGGGATACTTTTTGTTTAATGAATGGCTGCTTTCAGGAATTGCACTCACTCAGAAAGATATGGAGCTGTCAGAAACTGATTTTAGAGCAGCAAAGAAAAAAAAATATATTGAAGCAGGAAAATTAGTTTGTTGAACAGAAAAATGAACTCCCTGTAATATTATTTTAGGGGGGGGAGGAAGGGAAGGGAGGTTCCCTTTGACGAAAGTTACATTTTTCACTATCTTTTGATGAAATCTGTCTTTTTTTTTACGATCTTTTCACGAAATTTGCCTTTTTTTCGTGATTTTTATGAGGAAATTTGCCGTTTTTTCGCGATCTTTTGATGAAATCTGATGTTTTATCGCGATTTTTTTTTTACGAAAATTGCCGTTTATCGCGATAATTTCGAGAAATTTGTTGTTTATAGTGAATCTTTTGTCGTAATTTGTCGTTTTTCGCGATTTTTTGACGAAATTTGCCTTTGTTCGTGAATTTTCTGAGGAAATTAGCCGTTTTTTTTTCGCGATTTTTTAACGAAATCTGATGTTTTAACGCGATTTCTTTTATGAAAATTGCCGTTTTTCGCGATATTTTGGGGAAATTTGTCGTTTATAGTGAATCTTTTGTCGAAATTTGTCGTTTTTCTCGATTTTTGGACGAAATTTGATGTTTTTCGTGAATTTTTTGAGGAAATTTGACGTTTTTTCGCGATCCTTTATCGGATGTTTTATCGCGATTTTTTTTTTTTACGAAAACTGCAGTTTGTCGCAATTTTTGGACGAAATTTGACGTTGTTTCGCTACCTTTTTGACGAAAACTGACGTTTTACGGAATTCTGTCACGGAATTAGGCATTCTTTCGAGAATCTTTTGACGAAATTCGCCGGAAATAAGTCGTCTTTTCGCGATTTTTAACAATATTTGCCCTTTTTTAGCAAACTTTTTTGAAATCACGTGTCTTGTGAAACGTGTAATAGCTGTTTCTTTTGTGTGTCATCTCCGATCTTTTGCATAATTTACGCGCAATAGCGCGTCCGTGGTATCACTGTTTCATATTTTTTGGAATTGAATGCATTTTGTGTGTGTGTGGGTGGGAGGGGATTCCGAACAGAATCACCTCTATTTCGCCGTGGAAAATAGAACGAAACTCGTCAATCGATTGCAGGAAAAAAATTGCGAAATTTGTCAATCAGTCGCGGAAAAGATCGTGATTTTCAATGATTTTTCGCTGTAAAAAAACTCGCAAAATGTGTTGATTACTCGCACGAAAATATCATAAAATTCGCAAAACGGTCGTGGGTGTTGATCATAGTTTCAAAATGCAAAATTGTTTCGGCGAGAGCCTCCCGTCCACGTTATTCTTTTGGGCGGGATTTCAAAATTTTGGGCGCGAATCCCGCCATCCCGCCCTGAAATTCAAGCCCTGTATTATTAGACATAACAAGGTTTGGTTAAGCAAATATATTTTATAGTGAAGTAAATAAAATTAAAATAGACATTTTTACTATTACCATTATAAAATAAAGAATTATTTACTATTTTGTTGGACAAGTAACCGAAATGCAGAAAAACATCTACATGTTGCATAAGATGAGGTGTTTGTGTGTTACTGCCAGCTAAGAGAAAAAGTTACAAATATATGTAAAGTGATTGCTGTCTCACTATGTACCATGCCTCACTGACTGTGTATTGCTCTTCCCTATATATACATTAAATGATCTTAAGGTGTTAAAAGAATTATAAAATTTAAATATTTATACTGATCCTGGGTTCTATAATTGTTTCTTGTTATTTATAAACAATTATGTTGTAAAAAGTAAAGTAATAAAAATTTGCATTTTTTGTGTGATCAAATCTTGCAGAACAATGATAATTTAAATTTTATACAAAATTTTATGGCATTAAAATGAGAAAGCAATTTTTGGTAAAAGAACTATCTGATTAAAAAAAACTAGTAAGCAGTTACATCGTTTTTTCTGGTGCCTGGAAAATAAAACATTGGAAGAAATTAAGTTACTTGAAAACAACAATACATTTTGAAGGAAAATTAAGACTTTTTAATGACTTCCGATAAAAATTAAGGGCAATAAAACCTATTAAATTGACCACCTTCTTATACAATTTTACTTGTCTAAATGCATCTCTTTGAGAGACATTAAATATGATTTTATAAATTGCATACTTGTTTAAGTTGACAAGAAAATGTTTCACTGCTGGGTATATAATTTACACAGATTTCACTGTATTTATAAAGGTCCCTTAGAAACTAAAAGTTAGAATTTTAAATTAAATACTTTATAAGGAAGATAGGAACCACAGACATGAAACTTTGACTGCAAAAAGAGAAAATGGTCAGTGAGACAGGTACAAAATGCTTAAACTATCATAATTTGAAATATTTCAGACTAACTTAGTCGCTTGGTACTGTAATAATTTTCTTAAATGAACTTAAAATCTATATTATACAAAAAGTACCCAATCTGGAACTGAACAAACCTTGAACGCTGCCTATGAAACTGTTTAGAAGGCATGCTCTTGCAAAAATCTAGAATCATTTAGTTCCACATTCCACCACCAAGGGGCAAACTATGTTCTTAACAAAGCTGTTTCTGAGTGAAACCCCGTTAAACAACTTACTCATAGATATATTAGTCAAAAAGATGATGGACTTTAACAAAAATTTAAGATAATAGCTCTGTCAAAAATCCATATCTAAAATGGTGCATTTTTAAGTATTTGACCCCCCCCCCTTCTAAATTTTGATGTTCCCTATTTTTTAAATCTTAATTGTGTGTTATAAATTAGCTAAAAGTTGCAAATTGACCAGTTTGTTAGTCTTCATTAGTCTAATAATTTTGGATTTCAACAATGTGTTCTTTTTCTTTTTAAAAATGAAATTTTTTATAAATTAAAAAATTAAAGCTTGATTTTTATAAAATTTATATATTATTAAACAATGTTTAAAGATAGGTCTACATGCAAAATTTAAAAATTTCTAAATGGTGTTTTTTTTAAAAAATAGACTGTGTTCCAAATGATCCTAGTATAAAAAATCATTTGCCATTTTGAAGACTGGCTTTTAAATAGAGAATTTAAATTACCCAATAATCAAATAATAATTAACATCTAAAATTGCAATTGAGCTACAATGAAGAAAATTACATATCTGAAATTTCAACATCTGAATGCATAAAAATAAAAATTACACAACTTACTATTTTTAAGTTGTTATGTTTGCTCGAAAATGCCCAAAAAAGCATCACTTCCTCTGCAATAAGCACCTGCACTCATGGCAGAAATTTCATATGTTCTTTCCAAGGGTATAAAAAGATTTCTTTATAAATTAATTTTCATGGATTTTTTTGATTTCCTGAAATTGCAGCAAAATAATTTTTGGAATTTCTGAAAGGGAATTTTTTTTTTTTTTGCTTTTAGCTGTATAATTTGAGTTTTTATGCTCAGTAGAATTTAAGATACATTCCTTTATAAAAAAAGTCCAGTACATTTATCGCCATATGAAAACAGGTGTTTTTCAAAGCAGATATAATGATACTTCTGCAAAACACTATCCTGTTTCATAACAAAAATTGATTTTAAAATATTAAGACCTTGAATGTTTTTTATTTTAAACTCTGAATTTCATGCTACTTTGAAAACAAATCACATAACATGCAAATCCTACAGCTAAATAAGAAATAATCAGTCATAAAAATGCCACACCCAAATTTAAATTGTGTCTTAAGATTTTTACTTATTTTTCCTAAAATTTTTAGTTTTATGATAAGTTTTTAAGTATCATGATACATATCAAAATTAAAAAGAGATTGTGTACTCTGAAAAATCAGCAATTTGTGTCTTTTACAATAATTTTGCAAGACAAACAGTCTAACCCTTAAAAATCAGGAAGTTCCATGTAAATTGGGACACCTAACAATACTAATATAATATAATTTAATTTATAATGGAATTCTTCATTAACAGATGTATACAAATGAGCACATGAATAAAGGAATTCGCATTACAAGATCTTACCTTTTTCATGGTTAGCAGAGCTGCTTGCAAGTTTTTCCTTCAGCTGTCTCAAATTAGATTGTATTTCTTCAATATTATTAGTCGCTTTAATTTCACATGTTTCAAGTACTTGCACTAACTCATGGACATTATCTAACAAATATTAAAAATTTTGGAATATTTTAATGGTATACTACATTGATGCTCAGATATTTAATCGAATCTAAGATATGTATTGCCTTTCCCTGCTCTAAAATTCTCTCCTTTTACTTGAATGCATCTTACAATTGTCTAAAATTCTTAATCTAGTAAAAACAGATGCATGTGTTGTATACAATGATCCTGAAATTAGCCTAATATTCAAAGAATAGCCACATCCAACAGCAGTGGTGATAATTCATGCACTGAAATTATCTGATGATTTATACAGAGATATATCTATGTGGAATAAATACAAATTTGGTATAATATGGAGAATAAACAAAATTAAAGTTAACTATATTTTGTAAGATTCCAATTTTATTCTTCTTCCAAATTTGCTTTTGTATTATGTACGAGTTAAACCCCCCCCCCCCCTCTTTTTCTAAATAACAGCTAAAGATGAAGATGCATCTTAGATTCGAATAAATACCATAATAGCTAAGTAAATAAATATGATGAAAATGACCTGCTGAAGTTTTATGATCATCATACTAATAATACATTCTTTTATCTTTGAAAAGTTTAAATTGCTACAACCTGACTCAATATGACTTCTATAAAGCCTTTAAACATCATGGAAATAAAACTTTTCCACTCTTTAAAGATAAAATGATATTACACAACTTCTTTTGAATATGAAAACATTCTTAAAATTTTGATTCACATACAATCAATGAAGCTGGTGTAATAAAAATAAAAAATTAACATACAAATGGAGGTCACCATTATATTCCTTAAATTATTGTTGCTTAGTCTGAATAAAATGATATATTATTCTGCAATTTGAACAAAATAACGTTGAGTATAACTCATTAATAGGAATGTTGCATTTTAAGATTTCAAGCTAATGAATAACTATATCATTAGCTAAATATCCTAGAAACGTTCAGGAAGAATGTTTCTTGCCATTAACAGTTTATGCATACAGTACTACACAGAATTTATCTGAAAAAGTGGGCAAAACTTTACATTACAAGATGATAGAACACAGATATAAAAGCAAATTTCGTCATAGAATAGATGGTCAGAACGCAAGCTGTGAAAAGTTAAAAAGAAATTTTCCACTGTTCTAGGACAATGGATTGGTTGAGGTGGCAGTGCCAAAACTAGAGCTTTTTTTTTCATCCGGGGAGAGCATAATTTTTAGCATCCCCACTCCTCATCATTAAATAATAATTAAAATTTTAGCAAGAAATATGTAAACAATGCCCCTATAGAATTAACTTTAACTTCAGTGTCAAGAGCTTACACTAATGTGGAACCTATGGAAGTGCTTTTTTTAAAATTTCTCACTTGCATATCAACAGTTTTAAATGATTTTTTTTCTTTCTTAGAATGCTACAGATTGAATTGTATCCCAATAAGTGTTCCTTACTTCAATTTTGGTTGCATTTTTTTTTTTTTTTTTTTTTTTTTTTTTAAACATCACTTTTAATTTTACAAATTTGAAAAGAATGTTCACATAGGTTTAACATTAGCTTGTCAGTTTCATTGTATTTCATAAATACATTCATTTTTGCTTGAAACACAAACAAAATCTTCAACCTTCACCTTTTATTTTGGTGCCTGGGGCACATACCTCCTCTACACCCCTCCCCTCCTAGTTATGGTCCTGCGAGATAATCCCATGGCTTGGCTACCAAGATCGCCGGCTTTCATGTTTGGACCTTTTCCTATGGGGCCATATGAAAAGCATAATCTATGATTATCCCATTGAAACCAATATGGATCTAGTTGCCAGGATTGTTGTTCTTATTGCAATATTCAGGAAATGCCTAGTGTCTTCACAAATGTGCATCAGCCCATATCCCACAGATGTGAAGTATGCATTACAGCTGGTATAAGATCTTTTGAGCAATTTCTTTCAGCATGTACATTAATTACATTCCTGTTAATGAAATGTTTTTGGAAATATCTCTTCTTATTTTTGTCTTAATTTTTTAACTGTGACAGTGAAAAACTACCTTTTAACTTTATGCTATTTGCATTTTATGGCAAAATATTCTAGTGTAGCTGCATTCACCCTGTATGTGTAGATGTTTGCCAAATGACAGGTTCTAAGAAAAGCATTAATAGAAAGTAAACATTTTGTATGAATATGGATGTGATGTCTTCTTAAATTAATTCTATGTGTATAAATGGAATTTTGTCCTATTAAGGTATTCGAAGAAAAAATAAAAGGCTTAAGGAGTGGTAATGGTGAGGAGTGGGATTAAGACATGCAAATGTAGATGGTTATTTTGTTGTTTAAATAAATATTTGAGGCAGAAACACTGAATTCACCATTTCTTAAGCTGAGTGAGTTATCTACTAGCAGTTTATAAAGAATGACAAAAAGTTTTATTAGAATTCTAGAAAAAAGTTGATTTTAAACAAAAATAATTTATATCAAGCAATATTTAGAGATGAAAAAATTTCTGTAGAATTGAAATTTGAATCTTGTTCGCTAGAATATCATTTAGAAGTTCAATGACTTTTAGAATCTGCTACTTCACTTGGCCTTTATTTATTTTAATAAAAACTGTTTTACTTTAATTTTTAAGAGCCTTTTAAATTAAAAATATCATTTATTATGATATGAACATTAACAAGTTGGAAATTGCACATGAACGTAGCAAATGAGGTGCGTTCGTACGATAACGAAGTTTAAAAAATATTCAGATCTTGCTGATATAGTAGAGCGTACTTCGGATATAGTATAGTAGTCGAAATCTTTGTGTTTCTGTAAATATGCAGAAAGTAATTTTTATTACACCTCAAAAACGTATATCTTATTCATAAAATGTGAAATAGTTGAATATAATTAAAACACGCCCCAAACAATGTTTCCCCATATAGCATTATGTAGTGGAATACTTTTGTGTGGCCCTGTAACTTAATAATAAAAATTCTTTGCATCACAGATTGTACAGAATGCATATTTTAGTATATATTTCATAGATTCATACCACTTATATTATGTTCGAATGAGTAAAACATCATTAAAATTCATTTGAAACTTTTTTCCCATTCATCGTAATGTAATGGAATACTTTTGATTGTCCCTGTAAATGATCTATGCATCCGACTTTCATAACATTTTAAATGACTCAATAAAATTATGTAATAATTATATGTTTTAAATTTCAAACGATTAAAATGCATGTGAAATTTTTTTCCCCATTGACCATAACGTAATGGAATCCTTTTGATTGTCCCTGTAATTGATCTTTGCATCCGATTTTCATTACATTTGAAATGACTCGACAAAATTACGCAATAATTATATGTTTTAAATTTCAAACGATTAAAATGCATTTGAAACTTTTTTCCCCATTGACCGTAATGTAACGGAATCCTTTTGATTGTCCCTGTAATTGATCTATCCTTCCGATTTTCATAAAATTTGAAATGACCCGACAAAATTATGTTATAATTATGTATTTTAAATTTCAAACGATTCGGTTGGGTAGTTTTTGCGTTGTTATATGCGGACGGACAGACAGACGGACAGACAGACAGACAGACAGACAGACGGACGGACTGAGCGACAACAATAGGTGCTACGTATTTACATAATTACGAACGCACCTAAAAATGCAGAATTATGCAACATCAAGCACAAGCCACATTTCTTTAGAGTTCGAGCATTCATAAATTTTTCAACATTACTTAGCACTATTTCAAATAAAATATCTTTAATGGTAGATTATTTTAATACCCACAATAGAAGTCAACAATAAAAATATTATTTTAAAATAACAATTAACAATGTGAGAAAATTCTAGAAATACTGCAACCCCTGATTTATCTTACATATGATTAATGTACAAAAGGTTAAAAAAGTATCTAATTCTCCCTTATCAAACAGAAAATTAAAATGTAAGCAAGTTGAAAAAAAAAAAAAAATATATTAAAACTAAAAAAAAAAAACTTTTTTTTTTTTTTTTAAATATAGAAAAAAGCTTATTATGTATCATTTGATTAGATGATAAAGGAAAATGTAAAACTATCATGTATGTTATAAATTTGGCAGGTCAGCAATTTGAACTCATTTAACAAACTATTACAATGTTGTTCTACATTTTATTTTATTAAATTGAAAATTAACTATGTTCTGAACAATAGGAAGGAAAATGACTTATTTTATAATCCAGACATAGATATATTTCCATTAAAAACAGATTGATGCTGTATAAACAAAATCCTGTAAGTGTAATATAGATATAGAATCTAAAAATTCATGCAAATTGAAATAATAAATACTTTTTTGAGAAATGACTGCATCAAGCTTCTTTTGAAGATCGCTGTTCAATTTTTTAAGCTCAATTAATTCATCTGTACATTTTCTATTCTCGAATCTCAGTTTTTCGATTTCATCATTTTGTAAATTGACAGTATTAACAGCTTCTTCTAGTTTTTTGCATTCTCTTTCTAGTTGCTCTTTAAGCTTCATTTCAGATTCTATAAACAGGTAAGTGAAAAATAATTATTCATATGTGTAATGGCATGTTAGAAAATGGGTATAAAGAAAAACTACTGAAATATAAATTATCTGGTATACATTACAAAATAAATACAAATACTGCATTAACAAAAAGACATTTTGCAATATGCAGTTCCTAAAATTTAATAAAAACAGAAAGTACTTAAAAAAATAATTAATTTTCTAAATGTAAATATTGCAAAGAAAAATTTGTATTTTTTTTTTTATAAATGAAATTTTTAACCCTTGTTACAGATACAATATTGATACTTGAAAACACAATATAACACTTATATATTGTTGCTCAAACAGAACAATAAAATTGGTTACATATATGATACAAACAACTGACATGATGCATAACACAAATATATAAAACAAAGAAATAAAACATTTTTAACCCAGGATGTATAAAACTGCTGAAATAACAATAAATAAATATCATGACTCCATCAATGAATTTATAACACATATGTTCCATAAGAATTTCTTTCAAAGATAGAAAGTTACACTTCCACGTTTGTTAAAGGGAATTTCATAGAATTAAAAATAATTCAGAGATTACTGAATGTGGATAATAAAATTGAGACAAAATAAACATTTCATAAAAAATATTTATGTATTAAAAGTACCATGACACCAAATCTGAAATTTTTAGCCTAAAAGATATCACAAAATTCACAATTTAAAATGTTTTTTGCTTCTGCATCCCTTGAGGGTTGTTATACTGACCTAAAATATGCCTATGTTGGAGCTAAAATTGTCACCAATATTTTGCCATTATTTTTTTTAAAATTTGGTTAAATAGTTCCACAGATTAACCACACCCATCCTTTAGGGACAACCAACCAACTACAAAATATTACCTATTTTTTTTTTATAATAATAGAATAAATTTAATAAGTTTGTCTCAATAAACGTATCATTAAATTATTTAACAATGAAACAAAAATGTCAGATCCCAAAATGAATTTATGTTCTATTCTTTTGCAACTATTCATAACAGAATAACATTTTAAATCATTTTGCAGAGGCAAAAATTAAAATTATGTTTAATAAATTTAAAATAAATACAGATGTTGACATGATTCTCAAACAAAATCCTGTACACATAAAGAATTGATATATTTGAAATTAGGGATGCACCAAAGAGTGATTTTGGCCGAATACCAAATACCGAATATTCGGCTAGCCGAATAGTAGTTGTTGGGCCAAATACCGAATATTCGGCTTTCAAATACTTTATATTTCAAAGTTTAAAGGTATTAAAATGTTACTTTTTAAAAAATTTTACATAATATTTAATAAGAGAAACTTATATTTTGATAAATAAGAGCTTTTTACAAGAACATTCAGTATTGAAAAAAATCTGCCTTTTTTTATTTAAGAAGCATAATTATGAGACTTTTTCAATGGAGAAATTTCACGATTTTCATTTTCACTTTTATATTGAAGAGCAGAAAAAATCAAGAAAATTGATACCATTTTTATGTATATTTGAAGCTTTAATAATTCACTAAATGAATTTTAAAACTGCATCTTTTGGCTTGGCGCGAAAACGCTGCATCGCGGACGAAAGCGACTGTGACGTCATTTGCCATGTAAACACCGTAGTACTACGTTGCTGGCTTAAGCGTTTGATACAATTCTTATATGTTTTTAAATTTTCTATATTAAAAATGAGTAGCAAAGTGTGTTATAAATGTTGTATAGTGCCATGTTTCACGTATAGTACAGTAAATTCGCCTGATAAGCACTTTTTTTAGCGTTCCTAACTATTATGATAACGATAATTTATTCTGATGTTAACTTGATAGAAATGTTTTTGTAAACTTATAATCTGCTATTCTTCATTTGTATGTGTATTTATTGATTGAATATAAATATAATTTTAATAATTTTTTTTTCTGAAAATATGAAAGGGAATAATCGCTTATGGAATACAAGAAAAATACTTATGTATCATACATATAGTCATTCATTTTTATTTATGCATATTAAGAAGTGCCTTCAAGTAATCGATAGCTTATGTTTGAAATATATATATATGTTCATTATTCAATAATAATAATGCATTTTTTTTTTTTTTGGGGGGGGGGGGGAACACCTCTAATTTTGATATCCATGTTTAATGTATATAACAAACATTAACATAATATGTAAAAAAAAAAAAAAAAAAGAAAAAGAAAAAAAAGAAAAAGAAAAAAAGAAAAGAAAACAATCATTTATGAAACAAATTTTCAGTTAAACTTACATTCATAACGAAGCATTTTCAGACTTTTTAATAAGTATTTTTGAATTAGTAGCATATCCAGAAAAAAAATGAGGGGAGGGGAAGTAAGAAAAGGTTTGTTCTACGTTAATGTGCAGTAGCTTTAATACACTGAGGAATTCAAATTTTGGGGGATTTTTAAAGCAGATTCTGGCTCCCTAAATAACACTTTTAGCTAAAGTTTTTTTTTTTTTTTTTTTTTTTGGGGGGGGGGGGGGAGAGGGAGGGGAGTTTAATATTATGTTTATGTTGTGTGTATAGAATTAAGTTTTTTTTTTTTTTTTTTTCATGAAATTTATATTTTATCTCAATTGTAAAATAAAATTTCTACTACCGAAAATATAAGCTATTTTATGCCTAGATTTTTATTTATTTATTTATTTTATTTATAGTTATTATTTACCATTATATATTTTTAATGTATATATGTATTTTATGGAATTTCAAGTGAAAATTTATTATTTTCTGTAAATTATAAATATTAATTTTGATATCAAATGTCTAAATGTATTTAACTTTAGATGTATAAAAAAGGACAAATTATATATATATTTTTTCACTCTAACAAAAATAAAGCAAAAATTTTCAACTAGAAATTTAAAAATTGTTTGCTGATCCCACATGACATATAATCTATGATACATACATATACAATTATACTTCTTATAATAAATCGTCAGCTAGACTTACATAATAAATCAGAATAGATATATATATATATTTTATTTATATCGTTTTTATTTTCTTTTGAAGGCAAATACTAGCTAAGAAGTAATGCTCTGTATAGGAAATTTTTCCAAATTAATATTCTGTTCTGAATATTTTTGATATATGTCACCGATTGATTGTACATTTAGTAAATTTCAAAGTCAGTAATGATAAGCATTTTTCTATTTCATTATTTGACATATATTAATATTTAAAACTAAATATTAAAAAAGTATTCATTTTGTTACGCTTTTTCTTTTTTTTAAATAAAATCTTATGCATTATTTGAGACAAGTATTTAAAATATAAAAAGGTAGACAGTCTTATGAAAAAAAAAAAAAAAAAAAAAAAAAAAAAAAATCTTTAGAAATTAAACACAAAGTAATCTGTAATTCCGCCAACATAAATGTCACTTTAAAAATGAAACAAGAAATTTTCATAAAAAAAAACAAGCGTAATTAATAAGCTTATATTTTCAATTAAAATGAAAAAAAAAAAATCAAATCATTAGCAATCTTGTTTCAAAAAATGTCAACACGAAGAATCGAACCCGGGCTATCTGGCCAGCTAGCCGACACTCTACGAGCACGCCACGGATTATTTAGACGATACTGCAAACTAGCTATTCAAATTTTAGTTGGAAGAAGTAACCTGTCACGACTACAAGATCAACTTTCTAAGAAAACTAAATTGTTCAAACTTAAACAAATTACACTTGGTTCTATATTTTGTTAATTAAAAAATTGAATAAATCTGAAAATTTAGATTGATTTCCTGTTCATTATTCGATGTTATATTAAAAAGTTGTACAATAGTTTTTAGAAAATGATCCATATCACAATGTTTGTCTGAACTTGAGCTTATTTTTTTCTCCGTGTAGTATGTTTTTAATAAAAGTTTTAAATAATACTTTATATATTTAAAAAAAAAACATTAATTACTTTTATAATTATTATGACCTTTTTTTTAGTGTGAAAGGGAGGGGAAAGGATGAAATTTTTTTTTATATATATAACTTTCTATGGGGCAGATTTTACTGTAACAATTTTAATTTTCTCAGGTATTGTTATAAACTTCTCTTTTCAGCTTTGATAAAAAGTTTTGTAGTTTACCGAGAAAATTTTTACTCAGAAGTCAGAAAATACATATTAAGTATTAAATAAATAAAAAGTCTGTCTTATTTCTCAATATTTTATTTTATATCAAATATACTTTATCAGTATTGTAAAATAATTTAAACTTTATTTAAATTAAAATATACTGAAATAAGAAGATAACTCATTTCAAGAACAACAATCAAGAATCACGAACTACTGTTTTAGCTTTCAATCTTTCATTTCATTTTAATCATTATTATTTAGTAAATAAAAATAAAAGTAGAACAGAAATACATATCCTTTAGATTTTAATCCTCGTATTTCTGGGCCGATGAAATCAGAATCATTTCCTAAAAAACTAACATGGAAATAGAATCCCTTTTTGGGAGCCTATTGTCCGATTGCCCGAATCTACATTTCTAAGGCCGAAAATCTACATTTTCAAATTAAAATTTTAATGAAAATAAAAAGTAAACGATCTATTTTATATTAAGATAAGTTAAGTCTTACTTTTTTATAAATTTAAAGTTGCTAACGTTAAATAAATTTGTAGAAACTGATGAAACAAGGTTGCAAATATGAAAAGCAATGGGAAAAAGAATGCATGCAAAACTGAAACATTTCGACTTCGTGGCAAATGACGTCACAACCAATCACGTCGCGTTTTTGTATCACGTGGTTTTGTTTATGTTTTTACGTTGTTAAAAACAGTAATTAAAAATTATTTAGAATTATTTTAACGATTCTGAGTGGATTTTTGAGAATTTCAAGATAAACTTTATCAGTTACACACAAAAGAAAACGTATTCCTCCAGAGTGAAATTTCTCCATTAGTAAAATTTTAAATTTCATTTCTTCTACGAATTGAAACAAACATTTTGAAATCAAAGAGAAATAATGAAAAAATAGTTGAAGAAAAACTATACAGTCTCATATTTGTTCTTTTTAAATAACTCAAGGCAGATTTTTTTCAATATAAAGTATAAATACTTTCAACTTAATTATGAATAAAGGAATGTCTAGCTCATAATTCTTTTCTTATGAATAGTGGCATTTTCCATCCTTCTTATCATATCATATTTTACAGAAATCAAAGCATGTGAGTTGAAAATATAGTTATGGTATCTTATTTATTGTTAATGTAACAAATGAAAACACAAGTTTGAGCTAGAGTGAGATGAAATACAATGCATTTATGATTCAATAAGTTGATTATGATTTCATAAACAAAAAATTGTCTGCCTTGATAGCTATTACTAATCTCAAAAGTTTTCCTTTCTTCTTTAAAGACTTTTGGGGAAAGCAAGAAACAGATTATCTAATAAATAGAATTTAGGAGCTTGCTTCTGCACTCACATCATTTATTCCTAAGGAGAATCCTAATAAATCATAATTTTAATCATTCTCATGGTAAATTTTCTTAAGTTAAACTTTACAAACAGCAAATAAATAATGTAAAAACATTCCATATAATTTAAATATAATTTTATTTCTAATTATTTTAAATATATTAATAAATTGACAGTTAAAAGTAGAAATTGTGAAAAGTTTTTTAAAATGTGTTTTAAAAGGCTTTATTAAGTATTGGATTTGGCCGGCCAAATAGTTTCATATTCATCCAAGCCAAATATTCGGCTTAACCGAATAGTTTGATATTCAGCCTAACAGAATATTCGGTAACATGGCCGAATACAGAATATTCGGTACATCCCTATTTGAAATAGAATTATATAAGATTTTAGAAGTAAATTATTAAATATCTATAATATGAAACACTGATATTTATTACTTAAATTATTCAAAATGTTCAAGATGATTAATAGGAAAATAATATTGCTATCAGGACCAGCCAAGAAATAGCTAAAATTAAAAAGGAAGCATAAATGAATAGTTTATTATGCACATTTTATTGTAACAGAGCATATTGTAAATATGCATATAAGATGCAGATTTATGCTAATAAAAGAACAAAACGCTCTGTCTGGCTCTGTGTGTGTGTGTGTGTGTCTGCGATGGCTAGCAAAATCTACAGCATGTACGAGGCTCAAAAATTTTTTGAGAGTAGCCCCAAATCTCTCCTGATGCACCTGAGCTTCAGAATTTCGAAATTCCAATTATTAACTGAGTAATTATTTAAATTCCAAAAGTCACTCTCATAAAAAAAATCGCCTTTTTTTCCACTTTTTTCCCTTCATTTGTTTATGGTTGGTTGGTTGCATAAAATTTTTGCAGAAATAGTTAAAAAAGCTGTTACAGAATTAAAGAAACAAATTTGAGTGTTTAACATTTCCAAAGTGAGAGTTTTTTCAAAAGACCTTTAAAATTCATAGACTGGCAAACTGTCAATTAACTAAGGATTTTTTTATCACAGCTGTTGTACGCCATGGAGGAAAAAGTTAGGTGGAGGTGAAACAAGCTGCAAAAAAGATTTGCAATATGAAACAGTTTATCACTCAAATTTTAATGACCCAATCAAAAGTACGAAGAAGGGATTTTGTATTAATAAAATGAATTGAAAGAAATAAAATACAGATGAAGCACATTTTAAGAAGAAATAGTAATTTTTTAAAATGGTTTTTTTCTATCATATTATTTATTAAAATAAATGTTTGCTTTTAAAATAACTGAAATTGGAAAATTAGAAATAATTATATGTCAAAATAAAATAAAGTAAAATATTGAAAACATTTAATTTTAACTAAAAATTGTATTACTGTAAGTTTTATTTTTTTCAGAACTTTTTAATACTTTATAACATAGATGAAAAAGGTTTATGACTTAACAATATATTAATAATTGCTTGTCAGTATGTAAAATATATTGATGAAAACATTCTTTTAAAATCATGCATGAAAACTTAAACAACAAATATTCATCTAAAATCTAGATTTCAGAGTGCAGACGATTTTAAGACATTAACAAAAGAATGTTAACTTTTCAAGCAAAATCTTAAATGATGTTTTTATATTGATATAATAAAGTTATATGATAAAAATAATCACATAATTCTTGCCAATGATGGATCTATTTGTACTTTTTATGTATTCTGATCGTGTATTACAGCCAATAGTGATACAAATCATCATTTTTAAAACAAAATTTTAGTCATATGTTCAATAACAGTTTAAACAATAAAAAACAAAAATAAAGATATACGGTTTAAACCAGTTTGAATTGATCGGCATGTCAAAGCACATGGTTTTGTTGGTGCTTAATTAGACTTAATGTAGCAGATTCTAGGGATACGTTTTTGGCTTCAATCCAAGACATTACACTTCCACTCTATTAATTTCTCTTTAGTCAAAGGTTGTAGGCAGATTTTTGTAACTTCGAACATTAGAATGTATGAGCGATTAGCTGTGTTTCAGTAAAAAAAAGTACACAACACTTTTCTAGGAAGTTTTTTAAAAAAAAGTCATTTATTAAATTTAAATGTATTCTATTCAATTTAAAATTTTATTATGGATTTAATTTGTTTTTAAAACGAAAATAAAATGGCTCTTTGACGTACAATTATTTGAATCAGCAAACGATTTATATACTATGATAAATTATCAAATAGCAAAGTAAATTATTTATGAGAAATTGTCATAAAAAGAATAGTTGCAAAACTGGTTATAACCTTAATGTTTAGACAAATTAAAACATAACCCAATCAAATAAAAAACAGACTACATTCCGATCCGTAATAGATAAAATTTCTGTGAGTATAAACCCGGCCTGAACCAAAAAATTCTATTTGAAAAAAACTATGGATTTAATAACTGGCCCGAACCAAATCTGAATCCTGCAAAGATGTTCAAATGAAGCATAATCTGATCCGAGCAAGGAAAAATAATTTTTGTGGGCATGAAACCTGACTCAAGCCTAAAAATTTTCTTAAAAAAAAAATAATAAAACCCTGATATATGGCATGAACGAAATCTGAAACCAATAAAAATATTTCAGAGAACTATAACCCGATCACAGCAAGACAAAATAATTTCCGTGGTCATAAACCTGACTCGAACCTAAAAAATTCCATTTGAAAAATCCTGAAATTTGACCCAAACCACATCTGAATTCGACCAAAATATTCGATAGAACCATAACTGGATTCGAGTAGGACAAAATAATTTCCGTGGACATTAAACCGATACGAACCTAAAACTCCCGTTCAAAAAAATACCTGAAATTTGATTCGAACCAAATCTGAACTAGAAAAAATATTTCAAAGAACCGCAACCGGATCCGAACAAGACAAAACATTTTCATGGACTTGAACACAATCCAAACCCAAAAAAATTCATTGGAAAAATCTGAAAATCTGAACTGGACCAAATCTGAACTTGACAAAAATATTCCAGTGAAACATGTCCCCAACCCCCATGTGCCAACCCAAAAGTTCTATTTGAAGAAAAACCCGAAATTTTAATTGAACCAAATCTGAACCCGACAAAAATATTCCAAAGGACTATAACCCGATCCGAAAAAGACAAAATAATTTCCTTGGATATAAACCCGATTTGAACCTAAAAAAATTCGATTTGAAAAAACCTGAAATTTGACTCAAAACACGTCTGAATCCGACCAAAATATCCAAAAGAACCATAACCGGATACAAGTATTACAAAATAATTTCCGTTGACATAGAATACGATACCAATACGAACCTAAAACTTCTACTTGAAAAAATATCTGAAATTTGAATCAAACCAAATCTGAACCTGACAAAAAAAAAAAAAAAAAAAAAAAAAAAAAAAAAGATTTCCAAAGAACCGTAACCGGATCCGAATAAGACAAAAATTTTCCATGGACATGAATAAAATGTGAAGATAAAAAATTTTTTTTGAAATAATCTCGAAATCTGAACTTGACAAAAATATTCCAGTGAAGCATGTTCTTAATCGAACAAGGCAGAATAAGTTCCGTGGTCACGCAAGAAGACCCGAACTCAAAAATTTCATCTGAAAAAAAAAAAAAAAAAAAAAAAAAAAGCTGAAATCTGAATTGAACCAAATCTGAACTTGACAAAAATATTCCAGTGAAGCATGTTCTAATTCGAACAAGGCAGAATAATTTCTGTGGACACGCAAGAAGACAAGAACGCAAAAATTCCATTTGAATAGAAATTGGAAATCTGAATTGAACCAAATCTGATCCCGACGAAAATATTCCAAAGAACCATAACTGGATCCGAGCAAGGCAAAATAATTTCTATGGACATGAATTCGACCCGAACATTAGAATCCAATTTCAAAAAATACCTGAAATCTGAATCGAACCAAATTTGAACCCGACGAAAATATTCTAAAGAACCATTACAAGATCCGAACAAGGCAAACTAATTTCCATGGACATGAACCCAATATATGGTTAGGTAACATTTAGGTTGCAATTATATTACGGTATGGTTGTTATGGTTAGATTAAGGATAGGTTACAATAAGGTAATGGCTAGGTTACAACTATGTTATATTTAAGTTACGGTAGGGTACTGTTATAGTCACAGTTAAGTTACAGGCAGGTTATGGTTTGTAGGGAAAAGTTTTTCCCATGCATTTTTATTTTATTTAAATTTTAAATATCATTTGTAGAGCCAACCTGGAACCTGCTGTCCTTGTTTACAGATTTCCCACCGTATCGGCGTTTGTTTACGTTTTTCATCGCCACGGTTGAGTTGTTTCGTGTCGCACTCAGTCATGGGACGTATTCAGTAATTGTTACTTGCGATCGCATTCGCTTGTATTAAAGTTCATTTTAAGTTACAAATATTATTTTGATTTAATTAAGTAATAAAAGCATTTTTAAAGTAATTTTCATATTTAAAGTAGTTTTTCTAAATTTATCTTGGTATTTAATAAATTTAAGTGAAGGAAAAAAAAAAGTTTAATGAAAAATGATAATTATTATCTGACTTATGCAAATTTCATAGTCATTTGTGATTGGCTAATGAGCTTTTGTTCCAATTTAAAGGGACAGTTTTCATGTTTTTGGTGAGTGAACAGGTCGAGCAGTGTGTCAAAGATGTCTTTTTGTTATTTAATGCTCTATTTAAAAGTTTTTCGATAAGTATATATATTTGATAATGTTCAATGTTTAATAAATTCCGTCAAACATATAATAGCTGTGTTTAAAATGTTTTATGAAAAGTACTCTGTTTATGAGAGCAAAAGGTTCCTTTTTGGTTAAAATTGGATACAAGTTTCATCTGTTAATATTACAAGAACCAAGCTGTGTTCTCAAGGATTTGTTAATTTATTACAATAAACAAGATGAAGAGAAGTTTTTTTGATTCATCATTTTACAGTGCGTATTTTCACTTGTTTTATTTTGCAAGAAATATGATTGATATAAGAAATTTGCTTATTTGTGGAAAAATAAGATTTCTAAGTCCTTATTACTCTGCTAAATTACAATTAGAGGTTTAACCCTTCTTTTAGTAATAAGTAAGGGGCTCCATAACCCTGCACATGGTTATGGTACAAAAGTTTGTGGTTAGGAATTTGTCCACCGAGAACGGTATAGTCGGATTTAAGAGTGATATAATTAGCTTGAAATTTAAAATATTTCACTTGGGATTTCTATTTGAAAAAAAAAAAAAAAAAAAAAAAAAAAATTGGTTACGTGACTTAACAATGATTTTTACGGATAATTACCAACACTAAAATCACACAACTGTTGGACACATATTCCCTCCCGCGTTTCCCATTGTTCATTTTGAGTATTTTTAGAGCTTAATATTAGTTGTTGTGTTTTAAATTGATTTTTTACACAGTCAGCGCCACGTATTTCAAACAATGCATTTCTGCATATTTCGAATTAATGATAAAATCATACAAAAGTTCTTTTGTTAATATGGACCCGGGCAACGCCGGGCGGGTCAGCTAGTTTGAAAATAAAACTATGTGAGTGGATAATGAGGTAAACATATTTACATATCAAAAGATAAAAGATTATGTTATTTTTAATAAAAATAATTTTAAAATTAGAATTTTTATATATACATAAATGAAGGTAAATTTCCTTGGTAAGATGCCAGCAAAAAAACAAAAACAATCTCAAGCTCTTTTTCTAAAATCACATATTTTACAAATAAAGAACTTTTTGTAGTTAGTAGGATTAATAAGGACAGATGATCATCTAGGAATCTAAGGAATTTTGACTACTTTTCAGTTAGCTGGATGCAAATGCTATAAATATAATTTATAAATTGAATATCAAGACATGAAACAAATAGTATACAGATTAAATATTTGGAACATTTATTAAATTAACAAATCACTAATGAATTTTTATACATGTATTATAACACTAGTGTCTGGCTAACCAAAAAGTGCCAAATTTAGTTTACTACCATGGAGCAAACAAGGTGTATGTTACTAATTGAACAATATGGAAATTAAAATCACATCTTTTTGTGAAGACTGAAATTGACCATTAAATAGGTAAAAATATATGAAAACAAAATGACAACAGCAACAAGGTTTAAAATTATAAATAATCATTATCATTATAATTTTGTATCACATTAATAAGAAAAATAAGGAATTTGACTGAGATCATTGAAAGGCATAAAACAATAGTAATTTAAATGATTATTATTAATGATTTTTTAAAAATTAATTAAGTAAAGAAAATTATTTATTTAAATTAAGAATAAAGCTTAAGACTGTTAAAACTAATAAATGTGGATTTAAATGTTTTATTGAGAACATTAAAATTGATGAAGATAATAATTTACAGAGAATTTAATTAAAAAGTTTGAACTTATAACAAAAAATAAGAAACTGATAAAAAAAATTAAATACAGAAAGAATGCTGATAATATAACACTGGATTCCAATTTCCCATCTTTAATTATATTGCATGTCATGTGCTAAAATATAACACAAACATGCATGGAAACAGCAGTATAATACATACAATACACACTGAAAAAATAGCAAGGGTGAACAGAAATGTAAATATATAAGTACCAATTTGAGAAGAAATATTGTCAAACTCGTTCTCAAGATTCTTCTTTGCATTTTTAAACTCAACTAATTCATCAGAATATTTTCTGTTCTCACATCTCAGTTTTTCCATTTCATCTTTTTGTAAATTGATGGTACTAAGAGCTTCTTCTAACTTTTTGCTCTTACTCTCTAACTGTTCTTTAAAGCTCATCTCACATTCTATAAAGAGATAAGAAGGAAATAATAATTCCAATGCTATATATTTTTATTTATATTTTTAAATAGTTAAATATTTTTATTTATTTATTTTATTTAAAAAAAATTAAATAGAAAAGATTTTATGAGATTACAGATTCAGATAAAATTTTTGTTAAAAATATAAATATACTACATTTAAAAATTAAATGGGCGAAAAGCACTACTTCAATATAATATTTTACAAATACGGAATTCTACTGAGACAGAAATAAATAAATAAAAATAAAATAAAAAACTGCATACCAGACTTTTTAGAAGCAAGCAGAAGTTTTTCTTCTAAATCAAGGCTAGCCTTTTCCAAAGTAGCCATTTCATTCTTACAGGCCAAGTAATCTGATTCTAATGAATCAAATTTTGCAGCTTTTTCTTTAACTGTATCTAATTCATTAGCTAACTCAGCTGCTTTTTGTTTCTCAAGATCTAGGATAAGAACAAATTAAATTAATGGTCATGAAAGGGAAGTTATTCTGCTATATTATTGAAGTTTGGTTATTGTTGGAAAGTTATCATTTTGCTTATGTATAGTTTCTTTGAGAAACAACACCAATAATAATAAGCGCATACAAAAATACAGAAATTCTTCTACCTAAATAATAAAAAAGAATTTTTTTTTTGGCACATTGTTATTCTAAACAATACTGGAAAATTCAAAGTAGATATTACAACCTCTTAAACTGTCAATGGCAGAAAGGTACTTTCAATTACAAAAAGTAAACAAATCAAGTACAGCTTTAGATATGGCGTAAATTTTGCATAGTGAAGTATGTAATGAGACATGGGGGGATTATTTTTAATTTTTTTTTTTTTTTATATCACTACATGAATTAGTTCATTGCATAGTATACTAATTAAAAAAAACTATTAAAATACTGGTGTATTCATGGTGAATTTAAACATCAGAGTTTGTCAAATAAGTCAGCTACTTACAAATTGAATTTAAATGCTTATTCAAATGTGTTCACTCTTTTCTTATGCAGGTAACTTCAGTAAATTCTTCACATTACATAGCAATTCTTGGAAAATATCGGAAGATACAAAAATATATTACCAAATCCAGCAAATAAGTTGTTGACATCTCCACCTCAAAACATTGGGAAATGGATAAACCTATTTCTTGTACTGAATAATTATTAAGTAGATCAAACATACCCTTTACATTTGATCAATATGAAAAAATATCTTTTTAACAGAAATCTGGATCTTCTATGATGGCATTTCATCTGAAGAATATTAATGATAAAGACTTTTGTGAAGATTCATCCATGCTGGTTTAGCCAAGAATTCATGAGGACATCTGAAAAATTTCAGACCATTTAGCTGAGAATCCATGAGGATATTTTTAAGATTTCAGCGCGTTTAGCCAAAATCCATGAGCATTTAATTATCACCTTCTTTTAGAAGATTTCCTTAACAATTATTCACATTTCTAAATATGATTGTTTTTTAACTATAGCTGGAAATTAACAAGTCCACTTAAGTACCGATAGCTAAAACACAATACTTCGGCAGAATCGCACATCCTTATTACTTCAAATCCCCAAGCCAAGAGAGAAAAGCTAGAGTCAGTTTTACTAACTGCTCTTTTAGAAAAGGGAGGGAAACAATCCTATTGGTTAAAAAGAAAGTCACACCTAACAAATAGCTATGTGTAAGAAGGAAAAATACACTGAATGTTGCAGATTATGACGGCTGGACAATAAAGGCAGTCGAAAAGAATTTTGATGAATTAATTTACCTTCCCAAGAGTGTGAGTAGTAAATTCTGACACCAAAACACACAATATGGTGTCTAAATGAACAGAAAAAAAAAATGTTTTTGACAAAATAAAATGGCGAGCGGGATATCAAAAATGGAAAAATACAGAGAAAATGCATTATTTACTTTTAATACTCTATACTTTACCCAAATTTTGTCAATTTATTATTATTATTATTATTATTATAGAGTTTAGATAATCTTATTAAAATTGCTGAAAAGGGATTAATAATGAAAGTTACTTTTTATTGAATAAATTAAAGATTAAATTTTATGACTATGGTTTTTATGAATATTTAAATAAATATGTCAAAATTAAATATTAAAATTTGAATAAATAAAAATTAATTGATTATTTAAGTAAGAAAATTATTTTAATGTTCCCAATACTTAACACAAAAACTTGTATTCCTTTTATGTTACATGACCATCTGCCTAAGCTCAGTTCGAGTTGCAATAAGAATTGATTCAATTTAATTTCAACACTGTGCCAAGAAAATGAGCCATCAAGTGATGAAACCTGTAGTTTTTTTAACAATTCTTTTATTGAAAAAGCTCCCAGACATTAGACATGCATTTGTTTTTATTTAGCAATTTTATAATTTTCTAGTATGAGGCAAAAACAACAAATACAGGCATAAATTTAATTTTAATTAGATTATTGTCTCTTATTTGATTGATGTCTGGTTAGTCTGCTTGCAGAACTTCTCGGGAAAAGCTTTTGCAAAACTGAGCACAGAAAAATGAGACGTGCTCAGAACTTTCAATCTCAAAAATCTTTAGGACTAAGTGTCAGACTGAAAACCAAACTCATAAAGGGTAAAAAAAAAAAAAAAAAAAAAAAAAAAAAGAGGAATACTACATTTAAAGTTAGGAAGGAGAGACTTGGGAAATTTAGTATTAAATTTTGAAGTTTTGTATGATTATACTTTCTTATTTTTTAATGCATGCAATGGAATATAAACTTTTATTTCTTTACTTTGTCTCTCATTGCTGTTTGTTATATTTAGAACCATTTTTCCATATTATGACAAGTACAACATTAAAAATTAAATTCCGTTCTTTCATGACCAAAACTTAAAGAGTTATGATATTTTAAAGCTCATGAAATTTTAAAATTTTCTAACATTAAAAAAAAAAAAAAAAACCTTGCAGCTTGATTTTGAGTTTCAGAAAACTCAAAATTTTCACAAGATGCATTAAAAAACATTGCTTACACACTGATATTTCTTAATCTAGGGGGGGGGAATAAAAAGTAAGAACAAATAAAACTTCTTGCCACACTATTTAACTTAGAAATTATTAGAAAGAAAATGTATAAATTATTTCCCCTGCAATATTTTTTCTTTTAAATTTTTGCTTTAAATTAATATTTTGATAAATAGGTCATGCTGTAGAAAAAAGCAATAAAGGGGGGCAGGAGTTTTATTAATTTAAGAATTACAAAAGTGTGCAAAAACACACTATCAGCACAAATTTTCAAAAATTAGGTATATGGTAATCAGATATCCTTCTATAGTAAAAAAAAACTAGCTTTAAAAGGAATGACTCCTGGAATGATGCTGATGTGGAAGATTTCCGGAACTAACGAATCCGGGTTTTCCACTCCTTCCATGAGTCGAATAGACCAATCAGGAAAGGGTTCCGTCTATGCATCGCCGTATGGGTTACCATAAAGAGGAGAAAGTTTACCATCGCCAACAATCGCCAAGTTTGGCACCAACTTGGCGATATATCGCCAAATTTGGCGACCAAAATTATTTGTCAAAAGTGACGCCAACTTGGCGATAACTGTAATATTTCGCCAAATTTTTGATTTCTTTACAACACCAGTCGTTTGATACATCATTTGAGAGGTTTGCAACTGCTTATTCATATAATGGATGTCTTGTGTGTTATCCCCCATTCTGCTCCCCAGGGGGGACACATTTTTAATTTCTTTACAACACCAGTCGTGTTACATAAGATTTGAAAGGTCTGCAACTGCTTATTCATATTATGGATGTCTTGTGTGTCACCCCCACACTCTGCTCTCCCCAGGGGGGGGGGTCACATTTTTAATTTCTTTACAACACCACTTGTGTGACACATCATTTGAAAGGTCTGCAACTGCTTATTCATATTATGGACGTGTTGTGTGTCATCCCCCACTCTGCCCCCCGGGGGGGCACATTTTGAATTTCTGTACAACACCAATTGTGTGACACATCATTTGAGAGGTCTGCAACTGCTTATTCATATTATGGATATCTTGTGTGTAACCCCCCTCTGCCCTCAGAGGGGGCGCATTTTGTAATTTCTTTACAACACCAATTGTGTGACACATCATTTGAAAGGTCTACAACTGTTTATTCGTTTTATGGATGTCTTGTGTAACCCCCACTCTGCCCCCCAGGGGGGCACATTTTTAATTCCTTTACAACATCAGTCGTGTGACATATCATTTGAGGGGTCTGCAGCTGCTTATTCATATTATGTATATCTTTTGTGTCGCCTCCCACTCTGCCCCCCAGGGGGGTACATTTTTAATTTCTTTACAACACCAGTCGTGTGACACATCATTCGAAAGGTATGCAACTGCTTATTCATACCATGGGGTATTGGCGAGCGCAACAAGCAGGGGTAGCCAATAATTTGGAATCGCAAAGCGATTATGCGGGGGGTTGGCAAGCATAGCGAGCAGGGGGGCGGGGCCCCCCTAGTAGATAAAAAAAAAAAAGAAAAAGCATGGATTAGATGAATTCTTTCTAAATAAATAAATAATAATAGAAAAAGTACAAGAAAATGCAAATTTTAATTGAAATATTTCAAAGTCTGAGGCAGGTACAGAAGGGCTGTTGAATAAGAGTCAGAATAAGGCTTATTTTCGAGCAAAAGAGTAGGATTCGATAAAAAAAAACAAGTCGATTCCAGCTTTTTTTGTTATACAGTTTCAAGCACAATTAAACCAATCATATGTAATTTTAAATACATAAAAGGAATTATTATTGCTATTTTTGGATTATATCAGACTACTCAAGTTAAAGATGTTCAATATACTGCAGGGTATATAGACTAGATGAAAATGCTTTCAATTAAAAATTCTAGTAAATCCCTAAAATTATGAAAATTTTGTCTGTATATATTTGTAGATTATTAGAGTGCAGAAAGACAATTAAAAAAAATAATAAAATAAATTCTTTTTTTTCCATTCCTTTATAATTTAAAGCAACAGCAATACTTGTATATTAGCAAGTCTAGAGTCAGAGTCAAAATTGGCCTTTAACAGATTCTGCAGTCCTTATGTATAGTCATTTTTTTTTTTTTTTTTTTTTTTTTCAAAGGGACAAAAACTATATTTTAACAACTTTTTAAATATAAAAAATTGTGACTGACAAAAAACTAACATATTTGAAACAAGCATTCTAGTTTTCAAAAAAAAAAAAATATTGTTGTTGATCTAAACATTTCATAAGGAATAAGGAAATAATTTTCATAAGGAAACATTTTAAAAAGGAAAAAAAAAAAAAAAAAAAAAAAAAAAGATTACTGAAGTTAATGATTGTTTTTGCACTATCAGGTGAGAATCCTTTATAACAATTTATAAATTATGCACTTTTTTTATACATAAATATACACCAGAAAAGATATAAATATACATTGGACAAGAATAAATTGAATAGTATACATTGAAACTTAACCGCAAAAAAGTAAATATGGAAAAAAAATGTAGAGTAAAATGCATATAAATTGTCTTTTGTAATATATTTTCTGCCTCTTATTAATGGAACAATGATTGTGTAATGAACGATGATATTGTATAATCATATTAAAATTTTCATATTCATAAAAATAAACTAAAATCACTTACAAAAGAAACAGCCCACATAAAGATAAGATTCTCATAGTACATTTTTTTAGAAAATATTGTTTAAGAAATTTATGAATTTAAAACTTACCAAGGCTTTCAGTTAAAGATTGCAATTTTAATTCCATATCTTTCTTCCCAGATTGCACTTGTGATAATTGTTCTTTTAATAATGTACATTCTTCCTCTATTGATATTATTTCTTTCTTCTGTTTTTCAATGACTTCTTGTGAATTTGCAAGGATTTTATTAACAGATTTTAATATTTCTTTAGCCTCATTAGCATCTGTTAAAAAACAAAAACTCATTAAAAAATCGCATATAACAATGTTGAAATACACTTAACAAAAGAAAAAACTAAAAATGATGAAAACATACATCCTTCAACTTGCACGATTATTTTGATTTAAGTTTGAATATATCCACGGTCTATATTAAATAATTAACTACAGATATGTTTTGTTTGGAAATTTCTTCTTCAAGTATAAATTCTTTTAGGTTGTGTCTGCTGTCGTGAAAGCCCAGATCATTCTTAATACTTCATTTTACTAAAAAAATCTTGCTTTCTCTCCCATGCAGTATTTTTTTTATGACATACTTTTAAGTTTTCACAGTAGCTGACAAGATAGAGACAATATATCACCGTAAAATCCCGTTAATCCACCCTTCCCAATGAAACGCCCCCTTCCACTTTATAAAACATTTGAAATTTTCAAAATATCCCGAGAAAGCCCCCCCCCCTCTCAAAAAAAAAGGTGTAAAAACAGAAATTTTGTCAAAAAATCGTGAAAAAGAAAGGAAATTTTATCTAATGATCGCTGAAAAAACACTTATTTCACCAAAGAATCACGAAAAAATAACTGCAAATTTCTTGAAAAGATTACGAAAAAATCATGAATTTCGCCAAAGTATGGTAAAAAAACCCCACATTTTGACGAAAGACTGCAGTAAAAACGCGAATTATGTCAAAAAATCTCTAAAACAACCACAAATTAGGACAAAAGATCGAAGAAAAAATCGTGAATTTCTCAAAGGATCAACAAAAATAATGCACATTTTGTCAAAAAAAAATTGTTAGAAAAAATACAAATATGCTGTATCTATAAATAAACGGTCAAAAAATTGCGAAACCCCCTCCCCCCCCCCTCCGTAAATTCTGTCGAAAAAATGCAGAAAAAAACAAATGTTTGGGGGGGGGGGGGGAGGGAAGCCAAAAAAGCACAAATTCTATTGAAAAATCTAAAAACTCGCACATTTCATCAAAGAATCATGAAAGAA
Organism: Maratus speculifer; assembly: GCA_964019185.1. Classification (NCBI taxonomy): domain Eukaryota; kingdom Metazoa; phylum Arthropoda; class Arachnida; order Araneae; family Salticidae; genus Maratus; species Maratus speculifer. The sequence goes on along the minus strand of OZ025292.1, from coordinate 65,411,541 downwards.
AAGCTCATCCCACCCCACCCCCCCCCCCAAAAAAAAAAACCCACAAATATTACTAAATATCCCAAAAGAACTCTGCAAATTCGTCAAATATCGCGATAAAACCCTACAAATATACTCAAATATTGCGATAAAATCCTGCAGATATCTTGCAAAAAATGCAAATTTTGTGAAACGATCGCGGAAAAATCCTGTGTAAGTGTCCCCCTCTAATTATTTTACGATTTTTCATCACATTTGGGGGGGGGGGGGGGATTAACAGTATTTTATTGTACTTTATTAGTATTTGGTTTAGAAACTTTTGACTGATATCGGGACCAGTTGGGGAATTAGTTCCCAGGAAAAATGTTCGAAACGAATTGACAATAGAAAAAGGAGACTTGCATTTACTTCAGCAATTTTAATCTTAAATTTAGTTTGAATTTGACGCTTGAAAGTAGAAAATGCAAAGCTAAGAAGGAAAAAAAATTAACAGAGGCAAAGTAAGTTCTAAGCATTAAATTTCAAATTTAGAATAAAGAAAAAAAAATTATTTTTATTGTTTCATGTATGCACACTTGTGTATTCATTTATGTAAGAAATTAGCAAGTTGAACTTAGCTGTGGTCATAAATCATATGATAAATGAAGATAGCAAATTCAGTTAAGACCAAACTAGTTTTTTTTTTTACTTACAAGATAAACCTACTAAGTTTGGCATAGTGTTCAGAGGCGGATATTACTTAAGTTTGCATTTTACATATTTTAAAAATAAATAAATATATAACAGAAAAAATAGTTGTTGGGGGTTATCATAGTAAGTACCCTTTATAATAGACATGCACACTATAAAATATGTGTAAGCTATTCTATTTATAAAATGCTTTGCAATTTCTAAATGAAATTTAAATGTATATTTAAACTAGTATTAAAAAATGCTCAGACGAGACCCAAAAAAGGTTAATATGTTTTGAAGTATGAAAAAGTGTTTCACAAGTGCTTCCAATTGAGCACAAGAAAGGACAAGGGATCCCTTCTTAGCTACAGCTCAAATTTGAAAAAATCATATTTGCACTTTTTTCATATAAAAGAAATCAGTCACAGTTATTATAAAAGTGTGTAGTGTATAAGACATAGCCAGATAAGATGCAGCGTGATTAAGCATGAATGTAAAACAAATTAGTACCACAAGCCTTAGTTCCTGCAGTTATCATATTCATGCAGTGCCATTAAGCAAATCTGAAGTGTAAAGCTGTTTTGAAGTGCAGCTACTGTGAAGAGTCAACAGTGCAGTTAACATGTAAAGTACGACTGAAAATTTTAATGAAAAGATAGACGGACAGTTTTAAGCAAGTTTCTTTTTTTATGGAAAAAGTGCAAACATGATTTTTTCAAATTTGACATTGACAATGAGCTGCAGCCAAAAAGAGACTCCTTGTCCTTTCTTGTGCTCAATTTAAAAGCACTTGTCAAACACTTCTTCATACCTAAAAACATATTAACCTTTTTTAATGCTCGTCTGAGCATTTTTTAATACTAGTCATTTAAACTTTTTGATAAAAAATAAAGATTTTTTTGTAGGGTAACATCCCCAGTAATTGGCACATTAAGAATTTGTCGTTAAACTTACTTAAATTTTCATTACAAAGAAATAAGCTATTTACTTGGAAATATTTTTAAATCAAAGAATGCATATCTGTGCATCTATTTTGCCCACTAAAAGCAAAAAAAAAAAAAAATTGAAAAAGTATTTTTATAAAAATATATTTATAAAAAGTTGCTGAAATCACCAGTAATTGGCACCTAGAGCACCAATGTATGACACCTTGTGATCCAGTAATTGGCATATGTTTATATATTTTTTAAAAATTACATTTTGCATTGGGTTTAATTGCTTTAAATTAATTTACTGTAGATGAAGATGCCATATTTCAGGTTTTTGAGAGTAAGAAATCAGCATATTAATCTGAAATGTGAACACTTTAAAACAATACAATATACTTACATTAATATCCAGTAATTGTCATGCTGTCCCCAGTAATTGTCATATGATGCTTTAATGGATTCCAATTACTGATAAAATTTATATTTTCAAATAAAAACAAATGATAAACAAAATTAGTCTATAATTTAAAAAATACTTCCAAAATAAATGGTTTAATCTCAAATTCCTTGTAATTGGAATAGGTGCCAATTACTCGGAACTAGCAAAATTGAAGCACCATTAATTGGCAACTACCATTAATTCAGAAATCCAAATATTTGTGTCGAAAATACTTTTACACAATTAAAGTAACCCTTTTAAACTAAACAAAACTGTTGTCAATTAAAATTTAAAATATATTGTAAATCAGATAATAATGAATTGAAAAGCATGCCTCCCTTAAGCCAAAGAACAAGAATTTGCAACAAAATGACTAATTTGATACAAGCCAGATTTGTTTCTCTTTCCTAGGCTCTATTGTCATCTTGTAAAATAAATCAAAGTTATAATCTTTAACGTAAATGAGCATATAACTGATATATGGTCTTGAATTTTTAAAAGACTGGATATAAATCTTTTTTTAGGACATGTTTGTAAAATGTGCCAATCACTGGTGCATGCCAATTACTGGGGGTGTTACCCTATCTTAAAAAAAAAAAAAAAAAAAAAAAAAAAAAAAAGCTGTTGTCAAAATTTTATTGTTGAATTGTAATAAGTCATTGAATTATCTTATAAAGCGCATATCTGAAAAATAAACCAAGGAGTCAATCGAAAAAAATTAAAGTGTGTTCACAACTTTATCCAAATAACTGAAAACTACAGCACCTTAAATACATTTAAGTTACCATCTCAAATTAAACATTCTTGACTTGAAAAACTCAAAATGCTTGCTATGTGCACTAGAGGCCCGCGGGCCAATTTTCATTAACAGCATTCGGGCCGGGCTGGGCTCGGGCCTTAATTTTTTTCCCTGGAGTATCGGGCCAGGCCGGGCCGAGTCTAACTTATTTTTTCCGTACGAAGACAAAACTAATTTTATTCTTTCTAGTCTTCACGGACCTAAATAATCAGTTCCTGTTGAATCTTCCCGTAAGAAAATCCTTTTCTTGATGTGGAAAAGTCTGTTCATAAATCAGTAAAGTTTGGCTTGGCCTAAAATTTTTTGCAAAATAGACATATACTTTTAAGTTGTCATTATTCTACAATTAAACATTAGAATTTATTTTTTTTAAAGAATCGTAGATCACTAGGCGTCTTAAAATAAAATTTAACAAATTAAAAAACATGATTATGACGGAATTTTTGTTTAAACTGCAAATTTCTTTTAAACTGTTCATTCATGCAAAATGAATACAACAATACACGTAAAAAAAAATATATTAAACATTTACATCTGCTAAGAAGGAAACGTATATTTTTTTTTTCAGTGTCTTAGAAGATTTTACTTTGGCTGGACTCGGGCCTGGAAATTTCGGTCCGTGCAGATCTCTAATGTGCACTGACCCCCGCCTAATCACTTTGCAATTCCGTTTGACATGGCGAAGTAATCCTTATTTTCTACACTGCTAAAAAATTTTTAATTTTTGTTGCATCGCCACTTTATTGCTTTTATAAAATTTCTCTATTTTGAGAATGTAAAAATTCTCTATAATACAGTTTTCTATAAAACTGGTGGAGTGATGATGAAGCAAAAGTTTCAAATTTTTAACAATGTAGTCAACCCCAGACGAAATTGTTCCATTTTTCCATTCTGTATCACTCTATGATCGTTTATACTCTTTGTGTTCCCTTTTTTGATTTCACTTGGCAAAAAATGCACTTCCCTTTCTCAATTTTTTATACAGCCACGTGTAAATTTTTTTATCATGTTATAAACTATCTTAAAGTTCTAATTTCGTTCACGGTTCGCCCACGTCCCTCTTTTCAAAATGTCATGTGTAATTTTTTTTTTTTTTTATGTGTTATAAATTATTTTAAAGTTTAAAACAAAACGCCTTGTTAGATTTCAAAATTTAAATAAAATCACGTTCGGTTAGTTCCATACTCCACCACCAGGGAGTACACTCTACTTAACAAAACTTTGAAAGAAATTCCATCAAACAATTTATCAGTAGGTATATTACTCGAAGGAGTGGTGGTCTTAAGCAAGAAGTTTAGATATTAAAAAACTTTATCTATCTCTATCTTTCTATATCGATCTTTTTTTATGGACATGATAAATTCAATAATTTAGCACAAATTTCTTCCAAACTGATACATTAAATAAACACATAAGAAAAATCTTGTGTTAAGCATAGATTATGAAACACTTTCCAACACTTCTTGAAAATTTTAACAAAACTTTGTAATCCAGAAAAATTAGATATTACTGTTCATAGCCAAATATATATCCATCATGTAAAGATATTCTTCTAAGCAGCATTCTGTTGTGAAAATGTTAAAATATTGCAGAAAAAAATAATTCATACTAAATTTGCCTGAAAAATTATGCTCTTTTATTTTAATTATAGACAAAATGCATGCAAAAAAATAACAATAATATTAATCCACAAAAATTAATTTATATAAGGCTTGTATTAAAGATATATTAAAAGAGGAAAGAATTTTAAATTAAAAAGAAACAAACCAGTTTTATGCTTTTCAAGAGAATCACTTAGTTCGTTCATTTCTTCTTGGTGAGCTCTTTTCAGATTTTCAATTTCATCTTTTGTTCCGGATTCAACTTGATGAGAGGCAGTTGTAGAAGTTTCAGCAAATTCTAGTTTTGTTTTGAGTAAGCTATTGGCATTCTTTAGTTCATCTAGAAAAAAAAAAAAAAAATAAATAAATAAAAATAATAATAATATATTAGATATTATTCAAAACAGTAAAAAACAACTACATTTCTTCGAATATGACAGCTATGAATGATTATAATTATAATTAAAATAAACATTAAATGATTTTTAAAAGTCATATACAGTAACTTACTTTTCCAAGTATGACAGTCACAGTTAATGATTTAGTTAATTCAAGTTAATAAATTATATTTAAGCTAGAAATTGTAATCAAAATTCTTCTATTAGATAGTTATTAGATTTAGAGCATATAAATCAAATTAAATTATTATGTTAGATGATAAACTCAAACATTTGTCAAAATAAATATTTGATAGATCATAAATCATAATTTAGCTTTTCTCTAGCTGACATGTATTAAATCACAAATAACAAACACCCAGGTATGCCGCTGGACTTGAAAAATCCTGGGTCCATGGGACCCAGGACTTCTAAAATTCTGGGTCCCTTTTTACCAAAAGCGGGTCCCCACTAATAAGTCATATTTTTAGATGCAAAAATTGAACTGGTTCATTTGCTAAAGAAAAATGAAATGCAATAATTATTGTTTTAATAAATAAATAATTAAAACCAATATTAATTTTTTTTACTTGTTTAAAAGTAAATGTGCAAGATACAAATTTATTTATAAAATATTGAATATTTGAATGTAGAAGATAACAAGTATCATTATTGTTCGCATTTCTTTTTTAAAAAGGGGCAAGACTGATTTATTGAGACATTTTTTGCTGAAAAAAAAAAAAAAAAAAAAAAAAAGAATACTTTTGTTGAGTAAAGTGATGAAACTTTTTGTTTAATGAATGGGTGGTTTCCTGAGTCACATTTACTCAGAAAGACTTGGAGCAGTCAAAAACGGATTGTGAAGCAGGAAAATCTGTTTTTGGAGCAGAAAAAAAAAAAAAAAAAAAAAAAAATAATAATAATAATAATTTTGAAACAATAAGAAAATTAGTTTTTGGAACAGGAAAATTCACTCCCGGCATTAACTTTTTTTTCGGTGCCCCTTTGACAAAATTTAAGTTTTTTCACGATATTTGACGAAATCTGCCGTTTATTCAGGGTTTTTTGACGATATATGTGTTTTTCCGTGAATTTTTTGACGTAATTTGCCAGTTTTTCACAAATCTTTTGAAGAAATTTGCCTTTTTTTGCGATTTTTAGACGAAATTTGTCATTTTTTTTGCAATTTTTGAGGAAATCTGCAATTTTGTGACGAAATTAGCCATTTTTTCGAGAATCTTTTGAATAAACCTGTCGTTTTATCTTGTTTTTTTGACGAAATGTGTTGTTTTATCAGGATTTTTTGGCAATTTTTTTTTTTTTTTTTTTTTTTTTTTTTTTTTTTTTTTTGCACTTTTTCGGGGGAAATTTGCCATTTTTTTTTTTTTGCAATTTATGTACTAATTTAGCCATTTTTTCGAATTTTTTAAATGTAATTTACTATTTTTTTGCAATTTTTGGCGAAATTTGCCGTTTAAAAAAAAAAAATTTGACAAAATGCCGCTTTTCCTGAACTGTTTTGACAAAATTTGCCGTTTTATCGCGATTTTTAGACAAAATTTGTTGTTTTTTCAAGATCTTTTGAGGAAATCTGCCGTTTTTTCAAAATTTTTTGAGGAGTTTAGTCATTTTTTCGCGAATTCTTTGACGAAATTTGAGAAAAAAATAGTCGTTATTTCACATTTTAAAAAACAAAAGTCGCCATTCTCTGCGATTTTTAAACGAAATTACGCGTCCCACGCTGCGTGGTAGAGCTATTTTCTGTGTCCCGTCACTGATTTTTTGCGTATTTTAGGCACTATAGCGCGTCCATGGCATCCCTGAACACCCATCAAATTTAGAATTGATTGGTTGTAATCAGGGTTCATACAGAATTCGGAAGAAAAAATCCAAGGAGTACATAAAAAAATCCAAGGAGTCCAAAAAATTTTAAGGATTTGTCACTTTTATTGTTATTTATGTGGTATGCACTTGCACAGCCCCAATTCCGCAGAGATTCCGCGAGTTACCCACCACGAGAGGGGGGGGGGGGGGTATCCGCGATTTTCAGACGAAATAGGCGATTTATCTGTGATATTTTAGCAAAACTGGCGATTTACTAAGATCTTTTGTCCAAATCGACAGTTTTTCTGAGATCTTTTGACGAAATCGGCAGTTTTTCCGTGGTTTTTTTTTTTATGAAATCGACATTTTTTTGACGATTTTTAGCAAAATTTGCCTTTTTACACGATTTTTTCTGGAAAACGGCATTTTATACCCACGATCTTTTGACGAAATCTGCGTTTTTTCCGTGATCTTTTGATAAAATCAGTGTTTTTTAAATGATCTTTTGACTAAATATTTGTAAGCGATTTTTTATTGAAAACAGCGTTTTATCTGCGATATTTGGTGAAATTGCCGTTTTTAACCGTGATCCGCACAGGAAATTCGCGTTTTTCAACGATCTTTTGACAAAGTTCGCGGACAAAAACATTGACGAAATCGTTGTTTTCCACGAAATATTGACGAAATGTGCGCTTTTTCGGCAATGCTTTCACGAAATTTGCATGTCTCCGCGATTGTTTTTTCGCATGGAAAACCGTACAAGTTGGCAACTATGCGAAACTGATAACAAAATTTCAAATTTTCGGAAAATGATGCCTTAAATTTTCAGACGAGAATCACCCCTGAATCCACCGTTATCAGCAAAACTGAGCATGATAAATCGTATTATGAAGAAAAAATCCAAGTTGTATATCTAGCTGTGAAGGAATTAAACAGTGTAATCACTTTTTGAAATTAGAAGCTTAGAGGTGAATGTGGATTATTCTTTTCACTTTTCTTTCCCTTATGGCCATGAAAACTAAATCACTTTGGTGGCTATTAGTATGATCCCAACCAGTCACTGCTGTGCTTCTGATGAATGATGTGCATACTGGATTTACCGTGCGCTTTACAATCGCATTTTTTTTTGGGGGGGGGGGGGGGGGGGGAGCAATATTGTTTGCGTGCAAAACCGCCACTTAACTTGAAAAATCCTGGGTCCCCGGGAATTCTAAAATTCTGGGTCCTTTTTTATCAAAAACGGCTCCCCACTAATAAGCTATTATTTTAGACGCAAAATTTGAACTTGTTCATTTGCAAATGAAAAATAAAATGCAATAATCATTGTTTTAATAATAAATAAATAATTAAAAACAATCATTTTTGTTTAAACTATTAAGAGAAATTTTCTTTACTTGTTTAAAAATAAATGTCCAAGATACAAATTTAACTATAAGATATTGAACATTTGAATGTAGAAGATAACAAACATCACTATTGTTTGCATTTTTTTTTTTTTTTTTAAGGGACAAGATTGATTAATTGAAAAAGACATTTTTGCTGAAAAAAGAATACTTTTGTTGAGGTGTAAACTGATGAAACTTTTTGTTTAATGAATGGGTGTTTTTCTGAGTCACATTTACTCAGAAAGACTTGGAGCAGTCAGAAACAGATTGTGAAGCAGGAAAATCCGTTTTTGGAGCAGAAAAAAAAAAAATGAAGCAAAAAAATTAGTTTTTGGAACAGAAAAATTCATTCCCAGCATTAACACTTTTTTTTTCCATGCCTGTTTGACAAAATTTGAGTTTTTTCACGATCTTCTGACGAAATTTGCCGTTTTCCGTGATTTTTAGACGAAGTTTATCGTTTTTTCGCGATTTTTTGAGGAAATCTACCATTTCTCGAGATTTTGTGACGAAATTAGCCATTTTTTCGCGAATCTTTTGAATAAATCTATCTTTTTTTGAGATTTTTTGACGAAATCTATCATTTAATCGCGATTTTTTGACGAAATCTGTCATTTTATCGCGATTTTTTTTGACAAAATCTGTCGTTTTTTCGCAACTTTTTGAGAAAATTTGCCGTTTTTTGCTATTTGTGACAAAATAAGCCTTTTTTGCGATTTTTTTTTACGAAATTTGCCATTTCTTCGAAAATTTTGACGAAACCTGTCGTTTTAGAGAATTTTTTTTGACAAAATATGCCGTATTTTCCGACAAATTTTGCCGTTTTATCGCGATTTTTACACGAAATTTGTCGTTTTTTCGCGATTTTTTGAGGAAATCTGCCGTTTTTTCGAAATTTTATGAGGAAATTAGCCATTTTTTGCGAATTCTTTGACGAAATTTATCGAAAAATAGTCGTTATTTTGAAATTTTTTAACGAAATTACGCGTTTTACCGGACGCGTAAGAACTATTTTTCTGCGTACCGTCGCCGATTTTTTGCGCATTTTATGCACTATAGCGCGTCCGCGGCATCCCCGACCGCAATACAATTTAAGGAGTTTCTAAGGAGTTTTTTGTTTATCTAAGTAGTTCTAAGTACTACTTGGGAACGTTTTCAATTCTAAGTAGTTTCTAAGGAGTCCAAGGAGTCTGTGCGAAGCCTGGTAATGCAATCAGTCACCTGCTCTTTTACTGCAAATGTAACATTAAAAAATATAAATAAATAAATTAAAAAACTGTCAAGGACTTGACAGTTATATCTATTTCAACATACTTTGGGTCACATCATTGGTTTCAGATGAAATCATTCAGAGTACCATGGAATAAGACATTACAACACCAATGAAAAGCAAGTGTCGAAAAACAGATTTTTAATCAAAATGAAAATGATTTTGAAAGTGTCCTCTTATGCAAAATCCTACATATTTCTACTTCATTCCTAGTTTAAAACACTTCATAAACTATATCTATTTTTCATGCCAAAAAAGTCCCATATCCTCTTAAGCAATTTAGATTATTACCATTTACTACAGAGAGAGATTCAACAGCACTTTTTAATTGAAGATTATCTTGTTCTGTTGACTCTAACTTGGATACCTTCTCTTCTAAAGTTGAAATAACTGATTTAAGACATTTTGTCTCTTGTTTTTCTGCTTGTAATTCCTGAGACACAGCAAGCAACTGGTCTTTCAACTGTTTGTTTTCTAAAAGAAAAGAAAAAAGCGATTTTTTTTCCTTTTTTTTTATAACATATAATTTCATGTTACATATTACAAAATAATATTTTATTATGTAGAAACATATTAAACTCTGAACAGAATCAAGACTGAATTGTTGATAGACCTGCATATCAAAAATATAAAATATGATCCCCCTCCCCCCCCAATATATAAAAAATGGATAACAAGTTTTAAAGTACATGAATACACATATAAAAACAAGATAGAACGATACTTACGGTGATTTATAAAAACAGCTTACTCAGATGATATATTTACCTTCTGATAACATGGTTGATACAGTAAGGCTTGCCAAAATTGAGCAAGTAATTGTCTTATAAAGCAAAACCTAGTGGTTTTCAGCAAAGAGAGGTTAAATTAAACAGACACAACTTTTCAAAGCCATCAATAACTAGCATGCTATGGATGCCACAAAACTTTGTTCTACAACATTCTAATATATAAAGTTAAATAGTGGAATCATAACAAACAATTATGAATATAAAATACAGGTATCCCTAAATTAGAGAATTAATTAATCCTGCAAAGACTACACTAATTGAGAGTTATATTGAATGTGAAAAGCTTCAATTGATCTGTAGCCCAGGGGTGATTCTGGATGAAATTTTTTTTTTCGGAAATTCACATCGCATTTTCGGAAATCGGCGCGGGGGAATTGTTAGTCCCCTCCCCCTCCAGCGATCTTCGGACAAAATCGGCGTTTTCCCTCTATCTTCAGACGAAATCAGCAATATTTTAGCAAAATCGGCGATTTATTGCGATCTTTTGCCAAAATCGGCGGTTTTTCCGCGATCTTTTGACGAAATCGGCGTTTTTCCATGTTTTTTAAGTGAAATCGGCGTTTTTTCGACGATCTTTAGACAAAATTTGCTTTTTTACGCGATTTTTTCTCGAAAACGGCGTTTTACTCCCGTGATCTTTTGACGAAATCGGCGTATTTTTTCAAATATTCTTTTGACAAAATATTTCTAAGCGATCTTTTATCGAAAACGGCGTTTTTTCCCGCGATCTTTTAACGAAATCGGCGTTATATCCGCAATCTTTAGACGAAATCGGCGTTTCCCCGCCGTCTTCAGAAGAAATCAGCGTTTTATCTGCGATATTTGGTGAAATTGTTGTTTTTTTCCGCGATCCGCACAGGAAATTCGCGTTTTTCATCGATCTTTTGACAAAGTTCGTTTACAAAAACATTGACAAAATCGTCGTTTTTCCACGAAATATTGACGAAATGTATGCTATTTCGGCGATCCTATCACGAAATTTGCATTTCTACGCAATTGTTTTTTCCGCGCGCAAAACCTTACAAGTTGGCAACTATGAGGAACTGATAACCCAATTTCAAATTTTCGGACGAGAATCACCCCTGCTGTAGCCAATTCTAAAAAATACAATATACATATTAAAAAATCAATTTTTTAAGAAATTCCATTAAAATAAAAAAAATGAGCCAATTAATTAAATAACAATCAAGCAACAGCAAAAAATTAATTTCAATTTTAAATTTGCAATTATACAATTCTTTATTTACCATTAGGTTATTTTTTTTAAATTACATCATTTGATTTAAAACTAATTTAAATACAATTTGATTAATTCAAACTTACATACATTTTAATTTATTTAAGCAAAACCTTATCAGTTACCAATTTCTTTTCTCTTTTTGGGATTTGTCTTGCAGCAAAACAAAATCTGATTTATGATGCATGAGTCAGCAACTATCAAATGCTGACTGAGAAATTACAATTTTTGAAAGGCTTGTAAGAATTATTTTAATGTTATTCTCACTCCTCTTTTTTTTTAGTCATTTTCTGCAAACTATATTTTAAAAAATTACACCCCATCTTGCCAGGATAAAAAGGATCATCCATTTCATGTTTCAAATGCTAATTAAAAATTTACAGTTACTATTCGAAAGAACAATCTAAAAGAATTTACTACAGTAGACAACGGATACATGTATAATGCATTTCTATAAATTTAGCATGATGTTAAACTGATCAAGGCATAATTAGTATATAACAATAGTGCAGCAACATTTTATTATTATTATTATTTTGCTTAATGTGAGATATATTTTTGTTACAATTAATAAATCAATACTGCATATAATTATTTTACTCTGAATTACAACACCACTATCTTTAAAACTGAGCAAAGCAGACGGCACTAAATTTATAACAAAATGTATTTTTTATTTTGACTTACTAATTGGATTTTTAGAATTTAAATAAATATCACAAACTGAAATTATTTCAACTTCATTTGACTGATCAGATGATTGATGATCAGTATCCATTGCAGTAATTTATTGCACTTGTCTACAAGGCTGATGAAGATTAAAAATGTGGGCAGCCAATAATTTTTTTCTGGCAGCCTTGTTGTTAGCAGCTATTTATTTTTTAATCATAAAATCAAATTACAATTTTATCTTTCTACAAGCTGAAAAATGAAAATTACAACCTCTATCCAAGATTAAAAATATGAATATTTAAAATTCATACTAACAGATATTCTTGAAGAGAAATTTAATGGAATTATTTTTCCACCTAGAAATTTCTTTCAACAGTATACAGACAGGCTAATATGTAGGATGTTAATTATGTAATCATTAAAACAGTAGGCTACTTCTTTAAGATCAACTCAAATTAGTCTTTGCGCATGCGTGAAGTTGAACTTATTAGCCCTTCCAGTTAGAGGAAAGCCAAAGCAAGTCTGGTTAGTTCAGTGGTTTAAGGCACAGATTTATAGCTCTGAGCTTTTGTAGAGGACTTGGGTTCGATCCCAATGCTAGGCAAAATAATTTATTTGAATAATGATACATTTTACTACGAGGAAAAGTTATGATTTTTATTCTTTTGTTATCATTATTATTTTGATGATTTATAATTAAATAAAAATTTAACACTCAACAATGTTTTTTTAAATAACAATTTTATTTTAAAAATACAAGATAGAACCCATCAAATTTTGATGAAAGAAAATGTTTAAGAAGGAATTGTTTCATTAACTTGTAATAAACCTACAAAATTAGTTATAGTAAAAAATGCATTTTATATTGGTACGTCTAACTCTTAAACAAATGATATTTATCATTAAATTAACAAAATACTATTTCTATAAAACACAGTTGTAGAAATTGTTAAAATTAAACTTCAATCGTATATGTTAGCAGCAAAAAATAATAACGATATGTTATTATGATAAAGTTATCAATCAAGGTTCTTATGCTAATATTCCAAAATGATAAAAAGCAAAATTTATTCATCTTTGACTCAATCACAGAATTTTTTTTCCCTGTGAAATTTAAACCTGGCATCATTTTCACCATATCAAAATTTACAATTGTACATTTAACATCTGTATTCACGTTTAAAAAAAATTGGCATTTTAATTTGATAATTTTGATTCAAAACTTGAAGTCTCAATGATATTAGCTGAAATAGATATTAAACTGTTGATATTCTTTTACGTGTAAATCAAATTTTGTGAATGAAGTCAAAATTCACCGGGTTTTATAACAGAAGATATTTAAATTTCTATTTTTTCCCTTTAAATGAGAAAATGGCAACATAAAGATACAACACTCAATTTTTTCCCTTTGCTTTAAATAGAAATGGAGTACTCTTGTTGCCACAATTAGAAAAGAGGTATTAAAAGCTACAAAAAAATTAATATTTCAAAAACAAATTAAGATACAGCTTTCAAACAAATTTCATTTAAAAGTACATTTTTCTTTCTACGCGATGGTGTAAAAATTGAAAATGTCTGACATTAAGAAATTTAAAAACTTTTAGTAGCAAAAATTGCAATACCGAAATTCATTTAAAATTTGAAAGTGTTGCCATGTGCAAAATGACTTATGTGTTACGCACAGATACGTTTGGCCTTTATAATATAGATTTCAAGTAATTAAAACTTAGTAATTATTAGATATAACCAGCCAATTTCCAGTTCAGCGCTTTAGAGATATATTTGTAAGAATAAAATTATTGAAGATCCTTACAAATTGCATTCTTAAAAAAAATAAAATAAAATAAAATAAAATAAAAAATAAATAAATAAGCAACAATAAATATAACACACACAAATAAAAATTATAAAAATGTCATAAAATTTAACATCTAACAATATTTAAAAAAATGTATTCTAATTTTCTAAAAAATGTAAACATTTAAACATTATTTTGTCGGTAGGTAGTAGCAGCAATTTTCCACATTCCTGTCATGTGCGTGGAGCTTAGAAAAAGTAATCCATTTTTAAACTGTAATATATGTGAATTATATAAATAAATAAATGTTATACATCATTTAGGCCTATATTAATTGAATTTTAACTAAATCCTCGAAAACCGTTTTGAAATAATGCCTGAATCTTTAAAATTGTGAAGTCTGCTAAAATATTTTAGAAATAGTTTAGCAATTTTAACTTAAAATATTTCAACTAAACTATTTTTCATTTAATTATCTTTTAAATATATTAAACTAATCTACAATTTTTGTTATATTTTGTATGAGCATTACATAGAAGATATGTATGTGTGCATATAAGGAAAAGTATTAATTATTTTCTTAAGAAAAAAATAAAGAGAAAACAAGGGGAAAGAAAAATAGTCATGTAAGAATGATAATTGAACTACTTTGTGATACCCATGGTTTAATAATTAAATAATTTATGAAACCGTTATGAAAAATTCAAATTATTCAAATATATTATAAGTAGTAGCATGGAATTTTAAGTTTAGGGATTTAAAATGAGACTGATAAAAATAAAATGAATAAAAACTTTTTAATATAATTTAAAAAATTAGAAAATACTAAACATTGTTATTTTTTCAAAACATTGAGAAAATTCACCAAAATAAATATCCGATCAATTAATTTTAGTTATCCTTCTGCTAAAAATCAAGTGCTGTTAAAATTCTTATAATTCTCTTTAAAATTCTTTTAGTTTACTTGAGTAGGTTAGATTGATAGAACCATGAAACTCTTTGAATCTGTTGGAATCACATAGATAACATAGAAATAAAGCAAGTTTTCAAAACTTTATTTACAGGTAACTAATTAAGAAAATCAAACATAATTCTAATTAATGTTTTAACATGTTTATCATCAAAATCTTGACGGGTACCATCTAGTATAATATAAAGCCATGATCATGGCTAATAAACAGACACAATCCAAGTTAAATTATTATTATTTTTTTAAAGTTAATCTTGATTTCTAACCACCACATAAAGGATGCAAACAATTATGAAGCATGCATAAAGCAAAATAACTATTTTTATTAAAGGATTTGTTATGAGGTTAAATCTGTAAGACATCTTGGATAAAATTATATTGAAGAAGTTGAGGGGGGGGGGGGGGTTGTTACTATCTGGTTTTGCAAATAATAAGTTAGAGAAAGAAGAAAAATATAACAGATCATCCCTTTTTATTTTTCTTAGAATCACCAAAAATAAATGAAGGATAGGGTGAAAACCAAGGAAACTAGCATTTTTTAAAATTTCCTTATTTTTTATGTAAAATTATTTTACTACATCCATTTAATAGTACAAGGCTTATTTATAATTCAATAGATGTCATAACCAACGACGAATTTTAAATAGCAGTAAAGAACTTTTGTTAACAATTTAATAATAAAATAAAAACGATCAGATCAAAAATGTGGCACACAGTTAACTGAAAATGCAGTCAACAGATTGAATTAGAGGATGCAATCATTGTACACTTTTTATTAGAAAACTTCAATACTGAATGTCTTGAATTTGCATTTTGTTAGTTACCTTGTTTTATATCCGAGCCCTTGAAATCTATGTGAGAAATGTCGAGTGAAACAAAATAGGAAAAATAGAATAAAATAAGGAAATAAAAAAATTGGACAACAAATGAAAACACTAGTACATTGTAATATAGGATTACACAAAAAGAATATTGAAAGTTGATTAAAATCCTTCATAATACATAACATACATTTAACAACACTTACTCATATGAGCTTCTTCCAATGATTTTTCATATTTAGTAACTATTTCTTCCTTTACTCTAGTCAATTCGTTAATACTCTTTAACAAATTACTAATTTGATCAGTAAGGAGAGACAATTTCTCTTTAGAATCTGTTAATTCTTGGAAAAGTGCCTCCTTTTCTTGTGTAACAGTCACTGAAAAAATAATTCTTATAAGAAAAATAATGAAGAAATTTAATACAGTAGACTTCTTCAAATCTGCAACTCTCTAAAATCTGCACATAATTTACAGATGTAAACAATAAAACTTTCAGTTCAGATGTAGGAACAAAATTTGACTTTTTTAATTTTATATCAAGTTTATATATTTTTTTAATATGCAATTTTCATTAACATTACTGAATTCATGCTTTTCCACAAAAGAATAATTTCATTTTTGAAAAAATTCAAGATATTGTTGGTGTCACTGGTAATCACAATCTTTTTACCAAATATATTTATATACTAATAAAGATTTTTGGTCATTAAGTCTGGCTAAATCTGAAATAAAACTTCCTTACTTTATGATTCTGATATTAATTAGTAATTTACCTTTATAAGACAAGTTTCATTGAATAATTTAGGGAAAATGCATCTGATCTTTATAATGAATATTTATTATACATTACCAATTAGTTAATTGACCTTTGCCTTTAATATTTTAAATAAAAAAAAAAATTATTATTTTAATTTATTACTTTGCTTATTTTAATATTTCACTTTATTATCAGCATTTATTATAATTTCTATTGCATTATAATTACATTCAAATTACTGTTTAAAAAATGTAAACATACAATGACCAGAAATCTGCAAAATGACAAAATCCACACAACTGGTCTGAAGTTTTGCAGATTTGAAGGAGTTTACTGTAATCTACTTTTAATCCAGATTTTTCTTGAATGAATTTAAATAAAGGTACAATAAATATTTTTGACATAATCTTTCTGCTTGGAACAGAGGAATATGAAAAATTTTCCTAATACTGTATTCCATTACATGGTTTCCAATGCCCCAAAATTTGATATATATGGGTGAATATCACAAAATGTCAGATTTTGATCACCTGAGATATTGTAAGTATCCATTGGAAACAATTAAAAATTTCAACAGGTAAATTTATTTTCTATTAGAGAACAAAGGATTTTCTATATAAAATTGCTAAATTTTTAAGAACTTAAATAATAAGTTTATTTTTATGTAATTAATTACATACCCTTGGCATATGTATGCCAGGATAATGACAATTTCATTCTAAAACATTTTTAACATTCTTGTTAAGATCTAACATTTTAATTTTGTTTAAAGAAACATGTTTTCAATATAGTAACTCAAATTCAATGTAATGTTCAGTTTTATTTGTTAATTTCTGGAAGAAAGGAAAATGATATAAAAATGTGCTAAATTTTTAAAAAGATTTTAATTGCATTATTTTCAAAGAAATATCTAAAAGATATCGCAAATAGCTATGATTTTACTATTTCTGACTTAAAGCATGTCAAAAATAAGAAAAATTAATCTGCAGAGCTATATTTATACATGATAAAGAACTAAAATGCAGGTCAGAAAAATTACAATCATTTATACAGTATAGCAGAAGGCCATTTACTTTGCACACATCACAGTGTGACATGTCAGGAAAATGACAATCTGAAATTCTAAGTCTCTTAATTGTTTTATTTATGTTATTAGAAATGTAATGTTCCTTGAA
Source organism: Maratus speculifer (assembly GCA_964019185.1). Taxonomy (NCBI): domain Eukaryota; kingdom Metazoa; phylum Arthropoda; class Arachnida; order Araneae; family Salticidae; genus Maratus; species Maratus speculifer. The sequence goes on along the minus strand of OZ025292.1, from coordinate 65,394,042 downwards.
AATACTTTTAATTATATTTTTTAGTACAATGTATTAAAATTAAAAGAAATTGCATCATATAACATTTAATAGGAATTTTATTGTACATACTGCAGTTTCCATATTTAAAATATATATATATATCAGAAAACTGAGCTCCTGTCAAGATTGCACATTAAAGGTCACCATTAGTTGTATTAATTCTTCTATTTTCTTTCTAATTTTCCATATGTATTTAACCTACTGTAAATGTTACTTTACATTATTCTAACACTATGTACACCAGGAATTTATTAGAACCTGGCAAGACCGGTGGGAAGGCGAGGCTCTGGGCAGAAGCGTCTTCGAAATCATACCGCGAGTTTCAGAGAGACGCGCCTGGACATCTCCACTTATAAACTGGGTGGTTACCGGCCACGGCCCTTTTCCGGCTTACTACAGACGTTTCCGGATCAAACCCTTGCCTCGTCCATGCCCGTTCTGTTCATCTCCTGCTCCAGCATCCAGTCGTCACATTCTGTTGGAGTGTGTGGGAACTCAGCCACTGAGGGAACGTCATTGTCCGAGACTCTCTTTACTCTCGGTGCAGAACTACTTTGTGGTTCCAAAGCTCAGGAAGGCTCTTGAGTCCTTCTTGAAGGAGGTAGAGCCTCACCTTTGGTAGGTCTACCTTTTCCCTCGTGGAGGAATCTCATAGTTGAAGGTCGTCTTTCTGGGGGTGTTCTGTGCTCAATGGAATGGTTTAAGTGTTGGCAAAAGAGGGCAAGTACCTTATTGTATATATGTAAATAGTTACTATATTCATTATTCATTAATTCCTATTTTAGTCTAACATGCGAATACCGGTGTGGAGACACCTATTAATCTAGATGTAAACCGCTCCTGCGGTTCCACCCTGATCAACAGTTCTCTGTTTTGTAGTCTTATTAATAAAAGGAGTTTTGAAATTATGTGTGAGTTGTCTTTATTTCAGGGAACATAGCCCATGTTGAGGGTGGGGTTGACGGGGCTTGGCGGGCCCTCTTGCTCATGAGGAGTCTTGATAACGCACCCAGAATTCCATCTCAAACCTAGGAGCACGAGCGGCAGCGGTGATGTTGTGCCAAGTGTGAGGTGTTAGAAGATCAAACGCAGGGCCAGATTTCAGTCCCCCGCTGAAGTTCTAAGTTGACTGAGTGTAGGTAAGGAATCTTCAAGCTGAGGTTGATCTATTTCAACTCGATGAGAACCAACGTCGTTGGCTTTTCTAGGGGAGGTAGCGACCCCTTGTTGAAGTGATCTGATGGTTTGGAATTCGCCTCTCACGGTCCGTGAGTTTCAGCAAATGTGCATATCTGATAGACGGCCAAAGGGGGGCTCTTGAGCGCCGTGGCGGCCCCGATCATTGATAGACGGCCAAAGTGGGGCTCTTGAGCGCTGTGGCGGCCCCGATCAGAGCACGGTGTGATGACCAGCAATGGTCGCGAACACCTACCCAATTGCTTTACATTATTCTGGGGTGCATGCACTCCCTGTGGTCCTGAACCAACCCGGCCCAGTGCGCGGGAGGGTGACCAGGAGCAGGGCCGAGGCTTCCGTGGCGGTTCTTTTCCACTTTCGGAGAGGAAACCAAAGCGGGGACCCAGAGTAGTGCAGGCCGTTGATGGAGTCACACGTCCGAGAGACAGACTACGTTTGTCTTTCACGTGCGCCCTGGATAGCCTCTCTGACGTTTGTCATCGTGTGGAAAAACCATCCGGTGAAAGGTGGCTGGCGTGGACCCGGAAGGGTGAGGCGTAATGCAGTCTTGGAGTGTGGAGCGAGTGTGTGGGAGGGTGACCCCTCTTCCGTGACGACGGTGATGTCTGATCGGGGAGGGGCATTGAGGTGTCTCCCACCACTCGACTAGCTGCAACCGAGCCTCGGAAGGGAATGCAAAAGCTGCCGGGATCTGGATACCCTGTGAGGTTCGTGAGGGATGGTGGCCTCACGAGGTGTTGGAAGCAGGTGGACGGGCTGAGGAGGGGTGAACTAACGGGACACAGGCGACTGCCAAGGGTCCGGTCAGACTAAGTTTTTGCTTTTTCTTTTCCTCCTTTCTCCAGATCTTGATCTCCCTGCTCGATGGGAGGTCGGAATTCAGAGCGAGGACTAACACATCTCCCTAAGGGAGTAGCGACCATTTGTGTGTGTGTGTGTGTGGGGGGGGGGGGGGGGGGGATCCGAGTGAACATAGGAATTACCTTTTCTAATTTTTTTTTTTTTTTTGTTTCTGTCTACTAACACATATATGTTTGTGATGTCCTTTATGTGTGCAATGTCCAGAGGTTCGAAGGTTGACTGAAAGAGCGCCTCATGTCATCTGAGGTGAAGTCTAGCACACCTGTGCGCTTTCTTGGTCCGGGCGCATCTCTAAGCATTTTTGCTTTTCCTTCTTCCCCTGCGGGTAGAAGTTGACTCCGCGTTGCATCTTTGAACATCTGAGGTGGGTTGAAACTCACCCACCCGTGGGCAGCGTGATGTGCAGTCTGAGTACTCACAGGGATAACTTTCCTAGTTTTTATCCTATCGATACTAACCCTATATGTTTGTCTAGAGGAAGCGTACCTTTGACTTGTTGGGAGGTCCGAGGCATTTCCCATTTCTCGACTAGTTATTGACCATAGGCACCTCATAGGGTGAGGGACTGCACCCATGTGTGCTTGGTCCGTGGTCGAGATATGTGCATGTGATGTCTTCATGTTGTTTTCTTTCATTTCTCGCTGTTGAAGCTCGAAGTTGTTCGTTCACATCCAGTCTTGGGTCTCGCGGCAACCCACGTGCGAACGTTCCGTGGGGTTTCAATGGTACTAACTTTTCTAGTTTTTTCTCTATCTTTTACTAACACGCATCCGCTGGCTGAAATCGCAGAGATAACCTACATAGGAGTTTCTCAGTTTCGGCTGGTGGTAAAGCAAGAGGGGGTGGAGGATCCCTCACTAGTTGCCGAGCAGGGAGTCTCCTGTGAGTCTCCCCTGATTAGGCTTCGATGATGTGACGGTGAATCTACCTTTGCTCGATCCTGTTCCGATCCCTCTCATCAGTACTGAGTGGGTGCCTCTCTTGCAGGGATTGGACTTCATTCAAACTTCCACGAAGCGAGAGGTGGTTGAAGTGGGAGTCTTCGGGAGCCCGTGGAGGCCCCGTTTGTTAGTGGCCTGTGATAACATATTGGCCACGTACAGGTAATAATGGTTTTACATTATTCTAACAAACAAATATTTACTGCTTTGACACATGCTCATAGAATAAAAATCTATATGGTTGAAAATTACATTTAAAAACACAAAAAAAATATTAAAAAACTGTATTTGAGAATATTTTTTTTATATGGAACAAAAACTGAAATGGTACAATATTTAGATTTAAATAAACACAATCAAAAGAGAAGTGATAACACATCTTGAAACATTTAGTATCACATTTGAATTCAGCTTTGTTTCATAATGTGTAAGGTCCTTCCATGGCAATTAATTTACATTTAGAACAATTCATTGCAATGATTTAAGTAACATAACTTCAAAAAACATTCAAATGTAAAGTTGACATTATTTGTTAATTAAGCCCATCCAAAGGACAATTTGGAAATTATGTAAAAAACAAAAATGAAAATTATATTTTTTATGGTAAACTTATGTCACTTACCATTATTAACAAAACTGCCAGAGTTTAAGAAATAACACTAAAATTAAGTAATTTTCATTTAAATTGGACTTTGAATAGGTCTATGATTCTTATACAAAATCCCTTTTGAAAATCCTGTATTTGGTGGGTTTTTTCCATATTTTTAATCACCAGTTTTTCTTGTTTAGTTACCGAGTGCTTATTTTCATCTTTAGAAAATGGAGTTTTTATATGAATCCTCTGTTATATAAATAAACTAAAAGGAAAGCAGCTGAAGAATGTAACAAATAATATTGTATAAATCTATAAAGAATTCCATTACCTAAATCTTCTCTAAATGCCTTTAAATCAGCTTCAAGGTCTAATTTATCTTTCAAAAGAGTGTCATTATTTGTTTTAAAGGCTAAAACATCAATCTTGTGAGCATCCAGTTCTTTTTTAATGTTATCATTTTCCTTCACAGTATTTTCTAACATTAACTGCACATCTTCGTATTTTTTGCTCAAATGTTCTAATTCTAGATATAAAAAAAGAAATGCATTTTAGAATACCTATAACAAGCCTTTAAAAAAGGAGTGAAATATAAAAAACAGACAACTAAAAAAATATTAATGCACACAGTAAAAATATGTCTCTGTAGTATTATAAACATCAAAGAATTTTATTAACCTATATAATTAATCTTTCATAATTTTTACATGCAATGTAGAAAAAGAACCAACTGCATATCTGAATTCTACCTTATTTATAATTGTTACATTAGTTTATTGGAAGTATAAAACCAACTATATTTCAATGTTTATTGGAGATATAAAACCAACTATATTTCAATGTTTATTGGAGATATAAAACCAACTATATTTAAAAATTAATTTTAAAATCTGGCATCCCAACAAAATTTATTAGATTAATAACAACATCATTTATAAAAGGCTTAGTGATTAAGAGATAAAATCAGAAGATGTTTCTCTGATAAAGTTTGAACTATAAATAAAAATATGTAGCAATTGCGCCACTTTTTCATTACTTTTAGCATTTCTACCAAGTATTTATTTATGTTACTGAAAATGTCAATTTGCATTATTGTAGAAAACAAATGTTTTGCGTTACGTCACATGCTGAGAGTGTAAGAAAATCCAAGATAATGTATGAAAATAATTTTTATTTCAGGACAGGTTGCCAATGCTGCAACATATAATTTTGTGTTTTAAAAGAGTGAGGGATGGCAGATCATTTTTTACCCTTTTTTTTTTTTTTTTTTTCAGAAACTTTTGGTTTGAAAAGAAAGCTTAGTATAGCTAAACGTCAGAAACTAAATTGAAAATCCCTATAATGGGAACACTTTTTGTTTAATAAATATAAAATCAGTCAAATTCAAAGATTGTTTGGAAAAACTGAGATTAATAACTAACTCTAGATTTATTTTGGATAGGTTTCCATTGCATCAAAACTAAATCATTCCCAGAAATCAAATGTCTTAATTCAACGCTTTTTTTAAATAGATTTTAAGATTATTAACCTGTGTGGGTCAAATAGCATACAATAAGAAAGAAATCAACAGCACATTTTGTGTTTCATTTAAACATTACATTATCCGTGATCAATGACAAAAATGTTTGATTAAAAAAAAAAAAAAAAAAAAAAAAAAAAAAATCAACAAAATTTTTTATTCTTAAAGACAGAAACATTTTACATTTCTATTGAAGTTGAAAAATCCAACAGTAACAAAAATAAAATTAAGCTTAAGCAAGCAAACATCTAAAGTAGAAGTCTTCAACATTTCATACTTGAGTGCTGCATGAATAAATTTTAGAAGAACAGTATGCCACATAAGCCACTAAAATAGCCCCCACAAAAAATTGACACATGCCCAAATCACAAGATCAGAGGCAGATTGTATAAAATTGCTACAGAATTTCAGAAATATTCATTCTTCTTGATTTATAAGTAATACAGTAAAACCTCCTTAAAGCAACTATATTCCATTCCAATAAAAAATGGCTGCTCTGAGAGGTGGTTTTTTTGAAATGGAGGTCATGTTTAAATTAGGGATGGGACAAATAGTGATTTGGCTGAAGAGCCGAATACCGAATATTCGGCCAAATTTTAGGCCGAATACCGAATATTCAGCGGCCGAATTTCAACTTTTTTTTTTTTAATAAAGAAAATAAATTTTGACCATATATAATTTTAAAATAGGAGCTCATTAATAATTATTACTCTTAAATGTGCTTTTAAATGTTTTTTTTTTTTAATTTGTAAAACTTATTTTAACACATAAAAAAAAAAATATATATGAAATTGCATTATATTATTTTATCCTAATGTACATCAAATTGATTTTCAGTAAGTCAAGATGGGAAGGTATTTCCATTAAAATATGAAGAATGTACTTCACTTTTACTATCAAATGATACTTTTACCCTTTTTTGCATCAAAAATGAATAACATTCTTCATCTCTCTCTCTCTCAGAACTCACGAGAAGATATTTTCTGAAATAACCTTTCATAAAGTAAATTTGATTATTTAGAGTTTGTGTCCCTAATGATAAGCAAATTCATAAAAACGAGACTGTTCTGAAATCAGTTGCCAAGCTTTAAATTACAAATTATGTTAAAGCAAAAGGTTATGCTAAAAGTAGAATGCATATGTTAACAAAATCTTTGACATTTGAATCGGCGCATACTTCAACTTCAATATTCCACTTATTCAACAAGCATTAAAAGAATAAATAGAAATTGATAACAACATGAACGAAGGAAGATATAAATTAAAAATATATACATAATAATGTTACATATTTAAGTCAGTAATTACACAAATAATTATTTAAAAGTGAAAACTATGGAATAAAAAAATTATTTTGTTCAGTATTTAGAATTTAAGTTTAAATATTTATAAAACCATTTTCATAAAGCAAGTTCAGGGCTCCCAACACATTTTATGTCGCAAAAAGGGGGAAAGGGGACCATTTTTCTTTAAAAAGGGGACTTTTGGGGACCATTTTTCTTTAAAACGGGGACATTGGGGGACCATTTTTTTTTTTAAAAAGGGGACTTTGTGGGGACCATTTTTTTTAAAAAAAGGGGACTTTGTGGGGCCATTTTTTTAAAAGAGGGGACTTTGGGGGACCATTTTTTTTAAAAAAAGGGAATTTTGGAGGACCATTTTTTTTAAAGGGGACTTTGGGGGACCATTTTTTTTTTAAAGGAGACCTTGGGGGACCATTTTTTTTTACTAAATATGTTAGCATTTTTTTTTTTTTTTTAAACATTACAGTAAACATGTTAGTTAACTTTATAAGGATATCATTAAACAATTTCAAATATTGTTGCAGAAATTGTACAATTATATTTGAATACAATTAAATATTCTACTGCAAGAAGTGAAAAAGTAGTATAATATTTACTTTGAAAATTTTCTTTTAAAAGAGCCTGTACTTGTAATTCAAAGTCTTGATTTTTTTTATATTTACAATAGCAAACTGATTTTCATTAAAATAAAAAGTAATCTTAGCTAAAATGTATCTAACAAATTTATTATCAGAATATATTTAGCCATTAAGTATTTAAGGCAAAAATTTCTTGAAATAAAAAACAATCTGTTCAAAAATGTCACAATTATGTAAATATCAAATACTTACAAGAAAAGAAAAAGAAGAAGCGTTTATAAAATAACTACATACAAAACAACAAGCAATTCCAAAATGTTACTGAAAAACTATGATTCTTCTGACAATAAATATAAATACAGAGAGAGGGAGAAAAAAAATAGTGTGTTTTGTCAGTCTGTCACGGAAAAAACATCAAAAATTTCGATAAATAATCGCCCTCCTCCCACAATAATCGCAGAAAAAATTGCTAATTCTGTTAAAAGATCCTGGAGGGGGGGGGGGGACAAATTTTGCAAAAAATTGTGGAGAGAAGAAAAAAATATCCGAAAATTTCAAGATAAAAAAAAAAAAGTTTTCTATTGCATTTAAAGTTGTTCTCAAAGAAACAAAACAAACATATCAACCTCGTCAAATGTGCGCGTTAAGGTTAAAAGGCCGTATGCCACTGGATTGATCATTCTGTTGGATAAAGAACAGGTGTTAATAGAGTCATTATCAAGTGTGTTTATCTTTTACTTCAATCAAAAGAAAACCAAATTTCATGTTTGCTTGTTTTGTTATTATAAATATGTACTTGAGTGATTTTATTAGAATATATGAAGCTTCAAATAAACATATCACGTCAACTTTTTTTTTTTTTTTTTTTTTTTTTTTTTTTTTTTTTTTTTAATGCCGTTTTTTAACTTTTCAGTTTTTGTAACAATTAAAATCTTTAATTAACCGTCAATCATTATGTAAAATTACACCAGAATATATCGATATACATAATGTCTAGTTAGTTAAAAGAATTTAACTGCATTTGATAAAATTTAAAGTTAATAAAATTGAAATTGACAAAATGTCCGGAATTTGAATGCCCGGAGTTTTGAGGTTCAAATGCACAGAACAAAGTCTTAAAAATCCGATATCCAAAATTCGGAAATCAAACAAAGTCCGGACGATTTGCTAACTATTTTTATTATTATTTTTTAAAATATACATTTAAAAAAAACATTTTAAATTAGGAATTTTTAAAACCGGATCTAAAACCTCTCTACTCTTAAAATTATTTTTAAACAATAAAGATATTCATACTTTTTTCATACCACATGTCTGGTTTCGATAAAATGATCTTACGATCTGTTCTTCCGTAATGCCCGCGATCCAGTGTTGAATTCATGGGGGGGGGGGGGGGGGGGGTATTCCTGCTCAGAGCAATGAAATTTCCCCTATTGACAGATTTGAGTTTATGTTTTGAATATTGAAAAAGTACAACCCCCCCCCCCCCTCCCCACGATTTACGGAGGGAAAAAAACTACAGGACAGGAACTGAAGTTCGTTTATAGAATAAAAGAGAAAGTTTATCATCGAAAAATCGAAATTGATGAAGCAGCGCAAAATAACTGACACGTTTAGTGTAAAATGCACAAAGAAAAATTAAGGCTGCAAGCGAACAGCACTACTTTTTATTACACTAACAGAGCAATAAATCTATCTTTGTTTCCGAACGGAACAAAGGTGAAACCTCTTTAAATGATTTTTGAGGGACTGACCCTACCAAATTGAGAAAGGAAGGGAAAGTTTCATCTACCCGATCTTCAGTCGTAAAGCTGTCAACTGATTTCGAGTTCAATTTCTCTCTTGAAGTTCAAAAAAGTTCACTGAAAAAGCAATTTATACATCAAAGCGCCGACACGAAAGATCAAAAATAGCGACGCCTGACCGCAAGAAGTTAGTGTCTGGTCCTTAAGCTTGTTATCTGAAATTTGAGGCATTGGCTAGTTTTTATTTACTTTATATATAAACCCTAAAATACTTTTGTTTTTATTATTTTTAAGAGTTATCTTTTTGATTGGTTGTTGAGTTTAAAACCTAATAGCAGACAGCTATAACTTAGCGAACATACCATATTTTGGGAGAAAATGTGAATGTTTTTCCACACCCCCTAAAAAAAAAAACAGATGAACGCAATTCCATTTTTTTTTTTTTTCCCAAGATAGGTGAAAAAATAAATCTGAAAGCTATGTACCTTTAAAAGTTTAATTTCCTACTCTTATGGAATTATTATAGTTAGAAAATAATATATATTTTTAAATCATGAAATTAATAAATCTTGATTACAATTTTAAAAGAATGAAAACGGAATTTCGCGAAAGTAAAAAAAGTTATTTCGCAAAAATTAATAAGGTATCCCTTTGTCTCTCTCCAGAGGGGTATCTACATCTTACGATGCAAATATGGAAAAAGAAAGTGCGATCGGCATAATTTATTTTGTTAATTTAAGAAACATGCTTGTCAAATTACAATATTTAGTATATACTTACTTTTTCTTCTTATACTTACTTTTTTCTCTCTTTCACTTTTTTTTTTCTTTTTCATCAGCAATAAGAATCCACGAGACTAATTGATTCAATAGCAGCCTATTGTTACTGAAATAAAGTACTTTTAAAAAGTAAAAGCACCTGCGAACGAGTCACGTGAACATATTGGGATGAAACGGTAACGATTCCAATCACAAGAAAAGGGGGATTAATGAAATCACAATATGATGAGTGGCTGGTTCCATTTGACTTCAAAACGCTAATTGATTGCTTAATAGGGAGGCGGTGGAAGTGTTCTTTACTTTATTGCCTTACTTTCATGCCTTAAAGAATGTGTGAATTTAGACATTGAAGGAGCATGAAACATCAGCATGCACCACAATTTTGCCGTTTTCTTTAAAATAAATAAATAAATAAATAAATAATTTTTTAAAAAAATTGTCTTCTAAATGAACAATTTCTTTGTTCTTTAATCATTGAAAGCGGACTAAGCGGACCAAAACACATAAAAGCGGACCAAAGCGGACCTTTTTCTAAAAAGCGGACTTTGGCGGGAAAAAGGGGACCATTTGGGAGCCCTGCAAGTTGTGTTATCTAATGTATAACTAGTTTGACACCAGTTCTATCTTCAGATGTACTGTTTGTTGTATTTGAAATAGTGATGTTTGATATATAATTTTGAAAATGAATCTTCGTTAATGCACACCTAGTGAATGAATTTTTTCATTTTTTATTTTATAGAAAATAAATTATGAATTTCATAAGAGCCTTTTTTATATGTGCATGGAAAATGTAGACACTAATAAACATTCGAGTGTTTTAAAATAAGGCAGTGTTTTTTTTCTCCTATAAGTGTTTTTATATTTTGATTTGTAATATATAATTCTCTAATGAAGACATTTCCCGTACAATTAAATCTCCAACTTGGGCAGCAATTTTTAAAATATCACTAACTTTTATAGGAAATAGAGAAAGGCTGTATATTTTTTGTAAGCAAGGATGAGAAGGACTTTATGAATGATGTAGCAAATTTGGATTAGAGAATAAAAAATTGTAAGAAATGAAATATTTTAAATTTATTTGGCAAGATATCTTTCACTATTCGATGAGATTTTAGCAATATTCGGCAAAATATCTCTAAATATTCGGCCGAAGTATTCGGACAACAAGACTTCAATATTCGGCCAACCGAATATTCAGCAAAAGGGCCGAATACCGAATAGTGGTCGAATATTCCTCCCCTCCCTAGTTTAAATATAGATTTTAATTGTTGAAAAAAAGTGTTATATCTGTTATGATGTGCACTAGATGGCGCCATCAACGCCATCCAAAAATGCAGTTTAGCCACGAACGATGTTCGGCGGGCGTTCGTTGTCAGCCATGATGTAAGACGGTCGGATCTTGGATACAGGAATAAATTCATATCTTAATGCATCCAGCCCTAGTGATTATTTAGTATTTCCATACACCTTTAGGAATGTTTTAGTGGCGACGAGGATAATTACTATCGATGTTTTTTCAATTAAAAAAAATGTTTTTTGACGCGATTTTGAAGAAAGAGCATCAGCGGTGGATGGCCGCGTGTTCCTACTAGGCCTAAGTGCAGATCGGCGGACGGACGTTACGGCGTTAGCGAAGCAGGCTTAATCGGCGACCGGCGACCCCAGAATTGTTTATTCAAGTTCCGGCATGGCTTCTTTTGGTTGCATTGCAGAATTTAATCCATCGGTCGAATCCTGGAGCGAATACTCTGAAAGATTGGAACAGTTCTTCATCGCCAACGCCATAGACGAAGACAATAGAAAGCGTGCTGTTTTCTTAACGGTGGTAGGACCTGCCACTTACGGATTGCTTCGGAATCTGCTATCGCCGGCTGCACCCACATCTAAGACATTAGCGGAACTCATCGGCATCCTCAACGGACATTATGATCCAGTGCCTTCAGAGATCGTGCAGCGATTCAAGTTCAACAGCCGCGTACGGCGCGCGGACGAATCAGTGGCCGATTATATCGCAGAGCTTCGGAAATTAGCGAAGTATTGCAATTACGGCGAATCTCTGGATATGATGCTCCGTGATCGGATCGTTTGCGGTATACAAGACGAAGGAATACAACGAAAATTGTTATCAGAAAGCAATTTAACCCTTTTGCGAGCGTCGGAAATTGCCGTTTCAATGGAAGCAGCTGCGAGGGATGCTGTTGATCTGAAGATATCTGCCGTTCCTGAAGTGAAAAAATTACAAGTTACGGCGCAACAGCCGCGAAAAAACGAGATTGTTAAATCGGCATCCAATTCAAATAACGTCCGTACAGGGAAGAAGTGTTATCGTTGTGGCGATTCCAAACACCATTCTTCTGATTGCAAACACAAAAATAGCACGTGTTATAGCTGTAAAAAAGTGGGGCACATGTCAAAAGTGTGTTTATCGAAGAATAAACAAGGTTACAAACCTAAAGTTAACTTAGTTGCTGAATCTAAAGAAGATTTAGGCAGTAAGGAGTATACAATATTTAATTTAAGAAATAACAAGGAAGATTACCCTCCGATGAAAATTACTTGTGAAATCCAAGGCCAGCCTGTTATTTTTGAAATTGACTCAGGGGCTCCATTTTCCATAATGCCTGTAAAACTGTTTGATAAAATTAGAAGATTCTGCCCTCCTTTGGAAAAAACAAACATTAAGCTTCAGTCTTACACCAACAATACCATTGATATTTTCGGAGTTACAAATGTGAATGTGGTGTTCCAAGCAACAACAGAGACTTTACCTCTGCTAGTGGTTTCTCAGGGAAGCACTAAATTAGCTGGGCGAAACTGGATTGTTCCATTAAGCCTAATGAATGCGTTTGATGCCAACATAAACCACACGTTACATTGTGTAAGGACTGAGCAGCTCAAGCTAAATGGACTTTTAAAAGAATTCCAGAATATTTTCTCACCAGGCTTGGGATTAGTGAAAGGAATTAAAGTTCATCTTACCTGTAAAACTGGTGAACCCCCGAAATTTTTCAAGGCTTGTCCTGTACCATATGCATACAAGAAAAATATCAACAAGGAAATAGACCGCCTTCTTGCAGATGGCATTTTAGAGCCAGTTAAAACTTCTGATTGGGCAGCTCCTATTGTTCCTGTGCTGAAGCAAGACGGCAGAATTAGAATATGTGGTGACTTTAAGCTAACAGTCAATAAAGTAACAGAATTAGAGCAGTACTCTCTGCCAAATATCGAAGATTTGTTTGCTGAAATGTCTGGGGGTACAGCATTCACTAAATTAGATCTGCGGGATGCATACTGTCCACTAGAGCTCGATGAAGAGTCAAGACGCCTGGTAGTGATAAATACGCACAGAGGTCTCTTCCGGTACACACGCCTGGCTTTTGGCATTGCTTCCGCCCCGGCTATTTTTCAACGTGAAATTGACAAGATCTTACAAGGGGTAAAAGGAGCCTCTAAATACTTGGATGACCTTCTAGTAACTGGTAAAACCGAAGCAGAACATCTACAGAACTTACAAGAAGTTCTCTCTCGTCTGCAAGCAGCAGGTGTAAAGTTACATCCAGAAAAATGTGAATTTCTCAGACCATCTGTGGAATATCTTGGTCATCGTCTGGACAAAGATGGGTTGCATCCAGTTGAATCGAAGGTCAAAGCGATTACGGATGCTCCGGAACCAACAAATGTAGACGAGCTACGTTCTTTTATTGGCTTAATCACCTATTATGCGAAATTTTTACCTAACATGTCAACACTGTTAGCACCCTTATACCAGTTGCTGGAAAACAAACGGCCATGGAGATGGGGTTCATCACAACAAGAAGCTTTTAAAAAAGCTAAAGATGTCCTGCAAACCTCATCATTACTAGTGCATTTTGACCAAGACAAGGAAGTGATCCTGGCTTGTGATGCAAGTCCTTATGGGCTTGGTGCTGTTCTGTCACATAAAACTCCAGATGGTGATAGACCAATCACTTTTGCTTCTCGCTCCCTGACAAAAGCAGAAAAAAATTACAGTCACATTGAGAAGGAGACTTTAGCCTTAGTGTTTGGAGTGACTCGATTCCGGAACTATCTCTTGGGACGTAAATTTACGTTACTTACAGACCATCGTCCTTTAGTGACTTTATTATCAGAAGAAAAACCAGTTCCATCAGTTGCTGCAGCCCGTATCCAGCGATGGGCATTGACTTTATCTGCCTACGTTTACAAGATAGAGTACCGAAAAGGGAAGTTGCACGGAAATGCTGATGCTTGCAGCAGACTTCCACTGAAATCTGAAACGGCGGAGCCTCCAGTACCTGTTGAGTTGGTTTTGCTTATCCGACAGTTAAATGATAGTCCACTGACAGCACATCTAATCCAAAGGGAGATAGACAAGTGTCCTGCACTGAGCCGTCTACGATCTCATATTCAAAATGGGTGGCCAAAGAAAGTGACAGAAAATTTACAAGCCTTTTGGTATATCTGACATGAACTGTCAGTTGAGGAAAACATCATTCTCAGAGGTTCCCGTGTTTTTGTTCCAGGAAAGTTTCGTCAATTTGTTTTGGATGAACTTCACAGTGCTCATCAAGGGATTTCTGCTATTAAATCTCTGGCTCGTTCCCATGTCTGGTGGCCTGGTATTGATCGGGACTTAGAAACAAAAGTTCGAAACTGCCTCGGCTGTCAAGAAAATGCTGCAGCTCCTCCTTCGACACAAATCCCTTGGCTCACACCAGAAAAATCTTGGAAAAGAATCCATATCAACCATGCAGGTCCTGTAGAAGGCCATTGGCTATTAATTGTAGTTGATGCCAAAACAAAATGGCTTGAAGTAATTCCAGTGCCCAACACCACAGCAACTTCAACAATAATAGCTCTGCGTAACCTGTTTGCACGCTTTGGCTTACCAGAGAGCTTAGTCAGTGATAACGGACCTGGCTTCCGTAGTGACGAATTTAAAAATTTCTTGAAAAGAAATGGCATTACACCAATTAAAACCGCACCGTACCATCCGAATTCAAATGGTTTAGCAGAAAGAGCAGTGCGTACAGTAAAAACTGCATTGAAGAAAGCTAAAGAAGGCACTTTCACTGAAAGACTGACCAGATTTCTTCTGAATTTTCGAAATACCCCATCAAAGGCAATGGGTATATCTCCAGCTGTGGCAATGTTCGGACGACCTCTTCGCATGCCGTTGGATCTTATCCGCAGTGCTGAAGTTAAAACATCTGAGAGGGGAGATACCCATAACAGCAAATTTACAGAAGGCACTCCTGTCTGGGTGCGCTCTTTTACCTGGGGCCCATCTTGGGTTGCTGGAAAGGTTACAGGAACAATGGGGAATACAATGTGCAAAGTCAAGACAACTTGGGGTATTTGGACACGACACATTGATCAAATTCGTTACAGGCAAGAGGACACTCTACAGGAAATTCCTCCAGCTCCAGAACTACCAGATTCTGTTTCTTCAGGATCAGATGTGTCAGTGTCTACAGTGCAACCGAGAGATGTAGTAGAGTTACAAGCTGATCAGGTGACAGACACCCTTCTATCTCCTACGCTGTCTCCGCAGGTAAGTGTCCAAGAACACAGTTCTCAGGCAGATCCTCCGGCACTCTCGCCGCAAGCAGTTTTGCAGAATCCAGGAGCGCCACTTCCTAGACGTTCCACTCGTCCAAAAGCAAAACCTGAACGTTTGCAATATTAGACTTTTTGATTTGGACTGTTAAATTTTGAACTGTGTCAAGGACTTTATTTTTTATTGTATTGTGCATGTCTAACAACTTGAATATTTCCTTTAAGAAGGAAGAGAATGTTACATCTGTTATGATGTGCACTAGATGGCGCCATCAGCGCCAGCCAAAAATGCAGTTTAGCCGCGAACGATGTTCGGCGGGCGTTCGTTGTCAGCCACGATGTAAGACGGTCGGATCTTGGATCCAGGAATAAATTCATATCTTAATGCATCCAGCCCTAGTGATTATTTAGTATTTCCATACACCTTTAGAAATGTTTTAAAATGTATCAATTAATGCTACTAAAATGCATTTTTCTTATCAGGAAAAAATATAAAAATTTAAGTATCAAAACAAAAGTTAATTACAGCAGAGTTTTAAAATAAAATCGATGTTTGCTTTGATTTTACGGTTTTATCTTTTACATTTTATTTCCAAATTCTTTCAAAGTTCAGTAAATAAATGCAATTTTTTCTGGATGGGAACAATTACAGACGATTTCATTACTTTATATATTTCTTTTCTTTTTAATTTTTTATCAGAATGAAAGTCATTATCTATAAATTTAACTTTTTCAAAAAAAAAAAAAAAACCATATATATATATATTACAAATTTAATTTTTTTTTCGCCAAAATTAACCTTTATACTATATTAATTTCCTTATAACAATATTCTGTACTTAGTTCAACTTATTAAATTAAAATCTTGTTTCTAGATCTAATCTATTAATCTTTATGGAAATGATGTAAATTCTTAATTCGCCTTAAAAAACATTTATTCCAATATGCGTAAATTTAAAAGATGGCTCTAAATTTAAAATATTCTTAATTAAACTTTATTTCTTAATATTCCAAATAAAAATAATATTTCAAATATTTCTCATTTTTTCTATGTTTTTATCAACCCTTTTTAAGAAAGTCTTATTAAATTTATTCCAAAACCATACCTTTCAAAAAACATCATTATTTTTATTTATCTATTTATTTATTTTCCCTCCTTCAACATTCGATATGTGTGCATATTAATAAATTCAATTCTTTTCTTTTTCTCTTAAAATTAATCGTCTGCGAAAATACTTCGTTTGCAGGATATTTGAAATTCTGAATCGATTATAAATTAGTTAAATAATATTTTTTTAAAATAAAATTACTGTCTGTGGAATAAAAATATCGACTCTGGGCATGAGTTATGTTTACATGGAAAAATGATGGTTAGAGAGTAGAGAATTTTCTAGAACTTTGTTTTAGATTTAAGAAAGGAAGCCTGGAGGTGAAAAGGGAGATTTCTTCGATGAGTGCGGCTTGCTGAAGTAAAGATGAAATATTCTTTTTGATGTTTCGGTTAAAGACGGCTTGCAAAGGGAGCTTTTCCCTCTCTTATGCCTACAGTTTAATAAATTAACTTGCAGCAGCCAATGAATAATTTATTGGATCTTCTACATTTATTTATTTATTTATTTTGTTTTTTCCCTCGCTTGCCATGACTGTGTGTTTTTTTTAAATCAGTGAACCAGTGAAAATAATTCGAGTTTCTCCTTAAATCGTCACAACCAATTGAAAAGTTGCACAGGATAGCTAATGCCTTTTTCAGATTTTGAAAGGAATTTACTATGGAACGAAGTGATGATAAAACCTATGGATTGCCGAAAAATTTTCCCGTCATTGTTGAAAGAAGTGTTATTAAGCAAGAATTGCCATTATCTCTTGATTCCTCGAGTGATGACAATCCTCGTGACAGTCATTGAGATTTAGCGTTAGAATTTATGTTTTTGTTCACAAAGTTTCGGTGCTCATTTATTCCAAGTTTTTATTTTCCATTTTCTGTTAATAAATAGGAGATAACAAACATTCCTCGTGATGATGAAAAAGAAGAAAAATTAATTATGAGACAGTTACTTGCAAATTTGTGAATACGCAGATTTTTTTCGAGATATTTGTGCCTACTAGGATTGCAGTGAGAATTTTTTTGTAGTGTTTTGATTATTATTGTTTGTATACTTTTTATGTATTTATTTAGATTAATTATTCTCTGTTTGTCAGATTTATTTATTTGATTATTTGTCTGTGAGTCTTATTTACTTACCTATTTACGAGTATTATTTTTATCATTATTATGTGTTGGAGATTGAAACATTTTTGTTCTTAAGGATTTAATTGAGGAGTATGATGTTCTTAAGATATTTACTGTTGAGTATTAAAGATTATTATGATATTTTTATGCACAATTAAGGGTAAGTTTGTAATAATAATGAAGAATAAAGAACTTAGAAGCTCAAGTTTATTTTTTAAAAAGTACATTTTCTAATTTATTGATATTTGTTAGTTATAAAGAACTATTCTCAGAATGCAGAATTTTCATGATAATGTTCCTACTATTAGACATTTGAGCTAGAAAACTAAGTTAACATTTATGTTTTTTCTTTTATTTGTTAGAATTTCTGGTGGCAGTGAGCTTTAGTTCCCAGATTCTTATAATTTATTTTAATTCAGTAAGAAAGATGGAACTGTACAAAGCTGCTGCTAGAGTTTTGACTGATAAATATAATTAATTTTTTCAGTAAATTTTATGACTTTAAGTAAGAAATTACCTATCATTAAAATTTTTGTATCTCTTTATGATTTATAAAATAATAGAATTAAAAAGTTGATCCCAATTTCAGGTATAACTATGATATTTACAATTTCTATTTGTATTAGATAAAATTTCTGGTTAAAGTTAACAACAAAAGATAGTTACAATTTCCATGATAATTCTGATTCAGATTTTTAAAAGGGAGGATAATAATTCTGTGTGAAGCAATCAGAATGTAAACATCTCCAGTAGACAAAGCTCTCAAAATTGCGAAAGCGCGAACTCGTGAATTTCACCTTAAAAGTAAAAGACTATGCTCAAAATTTTGTCGAATCCCCATTAAAGATACAAGACTCTGTAATTTATGAAGAATTTAAATACCCTAACACTCGAAAATTAGAACCTACTTTTTCTGGACCATACAAAATTATAAATAAACTTTCTAATGTAACTTATGAAATAGATAAATTTAATTATGAGACAGGACAGAAATCAGTTATTGTGCATGTTTCTAAATTAAGACCCTATTTTTCACCCGAAGATTTTAAATTGTTTCATGAGCAACCCAAAAAACAAACAAAAACTCAGATACAATCACAATCACTAGAGCAAACTAAAAGTCAAGACAGTAGATTAAATTTTAATTCTTATTCTTTAAATATTTTATCACCATAATTTTCAACATTAGCAGGCATGTTCTTGGTGTGCTACAAGAATATTACTTGTTTTTGGGGTTAAATTGGGCTCCATAAGCAGGCATAAGGTGTACACTTTGATTGTAAAAGCTTTCAAATTGATGTTGATAACAGGGGTGATTCTGGATGAAAATTTTTTTTCGGAAATTCGCATCGCATTTTCGGAAATCGGCGGCGGGGGGTCGAGAGTCCCTCCCCCCTCCAGCGATCTTCGGACAAAATCGGCGTTTTCCCGCTATCTTCAGACGAAATCAACAATATTTTAGCAAAATCGGCGATTTATTGCAATCTTTTGACAAAATCGGCGGTTTTTCCACGATTTTTTGAAGAAATCGGCGTTTTTCGACGATCTTTAGACAAAATTCGCTTTTTTAAGCGATTTTTTCTCGAAAACGGCGTTTTATTCCCGCAATCTTTTGACGAAATCTGCGTTTTTTCCGTGATCTTTTGATGAAATCGGCGTATTTTTTCAAATATTCTTTTGACAAAATATTTTTAAGCGATCTTTTATCGAAAACTGCGTTTTTTCCCGCGATTTTTTAACGAAATCGGCGTTACATCCGCAATCTTTAGACGAAATCGGCGTTTTCCCGCCGTTTTCAGAAGAAACCAGCGTTTTATCTGCGATATTTGGTGAAATTGCCGTTTTTTCCGCGATCTGCTCAGGAAATTCGCATTTTTCATCGATCTTTTGACAAAGTTCGTTTATAAAAACATTGACGAAATCGTCGTTTTTCCACGAAATATTGACGAAATGTATGCTATTTCGGCGATCCTATCACGAAATTTGCATTTCTACGCAATTGCTTTTTCGCGAGCAAAACCGTACAAGTTGGCAACTATGCGGAACTTATAACCCAATTTCAAATTTTCGGAAGAGGATGCCTTAAATTTTCGGAAATTTCGGAATTTTCGGACGAGAATCACCCCTGGTTGATAAATTAATTTTAAGTGTATTTAATTCTAACTATATTTACTGATTCATTTTACACTAGTATTATGCTATTTATTCAACAGATATTTATGTGATAACAGTTATAAAATTTGATGATTTTACTCAAACCTATAACTTAATATGTGATTTTCAGTGATTGTGAAAACTACAGATAATAAAAGTTTTTCAAAAAGCAAATTATCTTTATTTTCATTTCTCAATTAAGAATGACATCTTTTATTTCTATTTGTTTTATTATTAAAGTTTATAAGCCATGTGTAGATAAAACATTACTCTACATTTGGCATTTGAAAACCTATAACCAAATTTGACAATTTTGTAAAAGAATAACAGAGAGGAATTATTGGTTGAGAGTCCATTTTCTAGATAGTTAGATTTAATTTTATTTGGAATTATTATTATTTTTTTTATGTATAAATTCGGTTAGCAAAAAATACTTTCTTATGCTATTAGAATATAAGAAAATTATTTAGTTGCTATGTAATTATTTTTATCCTCAACCAATATTTTCCCTATCAATAATAAACAAGCTGTGATATTTTCTTTTGATTATACTCTTGTTTTATTATTATTATCATTATGATTTCTATAATGAAATATGGTATAAATTACACTCTTATTGAGAACATTATGATATGGAGAATTATTACTATTGTTGCTATAAATTTTGAATCTTATTATGCTACTTATTATTATTGTTGTTATTAATATTATTTAAATTTTTCTATATTATTTATTGTTGATATTGAGAGTGATATTATTTATTATTAAACAATTTGATTGATTATTAAAAGATGTTGGATCTAACATAAGATTAAAACCAAAGATTAAACTAGATTTACAAAAATTATACAATTTACTAGTGAACTACAATGAAGAATTACATTTTTAAAACTATTTAGAGACTTGATTTGAAGGACTGTATGTAGTCAACTAAGTTTGAGAAGAACGTTTATTGCAGCCTTTAAAGACTTTATTTACTACAAGGACTATATCTAATAAATTTAATTTTGAACTGAAATAACTACTGATTAAGTCATTGAAATTCTATAAACTCCCATGAAAGAGATTTTTTATTGTTTTTATCATATTTTTAATATTTCTTGCTTATTAGTATTTATAACTTATTTACTGTTATTGTATGTATTATCTCCTATGCACTTACAAATGGTAAGTGATATTGTAACATTATTTATTTCTTTCAGGGAAATGCTCCTACCCCCAGCAGCAGAATTTTTTTCTGCAGTCTGCAACACAAGTAAAAACTTAAAAAACAGTCTGCAGACCAATCCCTTGCATTACATTGTATGCACTCAAACCTCCCAAGTAAGAAAAATATACTTTTAAATAGAAGTTGCCTTTGTTCTCAAAATTTTTAACACCTCATACATTGTCCGAAAGATGGGGGGGGGGGGGGCTTCCCTTTGACAATAATTGGGGATTTTTCGCGATCTTTTGACGAAATTTGCATTTTTTTCGCTCTTTTTGACAAGATTTGACGTTTTTGACTGATCTTTTGACAAAAACTGTGTTTTTTCCGTGATCTTTTGACAAAAGCTGCCGTTTTTTCGCGATATTTTGACGAAAACTGCCGTTTTGTCGCGATCTCTTGAAGAAATTTGCCGTTTTTTTCGCGACCTATTGAAGAAATTTGCCATTTTTTGTGACTTTCTGAAGAAATTTGCTGTTTTTTTTTTCGTGATTTTTTAACGAAAACTGCCGTTTTTTCGTGATCTTTTGGAGAAATTTTCCATTTTATTGCAATTTTTTGAAGAAATTTGCCGTTTTTGAAGATTTTTGCGTTTTTTCGTGATTTTTTAACGAAAACGGCCATTTTTTCGCGATTTTTATAGAAATTAGCCGTTCTTTCAAGATCTTTAGAAGAAATGTTCCGTTTTTTCGTGATTTTTAGATGAAATTTGCCATTTTTTCACATTTTTTTGAAGAAATTCGCCGTTGTTTCGCGATCTTTTAAAGAAATTTGCCGTTTTTCGCAATCTTTTGAAGAAATTTGCCGTTTTTTCGTGATTTCTTGACGGAAACTGCCGTTTTTTCGCGATCTTTTAAAGAAAATTTCCGTTTTATTACAATTTTTTGTAGAAATTTGCCGGTTTTTCGCGATTTTTTGAAGAAACGTTCCGTTTTTCCGTGATCTTTTTAATAAAATTTGTCCCTTTTTTTTTTTTTTTTTCAATTTTTTGAAGAAATTCGACATTGTTTCGTGATTTGTTTTACGAAAACTTCCTTTTCTCGCGATCTTTTAAAGAAATTTGAAGTTTTTTTTAATGATTTTTTGACGAAAACTTCCATTTTTTTCGTGACCTTTTGAAGAAATTTTCCGTTTTATTGCGACTTTTTAAAGAAATTTGCCGTTTTTGCGATCTTTGGAGAAATTTGCCGTTTTTTCGTCATTTTTTTTGAAGAAAACTGCCGTTTTTTTCGCAGTCTTTTAAAGAAATTTGCCGTTTTTTCACGATCTTTTAAAGAAATTTACCATTTTTTCGTGATTTTTTGACGAAAGCTGCCGTATTTTCGTGATCTTTTGAAGAAATTTGGCGTTTTTTTTTTTTTTTTTTGCGATGTTTTGAAGAAACTTACTGTTTTTTTTTTCATGAGCTTTTGAAGAAATTTGCCGTTTTTTCGTGATTTTTGGACGAAATTCGTGTGTTTTTCACGATCTATGACGAAATTGATTTCTTTTCGAAGACTATTTATCGAAATTCTCGATACATTTTATGTCCGAATTTTTGGATTTAGGGTCGAAATTTTTTAATTTTTGCTAAATTTTTAACAGTTGAAAAATAGTCTGCAGATTTTCCCAAGAGTCTGCGACGTGCGTCGCAGCGTTGCGCCGATTCTGCTCCCGGGCTCCTACCTAATTTTAATTCTATTTAATTTGCTCTTAACTATTTTTTTTTTTTTTAATCGCTATTATTTTTTTATATTGCGTTAATTTTCTTTTACTTCCATCTCTTAGCTTCCTGGGTTTGACAATTTTATTTTAAAATTTAACTTTTCTAAATTATTAGATTTCTGTTATCTGAACTTGTAATTTTGGTTAACTATCAATTTCATACAAAGTTTTGGGGAGGGGGGGGGGGATAATATTACAAATTTAAATTTTTTTTTTCGCCAATATTAACCTTTATACTATATTGATTTCCTTATAACAATACTCCATACTTAGTTTAACTTATTAAATTAAAATCTTGTTTCTAGATCTAATCTATTAATCTTTATGGAAACGATATAAACTCTTAATTCGCCTTTAAAAACATTTATTCCAATTAGAGGTCTGCACGGGCCGGAATTTCCAGGCCCGGCCCGTAGGAAAGTTATTTCGGCCCGGCCCGTTGTGAAATTCAAAAGTTCAGCCCGGGCCCGGCCCATACAAAAATCAGCGAAAACAGGCCGGGCCCGTTACAATTTCTACGATTTCTAAAAAATTCAGATTTTTATCATATAACTAAGATTCCTTTAAAGAATACTGCACAGTGCACACATATCTATGGAATGATTTTACAGTATATTTTACAGCAAATACACATTAACATCATTAATGATTACTTAGATTCTTAGGCTTTCAACGTTACAATAAAAATTCATTAAAAAATTAATATGGCTTAGAATAAGAGAAAAAAGAAAGAAAGCTAACATCATTAATTTTGAAGCTGTTTAATAAAAGAAGATTTATAAATATATTTCTATATCATTTTATTATAGATTTCAAATCCAAATTCATTCTTAAATTCAAAGAAACTCCTTTCTGATACATTTCTAAATTCATTTCTTTCTTCTCAGAAACGCATAAGATTAGCAGATATCTTTATTAAGAAAATCTATAATCGAATGCTGTTATCCATTTTTTGATACAAGCAGGGGTGATTCTGGATGAAATTTTTCTTTCGGAAATTCGCATCGCATTTTCGGAAATCGGTGGCAGGGGGGGGGGGGGGGTTAGTCCCCCCTCCAGCGATTTTCGAACAAAATCGGTGTTTTCCCGCTATCTTCAGACGAAATCAGCATTATTTTAGCAAAATCGGCGATTTATTGCGATCTTTTGCCGAAATCGGCGGTTTTTCCGCGATCTTTTGACGAATTTGGCGTTTTCCCATGTTTTTTCTAAAGTGAAATCATCGTTTTTTCGACATCTTTAGACAAAATTTACATTTTTGCGCGACTTTTTTTCGAAAACGGTGTTTTATTCCCGCGATCTTTTGACGAAATCGGCGTTTTATTCGTGATATTTTGATGAAATCTGCGTATTTTTTCAAATATACTTTTGACAAAATATTTTTTAGCGATCTTTAATCGAAAACGGCGTTTTTTACCGCGATCTTTTAACGAAATCGGCGTTATATCCGCAATCATTACAGGAAATCGGCGTTTTCCCGCGGTCTTCAGAAGAAATCAACGTTTTATCTGCGATATTTGGTGAAATTGCCGTTTTTTCCGCGATCCGCACAGGAAATTAGCGTTTTTTATCGATCTTTTGACAAAGTTCGTTTACATAAACATTCACGAATCGTCGTTTTTAAACAAAATATTGACGAAATGTATGCTATTTCGGCGATCCTTTCACGAAATTTGCATTTCTACGTAACTGTTTTTTCCGCGCGCAAAACCGTACAAGTTGGCAACTATGCGGAACTGATAACACAATTTCAAATTTTCGGAAGAGGATGCCTTAAATTTTCGGACGAGAATCACCCCTGTACAAGCAATTTAAGAATACTGCAAACAAATAAAATACTGTCATAATTAGCGTTTTGAATAGAAATTTCGGAAGCAATAGAAAGGGAAGGGAGAAAAATCTGCAATCATTTGAGAAACTATTATATCTCAACAAGGTTATACAAGTATTTTATTTACCAAAAATGAAAAACGCTATTCGATTCCAAATCCCTTCAATAGTTAGGTTTATCCCTTTTATACTTTTACAATTTAAAATTAATCAGAAAATGTGTCAAACTTTTGCATTATTGAGAAATTAATTTAAAAATCATCAAGAAGTATATATCTGAAGACTAAGCTAACATAAGTTCTTTATCGCTGTTAATAATTTTACAAATCATGTTTTCTGCCAACAATTAACTCTAGAACCGGTCCGGCCAGTCTATATGTAGAAAAATAATGCAAGTGTGATCTCGGACCGGCATGAGTCAGGTAAAAAAATATTAAAACTGATTACACATAATGTAATTCTCCGATGCCGATACACTGTTCATTTTAATATTGATGCTGTCAAACTAGTATGGCCACATTTATACTTATTCTCGTTAAAACCATTTTCGTTGAAAATAGCTGATATTTTATCGTTTCTGCTGCAGGGTTCATACAGAGTTGGGAAGAAAAAATCCAAGGAGTACATAAAAAATCCAAGGAGTCCAAAAAAAATTAAAGACTTGCCACTTTTGTTGTTATTTATGTGGCATGCACTTGCACAGCCCCAATTCAACAGGGATTCTGTGAGTTATTGCCCTGCAAGAAGGGGGGGGGGGGGAGGTATTCACAATCTTCAGACGAAATTTGTGCTTTCCTGCGATCTTCAGATAAAATCAGCAATTTATCTGCGATATTTTAGCACAATTGGCGATTGTTTGCGATCTTTTGTCGAAATCGTTGTCTTTTTGCGATCTTTTGATAAAATCGGTGTTTTCCTGTTTTTCTTATTTATGAAATCGATGTTTTTTCGAGGATTTTTAGTCAAAATTTGCATTTTTATACGATTTTTTTCTCGAAAACGCCGATTTATTCCCGCAATCTTTTGATGAAATCGTCATTTTTTTAAACAAAATCGGCATTATATCTGCAATCTTTAGGCGAAATCGATATTTTCCTGCAGTCTTCAAACGAAATTAGCGTTTTATCTGCCACATTTCTTGACACTTTGGTGGCTATTAGTATGATCCCAACCAATCCAGGGATGTCGCAGGACTTGAAAAGTCCTGGGTGCCTTTTTAACAAAAGCGGATCCCCATTGAGTCATATTTTTAGATGTAAAAATTGAACTTGTTCATTTGCATTAGAAAAATGAAATTCAATAATTATTGTTTTAATAATAAATAAAAATATAAAACCAATATTAATTGTTTTTAAAATTATGAGAAATTTTCTTTACTTCTTTAAAAATAAATTTGCAAGATACAAATTTAACAATAAAATATTGAACATTTGAAAGTAGAAGATAACAAGTATCACTATTGTTTGCATTTCTTTTAAAAAAAGGGGCAAGACTGATTTATAGAAAGACATTTTGGCTGAAAAAAAAAAAAAAAAAAAAAAAGAGTACTTTTGTTGGGTAAAGTGATGAGACTTTTTGTTTAATGAATGGGTGTTTTCCTGAGTCACATTTACTCAGAAAGACTTGGAGCAGTCAAAAATGGATAGTGAATCACAAAAATCCGTTTTTAGAGCAGCAAAAAAAAAAATAATTTTGAAGCAAGAAAATTAGCTTTTGGAACAGGAAAATTCACTTCAGGCATTAACTTTTTTTTTCCGTGCTCTTTTGACAAAATTTGGGTCTTTTCACGATCTTTTGACGAAATCTGCCGTTTATTCGGGACTTTTTTCACGAAATTTACGTTTTTCGAGAATTGTTTAACGAAATTTGCTGATTTTTCACAAATATTTTGACGAAATTTGCTGTTTTTCCGCGATTTTGAGACGAAATTTGTCGTTTTTTCGCGATTTTTTGAGGAAATTAGCCATTTTTCGGGATTTTGTGACGAAATTAGCCAGTTTTTGCGAATCTTTAGAATAAATCTGTCGTTTTTTCGCGATTTTTTGACGAAATCTGTCGTTTTATAGCGAATTTTTGACAAAATTTGTTGTTTTTTCACACTTTTTTGAGGAAATTTGCTGTTTTTTTTCGAGATTTGTGACACACTTAGCTATTTTTTCGCGAATCTTTTGAAGAAATTTGCTTTTTTCGCAATTTGTGACAAAATTGGCCATTTTTCACGTATCTTGACGAAATCTGTCGTTTTATCAAAAAATTTTGACAAAATTTGCTGCTTTTCCCAAATTTTTTGACAAAACTTGTCGGTTTATCACGATTTTTTGACGAAATCCGTCGTTTTTCGCGTATTCTTTGACAAAATTTGCCGTTTTATCGCGATTTTTAGACGAAATTTCCCGTTTTTTCGCGATTTTTTGAGGAAATCTCTGCATTTTTTCGAATTTTTTTTTGAGAAAATTAGCCATTTTTTAGTGAATCTGACGAAATTTGCCGAAAAATAGTCCTTATTTCGCAATTTTTAGGCGTTTTCTTAACGAAATTACGCGTCCCACGGGACGCGTAAGAGCTATTTTTCTGCGCCCCATCGCCTATTTTTTGCTTATTTTACGTGCTATAGCGCGTCCGCGGCATCCCTGCAATCACTGCTGTGCTTCTGATGAATGACGTGCATAAAGGGTTTACCGTGCATTTTATAATCGCGATTTTTTTTTTCTTTTTCGGGAGCAATATCGCTTGCGTACAAAACCGCAATACAATTTAAGGAGTTTCTAAGGAGTATTTTGTTTATCTAAGTAGTTCTAAGTACTACTTGGGAATGTTTTCATTTCTAAGTAGTTTCTAAGGAGTCCAAGGAGTCTGTGCGAACCCTGTGCTGAAATCTTCAGAACGGCCCGGTAGGCCCGAAATTTTTTTTTATCGGCCCGGCCCGCCTGGCCCATTCAATTTTTTTGCCGGCCTGGCCCGGCCCGGCCCGTTTATGTTGTTTGTCGGCCCAGCCCGTTGAAAGAACTATTCTAAATCTGCCGGCCCGGCCCGTTAGAAAATTCGAAACAATTCCGCCGGCCCGGGCCCGTGCAGACCTCCAATTCCAATAGGCATAAATTTAAAAGATGGCCCTAAATTAAAAATATTCTTAATTAAACTTTATTTCTTAATATTCCAAATAAAACTCATTTTTTCTATATTTTTATCAACCCTTTTTAAGAAAGTTTTATTATATTTATTCCAAAACCATACCTTTCAAAAAGTATCATTATTTTTATTTATCTATTTATTTATTTTCCCTCCTTCAACGTTCAATATGTGTGCAAATCAATAAATTCATTTCTTTTCTTTTTCTCTTAAAATTAATCGTCTGCAAAAATACTTCGTTTGCAGGATATTTGAAATTCTGAATCGATTATAAATTAGTTAAATAATATTTTTTTAAAATAAAATTATTGTCTGTGGAATAAAAATATCGACTCTGGGCATGAGTTATGTTTACATGGAAAAATGATGGTTAGAGAGTAGAGAATTTTCTAGAACTTTGTTTTTAGATTTAAGAAAGGAAGCCTGGAGGTGAGAAGGGAGATTCTTGGTTATTTTTTTCAATGAGTACAGCTTTCTGAAGTAAAGATGGAATATTCTTTTTGATGTTTCAGTTAAAGATGGCTTGCAAAGGGAGCTTTTCCCTCTCTTATGACTACAGTTTAATAAATTAACTTGCAGCAGAAAATGAGTAATTTATTTGATCTTCTACATTTATTTATTTATTTTGTTTTTTCCCTTGCTTGCCATGACTGTGTGTTTTTTTAAACCAATGAACCAGTGAAAATAAATCGAGTTTCTCTTTAAAACGTCACATACATAACAGACTTCAAAAACCGTGCTAAAAAAAATTAAATAATTTTTTTTAAATTCTCTAATGACAAATCGTTATCCAATAACTACACATCGAATTAGTGATGGGCGATTCTCGAAAATTTCCTACTCGATAAAAATCGTAATCGTAAAAAAGCGCATTCGATAAAGTCATCGATTAATTTCGAGAATCTACAATCGAGTTGTTTTTACAATCGATTATTAAAATCTTTGTTATTGCATGTTTAAAAAGCATAATTTTATAAATATATGGAAACTGAAAACAAATGAATTTAAAAAACAACAACAAACCAAAAGGATGTTATAATGGAGCCACAATAGTAGAAAAGTCATGTAACGGCGTTCCTTGGTTTCAATAAGTTGTAAAGTCGCGAGTAGCAAAATGGCCAAAAATAAAATAATCAAAAGCACTCCTAGTGAAAGAACATGAACTAAAAGGATATTAAAAGTGATCAAAATCTTTTATTGATTTTTGTACATATACTGAGATGCAATCTACAATTCTCCCATTATTAGAAGACTCTCTATTGAAATTCATTAAACGGACCACTCGGGGGGGGGGGGGGGGGGGGGGGCAAAGTAGTGCAGGAGCAATGAAAATGCATAACATAAGTAAATGGTCATTAGGCTTTCCAACAATACTTGGCATGATGGGTGTCGGTTAAATTTATTAAAGAGTTTCACGCGGGGGCAAAGTGGGGCGGGATGAGCGCGGGTGGTATATAAAATAAAATGGTAATTACAGAGTTTTCTAATGATATATCACGAAAGAGGAGTCAACAAAAGATATAAAAACACTACCCTTAGAATTCCAACTATTGCAACACCCGGAATACAGCCTGCCCTCACAGTTTGTGAATTTTTCATACATTATAAATTATATATTGGAAGTCTCTATAAAAAAAAATCAGATTTGAATTCACAAAAACGAAATGATTTCAAAAAAGTTTGAAAAGCGCTTCTGTAAGGAGGTCAAATTGAGGAAAAGAGAAGAAAGATTCATAGTATGAAAGAGTGGTTTGAAATTTTCCGTTGATTTATCATATGACCGGTCCATAAAAAGATTCATATTTACTCCTCACTATTCCACTATTTTTTTTCTACCCTGAATACATCCGGAAATCACGCAGCCTCACTTTTAAATGTTTATATTTAATAAAATATTTTTACCAAAGGGCTCCATCAAAAAATCACATTTAAAATGAAATTTATTTTCAAAATAGCTACGATTTAAAAAATTCATCCCCATCGCTCCCCTCCCCCCTGCAGAAATTCAACCCCAGGAGGAGAAACGTTCATAATGTGAAAGAGTGATTCGAAAAACATTCCAAAATTCAATCACATGAAGGGTCCAAAAAAAGTTTGGAATTTACTCCTCACCCGCAGGTTTAATTTTTCTTAACAGAATACACCCGGAAATCACGCATCCCCTACTTTAAAATGTTTATAATTAGTAACTTTTATTAGAAGGTTCCATCAAGAAACCACTTCTAAAATGATAGTTATTCTCGAAATAGCTACGATTAAAAAAATTCACTCCCCGTCGTCCCCCTCCCCATCCTGAAATTAAACTGCAAGAAGAGAAAGGTCCATAATATGAAAGAGTATTCCGAAACCTTTCCTATGACATATCACATAATGGATCCAAGAAAAGTTTGAAATTTACTCCTCACCCGTGGCCGTAATGTTACTTTTTCTTCCCAGAATGCACCAGGAAATCACACAGTCCCCATTTTAAACTTTTGTATTTATGAAATAATATTTACCGGAGCGCTCCTCTGAAAACCACATCTAAAATGATAGCCATTGTCAAAATAGCTAAAATTTAAAAATCACCTTCTTATTGCTTCCCCTCTCCCTACTGAAATTCAACTCCAGGAGGAGAAATATTCGTAAAATGAAATAGAGGTTCGAAAAAATTCCGATGATATATATATAACATGACGGGTCCAAGAAAGAGGTTGAAATTTACATGTCACCTGTGGGTTCACTCATTTTTCCCAGAACACACCTAAAAATGACGTACCCCCCCCCCCCCACTTTAAAATCTTTATATTTAATAAGTTATATTTACCGAAGAGTTCCATAAAAGAAACCTCCATATCTAAAATGATATTTATTGTCGAAATAGACACGGTTTAAAAAATCAGGGATGTCACTCAGAAAATAGCCAAAAAGAGGAAATTATGCGTAAAGTAAAATTTACGACATTTTTCGCAACATTTATGCATGAATTTTATAATCTATAATGTTTATAATAAATTTTTAAAAAATTGCAGTTTTTTTTTCTTGTAAACTTTTAATTTATACGAGTAAATAAAAATGATTTTTCTTTAGTTTACAGTATTTTATATGAATTAATTTAATCCAGCAACAAATTCAGTGAGGAATTTTATGTATTACATCATTTTAAATCAATTTAAGTAACCCAGCAATAGATTCGATGATTGTTCCAGGAGTAAACAGCAAAAATGTGCAAGTTTTTTTTTTTTTTTTTTTTTTTTTTTTTCACTTGACGAAAAAAGTTGTTTTATTTCATGATCGTTTGACGGAAAATGCCGTTTTATTAAGCGATTGTTTGACGAAAATCGCCGTTTTACATCGCGATTGTTTGACGAAACTCGCCGTTTTATTTCGCGATCGTTTGATGCAAATCGCCGTTTTACATCACTATCGTTTGACGCAAATCGCCGTTTTACATCGCGATCGTTTGTCAAAAATTGCCGTTTTACATCATGATCGTTCGACGAAAATGGTCGTTTTACATCGCGATCGTTTGACGAAAATCACCGTTTCGTTTCGAGATCGTTTGACGAAAATCACCGTTTCACATTACGATCGTTTCACGAAAATCACTGTTTCGTTCCGAGATCGTTTGATGAAAATTGCTGTTTTATATCGCGACCGTTTGATGAAAATAGCCGTTTTATTTTGCGATCTTTTGACAAAAATCACCGTTATATTTCGCGATCGTTTAATGAAATCCGCTGTTATATTTCACGATCTTTTAACGAAAATTGCTGCTATATTTCGCGATTATTTGACGAAAAAAAGCTGTTGTATTTCGCGATCGTTTGATGAAAATAACCGTTTTATTTTGCGATCTTTCGACAAAAATCACCGTTATATTTTGCGATCTTTTAACGAAAATCGCTGTTATATTTCACGATCTTTTAACGAAAATCGCTGCTATATTTCGCGATCACTTGACAAAAAAAGCTGTTGTATTTCTTGATCGCTTGACGAAAATTGCTGTGTAATTTCGCAATCGTTTGACGAAAATTCCCGTTTTATTTTGCGATCGTTCGACGAAAATCGCTATTTTTTCGCGATCGTTGGACGAAAATCGCTATTTTATTTCGTGATCGCTTGACGAAAATAGAGAATTCTTAAAAATTAAAAAAAGCGGAAATCCGCCTTTCGGCGGAAAAGTGGCATCCCTGAAAAATTCACCCTCTTATTGGTTTCTCCCCCCCCCCCCCCCTTCCTCCTGAAATTCAACTCCAGGAGGAGAAAGATTCGTAAAATGAGGTGCCAAAACATTCCGATGATGTACATATAACATGACGGGTAAAAAAAAAAAAAAAAAAAAAAAAAAAAAAAAAAAAAAAAAGGTTTGAAATTTACATGTCACCCGTGGGTTCACTTATTTTTCCTAGACTACACCTAAAAATGATGCAGCCCGCACTTTAAAATCTTTATATTTAATAAATAATATTTACCGGAAAGTTCCATAAAAAAATCCACACCAAAAATAACATTTATTGTCGAAATAGCTAAGATTTAAAAAATTCGCCCCCTCATCGCTCCTCCCCTCCCCTCCTCCCGCCCCTTAAAATTCAACTCCAAAAGTAGAAAGATTCATAATATGAAAGAATGATTAAAAGAGCTTTTGAATATGCCTCTCATTTCAACAAATTTCATCGTGATAAAATCAGGCATAACGAGAAGATCATTTCATCGCGATGAAAATTAACCTCGATTGAAATAGGTTTATCGAAGGACGTAACTTCCAGATGAAATTTAACCTTGATAAAAGCAGCACTTCGAGAATCTTGTGGTTTGCTGATGAATGCCTTTTTCGATAAGGATGATTTTCGTTCTCGCTGAGAATATAGATGACGAGCTTTATCGAAGCGTTTTGTCGATGAAGCTTTGTGAAATGAAAGTATCGAAAAACGAAGTACAGAAAGAAGCATGAGAATATGACTTGTGAAATGAAGACCTAATTTTCAAAATTTCTGGTATTTTAGTCTTACCATGCTGTCACGTACGTGGTACCCCCCAATAAATACTGTTTATTAAAAAAAAAAAAAAAAAAAAAAAAAAAAAAAAAAATTTAAAGAGGCGGTTGGAGAGGGGACGAACATATGTTTAAAACAGTAGTGATTTCTACAATACTTATCAATTTAAGTGTGGTTTTTTTTCATCGAATCATTTGGTAATTATTTATCAATCGTAAAAAAATTTAAATGTCTGCTGCAGGAAATTGGGGGCGAAAGGGTTGGACTGACGGGGGTCAGGGGAAAGGGACAATTTTCACTTTTTAAGCCCGTCATATTGTATATCATCTTGAAGATCTCGAATTACTCTTTCATATTATGATGCTTTCTTACCCCCCCCCTCCGAATTTGGTTCCCACGGCGTGAGGGGGGGTGGCATTTTTCGAAGCTTTTTGTGTTTTTATCATTTTAGATCGAATTTTTTAATTGAAAACGTCCTTAGGCGTATTGGAAATTTTTTTGAGATGGAAAAAAAAACCACTGAACTAGCCACATTGTTACTGTAACCTAGGCACATTGTTTTAAAGTTCCCTCTTTGAGGACCTCTTCCAAAGGTGAGGGGCTTGACCCCCCCCTCCCCCCCAACATACACTTTAAAATATTGCTCATTTTTTTCTCTACCAATTTTAACTTAAAAGTTTAAGCTATATGGCACAAGCGGGCGTATTGA
This sequence comes from Maratus speculifer, assembly GCA_964019185.1. Classification (NCBI taxonomy): domain Eukaryota; kingdom Metazoa; phylum Arthropoda; class Arachnida; order Araneae; family Salticidae; genus Maratus; species Maratus speculifer. The sequence continues at coordinate 65,361,007 of OZ025292.1, read as the reverse complement.
CCCCCCCCCCCCCCCCTGTTGGTTATTCACCAACATAATTTTGCTCATTTCTTCACTTCATTTCAATTTTTAAAAGGCTATAACTTTGTTTGTATGGGAGCTACAGCAGCGAGAAAAACTATAGCATAGCTAACTTTTCGTCGCCGCTCTTTTTGCAGTTTTACGGTTTTCCCCATAACACCGGGGTTTTTTTTGGGGGGGGGGAGGCCAGGGGGGGGGCATTTTTTATTTTTTGATGTAATATGTTTATTGAAAGCTTATGCTTCATACATTACCAATTTAGCATAAAAAAGTTTCTCCCGTCATTCTGGGTCATGTTACGGAGCCATAAGGGGTTGAAATTTAAATTTCTCAAAATTCTTCGAAGTTTCCGCTAAATCGGCATCTGGAAAACATCATGCCAATGTGAAGCGTGTATGACATCTGCATCATATAAATATTGTTCACCACTGCTGGGACACTGGCCTTCTCTCGCGTGTAGGCGTTATTTTACCGCGGTTACTTGGTCCTTGTATTTTCTGCACAATAAAATATTTCCTGACGATTAAAAAAATACACACGTAATTGTTCAAGTTTTGACTTCTGTCGGCAGTTCCAAAATGTTTTTTCGGATTTTGCAATAAATAATATTTATAATATACATGGAATTTAGAAAATAAGGAAGTTGCTGTTTGGCATGTGACCACTTACTGATCTTATGCACCCGATGTTATATATCGTCCCCCCCCCCCCCCCCACTACGTTACCTTGGAGAGGGCAGTTTTCAAAGTTTAACGTTCGATTCGAGCTTACGTTCGGTTGTTCGTTCAATTCGAAATTTTTTTTTCTTTGTTTACAAGATTTTGCTGTGCGTGCACACCGTGTTTGATATATGATGCCATATACAATGAGGACCTAGTTCGAGATTTCATATTAAAAGATTGCGTATAAATTGGATACACCAATGAAAGGAGGGGCTCACTAGCGAGTGAATCCGTCGTGTCTTTATTAACACCGACTCATTCACCTGTAGACGACTCTTGATAAAATTGAATCCTGTATGGTATAAAAGCAATTGCAAACTGGAGTCATTGAGAAAAATTTTACACAATCGAAAGTTATCGAGATGTTCATACAATCGAGAAAATCGAGAAAAACTTCTCGTTATCGCCCATCACTACATCGAATATCATGTACCGGCATAAAAACGGTTAAATTTAATATATAGAATTTAATATCCACCAAATATAGGCTTTCCAGAGAATATTTTTTACAAGAGATTAATTTACATATTTTTGATTTAATTTATAAATATATATACATGAAAGGATAAAAATTAAAGCCTTTTTAAAATTTAAACTTAAAATTCAAAAGCTTAAAGTCTCAATTACTATTTTTAATCTTTAATTCGGGAGCTTAAAGCTATTTTACCCCTGTTAACTTTCTTTCCCAGCCTAACATTCATTACTTTCAGAGATCATTTTTGGATGCTCCTTAAGATTAAAATTGATGATCTAAGGTCTTTTTGCAGCCATTTGTGGTGAGGGCCTCATACGTCACAGACCCAGGAATTGTGCGGGCCTTGACCACATATCAATCAAAACCTAATAAACCAATTAAATTAAATGTTCCTCCCAAATTCACAACTCTGCCCTCTGCTGGAAAATATTACAATCCCCAACATATTACCCAGAACTCGCGTGAAAAATGAAAGACATTTGCAGATTTGAGGTGCCTGTCTAACCTACGGCCATGTAAACTTTCCGTAATCCCCGTAAACGGCTCGGGCGACTTCCGACTGAACTTGCGAATCCCTTCTGTATGATGAACGGCCAAATAAAAGGGTGCGTTTTCATTGATCAGAAAATAGATACCCTTTTAAACAAATGTAATTTTTAATGATATTTTTAACAGGGTAAAATACCTTACACAATCAGAGCACGTCAAATTGCTTCCCAAAGTACAAAAAATTTAAGAATTTCTATTACAGAACTTGGTGGTTGTCGCCTGATTGAGTTTGTTTTATGAGTACAAGAAGTTAACTAGCTTAACTTTAATGGTAAACTAATCAAATTTTTTCAGCATTTATATTTGTCTAAATGTAAATCTAAAGACAGTGTACATACACACAGCAATGCACTTGAATCAGGCATAACAAGCACCCTGATACACAGAAACTTGTGCTTTGACCAGGGCTGGGTTTTTGCTGGCAGAAAAAGGTTTCTGCCATGCCAGTGGCAGAAAGAGGTTACAACCGGTTTTAACTGGCATAAACTCATTTTATGATATATTCTGAGACTTTTTTAGTAGTATTAGACTACTTATATACATTTTATACAGGATAAAAACAAATAAAATATTGTGAATAGATTTAATTAAAAAATAAATAAATTTGTATTAGAATTTGATAATTTTAAATCTTTCATGAAGAACTAGCCATATTATTTGCAGATAATTAAAAAGCATGAAAATAATATTAAGGACACAGCAATTGTTAGTTGTAAATAAATATCATGATTTATAAAGAAGTTAAATACTTGTTACAAATGTTAAAATCTATTGCTGTTGTTTTAGATAAAAGTAAAAAATATGAGCAGCTGCTGATAAAATTTGCTTAACTTTTTTAATGATGAAATATAATGGAAACTCACAAATGGAAGATTCAAATCTCATTTAACCCTTTCCGGTGCACTACTCTTTAAAGTTGGAATTTAAAGAAAAAAAAAATTAGGCAATCTATTTAGGTCTAGAGGAGTACACAGGTATTGTTTTGTAAAGATTGCACTAACCATTTTAATTATACAGCTGTTGCCGAAGTGGTAACCTCCCATAAGTAAAGCATTGTGAGGCGCAGTGAGAAGAGCATTGCTGTGAAGCGCGTTTTACATTGAAATATTTTACCTATTATTTAAAAACAGAGTTTGATCTCTGTGGTGCTGCCATCTAGAACTCATAAGAAATATTTAAAGTAGACATTAGCGTAGTTTTTGAAATATTCACGCAATTTTTGTGTCTCTAAACAGGGGCAACTTTAGGTGTTGCCGACCCGGCAACACTACGCGTTAAGTGGTTAAAGCAGTGCAAGATTTTATGCTAGCTCATTTACTTCATCCTAAGTATATGGGATCAAAATTAACATTTGAGCATAAAGAAAGGGCAAGAAAATTGCCTTTTGATATTAATCTAAATTTTGTGCCATATAAAATATCTCTTTATAGCAAAATCCATTCCTTTCCCAGAGACATATTTCCCCAAGGAAGTCCTAAAATACCTTGCCTGACAAAAGTAAAAGCAAATACTAGTGTAAAAGCAGTTTGTTATAAAAGCAAATACCAGAGAAAATGAAAATTTTTTAAAATTTTACATCCTGCCTGCCTCATTACCAGCAAGTAATGCTGGTCTTGAAATATTTTCTAATTTTTCTAATATTTCGTTAAAAAAAAAAAAGTAAAATAAATAAAAATTCTGTTATTTCTGTGCTACAATTATTTACTTATGTATTTTTATAAGAGCAATATTTTTTTTTTTGTATGTAGTAGTAGATAATGTGCCTTTAAAAGCAAATACCAGTGAAAATGAAAATTTTTCAAATTTTACATCATGCCTGCCTTATTACCAGCAAGTAATGCTGGTCTTGAAAGAATATTTTCTAATTTTTCTTTAATTATAAAAGATATTTCATTAAAAAACAAACAAAAAATTCTTTTATTTCTGTGCTACAATTATTTACTTATGTATTTTTATAGGAGCAATTTTTCTTTGTATGTAGTAGTAGATAATTTTTAAGTTACTGCAGTACATTATTTATTTAAAAATTCTTTAAAAAGTTAGGTTAAAAAGTCATGGAATTTTTTGAAAATTTCTTTTTTTAAATTTTTAAATAGAAATTCAATTGTAAAACCAATAATACCAATGTTAAACTTTACAGCATCTGATTACCGCTATGAAAATTTCTGTTTTTCAAATGATAGAAAATGATTATACAAACAAAGCATATCTATAGGATCATTTTGAAGCTTTTTGCTACTTTGAATAACATTCATAATCTTTATTTTTTTAACTTAATTCTTTATAATTACATACATGTGTGAATTATGAATTATGCAGGTTATAGTTCTTATTAGTATCATTTCTTAGTTTCTGCCATGCCGTTTTTAACTGGTTATAACCGTTGGTTTTAACCACCCTGGCAGAAACTTGCCAGCCCTGGCTTTGACATATAAGGCTCTTTAGAGATGAATTTTTAGCTTTACGATACGATACCTATTTCTCATGTCTGTGGATATCAATGTGGATCTTTCATTTTGGTGGATATTAGAATTGTTTCAGTTAAGATTTCATACTTTGGAAAAAACCTGCATCTCTGAAACAGTAGTTAGGTTTCAGAAGGATTATTCGATGTATAGCAAAACAAGATTGACCAATCACAAGCCCTCATTTTTGAGATCTTTTCATTGTTTGAAGGACAGTGTCTAGAATACATGGAGTGAAAATCTGCTATCCAAACAAAAATAAAAATTTGTATCCTTTAAATGTGCAATGATGCTATGGAATTCCAAAGTGTCGATGATAGCGACATCTGCAGGATTTTCGTATTACATTGTCTAGTCTAGCAATGATTCTTGCAATTTTAGAAAATGTCCTGCATATGTCGCTGCTATCTTTAGATTTCATCAGCATCGTTGCACATTTAAGGAATGCAACATTTTAGTACTTTTTTAAGTGTTATTTGAGATAGCCGATTTTCACACTATATAATATAGATGCTATACTTCCAGTTTGGTGGATAAAAGAACTTGGTCGGAATCCAGCTAGAATTTGCGCTGTTAGCGAAACCAGATTAACCAATCAGAAGCCTGATTGTTTGCAAAATTTTCACTGTTTTAAGTAAATTTTCTTATTAATCAATCTTATTTCACAAACAGCGCAAAATTTATGTGAATCCTGGCCCTTGTCCAGTTAGGATTTTACACTTTGAAAAGATCGTGTGTCTATGTAAGATAAAAGCATGAAAAATGAACGCTTCTAATTGGTCGATTGCTTTAAAATGAATTTTAAATTTAAAGTTTTTATTTTAAAAAAAAGTTCTAATCTTCAGATTTTTACGAAATTCGAATGGGGCCACATGGGTCCCATACGCTTTCTAACAAAAAAAAAAAAGGAATTATCAAAATCGGTTCATATTTGCAAAAGTTATGCGTGAAAAAGAAATATATACAGGTTGAAATTTTTGAAGTTGGTTAAAAAAGGCATAAAGGGGTTTAAATACTTAAAAGTTACCAGAATTAAAAAAAAAAAAAAAAATCTAAATTTAAAAGCTTCACAAATAATGTGCTCTCCTGAATTATTTTATTAACAAAATCTTCTTCATGGAGGGAATTCAACTCGGATGGTTTTTGAATGGAAGTAAAATTAATATTGAGCCTATGGAAATAATTTTCTTCCTAAGAAAAAATGATTGTTCAGGGAGGTAGTTGCACAAGAAGGTTTCACAGAGTTTTTTTTTTTTTTTTTTTTTTTTTTTAAATCTTATGTACTAATATGATATTATGTATTAATGTTGAATTTTCTCACCAAAAATCCTAGTTTCTTTCTTACTAGTAGCAGTCAGAAAGTAGAAGACTATGTTTAGAATGTATAATACCATATTGCTACATGAAAAAACATACATATATGCTATCAGGAACTATTAGCATAAAACAATACTGTCTGCCTCAAAAAGTTACAACTTTTAATACTGTAGCATGCTCCTTCCACTGGAAATAGGGTTGACGTTGGAAAAAAGAAAAAAAGAATGTGAACCAAGTAGTTTTTTTCCTGCTTTCTATTGCCATTACAATATATAATGCCTGGGGAAATTAATTTAGCAAAGTAGCACAATTATATGAAGTCAATTATGTTTGTTCACTTAAATTCCCCATAAAATATTGTGAATCAACAGTGGCTTAAATAAACAGATTTTAAAATGCATTAAAATTTGATGATGCAATTTTCAATAAACTTTTATTCTGCCTATACTGAAAACAAGGACATACTATTTTTTATATTTCAGGACACATTATTAACTGAAATATCCCCTGAGCTTCCCATTGAACACAATTTTTTTAATAAATAATACACTATATACACAATGTTTGTTTTAAAAGTATTCATGTGAAAATGTGTTTTTATTGACATTTTTTAACCAAGATGCCATAAATTGTAATTTTTGCATGAATGATTGAGGAAAGTTGTAATTATTTTTGAAATTTATCAATAAAAATCATGGAAAGTTTTTCCTTTCTGTTTTATAAAATGACTGATGAGTAAAAAATTAGATTTTTTAAAATCTTTTTTTAATGACCAATAGACAAAAACTACAATCTTTCTTTTTAAAAAAAATGATCAATCAATAAAAATGTGATTTAAAGGAATACCAAATTCTATCTACATTGACATCACTAATACTTTACCTGCAGGATAAAAGATGTGTCAAAAGCTAAAAAAAATATTTGTCATTGTACATGAACTACACTTACAGTTATGGTAAATACTTTGTTGTATATGACTGTGAGTTAGGCATTTGATATTTCAATTTAGCTATATTGAATACTGATATTATACAAAATTTTTGGAATTTCAGGACCAGTACAAACCCTGCTAATTTCTTCAAAAGTTTTTGCAGCAGTGGCATTGACCAAATAGGAACTTAACCAAATGCATATTTTGGGTACAATCATGTTCATTCACATACACACATACATGCTGATATTACTAAAAAGGACCACAAATAAGTTGAAGGGACCTAAATATATACACACATGCATGCATACATAAATATAGAACAGGTTAAAATATAATGAAAACAGATTCAGGAAAAAAGAAAATATAAAAATCCATATATATATATATTATGCTAATGTATGCGGCACAAAAATCACGGTTATTTGTTAATTGTTTAATGGCAATGGCCAAATGAAATGCATCTATCTAGGCTGTGGTAAATTGGGTTTATTTATGTTCTGTTCTTTCGTTGCAATTATGGAGGTTCAAAATTTCGTTATTTTTGCCTTTTTTTAATTCTATTGGCTGAAAAAATAAATAAAAATCATGAAATTTAAACGTTTCAATTTCAACTTAAAGTTATGTTATTATAAATGAAATGAGTGAAAGGTATATATTATTAAAAATATTTTAAATTAAATTAATAAAATAAAAAAAATAATAAAACAATGCTACAGCTACAATATTTGGCGATGCACCAAATTAGCATAAAAATATCGAATGCTTGATTTATCGACACATGTCTCATATAGGCACCACATTGGTACGATTTTTTTTCTGATGCCAATTCAGTGAAAACTTCGTATGACATTTGTGCTTAATTCTTTAGCAGAATCTTCTAATTTGGGAAAAAACTGAGCAATCAAAGCAAGTTATGAATAAAAGCAATATGATTTAATGCATAGTATGCATTTAAGGGAGATCAAACTGGTCGCCAAGGGCAGCTAATAAATTAATATTTCCATAATCCTTTCTTATCATGATTTCAATTCTTTTTTTACATTGCATGTGTAGGGAAGGTAAAAAATGGGTTCTTAAAAGAGCCTGGAAAGAAAAGTTGAGACATGCTCTAAATCAACAGAAAAATAAATAAATAAATAAAATAAGGCCAGCTTCAGAACAAGCAATTGGAAATTTTTGAAAGAAAATCAGGGAAATGGAAGTTCTTTTCGGTCCCCCCCCCCCCCCCCCCCCAGTAAAAGATTTTATTTTAATAATTGAGATAATAGATATCAGAAAAAAATTCTTGCATATTACACAGATGTCGATCTTCTGTTTCTATGTCATCATTAAATACATATTTTTTAAAGTAAAAAGAGTTAATTCTATTTGAATGTGGAAAAAGAGTGGACGGTTGGCACAATGTTATTATAATTGATTACTACACATACATGCTTACATGCAAATTTTTTAGAAAAATTTTAATTATTTATTTTCTCCCTAATACAGAAGTTTTCAAAGCAAGAAATTGTATCAAAATTTTGAAACCTAGGAAAAACATTAACATAACATATAAAGACAAATTATTTTTTAGGAGGAAAAAAATACTGTACACAAATTGAATTACAGTTAATAATTGGAGAAATATTGGATAAATACTAACCAACTTCCAAGGATAAAGAATAATCAACAGTCTTTTGTAATTCTTCCTCCAATTTTCTTGAATCTTTTGCAACATTGGAAATATTTTTAGATTTAGGAGAAGCATCTATAATATTTAAAAGCAAAGAAGCTTATTATAATAAAGCAAAAAATTTAATTAGTTACATAAAGAACAACTTATGATGAAGTTGCTCTAGATCTTAAAATAAAAACAATGATAAAAAAGAAACTTATTATTTTTCTTTTTTATAAATATGCTTACATATACATATATATTTAAAATTCCACTATTTTAAAACAACACTGAGCAGAACTTTTTAAAAAGAATTATAAAATAACAAACATAAATCATGGTAAGTACTAGTAATATTAATAATAAAATCCAGTACGTATACATAGACATGTATGAAACAATAAGAAAATAAAACATTCTTAAAATTAAAATTCCCAGATAATTTTTCTAATTTTAAAATCAAATACTCAAAACTTAATTTACCTCTGACAAGTTTGTTTTTCAGTCTAACAATTATTACTGATAGTCTTCAAATTTTTATTAATTTAGAAATAAAAATTGCTGGGATACATACAGCTCTCTTTTTTCTGTGATCATTTCTGCTAGAAGCAATTCCTTGGAACTTTTGCATGGATTGGCCCTGATATCAATTAAAATGCCTCAAGCCAATAATTGATAGCATTACAAATTGTTTCTACTCTAGTCCTCTAGTGGTCAGGCATAAAAATGGGAAATAATCTTTATAATTTAAGTGTCATTTTAAGAGATACCTATACAATAAAATTAAATCTAACTGCATGCATGCACTTTTTTTTTTTGGAAAGTATAATGTTAAAGGTGTAAATACAATTATAATTCATCAACTTATATGAAGTACAGTTCTAAATTTACTAAAACAAATACTAACATGAATGGTTTAAATTAAAGCTGTTAAATTACCTCCTTCAATTTATTTCAATAAAAACAATCTCCATGCTAAATTAATCTTTGTTTCAGAAAAACAGCTTTAAAAAAATATCACAAAAATTACCCAAAAGTGTTGTATAAATAATACAAAAAAATCTATTGATAATTAAAAAAAAAAAAAAAAACAAAAAAAAAAAAAAAAAAAAAAAAACCTTCCTTTTACTCTGAATTTTTAAAGTAAAAAAAAAAAAATCATTCTTGACATTTTGAATAACTACATTTACCCGATTTTCAGGTGCTTGCATGATATAATTCCCCTTTTCATTTTATGTCTCTTTTGCATTAGAATTCAAGAGTAAACTCCAAGGATTTGAAAAGACCCCCCCCCCCCCATAATTATCATTCAAAAATTTTCTTTGTATTTTTACATCAATCCAGAGAATATCCAAAATTGCTTTTAAAAAGGTGGAATTCCTCCTTTAGGAGGAACTCTTTCGTGCCTGAGTGGTCCACAAAAATTGCCTGCACAATAAAAAAAAAGGCACTTTCTGAGAAAAATGAAGTGTTAGTAAACATCACAAACTTCTCTGCAATGGGTCTGACTTAAAAAAGGAATAAAAGACAAGTCTCCAACAAATCTATGTTTCATTAGTTAATCAGTTAAGGCTGCTCATCACTCTGTTTCCGAAATCGTCCTGGTAATGTTAAGTCTATGAACATTTGATGCATTAAGTTTTTAAAATATCTCCTTGGGAAATTAATATTTTAAACTTCTTTTTCTTTGTATATTTCTTAAAAAATGTCTCTTATTACCTTAGTTCTCAAAATATTTCTGAAACGTAGACTTAATTTTACATGAAGTGCTAAAATTTTATTCCCAATTTGTCTTCTTTTAGCACATAAATTATTAAATTATGCACAGATTTTAGAAATACAGTCGGCTCACGTTAATTCAAACTCGTTGAAATCACTAAAAATGTTCAAATTATAAAAAGTATGAGAGGAAAATATGTTTACAGGTGTACTATCACAAAAAAATTAATGTTATAGTATTTTTTTTATTTATTTCGGCTGTTATCATTAGAATATGACTACTACTACTGACTACTTCTGTGGAGCTAACAATTAATTAAAAAAAAAATTCTTTAAATAAATTAATAAAAAAACCATCTTAGTAGCAATTAATATCAGTAGATTTCGATGTGTGTGTGCGAAATTTAGTTGGGTTAACAGATATAAGATTTTAATATATATGTAAATTGAAAATTATCATACCTGTATTTACAGGAGCTTCATTTTCAGAGGCATTTGCACATATTTCAAATTGCTTCGCTGGATTCTATAAAAAAAAAAAAAAAAAAAAAAAAAAAAAAATAGACATACAAGTAAAAAGGAAAAATGTTAAAAAGAGGAAATACAGTTCAATTTTTAATCATAATAAAATCTTTATAAGGGACACTCCAAATAGCAAACAGATTCTGCTATTCACAACACATACATATTTGTATATGTTTATTTCTAAAAAGCTGACAAACTTCACAGTCATGAGATTCTGCTATTGAGAGGCTTTACTTATATACTTTGGTATATAACATTTCATCACTAAGATGTCAATATAAATACTTGATAGCAAGACAGTGAATATAAAAACCTCACCAATTTTTTTTTTATTTCAGGCAAGTTTTCCAGTGTAATCAACAAAATTTTTATAGTAATATGTTAGTTGTAACTTTTTGTACAATTTTGTAAAAGCAGAGGAAAGTTTGAAATTTATCTTAAAAAATGGTTTCATAAACGTACATTTATGAAGAATAAACTTTTGCAAGTTTTGCATGAAATGTTTTCTCATTGTTTATATAGGAAGTTCAAAACACTTGGTATAAGCAATTTCATAGATGGTAAAGTAAAATTTATTTTGGTCTTTTTAGAAATAATATATCTTTATTATTAATTTTAACCCCCCCTTTTTTTTAACGCATTAATTGGTCAAACAAATTCATCAAAATAAATGAGAAACATAAAAACACAAACTTCCAGCATTAAAAACTTTCTTGTCATTATAATTAAATTGAAATCTTATGCTAAATCATATGATTTTACTTTTTATAGCAATATAGTATTTTTAATTTACAGTGGAAAAATAGGCAAAATATTGAAAAAGTTCTATGATAAGAATTATAATCCATTTCCAAATTACAAAAAAATTGCCATGAAATAATGGTATAAAACACCAAGTGTAAAACAAATATATTTGAAATACTGTATGGTTTTAGTCCATTTTGGTCTTAAAGTGGAATAAAAAGGTACAATAAAACACAAAAAATCACAGAACAGTGGAAGATAGTTATCTTCTGCTAACACTTATTTTCTCAAAGAAAAGCTAAAATACTTTCTAAGGTACAAAATGTTGATATTCTTCTGAGACCTGGCATCCATTAAAATAGATGCTTTGCTTTCCCTTTTGGTTACGATAGACTTCATTTTAGTGAGCCAAAACCACATTCATATTGTAATGCATGGATCTGAAATCAACATTCAGCTTTTGTACTTTTGTAATGGTAACTATTTTGTTTTTCAAAATGATGTAATGGATGAATCCAGTTGGAATTCGACACTCTGCTGGTAAGTTTCATTTTGTATGAAGTTAAAAATTAAATTTGATTAATTTATTTAAGTTAAAAACTACAGAATTTTTTTTTTACAATTAAAGTACATTAATATTTACCTTGTGCTCTTTATAATAAATTCTATTCTTTCCCACACATTTAGTAATTTTTTAATTATTTTAAAGTGACTGTGAGCTGAACATTCTTTAAATGGATATACTGTTCACCAAAATTAAAAAATTAAAATTAATTTCTTTAAAAACTTCTTTTTTATGCCTATTTGCTTAAAATAAAAATATATATACAGATACTGGTTTAAAATGCTCTATTAAGTAAATTTAAAATAATCTTTGTAAGCAATGTACAGCAAGACAATTTAAAAATGAAAGGGAAGATGCAGATAAGCTGTCTAGATAAAGAAATCACAAGTAAATTTTCACAAAATAAAAAACAAAGAATTTTTTTTTTTTTTTATAGGAAAGCATAGTGACTTATACAGCAGAACCTCGATCTATCGTTTTTCAAGGGGGTGCAGGAAAAAAATGCTGAATGCGGGAAAACAATAAATGCAGATTAACTTCAAAACACAATGTTTATTAATACTAATGCATGCAATGTATGCAGTATCCTAATAAATTACTAATTTGTTGCTTACTAAAGTGTAAAAGAAATAAATTGAAGTCATAGAAAATTAACATTTATTTTTAAAAATCAGTAATTTTATATTATGTTTTTCATTTATTGATTTAATTCAAAAAATAAATTTTCAAAATATACAACATTTTTCTGGCCATTTTCTATAATTTCATATATTTATATAAAAGTTCGTACAGTTCCAAATACCATAATTGCATTAGACAGATTTGACAATTGTGGATCAGTTTCATGAGCATAAATGTTATTCTCTGCTTTTTCGCCATTATTTTAATTTTTTGCATTATCACACGTTATGTTTAGGATACTACATGTCGCAACATTTAATCAATGGACACATAAACGCATCCTCTGCTATATACAAACACTTTTCATTTGCATTATTGTCACCATTATCAACACAAACAGTGCATTTTAGGATAAAAAAGTATTAACTTTGTATATTATATGGATTCAAATGACTTTCATTTCAGTGAGGAGAAAATTTTTCCAACAATAAATGCAGGAAAATGACTTTTTGAAGAACGATGCATGCGGGATTCGTTAACATTATTTAAGTATTATTTATGCAGAGACCATAGAAATAAAACGATCAATGCAGGAAAACGATAGATACAGGAACAATAGATTGGGGTTTCACTGCATTACACTAATAAAACACAATGTTAAATTTATTTATAACATTAATGCTAGAAATGTTGATAATTTTAGATTAACAAAAAAGTATTCTCTTACAATTACAATCAATTAAACTAAATTCCTTTTCAATAAATTTCTAATTACTGAGGTGAAAAACATTAATTTATAATTATAATTAAGAAATAAAATATTAAATTAAATGACAAATAAGCATAGGTTATTAATTGACAATGAACTTCAATTAAATTAGATTATTATTCACATTAATAAATTATTAATGAAATTCTGATTAAGATGATAAAGGAAAACATACTATGAATGAATTTGATCTCAATAGTACTAGCCGTGGTGTGTTCAAAATCTTATACTAAACCATAAGTGTATGTCAAGGCAATTATTCTAACTGAACTTTTTAAGTAGTCTTTTCTAATGAACAACCCAACAAAGATAGTTAAAAATTATCATGGAAAACAAATATTATATACTATTAATTGGCACAAATATTTTAGCTATAAAATATTTTGGGAAAAATAACAAAGCTGAAAAGATGACACAGTTAATGCTACTTAATGTGATAATAATTATTGAACAAGGTAGAAGTATCTTGCAATTATCAAACACATCAGATTGGACCAATCACCTATATTTAATTTTACACTGAAATAATTATTTTTTGTGATCAGTTTTTTGCTTAGTGCTATCATTCTTTCAGCAGACTTGTTCATTAAAAATTTATATTTATAAACAACATTCAACAAGTTAAATTGATCATTCCATCTACAATTAAATTTACTTCTTCATTAGTGAAGGATTCTATGAGAAGATCATGAACTGAAAAATTTAGAAACTCTAGAAAGATTTCCTGATGACATGATGGAAAAAGGCAATCAACAGTGACATTCTTGTAGTGGCCAAGTCAAAGAAACAGAAATTTGCAAAAAATATTTGTGAAGAAATACATAATACAGCTGGTGAATTTTCTTAGTAATATTATCCAAGGGCGGCGCCAGAGGGGGGGCCTGGACCCCCCATAGGGGTCAAAATTCGATGTTGTTGGGGAAAATATTTTGACATTTGAAATTCGTCCCCGTCAAATTTGGCCAACATATAGAGTTTTTTTTTTTTTTTTAAATTAATTAAACTTAAATTGACTAAACTAGTTCTTTTGGGTACGAGTCGGTTTCTGTCTGAATTTTGATTATTGCAGACTAAGTTCAGATAAATCCGATCTTTCAAAAAAAAAAAAAAAAAAAAAAATCTAATTTCCTAAAATAAAAATTTATATAGATGCCTACACAGGATGATACATGAATAACGCTGTACACATATATTTTTTAACAAAAAGGATAAAATTTGTACTAAAGTTTTGTAGGGCTATCTTGGATGCCAAGTAGAATGCTGCATCGGGTCAGGCAAACTGAACCTGATACGACTCGCAATCTGGATCGTATCGGGTTGAGTCTAATCTTTTGTCTTTGTGGGTCGGATTCCAGTTGGGTTAACTTTAATTGTTTCAGGTTCGGGTTGAATGTTGACATTTATGGTTTTTGATTCAAGATCGACCTCTCAAAAGAATACAAAATTTATTTTAAGTTGAAAAAATAAATATATTGAATGCTAATGAATTTATATATTGATTTTTTACTTAAAAGTTTAAACTGATACTGGAGATATGGTTGTAGATATATTTTTACATAATCATAATTGCATTACAGTATGGATATATTTTTTCATCAGTTTGGGTCTTTGGGTCTTACGGATGGGGTCTAGTTGAGGTTGAAATATTTCGGGTTCAGATCGAGATGTGGAGATGTCGGGCTCAGATTACGTTTCGGGTAGAATCCTGCATAACCTTGGGAAATTAAACCCAACTCGACTGGCGATTTGAGTCGGATCTGGCTAAAGTTAATATTTTTTCGGAGAGATTTGAATTGACTTCTATTTTCAAGTCGGGTTAGTTTTAATTGTTTTAGCGTATGGGTTCGATTCTACTGGGTGTCCCAAAAATGACTGATGGATTTTTAAATTCAATAACTTGCAAACGGTGACAGTTATTTAAAATTTTTTTGCAGGAGGGTTATGTATAATGTCAGGAGTATTTTTTATCATAATTTTTTACTTTAGTTCGCATCTCAAACAATAGGTGGCGCTGACGGCGATTGAAGGCCAGGTCGACGCTTCACTTAGCACTGATCACCTGATGGGAACATCAAATTTGTTCTCATTGCCTCCATAAACTTACCTTTTGCATACTTCATTTCAACCTAAATTAATAGTTCCCTAGTTCCTTTGTTTACATAATATTTATTACAACAGTATTCAAAATTCACTTTTTCTTTTATTAAATTACTTAAATATAATAACTACTTACCTCTTTCTAATTTATTTCCACTTGTTGAATATCTTTTAATTTACGTTTTATCCAAAGTAAACTTCGTTAATTTCACCGTACTTTGTCCGCGTGTTTTGCTTTCTTGTAACATCGAACGATACGATTATTTTAATCGATCGGCAGTCTTTTTCCCGCCAGATGGCAGCATACGTCTCTTTTAATCGAACTTAATCGATTTATCGTTTTTGATATGCAAATATCAAAAACGATATCGGCCGTTCATTGGCTCACGTTAGCACGTGCCGTTTCGGCCAGAGTATATATGCTGTGCAATGTCAAGACAGTTTCGCCTTTCTCCCTTTCTTCGTTCCTTCGCTATGAAGGACGCGATGTTTCAGGAAACTTGAACGCACGAAAAGTTACCGTCATTCATGGAGTTTGAGTTTAATTAGTATGAATGATTTTAATCTATTTTAATTGTGTTTTTCCGAATCTTTTACTGATATCATCTCTGTTAAAAACGCTGCTAGTTTTCCTGCTGTCATGAAGTTATCAAAGTGTGTAAGTTCACTTTCATGTTATTTCATCTGAAGTCATAAATAAAAGAGGTCTTGATGTCAACTTGAATTGTTTTAATTTTAACACATTCTACACTCCTTGGCCAGACCAGCTTTCACTGTGCCCATCTCTGTTTTATTTAAGTTCACTTTTAAGTCACTAACTTAGAGTTAGTTGACAAATTATGAGTTATGGGCTGAAAGAGGAGTGTCCATAACTGAAGATAGTAATTGATGTGCTTCATTTCAAGTTTATTTTTCTTTGAAGATTTAGTTTAAGTTGGACTTTGATTTATTTTTATGATTTGAATTATGACGTTATTTACAGAACATAATTAGTTTTCTCTGCATATTTTATTTGAACTTTTTGAGTTGCTGGACTATATATTTTGACTTTATGAAGAATTTAATTTACGTTTTTGAACTTTTATTTTTGAACTTTATACTTTTGAACTTTTTACTTTTGAACTTTATCAAGCCATATTTTTATGATTTTTGAATAAGAAATGAGGTTCGTCAATTAAGATCGTTTTTTTGAAAAAGTAGGGGGGGCAGGTGAAGAAAAGTGTAAAATTGGTTGTTTCTTGAAATTTTTTTTTCTTTTGAAGAAAAATGGCGACAACGTCGATTGCAATTGAAAAGTTGAATTCCAGTAATTATGGAACTTGGTCTTGTGACATTAAATATTTGTTACTGGAAAAAGGAATTTGGGAGATAATTGAAAACGAAACTCCAATTCCAGAAGTTAGCACGACTGTCACAATTGACGCTGTGAATGCGGTTAAAGCTAAACATAACCAAGTCCTGTCCCTTATCTACTTGAATATAGAACCAGAGTTTAAGCGAATAATTGATGATTGCACAGATCCGATAACAGCCTGGAAGCGGTTAAAAGATAATTTTCACCCGGATACAAGAGCACATCATATGGCTTTGTTATCTGAGTTAATGGAGAGTAGAATCAAGAACGGCGAGAGTATAAATCTCTTTGCGACACGATTGAAGAAAATTTTTTTGAATGTCAAAGCAATTGATAAGAACTTTTCTGAAAATTATTTATCTTATCAATTTTTAAGGTATTTGCCTTCCTATTTCGACAGTTGTGTCCAGCATCTCTTGAGAAGGGAAGATAAGTCTTTTAAGTTTGACTTGATCGTAACAGAAGTAGTGGCTGAAGAGGCAAGATTGAAATTGCGTGATTTGGACAATAGTAAGAAAATAGCTGCATTAAATATTCAATCTGAAGTTCCTGTTTCCTCTTCTACGTCTAAAAAGCAGTCATCACGTAAATTTAAAAGTAAAAAATGCTGGTTCTGTGGCCGTTCAGGTCACTTACATGCAAAATGTTTTGAAAGGAAGAAATCGCATTTTCGTCGTGCCTCATCGTCCAGAGATAGATTTCCTCCTCGTCGTTCCAGTAGCACATCTTCAAGATCAACTAGCCCTGATGGTTCCTACCGACGGCGGAGTAGCAGCGGCAGCAGTGAAGTTCCAAACCTGAACCGAAGAGAGTCCTCGTCCAGCAAGTCCAGAAGGAGGTTTCAGAATCACCATCGTTCCAGACCTGCTCAGTCACCCGACAGCTACCTTGATGATGCAAATTATAGTGACTCTTCACGTAAGTCATTTTTCATTTCCCAAGCTAGTATTAGTACTTGTGTTAACAGTAAAACTTGGGTTTTCGATACCGGTGCAAGTCACCATTTTAGTCATGACAGAAGTTTGTTCACTAAATTTGAACCTTTAAATGATAAATTGTTAGTAGCTGTTAAAGATGTCTTGTTCCCGATAATTGGAAAGGGTGAAATTAAGCTGAGATTTGGTCAAAGAATTTTTACTTTAACGAATGTAATGTATTCTCCTCAATTACGTAGAAATTTGATATCTGGGCCCCAATTGGACTTATGTGGTTTATCTTTTCATGGAGGTAGAAAGGGGGTGAACATCTGCAGGGGGGACAACTTTTTATTTAGAGCCTCGCTTAAAAATAGGGTGTATAAACTTTTTCCTAAAATTCCCAAATCTAATTCCGTAAGTTTTGAAATTTCTGCAGCCAATAAAATTGACCCTATGGTTCAGTGGCACCGCCGCTGTGGTCATATAAGCCAGTCAATCCTAACTAATACCAGCCGCCTGCAAGGTGTTAGGGGTATGCCTAATTTAAAAGAGACATCTTTGGTCTGTGAGCCTTGTAAACTTGGCAAATTTCGCAGCGTGTCCCACAAATCATTTAAGACCATTCGTTCCACGAGGCCGTTAGAGCTTTTATACGCTGATCTCTGGGGTCCGTGTCATTCGGTGGGTCGAAATGGTGAACGCTATTTTCTCTCAATCATTGATGATTTTTCTAGACGTGTCTCCGTATATCCAATTAAATTAAAGTCAGAAGTTTTTAATATTACTAAAAATCACATTCTAAGAGCAGAAAATTTCCTTAATCTTAAAGTTAAAAATTTTAGGTCTGATAACGGTTCTGAATTTAAAAATTCTGAATTTGAAAATTTTTTTGAGAGTAAAGGCATTCACCATGAATTTACTAACGTTTATACCCCCTAGCAGAACGGCGTCGCGGAACGTTTTATGGCAACCGCTGCAGATGGCATCAGAACTTTATTAATAGAAAGCCAATTAGATCCAAGTTTTTGGCCAGAGGCTTTAAAATATTTTGTCTACAATTAGAACAGGGTATGTCCTAAACTTTTAAATAAAACTCCCTTTGAATTATACGGTGGAAGGAAGCCGTCAGTCCGACACCTCAGGCCTTTTGGTATTGTGTCGTATGTGGGCGTGCCTAGTCAGAAAAGACTTAAACTACATCCTAAGGCTAGGCGCGGCTACATGATAGGCTATGCCTTCAGGACCAGAGGATATAGGATCTGGCTTCCCGATACTAATGAAATCATAGAAACATCTAACGTAACTTTTGATGAATCGCGTTGTGGCTTGGGGCGCAGTGGAGCTGCACTGGGTACCGAGGATTATGCCCTCTTTTCTCACGATGGTGGAGTAAATCCAGAAAGCACTGGTGGAGTAGCATCTGGTTTGACTCCAGATCCTCCCAGTGAACTACCTCGTGAGGAAGAAGAGGACATGGAATCGGAGTCCAGTGTGTTAGATCAGCCTTCCACTAACCCCCAACTTAGAGAGGTTAGATGGGAAAGGAGGCCTATTGCTCGTAAAACTGGGAATAGGACTGACATCTATTATTTTGAAGAAGGTAGCACCCAGCGTCTCAGGTCTCACAACGAAGTTGAGCAGTACTGTAAAAATAATAATATTGTTTTTAAACCTGAACTTTTTGATTTTTCTGCTTCTAATAAATATGCTGGTTTAGTCCCTGTTCCATCCGTTTCATCTAATTCTGATAGTTTTTCTGATAATTCTGACTCAGAATCTGATTCCTTAACCTCAAATTATGTACACCCTTCCGCATGACTAGGCGTTGTGGATGATATTCCCAGAACGTATAAGCAAGCTTGTAGGTCCGAAAAGAGTGCGATCTGGCGAAAGCAATGGAGCAGGAAATCCAGATGATGAGGAACAGGAAGGTGTGGCATTTGACTGATTTACCTGCCCACGTTACTCCAGTAGGTTGCCGGTGGGTTTACACAGCAAAAAGGGATGAATTTGGAAGGATTGCCCGTTATAAAGCACGGCTTGTTGCCCAGGGCTTCAAAAAAGTGAAGGGAGTCTCTTATGAAGACACCTTCAGCCCTGTGGTCAATTTCGGGGTAATCCGGTTCTTTTTCTCCCTTCTTGTCTCGTGTAGCGGGTGGTCACACACTCAGTGTGACGTAACCTGCGCCTACTTGTACGCACCTTTGAGAGAAGACGTGTATATGCTTCAACCTCCCGGTTTCGTAATCCCTCGAAAGGAGCATAAAGTTTGCAAGCTAGATCGGGCTCTTTATGGCTTGCATCAAAGCGGAAGAGAATGGTTTTATGAGATACATGAGGTTCTTTTAAAGTTGGGTTTCAGAAAATTGTCGTCTTGTAACTGTGTATATATTTTTGGATCTGAGGTAGTTTTGCTTTTGTATGTTGACGATATAGTGATTTTTGGAAAACGTCAGCATCTTATTGATAGGGCTTTATCCTTGCTAAAGAAGGAATTTGACATTAAAGTTTTGAGCAGAACTCGTAAACTTTTAGGAGTAGAATTTGAGGAGACCAATCAAGGTCATGGGTGCAAGTTTGAAATTTTGCCAGGACTGAAAATATTTTGAATTACTCCCCCCCCCCCCCCCCACCCACCGAGTGAACAAATATATGCGTGCATGATTCACGTTTTTTTCATGACCATTTGGCGAAATTCGCTTTTTCCCACGATCTTTTGACAAAAATTCGTGACTTTTTCGCGATCCTTAGACGAAAATTCGCTACTTTTTCGCGATCCTTTGACAAAAATTCGCTACTTTTTCGCGATCTTTTGAAGAAAATTCGCGATTTTTTCGCTATTCTTTGACAAAAAAATCGTGTTTTTCTGCAATTCTGAAAAAATAGCGTTTTTCCTGGTATCATTTGACGAAAATCGCATCTTTTTCGCAATTCTTTGAAAGAGACTGCGTCATTTTTGCGATCCTTCGACAGAAATCGCAGTTTTTTTTGCTATTCTTTGACAAAAAACGCGTCTTTTTTGCGATCTTTTGTCAGAAAAAGTGCTTTTCCGCGATCTTTTGACAAAAATCACGTATTATCAGTAATCTTTTGAAAAAAATCGTGTTTTTTTTTTACGATCTTTTCGACGAAAAACAGATTTTCTTCGATATTTTGACAAAAATCGTAGTTTCTCTGCAATTTTGACAGAAATAGCGTTTTTTACACGATCATTTGAGGAAAATCGCGTCTTTTCTGCGATTCCTCGACAGATTCTTTGACGGAAATAACGTTTTTCTTGAGAGCCGTCGACAGTAATCAAGTTTATTCAGCAATTTTTTTGACAAAAAACGCGTCCTTTTGCGATCTTTTGAAAATAGCGCTTTTATCTGCGATCTTTTGATAGAAATAATGCCCTTTTCCGCGATCATTTGACAAAAATCACGTTTTATTCGTAAAACTTTGACGAAAAATCGTGTCTTTTTTAGCGACCTTTTGGCAAAAAACGCGTCATTTTCGCGATCGCTTTTCATCGTCGGAGATTTTTCCGTCCCGCTTCCGTCCTCGGGAATTTTTAAAAGACGGAAATCCGTCCTGTGGACGGAAAACTTGCACCCATGATCAAGGTCTATTTCTACATCAAAGTAATTATATTACTGAAGTTTGTCAAAGGTTCTGTAATTCTAAAATTCCGCATGCTTCTTTACCAATTAGCAAGGGTGTTGTCTTTTCTCGATCCAATTGTCCTACTTCAGATTCCGAAAAAGAATTTATGTCTCATCTTCCCTACAGGAGTATTTTAGGATGTCTTTCTTTTATTGCTAACCGGACTCGACCAGACATATGTTATACAGTAAATATTTTATCACAATTTCAGTCCAATCCTGGCCTTGTTCATTGGGATGGCCTTTTAAGACTTTTGGGTTATGTTAAAGATACCAGTCATTATAAATTAAAACTTTCTTGCAGTTCCAATTTTCTTTCTATTTTTTCAGATGCTGACTTCGCGGCTAATCGTGACGATCGGACCTCGATCGGCGGCCAAATAGTCATGATAGACAAAGCTCCCGTCGACTGGCGCACTTTTAAAGAAAAGTGCGTCAGCTTATCGACCATGGAGTCGGAATTTGTCGCAATGACTGAGGCCGTCAAGAACTTGGTCTGGTTTGATCGAATACGCCGCGAATGTCAGAAATTCAATATCTTTCCTGATAATGATAATAAAGCAATTATGTTGGTTGATAACCAGGCTGCAATTGATTTCGTAAAATCTCCTGTAGAAAATTATAAATCTAAGCATATAGACGTCAAGTTATTTTTCATTAGGGACCTGTTTTATAAAGGGGAATTTATTTTGAGGCATGTTTGCAGTAAGTCCAATCTTGCAGATGTTTTCACTAAACCCTTGACCAAATACGAATTGTTGAAGTTTGTAAATTCAATTTTTGTAACTTAAGTTACATTTTTTTTCATGTAAACTTTTTAAGCGTACCATTTTTTTTTTGTTAATCTCTTTGTATTGTTGGTATTTTCTGAAATTACTGCACATTGTTTTAACTGTTATGTCACTATTGAATGCACATTGTTTTTAAAAAAAATTGTACTTTGTAAATGGCATACATACGTGCATGTGCATGTTTTCAATTTTTCACAACCAACAGTATATGTTTTCCCTCCTTATCCTTGATCATCAGTTTTTGTGGTAACCATTTCCGTAGTCTTGTTCAGCCTATGGTACCTACGGTTTGTTCATCCTGCGGATAGTATTAAATTTAATGTAGTTTATTTAAAAATCTTTAATTTTCATTTTATTAATATATTTTTTCTTACTTCCAGGCATCTAGAATCACCAATTTTTGTGTATGCTTGTTTTTCTGTTCCGGGCAGAAGACTGAGTGATGATGTATAACTGAGATCTATATTCATTTTGATGGATATGTAAGACAGGTGATGGAAGCAAGATATGGTGTAATCACCAAGTTTGAATGTGCCGTCGTCTTTTTGTCATGTTCCAAATTCTGGATGCTGTAGTGGAAGTGTTCTCGCCATAAGTTATAGTCTTCAAAGTTTTCATGGATTTAATAAATTTTTTTTGAATAAAGTTTAAAATTTTTTTTTGATGATCAAGGGTACTCATCGATGAAGGAAGATTTGTTATGTAATTGTCCAAATTGGAAATTGCAATGTATTTTTGGTACGTATTTAAATACTAAAACTTTTGTAATTCTAAAATGTATTTCACATTGTATTGTAAAATTTATACTGTGTGAAAGAAAAGAGTTGTGAGTGATTGTGGAGACAAGATCTTCTTAAAATTTAAATTAAAATTTTTGGATCATTTTTTTGATCTTGTTAGGAAAATTTAAAAGTTTTGAATCTTTTAGAATCTTTTTGAGAGTTTGGTAGTTAAATTGTTTATCGTTAAATTTTGATAAAATTAAATTTAAAAATTAGTTATTCGTGTTTTTAAATTTTTAATGTTTTTATTTATAGTAACATAAAATTTTTTTTTGGCTTCAGGATTTCTTTTATTAAAGAGCTTTATTCTGTATACAGATAGCTCTTATTATATAAAGCAATGAGAGGGGGGGGGGCATGGATGGGAACATCAAACTTGTTCTCATTGCCTCCATAAACTTACCTTTTGCATACTTCATTTCACCTTAAATTAATAGTTCCCTAGTTCCTTTGTTTACATAATATTTATTACAACAGTATTCAAAATTCACTTTTTCTTTTATTAAATTACTTAAATATAATAACTACTTACCTCTTTCTAATTTATTTCCACTTGTTGAATATCTTTTAATTTACGTTTCATCCAAAGTAAACTTCGTTAATTTCACCGTACTTTGTCCGCGTGTTTTGCTTTCTTCTAACATCGAACGATACGATTATTTTAATCGATCGGCAGTCTTTTTCCCACCAGATGGCAGCATACGTCTCTTTTAATCGAACTTAATCGATTTATCGTTTTTGATATTTGCATATCAAAAACGATATCGGCCGTTCATTGGCTCACGTTAGCACGTGCCGTTTCGGCCAGAGTATATATGCTGTGCAATGTCAAGACAGTTTCGCCTTTCTCCCTTTCTTCGTTCCTTCGCTATGAAGGACGCGATGTTTCAGGAAACTTGAACGCACGAAAAGTTACCGTCATTCATGGAGTTTGAGTTTAATTAGTATGAATGATTTTAATCTATTTTAATTGTGTTTTTCCGAATCTTTTACTGATATCATCTCTGTTAAAAACGCTGCTAGTTTTCCTGCTGTCATGAAGTTATCAAAGTGTGTAAGTTCACTTTCATGTTATTTCATCTGAAGTCATAAATAAAAGAGGTCTTGATGTTAACTTGAATTGTTTTAATTTTAACACATTCTACACTCCTTGGCCAGACCAGCTTTCACTGTGCCCATCTCTGTTTTATTTAAGTTCACTTTTAAGTCACTAACTTAGAGTTAGTTGACATCACCTGGCCTTCAATCGCCGTCAGCGCCACCTATTGTTTGAGATGCGAACTAAAATAAAAAATTACGGTAGAAAAACTCCTGACATTATACATAACCCTCCTGCAAAAAATTTTTAAATAGCTGTCACTGTTTGCAAGTTATTGAATTTTAAAATCCATCAGTCATTTTTGGGACACCCGGTACATCATTTCTCAAAAGTATCGCCAAAATATATTTTATAATATAAAATTATATTATTTGAATGTCAATGAGTGCATATATAGATGCAGTAATTTTTCTAATAAAATATATAATTTATATTGGAGGTATTATTCTAGACTATTTTCCCTTATTGCTTTACAAGTTGGAATTTTCCTTTTCATTTTTCTCTTGTATTTCGAGTTGGGATAAGGTTCGAATTGAATACTTTTGGGTCGAAGTTTGTCGAGTTCGGGTCATTTACTTTTTAAAAACTGGTTCAGGTTGAATGGATATAGGATTAATTAGTTCAGATCGGGTATAACCCAAGCCGCGGAGGACTCTATGCTTGCAAAATAATCCGTGAATTCAACTATTTTTTCCCTGGATTATATTCCATTAAAACAGAAAAAATTGCTTTAAATTTTGCTTTCATGCACTTTAATTTTGCTATTTCTACTCCTCTCCTCCACACAAAAATACATAAAAGTCACTAATTACATGAAATACTCATAGCTAAAGCAATATATTCGCAAATTTACATAGGGTGTTATGGCAGCTATGCTTCTTAGTACCTTTTGGTATTAGAAACGGAATTTATAAAACCGCTTTATCTAAATATACGTAAGAAACAAAAATCAAAGATCAAAATTTTCAAAAAATGTCCAATCAGAAGACAGAAATTGCTTAAAATAATAGAAAAGTCTCTTGAAATCACATGGATATTTCGACAATGACACGACGGACTCGGAGCGAGAAATTTTGGATATATTTTTAATTGCGGGTCGCTTTTCGCTTTTAATAAAATAACGCACTTTTAGATTTCCAACTATTTTACAAATTTTAACTTCATTTACATTTATCTTTTGTTTTTAATTTGAGAATTTTGTATTTAAATTTTTGTTTCAGATTGAAATTTTGTATTTTATCAAAGTTTGAAACATCGCACTTTCTGCATTCGATCAATATACACTCTAAAACAAAATGGAAATTGAGGATTTTTTCGTATTGTTTTTATTATTACTAGTACAGCTAAAAAAAAATCTGTTTTAATTTACACATTTTCTCGAAAATACAGAAAATTCATCAATCTAATCTAATGCTAAAACTACCTGCAATCCTCCAATATCTAAAGTTGCATTTTTGTTGAATCAAAAGAGTGTTCAGTCAGTTTACTTACATTTTGCACAAGATTTTTCTATTCAAAACTGATTTTTTAACGTATCTCTATTTTCTCTCAAAATAATGAAAAGTTCGTCAACCGAATCTCAAATTTTTTTGAAATTCTACAATGAAAATACCAACATTTCTTCAAGTAATATAAAAATCCATTCCAATAACATGTGCGTTCTGGCAACTTATTGTCTGTATATTTTATTTTTGGCGAAAAGTTTTTTGAGAGTGTATGGAATAATAATTACATTTTCTCAAAAGTGACAAAAATAGAAAATAATGAAAAAATAAAACACGGTATTTATAAAATAACATAATTCAAAAATTATAGTTCGACTAATGAATTTCACTCTGGCAAATATATTCAATTCAAATAAAGAAAACTAATATTTAGCATAGAAACGAGTTCATATGGAACGAAAAAAGATATGAAGAAATTTCAAGTTTTGTTCTTAGTAAATATGCTGTTTCTTTATACTTGTATTTTTACTTAGATTTCAGTCTAGGATGTTTAAATCGCAGATAACAGCTGCGATTCACTAAAAAGAAATACAGATCTTCTGTTTTGACTAATTTTAAAATTCTGATGTGCAAGTTAATATAAAACAAACTTTCAGACAATTGGAATAAAGAGATTGTTGAATAATGTTGTTTAGCTTCAGCAGACGTATTCTTGCTGATTGGTTGTAAAAATAACATTTATATATCTCAATGTTGCTATGGGAATTACCAAAAAACACCTGTATTGTGACATCCCATTATTCTATACTTAAATTTTAGAATTTATTATTTTTATAGAATAGTAGATTTTTAGGCAATAAAATTTAAATACAGTAAAACCTGTGAAATAAAACCTGCATGTGACACAAAAAAGTACTTTCAATTTCAAAACAATTTCCGACAGCGAAAGTATCTTTAAAAAAAAAAAAAATCTGCAACTGAAATCGACAAATTGAAACATAGCCATATTAAAGAGCAAGTTCAGCTGTCCTATGTAAGAAAAAAAAATGTTTTAAAATTAAAACGAGAAATTTGAAAACAATCTGTGTTTAACAAGATAAAGCGGGTGTTTTCAAGTGAGTGAAGAGTCCCCTTAAATGCAAAATATGTTGATTCAAAATGAATACCATAGCGCTCTCTCTCTCTCTTTTTTACTTACCCATCATATGTAGTATAGGGTAAGTCTTGCAATCGGTTTGAAAATCGAAAAAATTTTTTTGACGGATTTACACGTTTTAGATAGTGGAGATTCCGAAAAACATATTTTTAGGGAAAAAAAATTGCCGTCTGTCTGTCTGTAAATGCTCTATCTCCCGAACAAATTGAGATAGAGACTTGAAATTTTGTCTGTAGTTAGTATGTGAGAATGGGACGAACCCTATTTAATATCAGCAACCTCGATTATCCGGAACTATTTTTTTCGGATTCTCGAAAAATTCGTTCTGATGAAAGGTATATAAAAAATTTCGAATTTTTTTGTTTTAAGGAATGGGCGTAAAAGGCAATAAAATAACACACATTTTGCATATAGAACGAAGTCGATCGGATTATTAGTTGCCGAGATATTTGTAATCCTGTTTTCCACATTCTTCGATTTTTCATGACCCTGTATTTCATTCAAATTTCAATTCAGAGGTATATTTTAATTGGAAATGAGACGCTTAATCCGACACAGTTAAATGTTAGTTAATAGAAATATTATTTTTGTAGTTATAAGGATGTTTCTTTTACACAGTTCGGTAATACTTGACTAGTTTGGCGTTTTACATAATTTGTCGAAATTGGTACATCAGCAGTTATTTAATAAAGCATTACTATGTATATTAACAATATTTAAATTTTGTTTATGAATTGCAATGCATTGTATAAATAGTTTTCACATGTTTTATTTTCATATACATATCCATGATGGGTAACTATTACGGTGGCCCCCAACGACTAGTTTTTCTTTGTTATTATGCGATTTCGTTTTGGAAGATTTTATTGTGTGGCATTTTTTTGATTTTCCATGGTTCATACACTTGAGACCAAATAAAATTCAAGCACTTTTCAAGGACTTTTCAAGGGCTATTTTAATACACGCATAAAAATGGCTCTAGAATAATGTATCATAAAGGAAATAGTCATCATGTTACCTGTGAGTTTAATTATTCGTTATTAAAGATACTTTCTAAATTTTCATCTAATGAAGTTTTATTTGTAATATAAAAAGAGAAAAAGGATTAAAATATCAATTAAAAAGTAAATGAAGATTAAATGTAAATTTAGATTAAAATGTAAAATCAAAAACAGGCATATCCACGATCTTCAGACAAAATCGGTGTTTTCCCGTGTTTTTTTTTTTTTTTTTTTTTTTTTTGACGATCTTTAGACAAAATTTGCAATTTTAGGCGATCTTTTCTCGAAAACGGCATTTTATCCCTGCAATTTTTTGACGAAATCGGCGTTTTTTTTAATGATCTTTTGACAAAATATTTGTAAGCGATCTTTTAACGAAATCGGCGTTATATCCACAATCATTAGACGAAATCAACGTTTTCTCGCAGTCTTCAGACGAAATCAGCGTTTTAACTGTGTTATTTGGGTGAAATTGCCGTTTTCCCCGCGATCCACACAGGAAATTTGCATTTTTCAGCTATGTTTTGATAAAGTTCGTCGACAAAAACACTGACAAAATCTCATTTTTCCACGAAATATTGACGAAATGTGTGCTTTTTTTGCAATCCTTTCACGAAATTTGCATTTCTCAGCGATTGTTTTTTCTGCGCGCAAAATCGTACAAGTTGGCAACTATGCGCTACTGATAACCCAATTTCAAATTTTCGGAAATTTCAGACGAGAATCACCCCTGATCAAAAAGAAAAAAATTGTTCTTGGCTAATAAAACTTAGTAAAATATAAGTCCAAAGTCAAATTGAGTTCAATTCTTTGCAAATCTTTTAATGTATTAATAACTTCCAGTATCTTTTGCCACAGTTTATATTCCGATTTTTTCAATCCATAAATCATTGAAAACGCATTTTCCTGCCATATTTCTTTATAGATTATCTGACTGATGAAAGAAATTAAAAAATAAAATCGATCGTAAAAATCATACTGTAAAATCCGAAATAGATCACATTAAAACAAAGACACGTTCGAAACAAAAAGAGATTTGTAAAAGGCTCAAAATTGTTGATGGATCTGGAAAGCACGACTAACGAGCAACCAATTACATCGACTCAGCAAAAAGACCCCAATGCCCTGCAGAAAAACAAACATTTCTTCCTGTTGAAAAAGCGAAGTTATTCCAAAGCTAGTGCATTCTGATTTGTTGTCCTGAGTCGCACTTTCCAGCTGCTACTGTGTAGTAAAAAGCGACGTAAGCGTCCGCTCTCTCCTCTCATCTGGCAGGAGGAGCACATTGGCGAAAAATCACATTTCTGGCTATTATGCCGCAATCTGCGTTCTATTTTTTTTTTTCCCCCGCCGGTTTCTGCATGCATCCGATTTTTACAGCCAAGGAAAGATGCCAAAAGGGTTGTTAAGAGAGAAGGAAGTTTTTGGCTGTTGGTGATTCAATGTTCCATTGGGAAAGAAAATAATACGATTGTAGTAATTTTTTTTAAAATAAAATGTATAAAAGGTTTTTTTTTTTTTTTTTTTTTAGAAATTTCAAAATTTAAGCACTAATATTGTTTTTTATTTTTAAATTTTTCCAGCACTTTTCATTCCTTGAAAATGAATCTTTTTCTTTCCAGCACTTTTCATTCCTTGAAAATGAATACTTTTTTTCCCAGCACTTTTTCTATTTTTTCCAGAGCGTACAAACCATGTTTTCAAGTCTCCAATACATGATATAAGGATTAATGATGACTGAATGATAATTCTTAAAAAGACTATTTTTTTATCAGAACTCTTCGTCCAAACATTTTATAACCATATCGAAGTAAACATTTACGTTTTGTAGAAATAGAGCCGATCGAGCCAAGATTTTAACTCTTTTTTTTTTTTTTTTTTTTTTTTGTCAAGTTATAATTAGGCCGACTTTTTAAATTTTATGTTGACCGGACCTATTTAGCCTGGAACCTATTTAGCCTGGGCCTAAAATTTTTGCCCACGCAGTTTTTTAACCCCCGGACCCATACGCGGGGACCTCTAATATATATTATTAACTTGGCCCCCCTGTCGGGGATACAGTGCCCCCCCTGTCGGGCAAACTCTGGCGCCGCCCTTGATATTATCTTATTGATTTGCTATCATAAAATATTTTCTTATGTTAATTCTTGTAATTGGAAAAAATCCTTCAAAGTCATTATATTAAGCAACATCTACTTTGGCATTTTTAAAATGACAAATAAAATTGCATGTTATTATAAAAAATAAAAACTAACCACAGAGGAAGGAGTTCCAAAAGCATCCTTGAAAGAAGTTTCATCATCACTTTCCAGGCTTTCTTCTAATTGTGTCTTGAAATCTGAAATGATTTTCTCGTAACGTTTTTCCATAGCTGAAATCCTTTTTTCATAGATTTCTTTTACAGCATCTCTTTCTTCATCAAAAGCTTGTCTGCAAAAAAATAAAAACCAATATTTTTTTTATTCTGAAAATTTTGGCAAATTTTAATTCATAATAAATTAATTATACAAATAGATAATTACTTTTGCATAGCTAGAAGTTCATCCCTAAATTCTGAATATTCTACACAAACTTCTTGCCGTATTTTTGTCTCCAATTCAGCTTTCTCTTTCTTCTCATGCTCAAGGTTATTTTTTAATGATTCAGCCAAATCTAACAATTTCTATTTGTAAAAGAAAGAAAGTTTTGAGATAAAGGAAAATATACAATAAAATTTTCAGCTAAAATATCATGTTTTTATGTAGCTAAAATATCATGTTTTTATGTAACTAAAATGTTATTTTTCCGTTAGAGAGGAACCACTGGTAATTTTGCATCAAATGTAGTAAACTGATTTGTTTGATTCCATGAGTGTAATAACCCAATTATACAGCTGTTTTTTGTAACACGTTAAATGCCAATGTCAGTGACATGGCACTCAATCTGTGAATAATTTTTTGCAATTAAGTGATTTTGCATTTTAAAAAGATTTAATATGGCATACATAATTCGACAATTTCTATATGATAAAGACTCTACAAATAAATTCTTTCAGAACAAAAATAAAATCATACAGTGAGATCTTGTTCATAAAAGCATAATGCAGCTCATATTCAAAATATCAGAATGATTGAGAAAAAGTAATAGGAAAAAATTATTTTTCATTTATTTATTTTTGATACTAAGTAAATGCAATTAAATTTCTGATAAATTAAATCTGGAATGTTTAGATAAGATTTTAACATTTACAAAATATAAAATACAGTACAAAAAATTAGGTATACAGCTTTCTGAAACATATTAAAATATTTGAATAAAATTTAGATTGGTTCAAAATATCGGAATACTTTATTTAACACAACAATATTACTTTATGAAAATGAACTAAATAGTAGTTAATATTTTGTAGTATGCTCTTAAGCTTTCATAACAGCATACAATTGATCTTGCGTACTATATACAAGGAGTTTACAAACTTTTCGATCAATATTAGCCCAAATAGACTTTATAAGTGCCACAAACTCAGTTTTACTTGAAGTTTTTTCTTCATTATACATCATAAGTTTTTGATGGGATTATGATTGGGTGAGTTTCATGGCCAAGGAAGTACTTTAATGTTGCATTGGAAGAACCAATTCTTAGTTGATACAGAGGTATGCAGTGGCGCTAAATCTTGTTGAAAGATGAAATCATCTTCAAATAAATCTTCTGGTGATGGAATCATGTAGTATTCCAAAACTTCTTGATATATCTGAGAATTAATCTTTTCATAAATGATGCATAACTTTCCAGGTCCTTCTGCACTCATGCAACCCCAAACCATCACACCAGCAGCAAATTTTACGGAACATTTAAGGCATTCTTCATCAAATGCCTTTTGCTTCAGTCTCTAAAGTCGAATAACTTGATTATTATATGAAACACAAAACATATTTTCATCATTAAATAATGTATTTTTCTAATCTTCTTTGCTCCATAAACATCTTGAATCACACCAATTCAATCTTATAAGATTTGCAGTCATGAGAGGTTTTGTTTTCGGTACACAAGATTCAAACTTAAATTCATGGAGACGTCTAAATGTTGTTGATGTAGAAACTTCAATTCCTTCTTTCCATTTTCGGTGCAAGAATCGAACACTGGGACCAAAGCATTTTAGGTTGGCTGGGGTTCCATAGGAATTTTCGAATAGGCAGGAGACTTATAGTGAAAAGCGTGACAGTAATTTAGAGCATTGATGTAATAAAAAATATTCTGGTAACATATTCAAAACACCCTGATTGACAAACCAAAATTACAAGTCGCTTAACAGTAAGGTGATAACTTATTAGTTAAAATCGAAGATAAACACTCATGGTGATGTAACAGGTGTTCACTTAACATGTGAAGAGAGAATTTTTTGCGAAGAGAGACAGTCACAGAAAGCAAATACAAATGGTAAATTATAACGATAAATAATCCCGATCCTAAAGGCTGTTAAAAAAAAGTAAGCTAACTTTTTTTATTTATTTCATAAAGAACATGCTTTTTTAACACTATTTCTACAAATATTGCACCTTCCAAAATTTTGCTTTTTACTTATTTTGCTTCTAATCTTTAAAGCTAATAAGTATTAAAACTTCAATGCATTAAAAATGATTCAGATTTGTTTTGATCTAAAACATACAAAAAGAACATTATCATAAATCAAAATACGTTGAAAGCTGTAATTTGATATCGGTAAAAATAGTGTTGACAATAACATTTTTCACATTCAAAAGGGACTTTAAGGAATTTTAAGGTCTTTCCGTTAAGCCGTTTTTCACATAAACAGGATTCAGATAACTGTTTTCTACTGCATTTTGAATATAAGCTGTATGAACTCTTGATTCTAAAGCAGAGTTGGGCAGTATCAAAAATACATGTATTTGAAATACATTTGTATCTTGTATTTTAAATGGACTAAATGAAAGTATTTTGGTAATGTATTTTGAAGTGATTTTTCCAAGTATTTTGTATTTCAAAAATACTCTCAAAATACATTTTTATAGATTTCAAATTTTGCGGTTTTGTGAATCGCTAATCAAAGACTTGCAACAAGGAAATACCTTTCATTTTGTTTAGTCTATGAGTTCGTTTCTGGATGTTAATATAAACACATTTTTTCAATTAGTGGTGTGATAAAGACTGTTAATGAACGGGATGTATAGCTTCTCCAGAAGCATTTTTGCTGAATGGTTACAAAAATAATGTTATAAATCTTACTGATGTTGGGAGAATTACAAAACAAAAAGTTCCGTGATAGACAAGAAGGACCCATAAAAAGTTTTACTTGTTATTGCTTTTTTTTTTTTTTTTTTCCCCAAGTATGTTAGAAATGTAATGCTATTGTCATTTAAAAAGAGTCGTGAAAAGCTGAATAATACTTTTGACGTCCCAATGAAAATCTTCCAAAAGCATGATTTCATTGTGATAAGACATGGTGTGCAATATTGGATGTATGTTCATTCTGAAAAGACGCTTCCCTGATTTGCTTTGGAGATTCATTGGTTCAGTATAAAGAGGAGATCTGGGGCTATCCCTCTTAATTTAGGAAAATGGATTTTTCATGCAGAATTAATCGATTTGCTTCAATTTTTGGATATAAATTCATACTGATATCGAGCTTTTCTGATTAGTTTTTGGGCTTTTTTTGTTGTTGTTGTTGTTATTTATAAAGAGGGGAATGAGTGATTACCCCCCCCCCTTAAATTAGATAAATGGGATTTTATGAAGAATGATCCAATTTGCTTTAAATTTTGGATATAGTTTCTTTCTGGTAGGGCAAATCCTTAAATAGTTTTCGAGATGTAATCCAGAATTTATCAGATTTGCTTCGAATTTTACATTTAAGTTCATTATGATAAGGAATATCCCTGATTAGTTTTGGGAATTCAATCATTAAGTATAAAGGATGGAAATGGAAGCAGAGCTAATCCCTTCTTAATTTTTTTCTGGGGGGGGGGGCATTATTCCTTGAAAATATAAGGCCATAATATACAATTAGTGTCGATAGCATGTGAGCTCAATGCCATCAGTTCAATTGGGCAATATTCTTTTTATTTGTTACTTGATATCCCCAAAATTGAGCCGCATGTGTACATTGCCGAAAAGGAGTGATTTTGAATGAAATGACTTTTTTTGAAAATATTTTTGTTTCTGTATGAAATGAGTTTTCTGTTAGAATTTAGACTGATTTCTTTTTTGTTTCACTTTAACACTTTTACCTTTCATTTTTAACCCTTTCTAATAAGTTTAAAAATATTCATGAATTTGGTTTGCTTGTCTCTCTCTCTATGCTCTAACTCGCGTAAATACTGTCCAATTTCCATAAAATTCAAAAATTTTAATGGACATTAGTATGGCATGTTCAGTATTGAAAATGAAGAGTAGTATCAACAGTTCATTTAAAGGAACACACAAAAAACTTTCGTTACATTATGATCTATGGGAAAAATTCATTTGCGGTGTACTTTAATAATAGTGTACTAATTTAAACACACTGAAATTTATATATAACACTGAAGTATACAAAATAACGATTATTGTTGAACATGATGTGCATACAATTTATCATTCAGTTAGGGACGCACAAAAGAATTCGGATACAGAAAAAACTGAACAATAACTGAACTTTTGAAGACTATGAATTGCTGGAAATACATTTTAAATTATGGTACATGTTTTTAAATTGAGTTGTATTTTTAACATGACTTTGAATGTCTAAATTCTATAGATCCTATACAGGGCTGTACAAAAGTTATCAAGTGTAAAAAAAAAAAAAAAAAAAAAAAAAATATATATATATATATATATTTATAAATGATATTAATAGTAGAAATTTGATTTCTGAATGCATTATACGCCTTTTCAAATTCTTTATTTTGATATCATTGTTCTCTTTTAATAAACTTTAAAGTTTTGCTACATTATTCTGAATGTGTTGAAAAATGTTTCATAATCTATGCTGAACACAAGATTTTTCTTTCTAGTTTTCCTTATTTTGGAAATTATGTTATAGTTTCAAAAACTTAATCAGTTTTGAGAAAGCACTTTACATTTATATTGTGCAAGACCCATCGATTTTCAAAATTTGAAAATGTATTTTGTATTTTTTTTTTCTCTTGAAAAGTATTTTGTATTTTAGGTTCTAAAACCAATGTATTTTTTATTTTGTATTGGAAATGATTTTTTTAGGTATTTTGCCCAACTCTGTTGTAAAGGGTAAAAATATTATGACTAAAGAAAAACGCATACGTTTCAAAATGTGTATTCAAGACTCTTGCATTTTACTACTTACTGCTCCCTGGTTTATTTAATTTTAGTATTATGAGCTTTTATCTGCAGAGTTCTATGAAAATCTGCTATTTACTCAATTGAAATTATATGGTATCAATTGCATGAAAAAGATATAATCAACAATGCCAAATGATTAATCAATTTTATGTCCATTTCATATTGAAATGTTAATTATTTCTCTATTTTTGAATTTTCCTGCACATTTTGTAAAAAATTATCATTTTCATTAAATATTACATATATTATTAGGATTACTATTCTTTTCTCTAGCTAGTTTCCATGTATATATGTTTTAAATATCCGTGCTTGGCAAATTACTAACATTTTATGACAACATTTGGCATGGAGCAGGTATGCAATGTCAATAACACATCCAAAAAAAGTGATTAAAGCATGCTTTCCTGAAATTTTTTAACTTTTGTAAAATGACAGTAATTGCAATGAAGCTTTAAAATATTCATAAAATATACTACAAAGTACAAAATTAAAAAAAATACCAATTTTAAGAAATATAGTTTGTACCTTGAAAATTTTATTATTCTTACTTTGACAATTTAATTATATTTTATTTATTCATAAACACCATAAAAGCACTTAATTACAAAAATTTGAATATTTTCATGACAGAGTACAATATTTTCACCTTTCAAAACGATCACAACACATACATTTAAACTGGTTCAAACAAAAATTTTTTTAATGTATTATTGATGGTCAATTATTATTTGAATAATAATTAAGAATCATAACCTGCCTTTCAAGCAGAATGTTCATTCTGTGAAGCCAAGCTATTAAATAATAATACAAAGTCTGCTAAATAAAGAAATGCAAAGAACATAACAATTGACCACTTAACTGTTTATTACACAGACACAACTACTCAATATTAACCCTTTTGCTAGTGACATCCTTAATCAAGAACATACTTTTTAAGAAATTTGTTAAGGCGTTTAAATTAATTTAAAAGAATTTTACAAATATTGTGTGCATTTTTAATCATTTCCTTACCAAAAGCACAAATACTTAAAAATCAAACACCAACAGATGGGACAAATTTTTGTAAGCGAAATCTCCCTGAGAAAATTTTGAATGAAGATGGAGGATCTTCATGAGATCAGCTTTTTGAAAATCCATTATTAAAAAAAAAAAAAAAAAAAAAAAAATAGTATCTGAAATAGCTAAATATATTTTTAATTTTGTAAATAAACTAGAAACTTTGATTTGACCTTATTGTGACTGTTCTAAATAATTATAATTTTCTCAAAATGTGTATTCATGGCATTTGTCTATTCTATAACAATGAAAATAATCATCAGTAATTTTTTGTTACATGTTGTTTAGCATATTGAAAGCATTATTAACAATGTGTGAAAATGTCATGAGTTTAAAAGCTGATAGCAAGAGGGATAAATCGATTAAGCATGCCAATGTAAAATTTTAGATATTATAGGAAGCAAACATTTCAGAAAAATAAAACAAAAACTAGACAGATCAAATAAGAAAAATAGCCATAACTACCATAATTGTTCAATAAATAAAGACATACTTCTATAAGCTCGTCTTTTTCTTGTAAAGCATCATCCATGGAGTCATCAAAACTAATACTTTTAGTGGATGACAGGGATTGATTTTTGCAATTAGTCTTCACGTCAGTCCACATATTAGCAATAGATTGCAGAGTACTTGCTGCAGTTTTTATATAACTGTCATTTATTATCAACTACAAGAAAAATTAAAAATAACAATACATTAATACAACAAAAACACAGAACAGAAAAGTATACAAACTGAAAATTTATAATGAAATGAAATAAATTGAAATGCATAGTAAATTTCAAATAAATTGAATACTAGAATACTACTTATTTGTAAAAGTCTGAAGCTTTTCTTAATAATGTGTTCAATCTTTTGTATTTTTACATTCACATAATAAATTCATGATTATGTGAAAATATGAATACTAACAAAAAATATGTATATATTCTCTGAAAAATCAGTTTTTCTGAATACAACCCCCCCCCCCCCCTCCCAGTTCAGATAACTAATACTCTACATCAGCAATTCTCATACTTTATTGTATTTATCTTAGAATTTAAAAGATATTCATAGCCCACATGGTATCGCTCATCCATAAGAAAAGTGACACATCTTGCATTTTATTCCACTAATATATCAGTCATTAGGTGTGTCTTGTTACACAAAAAGTTTCATGAGTGTAGTTATACGAAAAATCACTTTATTACACTATATGTGTGACAATACTTAGACATTTGTGACAATAATTAGAGGGAAGGATTACGCAGGGAAGTAAAACTGTTCAATAGGGTGGAGCGAAAAAATTTTTTTTTTTGAAAATCAAAAACGGGTAGGTGCCAAAAGTTTCATTTATACTAGTACATCAACTGTGTGAAATTTTACCGCTGAAAAAAAATGGCTTGAGTCTGCGCTTTTGCTCCAAAAATCGAAATTTTGGGTAAAATTTGTCATTTTTTGACATTTTTTCAAAAAAATAAAAAAAATCCTACAGAGCTGGTTAGTATTTAAAAGTGTTGCTTAGACCTTTATATTTATCTGCTTAACATATTTAAACTATAAAACAATATGTTTATTCCCTATAGCTGGAGCAAAACAGACAACTTTTAGTAAGAAAACAGCATTATCACTCTATTGGGTCATACAACGAATTATTGTTTTTAATACAGCTCTTGTTTTCAAAACTACCTTGGACATGCGTCGTGGAGGTGGCTATATTTCCTATACCACTCGGCCCAACTATTCGATCATCTTAGTACAGTGTTTTATTTATACATCGATTTGTGATTTTCTTTCTAAAAATTTGGCATGTTTTCGATGCTTCCACCTTGTTCATCTGTTCTTTGCATCCACATGCTGCTGTAACTATCTCCATGTATATTTTTACAGTTTATACAAAAAAATGACAAGCAGAGTAATGCACAGGAATATTATTAAAGCGATCTATTCGGCCATCTATTATATTTATCAAACTTACATTCAGTTGATGAATAGTGATTGGAAGTTCTGTTACCACCACATTTTTTCAGTCAATTGTATTTTTTTACGTAATGATTTGCTTCAAAGATGATTTCAGATATTTCAACTATAAGTATGCCATCATTTATTCTACTTTTGCATTTTTTATATGTTGAGAAGCGAGCTGTTTCATGTGATGGTGATCGTCAGAGAGAACTGCAATGAAAATTTGTTCTCCATGTGTAAAGCAACCGCTGTTGTAAATAACTTTTTTTTTGCATTAGTTTTATGCCGTTTTCTAAGTGTTTTCGTATCTAAGTAATTTCCTATTAACATTTAGATCCCCTTTTTATGAGCGGACAACATTTGATGGTGAAATGTCCTGGGCATAAACTTATAATGCATAGTACTTTATGAGGGAATGTACGGATTCTAATCGACTATAAGTGCTCATTTAAAATTAGGAGAATTTTATTTGTCACTGTGAACCATTTTTGCATGGGGTAAGCTTAGAATTGTGTATAATATTGAATCATTCGCTACTTCAACTCCAGTGAATTTCCTCTTCGCCAATTATTTGAGAAGTCGATATAAAACTTTCTAAGCTACATGGATTCACCGGATCAATAAGGAAAATCTTCGTCTGCGTACTATTCACTTCCTTTGCAATTTTTTTTTTTTTTTATAAAATAGAGAATAATTTTGAAATATTATTTTCTCAAATTGAGAAAAAGATACTCAGAACACACTAGAAATTTCTGTCGGAGATTGCAAAACTAATTCATAAGGAAAGCTATTTCTCAGAAAGAATGGGGAATAGGAATTTAGAAAACATCTCACACAAAAGACAGCTCATAAAGTTAATAAAATTTTCCGCTTTATATAAGCACAGATTGTCAATCAGCGTTTATATGTTCACTCACAAAATGTATAGTCCAAAATTATACCGCGGGATGTTTTATACCAAATGTACTACACACCTAAATAATAGATCTAAAATCTGATTAGAAATTACTAGACTACGGAACAACACAGGAAACCACACAAAGCATACTAAAACTTCTTTAGAAATATTGTTGTTTTACAACAAGTAGTTTTTGCAAATTTTGTTTGCAATCCTCTGTGACAATCGTTATAATATTAAACAGCTAGCTTCTCAGCATATATTCAATGTAATAGGTTCAATAAATGATGACATACTAGAAATTAAATTCATACAATCAATTTTTAGGCAAATCATTGCATATAAAATGTAATTGATTGAAAGAATGCTGTGATAACAAAACTTCCAATCATAATGTACTAATTGCATGATATTTTAATGAAGATAATAGATTGCTGAATAGGTTCAATTAAGAACATACCCAATACATTGCTCAGCTTCTTTTCTGTTATATATGGTATAAAAATATACGTGCAGCAGGTCACACCAGCATGATCCAAATCATCCAAAGTCAGTGAATATAAAGAGATAAATTACTTTGATATATAGAAAACTTATACTCGTCTTTGGGGAAAAAAATAACAATTCAATACATAAATAAAACACTGGGCCTAGATGATTGGATGGTTGAGACGGGTGGAATAATGCAACCACCTCTATGAGTTATATACACAGTAGTTTTGAAAGCAACTAGGTAAGAAATGCATTCAAAACAACATTTCGTTGTATGCTCCAATAGAGGGGTTAACATTGATTTTTCACAAAAAGTTGTCAGATTTACTCCAATTAAACAGACTACAGATATTGTTTTATAGTTTAAATATGTTAAGCAGATAAATATAAAGATCTAAGCAACACTTTTAAATACTAATCAGCTCTGTAGGAATTTTTTAATTTTTTTGAAAAAATGTCAAAAAATGACAAATTTTACCCAAAATTTCGATTTTTGGAGCAAAAGCGCAGACTCAAGCCATTTTTTTTTCAGCGGTAAAATTTCACGCAGTTAATGTACTAGTATAAAGGCAACTTTTGGCACCTACCCGTTTTTGATTTTCAAAAAAAAAATTTTTTCGCTCCACCCTACTGTTCAATCCTTGAAAGCCAATCATATGTCTTTATTCTTAAGGGTTTTATGCTTTTATGCATTTTTTTATTCCTGAATACAGAGTTACTGTACTTTTATGTTACAGTAAAATCATACCAATTTTCTTTTGCCTCTCCATCAAAATTTATTTTTGTCGCAATGTCACTTTTCTTGTGAAAGAATGATATACAGATGTATAGAACCTTTTGCATAATGTATGTGGTTTAATTTGTGGCGCTGTATCGTATGAATGAGAAAGTCAATATTAAAAGAACAGCTTGTTAAATTTAGCCCCACAATGTACTTTATACAAAGTTTTCAAACAAGAGTTCATGAATATAGTTTATACACTTTAGAACAAATAAAATTCAATGTGCAAAATTAGATGCATTAAAATGACTGTAGAAAGAAAATAGTTACACATCGACTATTTATTTCAAAGAAATCTTATCAGATCTTAAAAATTTTGCATAAAAGGCATTTTTTCAAAACACCATATTATTATTATTACTATTATTATTATTATTATTTATTTATTCATTTATTATTATTATTATTTTTTTTTTTTTTTGAAAAAATATTATAACTTAATAAGGTACCGTAAAAAGAAATTTTATACATAAAAAAAAGTTTAAAAATGCATGTGAAAGTTTTCCATGCTTGATTTACAAAATTTGCAATTATTTTAAATAACAGATTAGCAAAATTCATGATTGTTTTTGCATATAATTGACAATAACAGTACTTGTGATTTTTTTTATGCTAGCAATTGATCAAGTTTATTTATTTATTTATTTTTTGTGACAAATTGACAAAATTTGTGATCCCCCCCCCCCCCCCCCACATTTAACTGATGAAATTTACAATCATTTTCAAGGTTTAACTGATGAAATTACCAATTTGCTTTTTGTAAGGGATTGATGAAATTTACAATTTACTTTCATCAATAGATTGACAAAATTCGCATTTTAAAAAAATGATCTGTAACACAATGTTTCCGAGAAACATAAAAACAATTCCAAAACCATTTTGTATCAAACTTTTGTATTTTATTTACATCTATTAATTTCAAAATAAAGTAAGAGTCTCAAATTCAGAAGATTGAAATCGAGAACACTCCAAAATCCAGATGTTTTGTTAACTGACTATTATTATTATTATTTTAATAATTTGCTGGACATAATTTCTCAGAAACTTTAATAGTTGATTATACTGGCCTATGTAACAAGCTATTAATACATATAAGCATTGTTGTGCACTCAATTAAAAGCAGAAGCAATATGGAAGATTACAAT
The DNA here is from genome assembly GCA_964019185.1 of Maratus speculifer. Classification (NCBI taxonomy): domain Eukaryota; kingdom Metazoa; phylum Arthropoda; class Arachnida; order Araneae; family Salticidae; genus Maratus; species Maratus speculifer. Next base: position 65,320,032 of record OZ025292.1, on the reverse strand, counting down.
AAACTTCATTTTATGCTCTTTTGAAATTTACACTTATTTCTGAGATTCCACATGAACACAAATAAAATTAATAATTCAAAAATAAATTGAGATGCAGTTTTCAAATAAATTACATTTAAAAATACCTTTTTCCCTATACCTCAGTATAAAAATTTAAAAAGTGTGATGCTTGAAGTTAAAAAAAATTGCAGTCGAGATTATCTGTATTAATCTGATTTTAAATGATGCATCAGCTTTATTTTATGGCTGGCTTATATAACAGAATGTTATTTTATAGAGACAACATTTTAACTGCTGGCCAAAAGAAACAGCATATCTGAAGAAATTATAGTAATAACTTGCTGAAAGGAATAAATGGCTTGGAATCTCACTGATTTATTGAACATCTTTATTTTCCATTTCAGTAATCCTTCAGAGAGTAGGAGTTTGAGAATCATATTATTAGTTTACGAGATTAAGATTGTAGTAAGGCAAGATGATTAACTCAAATTCTGTCGAAAATATCTCCCTTTCATTTGGGGACTTGCTACTTCCAATTTTGATTTTTCCTAGCAAATGGCAGAATATTCAAAAGTTGAAGATATTCAATTCCACTTGACAAATCTTATGATTGATGTGGTCTTATGGCAACAACAAAGCTTGCCTCTAATCATAATGCAGAATAAAAAAAAGTCTTGAAAATACCATAAAATGCAAAAAATCCACTATGTTTCTGCTCTAAGTAGTGATTATGTATCTTTTAACCACAGGAAGAAGTGTTCCATTGAAATACATTGGCTTTTTTAATGCTACTTTTTAAAGATTTAGGCATTTTCAAGAATAGTTCAATATTATGCAACTCACCTCTTTAGCTATGGCTGAGAATCTCAGGACATGAAGAGTTTCATCAAAGGTCAGTTCAGATGGACTAGCATTAGTAATCATAACAGATTTTCCTCTGCCAGTGAAAAACCCAGAAAATAATCGTGTCAACTTGCTCTCGCGGAATGGAATGAGCTTCTTGTCTCTGTAAAAGTAAATAATATGCTAAATATCAATAATTCTAAAAAAAAAAAATTATGGATGAAATTAGAATAATTTTGTCATATAATCTTAAGAGGCTACTCATTTTAAAAGTTAAAAAGAATAAATTGATGCCGAAATTTTTATGTTTATCCACTCAGTTTTAAATAACCTAAACTATGTTAATAAATATTAACATAACCCTACGTTAACAGGGTGAGTAGTAACATTTTAGTTTTAAAAATAAGCACCTGTAAGCACACTTTTAGAGAAAAAGAAGCACCCATTTATGCACATATATGCATTACAGGGGTGATTGTGTTCCTGGTGTACCCCGGATTTCCGAGCTTTTCGACTGATCCTTTCGGTTTTATGATATCGTTATACTTAGTAAAAAATTCAAACGTTAAAAAATATCACGAATTTTAAAAAAAATTTGCAAATTTTGTCAAAAATTAAAAGAAAAAAACATTAATTTCTTTAAGGAATCGTGCAGAGAACAAATTTCTTTCTAGAATCAGAGGTAAAAATGCAAATTCGTTTTTAAAAAAAAGGAAAATTTTGTTGAAAAACGTGAAAAAACGACCAATTTCGTCAAAAAATTGCAAAAAAAAATCATGAAAAGAAAGATAAGTTTCGTCAAAAAATCGCAAAAAAAAACCCAACCAATTTCGCCATATAAGCGCGAAAAAACGACAAATTTCTAGAAAAAAGGTCACGAAAATACAGCAAATTTCACAAAAAAAAATCACGTAAAAACAATCATTTTCGTCATTTAAACGGGAAAAAAAATGTCAAATTTCTTGAAACAATCATGAAAAAACGGCAAATTTCAACAAAAAAACACGTAAAAACAATAAATTTCATCAAATAGACACGCAAAAACGGCAAATTTCGTGAAAAGATCGCGAAAAAACGAGATTCCTTCAAAAGACCGCGAAAAAAATGAGATTTCCTCAAAAGATCGCAATAAAACGAGATTTCTTCAAAAGATCGCGATAAAGCCGCAAATTTTGTCAAATGACTGCGAAAAAAAAAAGTCATTGCTGGAGTGGAATTTTCTGTACAAAAACTGTTTTTGCTGCTTTAAAAACTGATTTTATAGAGCCCCAGCAGCAGAATTTTTTTCTGCAGTCTGCAACACAAGTAAAAACTTAAAAAGCAGTCTGCAGACAAATTCCTCGCATTACATTATATGCACTCAAACCTCCCAAGTATTTGTGATAGACATAAAAAAAAGTATACTTAAAAAAAAGAATTTGTCTTTGTACTCAGAATTTTTAACACCTCATACATTTTCTGAAAGAGGAGGGGGGGGTCCTCTTTGACAAAAATTGACATGGGTTTTTCACGATCTTTTGACGCAATATCATTTTTTGCGAACTTTTGATGCTATTTGCACCTTTTTTCGCATTTTTATGACAAAAATTTACGTTTTTTCCAATTTTTTGACGAAAACTTCTTTTTTCGTGATCTTTTGAATAAAATTGTTTTCTTGAGATCTTTTGAAGAAATTTGTCGTGATAATTTGGCGAAAACTGCTGTTTTGTTGCGATCTCTTGAAGAAATTTGCCGTTTTTTTTTTTAAATCTCTTGAAAAAATTTGCTGTTTTTCGCGATCTTTTGAGGAAATTTGCAGTTCTTTCTTCTTTCATGATTTTTTAACGAAAACTGCCGTTTTTACGTGATCTTTTGAAGAAATTTGCCTTTTTTTTTAAAATCTTTTGAAGAAATATTTCGTTTTTTCGTGATTTTTTGATAAAATTTGCCGTTTTTTCGCGATTTTTTGAAGAAGTTCGACGATGTTTCGCGATTTTTTCACGAAAACTGCAGTTTTTTCGCGATCTTTTCACGAAATTTATCGTTTTTTCGCGATCTTTTGAATAAATTTCCCGATTTATCGTGATCTTTAGACGAAAGCTGCCTTTTTTGCGATCTTTTGATGAAAACTGCCGCTTTGTAGCGATCTCTTGAATAAATTTGCAGTTTTTTCGCGATCTTTTGAAGAAATTTGCAGTTTTTCCGTGATTTTTTAACGAAAACTGCCGTTTTTTCGCGATCTTTTCAAGAAATTTGCCGTTTTTTCGAGATTTTTTGAACAAATGTTCCGTTTTTTCGTGATTTTTTGATGAAATTTACCGTTTTTTCGCGATTTTTTGGAGAAATTCGACGATGTTTCGTGATCTTTTACGAAAATTGCCGTTTTTCCGCGATCTCTTCACGAAGACTGCCTTTTTTAGTGATCTTTTGAAGAAATTTGGCGTTTTTTCACGATTTTTTTGCCGTTTTGGGGGATTTTTTTGACGAAAACTACCATTTTTGTCGTGAACTTTTGCAGAAATTTGCCTTTTTTTCGTGATTTTTTGACGAAATCTGCTGTTTTTTTTGTGATCTTTTGAAGAAATTTGCCATTTTTTGCAATGTTTTGAAGAAACTCTCCGTTTTTTGCAATGTTTTGAAGAAACTTGACGTTTTTTCGTGATCTTTTAAAGAAATTTGCTTTTCTAGATTTTTGGACGAATTTTGCCGTTCTTTTCGCGATTTTTCGACGAAATTCACGTGTTTTCCGCAAAATTGATTTCTTTTCGAAGACTATTTGTCGAAATTTGCGATATTTTTTATGTCCGAATTTTTGGATTTAGGACCGAAATTTTTTAATTGTTGCTAAATTTTTAGCAGTTGAAAAATAATCTGCAGACATTCCCAAGAGTCTGCGACGTACGTCGCAGCGTTGCGCCGATTCTGCTCCCGGGGTAGCAGCATTTTTTCTTCTTTAATTCCTAGCTTTTTCTAAAGCTGTTTTTTCTGCTCCAAAATTGTTTCAAATTTTGTTTTTGAGTGAATATGACCTTTGAAGTTAATATATTTTGCATTTGATAATTTTCAGGGTTTTTTACTTTGTATCAGTTAATTTTCAGGGTTTTTTCTTCTTTTCTCCTGGGGTTCATGAAATTTAAGTCTTTTTAAAAATCCTTTGAAGAAATTTGATTTTTTGCAATATTTTGAAATTTTTTTTTTTTATTTTTTTGCAGAAAATTTTTGGTTTTCGCAATCTTTTGCGGTTTTATCGCGATTTTTTGTAAATATTTCTGTATTTTCGCGATCTTTTGGTTTTTTCGACGTAATTTGTAGTTATTCGACATCTTTTTGGGAAATTTGTGATTTTATCGCGATCTTTTGACAAAATGAGTGGTTTTTTCGCGAGTTTTTGTCAAAAATAAGTTTTGTCGCGATCTTTTCACGAAAATTGCAATTTTATTGCAAACTTTTTAACAAACTTAGTGTTTTTAGCGATGCAAATTTCTTCGCCGAAATTTGCATTTTTTCGCGTTCTTTAATAAAAATTTGAGACGGAATTTTTCAATTTTTTCGCGAATATTCGGCGAAATTTCAGCAGTTTTTTTGGTTTTCTGGTGAAATTTGTGGTTTTATCGCAGTTTATTGATGAAATTTGGGGTTTTATTGCTGTTTTTTGATCAAAATTTGCGGTTTCATCGGTTTTTTTCTGAGGAAATTTGTGGTTTTATTCCGAGATTTTTCGGTAAAATTTGTGATTTGATCGCATTCTTTTGGCATAATTTGCTTTTTTTTCATAATCTTTTGATGAATGTTTTTGGTTTTTCGACGTATTTTTTCAATTTTTTCTATGATATTTTTAGGTTTCTTTGCGATTCTTTATAAAAATTTGAGCATTTTCATGATCTTCTGACAGCACTGTGCGAAAAGGGGGGGGGGGGGCGCCGGGTACGGAAATTTAGGGGGTACCAAATTTATACTACCAAAGTCATTTTTCGTCTATTACAAGAAAAAGTTGGGTAGATGGGTCGTCAAATTTACAATTTGTTCCGCGCGCAGTTCTCTTTGCACGCCCTGTCTTTTGATAGATATAGATATATATATTTTTACTTTCTTCTATCTTTACAAGAAGAAAGTATTGGATTCATGAAAATTTTCGACTTCCGGTTTTCGACGGATTTACACGTTTTAGAAGGTCCTGAACACGTTTTGACTACTTTTAGAAAATGTCTGTCTGTGAGTCTGTCCGTGAGTCTGTCCGTCTGTCTGTGAGTCTGTCTGTCTGTATGTGACAAAAAATTTGTGGGCGCTCTATCTCAAGAACTAAAGCTCGAAATTTAATAAAATTTTATATTCAGTTAGACCTTGATATGAATTAGTGCCTATTGGTTTTTGGTGAAAATTGGCCTGCAGGTGGCGCTGCTATACTACGTTTTTCATGATTTTCAAGATTGCTATATCTCAAGAACTATTGCACAGAATTTCACCAAACTCCGTATTCTGTGACCCCATGATATACGTAGACGCTGATTATGTTTTGGTGTAAATTGGCCAGCAGGTGGCGCTGCTATGCGACGTTTTTCATGATTTTCATGATAGCTATATCTCAAGAACTAATGCACAGATTTTTGCGATAGCTATATCTTAAGAACTAATGCAGAGAATTTCATCAAATTTTAGTTTCTTTTACGCTAGAATATATAACATAATTAGACGCTGATTACATTTTGGTATTAAACTTGCAACAGGTGGTGCAGCTATGCTGCATTTTGCACGATTTTTCCGATAACTATATCTCTACAACCAACGCACAGAATTTCATCAAACTTCAGATTTTGTTACAAAATGACATATAACATAATTACACGATGATTACGTTTTGTTATAAATCCTTCAACTGATGGTGCTGCTGTGCTATATTTTACACGGTTTTTTTAAACTAGCTATATCTCAAGAACTAATGCACAGAATATCATCAAACTTCAGATTATTTTACACCATACCATAATTAGACGGTTTTTTACGTTTTGGCATAAATTGTCCAAGATATGGTGTTGCTGTGCTACGTTTTGTAATTTTTTTTTATAACTATACCTCAAGAACTAATGGACGAAATTCCATCAAATTTCAGATTCTGTTAGGTCTTGATTAGATAGATGCTTATTAGGTTTTAGTATAAATTACCCAACATGAGGCACTACTAAACTCATTTTCTCAGAATATTAATTAAATTTTGCGTTTTAGGCTTTTCGGATACCAGAATCTCATTAGGCTAGGTCAAATGTTCGAGGAAATTCGATAGTGGGTAACTTTGGGGTCACCACGTTTTTTTTTTAAATATTAAAATGTACTTATGAGATAGAAGAAAGTTTCGGGATTGACACATCCAACTAGTTTTTATTGTTTTATGTTCGCAACTTATTTTGATCGATCGCTCGACGATATATTCAACTTACTTTGGTATAATAAAAAATTCAAATGGCAATAATGAATAATCACACGCTCACACGAGAGTCACAAAAGAAAAAAATATGCAACGCCAGAATTCCAGAAAACCATGCAGAACGGAGAACTTGCGTTCAGAGTTCCGAGAATCAAAGGCTGAAAGACGAGGAAAGAGCTAAAAGTGGACAATACGAACATTTCTGGGGGTACGAAAGACGTATCATCGGCCGTTCTAGATAAGGAAAAGTTGTTGTTTCGCTTTTATCGAAATAGTTTCGGTTCAGGATCGCGAAAATTAAAACAAGAAGTTCGTTCAAAAATAGGCATTTCAAGGGAGAGAGAAAAAAAATAAGCACTCTGGGAAAAAAAGAAGCACCTTGTAAGCACCTGACAAATTTTCTTTGAAAATAAGTACCTTGTAAGCACCTGTAAGCACCGCTACGCACCCTGGTTAATAAATTAACATAAAATGTTTTAAATAACCTTTGTCATTTTATGTCATAATTTGGTTTATTTAGCTGGATTAGTTAATGAACTTTTCTTGAAATAAAGTTTGCGCCATTCCTATCTTCTCCAAGCCATCATTCTATATTTCACATACATAATAAATTACTACTAAGTTTATTTGTTTTTCTCTCAATTAAAAAAGTGTACACAAGGAAACATTCATCAATTTAAAGTGTTACTAAATTAATTAATTTTAAGTATTTCCTTTCTTAAAATAATCAGAAGCAGAGAAAAATACACAACATTTGGAATTATTGTGTTAGCTGTATGCTAGCAATTAATAATTAAAGATTTCATGTCATCTAGGCATATAATATACCTTGAGATACTTTATTTGCATCCTCATTTTAATTTAACTTAGTAGCAGATAGTTACAGGGTTCCCATTATATAATTTCTGCTAATTTCCCTGATTAAACCTTAAAAAATTTCATGACTAAGTAGGTATGCAGCAAAATCTGCTATTTATTCCTGCAGTCCTTTGAAAAAAAATCAGCATTTTTTTTTTTTTTTTTTCTCTCTCTGTGGTTATTTGACAAATTTTGTGATTTTTTTTTTCTTGCAACCATTTGATGAATTTTTAATCAGAATTATCAATGATTTTCTAGAAAATAGTTGTAGATTTCCTGACTCTTTATACATATTTAAAAATTTCCCAGACTACTTTGGAATTTTCTAACTTTTCAGATTTTCCATGTCCCTGTGAGTACTGAGTTAGTAAGTATTGAAAAAAATAAAAAGGATGCATTCATATAAGTATTTTATTTTTATTTGGTCTTTCATGACAAAACACCCATTTTCAGCTATGCATATTGAACAAAAAGTGTTTGTTAATTTTAACCATTATTTTGACCAAAAAGTGGCTTCTTTTCCTCATGCACCTCATTTTTATTACATACTTCTAATTTTTCAAAGTAGGGCACTAGGATGGAGAAAATTTGTTCTGCTATTAATAATTGGGTTAGGACTTAAATTGATATTTGGGCCACTCTGTGCTGAAGTTTCTAGAAATTTCTTCTAACAGAATTGCCAAAAAATGGAGCGTTTCTTTTGCAATTTCTATTTTAGTTAAAATTTTAAGTCTTAAAGTAATAAATACTAGGCTGAGAAACAAACTTAGGAAGAGTAAATTAAGTTTTAAACATTGTATTTCAAATTGTGAAAATAAGAAAATTAGAAAAAAGGATCTGGGAATTTTATTTTAAATCTTAAAAAAATTGATTTTCTTTTTTTTTTCATGTATCTATGAATTCATGTATATATTTCTTCATCCATAATATCTAGAAATTCACATAAGTCTTCACCCATTTATTATATATATACAGAGTGTCCGAAAAGTCTGGAAACGGTCGAATAACTCAAGAAATACATAAGAGATTGAAAAACAAAAATATACATGTTAAATATTTTTAAATAAGCTACTCAGAGAAACCAAATTTGACCTTCGCAACCGACCACCTGGGGGTCAGAGGGGGTCCAACTTTGAAATCTTAAACTATAACCCCCATTTTTTATTGCAGATTCGGATTCTATGGACAAAAATACGTAACTTTTGTATTTGATGTTTATTTCGAATCCTCGTTTATCACGGTGTAATTGAGCATATTAAATCGATACATATTTCGGTTTCCCCAACCAGGTTCTGCCTGATTGGCGACAATTTTGACATCAAATTTCTCATCTTTTGCAGGAATAACATTTCTTCAAAATCACCCGTAGCGATTATTTCGATAATGCTATGCTGTTAAAAATTTGATCCATTTGCGTCACTCCACAGCTTTTATAGAATATCTCTTTTATGACCAATGAGAATGCTCACTAACACAGTAAAGTAACAGTTTTCTATAATAGCAGTGGAGTGACGCTACAGCAAATAATAATAAAAAAAAAACCATACACCCTCATCAGCCGTATTTAGAAACCATTCGTTATTTAGAAACCATTTACTGGATAAAATAAAAAATCCAAATAGAAAACTAAATTAATATATTTCAAAGAATTTTTGTAGAGAAAAACATAAAAAAAACCCTATACACTATAAATATTTAACTCATTTGCTACAGCGTTACTCCACCGCTTTTATAGAAAATGGTTACTTTACTGTGTTATGGAGCATTCTCATTGGTCATAAAAGAGATATTCTATAAAAGCTGTGGAATGTTGCTACAGCAAATTGATGAATTTTTTAACAGCGTAACATTATCGAAATAATCGCCACGGGTGACTTTCAAGAAACGCTATTCCTGCAAAAGACAAGGAATTTGACGTCAAAATTCTGGCCAATCAGGCAAAACCTGGTTGGGAAAACCGAAATATGTATCGATTTAATATGCTCAATTACACCGTGATAAACGAGGATTCGAAATAAACATCAAATACAAAAGTTACGTGTTTTTGTCCGTAGAATCCGAATCTGCAATAAAAAATGGGGGTTATAATTTAAGATTTCAAAGTTGGACCCCCTCTGATCCCCAGGGGGTCGGTTGCGAAGGTCAAATTTGGTATCACTGAGTAGCTTATTTAAAAATATTTAACACGTATGTTTTCGTTTTTCAATCTCTTATGTATTTCTCGAGTTATTCGACCGTTTCCAGACTTTTTGGACACCCTGTATATGTAATATAATATTATTTGTACTATATTCTTGATGTCATTCTAAGGCCAACTATAATTTTTTTTGATCAAAACAAAAATATTTATTAATAGTAAAGAGTTCCAAACTTTGAAACTAATAAAGACCTATCCAAGATTCCATAAACCAGAAATATCTAAATTTAAATTGAAAATAAGTTTTCTAATTTTTTTTGTTTAGTCGAACTAAACTAAAATAAAGGTATATGAAGCTTACCTTTGAGATGGATTTAAACGTAGTTGTTCTAGGCATCTTCCCAACACTAACAAGGATGTATTGATGCATCCAGCTTCTTTTAAACGCATTCCAGTAGTCTGAGATTTAGCAGCTCGTTCAGACCCAGCCAAATCGCAAAATGATAATCTGGTAAAATAAACAGAAACATGATGACAGAAAAAAAAGTTAAGCACTTTTATGAAAGTCGACAAAATTTATATGGCAGAGAATTACATAAAAGTATACTAGCTTAGTAATTATTTCCTTTAAAAAAGTGGTTCGATTCAAAACCTTTAAATTTAACTATGTTGGCATGGTTGTTTTAATCACAGCTAACAAAAGACACATGCTGTGATATTTCTATGCCTCTTATGTTATCAAGATAGGCTGAAAAGCAGTTAAATTAGAAGAGTTCTCACTAATTCATTGACTATGATTTTATCTTACACTTATCAATTTTTCTTATTGTAAATACAGGATGCACATTGTAAAAAAATATTTTGGCATTTAAATGTGTATTGACTGTTTTTACTTTATAGTTAATTATTTGATAAATTTGATAAATAGTTTTTTCATAAACTTCATAAGGCCTTTTTATACATTAACTAATTTTTAAAAAAGATCTTCATTATTATATCGATCTGCTGATTTGGCATTTTCAGCAAAAGTTCATCTTTTACATGTAGTTTAGTGATGGGCGATTCTGGAAATTTTGAGAATCGATTAAAATCGATATTGTATAAAGCAACATCGATCATAATAAGAATCGATTTCTCAATTCTAGAATCGATACTATAATCAATATTTCGATATTCAGGTTTACACAGAGAAGATCCAAATTACTAATTCCAAAACTTAGACAATCAGCAGGAACATAATTACCGCCTCCCACCCCCTATCACCATTTAGGGAGACATAGAATTAAGCTATTGCAGATTTTAGAGTCGGATAATAAGAATTTAAAATTTTAAAATGATTGTCACTTACACAAAAACTTTGACAAATTTGAGAGACACAATTCAACTAATAACAACACTGAGTAACTTGGCATTAACCCTTTAACGTTCATTGGTTTCTCCACGAAATCACAAAATTTTAATTCCGATACGCAACACTGACACCGGTATTTTTATCTAAAAATATCCCTTTTATTTTGTATGCGAAAAATCACGTTTTCTTATTTAGAAATATATTTGTTCTTAATTACCGGTGTCAATCATTTATTTCGACATCTTAACAATGAAAATGCTATGATCGTTAAAGGGTTAAACCGAGGATAAAGAGTGCCAAGAGCGTGTAACTAGGATGGGGAACAAGGAGTATAGACAAAAAAATTTTTTTTTTTCTAATGCCAACCAAATGTTACACAAGATAGTTCGGAAGAAGAAAAAAAATGCCCCATTCCCAAGGGGGCAGGTAAACCCCACTCTTGACGGAAGGGCGACCATAGCCCAAATGTATCTTTTGTCAAAGTTTCAAAATAAGGATTTACAATAAAATAGAGCGAGATTTGGACATTTTAAAAATTGCATGCATACTTTGAACGGCCCATTTAGTAAAGATTGGCGAGGAAGGAGGAGGGGGGGGGGACGAGGGATTAGAACGGATAAACTTGAAAAAAAAAAAAAAAAATCATTAACTAATAACACAAATAACTGAGCTCCTAAACAGAAATATAGTGTTTAACTTAGTGTTGAATTCATGGGGTAGCCTGAGGGGAACATGCACTCTTTGAAACAATAAAAAGTGGCAAGAGCATGTAACTAGGTGGAGAAAGGGGTAGTAACAGAAAAAAACGAGGAGATAAAAGCTTTATAACGATATGTTACATGAGATGGTGTGGAAGAAACAAAAAAAATGCCCCCCCCCCCACCCAGGGGGCAAGGTAAATCCCAAATGGACAGAAGGGCGGCCCTGGCCCAAATGTATCTTTTGTTGAGATTTCAAAATATGGATTTATAACAAAACAGAACGAGGATTAGACTTTTTTAAAATCGCAGTCATAATTTGAACGAACCTGTAAGTTAAGATTGGTGAGGAAAGGGGGGGGGGGGGGGGCAAACATTGGAAAAAAAAAAAAAAAAAAAAAAAAAAAAAAAAAAAAAAAAAAAAAAAGTGGCATTCTGAGAGTGCCGATAGAAGTGAAACCTTGGACAATTACGTGTGTATTTTTTAATCGTTAGGATATATAATTTTGAATCGTCAGGAAATACTTTTAAATGAATAAAAAAAAGTTTTTATAATATTAAAGAATATATTAATCTCTATAAAAAAAATTAAAAAAAACGCGCGATACCATATGTCCAGCTATTGTAGTTAACTCACTATAACTACTTTCTTACATTTTAAAACGCGATAAATACACCAACCAAAATTAGACCATACTATCGATACCTTAATCCTTATCCAAATAAATCATTTTGTATTAATGCCTGTTACAATATCTGTAGATTACTTTTTGAATTATTTAAATCAGAGATTCCATTCAAAAGATATTACGAATTTAAAGATGACAATCTAAAGAAATAATAGCACTGCTGGGTACTCGGTGGACAATAAGCTTAGGGATTACGTGTGCAATCAAACGATTGCAGGTTCGAACCCCAGTTTCGCCAATATGCAGAGTTTCCCCCAGGTTTAAAAAGGGGCAGGGCGCTACTGTCCTGAAAAGGGCACTTTTTACATTTTTCAGGGCACATTTTTGATTTTTAAGGGCACTTTTATAGAGTTGAATCTAGAATTTCTAAGTTAAAAGATCGTGCAAAAACAGAAATTTGATCAAAAAATCGAAAAGAAATAAAAAATTTCGTCAAAAAAATGAAAAAAAAAGGGCTAAAAAATCACGAAAAAATGACAAATTTCGTGAAAAGATCGCAAAAAATTGCTATTTTTGTTAAAAGACAACAAAAAATGGCAAATTTCTTCAAAAGATATTGTTTAACTATTGTTGAAAGGCTGTGTTTTTTTCAAATGCGGGGCAAGAAGGGTGCTATTTTTTGAATGAGTGACAAGAGGGGCGCTAGTTTCTGGATGAGGGGCAAGAGGGGCGGTATTTTTTAAACTAAAGGGCAGGAGGGACGGAGCGCCCCCCTGAAACCCTCTGGGGGGAAACTTTAAATATGTATCTATGTTTTTTTTTTTTTTTTTTTTTTTTTAAAAGAAGTTTGAAAAATTAAAATTTTAACACATTATGGGTCCGTAACGTGACCTGAAATGATGGGAGAAAATTTCTTATGCCAGATTTGTAATGTATGAAGCATAAGCTTTCAATAGACATATTGTATCAAGAAATGAGAAACTAGTTGGATGTGTCAATCCCAAAACTTTCTTCTATCTCATAAGTACATTTTAATATTTAAAAAAAAAAAAAAAAAAAAAAAAAAAAAAAAAAAAAAAACGTGGTGATCCCAAAGTTACCCACTATTGAATTTCCTCGAACATTTGACCTAGTCTAATGAGATTCTGGTATCTGAAAAGCCTAAAACGCAAAATTTAATTAATATTCTGTGAAAATGAGCTTAGTAGTGCCTCATGTTGGGTAATTTATACTAAAACCTAATAAGCATATATTTATGTCAAGACCTAACAGAATCCGAAATGTGATGGAATTTTGTCCACTAGTTCTTGAGATATAGTTATAACAAAAAATTTGAAAAACGTAGCACAGCAACACCATATCTTGGACAATTTATGCCAAAACGTAAAAAAGCATCTAATTATGTTGTGGTGTAAAAGAATCTGAAGTTTGATGAAATTCTGTGCAGTAGTTCTTGAGCTATAGCTAGTTTAAAAAAAACGTGTAAAATATAGCACAGCAGCACCATCAGTCAGGGATGAAAGTGCGCTAAAGCCATTTTGTAGCAGCTTTGGAGCAGCAAAAATCGAATTTTGGAGCAGTAAAATCTGTTTTTGTAGCAGTAAAAATCAGATTTTGTAGCAGTAAATATCTGATTTTGTAGCAGCAAAAATATATATATATATATATATATATATAAAATAATAGAAATAATAATAACATTTTAGCAATAAAAGCTGTTTAAGGAGCAGATTGAAATTCTAATGCTAATAAACTCTTAACAATTAGATTAATTGCTATCTTGAAAAATATTTTTACATTTGAAAGAATAAATACTCAGATTAAATTTCTCCACACATCTCAGACCTTTTAATAAAATTTGCAGTTTTTTGTGATCTTTTAACATAATTCACAAACTTTTGACCCTGTCTGTGCGGTTTTTTTAAAAACTAGATTTGCGGGGTTTTTTACGACCTTTTGATGAAATTTGTACATTTTCTGAGATCTTTTGACGAAATTTATGGATTTTACAATCCTTTTGATGAAATTTTCGTTTTTTTATTATTACTAGCAAGGGAGACCGAGCTTAGCTCGGACAAAATTAACTTTGTGTTCAACTCGATATAGTATTTTCACTGTATCATTAACTCTGTATTATTACTGTAAAACATGTTTATAATAGTATTATTTAGAAAAACAATCAATAAGAAAACTATGTTTTTATGCGCATATTTATAAATTTTATTTTATTTTAAATTTTACAACGAAAGGACATCGATCTAAATCACTTTTTTGGCTCGACTCTGATTGGTTTAACCATGCATCTCGAATCCTCTTAAGAATGTATAAAAAAATTCTTTACATTCTGAAAGACAATATATTTTGCTAGATATAGCCAAATTTGGAGGCATTCTTTCATTTGGCTCCAAATACGTGTTTTGGTTTTCGTAATTTTTATAGTCGATTTTTTGGCCATATGTCGCCAATATTTTGTCAAATATCACCAAGTTATTGGCTTTTGCCATATTCTCGTGACCCTGACCCGTATTACCCAAAATGAGCCACTAATCAAATTTGATCAAGCATGTGACATAGCTCAATCGTCTTCAGGTAATCAAAAACAGTAGAATATAAAATTGAATCAAAATCGTTCAAGCCATTTTTTAGGTAAAATTAGCTTGGTAGCATTCAGCAATGAAGCGAAATGACCCACTAATATAATTTTGTTTAACATGCGACTCAGCCCAATAGTCTTCTCGTGACAAAAAACGTTTTATTTCAAAATTTAGGTAAAATTGATTGAGTCGTTATTGTACATAATTAGAATGACCCTAGCTCATTAAGACCCAAAATGACCCACTAATAGAATTTTCGCGAGCATGTGTCCAAGCCAAATGGTTTTCTCTTGCTCAAAAACAATATAATACAAAGTATAGTCAAAATGGTGAGTACCATTTTCTATATAAAATTAGCATGACCCATCATGACCAACAAATGACCCTTATAATCGAAATCTCTTAAATGTGTGGCCTAGCTCTTTAGTTTTAGCATGCCGAAAAACATTAGATACAAAATTTAGATAAAATCGATTGAGCTGTTTTTTAGATATAGTTGGTTTGACCCTGACCCCTTATAATCCAAAATGACCCATTGATCGAATTTTCACAAAAATCTGTCCTAACCCAATGATTTTCTTGTGACCGAAAACGATAAAATTTAATCAAAATTGCGCGAAACGTTGTCAAGATAAAATTAGAATGACCCAAAAGTGGCCCACCAATCGAAATTTCTCGAACATGTGACCTACCCCAATGATTTTCTCATGCCAAAAATATGTTGTATACAAAATTTCGTTAAAATCGACCCACCCATTCTTTAGATATAGCTTGACCTGGACCCATTAAGACCCACAAATGACCCTTATAATCGAAAGCTCTCGAATATGTGACTTAGTCCATTAGTTTTCTCGTTTCTAAAAATTGTTACATACAGAATTTCGTTAAAATTGATCCTGCCGTTCTTTAATTATACATAGCTTGACCCAGACCCTTTACAGGGCTCCCAACACATTTTATGTCGCAAAAAGGGGGAAAGGGGACCATTTTTCTTTAAAAAGGGAACTTTTGGGGACCATTTTTTTAAAAAAAGGGGACTTTGGTGGACCATTTTTTTAAAAAAGGGGGACTTTGGGGGACCATTTTTTTAAAAAAAAGGGGACTTTGGGGGATCATTTTTTTTAAAAAGGGGACCTTGGGAGACCATTTATTTTCATTAAAAATGTTAGCAATTTTTTTTTTTTTAGCATTACAGTAAACATGTTAGTTAACTTTATAAGGATATCATTAAACAATTTCAAATATTGTTGCAGAAATTGTCAATTATATTTTAATACAATTAAATATTCTACTGCAAGAAGTGAAAAAGTAGTATAACATTTACCTTGAAAATTTTCTATTAAAAGAGCCTGTACTTGTAATTCAAAGTCTTGATTTTTTTAATATTTACAATAGCAAACTGATTTTCATTAAAATAAAAAGTAATCTTAGCTAAAATGTATCTAACAAATTTATTATCAGAATATATTTAGCCTTTAAGTATTTAAGGCAAAAATTTCTTGAAATAAAAAACAATCTGTTCAAAAATATCACAATTATGTAAATATCAAATACTTACATAAAAAAAAAGAAGAAGAAGCGTTTATAAAATAACTATATACAAAACAACAAGCAATTCCAAAATGTTACTGAAAAACTATGATTCTTCTGACAATAAATATATATAGAGAGAGAGGGAGGAAAAAAATAGTGTGTTTTGTCAGTCTGTCACGGAAAAAAACATCAAAAATTTCGATAAATAATCACCCTCCCTCCACCCAAAAAAAAAAAAAAAAAAAAAAAAACAATAATAATCGCAGAAAAAATTGCTAATTCTGTTAAAAGATCCTGGGGGGGGGGGGGGGGACAAATTTTGCAAAAAAATGTGGAGAGAAGAAAAAAAAAATCCGAAAATTTCAAGATCGAAAAAAAAACCCCTTGTTTTCTTATTGCATTCAAAGTTCTTCTCAAAGAAACAAAACAAACATATCAACCTCGTCAAATGTGCGCGTTAAGGTTAAAAGGCCATGTGCCACTGGATTGATCATTCTGTTAGATAAAGAGCAGGTGTTAATAGAGTCATTATCAAGTGTGTTTATCTTTTACTTCAATCAAAAGAAAACCAACTTTCATGTTTGTTTCTTTTGTTATTATAAATATGTACTTGAGTGATTTTATTAGAATTAGAATATATGAAGCTTCAAATAAACATATCACGTCATCTTTTTTTTTTTTTTTTTTTTTTTTTTTTTTTTTTTTAAATGCCGTTTTTTAACTTTTCAGTTTTTGTAACAATTAAAATCTTTAATTAACCGTCAATCATTATGTAAAATTATACCAGAATATATCGATATACAATGTCTAGTTAGTTAAAAGAATTTAACTGCATTTGATAAAATTTAAAGTTAATAAAATTGAAATTGACAAAATGTCCGGAATTTGAATGCCCGGAGTTTTGAGGTTCAAATGCACAGAACAAAGTCTTAAAAATCTGATATCCAAAATTCGGAAATCAAACAAAGTCCGGACGTTTTGCTAACTATTTTTATTATTATCTTTTAAAATATACATTTAAAAAAAAACATTTTAAATTAGGAATTTTTAAAACCGGACCTAAAACCTCTCTACTCTTAAAATTATTTTTAAACAATAAAGATATTCATACTTTTTTCATACCACATGTCTGGTTTCGGTAAAATGATCTTACGATCTGTTCTTCCGTAATGCCCGCGACAGGGGTGATTCTGGATGATTTTTTTTTTTTTTTTCGGAAATTCGCATCGCATTTTCGGAAATATGCGGGGGGGGGGGGTCGTGAGTCCCTCCCCCTCCAGCGATCTTCGGACAAAATCGGCGTTTTCCCGCTATCTTCAGACGAAAGCAGCAATATTTTAGCAAAATCGGCGGTTTTTCCGCGATCTTTTGACGAAATCGGCGTTTTTCCATGTTTTTTAAAATGAAATCATCGTTTTTTCGACGATCTTTAGACAAAATTTGCATTTTTACGCGATTTTTTCTCGAAAACGTCGTTTTATTTCCGCGATCTTTTGACGAAATTGTCGTTTTTCTCTGATCTTTTGATGAAATCGGCGTATTTTTTCAAATATTCTTTTGGCAAAATATTTTTAAGCGATCTTTTATCGAAAACGGCGGTTTTTCCCGCGATCTTATAACGAAATCGGCGTTATATCCGCAATCTTTAGACAAAATCGGCATTTTCCCGCGGTCTTCAGAAGAAATCAGCGTTTTATCTGCGATATTTAATGAAATTGCCGTTTTTTCCGCGATCCGCACAGGAAATTCACGTTTTTTATCGATCTTTTGACAAAGTTAGTGTACAAAAACATTGACGAAATCGTCGTTTTTCCACGAAATACTGACGAAATGTATGCTATTTCGGCGATCCTTTTACGAAATTTGCATTTCTACGTAATTGTTTTTTCCGCGCGCACAACCGTACAAGTTGGCAACTATGCGGAACTGATAACCCAATTTCAAATTTTCGGAAGAGGATGCCTTAAATTTTCAGAAATTTCGGACGAGAATCACCCCTGGCCCGCAATGCGATCCAGTGTTGAATTCATGGAGGGGGGGGGGGGGTATTCCTGCTCAGAGCAATGAAATTTCCCCTACTGACAAATTTGAGTTCATGTACTGAAATTCGTTTATAGAATAAAAGAGGAAGGTTATCACCGAAAAATCGAAATTGGTGAAGCAGCGCAAAATAACTGACACGTTCAGTGTAAAATGCACAAAGAAAAATTAAGGCTGCGAGCGAACTGCGAGCGAACAGCACTACTTTTTATTGCACTAACAGAGCAATAAATCTATCTTTGTTTCCGAACGGAACAAAGGTGAAACCTCTTTAAAAGATTTTTGAGGGATTGACCCTACCAAATTGAGAAAGGAAGGGAAAGTTTTATCTACCCCATCTTCAGTCGTAAAGCTGTCAACTGATTTCGAGTTCGATTTCTCTCTTGAAGTTCAAAATTTCACTGAAAAAGCAATTTATACATCAAAGCGCCGACACGAAAGATAAAAAAATAGCGACGCCTGACCGCAAGAAGTTAGTGCTATGTGTCTGGTCCTTAAGTTTGTTATCTAAAATTTGAGGAATTGGCTAGTTTTTATTTACTTTATATATAAACCCTAAAATACTTATTTTTGTTTTATTATTTTTAAGAGTTATCTTTTTGATTGGTTGTTGAGTTCAAAACCTAATAGCAGACAGCTATAACTTAGCGAACATACCATTTTTTGGGAGAAAATGTGAATGTTTTTCCACACCCCCTAAAGAAAAACAGATAAACGCAACTCCAATGTTTTTTTTTTTTTTTTTTTTTTTTTTTTCGAGATAGGTGAAAAAATAAATCTGAAAGCAATGTATCTAGAAAAGTTTAATTTCCTACTCTTATAGAATTATTATAGTTAGAAAATAATATATATTTTTAAATCATGAAATTAATAAATCTTGATTATAATTTTAAAAGAATGAAAACGGAATTTCGCTAAAGTAAAAAAGTTATTTCGAAAAAATTAATAAGGTATCCCTTTGTCTCTCTCCAGAGGGGTATCCTACATCTTACGATGCAAATATGGAAAAAGAAAGTGCGATCGGCATAGTTTATTTTGTTAATCTAAGGAACATGCTTGTCAAATTACAATATTTAGTATATACTTACTTTTTCTTCTGTTTTTTTCCTCTCTTTCACATTTTTTTTCTTTTTCATCAGCAATAAGAATCCATGAGACTAATTAATTCAATAGCAGCCTATTGTTACTGAAATAAAGTACTTTTAAAAAGTAAAAGCACCTGCGAACGAGTCACGTGAACACACTGGGATGAAACGATAACGATTCCAATCTCAAGAAAAGGGGGATTAATGAAATCACAATATGATGAGTGGCTGGTTCCATTTGACTTCAAAACGCTAATTGATTGCTTAATAGGGAGGGGGTGGAAGTGTTCTTTACTTTATTTTCATGCCTTAAAGAATGTGTGAATTTAGACATTGAAGGAGCATGAAACATCAGCATGCACCACAATTTTGCCGTTTTCTAAAATAAAAAAATAAATAAATAAATAAATAAAAAATATTTCTTTTGTTTTCTAAATGAACAATTTCTTCATTTTTTAGTCATTGAACGCGGACTAAGCGGACCAAAACACATAAAAGCGGACCAATGCGGACCTTTTTCTAAAAAGCGGACTTTGGCGGGAAAAAGGGGACCATTTGGGAGCCCTGCCTTTATGATCCAAAATGACCCATTAATCGAAATTTTTCGAACATGTAACCTAGTCCAATGATTTTATCGTGCCAAAAAAATGTTGCATACAAAATTTCATTAAAATCGATCCGCCTGTTCTTTAGATATAGTTTGACCATGACCCATTATGACCCACAAATGACCCTCATAGTCGAAATCTCTCAAACATGTGATTTAGCCCATTAGTTTTCTCATGTCAAAAAACTGCCACATACAAAATTTCGTTATAATCCATCACGCCGTTCTTTAAATATAAATAGCTTGACCCAGACTCTTAATGACCCAAAATGACCCATTAATCGAAATTTTTCGAACATGTAACCTAGCCCAATGATTTTATCGTGCCAAAAAAATTTTGTATACAAAATTTCGTTAAAATCGATCCACCTGTTCTTTAGATATAGGTTGACCATGACCCATTATGACCCATCATGACCCACAAATGACCCTCATAGTCAAAATCTCTCAAACATGTGATTTAGCCCATTAGTTTTCTCATGTCAAAAAACTGTCACATACAAAATTTCGTTATAATCCATCACGCCATTCTTTAAATATAAATAGCTTGACCCGGACTCTTAATGACCCAAAATGACCCATTAATCGAAATTTTTCAAACATGTAACCTAGTCCAATGATTTTAACGTGCCAAAAAAATGTTGCATACAAAATTTCGTTAAAATCGATCCACCTGTTCTTTAGATATAGGTTGACCATGACCCATTATGACCCACAAATGACCCTCATAGTCGAAATCTCTCAAACATGTGATTTAGCCCATTAGTTTTCTCATGTCAAAAACTGTTACATACAAAATTTCGTTATAATCCATCACGCCGTTCTTTAAATATAAATAGCTTGACCCAGACTCTTAATGACCCAATATGACCCATTGAAATTTTTTCTCGAACATGTAACCTAGCCCAATGTTTTTCTCGTGCCCGAAAACCATAAAATGCAATTTTTAGTCAAAATTGCGTGAGAAAATCGCTAGATAAAAATAGCATGACCCACAATGACCCCAAGAATGACCCACTTACCGAATTTTCTCGAACATGTTACCTAACCCAATGGTCTTCTTGTAATCCAAAACGATACAATATAAAATTTGGTCAAAATCGTTAGAGTCGTTTTTTAGATAAAAATGGCTTGACCCATAATGACCCACTAATCGAAATTTTTCGAACATGTGACCCAGCCCAATAGTTTTCTCGTGCCAAAAAACGATTGGATACAAAATTGCCTTAAAATCCATCCAGCCGTTCTCTAGATATAAATAGCTTGATCCTGACCCATTGTGACCCAAAATGACCCAGTAATCGAATTTTCCCGAACATGGGACCTAGCCCAATGGTCTTCTCGTGCCCGAAAATGGTAAAATCCAAATTTTTGCGAAAATCGTTAGAGCCGTTTTTGAGATAAAATTTACCCACACACACACACACAATTTTTGCTCGCATTATAATATAAGATTATTCCCACTTGATCTTTTAAAGAAATAAACTTCTTTTTTTTCCAAAATCTTTTGATCATTTTTTGATTATATTGTGTTCTTTTTATGACGAAGTTAAATATCATTTGACAAAATTCGCATGTTTTTTGGGATTTTTTTGATGAAATACGCTTGTTTTTCGGAATCTTTTAGAAAAATTTGCAGCCTTTTTTCGCCTTTTATTACAGAAATGAATGTTTTTTTTCGCCTTCTTTTACAGAAATGAACGTTTTTTCATGATCTTTTGACTGTGTTTTATTCTCTTTTTTTTATGATATTAACGATTCTTTAACAAAACTCACATTTTTCTCGCTATCCTTTGATGAAATTAGAGTGTTTTTCGTGATTTTTTGATAAAATTTGTGTGTTTTTCGCGATCTATAGTCAAAATTTGCATTATCTTTTGTCGAAATTCGCATCTTTTTCGCGATCTATTGATGAAATTCGAGTGCTTTTCACGATCTAATGGTGAAATTAGAGTGTTTTATGCAATATATTGACGAAATTCAAGTATTTTTTGCGATCTTTCGATAAAATTTTGCGTGTTTATTGCAATTTTTGACAAAATTTGCATGGTGTTTTTTTTTTGTGATCTTTTGACGAAATACGCTTGTTTGTCGGGATCCTTTAAAGAAGTTTGTGTTTTTAACCATTTGAAAAATGGTTGTTGTTTTCGGGAGAATGGACCCGATGATGTTACCACTTTTGAATGATGTTACCACTTTTGAATGATGTTACCACTTTTGAATTTAAATTAATTTCTTTACTTTTAGAAGAGTTTTTATTTGAATTTAAATTAAATTCTTTACTTTTAGAAGAATTTTTATTTGAATAGTAAATTAAAATGGTTAAAATCATTGTAATAAAGGAGAAAACTAACAAATTTAAAAATGGGTAGACGGAAATTAACAGATACGGAAAAAGCCGAAGCCAAAGAAATGAATGAACGTGAATATCGCATTCAATGATATTAAACACAATACGCGTACTTAAACAATCATAAAGTGATTTTTATTTCTTCTTTTGCTATTTAAAATAAAAATTTAGTCAACATGTATAAGTTGCTTATTAGTTTGGCGATTCGTATCATTTGGCGAAATTGGTCGACGGGATAACTGAGTAATACTGTATTTGGTTTGGCGCAAAAACGTCTTTCAATGCAGAAAATGATAAAATCAAAAGATTATTGAGCCGCTGAAAACCAATTACGTGTTGAAAGGCGATCACGAAAAAGGAAGCAATTTAATGCCGAACCGATTAATTGTAAAACATCATGTCGCCAGGGCGACCAATCCACTAGCCATGGCGTTTTACTATCGGTCGGTTCTAACCAGGAAAATTTGAGTGCCAATAGTGATTCTAACAAGCCGGAAAATGTTATAGCTATTACTCTTGATTTTCCACCACCTAAAAAGAAAACTAAAAAGCAATCGGCTTGGGAAAAACTGGGAAAAAACTTTTTTGATTCGATGTCTGATGGACCCATTCACAGATGCATGTGCTGCGATCGATTTTGGTTTAAAACCTCCATCACCAAAATTCTGCTCTGTAAAATCAAACAATATATGCCAAAGTCTTACAAGTATAACAGTATATGCCAAAGCTGTATTTTAATAATGATTACTTTTGCACCAACAATGTTAAATAGTTTGAAATGTTTCTTTCGTCGCCAACTTTTATGCTTGGCGACAATAGAGTGATATAACTTAAACGAACCGTACCTTCAAATTGCAGCATGTATAAAGTCATTTATAGCAGTGGCACGGATAATACACAATAAAACAACTGGTATTTAGCTTAAAATGATAGATGAATGTATCGAGTGAAACATTTTTCAAATGGTTGGGGTAATTTCTTAAATTACAATTTTTTTTTTATTTATTTATTTTTTTTTTTTCGTGATTTTTTCCAGAAACTAACGTTTTTTTCCCCACAATCTTTTGGCTGTGTTTTGTTCACTCTTTTTTCGATGATAATAACGATCCTTTAGCAAAACTCATGTTTTTTTTCGAGATTCTTTGATGAAATTCAAGTGTTTTTCGTGATTTTTCAATAAAATGTGCATGTTTTTCGCAATCTATAGACAAATTTTTCATAATCTATTAATGAAATTCGGGTGTTTTTTCCGATCTACTGGTTAAATTCAAATGACAAAATTAGCAATCCTTAGACAAAATTCATGTTTTATTTTTTCGAGATCCTTTGACAAAATTCGCGTGTTTTCCATGATTTTTTGATGAAATTCAAGCATTTTTCCCAATTTTTATGCAGATTTACGTTTTTTTCCTTCAGTGTTGGCCCGGGGAGGGACATCCCCCCCAGAGTAATGAAATGTCCCCCCCCCCCCCCGGAACTCTATCATGTCTCCCGCAGAGCGACAGCAGTTCCTCCCGGAGAAAAGTGAATTACATAATGTCTTCCTTCGACTGCGTTTTGTTCATTTTTTAACAAAATAGCATTTTTTTTTTTGCGATTGTTTGACAAACATGTAGCAGATTTTCGTACGTGCTTTCATTCTGCTTTCGGTTTTGTCGTCTATCGGCAGGATTCGTCGAGGAGCGAAATAATTTACCACAAACATGAGAAAGATACAGAACAGGAAGATACTTAATTTACAGAAAATATATACAATACAAAAGACAATGGCTATTCTGGGTGGAAATTTTTTTTTCCTAAATTCACATCGCATTTTCGGAAATCGGTGGCGGGGAAAGGGGGGGGGGGTCCGCAGGTTACCTCCCCCCCCCCCCCAAGGCCATAGATAGAAGTGATCTATAAGGGGGTGGGAGCTCAAGAGATTGTAGGGGGCTCATAATTTTTTTTCTTTTTTTTTCTGACACAGAAAGATAAATTAGCGCAAATTTACACTGTATAGGTACTATGTTTTTTATTAAACTGTTGTAATAACTTCATTTTATACTAAGAAAAGTATAGGATGATGAAAATATTGAGCGTATAACTGGTGCAAAATTAAACATCATGTTAGCTTCCTATGTACAAATAGGATGAGGGAGTGTTGAATTACTTATTTTAGATACGATTTCGTAATTCTACAAAACTGTAAAAGGATCACAAAACAAAATTAGATTTTTGAACACAATTTCATTTGAATTTTCGAAACAGAAATATATTTAATGACCTTGGAATCTTTTCCAGGGGGGGCTGAGCCGCCCATAGCGCCCCCTTAGCTACCCCCCCCCGGCGAGGTGGGTATCTGCGATATTTTAGCAAAATCTGCGATTTATTGCGATCTTTTGTCGAAATCAGCAATTTTTCCGCGACCTTTTGACGAAATCGGCGTTTTTCCGTGTTTTTTTTATGTAATCAGCGTTTTTTTCGACGATCTTTAGGGAAATTTACATTTTTAACCGATCTTCCCTCGAAAACGGTGTTTTATCCCCGCGATCTTTTGACGAAATCGGCGTTTTTTCCGTGATCTTTTGATGATCCGTGATGAAATCAGCATCCCCCCTCCCAATGATCTGACAAAATATTTTTAAGCGATATTTTATCGAAAACGGCGTTTTTTTCCGCGATCTTTTAACGAAATCGGAGCTATACCCGCAATATTTAGACGAAATTAACGTTTTCCCGCAGTCTTCAGACAAAATCAGCGTTTTATCTGCGATATTTGGTGAAATTGCCGTTTTTCGCGATCCGCAGAGGAAATTCGCGTTTTTTCAGCGATCTTTTGACAAAGTTCATTGACAAAATCGGCGTTTTTCCACGAAATATTGACGAAATGTGTGCTTTTTGGCGATCCTTTCACGAAATTTGCATTTCTCCACGCGCAAAACCGTACAAGTTGGCAACTATGTGGAACTGATAACCCAATTTCAAATTTTCGGAAGAGGATGCCTTAAATATTCGGAAATTTCGGACGAGAATAACCCCTGAAATAAGAGGCGAACTCCCATTAATTGGAAAGTTAATGGAATAAACACATTACGGCTGCTCTCATTCGTCTCCCCCAACGCGCGCACTGTACGTCACATGACGTTCCGCTCCGAACTCTGCGTCGGCTGCGATGAAAATGAACTAGGATACTCGCGGGAAAAACAACTTACGGTCGTTTGCGGAGTCACGATAAAACTCCACAAAACATCGCGTTTTTCATGACCGAATGCGCATGTTTTTGGAAATTTTTCGGCAAAATTTGTGCGTTTTTCGAGATTTTTTGCATTGTTTCTTTGTTTTTCGACGAAATTAATAGCCTGAAAAAATATTTGTTGTTGTTTCCTGGATCGACGAAATCGCGCTGAATTTCGTTTTGGCAGTTGTCAGCTATTTTTCTTCCTTAACACTCTGAAAATACATAATTCTAATTATATATATATCGTAATATTGTAAAATGGCATGGCTTACTATCTTATGTTTTGTTCCAACTTCCATTTTTCTTCTTTGCCGGCATTTTTTCCAATCTTCCGATCTTTTGTTTACATGTTCAAATCAATCGCTTATCTTTTCGATCGTCGCTGATGGGTACGTTCATCCAGGTTTTATCGTTCCGTTCGGTCGCAATTCGCAAGCATCGCGGATCGCAACTCGCAAGTGGCTATCTTGCATTTCTTCCATCGCAAGTCAGGAACGTGTTTGCTCAACTCGGAGGGGCGTATCCAGTTTCGGATTGCCGCTGCTATTTAAACCGGCGGAGATAGATTGTGCGGTGGATTTTGAAGCGATGTTATGTTTCAAGATAATTGACGTTAATGTCAATATGATATAGTTTCAGAAATGTTTTTTTTAATTCATCCAGTTTTTTTAAAGTTTTAATGTTAACATCTAGTCGCTTAGTCATGCCAAACCCATTGCTGGACATTTGATTGTGAAAAATGGTGTATCAACTTCGCCCGTGTTTCATTTATCAGCAGTCGTAACCCATTTGTGTTTTTAATCAAGTCTTCATATTTATGTGTGGATATTATTAGCTTCAGTTAAAAACTCTACGTTTTCTTAAAACTTTTCCATCGAAATAGTTGGTGTGCCATATCATGGGAATTCTTTCAGTACGTCGATAGAAGCCGTCCATAAGTGAGTCCGTTTTGTTTTCATTGCTATCCTAGTATTGTTATATGCCATGCCATGCCATTCAATAAGTAATATTATTTCATTACATAGAATGTTTTTAATTTAAATACAGATTTGAACTTATTCTCTATTTACATTTTGCCAGTTATATTTTCCATCTAAGTTTATACATATTTTTATTTAAACTTGAATATTATAATTTTTTAACTGAACTTGTTTCTGTTCACGTTATGTCTGTTATATTTTTCACCTGGATTTATACATGTTTTTTTATTTAAACTTGCACTTATTTTCGTTAATAAACGTTAGCCTTATTTTACTGAAAAACAGTTTCTTTAATGTCTTACATTACACTGTCACAATGTCACCAATACTTACTCTCTTAGGTCACCGTAGTTACACTGTTATAAGCTGCTAAATTTTATTTTGTTTTAGACGGTTCTTGTTACAGAACCGATCACGGGTTATGGGCCAGAAGCGAATACGCTTTTAAACCCTTTACGGCGGCCATAACCTAATTGGTGACATTTCAAAAATTTTTGACAGTTGTTTGTAGTATGCGGCCATTGGACCTCCGAGTCATTTTAGAGGGGGGGGCCGCAATATAAAATTTTTTTTTTGAAGGCTATATGTTTTTTTTCTTTCCTATTGATATGAAATACGAAAAGGTTTTTTTTGGATCATTTATAATAGAAATTTTTGTTGATGTACTATCTGATTACTAAGTACGTTATTTAAAATAAAAAAAAAAAAAAAATTTTTTTTTTTCTCCTTTTTCATGCAATACCTTCTGTTTAAATCATGGCCATGGCTAACATACAGGTGTGCATAACAAAACTGAATTCTCACAATTATGGAACTTGGGCAGCTGACGTTAAGTATCTACTATTAGATAAGAATGCGTGGAGCATAGTAAATGGCACTGAAAAGGCTCCTGATGAAAATGACTCTGTAGCGACAAAAGAATATAAATCCAGAGTCAGGTCTGCACTATCAATTGTATATTTAAATGTTGAGAATGAATTCCGGAGAATCATCGAAAATATCGACGACCCTCATGAAGCCTGGACTAAACTTAAATTGCATTTTCAGCCTGATAACCGGGCACGCCATATGCAATTATTTGGCGAAATTCTTTCCTGTAAGATACAACCTGAAGAGCCCGTCGATATGTTTGCAGCTCGCCTCCAAAGGCTTGCTGACCAACTGGCTGCAATAAATGAGCCAATCAAAGAAACTTACCTCACATTTCAATTGCTTAGATGGCTCCCGAAGAAGTTCGACAACATGGTGCAAGGGATTCTGCGATGGCCAGACGAACAGTTTACGTTCAAAAGTGTTCTTACAGAATTAGTCGCAGAGGAGTCCCGTATCAAACTACGAGAGGACGACAGAGTGGATGCCGTGCAGTCTCATTTCTCCAGAGCCCGTTCCTCAAAGAAGTGTTCCTTTAAGCCTAAGTTCAGAGGTCGGTGTCACAAATGTGGACGCATAGGACATTTACAGAGCCAGTGTAGAGTGCCTGATGTCACCCGCCAGGAATCCTGTCTTAGCTCTAGTTCCAGAAGTTCCATGATGCCTAGAGACTCCTCCAATTCCGGTTCCGTGGTGTACAGAGACTCTTCCAGTTCCAGAAATTCTTCTTTGTCCAGAGGTTCCTCCTTTTCCAGAAATTCATCGAAAGACTCTTCCGTATCCAGTCCTGTCCGTGCTCAGTCTGATGGTCATAGATCCAGAAAAGATGTGCCTCGCAACCGACGTCAACGTAAGACAACAGGCCAGGTAAATTACCTCATACAATCTAATCTGAGTAACCTAAAATGTGGTGGAGACGCCTGGGTCTTTGACACAGGTGCCTCCCACCATTTCTGTAAAGATAAAAGTTTATATGTTAAGTTCAAACCTTTAAAAAATGAGGAATTGGCTGTTGCAGTTGACGGTGCTACTTTCCCTATCGAGGGCACCGGTTTAGTGGATTTAAAAATAAATGGGGAAATGGTTCGCTTCGGCGATGTCATGTATTGTCCTAGTCTAAGACATAATTTAATTTCAGGTCCCAGACTTGATAAAATGGGTGCCAAGTTCAAAGGAGGTGAGGGAAGGGTCAAGGCATATCGGGATTCTGGCACACTTTTTCGTGCTTTTCTTAAAGATGGCATTTACTGCCTCCATCCAGATCCTAACCGTAATAATAGAAATAAAGACCCGAAAATTAACCGTAATCAAAATCCTAAAAAGGTACGTTTCCAAGCCTCAACCGTTCAAAAGGATGATTTTAAACTCTGGCATAGACGCCTTGGGCACATCAGTTCCACATTAATTGAACATACTCTAAAATGTAATGGCGTTAGGGGCTTACCACCCATTAAATGTAAAGACTTTGAATGTGAAACATGTAAAATTAATAAGCACAGACGAACATCATTCCGCCCAATAAACCAAATAAGATCTAAACGACCTCTAGAACTGCTACACACTGATCTGTGGGGTCCGACACAAATAACAGGGCGAAACGGGGAGAAGTATTTCCTAACTATAACAGACGACTTCTCTCGCAAAGTGTCAGTATACCCCTTATGCAGTAAAACACAGGTGTTTAAGGTATTTTCTAACCACGTAAAAAGAGCAGAAAGGTTTTTGGGCACCAAAGTAAAAGAAGTTCGTAGCGACAATGGGCGGGAATTCGATAATGAAGCATTCACCAAATTCTTTGAGGACAACGGCATAAAACACGAATTTACCAATGTGTATTCTCCGGAGCAAAATGGAGTTTCAGAACGTTTAAATCAAACAATAATGGACGGGGCTCGCTCAATACTCAATGAAAGTAAACTCAGTCTCAAATTCTGGCCAGAGGCCGTCTTATACATAGCATACACTCTTAACCGAATATGTCACAAAACCCAGAAAAAAAACTCCTTTCGAATATTATTGTGGTAATAAACCATCCATAAGACATTTACGACCTTTTGGTACGGTGGCATATGTGGGGGTACCTAAACAACTAAGAAATTCCAAATTCGATCCAAAGGCTAAAAAGGGTGTTTTAGTGGGTTACGCAATGTCTACAAAAGGCTACAGGGTATGGATTCCCGAAACCAATAAAATAATAGAGACAATAAATGTTAGGTTTGGTGACGAATCTGTATCCAGAAGTATCCACAAACACAGTGAACAAGGTCCAAGCTATTCAATAGGCACAAACCCATTTACAACTTCGGAGCAGCGCAACGGAAGCGATCTGGGACCCTCTTATATCCTAAATTCCGAACCACCTGAAATAGACCCTTTGATTGATCTTCAACCTGACAGATTTACTTCAGAAACACCACCTACTCAAAGTATTAGACCGAGTACCTCTAAATCTTCCGACTCTGCCTCCTCACACCCACCTGAGGGTGACAGTGACGAGGATGGCGAGGATTTTTCTAGAACTCTCAGGGAAGCTATCTGGTTCCGTAAGCCTGTAACCAGGCCTGACAAATCGAGAACCGACGTCTACTATTACGAGTTGGGTGAGACACAACGTCTAAGATCACTGAAGGAAGTAAGAGACTACTGTCATTCTAATGGTATAAAATTTGATCCGTCACTGTTCAGTTTTAAAGGAAGCAATAAGTCCCAAGGCATTGTAAAGTCCACTCCTAGTGCTAGCTCAAGTCCCAGTTACACACCTCCACACACCTCTTTCTCTGAAACTCATAAAACCAGTTCCTGACTAGAAGACTCCATACCTACCACATATAAGCAGGCATTAAAATCACCTCAGTGGGAACTCTGGAGACAAGCCATGCAGGAAGAGATGGATGTTATAAATAAAAGACATGTATGGGTATTAACATCTCTACCACCCAACACCGAACCACTAGGCTGCAGATGGGTATTCACCATCAAACGAGACGACAAGGGACGGGTTGCAAGATATAAAGCGAGACTTGTAGCACAAGGCTACAAACAAGTCAGGGGTGAAACGTACGATGAGACGTTTTCGCCCGTAGTCAATTTCAGTCTAATTCGCTTTTTCTTTGCAGCCCTTGTCTCATGTCTCGGATGGATCCACACTCAGTGTGATGTAAAAGGTGCCTATCTGTATGCCCCTCTTTCTGATAACATCTACATGAAACAACCATCAGGGTTCGAGGTAAAAGGTAAAGAGCATTTAGTCTGCAAACTCCAGAGGGCCCTTTATGGCCTCCACCAGAGTGGACGAGTATGGTTTTATGAATTACATAAGATTTTAATTTCTCTTGGTTTTAAAAAGTTAGAGTGGTGTAATTGCGTCTATTCGTTTTCTAATTATGTTGTTTTATTACTATATGTGGATGACTTTGTAATATTAAGTAACCATCAGAAACATATTAATGAAGTTTTAACCCTTTTAACAAAACATTTTGACATAAAAATCCTGGGGAGAACACGCAAACTACTTGGTGTTGAGTTTGAGGAGGATGAGAATGGCACTGTTTCAATTCATCAAAGGCAATATAGTGATGATATTTGTACAAGATTTAAAGAATTCAACTTTCCCATTACATCACTCCCTATAACTAAAGGTACTGTTTACTCCAAGTCACAATGTCCTCAAACCGAAGTAGAAACCCAGGAAATGTTACAATATCCATACAGAAGTGTTTTGGGCTGCCTTTCATTTTTAACAAGCAGGACACGTCCTGATATTTCGTACGCTGTAAATATCTTCAGCCAATTCCAGAGCAATCCTGGGATTGTTCACTGGAATGGTCTCCTGAAGCTTTTAGGGTATGTCCAAAGCACAAAACACTATAAACTGAGGTTACCTTGCAACCACATAAACCTAATAACTTATACCGACGCGGATTTCGCCGCTAATAGGGATGACAGGACATCAATGGGGGGACAACTACTAATGTTAGACAAAGCTCCTATCATGTGGAGAGCCTTTAAACAAAAATCTGTCTGTTTGTCTACTATGGAATCAGAATTTGTGGCTTTAACAGAAGCAACTAAAGAGCTTCTATGGTTTAGTAGGATCATAACTGAATGTTATGACAAACATATTTTTACAGGTCCACAAGTTAAACCAACACTTTTAGTAGACAACATGGCCTCCATTGATTTTCTTAAATCTCCCATTGAAAATTACAGAACAAAACACATTGACGTAAAATTATTTTTTGTTAGAGACCTTTTAAACCAAGAGATTTTTAATGTTAAACACGTAGCCAGTAAATCTAATCTCTCAGACATTTTCACTAAACCTTTAACAAAGTTTGATCTTAAGAAATTTATTGATGTAATTTTTAGTTATAAGTAATTTATATATATACATAATATTTAAATGCTATGAAAAAAAAAGAAACTCCTCCTCCTTTGAACTGGTGTCAAGCATTAAGATGCTTGTTTAACTTTTCATGTTAAACCTTGAAGTTTAGCTTTTTTTTAAAACTGAAATTTTTGTGTATTTCAGTACTTTTCTTTTGAAGAAAAATGTTTGAATATGTAATTATACTCTTGTTATTTCATATTTGTTTCATGTGCATACGTTTCATAATATCTTTTCATAGGTTTTGATATACCCTCATTTCCAACATCATTGAGTGTTCTGATCACAGGAAGGCCTGTCGCGGGCATCGTTCTTTTTAAGTCTGTAAGTCCCTGTTTTTGTATAATGGAAATGTCACATAGGTCCCGTCCGTGGTGTTGAAAATCGAGTTGTATTTTTTTTTTGCATATGTAAATATGAAAATTTTTTCTTCTCGTTTTAAGAGCATATATAACAAGTTTTTTTTTATATTTAAATTGGCCAAATCATTTGCAAATGTATATCGTTTCAAAAGCTTAAGCATATTCTTTATTGTGTTGTCTTTCACGTGAGCGCTCACAGTCATTTAACTATGTCACTAACATAATCATAATTCATAATCGTTATCATGATCATGATCATTGTTGTTCTCATTATTGAAATTTTCTCATTTGCATAACATGTATCTTTCATATATTATCAAAGTATTTTCATACTGTAATTCATGTATATTTATTCTTTATATTATCCTGAATTTGCGTTTATGTGATAATCATTCTCTTTCAGAATAAATATGCAAATGTATAATTGTTTAAAATTCATTCGAATATTGTTACAAGTCAAGACCAAAGGAAAAATCATCATATTAAATTGTTTATGTAAAGGTAACTCGTAGTCACTTGCACGTGACGAGGTAATTGTAATTATCTTTCACGGTTTTTTCAGGAAAATGTTATCTTTATAGACTGTTACTATTGAACTGTATTCGACGTGAAAAAAAAACTTTTCGTTAGAGTTACAATTGTAACTGAACTTTCATGAGATGAAAAAAATTGTTAATCTATTTGTTATATAATTTTTAAAAAAAAAAAATTGTTGAATATTGTTATTAACATTATTGGAAATTGATGTTTTTGATTAACACTGTTGAAGTTATTGAATTTGTTGCATTTATACTTGTTAATGTTAAGTTTCTGTTTTACTGGCAACTATCGAAGTGTGATAGTTTATATTCTAATGTTTCACATTAATATATATATATATATAATTTACAATATCTGTTGATTATCCATTTTATTTTTAAGTACGAGTGTTAAGGGGGGGGGCGATTGTCAGCTATTTTTCTTCCTTAACACTCTGAAAATACATAATTCTAATTATATATATATCGTAATATTGTAAAATGGCATGGCTTACTATCTTATGTTTTGTTCCAACTTCCATTTTTCTTCTTTGCCGGCATTTTTTCCAATCTTCCGATCTTTTGTTTACATGTTCAAATCAATCGCTTATCTTTTCGATCGTCGCTGATGGGTACGTTCATCCAGGTTTTATCGTTCCGTTCGGTCGCAATTCGCAAGCATCGCGGATCGCAACTCGCAAGTGGCTATCTTGCATTTCTTCCATCGCAAGTCAGGAACGTGTTTGCTCAACTCGGAGGGGCGTATCCAGTTTCGGATTGCCGCTGCTATTTAAACCGGCAGAGATAGATTGTGCGGTGGATTTTGAAGCGATGTTATGTTTCAAGATAATTGACGTTAATGTCAATATGATATAGTTTCAGAAATGTTTTTTTTAATTCATCCAGTTTTTTTAAAGTTTTAATGTTAACATCTAGTCGCTTAGTCATGCCAAACCCATTGCTGGAGATTTGATTGTGAAAAATGGTGTATCAACTTCGCCCGTGTTTCATTTATCAGCAGTCGTAACCCATTTGTGTTTTTAATCAAGTCTTCATATTTATGTGTGGATATTATTAGCTTCAGTTAAAAACTCTACGTTTTCTTAAAACTTTTCCATCGAAATAGTTGGTGTGCCATATCATGGGAATTCTTTCAGTACGTCGATAGAAGCCGTCCATAAGTGAGTCCGTTTTGTTTTCATTGCTATCCTAGTATTGTTATATGCCATGCCATGCCATTCAATAAGTAATATTATTTCATTACATAGAATGTTTTTAATTTAAATACAGATTTGAACTTATTCTCTATTTACATTTTGCCAGTTATATTTTCCATCTAAGTTTATACATATTTTTATTTAAACTTGAATATTATAATTTTTTAACTGAACTTGTTTCTGTTCACGTTATGTCTGTTATATTTTTCACCTGGATTTATACATGTTTTTTTATTTAAACTTGCACTTATTTTCGTTAATAAACGTTAGCCTTATTTTACTGAAAAACAGTTTCTTTAATGTCTTACATTACACTGTCACAATGTCACCAATACTTACTCTCTTAGGTCACCGTAGTTACACTGTTATAAGCTGCTAAATTTTATTTTGTTTTAGACGGTTCTTGTTACAGAACCGATCAGCAGTAAGTGCCTTTTGGCGCAGGTTTGTCGCAAAATTGAAAAAAATAGCTGTTTTGTAGCAATTTGGCGCAGAAAAGCGGTTTCGGCGCAGTCTGGCGCAATTGGCGCAGGTCTTACATCCCTGATCAGTTGAAGGGTTTATAACAAAACGTAATCATCGTGTGTCATTATGTTATATGTCATTTTGTAACAAAATCTGAAGTTTGATGAAATTCTGTGAGTTGGTTGTTGAGATATAGCTATCGGAAGAATCGCGCAAAATGCAGCATAGCTCACCACCTGTTGCACGGTTAATACCAAAATGTAATCAGCGCCTAATTATGTTATATATTCTAGTGTAACATAATCTAAAATTTGATGAATTTTTCTGCATTAGTTCTTGAGATATAGCTATCGCAAAAATCGTGCAAAATGTAGCATAGCAGCGCCACCTATAGGGCAGTTCACACCAAAACCTTATTAGCCGCTATGTATCTCAAGATATCGCGAAATCTGAAGTTTGGTGAAATTCTGTGCATTAGTTCTTGAGATATAGCTATCATGAAAATCATGAAAAACGTGGCATAGCAGCGCCACCTGCTGGCCAATTTACACCAAAACTTAATCAGCGTCTATGTATATCAAGGGATCAGAGAATCTGAAGTTTGGTGAAATTCTGTGCATTTGTTCTTGAGATATAGCAGTCTTGAAAATCATGGAAAACATAGTACAGCAGCGCCACCTGCAGGCCAATTTTCACCAAAAACAAATAGGCACTAATTCATATCAAGGTCTAACTGAATATAAAATTTTATTAAATTTCGAGCAGTAGTTCTTGAGATAGAGCGCCCACAAATTTTTTGTCACATACAGACAGACAGACTCACAGACAGACATTTTCTAAAAATAGTCAAAACGTGTTCAGGACCTTCTAAAACGTATAAATCCGTCGAAAACCGGAAGTCGAAAATTTTCATGAATCCAATACTTTCTTCTTGTAAAGATAGAAGAAAGTAACCCCCCCCCCCCCCAAAAGGTCCTATAGGGATAAATTGGAACTTTGAGCCGGGCGCAATTCTCTTCTCGCACGCCCCTGTTTCCATTTTAGCTTTATCTCAAGAACAAATGCTACTTACTTGATGCTAATTACATTTTGGTGGAAATCACTTAAGAGATGGCGCTGCTATACTGCATTATTCATGATTAACACAATAGCGTTATCTCAAGAACAAATTTTCATCAAAATTCAGATTCAGTAAATCTCTGGCATAGATTAGTGTTATTTGTCAGCTATTTTTCTTCCTTAACACTCTGAAAATACATAATTCTAATTATATATATATATCGTAATATTGTAAAATGGCATGGCTTACTATCTTATGTTTTGTTCCAACTTCCATTTTTCTTCTTTGCCGGCATTTTTCCAATCTTCCGATCTTTTGTTTACATGTTCAAATCAATCGCTTATCTTTTCGATCGTCGCTGATGGGTACGTTCATCCAGGTTTTATCGTTCCGTTCGGTCGCAATTCGCAAGCATCGCGGATCGCAACTCGCAAGTGGCTGTCTTGCATTTCTTCCATCGCAAGTCAGGAACGTGTTTGCTCAACTCGGAGGGGCGTATCCAGTTTCGGATTGCCGCTGCTATTTAAACCGGCGGAGATAGATTGTGCGGGGATTTTGAAGCGATGTTATGTTTCAAGATAGTTGACGTTAATGTCAATATGATATAGTTTCAGAAATGTTTTTTTAATTCACCCAGTTTTTAAAGTTTTAATGTTAACATCTAGTTGCTTAGTCATGCCAAACCCATTGCTGGACATTTGATTGTGAAAAATGGTGTATCAACTTCGCCCGTGTTTCATTTATCAGCAGTCGTAACCCATTTGTGTTTTTAATCAAGTCTTCATATTTATGTGTGGATATTATTAGCTTCAGTTAAAAACTCTACATTTTCTTAAAACTTTTCCATCGAAATAGTTGGTGTGCCATATCATGGGAATCCTTTCAGTACGTCAATAGCAGTCGTCCATAAGTGAGTCCGTTTTGTTTTCATTGCTATCCTAGTATTGTTATATGCCATGCCATGCCATTCAATAAGTAATATTATTTCATTACATAGAATGTTTTTAATTTAAATACAGATTTGAACTTATTTTTTGTTTACATTTTACCAGTTATATTTTCCATCTAAGGTTATACATATTTTATTTAAACTTGAATATTATTTCATGACATAGGATAATTTTAACTGAACTTGTTTCTATTCACGTTATGCCTGTTATATTTTTCACCTGGATTTATACATGTTTTTATTTAAACTTGCACTTATTTTTCGTTAATAAACGTTAGCCTTATTTTACTGAAAAACAGTTTCTTTAATGTCTTACATTACACTGTCACAATGTCACCAATACTTACTCTCTTAGGTCACCGTAGTTACACTGTTATAAGCTGCTAAATTTTATTTTGTTTTAGACGGTTCTTGTTACAGAACCGATCACGGGTTATGGGCCAGAAGCGAATACGCTTTTAAACCCTTTACGGCGGCCATAACCTAACTGGTGACATTTCAAAAATTTTTGACAGTTGTTTGTAGTATGCGGCCATTGGACCTCCGAGTCATTTTAGAGGGGGGGGCCGCAATATAAAATTTTTTTTTGAAGGCTATATGTTTTTTTTCTTTCCTATTGAGATGAAATGCAAAAAGGTTTTTTTTGGATCATTTATAATAGAAATTTTTGTACTATCTGACTACTAAGTACGTTATTTAAAAAACTAGTACTAGGTACGTTATTCTCCTTTTTTTTTTCATGTAATATCTTCTGTTT
This sequence comes from Maratus speculifer, assembly GCA_964019185.1. Taxonomy (NCBI): domain Eukaryota; kingdom Metazoa; phylum Arthropoda; class Arachnida; order Araneae; family Salticidae; genus Maratus; species Maratus speculifer. Next base: position 65,283,127 of record OZ025292.1, on the reverse strand, counting down.
AATGCATGGCCATGGCTAACATACAGGTGTGCATAACAAAACTGAATTCTCACAATTATGGAACTTGGGCAGCTGACGTTAAGTATCTACTATTAGATAAGAATGCGTGGAGCATAGTAAATGGCACTGAAAAGGCTCCTGATGAAAATGACTCTGTAGCGACAAAAGAATATAAATCCAGAGTCAGGTCTGCACTATCAATTGTATATTTAAATGTTGAGAATGAATTCCGGAGAATCATCGAAAATATCGACGACCCTCATGAAGCCTGGACTAAACTTAAATTGCATTTTCAGCCTGATAACCGGGCACGCCATATGCAATTATTTGGCGAAATTCTTTCCTGTAAGATACAACCTGAAGAGCCCGTCGATATGTTTGCAGCTCGCCTCCAAAGGCTTGCTGACCAACTGGCTGCAATAAATGAGCCAATCAAAGAAACTTACCTCACATTTCAATTGCTTAGATGGCTCCCGAAGAAGTTCGACAACATGGTGCAAGGGATTCTGCGATGGCCAGACGAACAGTTTACGTTCAAAAGTGTTCTTACAGAATTAGTCGCAGAGGAGTCCCGTATCAAACTACGAGAGGACGACAGAGTGGATGCCGTGCAGTCTCATTTCTCCAGAGCCCGTTCCTCAAAGAAGTGTTCCTTTAAGCCTAAGTTCAGAGGTCGGTGTCACAAATGTGGACGCATAGGACATTTACAGAGCCAGTGTAGAGTGCCTGATGTCACCCGCCAGGAATCCTGTCTTAGCTCTAGTTCCAGAAGTTCCATGATGCCTAGAGACTCCTCCAATTCCGGTTCCGTGGTGTACAGAGACTCTTCCAGTTCCAGAAATTCTTCTTTGTCCAGAGGTTCCTCCTTTTCCAGAAATTCATCGAAAGACTCTTCCGTATCCAGTCCTGTCCGTGCTCAGTCTGATGGTCATAGATCCAGAAAAGATGTGCCTCGCAACCGACGTCAACGTAAGACAACAGGCCAGGTAAATTACCTCATACAATCTAATCTGAGTAACCTAAAATGTGGTGGAGACGCCTGGGTCTTTGACACAGGTGCCTCCCACCATTTCTGTAAAGATAAAAGTTTATATGTTAAGTTTAAACCTTTAAAAAATGAGGAATTGGCTGTTGCAGTTGACGGTGCTACTTTCCCTATCGAGGGCACCGGTTTAGTGGATTTAAAAATAAATGGGGAAATGGTTCGCTTCGGCGACGTCATGTATTGTCCTAGTCTAAGACATAATTTAATTTCAGGTCCCAGACTTGATAAAATGGGTGCCAAGTTCAAAGGAGGTGAGGGAAGGGTCAAGGCATATCGGGATTCTGGCACACTTTTTCGTGCTTTTCTTAAAGATGGCATTTACTGCCTCAATCCAGATCCTAACCATAAAAATAGAAATAAAGACCCTAAAACTAACCGTAATCAAAATCCTAAAAAGGTACGTTTCCAAGCCTCAACCGTTCAAAAAGATGATTTTAAACCTTGGCATAGACGCCTTGGGCACATCAGTTCCACATTAATTGAACATACTCTAAAATGTAATGGCGTTAGGGGCTTACCACCCATTAAATGTAAAGACTTTGAATGTGAAACATGTAAAATTAATAAACACAGACGAACATCATTCCGCCCAATAAACCAAATAAGATCTAAACGACCTCTAGAACTGCTACACACTGATCTGTGGGGTCCGACACAAATAACAGGGCGAAACGGGGAGAAGTATTTCCTAACTATAACAGACGACTTCTCTCGCAAAGTGTCAGTATACCCCTTATGCAGTAAAACACAGGTGTTTAAGGTATTTTCTAACCACGTAAAAAGAGCAGAAAGGTTTTTGGGCACCAAAGTAAAAGAAGTTCGTAGCGACAATGGGCGGGAATTCGATAATGAAGCATTCACTAAATTCTTTGAGGACAATGGCATAAAACACGAATTTCCCAATGTATATTCTCCGGAGCAAAATGGAGTTTCAGAACGTTTAAATCAAACAATAATGGACGGGGCTCGCTCAATACTCAATGAAAGTAAACTCAGTCTCAAATTCTGGCCAGAAGCTGTCTTATACATCGCATACACTCTTAACCGAATATGTCACAAAACTCAGAAAAAAACTCCTTTCGAATATTATTGTGGTAATAAACCATCCATAAGACATTTACGACCTTTTGGTACGGTGGCATATGTGGGGGTACCTAAACAACTAAGAAATTCCAAATTCGATCCAAAGGCTAAAAAGGGTGTTTTAGTGGGTTACGCAATGTCTACAAAAGGCTACAGGGTATGGATTCCCGAAACCAATAAAATAATAGAGACAATAAATGTTAGGTTTGGTGACGAATCTGTATCCAGAAGTATCCACAAACACAGTGAACAAGGTCCAAGCTATTCAATAGGCACAAACCCATTTACAACTTCGGAGCAGCGCAACGGAAGCGATCTGGGACCCTCTTATATCCTAAATTCCGAACCACCTGAAATAGACCCTTTGATTGATCTTCAACCTGACAGATTTACTTCAGAAACACCACCCACTCAAAGTATTAGACCAAGTACCTCTAAATCTTCCGACTCTGCCTCCTCACACCCACCTGAGGGTGACAGTGACGAGGATGGCGAGGATTTTTCTAGAACTCTCAGGGAAGCTGTCTGGTTCCGTAAGCCTGTAACTAGGCCTGACAAATCGAGAACCGACGTCTACTATTACGAGTTGGGTGAGACACAACGTCTAAGATCACTGAAGGAAGTAAGAGATTACTGTCAATCTAATGGTATCAAATTTAATCCGTCACTGTTCAGTTTTAAAGGAAGCAATAAGTACGAAGGCATTGTAAAGTCCACTCCTAGTCCTAGCTCAAGTCCTAGTTACACACCTCCACACACTTCTTTCTCTGAAACTCATAAAACCAGTTCCTGACTAGAAGACCCCATACCTACCACATATAAGCAGGCATTAAAATCACCTCAGTGGGAACTCTGGAGACAGGCAATGAAGGAAGAGATGGATGTTATAAATAAAAGACAAGTATGGGTATTAACATCTCTGCCACCCAACACCGAACCACTAGGCTGCAGATGGGTATTCACCATCAAACGAGACGACAAGGGACGGGTTGCAAGGTATAAAGCGAGACTTGTAGCACAAGGCTACAAACAAGTCAGGGGTGAAACGTACGATGAGACGTTTTCGCCCGTAGTCAATTTCAGTCTAATTCGCTTTTTCTTTGCAGCCCTTGTCTCATGTCTCGGATGGATCCACACTCAGTGTGATGTAAAAGGTGCCTATCTGTATGCCCCTCTTTCTGATAACATCTACATGAAACAACCATCAGGGTTCGAGGTAAAAGGTAAAGAGCATTTAGTCTGCAAACTCCAGAGGGCCCTTTATGGCCTCCACCAGAGTGGACGAGTATGGTTTTATGAATTACATAAGATTTTAATTTCTCTTGGTTTTAAAAAGTTAGAGTGGTGTAATTGCGTCTATTCGTTTTCTAATTATGTTGTTTTATTACTATATGTGGATGACTTTGTAATATTAAGTAACCATCAGAAACATATTAATGAAGTTTTAACCCTTTTAACAAAACATTTTGACATAAAAATCCTGGGGAGAACACGCAAACTACTTGGTGTTGAGTTTGAGGAGGATGAGAATGGCACTGTTTCAATTCATCAAAGGCAATATATTGATGATATTTGTACAAGATTTAAAGAATTCAACTTTCCCATTACATCACTCCCTATAACTAAAGGTACTGTTTACTCCAAGTCACAATGTCCTCAAACCGAAGCAGAAACCCAGGAAATGTTACAATATCCATACAGAAGTGTTTTGGGCTGCCTTTCATTTTTAACAAGCAGGACACGTCCTGATATTTCGTACGCTGTAAATATCTTCAGCCAATTCCAGAGCAATCCTGGGATTGTTCACTGGAATGGTCTCCTGAAGCTTTTAGGGTATGTCCAAAGCACAAAACACTATAAACTGAGGTTACCTTGCAACCACATAAACCTAATAACTTACACCGACGCGGATTTCGCCGCTAATAGGGATGACAGGACATCAATGGGGGGACAACTACTAATGTTAGACAAAGCTCCTATCATGTGGAGAGCCTTTAAACAAAAATCTGTCTGTTTGTCTACTATGGAATCAGAATTTGTGGCTTTAACAGAAGCAACTAAAGAGCTTCTATGGTTTAGTAGGATCATAACTGAATGTTATGACAAACATATTTTTACAGGTCCACAAGTTAAACCAACACTTTTAGTAGACAACATGGCCTCCATTGATTTTCTTAAATCTCCCATTGAAAATTACAGAACGAAACACATTGACGTAAAATTATTTTTTGTTAGAGACCTTTTAAACCAAGAGATTTTTAATGTTAAACACGTAGCCAGTAAATCTAATCTCTCAGACATTTTCACTAAACCTTTAACAAAGTTTGATCTTAAAAAATTTATTGATGTAATTTTTAGTTATAAGTAATTTATATATATACATGATATTTAAATGCTATGAAAAAAAGAAACTCCTCCTCCTTTGAACTGGTGTCAAGCATTAAGATGCTTGTTTAACTTTTTATATTAAACCTTGAAGTTTAGCATTTTTTTAAACTGAAATTTTTGTATATTTCAGTACTTTTCTTTTGAAGAAAAATGTTTGAATATGTGATTATACTCTTGTTATTTCATATTTGTTTCGTATGCATACGTTTCATAATATCATTTCATAGGTGTTGAAAATTGAGTTGTATTTTTTTTTGCATATGTAAATATGAAAATTTTTCTTCTCGTTTTAAGAGCATATATAACAAGTTTTTTTCATATTTAAATTGGCCAAATCATTTGCAAATGTATATCGTTTCAAAAGCTTAAGCATATTTTTTTTTGTGTTGTCTTTCACGTGAGCGCTCACAGTCATTTAACTATGTCACTAACATAATCGTTATCATGATCATGATCATTGTTGTTCTCATTATTGAAATTTTCTCATTTGCATAACATGTATCTTTCATATATTATCAAAGTATTTTCATACTGTAATTCATGTATATTTATTCTTTATATTATCCTGAATTTGCGTTTATGTGATAATCATTCTCTTTCAGAATAAATATGCAAATGTATAATTGTTTAAAATTCATTCGAATATTGTTACAAGTCAAGACCAAAGGAAAAATCATCATATTAAATTGTTTATGTAAAGGTAACTCGTAGTCACTTGCACGTGACGAGGTAATTGTAATTATCTTTCACGGTTTTTTCAGGAAAATGTTATCTTTATAGACTGCTACTATTGAACTGTATTCGACGTGAAAAAAAAACTTTTCGTTAGAGTTACAATTGTAACTGAACTTTCATGAGATGAAAAAAAATTGTTAATCTAGTTGTTATATAATTGTTAAAATTGTTGTTATTGTTGAATATTGTTATTAACATTATTGAAAATTGATGTTTTTGATTAACCCTGTTGAAGTTATTGAATTTGTTGCATTTATACTTGTTAATGTTAAGTTTCTGTTTTACTGGTAACTATCGAAGTGTGATAGTTTATATTCTAATGTTTCACATTAATCTATATATATATATATAATTTACAATATCTGTTGATTATCCATTTTATTTTTAAGTACGAGTGTTAAGGGGGGGGGCGATTGTCAGCTATTTTTCTTCCTTAACACTCTGAAAATACATAATTCTAATTATATATATATATCGTAATATTGTAAAATGGCATGGCTTACTATCTTATGTTTTGTTCCAACTTCCATTTTTCTTCTTTGCCGGCATTTTTCCAATCTTCCGATCTTTTGTTTACATGTTCAAATCAATCGCTTATCTTTTCGATCGTCGCTGATGGGTACGTTCATCCAGGTTTTATCGTTCCGTTCGGTCACAATTCGCAAGCATCGCGGATCGCAACTCGCAAGTGGCTGTCTTGCATTTCTTCCATCGCAAGTCAGGAACGTGTTTGCTCAACTCGGAGGGGCGTATCCAGTTTCGGATTGCCGCTGCTATTTAAACCGGCGGAGATAGATTGTGCGGGGATTTTGAAGCGATGTTATGTTTCAAGATAGTTGACGTTAATGTCAATATGATATAGTTTCAGAAATGTTTTTTTAATTCACCCAGTTTTTAAAGTTTTAATGTTAACATCTAGTTGCTTAGTCATGCCAAACCCATTGCTGGACATTTGATTGTGAAAAATGGTGTATCAACTTCGCCCGTGTTTCATTTATCAGCAGTCGTAACCCATTTGTGTTTTTAATCAAGTCTTCATATTTATGTGTGGATATTATTAGCTTCAGTTAAAAACTCTACATTTTCTTAAAACTTTTCCATCGAAATAGTTGGTGTGCCATATCATGGGAATCCTTTCAGTACGTCAATAGCAGTCGTCCATAAGTGAGTCCGTTTTGTTTTCATTGCTATCCTAGTATTGTTATATGCCATGCCATGCCATTCAATAAGTAATATTATTTCATTACATAGAATGTTTTTAATTTAAATACAGATTTGAACTTATTTTTTGTTTACATTTTACCAGTTATATTTTCCATCTAAGGTTATACATATTTTATTTAAACTTGAATATTATTTCATGACATAGGATAATTTTAACTGAACTTGTTTCTATTCACGTTATGCCTGTTATATTTTTCACCTGGATTTATACATGTTTTTATTTAAACTTGCACTTATTTTTCGTTAATAAACGTTAGCCTTATTTTACTGAAAAACAGTTTCTTTAATGTCTTACATTACACTGTCACAATGTCACCAATACTTACTCTCTTAGGTCACCGTAGTTACACTGTTATAAGCTGCTAAATTTTATTTTGTTTTAGACGGTTCTTGTTACAGAACCGATCATTATTTAGTTCTTGGTGTAATTTGCCCTACAGGTGGCGCTGATATGCTGCATTTTTTATGATTTCGCAATAGCTGTATCTCGCGCTTTCATGGATTTTCATCAAAATTCAGATTCAGCTGGTACCTAAAAAAAATTGATCCTGATCAATTTTTGGTGTACATCACTCTTCAAAAAACGCTATTTTGCAGGGGGGGGGGGTGTCTGAGGTTTCTTTAATTCTTCTATCTTAGAAACTAATACACTGAAATTTTGGAATTGGCACATCCGTCTATTTTATTTTCGACTTTTGGAGGAAAATGAAAATTATATTACCTTCAGAGAAATCGATTAAAAATTTTAAAGTATCGATTAAATCGTGTTGGCCGTAGTAACGATTAAATCGATTTAAAAAATCGAAATCGCCCATTACTAATGTAGTTATAAAACTCACTGCAGTTTCTGGTCAAATTCACTAAACACTGAAAAATGAATCATTTGTTAGGTTGAGTCTGTTTGTCTATGTTCAAATGTATTCTGTTTGCAACCTAATGCAAAGAACACTGTAATCCTTATATATATTATAAATGTGAAAGTGTGTCCGAAAAATTGGAATGAACTTGGCTTCAAAACGGATGGATTAAAGTCTTTGAATCTTTGCATATAAATAGATTATAGGAGTGGAATGAACATAGGCTAATTTTTATTTATTTTATTCAAATATTTTCCTTAATAATTCAAAATTTAATTATTTTTCATACAAAATCAATAGGCATTTTTCAGGTAAAATTTAATCATTTTCCTTTCCTGTTGCCAAGAAAATAAAAAAACTGGAATAATAATTTTTCAGTGGCAATGAATTTTTAATAAAAAACCAAAAAACTATAATAAAATAATTTAAAAGAAAATAAATATGATGTCATGTTTGAAATAAAAATAAAAGGTGTATTTTTTATAATATATTTGTTTAGTTAATGGGAATTTTTGTGTAAAATATGGCGACATAAATTAAAAGTAAAAAGAATGAAAAAGAATTATATTTTTAATAAAATGGTTCACTTACGAAAATGTGACATCATAGTTGAAATAAAATAGGTACTTTATAGCAGTCGTTAAAAATACAAGGGGTATGAATATCAGTAGCTAATGGAGCGAGATAAATAATGACGTCATATTTAAAGTGAATTAGAAATATTTTTTACTTATATTAATTAAAAAGTTATAAGGTACATACAAATGAATATTTTTATTCAAAACTCATAATTATCAATGGAAGAAATTTTTTGTGGGGAAAAGGCGGAAAATAAAACTACTGATTAATATATTTTTGGCTCGATTTTTTAACCCTTTCGAACAAAGTTGAAAAGTTATTATGCTTTCGGTTTGTCTGTCTGTCTGGTCGCTTTCTAACTTTCGTAAATATACTCCGATTTCCATGAAATTTTTGGACGTTTTTAACGTTTACCTAGCACGAATACCTATTGAAAATAAAGTTTCTACCATGATTAGTTTATTTACAGGGATTGTCAAAAAATTTCCTTACATTACGGCATTATGGGGAAAATCGTTTTAGTTAAATTTAACGATGTTACACCCTGTGAAACATATTCAAATTTATATGCATTTACAAAGTGCACTAAAATATGCATTTTGTAAAGTATGTAGTGAAAAAGACACTTATTATTCATTTACAGGGTTAAACAGAAGAATTCCACTGCATAAGAATAAAAGGAGGAACAGGTTCCGACATATTTTAATTATGCTAAATGATTTCATGTATAATCAAATTGATACACGTTGCTGAGGCTTAATGTGAGTTATTTCATGCATAATACGAAGTACATAGCATTTTCAGGGACACACAAAAGATTTCAAATATTACATATTCTATTCGAAGTACTGTATATGATGGATGATGACTGTTGCATGGATGAAATGCATTTTGAATTATGGTATGTGCTTTTAAGTTTCGCTGAATGTATGCATATTAAATGGAGAGTATAAATGGTAATAGTATAAATAGTTAAATTTGGTTATGCAGGGTTACACAAAAAATCTCGGAAAGGTTACTGAATATGAGCGTGGTTTTTAAATAAAATATGCATTTTTATTTTGAACTGCATTTAGTAAACTAAGAAATGTTTGTAGTATATGTATAAAATGATATACAGGGTCCCGCAAAGAACTGTATACAAGGTTGCCTTCGGATGATAATTTCTGAAAATGTCATTTAGGTAGTAATAAGAAATATTTTTGTTTGAACTAAATTTTAGAAAGATACTTTCGTGTATTAAAGGCACTTGGAAAACTACAGGGCTGAACAAAAGAATTCAAGAATGTTTTTATCTATTAGTATTAATCGCGGAAAGGAAAATTTTAACAAGCAAACAAATTAGCAAATAGGGATTAAGAAGATTTTTACCATAAATTCGCGATAAAAAGTTAATTACACATGCTTTTCATCATCGAAATTTTTTGCTTGATTGATCAATTATTTCTTCTTTAAATGTTATGTGAACAAAGTCACGGGTAACTGCTATATAATATGAATTTTAAAATGTTTAGTTTTACTTAAAAGGCGATTGAAATAATCAAATAGAGATGTTAATAGTTAATTTTTATTTAAAATATTGTAGTACTTTAAAGCCTTAATCCAGGGAGGAGTAATTAGAATTAAGGCTTGAAAGTACTAAAATATTTTAATAAAATTAATTATTAATATCTATATTTGATTATTTTCATCTTTTAAGTAAAACTTAACATTTTAAAATTGATATTATACATATTTTTGTGTTTAAAACAAGGTGAAAATTGCCTTTTGCCAAATGTATTTATTTAAGAACACAGTAATTAACTTAGACAAAATGTCAGTCAGGATTGCAGAAAATTAAAGATATTTTTTCAACAAAACAGGTAAACAACACTCTTTCTCTTTATTTTATTAATCAACACAAGTGTTATTTCAAACTACTTCATACAGATTTCTCAAACAATGGTATATAAGGCAGAAAAATAGAAATGACAAACATTGGGATACTGTATAGTTTGGAATGAAAAATTTGTGTAATCATTTAATAGTTTTGATAATAACTTTGTATTTTCATAAAAATAGGCAGGCTGAAAAATATGTAAAAGACTGCTTTGATAGGAAAAAAAAGTTGCAAAAAAGAAAATTTGGTGGGATCAAAAATGATAATAATATAAAAAGTAAGTCTCCCTCTCTATCTACAGAAATCTTACGATATCAAATGCCAGATGTCCTTCCCCCCCTTTCCCTCCGTAAAATGATATTATGTACGCATTTATTCAATTTTCTCTCCTGTGATGAAAAGCTTTTGGCAGAATTAATTTTTTGTCTATTCTGATAAAAAAAAGAGTAGAGAAAAAAATAAATAAATAAATAACAGCACTAGCTAATGCCAGTGTAAAAAGGAAAAAAAAAATAAATAAATAAATAAAAATGTTGATCTGATTTCGAAACCAATTTTGAATATTTAAAATTTTATGTAACTTCCCTTTTTGATTTACAAATAAAGAAATAATTTTACCAAAGAATTCAAATATTCACTAGTCAAAATTATGCAAATAAAAAGAAATATAAACTAACCTGTTAACTTTTGCATATGACATATTTTCAGGATCAGGTATTCTAATCACTTTAACAGTAAATATACAGTGGCTGAAAGAAAAATAATAAATAAAATTGATATTTTGAAAAAAAAATAATAATAATAATGCTATCAAACACAATTTGTAATATATATATATATATATATATATATATATATATATATATATATATATATATATATATAATTGTTTTATTGATAAAATTTATTGGTGAATTTTGTCTACTTTTAATGGTATTATATATATATATTTATTTATTTTATTTTATTTTATTTTATTTTATTTTATTTTATTTTTTATACTTTATGATACTTTTTTATGAGATGGATAGAACATCATTTTGCAGCATGTGCAAACATTGGCACGAAAGCTAACAAAGTTTAATATATATAATTTAGAAAAATTGCAAAAATTATATGTGGAAGCTACATTAAAGAGAAGATAAGAATGGGAATTATAATGGCATTAGTACTGTTTAATGAGGAAAATAACTATTTTATCTATTACAAGAAAGGAAATTTATAAATAATAATTAAAACAAATAAGATTAAATACCTTCGACTGGACTGATAGTTTAATTTTGTAGATGCTATTCTTAAATTTTTCTGTCCAAAGCTTAACAGACTTAAAGCTTCATAACTATTTGACACACAAACTTCTTGAAGTCCTAAAATAAAGCATCAATCATCTTAGTTAAGTCATCATTAACCAATGATTTAAGCTGCCAGTAGCAAACTTTTAAGCTAAAAATTTATATAAAGTATTTCTCTCCATTTTTTTGTTGTTATTGTTGTTTGTTTGGTTTTATTTCCATAGCAAGAAACAGAAAATTTGACATACATATAAATAAAAACAACCATAGGAAAACATTTACTGTAAGAAAGCTTTACGTTATCTTGTACAAGAAACTTTAATTTACCAAATATGTGATTTTTTAACACTTTAAAAAAACACACTTATCTTTTCTTCATAACAATGAAAAAAAAAAAAAAAAAAAAAAAGACATTTTTAAAAACTAATGGGGCATACAGTTCTATAAATTCACTGCACTAAGTTTTCATTTCATAATACTGGCTGAATATTCTTTAAAAGTTTGTTTTACTGATAATTCACTAATTTTAATATGATTTATTAAAAAGGGCAACTGAAGGTATTGAATTTCATGATCCTCAAAACATTTAAGTGTTTGATACTTACAGGAGGATCAATTTAAAATAAACATTATTTTTCAAAATTTTACTATAATCCACCAAAAACATAAACAATCATGCTGCATTTATAGTCATTGTAATAATTTTATATTTTGAATTAAATGTTGCAATTTGCACCAGATGACATTGATAATTAGCAAGTAAAATGTTCTGCCATTGTGATCGAGCCATTAACAAAGTGCTTTTTTTTTTTTCAGATTATGGTTATACATATTTAACTTGTATATCAATCCATTATTATCACATAATAAAGCTTAGTGTTAATGATTAAATTAGTATTTTTATTATAGATTTGACATGTTAACAAATCAATCTTTATAGAATTTTTAATAGGGTGGGTAGAGTTTAATCCAAACTGATTTTTTTTTTTTTTTTTTTTTTTTTTTTTTTTTTTAGAATAAATTTAGTATTTTGTTTCTTTTTTCATAATTTCAGTGTTTCAAATATTTTTTAAATTTTAATACTTTATCTCAACAGTCAGTATAAAATATAGAAGGCCTACATTTTTGTTTGTAGGATGAAAATTAAGGTAGAGATAATGTTTTATTGGTCTAAGATGCTATAACTAAAATTACACAAGATTGAATACTTGAAAAAACTAGAAATAGTTCATTTCTCCTTTAAAATTTTTAAATCAAATTTCTGTTGAATAAGCAACAAATTATTTTTAACTAAAATGCTACAAAGCTTTATTGCTTACAAAATGCTTTACTGCAAAATAAAACCCACTATCTTGAACCTCACAAGAAATGTGAAATACAGAAGGGAGGGGGAGAGGGAGAAAATTGAGATAAAACTTGCATAAGACATTGTTTCATAAAAAAAGGACTTAAAAATAAATTCAGATAACTGAGCATTATGAATTAAACTTTTTTTTTTTTTTTTTAACTGTTACTTTCAGAGATGTATCAAGTGACTAAATATCAAATCATTAATAATTGTTCATGTAATGCTCTGAGAGAAAAATCAATAAATATCATATATAACAAGTATTTAAGAAAATTTTTGAATAGTCATAAGAAAGTACATTGTATTTGTAAAACTGCATCAAATATTTATTTGTAAAAATAATCTAAAGATTTTCTATGAAGATTTTCTTGCAGAGTAATGTAAAATTAAAAATAAGAAAATATGAAATTTTAAGCAAACATTTTCTATAAAAATCGTCTAAACTATGTACATACCCATACTTAAAAACATGAATGTATTTATTTTACAAACTTATAAATGGGAGTATTTAAAATATATTAAAGAATTACTTACTTAAAAAATTTAATAAATCTGCCAACAAAAGGAATTGATTGTTATCTATTAAAACTTATCAACTGATTTAGAGCTGACATAATTCTGCATAATGCAACTATTTCAGGCAAAAATATTTACTGATTAGTTTAGAAATATATTGATTTTAAAGATTATCTATAATAATAAAGAGAGAAGGATGTTTGTCTGTCAGCGCTGTTCTGAAGAGACTGCTGCACGCAGAGTTACAAAATTTGGAGGGAAGGTACTTTTTTACATGTAGTTTTGCACCTCGAAGCCCGATTTTCGATTTTTTATTTAGATTTTTTTAAATAATTTTTTAGGCGATTTTTAGCGTTATTTTTGCGGTTTTATCCCATTAGTAATAGGAATACGGTTTCATTCTTTTAACCCAAAATAGCATTTTTTTTTCTCTTTTCAACAAAGTTTATTCGGAATTTGTACAGCGATTTTTGAATTTTTAACGAATTTTTAGTGCGATTTTTAGTGTTTTTTTTCTCATTTTGCGGCTATTTTTTGAGATAAATAAAACTAAAATCGTTTTAAATTTTCAGCCTAATGCCCTAAATTTTGTGTTTGTTACGATTTTTAGATTTTAACGATTTTCAATGCGATTTTAACGTTTTTTAAAGATTTTTGCGTTTAGCATCTATTTTTTTTCATAGTTGTTCTATCAAAAGCTTGAGCTGTTGAGAATGCAATAAGTAGTATTTTTTTGTGAAATCTATCTAAAATGTCAAAAATTTAGATACCACTATTTTCGAATAGCAATTTCATAAACTATCTTAAATTCTTGCTTAAGACCGCTACCCCCTCGAGTTATATATGACCTGATAGGTTATTTAACAGAGTATGGTTTTGATAAAGTTTTTGAAGAATAGAGTGCTATACCTGGTGGTGGAAAATGGAACTAATAGAACGCTATTTTTTAAAATCTATAGTAATAAAGAGACAAGTTTGTGTGTGTGCCAACGCTGTTCTGAAGAGTCTGCTGTACGTAGAGTTACAAAATGTGGAGGGAAGATATTTTTATACATGTAGTTTTGCACCTCGAAGTCCGATTTTCAACTTTTTGATTAGATTTTTTTGATAATTTTTTTAAGCGATTTTTAACTTTTTTTTTTTTTTTTCAGTTTTATTCCATTAGTGAAAGAAATACGGTTTCATTCTTTTAACCCAATATAGCAATTTTTTTCTCTTTTCAGCAAAGTTTATTCGGAATTTGTACAGCGATTTTTGATTTTTTAATGAACTTTTAATGCGTTTCTTAGTGTTTTTTTCTAATTTTCTGTTTTTTTTTTTTTTTTTTTTTTTTTTTTTTTGAGATTGATAAAAAGAAAACCTTTTCAAACTTTTAGCCCTAAATGATTTTTAATGCGATTTTCAATGTGAATTTTAACGCTTTTTCAAGATTTTTTGCGTTTAGCATCTATTTTTTACATAGTTGTTCTATCACATAGGTTCCCAACCTTTTTTGAACCACCGCCCCCTTTACAAGAGAAAAAAAATGCCAACGCCCCCCTCTTCCATAATAATTAATTATACAAAATAATAAAATATTGTAACATATTATCTATATTTTATCTGTCTAGCTATCTATTAAGAATCACAAAGTTGATGTTAATTAAAACAACCATCACATGTAGTAAAAAACTGTTTATTAAAAATTGAAATATTAACAAAAACCACAATTTTTTAAAAATCATCGAAATGGTTGAAGCTGATGGAGTTTTATTAATTTGTTCATGTCGGATTCTAATTTCATTAACATCTGTCACAAATTATTAGGTTCAAAGATGTCTGTGCTTTTTTTTTAGACAGTAGATTTACTACTGCACGGAACCCACTCTGAGCTAAATCTGATGAAGGAAAAGCAATTAAAATTTTATGTACTCTCATTCACAGTCCAGGTTAGAGAGCTGTATTGTTTTTTGAGGTTGGAACTCTTGGTATCCATTTCCGAATTTTACTTTTAGTTCTCGTTTGTTGCGAGTTCCTCTTCCAAATATGATGATACTGCTGTATCTGCATTTGCGAAATTATCTAAAAAGGGTATTTGAACAAGTCAGATGTGGAAAGATCAAAGCTTTCATTTCATACATGTTAATACTTCAAAATCCGCTATCACAGTAACAAAATTAAATAACAATCTGTGCTTATCGTGAGAATTCTAATGGTATGAAATTCCGTGCATTACTTCTTGAAATAGGAGTATTGCGAATATCAAGAAAAATTCAGAAAAAATGCGCTCTTGTACGATTTACGCCAGAACAGCAATAATATTTATCAAGATAAAAATGAATTTGAAGTTTGATAACATTCGCGCATTAGCTCTTGAGATACAACTTTTACGAAAAACGGAAATTTTTCAGCATAGCAGAGATAACTATTTCTTGATATAGAGCTGTTGCAGAAATCGTGAAAAAGACAGCATAGCCGCGGCATCCTTTGAGAGATTTTTAACAAAATGTAAACAGCATCTATTCATCTCAAGGAATAATCAAATCTAAAGTTTGGTGAAAATCCGTGCATTAGTTCTTGAGATAGAGCTTTTGCAGAAATCATGAAAAAGGCAGCCTAGCAGTGCCACATTTTCTGCAATTTTCAACAAAATGTAAACAGTATACATTCATGTCGAGGACTAAGAGAATCTGAAGTTTGATGAAAATTTGTGTCGCAATTTTTAAGATAAAGCTGTCGCAGAAATCGGGAAAAATCAGCATAGCAGCGCTACTTGTTGAGTGATTTGCACGAAAAACAAATCAGTGTCAATTTATATCAGGGACCACCTGAATATAAATTTTTGCTGAATTCCGTTCGTTAGTTGTTGAGATAGAGGGCCCAATAAATTTATATCACATGCAAACAGAGTCGTAGACTCACAGAATCACAAACAGACATTTTGTAAAAACATATATTTTAAAATCTCTGATCCCTAAAACATATAATTCTGTCAAAGACCAGACAGAACATGAAAATTTTCACGAATCCAAAATACTTTCTTTTGCAAAGATAGAAGAAAGTAAAAATATCACATATCTTTGTCTTTTCTAGTATCAGCACGCATTTATCCAAATGCTCTTGTAGCCTAGAAGGCTTCATAGCTTCATTTGAAAAAACTTTTTGGCAAATTAAGCCCATAGGTAACGATTGGTTTGTAGGAGAGTGCCTAGATCCACATTTCAACTGTTTAATGCTGTACTGCCGGTATTTCTTCTTCGATTAAGGTATTTTGAAACACAAAATTTTCCCCTATTTAAGTTTAAATAAATTTACTTTTGAACAAATTTATAGATTCAACGATTTTTAACACTTTCACTAAGAATAAATTAATTTCTTGAAGTGATTCATATCACGGATTCGTTTAAAAATAACTTTTCAGGCATACGTGGTCATACATTTCTGAAAATACAGGTTAATAAAAAGAAATTCTGTTTAAAACTTTTAGCTAGCCACTTATCGAGAATTTTGTATTCCACAATTTTTGAATTCATAATGATATTAAATCCGCGTCATAGCGATTTTTCGTGCTCCACTGGGATATTTTGACATTGAGCAACAATGTTTTTCGCCTGATAAAATAAATTTCTTTTCTCCTCGATTTTATCCCATCTTCGTGTTGCGTGTGTTTTTAAACATTAGTAAAATAAATTCAATTCCTACCCTACCCCCCTACCCCGCAGATCTAGGTTCGTTTCTATAGATTTCCATTTAAAGGTGCAGTTATCTTTTTGTCACGGATTGGGGACCTCTTATAATAGAGGCTAACGCAAATCCATTTTGTTTTGGATAATTGGTACCCAGCATGAATCTACTGTGCCGGAGCGTAACCCTCGAAAGTTCCGAAGGTTACTGCCGGAGTTGGAGTTGCCAAATGGTGGAAATTAGCTTGGTTTTTCGACTGGGTACCAATTCGGGTGCCAAATCCGAGAGTGCAGAGGAGATCAGCTATTTTCACTATATTAGTTCCTAAATAGGTAGGTATGCCATGACCGCCCCCCTTGAATGCCCTAGCGCCCCCCATTTTTCTCTAGACTCGCTACCGCCCCCCTGGAAGGCTTCAGCGCCCACTGGGGGGCGGTACCGCCCCCGTTGGGAACCTATGTTCTATCATAATCTTGAGCTGTTGAGAATGCAATAAGTAGTATTTTTTTTTTTGCGAAATTTACCTAAAATGTCAAAAAATTAGTTACCACTATTTTCGAATAGCAATTTCATAAAATATCTTAAATTCTTGCTTAAGACCGCTACCCCCTCGAGTAATATATCACATGATAGGTTGTTTAACAGAGTATCGTTTTGATAAATTTTTTGAAGAATAGAGTGCGCTAGCTGGTGGTGAAAAATGGAACTAACAGAACGCGATTTTGTTAAAATTTGGAAATACAACAATGTGATTTATTTTAAATTTTAAAATGGTTTACAATACATGATAAAAAATGTAAACAAAGAATGGTGTGACACATTTCAGGGTGCATGAAAGGAGGGGCACGAACAAAATTAGGAAATGTAATAAGGAAATCTGTTTTACACTTTAAGGTAGTTTATAACACATGTTAAAATTTTTAAAGTATTAGCGATGCTCTGGAGAGACCGCTGCACGAAAGTATGTATGAAATTTTACACCTTGAAGGCCGATTTTCAGTTTTTTTAAATTTAATTCGTATGCGAATTTTAGTAGGTTTCGAGGCGATTTTTCGACATTAGCGAAAAGGAAAGCGGTTTCATTCTTTCGACCTAAATTAGTGAATTTTGTTCTCTTTTCAATATAATTTATTTGGATTTCGTGCAACGATGTTTGGATTTTTAATGAATTATTTAATGTAAATTTTGCCGCTATTATTCGACATTAGTAAAAGGAATTTTGCTTAAAACTTTCAGGCTAATGTATTAAATTTTAGCTGTTAAGATTTATGAATTTCAGCTAATTTTAATGCGATTTTTCGAGATTTTTTGCGTTTGATGTCGGTTTTTTGTCCTTCATGAGATATTTCCAATTACAACGTTTTACCCTATTAGAGTAAATTTTGATCCCTGTGATTTTTTAATATTGATTTTTAATGCACTTTTCAATGCAATTTTTAGAAATTTTTCGAGTTTTATGGTGGTTTTTTGATATTTGGAAGTAAAAATTGATTTCAAACTTTTAATCTAATATAATTTTAGAGATTTTTAACGCGATTTTTCAAGAATTGTTGTGTTTCGTGTCGATTTTTTATTATCTATAAAGGATTTTCTTTTACTACGTGATGTCGACCAATTTTGCCAAATTATTTCAATCGTGAAACAAGCCAAATTATGCAAATAAATGTAATTTTTATGTTAAATAATGAAAGAAGAGGTAATTTAGAAAAATATTAATACAAATACATATAAAAATAAGAAGTAAAAACCACTTGATGACGTAACAAACATATGTAACATGTTTAATGTCAAGTGAATATGGAATTTACGATCCGCCATTATTGTAGTTTAATCTTATGGTTTGACCCAGATAGTTTCTTAGTCAACCGGATAATCAAATAGTTCAGATTTCCGATTAGAATGTTTTATCCGTTTAATGAAATTCTGATTACTGCGATTTAAAAAATAACTAGCGATATTTAGTGCATTTTTCAATGCGTTTTTAATGAACTTTTTAATGCGATTCAGTACTAATTTTTTCGATCCCCACCACAATGGTGTTTTAACAATAAAAAAAATATTTTGGTTTCAAACTTTTAGCCTAATATAGTAAATTTCACCATTTACATTTTTTTAATTTTGTCGATTTTCAATGTGATTTTTGATATATTTTGTGTTCTGCGTCGATTTTTTTGTAATTCACGTAAAAAAGAATGGTTGCTACGTTTTACATGACTAGAATATTTTTTTATTCACAGGATGTATTTACATTTAGCGATTTTTAATGAATTTTTCAATGATTTTGTATTGGTTTTTTTAATCTCACGGCTATTTTTTGAAATTTCGAAAAGGAAATTAATTTCAAACATTTACACTTCATTTACGAATTTTGAAATTTAGTGATTTTTTAATGCAATTTTTAGCAATGTTTTCATTATTTCTCACGCTTTGCGCCGATTTTTTCACTCGTATTTAAGAAATAATTCAGATTACACTATTTTACTCTATCAATGTAAATGTTGTCCCCCGCTGTTTTTAAATTTGAAACGATTTGTAATGATTTTTTGAATACAACTTTTAGATGTTTTCGAGTCCACGGCGATTTTTTCACAATTGGAAAAGAAATTTTTAAATAATTTGTAGCTTAATATAGTAAATTTTGACATCAATGATTCAGATTTTTTGTGTATATTCATAAAATGTTTAGTAAGTTTTGTGTCGGTATTTTTTTGACTAATGAAAGAGTTCAGATTTCAATGTTTTGTCCCATTATGGTAAATTATGTCCGCAGGAATTTAATATAAATGTTTATCTTACTATGGCAAATTTTGTCCGGATTTTTTAATTTTACTGATTTTTAATCTGTTTTATAGTGATTTTTCAAGTTCTGTGACAGTTGTTGACATCGGTAAAAAATTTCGGTTTCTAACTTTTAGCATAAATAATATAATTTGTTCTCCACGCTTTTATGAAGTTTGCCAATTTCTAATGCGATATTCAATGTAATTTTTAGTTAGTTTGGGGGATTTTAGGTGTTCCGTGTTGACTTTTCCTTATTCATGAACGATTTCCGATTACAATATTTTCGACTGAATATTAAATTTTTACAGCCATGACTTTTAAATATTCAGCGATTTTTAATATAGTTTCCGATACGATTTTTAGCTATTTTTTTAAGTTCCTTGGCGATTTTTACCAATTTTTATATCAAACATTTTGTTTTATGTAGTTATGTTTTGAATGCAATGTTTTATCTCTTAATATGATTTTGGCGTTCCATGCCTACATTTTGTAATTTATGAATGATTTCGATCATAACCTCCCCCCCCCCTTCGCCCTGCTTTAATATTATTTTTTTAAGCATTGACTTCCAAATATTTAGCTATTTTTAATGCAATTTTCAATGTCATTTTTAGCTATTATTCAAGTTCCGTGGCGATTTTTTTACATCCGGAAATCGATTTCGATTTCAAACTTTTTGGTTAATATGGTTAATTTCTTGATTACAATATTTTATATTATAACAGTGAATTTTTACCCTGGGGATTTTTAAATGTTTTACGACTTTCATTACAATTTTCAATGCAATTTTTGGGCTTTCTCAGTCTTTTTTTAATTTTAACATTTTTCAAAGGAATTCGATTTTAAATTTCTAGACTAATAAGAGTTTGGTTTCAAACTTTTATCCTTTACGGTAATTGTTTTGCTCTCTTATTTTGATCTACAGTAATTTTTAATGCAGTATGCTTTTTTTTTGAGTCTACGGCGATTTTTTTCAGATATGGAAAAGGAATTCGGTTTTTAATTTCTTTGCTAATATGATAAAGTAAATAAATTAAATTAATTAAAAATTAAATTATGATAATAAGATTTTAGCAGTTTTTTCGTATTTCAATGCTTTTTACATTATCAAATTAATTAGATTCAAAACATTTATCCAAGTAGAGTAAATTTTGAGTTCCGTGATTTTTGAAAATTTTGCCATTTTTAAAGCGATGTTTACGTTTCTTCGCGACCCGCTACGATTTTTTAGAGGTTGAATTTTTGGCCGAATTTATTAAATTCTGATCTCTTTTCTTCAAAATTTATTCGAATTTTGAAACAGAATTTTTGAATTTTGTTTTATATTTTTATGAGATTTTTAATGTTTTTGGCGATTTGTAAGATTTTTCCACATTAGTTAAAATAATCCAACTTCAATTTTCTAGCCCATCTCTTTTCAACGAAGTTTAGACGAAATTCGTGCATCATTTTTTAAATTTTTCGAGGTTTTTACTATGATTTTTAAAGTTTTTTCGCAATTCATGCTATTTTTTGATGAACCCGGGCAGAACAGCTAGTCATACATATTTACATGAGTCGACCCCACAACTTTCAAATGCATATTCTGCAAAAAATCAATAACTTGTGCATATGTCGTCTAACTTTTTACGTCAATTATTCACAAAATCAAACCAAAGATTTCACTTGCTGATGAGAAAAAGTAGTAAATAAACATAAATCAATCACTTATTTATTTTTTTATGATAAATTATTAATATTTGTATATTTTACGTATTATGTTATCATTCATATATATAAAGCAAGAATTTTGCAGTATTTGGAGGAACTCTTTTTCTTTTTTAACCACTTCACTGTTTGCCCAAGATAAGTCTCAAGTAAAAGCACTGACTGTTTTCCCATACCTGTTGCCAGTGAAGTGGTTAATTGATTAACATATAAATTGAATCACCCCTCCACCAATTTGTTTGCAGAAAATTGTCAGAAATTCCTTGACATACATGCAAGTATATACAAAACTAATAATACTTTCAAAATTTGAACTGTAAAAGTAAAAATAAAGCTTGAGTTGCTTCACTTAGTTCTTCAAAAATTTTGAAAATTATCATCTAGTGAAAATCAATTTACAATGAAAACACAGAACTAAGAATTGTCTTCCAGAAGCGATTCAACCCACCTAACAACAACAAAAAAAAAAATCTTAGTTTTATTTCCATCCCTAATAATATAAATAATGTATACCATGTAAAAATACTTCTCTTCATTTACCTTTAACATAAACATCCCCATTCTTCTCTTCACCTAAATTCAATTTAGCCCTCTGGTTTAAATTTGGCTGCAAAAGATCATAAATATTCTCATTGTAAATCTCAACAAATGAGACCCATACACTACAGTAACCAGACTGGTTTTCAGCACTCCTCTTACTTATCTCTTTCATTAAAGCAGCTGCTTGAGCTTGGGCCATTTCTGCAAAAATAAAGAAAGGAAAAATGTTATTAGTTATCTAAAAATGATTTAAAGAAAAAAAAAAAAAGAAAAAGAAACATTTACAGAGAAAACTAAACTATAATAATAACTGAATCATTGACTTTAGAAACGGATTAAATATGCAAGTTTTATTTTATCATTTGATGCATTACTCTTGACATCAAATGGTAAAATAATTTATTCATTAAAATTTTATAGGTGCAGATTCATGGTTGTCAGTCACCATGGCAACTAAATATTGTGCTGTTACCACTGACTTTTGGTGCTTAAATTGGCATTTTTTTTTTTTTTTTTTTTTTTTTTTTTTTTTTAAATGGAGAAACAATTGTTTGATGTGTATTTTGATTTTGATTAGAGCAAAATAATCTCACACATTCACAAATTTTTTAATATATAATTTTATTTGACAAAATCAAAATAACAAATATTGCTTTTCTAATATTCCTCATGATTTGCTTAGCTTATATACATATATATATATAATTATACATTTATTATTTTATTTTTAACCTGTATTTTGCCCAGCACATCATCTTCTGACTGTACATAATTTAAGATTTAAATTATTCTAAATTAGTATTAAAATTTGTGATTAAATTAAATATACATTTTGGAATAATTAGTCTGTGTTTTATTGTATATGGATATACATTAAATAGTATTTTTTATAATCCCCTCCCCCTTTTTTCCCCTCCAATTAAACAAAGTTGCTTTTATTTATGAGTTTCACAATGTAGTCATTTGATTTTTTAGATTTAGGAACCAATGGCTCCTTCCAGATTTTGGTGACCTGCACCTACAATTAAGATCCAAAAGAGGCAAATTTTTTGCCTTTGTTAGTTAAGAAATTTCTGCAATAAAATACATTCTACTTCTGTATTTTTATTTGTTTCATGAATTTTATTAATTTACTAGCTAGCCTGCCTGGTGTTTCTCAATCTTATAATAATAACTTAAAAAAAGTCACAGATTTGCATAATTTTACATTTTTAAATAATTTTTCTCTGAATTTTATTCTTAAATGAAAAAATGATGAAAAATTATTGATTGTTAACAGTATAATGTTCATAAGAGATTTTCTTGTTTTATCATGTTTGGTCATTTCACATTTAAATCTGTTTTTTAAATGTGTTACATAAGTAAACATTTTCTAAAATGTATACTTAGGTATCTTATTAAATGGCAATGTTTTGTCAAAATAGTCTGGAAGTATCAAAAGTATAGATATGTTTTATAATCTATGCTTGACACTTTTTTTTTTTTTTTGATTCTCATTAGGCAAGAAAGAAATTAACAAGCCCTGAGAAAATGTCAGTATTATTGTTTGCCAAAGAGAAATGCTCTATTTTGATAATAACTATTATATAAAAATTTTAAATGAAATCGCTATTACTAAATGAATTTTTAACTAAATGTAAAATAGTGAAAGAACTCAGCTATTTAGAATGGTGGAAGGCACATATTAGATTTATTGAAACGAATTAATGCTAAGATTAATTAAGAATTAATATTACAGTAGAACTCCAATCCATCGTTTTTCAAGGGGTGCGGGGAAAAAAAGATGTATACGGATTAACTTCAAAATACGAAAAAACACAATGTCTATGCCTTATGCATGCAATATATACAGTGTACTAATAAATACTAATTTGTTGCTTACTAAACTATAAAAGAAATAAATCAAAGTTACAGAAAATTGATATTTATTTAAAAAAATCAATATTTTTGTTTTTTGTTAATCAAAAAATAAATTTCCAAGATATGCAACACTTATCTGGTCATTTTCTGTAATTTCATATGCATATATTAAAGTTCAGACAGTTTCTAAAGCCGTAATTGCATCAGACAGAGTTAGAACTATGATGGTTCAGCTTCATCGGCATGGGCATCATTCTCTGCATCTTCACAATTATTTAAATTTTTTGCATTATCACACATTTCTCCTATGTTTAGCACACCACATGTAGCAAAATCTTGATCAATGGAAACATAATCACATCCTCTGCTATATATTACCACTCTTCATCTGCATTATTGTCGCCATTATCAACACACACAAATGACTTATTTTAGGATAAAAGAAGTAATTCCAGCAGGGTTGGGTTTTTGACATCACATGTCGAAAACTTGTCTAAAAGCGTGAAAAACCTTATACACATTTTTTTTTTTTTTTTTTTTTTTTTTTTTTTTTAATCAATCATTAGTGAAATTTTATATTAAATAAAACTAAAAACTGGTTAAATAATAATTTATATATAATGTAAATAATTTTTATTTAGTTATACTATGAGTTGTAATAAAATTATGTATCACAATTTAAATTATATTTCAATTGTCATGTATAGGAAAATAGCTAAAAATATTGAAGCTACTGTACATTTTTCAAAGTACTATTTATGTTTGTATCTTTATTACTATTAAGTGTTCAGTTTGATGTGAAAAATTTTAAATCTAATTTATGCTTAAAAAAAAAAAAAAAAAAAAAAAAAAAAAAGCAAGCTTGTGTAAAGCTAAAGTGATCGCTATTCAATGACTGATTATAAGTTCCTTTTATTTTTATTGATTCTAAATTTTTGTTTTCATACATATAATCCACAATAGCAACACAAATGTTCTAAGAGTAATTAAATTAATTAAATGTTCTTTAAATCAATATGTTAAAAGAAGGTGTTTTATTTTCAGTTACCCATATATATCTTCATTTTACTATGTCAGTTTCAATTTAAATCTTTAGAACAATTTGTTTATGTTAATTTTTTCTTTTATGCATTATAAAATAGCCCACCAACCCCTCCTTTTTTTTCTTCTTTCTTTTTGAGTATATTATTTCAGAAGCTGTAAATCTAGCCTTTAATGCTTAATTATTTGTTTGTGGAATGTACATTTGCAAGCAAAGAACAGGTGTATCATTTTTTTCTTAATTTGGATTCTATTAACTATAACTGTATTTGGCACCTGTCTAGTATTGCACCTGCCTGTGCAGAATAATGTAGTTAGGTCAGTATTGTGCAATTACTTTTCCTGCAATGTCTCATGTGTGGTTACTGAAAACGAAAGAAAAATGCAAAAAATGTGGGAGTTGTTAAAAGAAAATGATGATCTTCTTGTGTATGGATGCTGTGCCCACTGGATGAATCTTCTTGGGAAGAAAAGTACTCCACAAGACATCATGAAGCATATTGCGGAAGTGCAAAAAGACTTTCGCAACCACCACCTTCCATCTGTCTGGTTAAGTCAATTGCAAGACACTGTGTAGTCACAGCTTCCAAATGAAACTCGCTGGAATAGCCAACTCACTTATATTGACACTTTTATCAAAAATACACTGGCGGAAAAAAAAATCCCAGCACCAAGAAAAACTTATTGTAGAGTAATGAAATTTGGACAGTGCATTTGTCTAGTTAACATGTTTAATTGATTAGATTTTCGAGATCACAGGTTAATTTAAGGTCAATAAAATCCATTTTAAATGTGAAATGCTGTTACATCAATAGTTGCTATAACCGCCCGAATTTTGAATGCAAGCCTGCACACGTGCATGCATTGCGTCATACAGGTGCCGAATGTCACTTTGTGGTATGGAATTCCATGCTTGTTGTACTTGCTGTGTTAATACTGTGATGGTCAGTGCTGGCTGAGGATGACACCGAAGTTCTCATCCAATGATACCCCATACGTGATCAATGGGAGACAGATCTGGTGATCTGGCTGGCCAAGGTAACATATCGACACTCTGTAGAGCACGTTGCGTTACAACAGTGGCATGAGGGCGAGCGTTATCCTGTTGAAAATCTGCTCTTGAAAGCTTTTCTTGAATGGCAGCACTACAGGTTGAATTACCAGACTGACGTACACATTTGCAGTCAGTGTGTTTGAGAGACCCACGAGAGTGCTTCTGCTGTCATAGGAAATTGCTCCCTAGACCATGACTCCAGATTGTAGATCCAGTGTGTTTAGGCCACAGACAGTTTGGTTGCAGGCGTTCCCCTGGCCTCCTTCTGACCAGCACACGGCCATTATTGGCACCAAGCTAGAACATGCTTCCATCAAAAAAAAAAAAAAAAAACACATCTCCACTTCATCCTCCAGTGAGCTCTGGGTTGACATCATTGGCGTCGCAAACTGCAATGACTTTGAGTCAGTGGAATGCATGCCTTGCATCGAGCTGTACTTGAATTAACCGATTTTTAACAGTTCGTTGTGCCACTGTGGCACCAACTGCAGCTCGAATTTCTGTCGCAGACGCAATACGATGCACCACAGCCGTACGCCGAATATGACGGTCTTCCCTCTCAGTAGTGCCACGTGGTCACCCGGATCCTGGTCTTCTTGAGGCAGTACCATCCCTTGACCCTTGCTCCCAACAATTATGCACAGTGGATGCATTCCGTCCAAGTCTTTCTGAAAAATCGCGAAAAGAAAATCCATTTTCTCGTAGCCCTACTTTGAGACCTCTTTCCAAATCGAGGAGCTGATGATAATGGCTTCTTCGTCTTTTTAAAGGCATTCATGATCAATCTCAACTCAATCCGTCAAATTTTGTAGATAAATAATGCTCACGAACTTTACAGCACGCATTTAAAGCAAACCTGGTTTTAAAGTTGTGAGTGGCGCAACTAGCGCTGCACGTATGCGTGAAGCATGAAATTTAAATCAATGTCGTCTTTCAGGTGTATAAACACGCCTACAAAATTTCGTTTAGGTAACGCAAGTCTTTATTGGTGTTGGGATTTTTTTTCCCCGCCAGTGTAGGTCAGCTTATGTAAAAATTTGAGAAGATCATACAATTGAATCTAGAATAAAACAGCTTGTGAATAATTATAGCTTATACCAACAAGCAAAATAATTGCAAATGCAGTTAAAACCTTTGGAAAATATGCTTGACAGGGTCCAAAGAGATAATGCAACATTGGCTGATGCTTGTCAAGCTTGGCTTTCTTTAGCTATAGACATAAATCTGGCTCCATACTATGATGCAATTATGGAGCGTATGGAATCCTATCTACAACCGTTTCATTATCTGGCGTACATGACGCATCCAGCATACAAAGGTGCATTATTAAACGATGAACAGAGGGAAGCAGCTCGGACATGGCTGCTTGAAAGAAACCCAGATTTTCTCAGATTTATCATTGCTTTTGAAGCTGAATCTCCACCATACCCTAAAAGTTTCTTCTCAGCTCAAAATGTTCCAGCAGCAGTATGGTGGAAAGGCTTGAAGAAAAACAATATACCAAGTGAATTCATACAGCTCATGGTGCGTTTGCATTCCAGTCCATGCAGCTCAGCCTCAATTGAGCAAATATTTCCAAATTTTGGATTTATCCACTCCAAATTACGAAACAAACTTGGAGTACAGAAGGCATCAAAACTAGTGTTTTGCTACCGCATGCTTTGTGGAAAAAAAGATTTAGAATGGGATTAACATTAAAATAAGATAAAAATAAAAATATGTTTAATTGTAATTTTATATGTTAAATTATAAGTATTTTCACCATGTACTTTCATTTTTTAAAATTAAAGTATTTAGTAGTTTCATTAGTTTATATTTTTAATGTAACAACTAATAATACTTCTGATTATTCTTTATTCTATATTTATAGCTTACAGTTAATTCCTATTTTCTAAGCAACTTGTATTAAAATTGTCAAAAAATTTATTCAAGTGTCTAAAACTAAAAATTATGAAAAATTGTAAATTTAATGTTGTTCTAAAAATAATATTAAACAGTTTTTGGACTCAATTTTAGGTTTTTGACACTTACTGTCAAAAACTATGTCAAAAAGGGGTTTTTGACATGACAGTTAAAACCATGGTTAAATCAGGATAAAACCGTCAGACTGTCAAAAACTTGCCAACCCTGAATTCCAGTCTGTGTTTCATATGAATTTGCATGACTTTCAATTTCATTTTGGTGAAGAGAAAAATTTTACAACGATGAATGCGGGAAAACGACTTTTTGAAGAACGATGAATGCAGGTTTCGTTAACATTATTTCAGTATAATTTGTGCAGGGACCATAGAAATAAAATGATCAATGCAGGAAAATGATGGATGTAGGAATGATAGATCGGGGTTTTACTGTATAGAATTCATGATCTATCAGTTTTTTATTGTAATAGCTCCATCTGCTTCAGTAAAACAATTGATTTTTGCTTTTGGTTTGGTACATTTGGAAATTATGGATGATTTAGGAACTGATGCAGCTGCTAAATTCATTTTTCTGTACCAGCACTTAAATCAAAAACAAAAGTTAAAATCTCAATTTGCTGCCAAAATTATTTACAAATGTTTATGTGCGGTTAGAGATGGGAATGCTCGGAACCCCCCCCGGAAAAGTTGGAAAAAAAAACTGGTTTTTTTTTTAGTTTTTTTTCCGGAGGCTTATTTTTTAATTTTTCCAAACTGGAAAAATTGAAATTTTCTTTATGAAATAATATATTAAAAATTTTGTAATAGCTGCATTCTCATACTTTTTATTTTATTTATTTTTATGTTGAATGTCGCACATGGAAACTTTAATGTGGGTAATCTGATCTCTCAGCAGAAATCTCTTTGAGAAGACTTGAAAGGATCCTTCACATTTTTTTCTTGTTTGAAACTCAAGACCCTTCGCGAAATTTCTCTTGAAAATAGACATTTCAGAAAAAAGTTTAATCTCCAAATTGAACCTTTCACAAATGCAGTGATTGAAGAAAAAAAAATCTCATGTCATATAGCAGCTGAATCTTATCAAGTAGTATATATGTATGAATAACCTTATTAAGAATGTCCAAACAGGAACCTAAATATAGTAATAATTTTTTATTTACAAATTCTGATTATATTTTGTACAAGTATATACAAGAAGTTCACAATTTCACAAAAACAGGATTACATGAAAAAAATCTAGATATATAATTAAATGCAACTTCTCTTTTTAAAAATGAATTCATGTGCAAAATTATTTCAGTAATATGCCGATTAATGGAAATGATAAAATTAATATTTTAACATAAAATTTGAAGCATGCATTTATTACTTTTTTCTGTTTTTTCAAGAAGTAAGTATTGAATTCGTGAAAAATTTGACTTCCAGTTTTTGGTGGATTTAAACATTTTAGAAGGTCCTGAACACGATTTGATGGTTTTTGGAAAATATCTGTCACTCTGTGAGTCTGAATGTGACAAAAATTTTATGGGCACTCCATCTGAAGAACTGATGCGCATAATTTCACAAAACTTTAGATTCGGTTACACTTCGATATAAAATTGAGATGTTTAGTTAATAGTGTATGTCGTGCACCCGATGGTGCTGCTATGCTGCAGTATTCACGATTTCCACAATAGATCTATCTCAAGAACATGTATGTATTTTCTTTTCAGATTAAATTAATCCTTGATATAACTTCATGTTCATTACTTTTTGGTGTAAATCGCTCAACAGATGATGCTGCTATGCTGCATTATTCATGATTATCGCAATAGCTCTATCTCAAGAACTAAAGGATGATTTTTCATCAAACTACAGCTTCAGACAGTTCCTGATATATATTAATCTTGTTTAGTTTTTGGTGTAAATTGCCCTATAGGTGGCACTACTATGCTGCATTTTTCAAGATTTCGTTATAGCTGATTAATTGAATGTTTTTTCAAGGTGTTGAATCTAAAATTGACCTCTATTTTGCCTCCATAATGTACAGTAATGTTGCAAAAACATGGGTAGTTTGCATTAGAAAAGTACAACTGTGATTTTTTTAAAAAAAACCATATTTTATTACAAGTAACTTTGTTCCAAATTATACTTTCCCTCTTGATTAAACTTTGAATTTTCGTAGTTTTCTAAAGCACAGTAGAAGTTTGTGTAACTCTGTGTATAACTGCTTTTGTTAATTCCTCAAATAGCGAGCATTTTCTATTTGTAGTGTTGTTTTGTTTGTTCTATTTATACTGTTTTCATAACTTTTGAGTTCCACTCTTAGAAATATGAAATTACCATATGGAAACATTGAATATGGTTTCTTACTCAAGAATGGAATACCACACTTCAGAATTAAAAAAAAAAAAAAAAAAAAAAAAATTACAAAAAAATATTATTTTGGCTTCAGTGAATAAAAATCTAACAGTCAGTAAATCCTATGCTATTTTTCAGTTGCAAACCTGAGTAAGCCAAACTAAAACTTAGTTATGTTTGAATTTAGAATATAAAACTAAATCAAAACTTTTTTCAGTTGAGATTGGAAAACTATACCAAAACTAAACATACAATGGAATTTTTGAATACTGATATTCATAATAATGACAAAACTGCAATAATTTATTTCTTTAAACTAGTATCATTTACTTAAAAACTATACTTATTGAAATGGGATGCATAATTTATTTCATTCCAAACTGCAGACGTATTGGCTCAGGTTTTTATATTAGGTCAATTGGTAGTTAAACATGTAACTGAAAAATCATTTCAACAACGATCTGATATAACAAACAATAGCGTTCAATAAAAATTCATAGGCAGTGGGAAAAAAACTAAACTTTTAAAAACAAGCTTTGCTATTTTCTTTTTATTTTGTAATATAAAGTGAAAATAATTTTCTTTTAATACAAATAAATGGGAAAAATGTTTATTATTTAATATTCTCTAAGAAAATATAATTTATTTGAGAGAAACAATCATGAAAAATCAATTTTTCCAACTTTTCCATTTCCCCCCCCCCCCCCCCCCAAAAAAAGGGTAAAAAACCAGTTTCTTTCCGCCACTTATATTTTCCAGGAAAATTTACATCTCTATGTGCGGTGCACTTTCTTTGGTGGCATATTCCTGTAAACTTGAAAATACTAGGGGTGCAGAAAATGTTTTCACACCTGTCATTTCCCCCAATTCACATAAAAGTTTTTCCAAACTTTTACGATATTTTATAGGCTTACATAAATTTTGTATTACCATAGGTATAGATTTTTTTTTTTTTTTTTAATTTCTCAACATATGAGCGAATATATATGGCACATATTAATCTAAGATCAGCTTTCTAAAGGTCACCATATGGATCTTTCTATTTGTAATGGAAAATTTTCTGTTTTGAATAATCATGTAATTCATTATTAAAATCAAAATCAATTGTATATTCTGTGCAAATTTCTCCAGATGGCTAAAATTTTTCCCGATCCTAGATTGGACATATTCTGCACCCCGGAAAATGCTTCACTACATTCTGTCCTGAAGACAGAAGATGAGTGGTTCGAAATTGTTTTGTTATTATTATTATTGTTGCAAGGAAATAACAAAAAATAGCAATTACCTTAAATCTTTCATGGTAAAAATTGCTTATGCACAAAATAAATAAATAAAAATGGAATATATACTTCATGTATAACATGCAATGCCACAATTAATAATAATGAATGACTATTATGCATTTTTGGCATTAAACCACATTGTAGAATGACAGATTTTGTTTAACCTTTTCAGTCCTGAGACAAATATTACGAGAGACCATAAAAGCTAGTTTAAAATTACTGTAAAACATCTCCAAATATACATAGATTCTAATGATATGCCCACATAAATTTAAAAGGTTTAGAAGTAATTTTAAGAATTATGGAAGCATTTAAATTAATTACTTTTTAGTGCCTCCTAAAGGCGTCATCAAGACTGACAAGATTAAAAGGGTCAAAAAGAAAGTAAACAAATATGACATTTTGTCTCACACAATCATGTGCAAAATACCGATATGCTTTGCTTATAGATACCTTCTGGTCCAAGAGTCGTCTCTCGTCCCTCGCCTTCAAAATGGTCAGAAAATGTTTCACACAGCAACATACCCAATGATTTTGAAGTAGAATCTGTAAAATTCCACTCCTAAAAGTAATAAAGACAAAAAATAAATTCCATCAATCATTTATTACATACCAATTTTTTTAGTAAAGGAAAATTAATAAAGCTCAATAAAAAAAAAAAAAAAAATTAAATAAATGGAATTAAATTTTTGAAAAGTAAAACAAAAAATTTGTAATTCAGGAATGTTTGAATTTTTTAATTACAAATTGCTCTAATAAAAACTTCATATATTTAACCTGTTATTATCTTTACAAACAACATTACTGAATGAGAAAATTATTTGTTAAGAGTAAAAAGGATCTATTTCCAAAAAATAGGTAAATATTTTTAATATTTCTGCTAAACAAATTTAAATATAAACTAAACTAAACCTGCAGCTTAACAATCCATGAAGGATCAGGGCTTACAGTGCTCAACTTTGTTTACTAGATACTGGGCTCTAAGGTGCTAAGCAGACAGGTGGTTAGTCCAACACAAAATCCTCAGAATTTTACTTTTTACAAAATAACATGAAAACCACAGTAAGAATTTAAAACACTAAGAAAAGGACCTTTCGAAAAGATAAGATCAAATATCTGCAAAGGATTTTCATACCTATGCAAATGATATTCATGCTTGTTTTGTTACTTAGCAAAAGCAGTCATAAGCAAGTAAAAATGAACAAGTCAGAAAAAGAATGTTAATTGTAGAAAATGAGTTGCATTCATACTACAAAAAAGTTTAAGAAATAATCAGATCTTGGTGTAATAGTATACAGCACTTCGGATACCATATGATATAAAAAATCTTTTGTGTGTCCTACAAATACTATCTGCTTTCTATTATACAGGAAGTAACTTGTAGCAAACATTAAAAACACACATAATTTTCATGAAATGAAAAATAGTTTAATATAATTAAAATGCAACCCAAACAATGCTTCGTTTTATACCATTATGTAATAAAATGAAACACTTTTCTGTGGCCCTGTAAATTAATAACAAATATATATTGCACTACAGATTGTACAGAACGCATATTTGAGTATATACTTCACAGATGCATACCAATTTTTATTATGCTTGAAAGAGTGTAACATCATTAAAATGAGCTATCTTTTATCATTGGCCGTAATGTAATGGAATACTTTTGATTGTCTCTGTAATTGAACTATGCAATCAATTTTCATAAAATTTGAAAGGACTGAACAAAATTATGCAACAATTATGTATTTTAAAATTCAAATGATTCACTTGAATAGTTTTTGCATTATTATATGCAGACAGACAGCCTGAATGATGACTATAGGTACCACATATTTAAATAATTATGCACACACCTAAAAATGAGATTTTTTTTTTTCCCATTCAGCAATTTGAAACTGCATCAACAATACAACAAACAACATAAATAGATTGTGACAGTTTAACATAAACAAAAATAAGTCTGTAGCTATACAAAATAAAAACACAAGCGAATTCCCGGGGAATGAATCCCTATAAAGAATGTATATCCAATACAGTTTCAAGTTGATTTATAATTTTTTAAAACGTGGTGTTGACTCTAGGCTAATTTTTCAGATCGCAGCATCTGGCAGAACTTTTAAACTACTTTATGCACTTGGCAGCTCTTTTCAAACTACTTTATGCACCTTTCGGTTAATTTCATAAATAGGTTGAGAGAGAAAAATAGTGAAATTTGTCAATGGAAAAGTGTGGAGAGTGTTGATTAACTGCCCCCCTCCCCCCAAAAAAAGATAAAAAAATTGTTGATTGCTTGCAAGAAAAAACCATAAAATCTCTTGATCAACTGCCTAGAAAAAAAAAAAAAAAAAAAAAAAAAAAAAAAAAAAAAAAAATTCAAAATTTGTCTATTTTTTTCATTAAAAAATCTCAAAATGTTTCAAACAGGTTTGGGTGAAACATCCTGAATTTTGTTAATCAATGGTAAGATAAAAGCAGGACTTGTTAGTTGGTTATGAAAAGGAATGCAAAATGTTATGCTCATGTCATGAAGAAAAAAAAAAACATGAAATTTGTTAATCAATTCTGGAAAAAAATATCCTGTGAATTTAGTACAGTATAGGATCTATTATCCAGAATCCCTGGAAAGTGTTGCATTCTGAATAAGGATTTTTCCATAGTTTGGATTACTACCACAAATATTTTAAAATATACATAAATATGAATACAGGTTAGCACAAACAATATTAAATATAATGTATTACACTTTTATTGAATTAATTCAATAACACACTAATAAAGAAAAGTTTAATTAATTTTATTTACAAAAAGGAAGAAAAACTATTGTAATAGTTTTAAACTATATATATATAAAAAAAAAAAAAAAAAAAAAAAAATTACAAATGACTAAAATTAAAAATAAAATTTAATTCTGGAATTAAGATGTAGATGCTTGGAAATTATTCTGAAAATTTGCAGAGATTAAAAAAAAAAAAGTATAATTACTGTTAATTTGCACCTCCTAATTACCCCTCTCCTAATTGTAATAAGCATTGTAAACAAAATTGATCAAAAAGAAAAAATAAAATAAAATAAAGAACGAAAGGGCCGTTTACAAACCCTTTCCTCCCTCAAAAGAAGAGAAAAAGAATTGCACAAAGTACCACATTCTTGGAATGGTCATTAAACAGCAAAAAAATAATTGCTTTTCTGTCTTATCTGAACCTCTGCTTTTCATTCTTCCATCCCAGCGCAGTTGAATAGTGCTAAAGGAATTTTTCTCTCATTCTCCTGATTAACTGAATAGTGAGTGTGTCTTTAGATAACGTCAAAGGTTATTTAATAGCTTGCAAAGGCTTGCCGTTATGAAAAACAGATTTTTGATCATGGAAAACATTTTCAAATTTTAAGTGACATTTCGACGATATTTTTTTCAAAGGTTAAAAGTAAAAATATATATATATACATATATATATAATGAATTGGATATTGGAGTTTGTTACTGAAAAATATGAAATTAGTTTTTCCATATTTCTGGCAGAACCAGTGTCCGGTGATTGCATATATTCAATGGTTATCTTTCATATTATTGACAATTACACATTAAAATACATATAGAATGAAATAGAACTAAAAAATTGTGTAATTTTACCTCTACATCTAAATTGAAAGTCTCATTTTTTACAACAGTGTTGATGTATAGATTTTAGAGTAATAGATTTGAGAGAGTTTACTGTAATAAAATAATCTATTAGAAAAATTTATTGGAATCTGTAATATTCTACGAGAGAAGCAAACTAGTCAGTACTGAGGCATGCCTTGATTTTCGCATTTGAATAAAAATCTAATTTTTAAATGAATGAAATCTCCAATCATTACAGCACTGATGATAGCAAAGCATTTATCATAATCATGTTGAAACATAAATATGTATCAGAAAATTATCTTCAAAACAAGGAGATATTAACAGTAATATAGCTATCAATGTAAACTTACAAAAAATGCATTGATTTAATAAACAAGAATAACAACAAAATAATAAACAAAATAAAGTTTAATACCTCTTGGTTACAGGCTGAAAGTAACTGTTCCTTAATTTCTAACTCCTTTTTAATTTCATTTTCATTCAAAGCAATTACACCAGAAAACTTATCTGGCTTGAAAAAAACTTTATCTAAAAGTTGATCTTCAATGGAAGCAAAGAACAAATGTAGGGACAGTGGTATTATGCCAGGATTGTCTGCATTTCCTAAAAACAATTTTTTTTAATTATATGAAAGCATAAAAAGCTGAGTTAACATAGAGTTTACAAAATTTAAATACATTTATATATAAAACGGAGAATGAATTCATTTTTTTAATATGCAATTTGCAACTAAAAATACATAAACAACATTTGTTCGATCGACCATTTACAGCAAAATTGTTGATAAACAATTTGCTTTAATCCTCTTACTGATAAGTCTGTATTAATATGTTCACTATGCTTAAGTTTTCACTGCAATATAAACATAATTTAAAGTAATATAATTCTACTGATTTATTGCATTTTTAATACTATTGACTAATACTCTCAAGGATTACATTCATATTTGTAATATATATATTTTTTAAATATAGACTGAACGATTTTTTTTTCCATCATTTAAAACCATATACGGAAAAGACAACATTACAATTTTGCTCTTTTGCAAGACGATCAAAGGTTTAATGAGAATAACAGATGAGCATGACATCACATTCATTGGAGTCAATAGTGCCATTGCATGTCACACCTTATATATGAATTCCATTTTTATCCATTTAATGGATAAGCAAGTTTAGCTTTTGTAATGAAGAATTTAACTGCTATTTCTAAAGCAGGCTAAAATTAGAATTCATTTTTCAGGAGATGTTAAAATAAAAAAAATGACCTACCTAATATTATTAAATTATGAGTAACTTTTTAATTATCATAGTAAGATGATTCTAATAAGTAAAATTCCATTTTGAAAATGAGAAAAAAAAAAAAAAATAGATATAAACTAGGAATGCTTTTTATCCCAAAAATTATCTGTTTATTGCAATTTTGAATTAGCACAATTTATTTTTGCTTAAGATAATTATTCAGAAGACCCATGGTGTTATAAGGACACCAATTAAGATTACAATTACACTGGCTGGTACTCAATCTTCCCTGTAATTAATTCTTATATATTTCCTGTTATTAAATCAAAATATAACAATGAAATTACAGTATCACACACAGTTTTTTAGATAGGGAAGCTTGCTTTTAAAATAAAAATATTTTGTCTTGTTAAAATATAAGTGGAAACTGTGCAAATAAGAAAATGTATATAATGATATATAAATTGCATATCAATAAATGTATAAAAAATGCTCTCAAGTTATAGTGGCATAAGAAATGAAAATAAATTAGTGGATCCCATGATTTTTTTAGACAACTGCTCAAGTAAAACAACTTTAGCTCAAAGAATAAGAAAATAAGAATACAAGTTATGCTTAGTGTTCAGATGTTATTAAGCAAGATCGATCCCTATAAAAATTTTCATTTTAATCTTGTGTATTTGCCTTTCACATTTCTTATTTAATACACACAACATTATTTTACAGGGAAAAATAATACATTTATATACAGAAATATATAAATTTTTTAACGGCCCAGTAAATATCTATAAAACAATCATACAAACTATTACCTTGCAAAGTAAAAGTCTTTCCAGATCCAGTTGTCCCATAACTAAAGACTAAACTATTGAGTCCTTCAATAAAATTTTTTATGGTATCCATCATGCATTCATTGAAGAATACAAATTGTCCTTTCTCAGGACCATATGCTGCAGTAAATGTAAAATCTTCAATAATATCTTGACATAGGTGTGAACTCATTTTGAATTTTGATGAGGTAGCAGGAGCTACTGCCCTCACAGTTTGCTCATCTACCAATACAATACATTCCTAAGGGGGAAAAAAAAAAAAAATATATATATATACAGATATATATATTAATAAAAAAAATAACTGACTATGAAAATGATACAAGGTACTTCAAATTGAAACAAAATAAAAGAACAGAGATTGTAGAAAATTTTATTAAATTTGAAGACTGTCTAAATAACTTTCTAATATTATTAAAAAATAAATTCCTTCAATTTTTTACAGAACTGACTAATTATTTAAACTAGTTTCAAAGGAAGTTATAATATTTATGTAGTATCCATGTATCCAACGACATTTACTTTTATCAACAAGTACATGCATTCTATATTCTATATGTAATAACAAAATTATTTAATCCCTTTTCTTAAAAATAATAGTAAATAAAAAATTTAAATCAGTTTTAGTTAATTTTTCCTGCTAGTGTTAAAATTTTCTTAGATTTTTTTTTTTTTTTTTTTTTTTTTTTTTTAACAGTATTGCTGTTATTTAATACAATTGAAATTCAGTAAAGTTGAGAATAAAAAAGTTTAAAGACAACTTCAAGCTCACCATGCAATATATAAATATATAATCATATAAATAGCATAAAAAATAGGTAACATATATTGTTTTTATGAAATCGGATACTTATAAGTATGCCCGTACCTTTAAATCAGATGTCGTTTTAATTCTTTACATTGATGCCATGTTAATTTTTGAAAAGTGTGACAAGATTATTGGCAAGGATCTTTTAGAAGATCAGTTTGATTTGAAAATTTTAACCCTTTGAAGAGCAATCAATTGTATTTCTGTTTATGTTGAAACCACACTGAAAATTTGGAAAATTTTTACTTCAAAATAAAGTAAGACAGTCTTTCAGCTTTTTTTCATTCTTTTTTATGGCAATAAAACTTTATTAAAAGTTACAAGTACAAATCTTAATTAAAATTAGGTGGAATATGAGTCCCACCAAATATCTCTGAAGGAGTTTAGCAGGAAAAAAAAAAAAAAAAAAAAAAAAAAAAAGGCTATTGAAAACCGATAAAAAGACGGTCACTGGAGATTTATTTATCTCATCTTGTCTTTGTCTATTAGAAAAAAATCTACATTGAGTTTCCCTATTGTTGATGCAGATATTTATGAAAGAACACAATTACTATGTAGAAATGTTTTAGACTTTTTATCCTTTATTATCAATAGAATCTACTTGGATATTTGTTATATTGTATTTACGAATATAATATACATATCTATACTAAATTATCTAATTATTCATAAATGCTTATGCACTTGTGTTCAGTATTTCTACTTACATAACATTAGTTATAGATTTACAAATTAGAAAGAAAAAAGGTAAAAGTTGTAGTAATTAATATTATAAGTACAGTAATTGGGGCGGTGCGTATTTCTGGCAGAGATAATATGTATGCAAATCATAACATAACACAAACTTGTTCAACATTCAACCAATAAAAAGTTTGATAAAATGCAATCTTAATCATATGTAAAATCTTCTTGCAACCTGGACACAAACAATAGTTTTTAAATACAAAAATTTGTGTCATTAGAAAATTCAAATATTTATTTTCAAGAGCATAATCAAATTAAGTTATTCTGTTTATTATTTATTATCTGATGAATTGATAATTTGTTCTGATAATTGCATTTTCATTTACCATTTGCATTTTCTTGATCTATATGATGATGAGTAATTGAGGTTTCATTTGCACGTGTTACCCAGCTTAAAATCAATCAATTAAACATGAACATTTTGATTTTCTGAATCGTAACAGAAAATTTCACTTTACATTACAAATAACATGAAGCAACCATAATTATATGCAAAAATGGACACTTTCAAAATTCTAAAGAGTTTAGAAAAAAATTTTAAGAGCTATTTTTTGCCCGCTTTCTTAACAAACAGTTGCATCAATTTTACTAAAACTTAATAGCTGAAGATTAAAACAAATGGGTATTAGATGCAAACTAATTTAATTAATTGGCATATTAGATTATACCTTATAGCCAGCTTCTCTTTCAGATTCCAACATTGGCCGAATACGGGCATACACATTCATGCTCTCTCCTTTACTATTATCTTGCATACTGACAAACTTATCATCTAAATTCATACATAGTTCTGAAAGTGGAAGTTCTGAAGAGTTTTCAACATCATCAGGGAATGAACTCATTTTTAAATCTGTAATTCAAACATTACATTAAAATTAACTAAAGTTATATTAGAGTCAGAAAATCATGCACATAATAAATATCAAATGAATACTATAATAATCTGAAATGCAAAAGAAAAGAATAATGATTATAAAAACAAAAATATCTGAAAGCAATGGCAATGACTAATCTTTCATACTCAAAGTCTATATCAAAGGTTAGCAACAGTAGTGTTTTTTATTATTTCTAAAATTACTAATTATATCATAATACTATTAATTAAAGTATAAAATATAAACTATGATCATTGATATCATCTAATAAGAGATTTAATTGTTTTGGAAATCCCCAAAGCAGAATATACTCAAATGTGCGACGTACATCGCAGAACAACGAACTTTTCTGCAGAACATTTAAAAAAATCATTTAAGAAATTCACAATTCAATCGAAGAAAAAATCAAAAAATTCGCAAAGATTGCGAAAATTAAAAAAAAAAAAAAATTGGACATGAATCCTAGAATTTGGACATAAAATACATCACGAATTTTGACAAATGGTTGATGAAAAAAAAAAAAAAAAAAAAATGAATTTCTTCAATCGTACGAAGAAAAATTGTTAATTTTTTTGGAGGATCGCAGGGAAAAAAAAGGAAATTATGTCAAAGGGGCGCGAAATAAACGACAAATTTCATCGAAGGTTTGCGAAAAATGGCAAATTCCGTTTAAGAATCACGATAAAACGGCAAAATACCACCGAAAAATTGAGAAAAAAAATGGCAAATTTCACCAAAAATCACCAAAAGGGGACAAATTTTATTTTTAAAAAAAGTCGCGAAAAAGCGACAAACTTCATAAAAAGACCATGAAAAAATGGACAAACTTCTCTAAAGAGTGCCAAAAACGACAAATTTCACGAAAAGATCGCGAAAAACAGCAAATTTCATTTTAAAAAAATTGCGAAAAAATAGCAAATTTCATACAAAGATCGCGAAAAATGGCGAATTTCATAAAAAGACCGCAAAAAGTGGCAAATTTCTTTAAAAGATCGCGAAAAAACGGCAAATTTCTTTAAAAAATCCTGAAAAAACCGCAAATTTCATCAACAAATCGGGAAAAAACGGCACATTTCATACAAAAAATCGCGAAAAAGTGGTACATTTCATAAAAAGATCGCAAAAAGTGCCAAATTCCATCTAAAGATCGCGAAAAAACCACGAATTTCATAAAAAGATAGCGAAAAATGACACATTTAATAAAAAAAACAGCAAATTTCACCAAAAGATCGTGAAAAAACGGCAAGTTTCGTCAACAGATCATGGAAAAATTCCTCAAAAGATTGCCAAAAACGACAAATTTCACCAAAAGATCGCAACAAACGGCGAATTTCATAAAAAGATCGCGAAAAAGAGGCAAAGTGATCAGAAAAAAAAACTGTGAATTTCGTCAAAAGATCGGGAATAAAACTGAAAAATTCCTCAAAAGAGTGCGAAAAACAATAAATTTCGTCAAAAAAGCGCGATAAAAATCGCAAATTTCATAAAAAAAAATCGCAAAAAACACCAAATTTCGCCAAAGCAGCGCAAAAAAAAAAAAAAAAAAAAAAAAAGCAATTCTCAATATATATTATATATAAAAAAAATCTCATTATATGCCTTTTTCATTCCCACAGAACATTTTTGATCAATTGAATTTCGTTGCAGAATATTGCAAAGTATTCTGCTTTGGGCTTGGAAATCTATAAAAGCCATTCGATACTTTAACACAGAACAAGGGCGGCGCCAGAATTTGCCCGACGGGGGGGCACTGTATCCCCGGCGGGCCAAGTTCATAATATATATTAGAGGTCCCCGCGTACTGGTCCGGGGCCTAAAAAACTGCGTGGGAAAATATATTAGGCTCGGGCCCGACCCAGTTTGTACTAAATAAATTAATGGTCCAGTTGGCATAAAATTAAAAAAGTCGGCCTGATTATACGGTCTAGAGAATATAAATACGTATATATGTATAATATTAGGACAGTTAAAAAAAGAGTTAAAATCTCGGCCCGACCCGACTCTATTTCTAAAAACGTGTATTTTTACTTTGATATGATTATAAAGTGTTTTGCACGAAAAATTCTGATTAAAAAATATTTTTTCTAAAGAAGTGTTCAAGGCGGCAATATTATTTATTTTAATGAATATTTATTTGCATGTAAATGTTTCAGTTTTCATTCAGTTATCGTTAATCCTTATTTCATGTATTGGAGACTTAAAAATCAGAAAAAAATGCCACACAGTAAAATGTTCTAAGAGGGAAACGCATAGAAACAAACAAACAAACAAAAAAGAGAGAGAGAGAGAAAGATAGAGTTATAGTAAAGTTGCCCTCGTAGCAGGTGTTGATGTATTATATTCTTTTCTCATGCATTATTGTATTCATTTTGAATCAACATGTTTTGCACTCATTTGGAAACACCCGTTCCGTCATGTTAAACACAGGCTATTTTCGAATTTCTCATGTTAATTAGAATATTTTTAAACATTTTTTTTTCTTACATAGGGCAGCTGAGCTTGCTCTTTAATATTACTTTTTTTTTCACTTTTTCAATTTCAATTGCAGATTTTTTTTTTTTTTTTAAGATTTTTTCATTTTTAAAAAAGGTTTTGAAACTGAAAATACTTTTTTTTTTACATCTGGAGCCAAAATCGAAAAAGTAAAAAATATCCATATTGAACTCACTATCCTATGCAAAAAAAATCGTTAAAAAATATTAAAGTTTACTGTTAACATTACGGAGTGGCTATTTTCAAGTGAGTGGAGAGTCCCCTTAAGACAGGTTTGCGTCATAGGCAGGTTTTATTTCACAGTTTTACTGTATTTGAATTTTATTACCTAAAAATCTACTATTCTTTAAAAATAATAAATTTAAAAGTTTAATTGTAGAACAATAGCGATATAAACTTATAAAAATACATAATTTTTTGTAAAAATGTTTGGAACGGGCCAAATTTTACTGATTTTTGCACGGCCCAAATCGTTCAGAGAGCAGGATTTTCATTCGGGATGGATAGAAACCAGGATTGAAAATTTCAACCCGCTCAGTCCTAGGAAAAATGAAGTCAGTCCCGGCTCGGCATCGGAAAATTTAGTTAAGCCGTGAAAAGAGTGAAGACTAGGTATGGACCGACCCCAGTGTCATAAAAGAAAATAGGCCCGGATCCGGCCAATGCGGGGCCCCACCAGTGGCCGAGAGGATTAGACCTCTCAACTGGTAGACGGCAGGTGCTGGGTTCGAACCCAATCGCGGCCGTCGGCCTAACCGTTCGGAGTTTTCGTGGTTTTCTTCGAACCTTGCGTAAATATGGGTTAGGTTCCCTTAGAAAGACGCCCACGAAGGGCACTCCCCCCAGGTCCTATATCCCTAGTGTAGATAATTGGCCGACACCAAATAAACCAAACCAAACCGGCCAATGCGGACCGCTATCAAGGTATATCCAGAAGCTAGAGCTCAGTGAAATTTTCTTTCATTAAATTTGGGTTATTCGCTAGGAATAAATAGTATGGAAACCACGCTCGCTAATCCACATCAATTCATTCTGGATCCGATAAGGAATCTCTTTTAGGTGGCATAGAATAACAATGCAGCCTATTGAGTGTTCAAAGCCAAAATAGAAGCAGTATTGCCTTCTTTTTTTTTTTTTTTTTTTTTTTTTTTTTTTTTTTTTTTTTTAAGCATAAAATTTGTACAATTTTATATTCAATAGATGCAGAGATAAAAAAAAAAAAAAATAAATAA
Source organism: Maratus speculifer (assembly GCA_964019185.1). Classification (NCBI taxonomy): domain Eukaryota; kingdom Metazoa; phylum Arthropoda; class Arachnida; order Araneae; family Salticidae; genus Maratus; species Maratus speculifer. The sequence goes on along the minus strand of OZ025292.1, from coordinate 65,240,142 downwards.
ATAAAAAAAAAGGAAACAAGTTGAATGTAGATTCTGCCATTGCAGAATTCAGTTTTGCCTCTGATTAGAAAAAAAAATCGATAGGGTTTTTTAGAAGGCGTTTTCCCGTTTAGAATGCAGTGAACTAACTTAATTTTTCTTGTGTTTATCAATATAATAGCAAACAGAACGGCATGAGATACCCAATTGATTAGCAATTTGTCTCTCAGTCGTTGGAATTGCGGAATAATAGAGATACAATTTGACGTGCTACTTCTTCATTGACTAGATCCATCAAAAACGGATTTTTTCTTTAGTTTAAACGCTTTTTTATAGATGCTGAGAAAAAGAAAATGCATTTTAACAATAAAACGAGTGGAATCCCATCGAATTCAACGAATGAAATATTTAAAAGACCCGATCGATTTGATTTTTAAAAAAAGCAAAAGTAATTACATTATTCAATCAATATATAATAAATATATTTTCAAACTTAATGTCAAGTTTGCCAGTTACAATTTTGCATGCAAATATTCATACATCTTCAGTTAAAACTGTAATCTGAGTGCGAAATCCAGAAATTTAATTTTATATGCACTCACAGAAAAATAGTTTTATTTAAAAAAAAAATAATAATAATTTTATTTTTACTGTGACATTATTTTCACTAACTGAAGTCATCTGAAAGTAAAATCTCAATCTCAGTGTCCATAATGAAAAGAAATATTGAAATCTAATATCATTATGAGTAAAAATGCGATGTTTTAAATACTGACGTCATTTTCTCTTCAAATGTTTTTTAAAAGTTACTGTTATTTATTAGTAATATGAAAAAGGCATCCGTAATAATATTGTAATTCCCATTTATCTGGTTGCTGAATGACATCATTTTCCTCATTTGAAATTTTTCTTTAGACATTAATTTTTATCTTAAATTATTTTCTGTTATTTTATTTACATTAATATTATTATTTCCCAGTAAATATTTTTTTTCAATTAGTGCATAATTATACGGAATCATTTTATTGTGGTTAAATTTTACGAAAACAATTGACTTTTTTCTTTTAAACGCAAGGACATGTTCACTGATGAAATAAAGCTTCTGACTCGTGGAAAGTGATAATGGAAAATAAATTTTTATTATCGAGAGAAAAGCTAAACTGAGTTGCCACCGTTTTAAAGAAATATCGTAAAAAGCATTTAAAATTAAAAATAAAATATAAAAATGGAAATAAATTAAAAAATAGCTAAAATGGGCACAACTACAAATAAATAGCTTTCATTTAAAAAGATAATTATCAAAATCGGTTGAGTAGAAAATTCAGGGCTGACAATACGACATTTTGTAGCTTGTCTGAAAGAAATAGCATCAGAGGCTAAAAAGCACCATCTGTAGGGCGATATACACCAAAATGTCGTCCGTACTAATTGAATGTAATAAAGTTTGATAAAATTCAGTCTTTAACTTCTTGAGAAATAGCTCTCACAGTCTCACGGCACACTTGCCAACTTTAGATTTTTAATAATCAAATAAATGTATTATAACAGAAAGGTAACCTTTTACGTGGTACTTATTTCATTTCAATTCGATTTAAAAATATGATCATTTTGATTTCTGGAGAAAAAAAAGTTTTGTGTGCATGTCACGGTAATTATTAAAAACAAAGCAATTAACAAAAACACTGTTGAGTGATGCATAACAAATTTTAGCAGCATTAATTTATTTGAAGGTCTAAAAATCTATGGAATGGTCTATGGAACAAAGTATTAAGCATAGCAACACCACCTGTTGGGTGATATTAACCCAAAGCTAAGTTATACCTACATCAAATTTACTCTGAAATTTTATTATTAAACTCCATACATTATTTCTTGAGGCAATGTCATCACGAAAAGTGACTTACACAGACTAACAGAAATATACACATTTCTATTAAAAAAAAAATTAAAATCGAAAATTTTCATGATTCCAATATTTTTTTCTTTTGTATTAGAATAACGTAAAACTATATCAGTCTAATATCAGTCTTTTCAATGCATTTTTTAAAAGTATATATCTACAAAAGGGCACATTTTATAATAATCTAATATGTATATTTAAACCTAATAAAATTGTTATTTAAATGTACTTTTTCTCTTTTATATAATGCAAGTATGTTTAATTCCCCCCCCCTCCCCCCTACACAAGATATTCTGTCTGTGGTCAATGGACAATTGTCGAAAATAATGTACTGCATCTATGTAACTCTGAAATATCCTTCCAGTCTATAGTGTTCATTCTTGGCCATTTTTGAAGGGTGCAAAACACTGCCCTTTTTCAAATTTGCAAAATGCACACTGCCCTTTTTAAATGTAGCAAAATGCACCACTGGTTTTACCCAGAGATTTTTAATAAATATTTATTTTATTCCGTAGTATTTCTAAATTTTTGTGTCCAAAAATTATAGAATTTTTTTTTTTATTTCTTTAAGAAAAAGAACATGAAACTATTCAATCATGGTTTAATTTAATTGTATTTTTAATTTTTATATCATAAAATCATTCAAAATTAATATTATTTGATTTATCTTACTTAAAAATAATGAATTTTCCCGCTTTCTTTTTTCCCTTCTAAAGGCAATAACAATTTTTTCTTGCAAAAGTGCCCTTTTTTGCTGCAGTAGTGCCCTTTTTTGCTGCAGTAGTGATCTTTTTAGCGAATAGCAGCATGCCCTTTTTATTTCTAGAGTGAACACTACAGTCTATAACAATATAAGTGTTTTGTAATTTGCATAGCAACATTAAGGTATATAAAGATTATTTTACAACCAATCAACAAGAATACGTCTGCTGAAGCTAAACAATATTATTCATCATCTATTTATCCTTCCAACAGTCGAAAAGTTTATTTTATATTAACTTGCATAACAGAATTTGAAAACTAGTCAAAACAGACGGGCATTTATTTCCTTTTAGTGAATCGCAGCTGGTTTTTGCCGTATAAACATGGGTAGACTGAAATCTAAAAGTAAGAATACAAGTATAAAGAAACAGCATACTTGCTAAGAACAAAAGTTATATAAAGTTGAAATTTCTTCATATCCCTTTTCGTTCCATCTGAACACATTGCTGTATTGAATATTAGTTTTCTTTATTTGAATTGAATGTATTTGCACGGAGTGAAATTAATTAGTCGAACTACAATTTTTGAAATACGTACCGTATATTACTTTATAAATACAGCGTTTTACTCTTTTCATTATTTTCTATTTTTAGCATTTTTGAGAAATTGTAATTAGTATTTCATACACTCTCAAAACCATTTCGCCAAAAATAAAATATAACAGGCAATAAGTTGCCGGAACGCACATGTTATTGGAACGGATTTTTCTATTTCTTCAAGAAATTTTGGTATTTTGATTGTAGAATTTCCAAAAATTTTGATTCGGTTCACGAAATTTTCATTATTTTGAGAGAAAATAGAGATAAGTAAAAAATCAGTTTCTAATAGAAAAATCTAGTACACAGCGATGCTGCTCAGTGAACAGTCCTTTGATTCAAGAGAAATGCAACTTTAGATATTGGAGGATTTCATGTAGTTTCATGTAGTTAGCACTAGATTGATGATTTTTTTGTATTTTCGTGGAAATGTGTAAAGCAGATTTTTCCATTTTGTTTAAGAATGTATGTTGATCGAATGCAGAAAGTGCAGTGTCTCAAATTTTGATAAGATAAAAAATTTAAATACAAATATTCTCAAATACAAAATTTCTATAGTTAAACAAAAGATAAATGTAAATGAAGTGAAAACTTGTAAAATAGTTGGAAATCTAAAAGTGCGTTATTTTAATATCAGCGAAAAGTGACCCGCAATTAAAAATATATCACCGATCCAAACCACGGGTTATACAGGAGGTCTAACCGCCGCACAGTGGGGCAGGAAGCCACCAAAGTTGGCAAAAAATAAAATTTACTTTGAACAAAAAAAGCACATCATGGATTCTTTTGTAGAAGAAAAGTAGTAAAATTTTAAACTTTTACATAAGCTAAATAGTAATTTATTAATTAATTTACAAACCCTTTTCAATATTTTTTGTAGAAAAATGAGTTAAAAACAAGAATTTAAGATAGTTTTATACTAATTAGATATTTATAAATCATCCATAATATCGCATTAAAAAATGTAAACATAATTAGTAATTTTAATTATTCTCAAGCAAACCTTATAATGAATATTAGCGACTCGTTTTGAAGGATTGAATCAACCTTTCTCTGGCAAAATGTATGTATTACTATAAAGACAGCAGAAGAAAAACTGTTTCTGTTGTTTTAGTGCTAACACACACTTTTTGTTTTCCTGTTTTTCAGATCTTAAACTCATACATGTCACGTACACTAACGATTATGTAGAACTAGAATTGTACAGGGTGACAAGAAATAACTTGGACGAAGTTTGAAACCAAAAATCTGTAACCACCACTAAAATTATAGTTATTGTCATAGGGAATTGATTCTAGAAAGCTAATAAACAGGTGTAAGGAAGTTAGTTGTGATAACCATTATGGTTAACAAACGATCTGCCATACTTGAATTACATAAGCAAGGGATGAAACAATGTGAAATTGTTCAATGATTGAAAGTGCCTAAGCAGTCGGTTTCATACACAATCAAAAGGTTTAAAGAACTCGGACATGATGGTGACAGGCCAGGAAGAGGAAGAAAGCGCGCAGTTAACACATCAAGAAACCGTGCAGTTATCAAAAAGCGAGTTCACCGAAATCCTAGGATTTCAATGAGAAAAGTTGCTAGAGAGATGAAGATCAACAGAGAAACCGCACGTTTGATGGCAAGAGTAGAGCTTGGTCTTCACCCTTACAAAATGAAAGAGGCTCAAAAGCTAACAGCAGAGAACAAACGCATAAGACTTCAAAGGTGTAAAGAACTGTTAAAGCGGGCCGCAGGTGATCGATGGCAAACATTTGTCTTCACAGATGAGAAACTGTTTTTGATTGAATAAGCACACAATAGCCATAATGATAGAGTTTGGTCAGCAGAAGCACCTGGACCTTCTTGCATTGTTGAACGGCGTCAACGACCCAAATCTGTAATGGTTTGGTGTGGGATATGTGCTAGTGGGAAAACACCACTTGTTTTTGTTGATCAAGGGATAAAGATTAATCAACAAACATATCGCAAACTCATTTTGGAAGATGTTGTCTTACCTTGGTCACAAAAGTTCTTTGGAAACAAAAGATGGACCTTCCAACAGGATTCCGCACCTGCACACAGAGCTAAAGGCACTCAAGATTGGTGCAAGACACATTTTCCTGACTTCATTGGAGCTCAAGAATGGCCACCGTATTCCCCAGATTTGAACCCAATGGATTATTCTGTTTGGTCCATCTTGGAGACAAGGGTGTGTGCTAAACCTCATAAAACTTTGGCATCCCTGAAGAAATCCTTATGCAAGGAATGGGATAAAATATCAGAAAGTGAGTTGCGGCCCATAGCCGAAAATTTTGTGACACGTTTAAAGCTCTGTATTAAGGCCAAAGGTAGCCACTTTGAAAATTTGTAAATATATTAGACGAAATAATGTATTCATATTTATTTTGAAGTTTGGTCGTAATATTTTCATTAGCATTAAAGTTATAATGTATCATGTGTGTCCAAGTTATTTCTTGTCACCCTGTATAACCGTTTTACTCTTGATATTTTTGATTGTCCAGAACAAATTCAGACGGAATATGAAGATGGGCACGTTTGCTTTTCATTGACGATTCTGTTTGTTTTTCAAATCGAGGAAATGAAAGCGATTTGCCAAGCCACTCTTTGTTAATTCTAAAGCATTTCTCTTGTTTTGCCAGGCTTTTGCTCATCGGAATTTATATTAAACTTTTAAACATTTAATCTTCTTTTCATTTAAACTACTTGTTCGTAGTTTCTCTGATTATGGAGCTCTTATACCATAAAATCACATTACTTTTCAAAAGTTTCTTGTTAAAACGTTCCATGATAGTCAGTTTCATTTAAATACATTGTTTTGTGATAAACAATGCATTAAAATTCGTATTTAACAAAGAAAATATTTATAATCATGTTTAGCACACCCATACACTAACAAAAATTTAAGGATGATTAGCTATAAAAATGACCATACAATTAAAAAAGTGGCAAAAAGGAGCAAGATTTTCTAGCATATTTGTCCTTTTAAAACTCATACTTAGCATAAAAAATTATAATTAACACTTAACTCGCCTTAACTCATAACTAAAAACTACAATGTTTGTAGACAGTGTTAATTTTTTTTATAAATTTCACCACTATAAATTCTAAGCGTCTGTATATCTATAAAAATCGTATTAAAACAAATTGAAAGTTAATGAATTATTGTTACATACTTGTAGTTAAAGGTTCCATAGTCAAAAAAAAATTATTTTTAAATTATTATAGCGAAATTAACAAACGAATGTTGAAACAAAATTATTGATTTTTTTTTTTTCACTTATTATCAAAGCACAATATGCAGTTTAACTTCTTTCTCTATTGACGATCAAAATAACTTTGCGCAAATTTTAATACTAGGAAGATGTGTACTGACATCTGCTCTATTAAAGTGACGTATGTCGGTAGTTTAAAATAAAATTTCATTTTTTCGATTTTTTGCCAGTTTTGAAGGCTTTTTGCCCCACTGTGCGCCGGTTAGAAGCAGTGTTGAATTCAGACACTTTTCCCCGGGAGGGACTTCAGTAGCTCCGGGGGAGACATTATAGAATACCAGGGGGAAATTGTACTTTTTGACCGCTGAAAATGCAAAATTTAAATTTTCTGGGAGTGACATTTCATTGCTCCGGGGGGTGGAAAAGTTAAAGCAAGTGAAAACAAAATTTAAAGCATTTTATTCTGTTTTAACGGTATATAATCAAGGGAAAAAAAAATTCAATTCACGGATTATTTTGACAGCATAGAGTCCTCCGCGGATTGGGTTATACCCGACCTGGACTAGTTAATTCTATATCCATTCAACCTGAACCAGTTTAAAAAAGTAAATGATCCGAACTCACAGACTTTTACCTAAAAGTATTCAATTTGAATCTAATACCAACTCGGAATGAAAAAGAAAATTCCCTCTTGTAAAGCAATAATGCAAAAATAGTTTACAATAATACCTTCAATATCAATTATATTTTTATGTAAAAAAATTAATGTATCTGTATATGTACTCATTGACATTCAAATAATATAATTTTACATTTTAAAATATATTTCGACAATACTTTTGAGAAATGAAATAAAATCGGAGCCATACCCGACTCGAAAAATAGAAGTCAATCCCAAACCCTCCGAACTTTAGACAAATGCGACTCAAATCGCCAGTCGAGTTGGGTCAATTTCTCAAGGTGATGCAGGACTCTACCCAAAACGCGATCTGAGCCCGACATCTCCACATTTTGATCTGAACCCAAAATATTTCAACCTCAACTAGACCCCAACCGTAACTGATGAAAAAAATATATCCATACTATAATGCAGTTATGTAAAAATCTATCTACAACTATACCTTCAATATAAATTTTAACTTTTAAGTAAAAAATCAGTATATATAAATTCATTAACATTCAATATATAGTTATTCACCTTAAAAATTTTTTTGTAAATTCTTGTGAGAGATCGATTAATCTTGAATCACGAACCATAAGTGTCCATAAAAAAACCCTCCAACCCGAACCTAAAACAAAGTTAACCCCACAGGAATCCGATCCACAACGACTAAAGATTAGGCTCAACCCGATCCAATCCAGACTGCGATGCGAACCATGTTTGGTTCAGTTTGCCCGACTCGATGAAGCATTCTACTTGTCATCCAAGACAGCCCCGACAAAACTTCGGTATAAATCTTATCTTTTTTGTTAAAAAATAAACATCTACAGAGTCATTCATGTATCATCATATGTAGTCATCTATGTAAATTTTTATTTAAAGAAATTAGGACTTTTTTTGGGGTGGGGTGGGGGTGGGGGGGGGGTTATATGAATTCAATCTGCAAGAATCAAAATTCAGTCAGAAACCGACTCGTATACAAAAGAATTAGTTTTGTCAATCGGAGTTAAAAAAAAAAAAAAAAGCTTCATATTTTTGCCCAACTTGACGGGGCCGAATTCGAAAGTCAAAATATTTTCCCCGATGACATTGAATTTTGGCCCCGATGGGGGGGGCCACATGTGCCCGCCGGGGGGGGGGGGGGGCATATGCCCCCCCAGCCCCCCCTCTGGCACCGCCCTTGACACAGAAAGAAAAAAATGAAAATAAAACCCTAAAATCCAATGTTTTAATTTTTTTTTACAATCTATGTCACGTAACAGAATTCATGTAATATTTGCTCCTTATATGTACATCAAACAAGTTTTATGCCTGTGGCAGAAGTTTTGCAGCTGTGTGCAACAAATTTTTAAAATTTGCCTGCAAATTTTGCATGTAACTATAATGAAAATAATGCAAAAAACTAGAAATGTTTTATCATTTTATTTAAAAGATGATAAGAATGATTCATTCTCATTAATTTTGCTTATAACTTTTGATGTTACATATTGTTTTGTTATCTAAATTCTAGGAACTACAAAATGGGAAGGATAAGCAGAAGAGTAGTATAGACAACAAAACTGTTTTTTAAAACCTATGGAAGCTTCAAAACCGATTTGTTCTTTCTTGAATACTTCCCCTCCAGCGATTTTCGGACAAAATCGGCATTTTCCCGCTATCTTCAGACGAAATCAGCAATATTTTAGCAAAATCAGCAATTTATTGTGATCTTTTGCCAAAATTGGCGATTTTTCCGCGATCTTTTGACGAATGCGGCGTTTTCCAATTTTTTTTTAAAGTGAAATCATCGTTTTTTCGACGATCTTTAGACAAAATTTATTTTTACGTGATTTTTTTCTTGAAAACGGCGTTTTATTCCCGTGATCTTTTGACGAAATCGACGTTTTTTTCCATGATCTTTTGATGAAATGTGCGTATTTTTTCAAATATTCTTTTGACAAAATATTTTTAAGCGATCTTTAATCGAAAACGGCATTTTTTCCCGCGATCTGTTAACGAAATCGGCGTTATATCTGCAATCTTTAGACGAAATCGGCGTTTTCCCGCGGTCTTCCGAAGAAATGAACGTTTTATCTGGGATATTTGGTGAACTTGCCGTTTTTTTCTGCTATCCGCACAGGAAATTCGCGTTTTTTATCAATCTTTTGACAAAGTTCGTTCACATAAACATTCACAAAATCGTCAGTTTTTCCACGAAATATTGACGAAATGTACGATATTTTGGCGATCCTTTCACGAAATTTGCATTTCTACGTAACTGTTTTTTCCGCGCGCAAAACTGTACAAGTTGGCAATTATGCGGAACTGATAACCCAATTTCAAATTTTCGGAAGAGGATGCCTTAAATTTTTGAGAATCACCCCTGGTTATGCATAGAAATGAACCAAATTTCTTTGAATACGTTTCTAGGAAAGGCTGTCAGATCTTCTTTCAATTCGAAAATATTTTGCCGGAAAATGGTACTGTAATAATGATTTTCAGCTCAGAGGCTATCAAAACCAGTGAGCTTATGTGCCCCCCCGTTCTGTATGTATGTAAATGCGCAATGCAATAACTCATGATAAAAATTCCCATTCACTTGAAATTATAAATATAGGTATATTCCGATAAGGTGTTTTCCTGATTAATTTTGGGAATTCATTCGACAAGTATAAGTGGGGGAACGGGGGCTAATACTCTTCCCCTTAATTTATATCAATGGGTTTTACATCCAGAATTATCAATTTTCATTCAAAATTTAAGCATAGGATCATTCTGATGAGGCGCCTCTGTGATTAGTATTAGGTACTCATTTGATAAGTATAAAGAGATGAAACAGAGAGCTAATTCCCCACCTCTTATTTTGATAAATGGGTCTATTATGCAGATTTATCAGATTTCCAAGGTTCATACAGAGTTGGGAAGAAAAAATCCAAGGAGTACATAAAAAATCCAAGGAGTCCAAAAAATTTTAAAGACTCGCCACTTTTGTTGTTATTTATGTGGCATGCACTTGCACAGCCCCAATTCCACAGGGATTCTGCGAGTTACCACCCTGCAAGAAGGGGGAGGGGGAGGGTATTCGCGATCTTCAGACGAAATCTGTGCTTTTCGCGATCTTCAGATAAAATCAGCGATATTTTAGCACCATTGGCGATTGTTTGCGATCTTTTGTCGAAATCGGTTTTTTTTTTTTTTTTTTTTTTGCGATCTTTTGATAAAATCGGTGTTTTTTTTATTTATGAAATTGATGTTTTTTCGAGGATTTTTAGTCAAAATTTGCATTTTTATACGATCTTTTCTCGAAAACGCCGTTTTATTCCCGCAATCTTTTGACGAAATCGTCATTTTTTCCCGCGATTTTTTAACGAAATCGGCATTATATCCACAATCTTTAGAAGAAATCGACGTTTTCCCGCGGTCTTCAGACGAAATTAGCGTTTTATCTGCCATATTTCGTGACACTTTGGTGGCTATTAGTATGATCCCAACCAATCCAGGGATACCACTGGACTTGAAAAATCCTGGGTCCCTTTTTAACAAAAGCGGGTCCCCACTAATGAGTCATATTTTTAGATGCAAAAATTGAACTTGTTCATTAGAAAAATGAAATTCAATAATTATTGTTTTAATAATAAAAAAAAATATAAAATCAATATTAATTGTTTTTAAAATTATGAGAAATTTTCTTTGCTTTAAAAAATAAATTTGTAAGATACAAATTTAACTATAAAATATTGAACATTTGAAAGTAGAAGAATTTTTTGAGAAAATTAGCCATTTTCCCGTGAATCTGACGAAATTTGCCGAAAAATAGTCCTTATTTCGCAATTTTTTAACGAAAGTCGCCATTTTTATGCGTTTTTTAACGAAATTACGCGTACCACGGGACGCGTAAGAGCTATTTTACTGCGTCCCATCGCCTATTTTTTGCGTATTTTACGTGCTATAGCGCGTCCGCGGCATCCCTGCAATCACTGCTGTGCTTCTGATGAATGACGTGCATAAAGGGTTTACTGTGCGTTTTACAATCGCAATTTTTTTTTCTTTTTCAGGAGGAATATCGCTTGCGTGGAAAACCGCAATACAATTTAAAGAGTTTCTAAGGAGTATTTTGTTTATCTAAGTAGTTCTAAGTACTACTTGGGAACGTTTTCATTTCTAAGTAGTTTCTAAGGAGTCCAAGGAGTCTGTGCGAACCCTGGATTTCATTCAAATTTTAGACATGATTTTTCTGATGAGGGTACCACCATGATTAATTTTGGGAGTTCATTGTATAAGTACTAGGGGGGCCCCGCCCCCCTGCTCGCTATGCTCACCAACCCCCCGCGTAATCGCTTCGCGATTCCAAATTATTGTCTACCCCTGCTTGCTGCGCTAGCCAATAACCCATGGTATGAATAAGCAGTTGCAGACCTTTCAAATGATGTGTCACACAATTGGTGTTGTAAAGAAATTAAAAATGTGCCCCCCTGGGGGGCAGAGTGGGGGATGACACACAACACATCCATAATATGAAAAAGCAGTTGCAGACCTTTCAAATGATGTGTCACTCAACTGGTGTTGTAAAGAAATTAAAAATGTGACCCCCCCCCCCTGGGGAGAGTAGAGTGTGGGGGTGACACACAAGACATCCATAATATGAATAAGTAGTTGCAGACCTTTCAAATCTTTTGTAACACGACTGGTGTTGTAAAGAAAATAAAAATGTGTCCCCCCTGGGGAGCAGAATGGGGGATAACACACAAGACATCCATTATATGAATAAGCAGTTGCAAACCTCTCAAATGATGTATCAAACGACTGGTGTTGTAAAGAAATTAAAAATTTGGCGAAACATTACACTTATCGCCAAGTTGGCGTCACTTTTGACAACTAATTTTGGTCGTCAAATTTGGCGATATATCGCCAAGTTGGCGACAAACTTGGCGATTGTTGGCGTTGGTAACCTTTCCTCTCTTTATGGTAACCCATATGGCGATGCATAGACGGAGCCCTTTCCTGATTGGTCTATTCGACTCATGGAAGGAGTGGACAACCCGGATTCGTTAGTTCCGGAAATCTTCCACATCAGCATCATTCCAGGAGTCATTCCTTTTAAGGCTAGTTTTTTTTTACTATAGAAGGATAAAGAGAGAACTGGGAGCTAATTCTCCAATCTTAATTTCAATAAATGGGTTTTTCATACAGATTTCATTCAAATTTTAGACATAGGATCATTCTGATGAGGACACCGCCACGATTAGTTTTGGGAGTTCATTGGATAAGTATAAAGAGGGGGAATGGGGGCTATCCCCCACCTTTAATTTAGATAAATGAGTTTTTCATGCAAAATTCTCATATTTCATTCAAATTTTAGACATAGGATCATCCTGATGAGGACACCTTCATGATCAGTTTTGCGAGTTCATTGGATAAGTCTAAGAGGGGGGAAATGGGAGGTGACTCCCCCTGCCTTAATCTAGTTTAATGGGTTTTTCATGCAGAATTTACAGATTTGCTTCAAAATTTGGATATAGATTCATTATGATAAGGCACTTCCTTGATTTTTTTCGGAGTTCATTGGATATGTATAAATGGGGGATTGGTGGGACTATCCCTCTTAATTTAGGTAAATGATTTTTCTTGCAAAATTAACAGATTTGCTTTAATTTTTGAATACAGGTTCATAGTGATAATATGCTTCCCTAATTAGCTGTGGAGTTCTTTTGTTAAGCATAAAAGGGATACAGGCGATTACACCAACCCTTCTTAAATTTGGTAAATAGGTTTTTATGCAGAATTATCAGATTTGCTTTAAATTTTGGATGTACATTCTTTCTGATGAGGCGAATCTCAGAATAGTTTTGGAAGTTTAATGGTTAAGTATAAAGGGGGATAACTCCTCTTAAATTATATAAATGGGTTTTTATGAAGAACTATTCGATTTGCTATGAATTTGGATATAGGTTTTTTTATGTGATAAAGCAAATCTCTGATTAGTTTAGGGAATCCAATGATTAAGTATAAAAACGGGAAATGGACGGGAGCTATCCCTCCTCTTAATTTGTTTTTCGAACAGCATTAACCTTTGAAAATATGAGGCTGTAATATACAATTAGTATGCATAGCCTGTGAGCTCAATGCCATCAGTTTAAGAAGGCAATATTCTTTTTATTATAATTTTTTTTTCTTAATCATTTTATACAATGAATTAACGGTTATAATATTGAAGTAGTATTAATATTTTGTAATATTTTTTGAAACATTGAGATCTACAAAATAGAAGAGAGTTTTGGGATTGGTGCATCCAACTAGTTATTTTTGTGACTTCATTATAAATATTTAAAATTAAAAGTTTTTTTGTTTGTTTGTTTATAAATTTTAAACTGATTTAACTTAAAATAAAATTAAATGTAGCTTAAGGTAATCAGTATTAAATAATTAAAACATGAAAAAAATTAAAACCTATGTTTGGAGATAACTCTTCAATCATTGGTATATTAGTAAGACATTTTATGTTTGCATTATAAAAAGGTGCTATGTATTTCTTTATGAAAATACTTTACAATTATAGACATATTAATAAACATGTAAAATTTTTTCTAAAAATTATCAGCATTTCATTGTACAAATTATTAGCAATTATCAGCAGTTCATTGACAAATAGGCAGAGTATTTAAATGTTTGAATTTTAGGACAGAATGGCAGGATTCATGCCTTAAAAAATATTGTGGACAAGACATTCCTGTTTCTAAAAAAAAAAAAAAAAAAAAAAAATTACTTTTTGAATGTTTTTCTTTGTGAAGTGGCGATCAAGTCTCAGGACTGACTGACTATTTTCGTGATATTTTCTACTATCGATTGACAAATCTCACAGTTTGCTCTTACGGCAAATATACAAAATTGTTTTTCTGCGTCTGACTGTAATTTTTCTCACAAATTTTTCTTGTTTGCTCGTCACACAAAATTTTGCAATTTTTTTTTTTCATGAGACCAACGAATCATATATAAAATAAAATGCAGACACCACAAGGTCCATTCTCGAGCGATAACAACAACTGTTTTCCAAATGAGTAAAAAAAAATGATGAACTTCAAGGAAACCATTTTAATAATTGATGTGCGTAGTTCACAGTTACCTGCCTTTAGAATCCTCACGGTGAGCATATGATTATCATTTGATTTTGGAACTGTAATAATGAATTTTGATGCATTAAATGCATGAGACAGGGTTGGCAAGTTTCTGCCGGGGTGGTTAAAACCAGCAGTAGAAACCGGTTAAAACCAGCATGGCAGAAACTAAGAAACAGTACTAAATAAGAACTTTACTCAGCAATGATTCATAATTCACACTTACATTTGATATGTAAACCATTGAGCTAAAAATTAAAACATAAGATTTTGAATATTATTCAAAGTATCAAAACGTTTAAAATTATCATATAAATACATACCTTGCTTATTTAAAACACTAACTTTCATTCACTTAAAAAACAAACTTTCACAACAATAACCTGCCTACTGTACAAGTTTAATTATTGTTTACAATTAATATTATTGTTTACAGTTGAAATTCTATTTCTTTTAAAAATAAATTTACAAAAAATTCTGATTTAATAACAAATTACTTTTCAGATTATTTTTAAATAAATAACATAATGCAATTTCTTGTGAAAATATATAAGTAAATAATTGAAGCACAAAAAATAACATAGACAAAGAAAATTTAATGAAATATCTTGTACAATTATTTTACAATATTGAAGAAACAAATTACCACTCAAATATACTATTAGTATTTTTTCCACGAAGCATTCCATAACATAGGACTAATTTTGCTAACTTTCTGCCCCCAGATTATTTTTTAATTTGTTCTGAATGTAAGAAAAGTTTGAAAAAATTCTTTCGAGGCCAGCATTACTTGCTGGCAATGTCATGATTACGGATGCAAAAGTTGCAAAATCTTCATTTTCAACAGTATTCGTTCTTAAAGATTACCACCACACAGAAGGCGAGACATTTTCTAGAACTTCCTTAGAAAAATATGTTGCTGGGAAAGGAGTTGATTTTGCTTCAAAGGATATTATATATGGCACAAAGTTAAATGAAATCTTTTCAAAATCAAAAGAATTACTAGACCCACATATCACTATAACAATTCTATGAGAGAGTTTTTTTATAACTTATTTATTATGTTATTATTAAATCATGTTAGATTACAGAAAAATATTTTGAGTAAATATTTTTTTTTCTTTTCAGTGCTTTATTTATAATAAGCATTGCATATAGTTTTCTATTTTGGTTTTTAAACTGAGATTTTAAAATAATTGCTTAAACATAAATTACATATGCATATGTAACAAAAAAAAATATCTCTTACATTACTCAATTTTTCAAAAATCAAATTTTTTTTTAATTAAAACTATCCACAATATTTTATTTGTATCCACCATATTGTATTTGTAATATCCACATATATTTATTCTGAATTACTTAAGTACTTAAGAACTACTTAAGTACTAATTATTTAAGGATGAACTACTTAATAAATTTAATATTACTAAAAAAATCAGAGATTATGTCACAGAATGTCTTTATGCCAGTTGTTGCCAGTTTCTGCCGATTATAACCACTTTCTGCCACTGGCACGGCAGAAACCACTTTCTGCCGGCAAAAATCCAACCCTGGCATGAGATAGAAAATAGCTTTGGGGTTGCCACATCAGACTAGCTCTTTATAATCAGAGTAATTGACGGTTCATTTACACCGTATTGTTTAGCTATTTTGATGCATATGGCATTATTTATATATTCAGTGGCAATGATCATTATGCAACTTGGCGATTTAGCCGATTAAATTTGCGATTTTAAAGTAGCGTTTGTTAATAACGGAAAATTGAGAATTTCTATTAGAAAAATTAGGATAATTACTATAATTTCTATGCACGGTTTTAAATAAACTCGGATTTTTTTCCATAATTTTAAATTTAGTACATTTGGAAATGGAAGGGAGAGGGAAAGTATATCTTTGCCATGCTTTTTCAACAATATCTCAAGCAAAAATGCTTTTAAATGTCAATAATTGCTGATCGTAAATGTTACATTCACTTCATACCATCACAAAAGATTTTTGCATCACTATCTGTTTTTTCATTTGATGCTTTCTTGGCACAAATGCCATATATGTTCGACATTCTGTGATATTCTTCTGATGCCAATTTCGCAAAAGCTTAGTTTTCAAACTTCAATTATATATACATATATATTAAGGTACTACTTAGTTATCCCATCGACCAATTTCACCAAACTATACGAATTGCCAAACTCATAGCGAAATTATACATATAGACATAATTTTCATTTTAAATAATACAAAAAAAATAATTTGTAGAATTTTAATAAAAAATACAAATAAAAATCCCTAATGGCGTTTTAAACACGTGCATCGTATTTAATGTCATTGGATGTGACATTCACGATCATCCATTATTGGCATATAATATTATAGTTTGGCGATGGTTTTTTGGTCGACAGGATAACCAAGTAGTACCTCTATTAACTATTTTCTATTATTTTCAAAAGAAAATAATAATTAGTGGTGTACCGAGTAGTACTTTGGCCGAGTAGCCGAGTGCCGAGTACTCGGCCACTACTACTCGGCCGAGTACCGAGTACCGAATGCCGAGTACCGAGTAGTTGTATAATAAGAAAATAAAACACTGATGTGCGCATAATGTGAGCTTAGGTGTACATATAATATAAATATACCTGTGTACACATATCTATACCTGTGTGTACATATAATATACTATATAGTATAAACAAATTAACTCATTAAATTTGAAATTTATCTGTGCACCTTTTAAAGACAATTTTTGACAGTTCAAAACTAATAAAAAAGGAGAATTGATACATGACAACTACAGTTATTAACTAATATAAAATTTAAACATTCTTTAACCCTCCAATTTATTCCAACCATTGAAATCTGTCTATCAAAAATAAAAATGTTTATTGGTTACTGTAACAATTCATTGAATAATGCAAACATTTCATATTTATTTTGTAAATGTCTGTACCTTATTTTCTTCTGATTAAAAAAAATGTATTGGCTTTGCAATTTCTTTTCATTTTTTATGTGTACAGGTTATATTATGTTATTTTAAATTTATTATTTTTTAAATATCTCAGTAAAAAACTAACCTTTTTCAATGGAAATTATAAATGTGTAAATTAAAATTGCCTTAAAAAGCAAGCTCTAAAATTGAGTTTAGATGATCTAGAACTTGAAAATGCACCAAAGAAACAAACAAGTTGGGAATTGGACGTGAAGCGTAGCAAATGAAGTGCATTCGTACGATAAAGAAGTTTTAAAAATATTCCTCTCATATATCAATCTCATAAAATTGTAAATAATTACAATTAAAATGCGCACCAAACAATGTTCTCCCTATACCATTATGCAATGGAATACTTTTGTGTGGCCTTGTAAATCAATAACAAATATTCTTTGCACCACAGATTATGCAAAATGTATATTATAATATGTACTTTATAGATGCATATCAATTTTATTACGTTCGAATGAGTGTAACACCATTAAAATGCATTTGAAACATTTTCTCCCATTAACCGTAATGTAACGGAACACTTTTGATTGTCCCTGTAGTTGAACTATGCATTCAATTTTGATAAAATTTGAAATAACTCGACAAAATTATGTAATAATTATGTATTTAAAATTTCAAACGATTAAAATGCATTTGAAACTTTTTCCCCTATTGACCGTAATGTAACAGAATCCTTTTGATTGTCCCTGTAATTGATCTACCTATCGATTTTCATAAAATTTGAAATGACTCGACAAAATTATGTAATAATTATGTATTTTAAATTTCAAACGATTCATTTGGATAGTTTTTGTGTTGTTATATGCGGACAGACAGGCAGACGGACTGAACGACAACAATAGGTGCTACGTATTTACATAATTACGAACGCACCTAAAAATAAATATGAGAATGCTAATGTCAATGAACCAAAAGAGAAAATGCTAGCAAAAAGTTCATCTATTTTCTGGCAATGTTTTGAGGAAATTGTGAATGAACAAAAAGATTGTGACACTAGCACTAGTTTAAAATCACCGCCTGAAGAATTGGTACAAAAAGAGTTACAGGCTTTCTTAATAGAAGACTTGTAAAACTGACACTCCATTTGCATGGCGAGGGGAAAAAAAAAAAAACTTTTCGATTATGTACAATTTTGCAAAAAACTCTTATATGCACCTTCAACAACTGTTTATTCTGAACATAATAGAGGCCGGCCAAATTTATTGCAGTAAAAGAAATGCCCTGTCTACTGATAATGTAGAATGTTTGGTGTTTTTGCATCATAATTTGAAATATAATAAATTTAATTATTAATTTTTTATTGCATTTATTGTATTTTCAGTTTCTTTATCCAAAATAAGTTGTTTCTGTTTTCTTATACATAAAAAAGTATTTTTATTTGTATAAATGTGAAATTTTTTTAGGGATTTTGTTCTTAACTTTTTTTATATTTTGCAGACATATTGTTAAATACAGAGTAAATAGTTTTATGAATTACTACATATATTATACATTGATATTCGAATATTTTTACAGATCAGTTATCAATTCATATGCTTAAAAAATGAAATTCTTACAACTACTCGGTATTGGCCGAGTACTCGGCCAAAATTTGGCCGAATACCGAGTACTCGGCAAGTTGGCCGAGTAGGCCGAATACCGAGTATTTACCGAGTACTCGGTACGGCTCTAATAATAATGAATAAAAACCGGTGATAATTGATTATCCCTTCGACTAAAAAATTATCGCCAAATTATAAAATTAAATGCCAATAACGGATTATCATAAATGTTACATTCAGTTTACATTAAATAGGTTACGCATGTTTGTTATGCCGTAGTGTGATTTTGAATTCAACTTTTCATTTGTACTTTTATTGATGTTTTACTAATTTATTTCTTTTTTCGTTATTTAAAATAAAAATTATGCCAATATGAATTACATGGTGAATAAATTGATTTGTACAATTTGGCGAAATTGGTCAACAGGATAATCAAGTAGTATTGAAAAGTTTAATTAATAACTACAGAATGAAATGATTTATAAAATTTAACAAAATTAAATAAAGGTAAATATATATATTTTTTAATAAACATTAGCCCGGTTATCATATCAGACAAAATAACAAAATTTTCGCACCATTTAGATACCCTTATGCATATTTGACATCACATCCCTATTTAAAATCAATTGAATGCTATTGAAGATATGGACAGAATGTGAAGTTTTTGTTTTACTCTATATCTTTTCCTTATGTAAATTAGGACGTTATATGATCATAATTAAAAAATCTTACATTTAGTTGCTGAAGAGAAATTTTGGTTTTCCCAGATACTTTTTTCCGATGTACTTGTTTTTTCCCATTTTTTTCTACTACTAAAATTCATAATGTTAGGACACTTGAGAAAATCATCCTATGGTCATATAAAATGCATGTTATTTGAAAAATTAACCATGGATTCGAACAAAAAAAATAACACTGCGTTCACAACTTTATTAGGTACTTACGTATTAACGCCACCACAGTTATCTTTTGGATTCCTTGTTGCCTTGTTCTTTGCTGATTTTTGACGCCATTTTTTAGTGTTTTAGTGCATTTTTAATGTTTTTTAGTGCCTTTTAGTGTATTTTTAACAGGGTTGGCAAGTTTTTGACAGTGTGCGGTTTTATCCGGTTAAAACCGTGGTTTAAACCATCATGGCTAAAACCTCTTGTCAAAAACCTCGTCAGAAACTCAAATACTAGGGTTGGTAAAAAACCAGGTTTTTTTTAAAAAAAAGACCAAAAACCATGGTTTTTTTGGTTTAAACTAGAGATGGGACGAATATTCGGCCACTATTCGGTATTCGGCCCTTTTGCCGAATATTCGGTTGGCCGAATATTGAAGGCTTGTTGACCGAATACTTCGGCCGAATATTTAGAGATATCTGGCCGAACATTGCTAAAATCTCGCCGAATAGTGAAAGATATCTTGCCAAATAAATTTAAGATTTAAAGAATTTCATTTCTTGCATTTTTTTTTCTCTAATCCTAATTGCTACTTCATTCATGAAGCCATTCTCATTCCTACTTACAAAATATACAGTTATTCGATTGCTAAAAAATACACAGCCTTTCTGTATTTCCTGTAAAAGTTAGTGATATTTTAAGAAAATGCTGCCCAAGTTGGAGATTTAATGTACTTCATTAGAGAATGATATATTACAATTCAAGATACAAAAACACTTATAGAAAAAAAAAAAAAAAAAGAAAAACACTGCCTTATTCTAAAACACATGAATATTTATTAATGTCTGCAAATTCCATGCACATATAAAAAAAAAATTCTTATGAAATTCGTAACTTATTTTCTGTAAAGTAAGAAATGAAAGAATTCATTCACAGTGTGTATTAACGAAGATTCATTTTCAAAATTAGATATCAAATGTCACTATTCCAAATACAACGGTACATCTGAAGACAGAACTGGTGGCAAACTAGATATGCATTAGATGACACAACTTGCTTTATGAAGATGATTTAATAAGTATCTACACATAAATTCTAAATACTGAACAAAATAAATTTTTTATTCTATAGTTTTCACTTTTAAATAATTTGCATAATTACTGACTTAAATATGTAACATTATGTCTATATTTTTAATTTACATATTTCTTCATTCATGTTATTATCAATTTCTGTTTATCCTTTTAATGCTTGTTGAATAAGTGGAATATTGATGTTGAATATAGTATGTGCCAATTCAAAAATCAAAGATTTTGTTACCATATGCATTCTACTTTAAGCATAACCTTTTGCTATAACAGAATTTGTAATGTAAAGCTTGGCAAGTGATTTCAGAGCAGTCTCATTCTTACGAATTTGCTTATTATTAGGGACAAAAACTCTAAATGATTAAATTTACTTCATTATTTCAGAAAATATCTCCTTGTGAGTTCCGAGAGAGAGATTAAGAATATTATTAATTTTGGATAGAAGAAAGGATAAAAGTATCATTTGATAGTAAAAGTGAAGTACATTCTTCATATTTTAATGGAAATATCTTACTATTCTGACTTACTGAAAATCAATTTGATGTACATTAAGATAAAAGAATATAATGCAATTTCATAATTTTTTTGTGTTAAAATAAGTGTTTTAAATTCAAAAATACATTTAAAAGCACATTTAAGAGTAATAATTATTAATGAGCTCTTATTTTTTAAATTATATGTAATCAAAATTTATTTTCTTTATTGGAAAAAAATGTTTACTATTTGGCCGGCCGAATATTCGGTATTCGGCCTAAAACTTGGCCGAATATTCGGTATTCGGCCAAATCACTATTCGTCCCATCCCTAGTTTAAACCAGGTTTTTTTGGTTTAAACCGGGTTTTTTTTAAATATGTTTTCCTGTTACATATACATGCATATTTATCAACAAAAATAAATATTTTTGAATATATAAGTAATAATTTGATTTAAAAGTAATTCTAATCAATATAATTATTTAATATACATTCAATTATGTAGAAAATTGAAGTCATTTAAAATATAAACATTTTTAGAAAAAGCCATGTCTTATATTTCATAAATAAAATGTTCTACATAATGAAACATTGATACCTTGGAAATCTTAATAAACAATCTTTTGATTACTAGCACTATAAATAAATATATGGGTTATTCTCTGCAAAAGTGCAAAAAGTGTTTCCCAGTCATATAAATGCTCTAAATTTCATTTTATTTTTATTTATTTATACTTTTATTAGAAGATCTAAAGTTTGTTTATTAGGGACAGGGCATAAAATTTAAAAATAAACAAATTTAATATTTAAAAATGTAAGATATATCATGCAAATATCATTCCCTCACCTCTCCCCTACCCATACTACCATACTTCACTGCCTGATTTTTTCCATTCAGAAATAAAAATAATTAAAAACACCCTAAGCAAAATAAAGTTCTTAATTGGTACCTTACAAAAAATAATAAAAATATTATTTTTTACTATAATTATGTAGTCTACTCAATCAATTATATGCCTCCCCATGTTAGACCATCATTCCCTCACACCTTGCTATTATAGCAAATATCCTATCACTAAAGATGAGCAGCAGTCTAGCATTCTTCACAGAGAGGAAGCTAATTTGAGTACTTGTCAGTCCAGCAACATAAATCTGTGGTATAAGTGTTTGTTAATTTTCTAGAAATTTTTTTCAATCAGAAAATCGGGGAGTATTTTTATTAGCAGTCATTCCCTCACACAGAATGCTAAATTTTTAGCAATTTTCAAAATTTTTAATTTTATTAAGCATTATATATTATGTGTTCTTCTTTAAGGAATCAGTATGGTTTTTTCCATAATTTTGCATTTTTCATGACAATTAGTAAAAACATCTTAATTTAGTCATTCCCTCACATTTATTGTTATGAATTAATGATAAAGTGAATGGGGAATATGTACTTTTGTTTAAAATTTTATAACAGTTTCTGTTGTTATTAAAATCTTCAACAATTGACCAATTACTAGCAATTTATCCAATTTTTATGAAAATTTAACTATGTAACATTCAAGTCAGACTGCTTGGTCAAATTTGCAGTATTGTAGAGAATAACCCATATGATATAGATTCATATATAAAACTTCACATATATTATTTTCAAATGGTTATTCAAAATAATTACTTTGAAATACCTGTTGTATGTGATGTCTGATTTTTTTTGTTAGAAGACTACATGAATTATCTTTTATTGAAAAATAAAGCTTTTTTAAAAGAATTTTTGGAATAATTTGAATTTAGCAGTAGAGTCTTTACACATTTAAAGTATTGTGTATATTGCTATTTGACACTTCTTTGAAGTTACCTGGTTAAAAGGAAAACAAAAATGACAGTAAAATAAACAAAAATACCTATTTAACAGCTTTTTAGACAATTGAAAAACATTGATCTTAAAATATAAAGTAGTTTTATAAATACTGTCATCCACTAAAGCATTAAAACAGCCATCGGACTGCATGCTTTATTATAACACTTAGTATTTTTAAATGTCTAAACTAAAAATTACATCTTTTTAGGCATTTTTAAGAGACTTTATTTCTAATATGGCTCAAGCAAACCTTGTCTCCCCCCCCCCTTTCTGCCAATTTTCTTGGCTGATCTAAGTAATGGGTTTGGTTATGACCCATTATGGTTATGCAATAGAAGATTTAAATCTATATTTTGCATATTTTAATTAAATGTAAACGGGTGCTTTCATTAGCGCCTAATTTTTCATTGTCTCCTTATTTAACTTCATATCTTGAGTTTCTTTTTTATTCTTAAAAGATAATACCCCCCCCCCCCCCCTCCCCATCAAGAAAATTCTCTTTTAGAGCTTGACTGAAATTTTAAAGATCATTTTATGTCATTATCTGTACATCTGCATTTCTCAAAGGAAAACATTTTTTAAATCTAAATATTGCATATTTTTCATCTATTTTATGTTTGCTAAATTTGCTTAATTCAAGTGTTTTCTTTAGAGCTTCAGATATGTTCATCAATGCATGAAATTTGCATTCTACATGCATACTAACATGACCATGATTAGACTCATTATGTCTTATGGTGACTACTGAGATAAGACTTAAAATAGAAATTACTTTCATCCAATAATTTGAAACACTTAAATTTCAAAAATGAGAAAATATTACATTAGATTTGTCCTAAAAAACCAATTGGTTTGAACTCTGCCAACCTAGCTGGTAACAGAATAAAATCATAATGCAAAAAACCCAATCCCAATGAAGAATGCAAGAAAAACAAAGGCCTATTAAAATCAATAACCACACAGCAGAAAAAAAAAAAAAAAAAAAAAAAAAAAAAAAAAAAAACTCATTGCCAATTATTTAATAGCATACATAGCAAAAAGAAATCAATGGGGAAAATCACTTAAGAATGTCATATTTGAGACTTTCTAGAATGATGAAATCCTTAGTAAATCTTAACTAATCAAGCAATTTAAATAGTAAAAGTGCATTTTTAACTTGAGTCTGCTCTTCTGGATATATATATATGTTTTACAATTTAAAAGAAAGAAAGAAAACTGATTAGTTTTTTCAAACCAGCTAATTTTAGAAAATTTAGTTATTCTGCCATGTAGATTTATAGCTTACATAAAAAGTTGAGTTGATTAAAAATGTTTGTCATTTTAGAAATTTATTAATTCATCATTTTTCTACAACTTTTCTTGTAACTTCTTCATAACTTGGATTTTGCATTTTTCAATAATGTGTAAAATAAAACATTTAGGTAAAAGAATAAAAAAAAACCAGGTGAAAAAAAAGCATCATGTTTTTTTTTTTTTAAACCGTTTGGTTTAAACCATGGTTTTAACCACGGTTTAAACCAAACAACCCTGTCAAATATTACACTGATCTGTAAAATTTCTCATTAAACATCTGTCACAAACATACAATATTAGATGAAATATTAAAAATTCACTTTTACTGTATTGTATATTATCATTTACGAAGAAAAAGAATTTTTTTTTTTGGTCATAAATCTGAAAATTTGGCCTGCCTCCAAACTTGCTCAACTAGCAATGCTTTTGCTATAAAGCCCTGCTAGCTCAGCACCAATTGAGAGAGTATTTTGTAACTTTGGCTTCATACACTGTAAACTCATAAACCATTTGGGTGTAAATAAATCTGCTAAATTGGTTAAGTGCTATAGGATGCTGTGGGGTAAAATTGATCCAGATTATTAACTGTACAAAATCATTTTCTTCTGTTTGAACATTCTAAAAAACAATGTTTTATTGCAATTAAAGTAATTTAATTTTTTTGTAATTATTAAATTACAGTATAATTAATTTTAAATAAAAAATTACTCAATGTTTCTCTCTTGTTCTTAAAATGTTTGAAGCGCATTACACGTTTTTGACGGTTTAAGCCAGTTTTTGATGGTTTAAACCAGTTTTTGACAGTTTAAACCACTTTTTGACACTTGTCATGTCAAAAACCAGTTTCTGACGTCAGAAACCCAACCCTGATTTTTAATGCCTTTTAGTGCATTTTTTTGCTCATTTTTTGATGCCATTATTTTTGTGCACATGCGAACAACAAGATTGCTCTTTATTAGCGCATTAGCACAAGTTCTGCTGCGGTGGCGTTAATATGTAAGTACCCTTTATTATTTAAAAAACAAACTAAAAGCTTCGCAATAAAAACGAATAACTATATTTTTCACGTAATTTGTTTAATTTGAATGAATTATGATACATACATGACAATTGTTTATATTAAATTTGGTTACAATGAATAAAAAAAACTACAATCACAACAGTAAAAGACAATATTCAACTGGAGGTTTAAGACATAAATTCGATTTTCTCAGAAACTGTCAAACATACAAAGATGATAAGAAAAAAAAAACTGTTTTTAGTTTTATCAAGATGATAAAAATAAACCAAAAACGAAGTTAATCCATTTATAATAACGTTAGCTTGCTTGTTGAATTTTTCGTTAAAAGTTAAATAAAAAACTATACTAAACTGCGATGATTTTTTTAATGCTATCATTTTATTCGTCTCGTCGAGTTCTATCTTTTGAAAACAAAATCACTGTCATATGTCAATTGGTTCGCCAGAAATTTCAAAAAGACCTTCGCATTTTATATTTCTTAAGCATATTATACCAAACACTACCGCGTTTGCTTTGATATATATGTAGGCAGTACATTTAACAGAAAAATATAACCGAGAAATTCCAGTGCACCACTCTAAGCACATGTTTTTTAATGTAAATAAGAATTAGCAGCAGCAGAACACTGAGACCCTATTCTTTACTGTACACTCAGAAGGTGCAAGAGAAAATGGGAATGAACTTGGAGATTTCAGTGTCTGCTTTACAAACGTTTGCAACAGCATTTCCTGTGGCATCTCATTAACAGGAGAACAGACAAAGGTTATGTAATGCCACAGAAAAAAAAAAATGTTTGAAAGATAATATATTAAGTTATTATAAAATGTAAATAAATTGAAGAGAAGATTTTTAAATGACAACTATGACTGACAATCCTAAATTTTCATTTCAGTCATGAAGATATTGGAATTTATATCAGGGTTGCCACTCTAATCTTGAAAAATTTCCCTGTATTTTTCCTGTACTGCAATGCATTTATTCCATGTTGAGTGCGAAAAAATATATGCGTGTATGAAGGCTAATTAGAAATGATATAATTTGCCATTACCAAATTCCCTGTGTTTTCCAGATTTTTTTAAAAATTCCCCAGAATTTCCCTGTTTTGGGAGGAGATTTAAAATTACCTGTGTTTTCCCGGTTGCGTGGCAACCCTGTATATTGTGGCACATACATTATCAGCCAACAATCCTTGTTTGTATATTTAGCCGACAGTACACTATTTGTGCCATATAGCTGTCGAATATCTCCCTATAAGTGAGGAGGTATGGGACACATTTTGAAACTTACAATTTCTTTAATTTAAAAATAGCTTTTGCATTGTATGTTTCTATATTGTTCAGGAAAATTAAAATAAAAAGTTTTTCACTTTGCACTTTATAAATTAAAATTTTTGTTTTTATATTAAACAAAATAATTGACTTTTGTAAAAAGTGTCCCAAACCACCCCATTCTCTGTTAGGTCATAAAATGTCACATACATTCATATGACTGTAATTTCGTATGTATATTATTTGGCAATTTGTCTTGGTCATTAGAACATTCAGAATTCATTCTAGGCGTTTTTCACAGGGCGCGCCAACCCGCCCGCCCTTCTCTATAAAATTTACCGCCCTGGTGGCCCCATCGTCCGAAAACCCCGCCCCGTCAGCCCTTTCACTCGGAAAATCGACCAGGAGAAAAAAAAGCGCCCTTTTAAATTAATTTAATTGCTTATTTCAAACCAACTCTAAACTATTTGTAAACATTATGTAACCCGATAGCTCCATTCCTAATCTGTCCCTTTTCACACCTGCCACCTCCCCCACTAACCAAACCCCAACCTCTTTATATACAAACACCAATTACTTTCAGTAAAACTCTAGCATCCATACTGTCATAAATTTTTCTTTGTCTGTCCTGTACAGTGTCTCGACTACCATGAAAATTCGCCGAAATAAGAAAAAAAGAAAAAGGAAAGATCCCCAGCATCTCGTGGAGGATCCCCAGAAGTGGATGACCCAATGGTCGTGAGTTGAGACTTCAGAAAATGACCGTAAACACATGCACTTTGATTTATAGAGTGAAAGAGATGCACACACAGTACCATGAGAAATTCACAGGAATGAATAATTTCTTTCCTCAGTTTTTAATATTACAGCCTGGTATTGACTGTTAGAATCAAATCCCAAAACTCCCAAAAGATTAGTCATCTATATATTTTTTCGCACTGAAGCAAAAGAAAACTTCAAAGAAAAAGGCAAAGAGAAATATTTAAATATTATCTGTCATATCAATGAAAGAAGTAAAAACTGGCCGTTTTGTCATAAACGTAAATGATTTTCTATTAATTTTAAAAGTTATTTCTCAATCTCTGATGCCTCAAACAGTCAACCCTGCATTATGAATAAACAAGGAACAAGGGCAGTACGCAAACCCGGCCTTCTTGAATTGATCTGAATGAAAGAAATAATTCAGTGTCTCACTTTTTTTTTGAGGGGGAGGGGTTAAATAAAAATAATTTATTCTGCTACATTGGAGTCTTTCTATACTGCGAAAACTAGGTGCTAACCTTTCTCTTCATACTAATATTTTTTTCTTTCCTTTATTGGGAAAAAGCTTTTAGTTTCGTTTGAAGATATTCTTTAATCAATTTGTTTTTAGCCAGTAGCATAGGTATATTTTTTGGCGCCCGGGGCCAGCAAGAAATTTTGCACCCCCACCTCAATAGATATATAACAATTTCTCTCAATTTGGCGTCCCTAGGCCTCGGCGCCCGGGGCGGACGCCCCCTTCCCCCCTCCCCTTAGCAACGCCACTGGTTTTAGCATTGTATTTGCTGCGTCACACTTCCGCTTTATTGCCCCTACCGATCGTATGCTACACTAACTTTATGAATCTACTCTATTTTCTTACATTTCCAACTTTAATTCATCGAAAATTCATTCATTTTTTCTTGCTTCACTATAAAAGGTTTATTTTTTACTATGAGAAATAATTGCCCCTCATTTCATTTCAGATAATGACTCACAATACCGGATATTCTTAAAGAGTCTTAGTTGATGGTTATATAATGTAAACACATCGCGAAAGAAACTCAAAATATCAAGTACATTGAAAAATAAATGTTTTCTATTTTCATCCTTTATCTTCTTGCTTAGTAAAAGTCTGCGTCCCGAATCAAATTAGCTGGACTAAATATTTTATTCAAAATAAGTTTCGTTTTCAGCTTATTAATTTTGTTTCAATTTAAAATTCATATTCTTTTTATTCCATAAGTCAAGCAGCAAAATGATCGTACGATCTGCTCTTGCGGCTTGCCGTAATGATTCTATACTATATTATTAATTTTTTTCCTCTTTTTTTTTTTTTTTTTTTGCAAGAGCAATTTTGCTATTGGAAGTCTCTTCTTTTAAATATAAAAATGATCCTACGAATGTATCAACCAATTTGCATTGCTAAGTGCAGAAAAAAACTACTGAGTTGTCAAAAAAGAAAAAAAAAGAAAATTTTTTTTCCATCACTGTTAGAAAAAAAAAAAAAATCCATATCTCTTACGTAAGTTGACTAATTTCTTTCAAATTTTCAGCAAGTTGAAATGATAGTAAGTTAGGCAGTGTAATAAATGTTTGTTAAAATATAACCAGTTTTTAGAAAATTACAATGCCTGCCAAAAATTTCCACTATACAGAAACTGCGAAGAAAGAGTTGTTTATTAACCTCGCTAAATGAAATTGGAAATCTACTGTTGTTTACTCAATCAGATCGTCAAAACTTTGGATGGATCATGTTTTGCTGTGCAGAAAAGAACCGTGACTAGATTATTTATTTTTTTTTTCTCTTTTTCATTAAGAGGTGATTTTAAGGGACAATTTTGAGTAAAAAAAAGTATTTTCTGAAATTTACATCAATTTTTCTGAAAGGTTGCAAGAGAGTCTGGGGGTGGGGGGGGGGCATCCACTCTCGACACAGTGGTTATTTTCCAGGGTTGTTAAATACCTGGGTTTTTTCAGAAAAAACCCAACCCACTGGGTTTTTTCAGGGCTTTTCGAGGTTTTTTGGGGGGTTATGGGAGGTGGTTCAGAATGCTTAAAAAAAAATTTACTTATTACTAAATTTAAAGTAGCTAATTGATTACAAATATATATAAATCAATGACAGTAATCAAAATTATGCTTTGCTTTTAGATAAATTGATTATTAGTAATAATTTATAAATTATTTTTTTGTTATTACTAAATAATAGAATAAGCCAAGTAATTCTACATGTCTACATAATTCAATTAGGATTCTAAGCATACATGGTATTTTGTTACGAGTTTCTATTGTATAAAATAGAACACATTACATATCAAAGTATTTTTTTAATGGGAAAAAATTTGTTTGTGTTTCTTACACATGCCACAGAAATTAACTAACAATTATTTCTTTTAAAAATTGTGATGGTATGATTAGGACATTTCTTTTCTTTGGGGTGGGGGGTGATGGTTATAAATTTTATGAGCTGTGTACTGATATTAAGAAATACATTACAATTCATTATATATGTAATATATAGGGATGCACCGAATATTCGGTATTCGGCCATGTTACCGAATATTCGGTTAGGCCGAATATTAAACTATTCGGCCGAATTCAATACTTAATAAAAATTTTTCACTATTTCTACTTTTAAGGGTGTATTTCGATCCAAAGTGCCTTTTTTACTATTTATTTTTAGATTCATTTTTTCTCTCAAATGCACCAAACTTAATTCTCTTATTTAGAAACTACACAAGGTGCCGTAATTGTCGATTTTTTCATAAATGTAGAAAATGTTGTAAAAAAATGCTGTCAAAAACGGCGTTTTGGACAAAATTTTCCGAAGCGGGAGGTCTGCGAACGAAAAAAAGGGCATCCTGAGAAAATAATTGCTTATAAATCAAATTCTAATTAATTCAGCATAAAATTACTTCACACGGCATCTTCTACATCACTTCAAAAATCACCCTAGCAAGTTTCATGTTTCTACTTTTAAACATGAGTCTGAAAATGTATCGGAAAATTTCGAGCTGTTGAAGGTGGAAAATCCATTTTTTCGAATACACCCTTAACTGTCAATTTTTTTATTTATATTTAAAACAATTAGAAACAAAATCATTTTTAAATAAAATAGAATGTTTTTACATTATTTATTTGCTGTTTGTAAAGTATAACTTAAGAAAATTAAACATGAGAAGGATTAAAATGGTGATTTATTAGGATTCTCCTTAGGAATAAATTATGTGCAGATACAAGTTTCTAAATTTTGTTTAGTAAATAATCTGTTTCTTGCTTTCCCCCAAATAAAAGTCCTTTAAAAGAAAAAAACAACTTTTGAGATTAGTAATAGCTATCAAGGCAGACAATTTTTGTTCATGAAACCATAATCATAATCAACTTATTGAGTCATAAGTACATTGTATTTCATCTCAATTATAGGTCAAAACTTGTGTGTTTGTTTATTACATTAACAATAAATAAGATAACATATTTTCAACTCACATGCTTTGATTTCTGTAAAATAATATGATGGGAAGGGTGGAAAATACCATCATACCTGCCAACATGTCAATTCTGAAATCCTTACAATTTTCGCGATGTATTCTTACATGCTTAAAAATGCATTGCATGTGCAATGCAAAAAGGAATATCATTTCTCAACAATATTTTTATGCTACTTTTATATTTATTTTTCTACTTATATTTTGAAAAATAAAACATGAGGCTCCACAAGAAAATGTTTTTCCAATTTCATACTTTGGGAATGTGTTTTCAAAAAACTGTCCTGCATGATGATCTGTAATAAATAAGGCAGATTAAATTCACATCAAATTTCCTGAAAGGTTACAGCAGTTGAGGGGGTGGGAGGAAAAATATATTTACTGGCATTAATTATGCATATTTTACTGGGTGTCTTTGATGAAGTGCACATTTTTTTCAGCGATCCTCTTACAAAATTCACGATTTTTACGCGATCTTTTGTTGAATCAGCCTTTTTTCAACGATCTTTTGACAAAATCTGAATTTTTCCAGCAATTCTTTGACAAAATTCACTGTTTTCCGCAACTTTTTCACGAAATTGGCGTTTTATCCGCGATCTTCAGACGAAATCAGCGGTTTATCTGTGATAGTTTAGCAAAATCGGCGATTTATTGAGATTTTTTTTATCGAAATCGGCGGTTTTTCCACGATCTTTTGACGAAATCGGCGTTTTCCCGTGATTTTTTTATGAAATCAGCGGTTTTTTTGTCCGATGATCTTTTCACAAAATGTGCATTTTCGCGTGATTTTTTCTCGAAAACGGCATTTATCCCCGCGATCTTTTGACGAAATCTGCGTTTTTTCGACGATCTTTTGACAAAATTTGCATTTTTACGCGATTTTTCCTTGAAAAGGACGTTTTATCCCCGCTTTTTTTGACGAAATCGGTGTTTTTTCGTGATCTTTTGATGAAATCGGCGTTTTTTCCGTAATCTTTAGATGAAATCGGCATTCTTTTCAATGATCTTTTGACAAAACATTTTTAAACGATCTTTTATCGAAAACGGCGTTTTTTCCCGCGATATTTCGACAAAATCGCGTTATATCCGCAATCTTTATACGAAATCAGCGTTTCATCTCCGATAATTTGGTGAAATGGCCATTTTTTCTGCGCTCCGCACAGGAAATTCACGCTTTTCAGCGATTTTTCCACAAAGTTCGTTGACAAAAGCAGTGACAAAATCGTCGTTTATCCACGAAATATTGACGAACTGTTCCGATTTTTCGGCGATCCTGTCACGAAATTTGCATTTCTCCGCGATTGTTTTTTTCCGTGCGCAAACCGTACAATCGTACTGTTCATCCGTACAACCGTACACTTAGAGCAAAATCCGTACATTGTACGGCCAAACCGTACAAGTTGGCAGCTATGTACCATCATTCATAAGAAAAGACCTATGAGCCAAACATGCCTTTATTCAAAATTAAGTTGAAAGTATTTGTACTTCATATTGAAAAAAAAATTTCCTCGACTTATTTAAAAAGGACAATTATCAGACTGTAAAATTTTTCTTCAGCCATTTTTTCATTATTTGATTTTAAAATGTTTGTTTTGATTCGTAGAAAATTTTATTAATTAAAGTTTCATAATTGTGCTTCTTAAATAACTCAAGGCAGATTTTTTTCAATACTAAATGTTCTTATAAAAAGCTCTTGTTTATCAAAATGTAAGTTTCTTTTATTAAATATTATGTAAAACTGTTTTAAAAAGTAACATTTTAACACCTTTAAATTAAAAAATATAAAAAGAATTTGGAAAGCCGAATATTCGGTATTCGGCCCAACAATTACTATTCAGCCAGCCGAATATTCGGTATTTGGTTCACCTGTTGGCCGAATATTCGGCATTCAGCCAAAATCACTATTCGGTGCATCCCTAGTAATATAAATACATTATATATGTAATTTAAAGTTGAAATTTTGAAAAAACCCACTTGGGTTTTTTCCTGGGTTTTTCAGAAAAAACCCACCCGGGTTTTTTGGGCTGGGCAAAATCATAACAACCCTGTTATTTTCTTGGTTTTTTTTTTTCTCGCGATCCTTTGACAAAATTTAGTGTTTTTAAAGCGATTTTTGATAAAATTTGCCGTTTTTTTGACGTAATCTGAAGAAATTAGTATTTGTTTCATGAACTATGGATGAAATTTGCGATTTTTCACGATAGTTTGATCCCATTTTTTCCGCGATTCTTTGACGATATTAGCATTTTTTTCTTCTTTTGAACGATTGACTATTTATCAAATAATTGGTTTTAGCAATTATTACCATTTATATACCAATTTAATCCATCGCGATATTAGATGGATTTTATATTAAAATTTTCAAAATTAAAAACAATTTTTTTTTCTAATTTTCGGATAATTATCGCCTTATTTTTTCAAAAAATTGGAACAGAATCGCTCCTTAACCAAAAATACTTTTATAAAAACTTATATTTAGCTTTTATAGAAAAAATCATCTCAAATTTACTTCCTTTTTTACTTTTTTTTAAATTTTTCGATTAAAATATCTGTTTTAATATTAGCTTTTTTTTTTTTTTTTTTTTGGTATTGAAAATGCATTCTTGACATAAATCATGCCCTCCCCTTTTTTTTCTCCTTGCAAAAAGGGAACAGTAGATTTTTTTTTTTACTCCTTGCAAAAAAAAAAACAGTAGAATTTTTTTTTTTTTTTTTTTTTTTTTTTTAATAAACAGAAAAGGATCTGAAATTTGGAATCACCGAGGTCCGGAGGGTTCCAGATTTTGGACTTTGTACTTATTAGCAAGTCAGTCGAGTTCTGTTAAAACCTAAAATTCTAGTTAAACTTTGGGTTGAAACTACTTATGGTCTTTATCGAAAAATG
Organism: Maratus speculifer; assembly: GCA_964019185.1. NCBI lineage: Eukaryota > Metazoa > Arthropoda > Arachnida > Araneae > Salticidae > Maratus > Maratus speculifer. Next base: position 65,206,466 of record OZ025292.1, on the reverse strand, counting down.
GAAAACATTATTTGATTTTACAGTTTTATAGTTAGAGCATCACTGCACTTATAGGTAAAAAACAATTAAAAAAATTATTTGAAAGTAGTTAGTTTGAATTTGAGAACAGTTTTAAGAAAAATGCCAGTACGGCAAAGTGAAAACAGATTTTCAAACGGAACCGTTAAAAAAAAATAAAGGATCTGGGGCCAGATGGTAAAGAAAAAAAAATCCACATTAGTAATTTTATTTAATAACTTCGTTTGAAAATAATAAAATTGAGATTTTTCTGTGTATCAGCTGTTTTTATGTAATTTTTTGAAAACAAGGACCAAAATTAAGTGTATGAAAGATTTTACGGATGCAAGTAAGCAAAATAAGTGTAAACTACGCTGTCCTGATTTTATTGCTATTCGAAGAGAAATCATAGGAAAGGTACTGCAAAATAGCAGGACACTCCCTTGTTCTTCCCCACTGCGAGGGTTTTTCTGAATAACAGAGAAAAGACTACTAAATTGAAGAAAAAGAGGAGAGAAAGATGTTAAAAACTTCCTGCAATGACGCATTATCGTCCGTTTATCTGCGAGATTTACGACCAATTTGAGGCAACAGAAAAGGTGGAAATGTACTTGTTTTCGGTCTTTTTTGGAATATTTAAAGGGTGAAGGAATTGCTTCCCCTTGTTTTTAGGGGAGGAGACGTTCACTTTTCATTGGAGTAAAGGCGATTGGTGAAAATTTCCACCAGTTTCAGTAAAGACCACAATTCTAGTATCAGAATCGTACAGTTCGTACCAAGTTAGTTGAATGTGTTAAATTGTATAAGATTTTTAAGTTCTTATTCAGCGTTAATGTCTTCAGAGAAAAATGGTGGACATTAATATTATATAGTTTGGAAAGAAAAAATAAAGTTATAATTCTAATGTATTCCCATTGCCCAGGAAAATATAGGTAAGTATTTATTTCTTTTTTTAATTTGCAGCATTATCGAAATCAATGTAATAATATTATATATGTACCCATTTTAAATCTAAAAAAATCGTCAAAAGTTTCATAAAATTTTTTATATATTGTATAAAGGAGAAAAATTATACTGGGCTAGGCTAGAACACTGAAATGGCCTTCTGTTGTTACTTAATCCTAAAAAATCGCCGCAAAACATAATAAAAACGTTAAATTTCGCATTAAAAAAAATGACGCAAAATTCCAAAAATCACATCCCCTCCCCCCTCATAGAAAAGGAAGGAAAAATCATCTGCTTTCTGTTTGTCAGCTCATAAAGTTTAAAACTTTTAAAAGTAATTTTTTTTTTTTTTTTTTTTTTTTTTTTTTAAATTCTGTTGTATCCAATTTGTTACTCTACTATATCAATAAAAAATCATAAAAAATTTTCTGCCACACTAACCCGAAATTAACGTTTGCCCTTTCCCACCTCCTTATTAAGTACACAAAATATAAACCATTTAAAACTCCTTATTTTCTTTTATTTAAAATCTTTAATAAGATAAATAAATAACAAGTGATTCAATAGTTCCTTAAAGGGGAAAAAAACTTTCTTTTGATTCCTACCTTATTAAATCAAAAATCTTTCAAAGTCTTTTTTCTTCTTCTTTAACTGTTGCTTCATTTTGCTATAACAATGAAAAATCGATCATGTAATTCTCCCCCCCCCCCACCCCCATCCAAGATTGAATATTCCTCTCCTCCTCTACCTAACATACAAAATTTTAAAACTCTTATTATTATTATTGTCTTATTTGTAAATCTTTAGTATAGTAATTTATCAGTCATCTAATAAACCCCCCCCCCCCCCAATCCTTCTCAAGAAAATATACTATTTTTCCTCTCAGTTTCTACTAATGTGTAAAAAATCATGTTATTTACAAAGTAAACAACTATTAGTTTTTTTTTTTTTCAATAAATAAATAACAATACAGTAGAAAAAATGTAAGCTTGGCTTGTAGAAGGAAAGGTAAAGGAAGGTGGGACTAGGGAAAATATAAAATTCTAGAAAGGGAAACATACGATTATTTTATATTGTCACTGCAAAATGTGAGAGGGGGGGGGGGGGGGGGGGGGCAGGGGTGATTCTCGTTCGAAAATTCCAAAAATTTAGGGTATTCTCTTCCGAAAGTTTGAAATTGGGTTATCAGTTCTGCATAGTTGCCAACTTGTACGGTTTTGCGCGCGGAAAAAACAATCGTGGAGAAATGCAAATTTCGTGAAAGGATCACCGAAAAAGCGCGCATTTCGTCAATATTTCATGGCAAAACGACGATTTCGTCCATGTTTTTCTCAACGAACTTTATCAAAAGATCGCTGAAAAACGTGAATTTCCTGTGCAGATGGCGAAAAAAAAAAGGCAATTTCACCAAATATCGCAGATAAAACGCTAATTTCGTCTGAAGACAGCAGAAAAATGTCAATTTCGATAAAAGATCGCTTAAAAATATTTTATCAAAAGATCATTGAAAAAAAAAAAAAAAAAAAAAAAAAAAAAAAAGCCGATTTCATCAAAAGATGACGGAAAAAACACCGATTTCGTCAAAAGTTTGTGGGGGATAAAACGCCGTTTTCGAGAAAAGATCGGGTAAAAATGCAAATTTTGTCTAAAAATCGTGAAAAAACGCCAATTTCATTAAAATAAAAAAAAAAAAAAAAAAAAAAAAAAAAAAAAAAAAAAAACGAGAAAATGCCAATTTTGCCAAAAGATCGCAGGAAAATTGCCGATTCCGACAAAAGGTCGCAATAAATTGCCAATTTTGTTAAAATATTGCAGATAACCCGCTGATTTCGTCTGAAGATTGCGGGAAATGGTGATTTCAAAGATCGCTGTTAGGGAGGTAACTCGCGAAATTCCCCCCTCCCCCCGATTTCCGAAATTGCGATGTGAATTTCCGAAATTTTTTTTCACCCTGAATCACCCCTGGGGGGTAAAGCGGGAGATGAAAATACTTTTTTAGGAATGGGGGAAGTTCGATTAGTTGATTATTTATAATTACATTAATGTGCCCCTTTTTTTTCAATGTGCCCTTTTATGGCAAAGTGCGCCCTGCCTGCCCTTGATCCTAGAATGAACTCTGGAACATTAATTCTGAAGCACAGTAATAACAAGGAAATAATTTAAAAAAAAAATCATAACTCAGTATAGTTAATAAAATATATGTACATGTATAATATAAATAAATGTAAAATAAAAAAAAATAATGTGCATAACATGAAAAAATATGTGACAATTTGAATGATGATATTTTACAGACTGTGAAATTTTGGAATATCTGTTTTAAAAATGACTTGGACAGATGTAGAATAAAAATATGTAAACAACTAAAAACTGAATAAACTTTCTTTTACTAGTTTTAAAATTTCAATTTATGCTTTTTAGCAATAACAAAATAGCATAAAATACACATGGATATAATACAGGGTGTCCAGCCAATAACACCCTGATTTCAAAATTAAATTTCTCAAAAACAAAGATCGATAATAATATGCGATAAACGGTTTTTTTCATTAGGTTAAGCTGTAAAAATCTTATACAGAAATTTCAAACAGTGAATATTTTGAAAAAATTGCGTTCTGATTGCATAGAATGCTTTGATCTGACATTTTTCTTGTTTTAGATTGCCTGCAGAAAAATAATTTTTTAGCTTACAGTGCAATATTTTAAAGATTTTTCGAATTTTGAAATTTCAAAAACTTAATTTCAAAACACTATGAAATATGGCACTTTAAGCCGAAAAACACATTCTCTGGAAGCAATCTAAAGCAAGAAAACTGTCAAATCAAAGCATTCTTTGCAATCAGAACACAATCTTTTCAAAATATTTGCCGTTTGAAACTTTTGTTTTTCACAGCTTACCTGATAAACAAACCATTTACTGCATAATTCTATTGATCTTTGTTTTTGAGAAATTTAATTTTGAAATCAGGGTGTTATTTGCTGGACAAAAATAAACATTTTCACAAACTGTCATTTCAGGATTTCATTTACAAAGGTGAATAAGCAGCGCTGTGCACTTAAAAAAATGTAGATTAATTTCAGAATGTAGATTGAATTAGACCTCAAAAATTTCATTGGGAGGAGGGGGAGGGTCCCAAAAGAATCTCAATATTTACTGAATAATCAGGTAACAAACTCTACAAGGCACAGATATAATGTAAGCTATATTGTCATCATTTTTTTCTACCATTTATTTCACACCAATTTGGCAAAAATATCGTTTTCATATACCACTTACAAACATATTTTTAAAAAGGGAACATCAATGAATAAAATAAATTTAATTAATAGCTAGAACAAAACAATTTATATAATATTAAAGGCACAGATGTCATATACACACCACATTGGCGCAATTTTTTTATTTTATGCCAATTCGGCAAACACTTTATTTTCAAACACCAATTACAGACAAATTTTTTAATTATTTTTTATTATTTTAAACAAGAAATAATAATAGATAAAAAAGTTTAGCTAATAATTATAGAACAAAACTATCTATATCTCTTTTAAAATGAAAATAAAAGTAATTATATAGTTTATTAATAAATAAACAACAGCCGGGTTACTATGTGAGGCATAAATTTGCCATTTTATTGCAGTCTTGCAAATGTGGTGCGCATATGACATCTGTGCTATATTAAAAAGAAAAATAAAAGTAAATAAACATTTTGCTAAAAAATAAACAATAACATCCAGTTTATGATATCAAGCAAAAACGGCACTTTGGCACCAAATAAGCACCCCAGTGTATATATGACATTGGCATCACAAAAAAATCCTTGCTAATGTTGTGCATATATGACATCTATGCCCTCTTTAACATGAAACAAAAAATCTAGGAATATAATCTTTAAAGGGTACTAATGCTAAACTGTAAGATTAAATGTCAATAATAGATGATTGTAAATGTCACAATCACTTGACATTAAACACGATAGACATGTTTGTTACATCATCACGTTAGTAGTATTAATTTCACTTTGTATTTTTATCAGTGTTTTACTAATTTATTTGTTCCTTCGTTATTTAAAATAAAAATTATGTCAATATGTATAAATTTGCTAATAGACTGGAGATTTCTATAATTTGTCGAAATATGTCACAGAATAATCAAGTAATACCTTTAAAGTTAAAATACAAAATACAGTAGGTAAGAAATTCCGCAGTCTTGAAGAATGCACGCTTTCTGCTTTTAAATGGTCTACAAGAACATCTCTCTCCCCCCAAGAACTCTATAATGTCCTCCCCCAGGAGCCTCACAAATACCTCAGGATTGCCACAGGTGACTATTTTTTAATTCTAACTGACATCACTTTCTCACAACAGAAATGTTTAATATACAATATGAAAACATTTGCAATATAATTCAACATTTATATTAGAAAAATACTAGTACGCGAATAAAAAAAAAATAGTTGCCTGTGGCAGCCCTGATAGCTCCAGAAGAAAAATGTCTGAATTCAACACTGGCAAAATATAATAGTGCTAACCTGAAATTACTAAAATGATAAACAAAAAAATATGATTAAAGTACAATTTTTAATTTTACTTCTTTTGTAATATAATCACGAAAAGTAAAATATAATAAAATAATTACATAGAAAGAGCAAAGATTAATATAATCTTGGATAATTTAAAAAAAAAAAAAAAAAAGAAAAACTATCGGTACATCTATTTATCTATTACAATAAAATGAAGAATAACATAGTATGAATAAAAATAACTGAATATCAGAATAACACAAAATTTTTTACATATTTATTATCATCGTCGGAAAAATATTTCAGTTCTCACCTGATCACAAGAGGCAACGTCAACAATAAACAAAATATTTTATTTTTAAGCAGCGCAAACTTCGATTTCCCCGCGTCTTTGTTTTCAATTTCCGTTGCCACTCTGTAAGTTCTTTGATGAAGACCAACCGTCGCGCGTTGGGAAAATAAAAATAAAATAATACAACATTTGTTTACACCAATCGCATTGCGTCATATTTAAAAATTTTTGGTACGACTCAACTACTCAAAATTCGACTCCAATTTCAGGGCAACTCAGTGAGTCGAATCAATCGACAACAACACAAATTATGATCCGACTCAGTCAATGGGAGAGGGAGATCAATGAAAAAAAAAAAAAAAAATCATCATTTATGAGTTACATTATTCAGATTTTTAAATTTTTTGAGTGTCATTTTAATTTTTTTTGAAACTATGATGACACTGAGAAACTGCTTGGCTATCACGTTTTTCCAAATAAAAGAAAACAATTAAAAATTACGAAATGTATGCCCTTGGCGAATTTTTTGAAGGACTGGAGGATTAATGAACTTTTATATTCCTGTATAGTCTCATCGCAACGCTTTTTCCCCTTTTTTAACATGAACTTTGCCTGTTTTAACAAATTGTACACATTCGTATTTATCTGATACCTTACATTTCAAATATGCGATGCGATATTTTAGTTTAAAATTAAGCATTTTGACAAAACATTTAGGTGTTTTCCAATTAAATGCGATTTAAATAATATTAATAACAGTCGGTTTTGGTTTGTTTTCTTTTTTTAGTGTAAAATTACTACGTCCGATCTGATTAAAGGGAGGGCTGTGGGGAAGGAGGAGGGTATTATTTGGCGGTTATAGGAAGAGAATGACTGATATGGATATCGTTGATTATCTAGCGAGTGGAATATTAATGAAATTAATCAAAACAAATGATTCAATTTATCGTCATGTTACGGTTTTAGAGTAATTTTTATTATCTGTAATGACTTTTGTAAACACTGAATTTAGCGTTCTGTTTTGGAAAAAATTGTTATTTTAAGAGCTTTTTTTGTCACAGATATAAAAGACATCCGCCATGTTTATCGCGAGTGAAGTGAGTTTTTGTACATTGCTATGATCAGAGAAGCTTCTGAAAAACTAATAGAAGCCTTGTTGCTTTCCAAAATATTGAATTTTTATATCGATCCAGATCTACTTGTTATTAAATGATGGTGATGATTTATGTAAGGATAATGTAAATGACATGTTTTTTACAAGACTAAAATAAACTGAATTTTTGTTAACATTTTCTGATATAATTTCTTGCTTCAAGATTCTCAAATTTCTAAGGTGAGATTCTATGCGTACTTTTTCTCGTTATTGCGCTTTTAGATTGCTTTAAATATTGTCTTTATGATTTAAGTAAAATAATTTCTGATATCTATTCAATCGAAATGTCATTTAGTAATGTGCACCTTAAATAGTTGATGTTAGCTTGTTTATTAGAAACGTATAAATTTTTTTCATGAGAATTGAAAGTTTTTATTCTAATTTATCTTATTTATTTTTAGTTTTATGCGAAACTTATATTATTGCGTAAAATAAATAAACTACTAAATATTAAATTTTGCTTATTTTTTATTATTTTTTTACTTATGAATTTATTGTTACTTGCAACTCTCTTTTATTAAAGTTATCCATTTGCATTTAATTTTCATTGAATATGTTTAAGAATAAATGGTTAATGGTAGAAAATTTCCTTATATAGTATAGTCATATCGTATTTTTTATTTATTTTATGAAAATATAGCTCTGTTATTATCTCTTGTATATATATATATTTTTTCGTCTATGAGTAATGTATAATGAATAAATATTACCTCACAGAATTTTTGCTAAATGCCGACCAATACTATATAAACAAAAAGTCAAAAGTGTTACAACAAATTTATTATTGAAAAAGGGGGGAAAAATCCAGCAATTGTTTTCATTGTAGCAGTGGCCTTTTAACCCTTTCCGGCGCGGAGTAAGTTTAATTGAAATAATTATCTGCCACCAGAATTTATAAACGAATTTATTAGAGAATACGAACTTGCTTATTTTCAGGCATTTTATCAAAGGAAAATTTTAATTAAATATTCTTGGTGCCAGTAAAATTAAAATTAGGTGTCCTTTTTAAGGGACGGCCCCACCAGTGGCCGAGAGGTTCTGACCTCAAACTGGTAGACGGTAGGTGCTGGGTTCGAACCCAATCGCGACCGTCGGCCTAACCGTTCGAAGTTTTCCGTGGTTTTCTTCGAACCTTGCGTAAATACGGGTTAGGTTCCCTTAGAAAGACCCCCACGGAGGGCAACCCACCCCATAGGGCCTATATCCCATAGCGTAGATAATCGGCCGACAAAAATACACCACCACCTTTTTAAGGGACACCGCGCCGGAAAGGGTTAAAATGTATATGCTTAAAGTATGTGTCTTCTTTTTGGAGTTACTTAGATGCAGATGTGTGGAAAATGTTTTTGCTCCAAACATTTCTCCCAATCCACATGAAAATTTCGTTGAAATTTTATATGCTTTGTTATCGCAATAAAATCTCAGAAGCATGTATTGTTATGCTAATTCAAGCCTAAAATTCCCTTCCTCATAGAATACCAGTATAATTTACATGTCAGTTGTAAAGATTGTGGCTGTTTTTATGTTTGGGGAAAGTGGGTGATCATGCAACATCTGTTTAGAAGAGTTTAAACATGCTTACAAATCTGGCAATTTACAATCAAAAGTCAATAATCATTCTATAGATATCAATTACATCTCAGATTTTGAAAATATTATGATAATTAAACCTAATTGCAATAATTATAGAAGTAGAGTTTTTCTAAAAAGTTGGTTTACCAGACTATAGTAAACTCTTCTAAACTAAGCATGTATAATTCTATCAAAAAAAGTGGTCTTATTGTGACGTATACTCCATTAGGATTTATTACTTTAAATCTATATTTTGAATGTGAACGTATGTCAGCGTCAGCAATATCTGCAAAGCTACAATTTTTTTGTTAGATTAAGTGTTTTAATTATTTTTAAGATTAGATCTTAATTGTATTTTATTGTTTATATGTATATATGTGCATTGTACATAAAAAAATATTTTTACTTAAAATTAACGTTTTTATTTAAGGTCATGGATGAAACATCCATTGAAGATATTGATATGGTAGTGGCTAATGAGCCCTATCCTAAAGGAACTATGATATCTGATGATGGCATATATACAGTTTCGTTTAATTTATTAGCTGGAGAAGGTGGACGATTTAGAGGACGTACTTCAGAAGGCATCCTTATTGCCACCAACTATCGATTATTTCACACTGAAGGCACATTTTTCAATATTCCTTTGGGTGTCATAGACTACTGTGAATGCAGAGATATTTTTTATCTGTATATTTATTGCAAGGATGGTCGTACGTTTAGGTAATTATAACTAACATGAAAATAAATCTCTAAAATTAAATATTTAAATGAAGATTCAAATTTATTTTCTATTTATGCACAGTAAATTGATTTTAAAAAAATTTTTATTATGCTGTAATTTCTATTTCCTACAATTACATTTAAGCTTTCATTTATTATAACTTTCACTCTTTTTTTTTTTTTTTTTTTTTTTTTTGTGTTTTTTTTTTTGTGTTTTTTTTTTTTTTTTAATTTAATAATGTGTTGTTCTATTGTACTGTGTATATTGTAATTATGGTATTTTTTGTTAATGACCTTTGTGATTATGATTATGCCAAGCCTGTATATTATCTTATTACAAACACCATACATTTCATATAAACAATGGTTCTAAGGTTCTTTAGTGTTCTCGCTGGCTTCTAATTAACATTAGCGATTTGGCGAATAAGAAATGAAAAACATTAGCCAAATGAAAAGAAATGTTAGCAAAATAATCAAACACTGAAAAATCTATCTTCGACCTCTTATTGTGTCAGTTTTTTTTATTTCAATATGTTGTAAAATAACCCAATTTTTTGTAATTGCTTATAAAATAGAAATTCGACCATCCATTATTTAAAATATGTGCATTCTAAATATTTCCTAAATGTATAAATGCTCTAGCCATTTTTTTGCAATCTAAATAAAAATTAAAAAACCCTATCTTTGGCTTACCGTTGTGAAAATATACACTAAAAATTGCTATGAGATTTCGACTCACTAGGGAACTGCAAGAAGTGTAAGACACCGATTTTGACGAAAATAGTATCGTTGGAAAAAATCTCACTGTGAGCAGTAAAAAACTCTGTGGAACTACCCGTCGGAAATGTCTCATTTTCGACTTGTAATTCCAATGAGGTTTTTACTACTCACGAAGAGATCTTTCCAGCGATACCACCTTCGTCAATATCGGTGACTTACACTTCTTGTCATTTCACACTTCTTGTTATCACACTTCATGTCACATTACCCTAGTCAGTTAGAAAAAATTGACTGGCCAGGGATACTTTGCATGAAATTGACAAACAATTAGGTAAATGACTGAAATTCAACACATTCTTCCAGCAAAAATTTCCTCTACTTGACGCTTGATGCATGTTATATTGTTTGAGTTTCTACCGACCGATGCGAATCTGGTGCATAACTGATATAGATGGGAATGCTCAAAAAAACCCGGAAAAAACCGTTTTTTTTCCGAAGGCTTATTTTTCAATTTTTCCGAACTGGAAAAATTGAAATTTCATTTATGAAATAATATAGTGAAAATTTTGTAATAGCTACATTCTCATACTTTTTATTTATTTTATTTTTATGTTGAGTGTCTCACATGAAAATTTTAATGTGGGTAATCTGATCTCTGAGCAGAAATCTGTTACAGAAGACTTGAAAGGATTCTATACATTTTTTTCTTGTTTGAAACACAAGACCCTTTGCAAAATTTCTCTTGAAAATAGACTTTTCAGAAAAAGTTTAATCAACAAATTGAATCTTTCGCAAGTGCAGTGATTGAAGAAAAAAAAATCTCATGCCATACAGCAGCTGAATCTTATTAAGTTGCATATATGTATGTAAATAACCTTATTAAAAATGTCTAAATAGGAACCTAAATATCATCACCTAAAAATCAGTTACACCTTGATATAAACTCAAGAGATGTTTAGTTATTAGTGTATATTGCCAAACCGATGGCGCTGTTATGCTGCATTATTTATAATTTCCACAATAGTTCATCTCAAACTAATGTATGTATTTTTATAAAATTTCAGATTAAGTTAATCTTTGACATAACTTCGTGCTCATTACTTTTTGGTTTAAATTGCTTGACAGATGACGCTGCTATGCTGCATTATTCATGATTATCGCAATAGCTTTACCTCAATTACGATTTAAAAAAAAAAATCAAACTACAGTTCTTGATCCAACATATTAATGTTGTTTAGTTTTTGGTGTAAATCCCCTATAGGTGGCACTAGCTGCATTTTTCAAGATTTCGTTATAGCTGATTAATTGAATGTTTTTTCAAGGTGTTGAATCTAAAATTGACCTCCATTTTACCTCCATAATGTACAGTAATGTTGCAAAAACATGGACAGTTTGGATTAGAAAAGTACAACTGCGATGAAAAAATCCCCATATTTTATTACAAGTAACTATGTTCCAAATTATACTTTCCCTCTTGATTAAACTTTGAATTTTTGTAGTTTTCTAAAGCACAGTAGAAGTTTATCTCTGTATGTAACTGTTTTTGTTAATTCCTCAAATAGTGAGCATTTTCTATTTGTAGTGTTCTGTTTTCATAACTTTTGAGTTCCACTCTTAGAAATATAAAATTACCATGTGGAAACATTATTGAATATGGTTTCTTACTCAAGAATAGAATACCAGATTTCAGGGTAAAAAGAAAAAAATTATATTTAATTAAACTTAAAAAAAAAAAAAAAAAAAAAAAAAAAAATCTGTTAGTGAGTAAAAATTTAACAGTCAATAAATCCTATGCTATTTTTTAGTTGCAGACCTGAGTAAGCCAAAGTAAAACTTAGTTTTGTTTGAATCCTTACTAATATTATAAATCGGAAAGTGAGTTTGTTTGTTTGTTTGTTTGTTCCGCTTTCACGCCGTAACTACTGAACCGATTGCTTTGAAATTTTGCAGACGTAAAGTTAGAAGTCCGGATTAAATAATAGGGTAATTTTTATTTATTTTATTCAAATATTTTCCTTAATAATTCAAAATTTAATTATTTTTCATACAAAATCAATAGGCATTTTTCAGATAAAATTTAACCATTTTCCTTTCCTGTTGCCAAGAAAATAAAAAATTGGAATAATAATTTTTCAGCGGCAATGAATTTTTAATAGAAAACTTCCACGCGAAAAACTATAATAAAATAATTTAAAAGAAAATAAATATGACGTCATGTTTGAAATAAAAATAAAAGGTGTATTTTTTATAATACATTTAAGAAGGATATTTGTTTAGTTGATGGGAATTTTTGTGTAAAATATGGTGACATAAATTAAAAGTAAAAAGAATGAATAATAATTATCTATACATATAATAAAACAGTAGGACCCGGTGTGTCTGTACATTGAAGATAATTGACAAAAATGGAGTCAGGGCGATAAAAGAAAACCAATGAAACACAAAAAAAATTTTTTTGAATTTTTTGTCTGTCTGTCTGTCTGTCTGTTTGTTCGAGGTTATCTTCGTAACTACTGAATGGATTTTTATGCGGTTTTCACTAATGAAGAATGCACACTCCCGGGCAGTGTATAGGCTTTGTTTCATCAAAATCGGACAACAGACAAAAAAGTAACAAAAAGAAACAAAAGAAACTATTAGGTGCGCTGCTCACGTTTTTTAGTACATAACGTTTTTTAGTACATATAAAATCCAATAGATGTCACTGTGCGATTTTAAAACGCGCTATCGTTATGTTTTCGCCAGTCTACTTAAGTATGAGAAAGTTTCAAGCTGGCTGTCGTTCCATGTGGTTTAGTCGGTAGAACGTCAGTGCGCCATACTGATGGCCCGGGTTCGATTCCCAGCATGGAATTTTTTTTCACTATGTTGGCATTAACGCCTATAAGCAATTAAAAGAATTTGAAATATTGTATTCAAGGCGAATTTTCTCTCTGGGAAAATTTCCTTGCATTAATATGTCAGTGTAATTTTTTTTTCGATTTATTTTTTTTTTTCGAAACTTTGTTTTTCTTAAAAAATTACAGTAAATATTTGATATTTCCCAACGTTTTTTGAATGATCGACTTGCTTTTTTTTTTTTTTAAATGTATGTCTGAACCTTATCTAACTACTTCTTCAAGATTTCTTTAGATAAACCGACCAGCGTAGCGGGCGAAGGCCGCTAGTATTTTTAATAAAATGGTTCACTCATGAAAATGTGACGTCATAGTTGAAATAAAACAGGTATTTTATAGCAGTCGTTAAAAATACAAGGGGTATGAATATCAGTAGCTAATGGAGCGAGATAAATTATGACGTCATATTTAAAATGAATCAGAAATATTTTTTACTTATACTAATTAATTCTTACTAATATTATAAATCGGAAAGTGAGTTTGTTTGTTTGTTTGTTTGTTCCGCTTTCACGCCGTAACTATTGAACCGATTACTTTGAAATTTTGCAGGCGTAAAGTTAGAAGTCCGGATTAAATAATAGGGTACTGTTTATCCCGAAAAAAATTGATATTCCCGAGGGAAAACAAAACTATAGTTTGCTTGATGGATGGATTGGAGATGACGCTGTGTGTCGTTTAAAACAAGATAAAATAATGCGATAGATGGCGCTGGGTGTTTTTAAAACGTGGTAACGATGTGCAGTAGCTGTATAATAGTTAGTTTAGTGCTTTTTTCTAGGTAGATATCTAAAGTAGTTATTGTTTTTTCGATAGGTAATTACGTTGCTTTGTTCGTCGTTTAGATTGTTATAGTTTATCAATTTAATTTAAATGCTTTAAGTGATAAATTAAAATAACATAAAAAGATTATAGCTTGACATGTTTCATTGCTCTTACGGCAACATTTTCAAAAGCAAATAAATGATAAAAAGAAGTTTCTCGAAATAAACAGAAAAAACACAAATCACGTAAACATTTGCAACAAAATTTTGAAACATTTGAATAAATCACGTTGCAATGAATTTGCCTCCATGGAGTTGCCTAAAATATGGAAGGAAATGCTTCAAAGGTTTTTAAGGCAATAATTTGTAATATTTCACGCTCACAATTATTTTTATTCATTTTTATATGCTCATGTTCACGTGATTTGTGTTTTTCTGTTTATTTAAACAGAATTGTATTTAAACAGAATTGTTTATTTAAACAGATTGTTATAGTTTAGTTTGGGATTTTAGTTTAGTTTAGGTTTATAGTTTACTCATATTTTCACAATGCCTCGCAAACGTAAATCTAATTTGTCGAGCACCTCATTTAAAGCTCGGGCAATGAAAATTGCCCGATCTCAAGAATCGGCTCTCCATGCTGAATTAAGAAGGAGCGAACAAGCAGAGCGTCAGGCTGCTTCGAGAGATGCTGAGCTACCATTTCAGCGCCAGCAAAGACTTGAGGATCAAGCCGCTCGCCAAGCTTCTTTGAGGGCTTCTGAGAATGATATTTTTACTCAAGTCCGTTTATCGCAACAGGCTCAACGTCAGACAGCACTAAGGGCGTTAGAGTCACCTCTTCAAACGCAGCTACGTTTGGAAGAGCAAGCAAAAAGACAAACTATTTTGAGAGCTAATGAGACGCCTCTTCAAACGCAACAACGTTTAGAGGAGCAAGCAGAAAGACAAACTATTTTGAGAGCTAATGAGACGCCTCTTCAAACGCAACAACGTTTAGAGGAGCAAGCAGAAAGACAAACTATTTTGAGAGCTAATGAGACGCCTCTTCAAACACAACAACGTTTAGAGGAGCAAGCTGAACGACAGGCATCTTCTAGAATGGCGGAGACTCCAGAAGAGTCTCTGGCGAGAAGAACCGCGCATGCAGAAATGCAAGCTGAACGGCGTCGAGCTTTTATGAGAAATACTTGGTCTGTGTTTAATAATACTGCATTTGAATACGATCCTTTGATCGATTACAAAAACCATTCCTTGGTCGTCATCGGGTTAATGAATAAAAAATGTAGGTTTTGTGATGCCCTTAAATGGAAGGACGAAACGGCAGGTCTCTGTTGCGTCAATGGGAAAGTACGTATTCCTACATTGGAAGCACCAGAAGAACCCCTCAAAACTCTTCTTTTGTATGACTCCGATGAGTCACGGCGCTTTTTAAATAGGATTCGAATATTATTCCTGTTTCCAGATGACATCTTTCGGGGTAGACCGAGAAATAATCATGCCCGGATTTTCACCAACTTTTACTATCCAGGGCCAAGTTTACCACAGGATCGGTTCTATGCTTCCCGCGGCCAATGAACAACATAAATTTCTTCAGATATATTTCATGGGAGATGAAGATAATGAAGCAGATCGGCGATGTCAGTACATTCAAGGAGTTGAGAGGGAAATTGTACTAAAAATCCAAAGAATGTTGCATGAGCACAATCGACTTATTAATACTTTTAAAACGGCGTTAGACCGCATGCCTCACGAACAATACAAATTGGTTATTCACGCAGATCGCACTCCGCACGGAGAACACGAGAGACGATTCAATGCGCCTCTCATCAATGATGTTGCTGCAGTGGTTTGTGGTGACTTTTCTTCATCACGCGACATCGTTCTCCGAGCGCATGATAATACTTTGACACGCGTACCCGATACTCACAAGTTCTATGACGCCCTTCAGTATCCCTTGATTTTCAGCAAAGGCCAAGAAAGTTATCATTTTGAGCTATTAATCAACCCAACTACAGGTCAACCCATGCCTAATAAAAAAGTATCCTGTATGAAGTTTTATGCTTATCACATGATGTTACGTGAGAATGATTTTAACTTGCTGCCCCGTTTCAGGCAAATTTTCCATCAGTTTTTAGTGGACATGTGGGTTAAAACCAAGAGCGAGCGCCTCCGTTATATAACTCTTAACCAAAAAAAATTACGAGCTGAACAATACATTCACCTGCAAGATGCAGTAAGTAACGATGCCAATGTAAATCCCAGTGATTTAGGAAAGATGGTTATTCTCCCATCAACTTTTATCAATAGCCCGCGCTACTTTCACGAATATACGCAAGATGCTTTTGCATACGTACGTGCTCACGGCCGTCCCGATCTCTTTGTTACATTCACCTGTAACCCATCTTGGAAGGAGATAACCGATGAGTTAATGCCAGGTCAGAAACCAATTGACAGACACGACTTGATAGCGAGAGTATTCAGATTAAAAGTACAGAAACTTATGGGTGTCATTACCAAAGGTAAAATATTTGGCGACGTGCATTGTTATATGTACTCCATCGAATGGCAGAAAAGGGGGCTGCCACATGTTCATATTTTGATTTGGCTCAAGGAGAAATTACGACCAAGCCACATTGACAATCTGATTAGCGCTGAAATTCCTGATCCTACTGAAGATAAGGAGTTGCACGACACTGTGGTTAAAAACATGATGCATGGTCCCTGCGGAATTCGTAACTCTACGTCACCGTGTATGAAGGAGGGGAAATGCACAAAAAAGTACCCGCGATCACTTATAAAAGACACTTATCCACAATGAACAGGGCTATCCGTTATACAGAAGAAGATCACCTGAAGACGGGGGCCGAACGGTTACTATCAAAACCTGCAGCGGAGCTTTTGAAACTACGGACAATAGTTGCATTGTACCGTACTCGCCAATTTTATGTAAAATATTTAATGCCCATATAAATGTGGAGGCCTGCGGTTCTGTGCGCGCTATCAAATATTGTCAGCATACTCACTACCCTTAACACTCTATAATATATACATATTGTAATAGTATAATGTAGCATGACTTACTGGTTTTTATTTTATTCCAATACTATTCTATCATTATCTTACTTCCAATCTCTTTATTTTTGTTTTTCCTGGTTCCATGGCATATTCCATTTTTTAAATCGGTTACTTATTTGTTTACTTTCGATTTGAACATCTTACATGTGCGTTCATGGTCGCTTTCTGCGATTTTCGCAAATCGCAACTTACGAGTAGCCGTATCTCCCTTTCGCAAAGCAGGAACGCATTCGCTCAACTTCTGCAGACGCAAAGGGGGCGTTGTCTTCTGGCGATATCTGGAACGGCGAGGGGTATTTAAATCAGTCGGTTTGTTTTGACTGCGGATGGTCTGACGATGTTTTGGTCTAGTAAAGGCCGTTTGTTGTCATAAATATTAGTTATGTAGGGCCAGTTGTAGTTTATCTTAAGTAGTGAAAGATGGTGTTGTCTTATGGAATATTCCTGTTAGTCGATAGCGGGAATGTGATGATAAATATGTTGCTGTCATGAACTGTGTTAACATCCAAGGGTTTTTTTACTTTCTTTGAACTATTCCTGGACTTTATTTTTTTCGTCATCGTCCGATTTGAAAATTTCTTCTTCCAGTTATGCCATGGTGAGTTGTTTGTTTTGCAACCTGTACCGGTCATTTGGGCTTTACTTTATGTCATGCTATTTGTTTAATTAAGTATTTTTATTGTGTCAAATATGACTTTAATTTTATAGATAACATAATTTCAGAAATTACCTTTTTTTGGTTGAATCTTACCAGATATGATTTCTCTTTGTTTATTATTTCATATATACATATATTTTTATTTTGAATATGTTTTTTTTCTTGAAAAATAAACGTTAGTTTATATTTTAATTAAATGCTTCTTTACTGACTTTATAACGCAACCACATATTGCCAATATTTATTTTCAGGTCACCAATTTTAATTTCTTTATCTCTGCTTGAGTTTTATTTAATTTTAGAACGGTTCTGGCCTCAGAACCGATCAAATATATTTGTAAATATATTAACAAAGGAACCGATCAAGCCGTGTTTAATTTTATACAGGAAGCTGGATCGTCTGTCATAAACGAAGTGCAAGCTTTCCAACAGGGGCGTTATGTGAGCAGCAATGAGGCAGCATGGCGACTTTTAGGATTCCCATTACATGAAAGGCACCCCTCTGTCACTCATTTGGCCATGCATTTAGAAAACGGACAGCGTGTGTATTTTAATGAAAGCAATTTTCATGATAGAATGGCGTCTCCGCCAAAGACAACACTGACCGCATTTTTCCATCTTTGCCAAATCGACCCATTTGCAAAAACCCTTTTGTATTCAGAGGTTCCCCGATACTATACATGGAATGCCTCTAGAAAAGAGTGGAAACGTCGCATTCAAGGCACCCCAGTAGAAAACTGGCCCGGGGTAAAATCAGGGGATGCTCTTGGTCGTGTATGTACTGTTCACGTGTGCAATTTTGAGTGTTTTTGTTTAAGAATGCTTCTGCACCATGTTCGTGGACCAACTAGCCACAGGGATCTTAAAATTGTGAACGGTCAAGAGTGCGCAACATACAGAGAGGCATGTGAAGTTCTTGGTCTGTTGGAGAATGAGAATCATTGGGAGGAAACCATGATAGAAGCAGTTCAATGCAGATCACCTACAAAAATAAGAGAGTTGTTTGCAACCATGATCTCAACCTGCGGTGTTTCTAATCCTCAACAGCTATGGGGAAAATATAAAAATGATATGGCAGAAGATATTTTAAAAAGATTGCAGATGACACATCCGAACATCACGTACAATGATTTTATTTACAACGAGGCTCTCACTAAAATAGAAAATAAAACTATGGAAATAATCGGTAAAAAATTGAGTGAATTTGGAATGACTAGCCCACAACGATCAGAAGAAAGCGTAACTGACATCGCCAGAGAGCTAGATTATAATGCTACTATATTGCAATAGCAAGTAAATGACATGATCCCACAATTATTACCCGAGCAAAAAACTGTATTCGACGAAGTAACACGCTACGTAGAGTCAGGGAATGGCGCACTTTTCTTTCTTGATGCTCCAGGGGGCACTGGAAAAACTTTTTTGCTGAATCTTCTTCTGGCTCATGTCAGAAAGGATAAAAACATTGCAGTAGCCGTTGCTTCCTCTGGAATTGCTGCCACGCTGCTTACTGGAGGACGAACTGCGCACTGCGTTTTGAAACTGCCTCTAAATCTTGCTCAAAAGGAATCCCCAATCTGCAATTTTAGTAAAAATAGTGGTCGGGCCGCGATGCTGCGCCAGTGTAAGCTGTTAGTTTGGGATGAGTGTACCATGTCGCACAAAGGAGCTATTGAAGCTCTCAATAGGACTTTGCAGGATATAAGGGATTGCAAAAGCATAATGGGAGGATTGGTAGTTTTATTAGCAGGTGACTTCCGGCAAACACTGCCAGTCATACAAAGGGGGACTCCAGCAGATGAACTAAAAGCTTGCCTAAAATCGTCCAAGTTGTGGGACCATGTCATAAAGTTTCAATTAACCTCAAACATGCGAGTGCGATTATTCAACGACATTCAATCGGGTCATTACGCGGAAACATTGTTAAAAATCGGTGATGGGAAAATGACAGTCGATGCAGAGGGAATGATAACTTTAACGGAAGAGTTTTGTAATGTTGTGGGCAGCGAATCGGAGTTGGTAGCAAAAATTTATACTGACTTACACGATCATATAAATGATGACCAATGGCTCTGCAAACGCACAATATTAGCACCAAAAAATGAAACGGTCAGTAAAATAAATGAAAATATTTTGAATGAAGTTATGGGAGAAAATACTGAATATTTATCTGTAGACACAGTGATAGAAACAGAACATAGTACCTCATATCCTGTGGAGTTCTTAAATTCTTTGGAATTATCTGGGGTGCCTTCTCATAAATTAAAACTAAAAGTAGGTGTTCCGGTGATGCTCATGCGTAATCTCGATGCCCCTAGACTGTGTAATGGTACCAGGCTGCGTGTCACTCAGCTTGGGCGGAACATTATTACAGCCACTATTTTAACTGGCGCAGCAAAGGGTGAAAGTGTACTCATTCCTCGGATTCCGATTATTCCAACAGACCTCCCATTTCAATTTAAAAGACTACAATTTCCTATAATTTCCTATAATTTCCCTACAATTTCCTTCAATTTCCAATTGAAAGTTGCCGCTGAATGAATTTTTATTTGATTAAAACTGTTAACATGTTGGCCGTTACGTCATTCATTGGTGACTAACATTGAACTTTCCGTTTAGATGACTGACTTTTCATCGATGACAGATTAAAATATGATATAAAATTAAAAATTACTATGATATAAAAATTTCTTTCGATTCAAAGTTTCTTTTAAAAAAACTGACCAGCGTAGCGGGCGAAGGCTGCTAGTTTAGATTATAAAACTAAATCAAAACTTTTTTGAGTTGAGATTGGAAAGCTATACCAAAACTAAACATAGTTTATAAAGGAAATAGAATTAAAATTCCAAGAAAAAAAAAATAATAATGTAAAAATATACATTTTTAAACAAACAATGGAATTTTTGAATACTGATATTCATAATAATGACAAAACTACCATAATTTCTTTAAATTAGAATAGAATCATTTACTTAAAAACTGGGTCATTCCACATGAATTCAACCAATGGGTGTTGCATCATAGTCACAGATTTTTTTTTAAATTTTATCATAGATAGACATAGTAGTGAAACCCTCAAATCTGAAATTTAAAAGTAATTTTCACAATATTGGCCGAGATATGGCCATTTTTGAAAACTGGCCATTTTTACGAAATGGCGGCCATCTTGGAATTGTATCACTGTCTAAATATGGCCATAACTTGACAACTAATGGCTCAAATTTTATATATCTGGTACCAATTTGAAGCTATTTGTACAAAGAATGAATATTTCACATCAAAACAATAATAAATTTTCATTTTTTTACTTTTTATTATGTGCAAAGTGAAAATTTCACCGCAAAAAAGGGCAGATTGTAATGGCTCATAAAAAAAAAAATGAATCATCATGAATTTTTCTGAAACTTGGTAAAAACGTTGCTCCATCTGTGTGCTTTAAATAAAAAAAAATTGGAAAGGTAAAATTTGTTGTTTTAAAATAAATGGTTTTTTACACATAAGGTGTCATTAACCAAATAATGATATTTTTAGAACCTGTAAGCATTCCTGATTCAAAAAATAATGGTTAAAATAAAATTTTCTAACACCTAAATTAATGTAAAAGTATAATCAAAACCTCATTTGTACTAATTTTGTAGAAATCTCCCCCCTCCCCCCCACCCTCCACCCCCCCCCCCAAAAAAAAAAAAAAATTAGACAATTCAAAAAATTTTACACTGAAAAAGATAAGAAAATAATTAAGGAATATAATGTATAATTATAAAATACCTATAAATGCATTGCATATATATATGATAATTTACTTCACATATAGGGGCGAGTGGGGTGGAATGGGACAGTAGGTTTTTCTCTTTAAGTATCATTCTAAATATTTCATCAATCACACATTAGGTGAAGTAATGGTACCCCAATCTTCAGTTGAAAAAAGTAGCTGATTTACATAAGCTTGCAATTATATAAAGAAAAAGATTATTTCAAAAATGAAAATAAATTTAGTTCATATACTTTTTACGCTTTCTGTATAATGATTTGATTATGCATAGATGTAACAGTTTCTCTATATATGGAACATTATACTGTAAAATTAGAGAGGTAAAATTTGTTGTTTTAAAAATGGTTTTCTACATATAAGATGTCATTGACCCAAATAATGATTATTTTAAAATCTGTAAGTATTCTTAATTTAAGAAATATTGGTTAAAATGAAATTTTCTAGCATCTAAATTAAAGTATTGTGTTTATATTATATAATTCAATAAAGAAATATCAATTTGCAGTTATTTACACTAAATATTTATTTTTACAGTACTTTTTATTTCATTTCATTCAAAATATGATAATATAATTCTCGAAACATATTTACATAAATATTTTAAATACCTTACTATGGAATGCATGAAAAAAAAAAGGCACATAATATTTTCTCCAGAAATGTTGGAGAAATACTAGCTGTAAATTACAGAGTTAAATTATTCAATTGTGTAATTTAAATACAATAAATATATATAAATGAGTTAATTGAGTTGACATTTGTTATTTTTTGTTCACACTGAATTAAAATTTATATGAACAAAAATCTAGATATGATGAGACAAAAAAATAAATAACAATAATATAATACAAATCCAGGGCAAAACATTGAATATGATGAGAAATAAGCCAAAGTTTAAAATTACTCATGGAACAAATCTAGACAAAATAAGAAGAAAATATTTACTTACATGCATACAGGGGTGCAGAAAATGTTTTTACTTCCAACATTTCCCCCAATCCATATAAAATTTTCCCCAAACTTTAAGGATGTGTTATACAGTAAAATATATAACTTAGATAAATTCTATATTAACTATAGGTATATAATTTTTTCCTTCAAATTTTCTCAGTAGATGCACGAATATATAATATTCTGAGATCAATTTTGTAAAGGTCACCATACGGATCTTTTTAACTGTAGTGGCAATTTTTCTGTCTTGAGTAATTGTGTAATTCATTGTTAAAATCAAAATCAATTGTATATTTTTGTGCAAAATTTCCTTAGATAGCCAAAAATTTTCCCCGATCCTAGATCGCCGGATCGGACATATTCTGCACCCCTGCATGCATATAACTTTATAATATAGCAGTTTTTTCTTCAGATTTAAGCTAAAATGGATTTAATTAGTTTTAAAGTTTAAAAATAATGCTTGAATTGTTCGAGTTTCCTCTGGTGGAACAGTATATGTTCTTCCTGTAGCAGTTAAAGGAATAGGCACTTCTTTTATTATTTGTTCATACGGAATCCAACAAACATCTGAGGATTTTGGCCATGAATATGAAGAATTGGGGCCATTAGGATGCATGAACATAATTTTATAGTCGTTCAGTTCTTCACAGTAATCTAAAATTTTCCCAATCCACCAATTTATCCCATATACACATGCAACATATTGTTCACTTTTAAATGTCAATGGTCTGACAATTTCACTGATTCCCAAAGTAGCAATAAATTTTGTTGATGAACTGTCTGACACCCTGGAAACCAGTATTTGGCAATCATTGATTGGTACAAAGCAGTGATTCAGTCTTGTTCCTATGATTGTATCTGCTTTTGCATACCTACCTGCTAATTGACTGTTTGCGGTTTCAATTTCAGATTTTGTTACAAAAAAACTTTCAATTCCTTTAACAGATTCTTTTGCAAAATTATAGAGATCAAATGCATTTAATATACCATCTTTAAATGGTCGCTGAAGACTTGCTTTGGTAGCCAAGCGCTTTATAGTGCCACCTATACCATCACAAGCTCCTTTTCCATGGCATGAGGCAAAAAAATGCCATTCAGCTTTCACTCCATGGTCTTTTTCATGATGACAGAGATTAGTAAAATTTTTATAATTTTTGTATTGAGCCGATGATCCGTCACTAAAATATTGTATGTATTTAATCTCTGGAAATTTTTTAATCAAATACTTAACAACTACTTTTTGGAAAGACCAAAATGTTGTAGTGTCATGAACCAAATGATCACTTATTACACACATAGGAATAGATTTTACAATATCAGTGTTATTGTCCTTTATATAGGCTAGAAAGGGATGAACTGTAACCTGTTCTGTTTTCCAGTGAATATTTTAGATAGCATCTTGCACAATACAAGTATAGTTCTCAGAAAAATCTGCTGAAATAACAGCATTACCTTTTTTCAAATCCCACAGTACATAAAGAAAAAAACCTACTGTTCCATTCCACCCCACTCGCCCCTATACGTGAAGTAAATCGTCATATATATGCATTGCATTTATAGGTATTTTATAATTATACATTATATTCCTTAATTATTTTCTTATCTTTTTCAGTGTAAAATTTTTTCAATTTCTACATTTTTTTGGGGGGGGGGGAGGGGAGGCTGGGGGGCAGATTCCTACAAAATTAGTACAAATGAGGTTTTGAATATACTTTTACATTAATTTAGATGTTAGAAAATTTTGTTTTAACCATTATTTTTTGAATCAGGAATGCTTACAGATTCTAAAATGATCATTATTTGGTTAATGACACCTTATCTGTAAAAAACCATTTATTTTAAAACAACAAATTTTACCTTTCCAATTTTTTTTTATTTAAAGCACACAGATGGAGCAACGTTTTTACCAAGTTTCAGAAAAATTCATGATGATTCATTTCTTTTATGAGCCATTACAATCTGCCCTTTTTTGGGGTGAAATTTTCACTTTGCATATAATAAAAAGTAAAAAAATGAAAATTTATTATTGTTTTGATGTGAAATATTCATTCTTTGTACAAATAGCTTCAAATTGGTACCAGATATATAAACTTTGAGCCATTAGTTGTCAAGTTATGGCCATATTTAGACAGTGATACAATTCCAAGATGGCCGCCATTTTGTAAAAATGGCCAGTTTTCAAATGGCCATATCTCGGCCTCTCAGTCAAGGGGGGGGGGGGGGGGGTAAACACACAAGCGTCTAGGGAAAGCACCATCACAGAATGCACAGCGCACAACTTTCGTTTTCATGAAGCGAAAACCAGTTTTCACGGGGGAGAAAAGTGATATTACTGTGTGTGTTGGCTTCAACAGTGGTATTGTGCGATGCAAACAAGATGAATCTCTTTCGTTGGCTGCGAATACTTATAACAGTCATTTAAAAGCAGTTCAAATGTGTTAAAAAGCACTACAGATTGACAAACAATAGATAAAGTGTTATCAGAATATAGATTTATGGATTTTGAAATCATTTCAGAAATTCTTTAATAGTCTCTGCAATTTTTCCTCACCTTTATTATTACTTGAAAATTAAAATTTTTATTGCTTTACTTTTTCATTTGTTCAGTTTGTATTGCGATGTGGTCAAGGACTTTTTTAATGGGCTTAAAAACTGAAAAAAAAAAGTATTACTTAGGACTATCAAATTAGTACAAAATATGTAAATTACCAAAACAAGAGACAGAAAAAAGTTTAGATAATTTTCCATTTTAAAATATTGATTTATGAATTAAAATTTCTTAATAAAGGTAATTCGCAAAATATGAAACTAGACATTATAGGGATTACCTGATATTTACAGGATTAATATGATAATATGAATCTCCTAAAAATAATAAGAACATAATATCAGTAGTACATCATGCGTGTCATAATATTAATTTATGTTAAAAAGTATTGTAAATAAAATTAATAATTACTGTTATTATTATCATGCATTTTGAATTATAATTCTATTTTTCTTATCGCTTTCATGTGTTGAAAATTAGATTAAATGTAAAAATTACTCCCCCCCCCTCCTTTTTTTTTTTTTTTTTTTTTTTTTTTTGTTTTTGTTTTTGAAAAAATAATTTATTTTTATGGTAAAATGTGAAAAGCTGTTTGATTTCTTAGTAATTAAATAAAAATACTAACTATTTTCATGCATTTACTAATGAAAACAGTTTTGAGGACGGGTCAGAAATTTGCGATTATGTATTTAATAAATAATGAACTTTTCTGTAAACATTTTCATTGGAGGAGGCATATAATGTATTTTTTTTTCTTTTATTCATTTTAAAACTGAATATTTATTTGTATATATATGTTATCTAATCTTTTCAATATGTGGAACTAGCTGTGTATTTTGAAATTAAGAGTGCTCCTAAATCGAAAAATACAACTTTATGACATAAGTTCTAATTTATTTTTGTTCGGAAATGAATGAAACTAACAGGTGTTGATGTTAAAAAACTATCTAATCGCACTAATTTTCTCTTTTCTTTTCTTTTTTTTTTTTTTTTTGAGAGAGAGAGAGAGAAAGGGGGAGGGAGCAAGCGCAATAGATCCTTCAAAATAATGTGTCAAAATGGACATTTTGAACTGAACTTTTGCAAGAATAGCCTTAAAGAAAGTTGTAAAATAAACTTTCATCAGAACACACTTATATGGGATCCTCTTAAAAAATGGGGAATGAATGGAAAACAGTTCTATAAAAAACATTAATGATAATAATTAACAGAAATGTTTTATATTCACATATCGGTGATGGTATCATGAAATATCGTGAACTCAATTTTGATGCATTAATGAAAGTTCTTATTAATCTATAGTTATAGCAATTTATTGGAATTTAATGAAATTTCCTCACATAAAGCTTAGTTGAACTAATAAAATTAACACTAGAACAGCCGGAATTTGGACTTACCTAAAACCGCCATTCGGGGTCAATTTGACCCCCATAAGAAATTCAAGCCATATCAAAATAAAAATGTTTTTTTCTTGATAAATGATGTTAAAATTGCAAAATATAAAATTTTTTGAAGATTTTATAATTTTCTTTTTTTTTTTTTTATTTAGTTGTTAGAATAAGTCTATGCCCATTTTTACTTTTTTTTTTTTTTTTTTTTTTTTTTAATGACGGTATATAAATGGCAATATATAATTCAATATATTTTATTGCACAGTACTGCACAATATAGTTAATTATATATATAATAATATACCGGGTGTCCCAAAAATGACTGAAAGATTTTAAAATTCAATAACTTGCAAACGGTGACAGCTATTTAAAAATTTTTTGCTGGAGAGTTATGTTTAATGTCAGGTTTTTTTTTACTGTAATTTTTTATTTTAATTCGCATCTCAAACAATAGGTGGCGCTCACGGCGATTGAAGGCCAGGTCAACGCTTCACTCAGCACTGATCACCTGGCCTTCAATCGCCGTCAGCGCCACCTATTGTTTAAGTTGCAAACTTAAATAAAAAATTACGGTAAAAAAACTCCTGACATTATACATAACCCTCCTGCAAAAATGTTTTAAATAGCTGTCACCACCGATTGCAAGTTATTGAATTTTAAAATCCATCAGTCATTTTTGGGACACCCGGTATATATATCATAATGCAATAATATTACACAAAAAGAGATAAAAAAGAAACAAAAGTTACAAATGCAAATAATACAAATAAGCACACAATACACAATATGCTTCAAAGTGAGAAAATAAAGTAAATAAATCCTGAATAAGCATAAAAATTTGTTTAAAAATTACTTAGACATCAGCTCAAAAATAGAAATATGCATGCTAGACTGTAAAAGCAACACATTTACCTTTTTTTAAAAATTAGTTTCTGACATCTTTTACAACTTACATAAGTTTTATTTTATCCCTTGCAATGTTAAAAGCACATTTATTTTGCTTCAGATTCAAAGACTGTACTTATCTATTAAGAGGAGATGGCAACATGATGCCAAATTTGTGAGGATTATTTGTCATGTATTGGATAAATCTGCACCTTGATTTACATGGCATCAATTGTTCAACAATGGTTATTTCTTCTCAGGACACAAATAACAATTTACAATCAAGTTTTATCAGGTTTCAGAAGCGAGAGCAAATTTATCTGTGGCAGGTGCTTCACCCTGTTACTTTGCACGTCGAATCTGAGATACCGTATGATTTTACAGAAAGGATTGTGTGACATTGTCTCTTTGGACACAGATGGTCCCCAACTTTTGTTCCATAAATCATCTGCACAAAGTTTTGAATAACCTAGTGCAAAACGGGCATATAAGAGAGCGAAAAAAAGGAATCGAATTCTGCAAAAGAAACATACCAGTTGCTATTGATTCCAAGCTGACTTAATGATTCAGCAATTGTGCATATTTGAACAGAGCATTGCTGCAATCACCATCAAAGGCCAGGCTGAAGTTGTATTTGCCCCAATGTTACGACTTGCAAACGATGTTGTTCCACTTGCAATTTTCACAATATTTTGAGTTGGTGTGCGGTCTGTAGTAAAAGTAGGCTGATAAGGCCCATCGGAATCCAAAGAATATCGTTTGATGATGTGTACTTTTCGAAAATGTTGCCAGCAGAAATGTTAGGCATATTATTGTCTCGTCCTTGTCCACGTGATCTTCCTGATCCGCAAGAAACAAGGTCACTTTGGTCGAATTTTGTACTGCATCACTGTTACTGCTTTCAGAATACGACGCATTCTGTAAATTTACATTGCACCAGTGTTGCTAAGATGCCTCTATATTTCATGACAGAGTCGAAATGCTTAGAAGAACCCTCCTAACTGAAGGCGAGCACGCGACAGACAGAAGACTACTTCCCTTTCCCCTGCATCGCTATGCGCCATCCAAACAAAGCAAAACTGGAGTTTACTTTTCTGTTTTTAATAATCGCAATAAGAAATGGGGGTCACCCTGTGCAGTAAGTAAAAACGAGATATCGGGAATTCATTTGCTTTTTTGAAGGCTGTTTGCAAATAAACCATGTGCATTTCATGCACTGTTAAGAGATTAAAATGACAGGTGCAGCTAATTGCACAATCTGAAATACAAATAACTTTCAGAAACTGGGTAAAGAGATCCAATAAACGAATACAAATGGTTATTAACAACCTCTGCTGCTTTAATTTTGTTTTAAAGAAAAAAGAAAGTGAGTGTTGTACTTTTTACAACGGCGTGCCCGACGGAGGGTTAAGCCATTAAATTTTAACAACATTAAAGTTATTAAATGCTTCTATAATTATGAGGTATAGGGCCCTAATTTATACCTCATAAAGGAATGCAGTTTTTTTTTTTTTTTTTCACATTTAAAAATTCAGTAAACAGGAAATTAAAATGTATGTGTGATGCACAGGAGTCACAAAAAATCCAAATGCATACATCATATGATATGAATGTTAATTTTTTTATATTTCTTTGATTTATTTACTATACTTTTTTTTTTTTTTTTTTTTTTTTTAATGAAAGAACTCTTTATAGATTGTTTTGGTGCAATATTAAGTTAATCCTTTTTCCATAATTAATTTTTTGACTTTTCATATAATAGTCGTTAAATTAATTCAGCAATATAATTTCTTCCCAGCTCATCTTGTAATTAAAAAATGCATTTTTTTTTTATAGTCTTAAATAAGTTGATAATCCTTGATTTTATCAGTTTGTTTTGTTATTATATGGAAATATTTATTCTTTTCATAGGTGTATATTTGATGATAATGAATGTGCTCAGAAATGGCAAAAAAGAATTCAGAGTTTATCAAAAACTCCTGAGGAGACAGAAAAGCATTTTGGTTTTGGTTTCTTTTTATGGACCGTTGAACAGCAAAAAGGAGGAATAATATCACAATGTAGGTGTATTTTTAAAAAATAATTTTAACATAATAAATGTTTTGAAATTTAGTTGATGCAAAAATAGCATGCATAAACTATAAAGCAGGGCTTGAAAATTGTAAATAAGTTAAAGTTCCCAGCTTGGAAGCTACATGAAAAATATAGCTTTCCAGATAAAAATTGTAGGTTCCCAGAAATTTTATGTGTGAGTATTTTGATGAAATTTGCCACTTTAGAGTAATTTTTGGACTAAATTTGTCAGGATTTTTTTTTTTTTTTTTTTTTTGGGGGGGGGGGGAGCATTTTTTAACAAAACCTGCTGCGTTAATAAAATCTGTTGTTTTTAAAAAAATTTTGACATTTGCAGTTTTTTCGCTTTAAAAAAAAAAAAAAATGAAATTTGTGTTGTTTCCCTCTGGGTCATTCCATGTCAAATCATACAACAATTTTACGAAATGTCACCCACCATCTCAGGTGATGAAACTTGGTACATGACAACATACATATATAAGATGCTACCGTGTGAAATTTTAATTGAATCTAATTAAAATATTTTAAATTATAGGCATCTGAACATGTGACACTTTTTTTTTTCTATCGACATTTTTAGAGCATTGATTTTCTGTATGGTTGCACAAATTACTTCATAACTCTTCACCATAAAATGGTTAAAATTTTTGAAAGAACATTCTTTATATTATATATTTCATAAGGTTATACCAGTTTTTATTTTCTTTACATACAATAAATATATATTTTTTTATTAACCATTTGAAAAATGGTTGTTGTTTTCGGGAGAATGGACCCGATGATGTTACCACTTTTGAATGATGTTACCACTTTTGAATGATGTTACCACTTTTGAATTTAAATTAATTTCTTTACTTTTAGAAGAGTTTTTATTTGAATTTAAATTAAATTCTTTACTTTTAGAAGAATTTTTATTTGAATAGTAAATTAAAATGGTTAAAATCAT
The DNA here is from genome assembly GCA_964019185.1 of Maratus speculifer. Classification (NCBI taxonomy): domain Eukaryota; kingdom Metazoa; phylum Arthropoda; class Arachnida; order Araneae; family Salticidae; genus Maratus; species Maratus speculifer. Next base: position 65,176,582 of record OZ025292.1, on the reverse strand, counting down.
TGTAATAAAGGAGAAAACTAACAAATTTAAAAATGGGTAGACGGAAATTAACAGATACGGAAAAAGCCGAAGCCAAAGAAATGAATGAACGTGAATATCGCATTCAATGATATTAAACACAATACGCGTACTTAAACAATCATAAAGTGATTTTTATTTCTTCTTTTGCTATTTAAAATAAAAATTTAGTCAACATGTATAAGTTGCTTATTAGTTTGGCGATTCGTATCATTTGGCGAAATTGGTCGACGGGATAACTGAGTAATACTGTATTTGGTTTGGCGCAAAAACGTCTTTCAATGCAGAAAATGATAAAATCAAAAGATTATTGAGCCGCTGAAAACCAATTACGTGTTGAAAGGCGATCACGAAAAAGGAAGCAATTTAATGCCGAACCGATTAATTGTAAAACATCATGTCGCCAGGGCGACCAATCCACTAGCCATGGCGTTTTACTATCGGTCGGTTCTAACCAGGAAAATTTGAGTGCCAATAGTGATTCTAACAAGCCGGAAAATGTTATAGCTATTACTCTTGATTTTCCACCACCTAAAAAGAAAACTAAAAAGCAATCGGCTTGGGAAAAACTGGGAAAAAACTTTTTTGATTCGATGTCTGATGGACCCATTCACAGATGCATGTGCTGCGATCGATTTTGGTTTAAAACCTCCATCACCAAAATTCTGCTCTGTAAAATCAAACAATATATGCCAAAGTCTTACAAGTATAACAGTATATGCCAAAGCTGTATTTTAATAATGATTACTTTTGCACCAACAATGTTAAATAGTTTGAAATGTTTCTTTCGTCGCCAACTTTTATGCTTGGCGACAATAGAGTGATATAACTTAAACGAACCGTACCTTCAAATTGCAGCATGTATAAAGTCATTTATAGCAGTGGCACGGATAATACACAATAAAACAACTGGTATTTAGCTTAAAATGATAGATGAATGTATCGAGTGAAACATTTTTCAAATGGTTGGGGTAATTTCTTAAATTACAATTTTCATAAATTATTTTTCAATTTTTGAATATCCATATAAAATTGACATTTAATATGTGAATTAAAAAAATATTTTTAAATGTGCCACCCATTTTATTTTGCTAAATATTTTTTTATGATCTCTTTATTAGTCTGTCTTTTCTCAGTAAAAAAAAAAAAAAAAAAAAAAAAAAAGGTGTTTTTTAAAAAATATGAGAAAAAAAATTTGGGGGAATTTTTTTAGTATTCACATAAAATTGACATTTCATGTAATATTATTATTATTTATTTATTTATTTATTTTGGCTAAATATTTTTATGAGCTTTTTATTAGGCAATCTTTTCTTGATAAAAAAAATTAAATGGAAAGTTTTTAAAAAATTTGCAAAAAAAAAAAAAAAAAAAAACTTTTATATATATATATATATATATATATATATATATATACAGGGTGTCCGAAAAGTCTGGAAACGGTCGAATAACTCGAGAAATACATATGAGATTGAAAAACGTAAATATACGTGTTAAATATTTTTAAATAAGCTACTCAGTGATATCAAATTTGACCTTCGTAACCGACCCCCTGGGGGTCAGAGGTGATCCAACTTTGAAATCTTAAATTATTACCCCCATTTTTTATTGCAGATTCAGATTCTACGGACAAAAATACATAACTTTTGTATTTGATGTTTATTTCAAATCCTCGTTTATCACGGTGTAATTGAGCATATTAAATCGATACATATTTCTGCTTTTCCAACGGAATTTTCCCTAATCGAAACTAATTGGGGAGAATTTATGACATCAAATTCCTCGTCTTTTGCAATAATAGCGTTTCCTGAAAATCACCCGTGCTGATTATTTCGGTAGTGCTACACAGTTAAAAATTTGATCCATTTGCTGTAGCATCATTCCACAGTTTTTATAGAATATCTCTTTCATGACCAATAAGAATGTTCCATAACACAGTAAAGTACACTGTAAAAAAATTAACCCTTTTGCTGCATCATCACTCCACCGCTTTTATAGAAAACGATTACTTTACTGTGTTATGGAGCATTCTTATTGGTCACAAAAGAGATATTCTATAATAGCTGTGGAGTGATGCTGCAGCAAATGGGTCAAATTTTTAACAGTGTAGCACTATTGAAATAATCACCACAGGTGATTTTCAGGAAACGCTATTCCTACAAAAGACGAGGTATTTGACGTCGAAAATTCTGCCCAATCAGTTTCGATTAGGGAAAATCCCGTTGGAAAAGCAGGAATATGTATCGATTTAATATGCTCGATTACACCGTGATAAACAAAGATTTGAAATAAACATCAAATACAAAAGTTACGTATTTTTGTCCGTAGAATCCGAATCTGCAATAAAAAATGGGGGTTATAATTTAAGATTTCAAAGTTGGACCCCCTCTGACCCCCAGGGGGTCGGTTTCGAAGGTCAAATTTGGTATCACAGAATAGCTTATTTAAAAATATTTAACACGTATATTTACGTTTTTCAATCTTATATGTATTTCTTGAGTTATTCGGCCATTTCCAGACTTTTCAGACACCCTGTATATATATATATATATATATATATATATATTTACATACATACATGTATTTTGAAGACATAAAGATATATAAAGAAATAATCTAGCATAAAGATGATCTGGAAACTGATAAACTTTATTAATATTTAGTCAACTGGTAAATTATTCCATTATTGATACATGCCTGTTTGTATTCCGGGGAATCCCCGGAATTCCGGGGAATTTACTAAAAGTGTCCCGGAAATTCCGGAGTTAATTACAACAAATCGGCATGCTTTTTTTTTTGACTTTTCTATGAAGCTTTCCTTTCATCTGGACGTTAGTAGCTGAGAAGCTTGATTCGAAAGTAAAAAATAGCGCCCCTCTTACTCCTCATTAAGAATCTAGCGCCCCTCTTGACATGCATTAAAAAAAATAGCACCCTTCTTCCCCTCATTTGAAAAAACGCCCTTACTGCTGTTGCGTCCGAACTGAATGCGCGCCTGCTAGTTGTCTTCTCATTCATACATTTAAGACCGCCTGTTCTCAAAGCGTGCATTGCGATAGACAAGTCTTTGACAGGTCAAGTTTTTTTATAAGATTTTGTTCCGAAATTTCCAAGAACTAAAAACATTCTGTTCTTTTATATATATATATATATCATGGATCAGAAAATTGAGGCATAAAAAGTATCGCGAATTTCAACAAATGGTTGCCGAAAATTTTCGTCAATTGTTCACACACACACAAAAGAAATGAAGAAAGAAAAAAAAAATGCGAATTTCATCAAGGAATCGGGGGGGGGGGGGGGGGCGTATTTTGTTTTAGAATTGCGAGAAAAACGCTTACTTCGACAAAGGATCGCCGAAAAAGCGTTAATTTCATCAAAATGCAGCAGACAAAAGTGTGAATTTTGAAGAATTGAAAAAAAACTTCGAAGTTCGTCAAGGAGCCATCGAAAGGTTGCCAATTTTGTCAGAGTATCGGGTGCAAAATAGAAATTTTGTTAGAGAGCCACGGAAAAACGCGAATTTTGTTAAATGACCGCGGACAAAAGACTAATTTCGTCAAATTGACTGCAGAAAAAATGCTATTTTTCAAAGGGCCGTTGAAGAAACGCGAATTTTATCTAAGTATCAAGACAAAAAGCGCGAATTTCATCAAAATGCCTCGTCAAAATGCAAATTTTATATCAAAGGGCTGTGGAAAAAAATTTCGTTTTTTCGGAAGAAACTTTTTTTTCGCGTCTCTGCAAAATTCATGTTTTTTTTTTTTTTTTTTTTTTTTTTTTTTTTTTTTCGTAATCCCTGAACGAAATTTGCATCTTTTCACGATTCTCTGTCAGAAATCGTTTATTTCATGCGATTCTATAACAAAATTTGCATTTTTTTCCCTAAAAAATTTGTCAAAATTTGTGATATGTTATTCGAATTTTCGGAGTTTTGACCGATTTTTTTAATTTCCGAAATGACTGACTCAATTTTTCTTGATTTTGTGGAAAATCTTATTAGAATCACAGAGGTGAAAAAATATGAAATTCACAGCAAATTTTCTGAAAGTTTACAACAGAAGTGGGAGAAAGAGGGAGCAATTCCATTCCCGGTACAAAGTTATGTGCTTTTTTTTTTTTTTTTTTTTTTTTTTTTTTTTTCGCGCCCCTATTTTGAAATTTGCGTCTTTTTGCGATCGTTTGACGAAATGTACTGTTTTTTCGCGATCTTTTATCAAAACTTGCTGTTTTATTTACGATCTTTTTACAAAATTTGCCATTTTTTGCGATCTTTTAATAAAATTTTTCGTTTTTAGCAAAATTTGCCGGGTTTTTTTTACAATCTTTTTACAAAATTTGTCTTTTTTTCATGATCTTTTAACAAAATTTTGTGTTTTTTACGATCTTTTTAAAGAATTAGTTGTTTTGCATGATTTTTTAACAAATTTGCCGTTTTTTCGCGATTATTTAGCAAAAGTGCCGTTTTTTTACGATCTTTTAGCAAAATATGGAGTTTTTTCGCGATCTTTTAGCAAAATATGCCGTTTTTCACGATCTTTTAATAAAATTTGCCGTTTTTTCGTAATCTTTTAACAAAATTTGTCGTTTTTTTGCGATCTTTTAACAAAATTCTTTTTTTGGTGGATAAGAATAAATGTGCAAGGGGTGAAAAAGGTAACATTTTTTGGTGATTTTATAGTTTATAAATATTATAGGAGTAAAATCCACAAAAGAATGAAGTATTTGAAAGTTAAAAGCAATTCTATGTAATGGCTCATGGGATACTTATGAAGTTAATCGGTGATTATGATTTATATACTATTGTATCTTATTTAAAAAAATGAAGATTTATTTTTTCAGGGGATTTAATCAAGTGTTACAAACAGGCATGTTGATAACACAGTGGATGCTCCCCCCCCCCCTACTCCTACATTTCAAAGATTCCTGAGATACACATTTAGACAGATTCTTCAATATCCTGTCAAAATAAACATAACTGTCACTTTTTTCTAACAAATCTAGATTTAACTTTTTTTTTAGAGAGGGTCATCTTAATAATTTTTACAAAAATAATTTCAATTATTAATATAATATGTAATATAAAAGTATTAACTATTAAAACTAACACCAAGCCTAATCTTCATATATCGAAATAAAATTACAATCTCAAATTTGCACAGCTTGGAACCAGATTGTTTGGATTATAAAATTATAAGCTAGTTAACTACCTTTTGATTTTTCTAGTTAATTATTATTATTATTTTTTACGTAGAACATAGGTATCTACCAATCTACTTTTAAAAACCAATATTCTTGTTTAATGAAACGCATTTGTTTTAATTCTTAAACCTTAACTCCTGGCCTCACAGACATGCTGATGTATTTAATTTTCATAATTTAACTTGTAATTTTCATTAAACTGTTGTTATAGTCTTGAGTCGTTTAGTAACTTATTAGTATCGCTAAACATTTCTGAATGAGAGTTTTTATTACAATAAGTTTTAACATAAAGTTTAGCAGAAAAGTAATACTTTATAAGTCAGTTGGCACTTAATACATTCTACGATCAAGCAGTCTCTGAGACGGCTCACATTATTTATAGAACAATTTTTGTCGCATCAATTAGAAGTTAATTGCTAGTTGCAATCTCACATACTTTTTCTTTTTTTCATTTTTTCCATGTTTAATTCATAATTTTCAGTTTAACTATAAATACTAAAAATTTACTCATACTTTTGCATAACTCGTTTGTTTTAGGAGAAACAAGATAAAAATACGCATTTCGTATCTTTGCACCACCATTGTATACTTTTATCCCAAACAACGGAACAATGATACTCTGACCAGTGTGTTTTGAAAATTACAATTTGAATGATGTTGTTGATGGTGACACGTGCCTAATGTTCTAATATAATATTTTAATCCTTCGTCACATAAGTTTAGACCAATTTGTTTGTTAAAAATCAAAATTTAAGGAAAGTGTGTATCTTTACCCCCACCTACTCTATATATTTTTACTTTCTTCTATCTTTACAAGAAAAAAGTATTGGATTCATGAAAATTTTCGACTTCCGGTTTTCGACGGATTTATACGTTTTAGAAGGTCCTGAACACGTTTTGACTATTTTTAGAAAATGTCTGTCTGTGAGTCTGTCCGTCTGTCTGTCTGTATGTGACAAAAAATTTGTGGGCGCTCTATCTCGAGAACTAATGCTCGAAATTTAATAAAACTTGATATTCAGTTAGACCTTGATATGAATTAGTGCCTATTTGTTTTTGGTGAAAATTGGCCTGCAGGTGGCGCTGCTGTTAGTGATGGGCGATTTCGATTTTTTAAATCGATTTAATCGATACTACGGCCAACTCGATTTAATCGATACTTTAAAATTTTTAATCGATTTCTCTGAAGGTAATATAATTTTCCTTTTCCTTCAAAAGTCGAAGATAAAATAGACGGATGTGCCAATTCCAAAATTTCAGTGTATTAGTTTCTAATATAATAATAAATAGAAGAATTAAAGAAACCTCAGAACCCCCCCCCCCCCTGCAAAATAGCATTTTTTGTTGAGTGATGTACACCAAAAATTGATCAGGATCAATTTTTATTAAGTACCAGCTGAATCTGAATTTTGATGAAAATCCATGAAAGCGTGAGATACAGCTATTGCGAAATCATAAAAAATGCAGCATATCAACGCCACCTGTTGGGCAATTTACACCAAGAACTAAATAACACTAATCTATGTCAGAGATTTACTGAATCTGAATTTTGATGAAAATTCGTTCTTGAGATAGCGCTATTGCGTTAATCATGACTAATGCAGTATAGCAGCGCCATCTCTTAAGCGATTTCCACCAAAATGTAATTAGCATAAAATAATATCAAGGACTAATTTAATCTAAATTTTTATGAAAGTCCGTGCATTAGTTCTTGAGATAAAGCTAAAATGAAAACAGGGGCGTGCGAAAAAAGAACTGCGCCCGGTTCAAAGTTCCAATTTACCCCCCCCCCCTATTAACTTTTTCTTGTGATAGGCTAGAAGTGATGTTAGTAGTAAAAATTTGGCGCCCCCTAAATTTCCGTGCTCGGAACGACCGCTTCCTTTCGCCCCCCCCCCCCTTTCATATGGCGCTGAGTGGAAGTTGTGAAAAATTCAGTATAGCAGCGCCATCTGAGAAGCTATATACATCAAAATTTAAAAAACATCAATTCATGTCAAGGACTAACTGGATCTAAAATGTGATGAAAATCCGTTCATTCGTTATTCAGATATAGCTGTTGCGCAAATCGCAAAAAATGCAGCATAGCAGCGCCACCTATTAGGCTATATGCACCAAAACATAATTAGATTCAGTTTATATCAAGGTCAAACTAAATCTAAAGTTTTGTGGAATTCCATGCATTTGTTCTTGAGATAGAACGGTCAGAAATTTTTGTCGTATACAGACTCACAGAGTGACAGACACACCCACAGACAGATATTTCTTAAAAACCATGAAATCGTGTTAAAGACCTTCTAAAATATATAAATCCATCAAAAACGGAAAGTCAAAATTTTTCACGAATCTAATACTCTCTTCTTGTAAAGTTTCAAAATAAAGTAAAAATGTAAAATCGATTCTGCCCGTAAGATCGATCTTTAGATTCGATGTCGATCTTTAGATTCGATTTCGATCTTTAGATTCGATGTCGATCTTAGATTCGATGTCGATCTTTAGATTCGATGTCGATCTTTAGATTCGATTTCGATCTTTAGATTCGATGTCGATCTTAGATTCGATGTCGATCTTTAGATTCGATTTCGATCTTTAGATTCAATTTCGATTTTTTTTTCTTTTTTTCTAGGCTAAATTAGTGTTGAATGCAGGTATTTTTCTGCAACTTCGGAAGAAGGCATCATGTTTTACAGCTCTGTAAGAGAGGGGGAATCGCAATTTGTGCATTAAAAAGCATAATATCTCATAACTTCTGGGGGGGGGGGGGGGTAATCCCCTAGAGCCACGCCATTAATTCGATACTAGGTTAAATCGTTATATTTTTGTTTAGAAGTCCAGTTATTTGAAGTATTAGTTTATTATGTTTTATTTTTCACGCTCGTCTCTTCTAATCTCCCCTTCCACGTCAGTTTTAACTTACAGGGCGGTTCGAAATATGCATACAGTTTAAAAAATGTCCAATTCTCGGTCTATTTTATTTTAGATCCACATTTTAAATCCTTGACAAAAGATAAATAAAGGGTCGCCCTTCCGCCAGTTTGGGGTTTATCTGCGCCCCGCCGGGGGGCATATTTTTTTGTTTCTTCAAAAGAAACAAAGAAAATTTTGAGGGGGGGGGGGGCTTGCATCCTCCCCCAATATACACCTTAAAATTTCGCTCATTTAATTTTCTACCATTTTTAACTTAAAAGTTTAAGCTACATGGCACCCCCAGAGCTGTGGACCTTCCCCCCCCCTGTCGATCACTCACCTAATTTTGCTTATTTCTTCACTTCATTTCAATCTTTAAAAGACTATAACTTTGCTTCTATAGGAGTTACAGTGATGAGAAAAATTCTAGTATAGCTAACCATTTCTGGCCGTTTTTTTTGCTTTTCCAGTTTCCCGGTTTTCCCTATAGGACCTTTTTTTTGGGGGGGGGGGGCAGAGGGGGTTTTTCTTTATACAATATATCTATTGAAAGCTTATGCTTCATACATTACAAATCTAGCAAAAGAAATTTTCTCCCATCATTTCAGGTCACGTTACGGACCCATAATGTGTTAAAATTTTAATTTTTCAAACTTCTTCAAAAAAAAAAAAAAAATGATACATATTAGCGAAACTGGGGTTCGAACCCGCAATCGTTTGATTGCACACGTAATCCCTAAGCTTATTGGCCACCGAGTACTCAGCAGCGCTATTATTTCTTTAGATTATCATCTTTAAATTCCTAATATCTTTTGAATGGAATGTCCGATTTGAATAATTCAAAAAGTAATCTACAGATATTGTAACAGGCATTAATACAAAATGATTTATTTGGATAAGGATTAAGGTATCGATAGTATGGTCTAATTTTGGTTGATGTATTTATCGCGTTTTAAAATGTAAGAAAGTAGTTATAGTGAGTTAACTACAATAGCTGGACATATGGTATCGCGCGGGTTTTTTTTTATAGACATTAATATATTCTTTAATATTATAGAACCTTTTTTTATTCATTTAAAAGTATTTCCTAGCGATTCAAAATTATATATCTTAACGATTCAAAAATACACACGTAATTGTTCAAGGTTTCACTTCTATCGGCACTCTCAGAGGGCCACTATTTTTTATTTTATTTTTTTTTTTTTCATGTTTGTCCGTCCTACCCCCTCCCCCGTTCCTCACCAATCTTAACTTACAGTTTCGTTCAAATTATGACTGCGATTTTTAAAAAGTCTAATCCTCGTTCTATTTTGTTATAAATCCATATTTTGAAACCTCAACAAAAGATACATTTGGGCCGGGGTCGCCCTTCTGTCCGTTTGGGATTCACCTTGCCACCCCCTGGGTGGGGGGCATATTTTTTGTTTCTTCCACACTATCTCATGTAACATATGGTTATAAAGCTTTTATCTCTTCGTTTTTTTCTGTTACTACCTCTCTCTCCACCTAGTTACATGCTCTTGGCACTTTTTATAGTTTCAAAGAGTGCATGTTCCCCCGCGGGCCACCCCATGAATTCAACACTAAATTAAACACTATATTTTTGTTTAGAAGCTCAGTCATTTTGGTTATTAGTTAATTAGGTTTTTTTTCAAGTTCGTCCGTTCTAATCCCTCGCACCCCCCCCCCCCCCCCCTTCTTCGGCAATCTTACTAAATGGGCCGTTCAAAGTATGCATGCAATTTTTAAAATGTCCAATTCTCGTTCTATTTTATTATAAATCCTCATTTTGAAACTTCGACAAAAGATACATTTGGGTTATGGTCGCCTTTCCGTCAAGAGTGGGGGTTACCTGCCCCCTTGAGAATGGGGCATATTTTATGTTCTTCCAAACTATCTCGTGTAACATTTGGTTGGCATTAGAAAAAAAAAAAGTTTTTTTTTGTCTATACTCCTTGTTCTCCATCCTAGTTACACGCTCTTGGCACTCTTTATACTCGGTTTAATGCCAAGTTATTCAGTGTTGTTATTAGTTGAGTTATGTCTCTCAAATTTGTCTAAGTTTTTGTGTAAGTGAAAACCATAAGTGACAATCATTTTAAAATTTAAAATTCTTAATATCCGACTCTAAAATCTGCAATAGCTTAATTTTATGCCTCCCTAAATGGGGATGGGGGGTGGAGGCGGTAATCACGGTCCTGCTGATTGTCTAAGTTTTGGAATTAGTAATTTGGATCTTCTCTGTGTGAACCTAAATATCAAAATATCGATTCTAGTATCGATTCTAGAACTGAGAAATCGATTCTTATTATGATCGATGTTGTTTCATACGATATCGATTTTAATCGATTCTCAAAATTTCTAGAATCGCCCATCACTAGCTGCTGTACTATGTTTTCCATGATTTTCAAGACTGTTATATCTCAAGAACAAATGCACAGAATTTCACCAAACTTCAGATTCTGTGATCCCTTGATATACATAGACGCTGATTAAGTTTTGGTGTAAATTGGGCAGCAAGTGGCGCTGCTATGCCACGTTTTGCATGATTTTCATGATAGCTATATCTCAAGAACTAATGCACAGAATTTCACCAGACTTCAGATTCTGAGATATCTTGAGATACATAGCTGCTGATAAGGTTTTGGTGTGAACTGCCTTATAAGTGGCGCTGCTAAGCTACATTTTGCACGATTTTTGCGATAGCTATATCTCAAGAACTAATGCAGAGAACTTCATCAAATTTTAGATTCTGTTACACTAGAATATATAACATAATTAGATGCTGATTACATTTTGGTATTAACCTTGTAACAGGTGGTGCAGCTATGCTGCATTTTGCACGATTTTTCCGATAGCTGTATCTCAACAATCAACGCACAGAATTTCACCAAACTTCAGATTTTGTTACAAAATAACATATAACGTTTTGTTACAAATTTGATTACCTTTTGTTATAAATCTTTCAACTGATGGTGCTGGTGTGCTGTATTTTACATGTTTTTTTTTTTTTTAAACTAGCTATATCTCAAGAACTAATGCACAGAATTTCATCAAACTTCAGATTCTTTTACACCATAACATAATTAGACGCTTTTTTACGTTTTGGCATAAATTGTGCAAGATATGGTGTTGCTGTGCTACGTTTTGCAAATTTTTTGTTATAACTATATCTCAAGAACTAATGGACGAAATTCCATCAAATTTCTGATTCTGTAAGGTCTTGACATAAGTAGATGCTTATTAGGTTTTAATATAAATTACCCAACATGAGGCACTACTAAGCTCATTTTCTCAGAATATTAATTAAATTTTGCATTTTAGGCTTTTCGGATACCAGAATCTCAGTAGGCTAGGCCAAATGTTCGAGGAAATTCGATAGTGGGTAATTTTGGGGTCACCATGTTTTTTTTTTTTTTTTTTTTTTTTTTTTTTACGTCTTAATATTAAAATGTACTTATCAGATAGAAGAAAGTTTTGGGATTGACACATCCAATTAGTTTAATAGATATTTTTTGTTACATATATGCTCTGAATATTTGATTATGATTCTACAATACACCAGATTTTAAGCTGTGTCCTACAATGAAATAATCATAAAGTTAATTTTATGAAAAATATTTTTAATTTTTTTTTTTTTTTTTTTTTTTTTTTTTTTTTTATTAAAAGTGTATTTATTTATCAGTGGATTTTTATATTTTGTTGATTAAACAGTTTTAGATTCTAAATAAAAGGATATGGTTGTTATAATATTTATGTTTATATTATTTTTACAATTTATATCATTATGAAGACTATAGGTAAAACAAAATTTAAAGTACCGATAGCAAGCCAAACCTTTAGCAGACAGGAAATTCTAATAATTTTAAAGGGGATGCTCATAATTAGTACTTTTGTGAAATAGATAGGTAAAATTAGGAAAGCAAGGAGATATGTTTGGAATTCATAAATTTCCCAGAATTTATGCGGCTTGCAAAATTTATGAAAGGGGGAGTAATGTTTGAAGGGGCTTATTTTTGGTATGAATTTATACTTTCCACATTTTTTAAAGATGCAAAGCTCAAATTGTTTCAATGAATAGTTTTATAAATCAGTTTATATTTAATCTTAATGATTGTTTTTCAGTCAGTATAATCAAAGATTTATTTGAATGGATACAGGAAATCAATTTAGTATAATATGAATTTTATACTTAATTTTTTATTAAAATGACATTAAAACAAGTTTTTAGAAACAAAATTACAGCCTAATTATAATATTTATTTATTATTATTACATGCATTTTTGAAGAATTATGAACTTTAACAATACTTTAGGTATAGTCTGTAGAAATAACAAAAAAAAAAAAAAAAATTTCTCAAATATTTCTAAAAACACCTAATTTCTTTTATTATTAAATGGTTTCCTTATAAACTATGTATATAAAAAAAATTCAGCCAAATCAAATGGGTGGCACATGTGGAAAAAAAAAAAAAATTAATTACATATTTTCATATTTTTTTTTAACTCCTTTGATAAAATATTTTTTAAAAACAACATTTGAATTGTAAAAAGTTTTATTGAGCATTCTTTTAATAAAATACATTATTAAGAATCTCTAAAAAAATTTACATCTAATTTTATTAATAATATTTAGAAAAATTAAATAAGCATTTTTATCCAACATTACATGTTTGACGTGCGATCATTTTCAGCCAAAAATTGACTGAGAGGGGTATTTTTAAATGTTTGTAACTCATGAAAAATTCATTATTTTAAACTGAAATTTTGTGAATCAACATATCTTTAGACATGGTTTTTATGCATAAAATTTCATAGAAATATCCGTGATGGTGGGTGACATGGTCTGGATGAAGTGACATGGAGTGACCCCGCTATCTTTTGACGAAATTCGGGCTTTTTCACGATCTTTTGACGAAATCTGTTTCAGTATTTTTTGATGAAATTTGTCCTTTTTAAAATCGTTTAATTTTTCTAATTTAATTATTATTATTATTATTATTATTTTTTTTTTTTTTTTTTTACAAAATGTCATTTTTTACAATTTTCAAACAAAATTTGTTTTTTTTATCTTGATTTTTTAATAAAATTTGACTTTTTGCAATCTTTTTATGAAATTTGTATTTATTTCCTGTGATCATTTGATGAACTTTTTCCATAATGTTTTGATGCAATTATGCATCCCACAAGCTGCTTAAAGGGCTACTTTTTATGTCCCATCTCTATTTTTTTTTTTTTTTTTTTTTTTTTTTTTGTGTATAATGCACTTGCAGCATTACTGGCGGCCACTGCAATTTGTTAGGTTTCTGTCCATGAACCTGAGTGAAAAAAATATACGTTCCCAAAAATGACTTCTGATCTCCCCGGAAATGCTATTTTCTGAGCCCTGTATAAAGTGAAAGCAAACTTTTCAATTCAGCTCTTGGCAAAACTTTTCTTATAAAATATGTGTTGTCTGAAAATCTTTAAATTAGTAAAAAGTAGATAGTGTTATGCTAATGAACAAATCCAATAAACCTTATCACATCTACTTGCCAAACATTTTCAAATGTTTGTCAATGTTTAACACAGGGATCACTCTAGAGAGGTTCGGAAGGGCGGCCCGCCCTTGTGCCCCTTTCAGATAAAATGCCGCCCTCCTTGCCCTTTTTCATGGAAGAAGTCCGCCCTTCTTTTTAGTTTGGGATTCAGCCCTGCCTTGTTTGTATTGCAATTCAAAAAATTCTTATCTATCTTTCCTTTTTTGAACGCTAGTACGCTACGTCGTCGGAAGTATTTCTCTCCCTCCCACTCTCTTTGTTCCCTTGAACATTTCACCTGTTCACTTTTCACCTGCTCTTGTGAAATAGTATTATGACCATTTGGTCTGACACTTGACTCCGTGATACCTTTTACACCAAGTCTTTAAAAAAACGAGAAACATCATTTGTAGTTTTTTGTACTCAAATTCATCTGTTTTTCTAAAAAAGAAATAAGTTGTTTAGGTAGGGAATAAGTTTTAAAAAGAAAACACAAAGATCAGAGATCGTGGGAAAAAGAAAATTAACGTGAATATATATTAAATAAGGAAAGAAATGTGCTAAAATAACAGAATTTTTTATGGGAAAAATCGATAATGTAAATTTCATATCATAAGTTTTAATACTTTTCACATAGTAAAGTTTATTAAATTATAAATGTTATCATATTGATACAAACATTACTCGGCTTTAGTAACTACAATTTTTTTTTCAAAGCCCTACAATTTTATGATTGATATGGTCTAAAAAAATTTATATTTTGATTAAAATTTGATGTTTTCCTTTCCTTAATTTTTAGCTCTCCCACCCCCACCTCGCCCGAGAATACATCGATACAATTACAAGACAACGCAATGCCAAATGTTCGGCAAATGCGTGTTCACAGGGGCGTGCGAAGAGAAAACTGCACCCGGGGCAAAGTTTCATTTTGCCGCCCCCTCCTCTAACAGTTTCTTGTGGCAAGCCAAAAGTGACGTTGGTAGTATAAATTGGCGCCCCCTAAACTTCCGAGCCCGTGGCGACCGCCCCTATCACCCTCCCTCCTTTCGCACGGTGCTGCGTGTTCACTACCTGTTTTCTTCCTCTTTCCATCTATTATTTCTTATGAAGGAGAGCAAGCGAAGTCTTCATTCCCTCTTAAGTTTTAAATCCATTTCATTATTTTAGAAAATATGTAAAAACAAGCAAAAGTTTATTACTTTTTTATTTTCATGTATTTATTTTGATGTTTTGTATATCCTTGGCTACTGCACTTACGCGGAAACAACCGCTCGCTATTATAACGTTGATCCGATAAAAGAAATTTAATATATGTATAAATATCCAAACAGAATCAAAGAAATAAAAAGCGGTGTTTGTAGAGATCAACCTTAGCTATTTAATGCGCTCTCCTCCCCTCCCCCCCCCCCTCCCCGCAAAAAATAGAAAAATATGCAAAATAAAATCTATTGAAATGTAAACTAAATATTTAATCTTAAGAATACACATATCCGTAAGCTTAATTTTAGTGATTGCGCGTTAGTACACGAAAGCAAAAACAATTTACTTAAAATCGATCTTCTGTATATTTATTAAAGTACGAGATTAAAGATTTTTAGATAATACAGGTATTTTCACCTTGCATTGATTTATTTCAATATTTACCACCCTATCGTTCTAATGACTTACATTATATGGCTTATTTAAAACATTATTTATGTTAAATAAGTACAACGATTATATGCAGAGCTGAGTAAACAATAACAAAAAATCCTCCGAAAGTATAACGCAGCTCAAATGTTAAACTCCTTTTAAGTGCTTTTAAATTAAATCATCGCAGAATAAAATAATACGTAAACTGCATTCTCAAGTATTCAATGATTACTCATATTACGCATCAGTAAACAAACACTTCTCTTCAACGTGGCGCATCTCACGTAAAAAGAATCTGCAGAGTAAGAAAAATATAATAGTTTGACTCGCAATTTACAAACAGAATGTGTGGAAAGAAAACAAAGTTAACTAATCTTTGGAAGTAAGATATCTGCACGGATCAAATTCTTGTAGGTTCGACACTATGTAAAAGAAAAAACTTCTGACCGGCCCGACCCACTTATATTTTTTCAGTTTTCAATTCGATCTTGCCCTTAAATGACTATGCATAATATGCGGCAACGAAAGTTACATTGGCCCGTACCGCCCTGGGCCCAGCCAGCTCGGACAAAAGCAGTGAGAACAAGCCTGACTTGTCTCCTGCAAAGTCAAGTAAATAGGTTCTGTCAGGCCCAACTCAATTTCTATAGTAAAACCCGTTTTTTCTTAAACACAATTTAATATTTTTAATGATTAATTAAGCAAAAGGAAAAGAACAAAAGAGTTACTTTTTTGGCGTACTTCTGAATTAAATTTTGTTCGGAAATGCAAAATTTATCACATGTTCTCATTTGGAAACTACGAAAATCGAATGGCATTTTCCCCGCTAATAATATTCCGTTGACAGATATTTATTATTGCAATTATTATTTTTACAAAATATATTGACCAGCTACACTATCGTGTGAATAACTGACAGCCTGATTCCGGCCCGGCCTGTGTCTATTGAATAAATTAAATGTGAGATCAGACACGATGTGCCGTCCGATCGCTAGGTTAGACATCTTATATTTTTGTTTTTATATTGATGTTTTCAAACTAGCATCAGCTTGTACAGAAATTTGTGCTTATTCTCCCGAACGTCAAATCCATTTAAAATAGTTCATATTTTATCCTCCGTTTAATTTAAAATTTTAAATCGGACCGCCCGGCTCAAATAATTTTTTCGTCTGCCGGCTGACAAATCTTATTTTTGGGGCAATCCGCCCGTTAAAATATTATTCCAACTCTGCCGGCCTGATCCATTTGAAAATTGATCCTAATTTTATCAGGCCAAATTCGGGCCCGTACGCAGGGCCAGGTCGCCCCGGGCGCGAAATGTGGGGGACGTCAAATTAATTCTACCAACCTGAATTTGTTTCTTCTTTTCTTGCAAAAAAGGAGGGGAAAATGTACATATTGCGGAGTTTTTTTTTTTTTTTTTTTTGACAAAAACATACATTGTCATAATTGCATATTCTCATTCATAAGGAATTACACACATACAAGCTGTTATCAGAAGCTTGCGAAGAGAAAATTGCCCACGGGGCAAAATTATAATTTGACGCCCCCTTCCCCCAACTTTTTCTTGTGACAGGCCAAAAATGACGTTGGTAATATAAATTTGGCGCCCTCTAAATTTCAGTGCACGGCGCTGGTTGGTGCATTTATTTCGCATCTGTTTTCTAAGATACCCTTTGCTAGAAAATTTTATCTTATATTGTTTTGTTGTTAAAATTAAGCATTTTAAAGTTGTAAGATAAATGCATTATGTGTATTCAATAGAATTTGTGTTTCCACACTTTTCAATTTTGTGACACCTGTCACATAAAGATGAAGTGGGGGACGCCAAATTGAAACTTTGCCCCGGACGCAGCTTTTTTTCGCACGACGCTCGCTGCCCATACGACCCACCAGTCGATTTATTATTATTTGATTAGGGCCGGGCATTGGTCGACATTTATCCATTTTTTTGCAGATACAGTGCGGGTCTGAATTTCTCGGGCCATATCAGTCTCATAATTATTTTTCAAGAGAAATATTAAGATAAAATGACTCCTTAATGAAGAGAGCAAACGTCATATTCCTCCCTTTTCTTCGTTTAAGTTTCTATTATTTTTAGAAAAAAGTATTAAATTCATGAAAAAATTCGAATTTTAGTTTTCGATGGATGTATATGTTTTAGAGTCTTGGAAAATATTTGAGCATTTTTAGAAAATATCTGTCTGTGACACATTTTCTTGAATTGATATATGGAATTCAATAAAACTTCAGATTTAGTTATACTTTGATATACATTGATGTTGATTATTTTTTGGTGTAAATCGCTCAACAGGTAGCGCTGCTAAGCCGCATTTCCTCCGATTTCCGCGATAACCGTACCTCCCGAACTAATATACGGAATTTCATCAAAATTCATATTCTGCTAAACCTTAACATAGATAGATGCCGATTATGTTTTGGTGTAAATCGCCGAACAGGTAGCGCTGCTATGGCGCATTATCTCCTTTAGTTATATCTCAAGAACTAACGCATGGAATTTCATCTAACTTAATACTATGTTAGACCTTGAAATAAACAGAGCCTGATTAAGTTTTGGTGTACATTGTCGAACAGATGGCGCTATTGTGTCGCATTTTTCCCGATTTCCGCGATAATCGTACCTCAAGAACGGAATTTATAATTGATTGATAATTTATTGATAATATCGGAATTTCATCATACTTCATATTCTGCTAAACCTTGACATGCATAGATGCCAATTACGTTTTGTTGTAAATCACTGAACAGGTGGCGCTGCTATGCCGCAATATCTCCGATAGTTATATCTCAAGAACTAATGCCTGGCATTTCATTAAACTTAAAATTATGTTAAGCCTTGAAATAAATAGACTCAGATTAAGTTTTGGTGTAAATTGCCGAACAGATGGCGCCACCGTGCCGCATTTTTCCCGATGTCCGCGATAGTTATATCTCCAGAACTAATGCACAGAATTTCATCAAACTTCATATTCTGTTAGAGCTTCAAATAAATAGACTGATTAAGTTTTGGTGTAAATTGCCGAACAGAGGGCGCCACTATGAAGCATTTTTTCCGAAATCCGCGATAGCTATATCTCCAGAAAAAATGCACAGAATTTCATCAAATTTCATATTCTGTTAGAGCATTAGATAAATAAATACCGATTAAGTTTTGTTGTAAATTGGCGAACAGATGGCGCCACTATGAAGCATTTTTCCAGATTTCTATGATAGCTATATCTCAAGGACTAAAGCACGGAATTTCATCAAAATTCATTTATTAATTATTGTAAAATGTATAGATTTTCTAAATATATTACTAATGAGTTGAAAGCATACTATTTTAAAGATGATATAAAAGTAATATTAATGGGTTTTCCAATACAAAATGCATTTATTGTAAATATGCCCTTTTTATGAAATAATGTGCCCTTTTTGACAAAATTGCCCTTTTTCTGTAATTTGCGCCCTGCCCTTTTTAATTTCTAGAATGATCCCTGTTTAACATGCTAAACTTTTACATACAAAGATATTGCAATGCATACAAGACACTGGTAACAAAACAAAAAATCAAAATGTAAAATTACTGTAATTGTAGATTTCAGTGTAATATAATTAGCCATATTAGTGTTTAAGAATATGCACTTTGATCGGTTCTGTAACAAGAACCGTCTAAAACAACATAAAATTTAGCAGCTTACAACAGTGCAACTACGGTGACCTAAGAGAGTAAGTATTGGTGACAGTGTGACAGTGTAGTGTAAGACATTAAAGAAACTGTTTTTCAGTAAAATACGGCTAACGTTTATTAATGAAAAATAAGTGCAAGTTTAAATAAAAGCATGTATAAATCCAGGTGAAAAATATAACAGACATAACGTGAACAGAAACAAGTTCAGTTAAAAAATTATAATATTCAAGTTTAAATAAAATATGTATAAACTTAGATGGAAAATATAACTGGCAAAATGTAAATAGAGAATAAGTTCAAATCTGTATTTAAATTAAAAACATTCTATGTAATGAAATAATATTACTTATTGAATGGCATGGCATGGCATATAACAATACTAGGATAGCAATGAAAACAAAACGGACTCACTTATGGACGACTGCTATTGACGTACTGAAAGGATTCCCATGATATGGCACACCAACTATTTCGATGGAAAAGTTTTAAGAAAATGTAGAGTTTTTAACTGAAGCTAATAATATCCACACATAAATATGAAGACTTGATTAAAAACACAAATGGGTTACGACTGCTGATAAATGAAACACGGGCGAAGTTGATACACCATTTTTCACAATCAAATGTCCAGCAATGGGTTTGGCATGACTAAGCAACTAGATGTTAACATTAAAACTTTAAAAACTGGATGAATTAAAAAAACATTTCTGAAACTATATCATATTGACATTAACGTCAACTATCTTGAAACATAACATCGCTTCAAAATCCCCCGCACAATCTATCTCCGCCGGTTTAAATAGCAGCGGCAATTCCGAAACTGGATACGCCCCTCCGAGTTGAGCAAACACGTTCCTGACTTGCGATGGAAGAAATGCAAGACAGCCACTTGCGAGTTGCGATCCGCGATGCTTGCGAATTGCGACCGAACGGAACGATAAAACCTGGATGAACGTACCCATCAGCGACGATCGAAAAGATAAGCGATTGATTTGAACATGTAAACAAAAGATCGGAAGATTGGAAAAATGCCGGCAAAGAAGAAAAATGGAACAAAACATAAGATAGTAAGCCATGCCATTTTACAATATTACGATATATATATAATTAGAATTATGTATTTTCAGAGTGTTAAGGAAGAAAAATAGCTGACAATCGCCCCCCCCCCTTAACACTCGTACTTAAAAATAAAAAGGATAATCAACAGATATTGTAAATTATATATATATAGAAAAATGTAAAACATTAGAATATAAACTATCACACTTCGATAGTTACCAGTAAAACAGAAACTTAACATTAACAAGTATAAATGCAACAAATTCAATAACTTCAACAGTGTTAATCAAAAACATCAATTTCCAATAATGTTAATAACAATATTCAACAATTTTTTTTTAAAAAATTATATAACAAATAGATTAACAATTTTTTTCATCTCATGAAAGTTCAGTTACAATTGTAACTCTAACGAAAAGTTTTTTTTTTTCACGTCGAAAAAGTTCAATAGCAGAAGTCTATAAAGATAACATTTTCCTGAAAAAAAACCGTGAAAGATAATTACCATTACCTCGTCACGTGCAAGTGACTACGAGTTACCTTTACATAAACAATTTAATATGATGATTTTTCCTTTATCTTGACTTGTAACAATATTCAAATGAATTTTAAACAATCATACATTTGCATATTTATTCGGAAAGAGAATAATTATCACATAAACGCAAATTCAGGATAATATGAAGAATAAATATACATGAATTACAATATCAAAATACTTTGATAATATATGAAAGATACATGTTATGCAAATGAGAAAATTTCAATAATGAGAACAACAATGATCATGATCATGATAACGATTATGAATTATGATTATGATAGTGACATAGTTAAATGACTGTGAGCGCTCACGTGAAAGACAACACAGAAAAAAAAAATATGCTTAAGCTTTTGAAACGATATACATTTGCAAATGATTTGGCCAATTTAAATATGAAAAAAACTTGTTATATATATTCTTAAAACGAGAAGAAAAATTCATATTTACATATGCAATAAAACAAAATACAACTCGATTTTCAACACCACGGACGGGACCTATGTGACATTTCCATTATACAAAAACAGGGACTTACAGACTTAAAAAGAACGATGCCCGCGACAGGCCTTCCTGTGATCAGAACACTCAAGAACGCCGCTACCCCCTGCAGACCACTCTGGCTATTTACAAGGGCACCTCACGAGACGTTTTTCGAGGCTGCTCGGATCCCGGAGGATGAACGATCCTGAGGTCTGACCACATTCCAGCGGGAGTTAAATTGTCCGCGATGTTGGAAATGAGGGTATATCAAAACCTATGAAAAAATATTATGAAACGTATGCATACGAAACAAGTATGAAATAACAAGAGTATAATTACATATTCAAACATTTTTTTTCAAAGAAAAGTACTGAAATATACAAAAATTTCAGTTTTAAAAAAATGCTAAACTTCAAGGTTTAACATGAAAAGTTAAACAAGCATCTTAATGCTTGACACCAGTTCAAAGGAGGAGGAGTTTCTTTTTTTTCATAGCATTTAAATATCATGTATATATATAAATTACTTATAACTAAAAAATTACATCAATAAATTTTTTAAGATCAAACTTTGTTAAAGGTTTAGTGAAAATGTCTGAGAGATTAGATTTACTGGCTACGTGTTTAACATTAAAAATCTCTTGGTTTAAAAGGTCTCTAACAAAAAATAATTTTACGTCAATGTGTTTCGTTCTGTAATTTTCAATGGGAGATTTAAGAAAATCAATGGAGGCCATGTTGTCTACTAAAAGTGTTGGTTTAACTTGTGGACCTGTAAAAATATGTTTGTCATAACATTCAGTTATGATCCTACTAAACCATAGAAGCTCTTTAGTTGCTTCTGTTAAAGCCACAAATTCTGATTCCATAGTAGACAAACAGACAGATTTTTGTTTAAAGGCTCTCCACATGATAGGAGCTTTGTCTAACATTAGTAGTTGTCCCCCCATTGATGTCCTGTCATCCCTATTAGCGGCGAAATCCGCGTCAGTGTAAGTTATTAGGTTTATGTGGTGACAAGGTAACCTCAGTTTATAGTGTTTTGTGCTTTGGACATACCCTAAAAGCTTCAGGAGACCATTCCAGTGAACAATCCCAGGATTGCTCTGGAATTGGCTGAAGATATTTACAGCGTACGAAATATCAGGACGTGTCCTGCTTGTTAAAAATGAAAGGCAGCCCAAAACACTTCTGTATGGATATTGTAACATTTCCTGGGTTTCTACTTCGGTTTGAGGACATTGTGACTTGGAGTAAACAGTACCTTTAGTTATAGGGAGTGATGTAATGGGAAAGTTGAATTCTTTAAATCTTGTACAAATATCATCAATATATTGCCTTTGATGAATTGAAACAGTGCCATTCTCATCCTCCTCAAACTCAACACCAAGTAGTTTGCGTGTTCTCCCCAGGATTTTTATGTCAAAATGTTTTGTTAAAAGGGTTAAAACTTCATTAATATGTTTCTGATGGTTACTTAATATTACAAAGTCATCCACATATAGTAATAAAACAACATAATTGGAAAACGAATAGACGCAATTACACCACTCTAACTTTTTAAAACCAAGAGAAATTAAAATCTTATGTAATTCATAAAACCATACTCGTCCACTCTGGTGGAGGCCATAAAGGGCCCTCTGGAGTTTGCAGACTAAATGTTCTTTACCTTTTACCTCGAACCCTGATGGTTGTTTCATGTAGATGTTATCAGAAAGAGGGGCATACAGATAGGCACCTTTTACATCACACTGAGTGTGGATCCATCCGAGACATGAGACAAGGGCTGCAAAGAAAAAGCGAATTAGACTGAAATTGACTACGGGCGAAAACGTCTCATCGTACGTTTCACCCCTGACTTGTTTGTAGCCTTGTGCTACAAGTCTCGCTTTATACCTTGCAACCCGTCCCTTGTCGTCTCGTTTGATGGTGAATACCCATCTGCAGCCTAGTGGTTCGGTGTTGGGTGGCAGAGATGTTAATACCCATACTTGTCTTTTATTTATAACATCCATCTCTTCCTTCATTGCCTGTCTCCAGAGTTCCCACTGAGGTGATTTTAATGCCTGCTTATATGTGGTAGGTATGGGGTCTTCTAGTCAGGAACTGGTTTTATGAGTTTCAGAGAAAGAAGTGTGTGGAGGTGTGTAACTAGGACTTGAGCTAGGACTAGGAGTGGACTTTACAATGCCTTCGTACTTATTGCTTCCTTTAAAACTGAACAGTGACGGATTAAATTTGATACCATTAGAATGACAGTAATCTCTTACCTCCTTCAGTGATCTTAGACGTTGTGTCTCACCCAACTCGTAATAGTAGACGTCGGTTCTCGATTTGTCAGGCCTAGTTACAGGCTTACGGAACCAGACAGCTTCCCTGAGAGTTCTAGTAAAATCCTCGCCATCCTCGTCACTGTCACCCTCAAATGGGTGTGAGGAGGCAGAGTCGGAAGATTTAGAGGTACTTGGTCTAATACTTTGAGTGGGTGGTGTTTCTGAAGTAAATCTGTCAGGTTGAAGGTCAGTCAAAGGGTCTATTTCAGGTGGTTCGGAACTTAGGATGTAAGAGGGTCCCAGATCGCTTCCGTTGCGCTGCTCCGAAGTTGTAAATGGGTTTGTGCCTATTGAATAGCTTGGACCTTGTTCACTGTGTTTGTGCACACTTCCGGATACAGATTCGTCACCAAACCTAACATTTATTGTCTCTATTATTTTATTGGTTTCGGGAATCCATACCCTGTAGCCTTTTGTAGACATTGCGTAACCCACTAAAACACCCTTTTTAGCTTTCGGATCGAATTTGGAGTTTCTTAGTTGTTTAGGTACCCCCACATATGCCACCGTACCAAAAGGTCGTAAATGTCTTATGGATGGTTTATTACCACAATAATATTCGAAAGGAGTTTTTTTCTGAGTTTTGTGACATATTCGGTTAAGAGTGTATGCGATGTATAAGACAGCTTCTGGCCAGAATTTGAGACTGAGTTTACTTTCATTGAGTATTGAGCGAGCCCCGTCCATTATTGTTTGATTTAAACGTTCTGAAACTCCATTTTGCTCCGGAGAATATACATTGGTAAATTCGTGTTTTATGCCATTGTCCTCAAAGAATTTGGTGAATGCTTCATTATCGAATTCCCGCCCATTGTCACTACGAACTTCTTTTACTTTGGTGCCCAAAAACCTTTCTGCTCTTTTTACGTGGTTAGAAAACACCTTAAATACCTGTGTTTTACTGCATAAGGGGTATACTGACACTTTGCGAGAGAAGTCGTCTGTTATAGTTAGGAAATACTTCTCCCCGTTTCGCCCTGTTATTTGTGTCGGACCCCACAGATCAGTGTGTAGCAGTTCTAGAGGTCGTTTAGATCTTATTTGGTTTATTGGGCGGAATGATGTTCGTCTGTGCTTATTAATTTTACATGTTTCACATTCAAAGTCTTTACATTTAATGGGTGGTAAGCCCCTAACGCCATTACATTTTAGAGTATGTTCAATTAATGTGGAACTGATGTGCCCAAGGCGTCTATGCCAGAGTTTAAAATCATCCTTTTGAACGGTTGAGGCTTGGAAACGTACCTTTTTAGGATTTTGATTACGGTTAATTTTCGGGTCTTTATTTCTATTATTATGGTTAGGATCTGGATAAAGGCAGTAAATGCCATCTTTAAGAAAAGCACGAAAAAGTGTGCCAGAATCCCGATATGCCTTGACCCTTCCTTCACCTCCTTTGAACTTGGCACCCATTTTATCAAGTCTGGGACCTGAAATTAAATTATGTCTTAGACTAGGACAATACATGACGTCGCCGAAGCGAACCATTTCCCCATTTATTTTTAAATCCACTAAACCGGTGCCCTCGATAGGGAAAGTAGCACCGTCAACTGCAACAGCCAATTCCTCATTTTTTAAAGGTTTGAACTTAACATATAAACTTTTATCTTTACAGAAATGGTGGGAGGCACCTGTGTCAAAGACCCAGGCGTCTCCACCACATTTTAGGTTACTCAGATTAGATTGTATGAGGTAATTTACCTGGCCTGTTGTCTTACGTTGACGTCGGTTGCGAAGCACATCTTTTCTGGATCTATGACCATCAGACTGAGCACGGACAGGACTGGATACGGAAGAGTCTTTCGATGAATTTCTGGAAAAGGAGGAACCTCTGGACAAAGAAGAATTTCTGGAACTGGAAGAGTCTCTGTACACCACGGAACCGGAATTGGAGGAGTCTCTAGGCATCATGGAACTTCTGGAACTAGAGCTAAGACAGGATTCCTGGCGGGTGACATCAGGCACTCTACACTGGCTCTGTAAATGTCCTCTGCGTCCACATTTGTGACACCGACCTCTAAACTTAGGCTTAAAGGAACACTTCTTTGAGGAACGGGCTTTGGAGAAATGAGACTGCACGGCATCCACTCTGTCGTCCTCTCGTAGTTTGATACGGGACTCCTCTGCGACTAATTCTGTAAGAACACTTTTGAACGTAAACTGTTCGTCTGGCCATCGCAGAATCCCTTGCACCATGTTGTCGAACTTCTTCGGGAGCCATCTAAGCAATTGAAATGTGAGGTAAGTTTCTTTGATTGGCTCATTTATTGCAGCCAGTTGGTCAGCTAGCCTTTGGAGGCGAGCTGCAAACATATCGACGGGCTCTTCAGGTTGTATCTTACAGGAAAGAATTTCGCCAAATAATTGCATATGGCGTGCCCGGTTATCAGGCTGAAAATGCAATTTAAGTTTAGTCCAGGCTTCATGAGGGTCGTCGATATTTTCGATGATTCTCCGGAATTCATTTTCCACATTTAAATACACAATTGATAGTGCAGACCTGACTCTGGATTTATATTCTTTTGTCGCTACAGAGTCATTTTCATCAGGAGCCTTTTCAGTGCCATTTACTATGCTCCACGCATTCTTATCTAATAGTAGATACTTAACGTCAGCTGCCCAAGTTCCATAATTGTGAGAATTCAGTTTTGTTATGCACACCTGTATGTTAGCCATGGCCATGCATTAAACAGAAGATATTACATGAAAAAAGGAGAATAACGTACCTAGTACTAGTTTTTTAAAATAACGTACCTAGTAATCAGATAGTACATCAACAAAAATTTCTATTATAAGTGATCCAGAAAAAAAAACCTTTTTGTATTTCATATCAATAGGAAAGAAAAAAAACATATAGCCTTCAAAAAAAAATTTTATATTGCGGCCCCCCCCCTCTAAAATGACTCGGAGGTCCAATGGCCGCATACTACAAACAACTGTCAAAAATTTTTGAAATGTCACCAATTAGGTTATGGCCGCCGTAAAGGGTTTAAAAGCGTATTCGCTTCGGGCCCATAACCCGTGATCGGTTCTGTAACAAGAACCGTCTAAAACAACATAAAATTTAGCAGCTTACAACAGTGCAACTACGGTGACCTAAGAGAGTAAGTATTGGTGACAGTGTGACAGTGTAGTGTAAGACATTAAAGAAACTGTTTTTCAGTAAAATACGGCTAACGTTTATTAATGAAAAATAAGTGCAAGTTTAAATAAAAGCATGTATAAATCCAGGTGAAAAATATAACAGACATAACGTGAACAGAAACAAGTTCAGTTAAAAAATTATAATATTCAAGTTTAAATAAAATATGTATAAACTTAGATGGAAAATATAACTGGCAAAATGTAAATAGAGAATAAGTTCAAATCTGTATTTAAATTAAAAACATTCTATGTAATGAAATAATATTACTTATTGAATGGCATGGCATGGCATATAACAATACTAGGATAGCAATGAAAACAAAACGGACTCACTTATGGACGACTGCTATTGACGTACTGAAAGGATTCCCATGATATGGCACACCAACTATTTCGATGGAAAAGTTTTAAGAAAATGTAGAGTTTTTAACTGAAGCTAATAATATCCACACATAAATATGAAGACTTGATTAAAAACACAAATGGGTTACGACTGCTGATAAATGAAACACGGGCGAAGTTGATACACCATTTTTCACAATCAAATGTCCAGCAATGGGTTTGGCATGACTAAGCAACTAGATGTTAACATTAAAACTTTAAAAACTGGATGAATTAAAAAAACATTTCTGAAACTATATCATATTGACATTAACGTCAACTATCTTGAAACATAACATCGCTTCAAAATCCCCCGCACAATCTATCTCCGCCGGTTTAAATAGCAGCGGCAATTCCGAAACTGGATACGCCCCTCCGAGTTGAGCAAACACGTTCCTGACTTGCGATGGAAGAAATGCAAGACAGCCACTTGCGAGTTGCGATCCGCGATGCTTGCGAATTGCGACCGAACGGAACGATAAAACCTGGATGAACGTACCCATCAGCGACGATCGAAAAGATAAGCGATTGATTTGAACATGTAAACAAAAGATCGGAAGATTGGAAAAATGCCGGCAAAGAAGAAAAATGGAAGTTGGAACAAAACATAAGATAGTAAGCCATGCCATTTTACAATATTACGATATATATATAATTAGAATTATGTATTTTCAGAGTGTTAAGGAAGAAAAATAGCTGACACACTTTAATCCTTTGAAATACTTTGCCTAAAGGAGGTCACTTTGCGATTCATGGACATGGGATGTTTTTTCTATGCTAAAAGTAATCTAAATGTTCATATTTCAAAACAATCTTTTAAAATCATCTCAATAGACCCGATTTACAACCCCTTCAGAAATTTAAAAATATTCAAACAAATAAAAATATTTTTTACAAAAAAAAAAAAAAAAAAAAAAAAATGTACATGAAAAATTTGACGAAATTAATAAAAACCAGATTATTTCATTGCAGTTTTGCCCCCCTAGGGCTCGATTTTACAGGTACTGAGAAACCAAAAATGTATTTTTAAAGCTAAAATATTCGTATAATCTATCGTACAATTGGTTTTTAAAAATATGAGATTTAACTGTCAAATACACGAAAAAACACAAATCACTTCATGGCTCATATAAACTCTTTTTTTTTTTTTTTTTTAATGCTAAAAATGTAAAAATAAGTAACTGTCCATATTTTAACACGATCTTTTTAGAGCATTTCAATAAAACACATTTACATCATTAACAAAAGTTCTAAACTGTTTAAATAAATATATATATATATTTTTTTTTTTTTTTACAAAATGTATGACAGTTTCCCCCAGGTTTAAAAAAGGGCAGGGCGCTGCTGCTCTGAAAAGGGCACTTTTTACATTTTTCTGGGCACTTTTTCATTTTTAAGGGCACTTTTATAGAGTTGAATCAAGAATCTAGCGGTTCAAAAAATCGTGAAAAAAATTGAAAAAAAAAAGGTAAATTTTTTAAAAAATTCTCAAAAAAACGGCAAATATTGATAAAAGGTCTTGAAAAAACGGCCAATTTTGTTAAAAGATCTTAAAAACAGCAGTTTTTACGATCTGTTAAAAGATCGCAAAAAAAGGCATATTTTGCTTTAAAAAAATCGGGGAAAAAACAATCTTGTGAAAATATAGCGAAAAAACAGAACATTTCACAGAATTCTCCGTTTTATTGTGATTTTTAGACTAAATTTGCCGTTTTTCTCGCAAATCTTTTGACGAAATCTGCTGTTTTATCGCTATTTTTTGACGAAAGTTGATGTCTTTTGTGACTCATTTGACAAAAATTTTTCGTTTTATCGTGATTTTTGGAAGAAATTTGTCGTTTTTCCACAATCTTTTGAAAAAATCTGCCACTTTGTGACATTTTTTGACAAAATTAGCCATTTTTTTGCAAATCTTGCCAGAAATTAGTCATTATTTTGCAATTTTTAACTAAAATTGCTGTTTTTTAGCGATTTAACGAAATTATCCATATGACGGGACGCGTTTAAGGCTGTTTTTGCATTCTGTCGCCGATTTCTTGTGTAATTTTAATTTACACGCCATAGCGCGTTCGGATCATCGCTGGAGGGCTGCGTTTTTTCAAATGTGGGGCAAGAAGGGCACTTTTTTTTTTGAATGAATGACAAGAGGGGCGTTAGTTTTGGGATAAGGGGCAAGTGGGGTGCTATTTTTTAAACTAAAGGACAGGAGGGGCGGAGCGCCCCCCCCCCCCCCCTGAAACCCTCTGGGGGAAACTCTGTGTATGAAATTAGTGAAACCTGAGTGTTCTGTCACAGTGTCGTTCACTCAATTGCACATAGACTTCAAAAATCAAATTATGCAGAAAATAAAATATCATATAGCATATGCTTTCAATTTGATATATATTCGTGATTTTTCCATTTAAAAATATATATTCTGACAAAAAGGACTTAAAGATATAAAATCGTCAAATTTGAGTTTCATTTAAGAGTCATTTGGAAAACAGATATCACATTTGAAAACTGAATAATAAATATCATGGGCCCGGTCAATTCCAAGCAAGTTAACTAGTTTTAAATATAATTTATAAATTGAGTATCGAGACATGATATAAACATTATGCATATTAAATTTGAACAACCTTTATTAAATTAACTAATTACTAATGAATTTTTTAAGATTGTAAATGAATTTAATTAATATCTGTATTTAACATGACAGATATAATAAAGATTTTTATTGATTTTACTAAATGGATAGAATCTTATTCTCAAAATGCTAACATTTAGAAAAAATACGCATTAAAATATATATAAGAGCATCAAGTAATCATTAACCATGAAATAAATATCTTGGTGTTCAACAATTTGTAAATTTCGAAAAAAAAAAGGGGGGGGGGGGCAGTTGCTTATGCTTCAGGTGTCAGTTGTGAAAGTTCTCATTGACCAAAATCTTGATTCCTGGAAAATTCATGGAAATTTGTTGTTGCTGGGATTAGCATGACAACCTGGATTGAGGTCTTTGTTGCTTTTATATCCAAAAATTAAATTCTGCTATATAAAATATCTTTCAGCAAAATCTGTTACACAACCTGTTACTATTGTTTTTTACGGTCTTTAGCATGTTTACCAAAGAAAATTATCACCAATTGTAACATGCTATGTTTACTTTTTTCTTGCATTTTTTATTGTATTTTTTATTATTATTGTATATTTTCTAACAAAAATATGATTTTTCTCCCTCTCTCTGTGTCTCAATCTTTCTAGTAGTAAGTGATTTAAAGCATTCACCTGCTTCAGATATAACTACAGAGGCTGAGAGAATGGGTTTTGATCTTCAAAGTGTTTGGAAAATAAGCAAAGTTAACGAAAACTATGAGTAAGTATTATTAATAAATATGTTTAACATTAACGACTTTGTGTGTTTAAATGTTTTTCTAAAATAGTTAACATTCATGTATGCTATTAAACTAGTTTTTAATTTTGTTTTATTATAATAAACGTAATAGGGTGTTTAAATCTCAGTATTTGATAAATACTGAAGGAAAATGGATTAAAAGCAGTATGTGCATAGATAGTTTCCTTAAAGTACAAAGTTTTTATAACAATAAAAACTAAGCTCTTTTTGCGATAAAAAGAAAATGTAAGTTTTTATAGCTCATAAATTTCTTTTAGTATTTTAGATGCAATTGAAATTGTTTTGTCAATATTTAATTTGTGCACCAAATAGTTAGAAATAATAAGTTTTTATTTGTTTAAATGATCAGGCTAATAAATACTCTGCTTAATTTTTAGGCTTTGTCCAAGCTATCCTAAACACATAATTGTTCCTACTTCAATATCAGATGACAACTTAAAAGTTTTAGCCTATTTCCGTTACTCAAAAAGAATTCCTGCTGTTGTCTGGAGGTATGTGTAACTTGGTGTAAATTGTAATGCATGTTTTTGATCTTTAAATTCAAATCAACTCAAATAATTTTGTTTATTTATTTTTATTTATTTATTCATTTTTCATGTTATTATATTATTCTAATTTATAGAACTGATTATTCCATAGTGATTGGATGTGTCTGATACATTCATACATAAATTAGTTGGACTCTTTAAATTATTTAAAACCCAAACTTTTAAATTTAAATCTTTTTGGGGGTAGGGAGGAGGACAATACTTTACACAGAAGTATCGGTATTTTTATATTGTAAAGGAAAAATTATATTTTTACTTTAAATGAAAAATAAAATATTTTAGCTTTAAGTTTAATTCAAACCACAATTTCCAGCTCATCTTAAACATTTACTTTCATAATAATTTTAATCACTGACGTTAAAAAATAGCAGAAACTTTAAATTTAATTCTTAAATATAAATCTCCCCTTCCCACTACTACAAAGTCAAGTCAACCTTTTTCAAATGATAAAAGCTCCTAAGGATTCAAGCTGCCACTCAAGAATACCTTCCAAAAATGTTTAACCTGCCACGCGAAACATTCTCCATTAATCTACTTATGCCACAAGAAGACTTATATGGAGGGTGGAGCAAAACAAAAATAGACAATGAATCAATTCAAAAACAGTACCATCCCAATGGAGATCTCATGCATATCAGCTCCAGATCCTCCCAGGGAAAAACGATTGCCCAAGCAATCATCGAGTCATTACTAGCTCGCCGGCTATTGTAATGCTTGTTAAAACGAAACCACTGTATTGAGCCTAAATTCATTGCTAACAAGTTAAAGTCGACAAAATTAATTCTAAATAAATATAACCGGCAGAGTCTGAATTAAAAAATATGTTTAAGAAGGAGAGATTAAAAAAGATATTGTTCTTAAAAAGAATAAGTAAAATAAAAATAAAAACTCATCTGACATTTTGCTGTAGGTGGCCGGCACCTTGCTGTTTACGTTGAAGCCTTCATTTATTTAAACGTCAATTCAAAAATGTCAGTTCCTCTTACAGCAGCATATTCACTAAAAAAACATAACTTTAATTCCCATATTAAAGCTGGACATTGTCACTTTATATTCACTTAAAAAAAAGAATGATAACTTTACTAGTACGACCAAGGTTTCCGCTCTGGACTTCATAACACCACTGAACGAGGGAAGGCGAACACTCACCGGCAAGACAACACAGTTTAAATATCCCATCCTCCTCGCTGACAACACCCCCTTACGTGACATCCGTTTCCTGGTCTAACGTCACCTCCGGTATCTCGAATATTCCCAAGAAAGACGATCCAATAGCAGTCAGCCACGGGGAGACTATGTATGTTCATGGACATGTTACGCCACCTATCGCCAGGTCCGATAACTTTTTAGAAAAACATCATAAGTATTCCATGAAGGATGGAAGATATTTGCCGGGTGAAACGAAAGTGTCAATGCCATAGGAAAGCAGATTATCAACAAGTAGTGAAAAGTAAGTAGATGAGTTATGAGTAGCTGTTAATTATGTTGAAGTATAAAAGAAAGACAAAAGGTATTTTATTTATTATAAGTTGCAATTTAAACACAGGAAAATAAAGATAAGTGTTTAAATTGAGACTTAGTTTCATTTAAACTTTAATTATTTAAAAGCAAATAAAAATAAATAGAATTTGTTTTAAATATAACTTTACTTTAAACTATTGTAAATAAATATAGTAATATGTTAATAGAAGAAGGGTTGAGTGGAATGACAAGAACTTAGGGAACACATGTCTATTTTCTATCAAAAGCCCCCCCCTCTTGTCAATTCCATGAAACCATCTAAATACCAGAAAGCAGTAACTTCTAAATCTGCACATTGGTACACCTCGGTTTGTCCACACTTCAACCTCAAAAACTAATCCGAAAGCTCAACTTTAGCTACCATCAAAAATTTAACAGCAATACTACATCACCAATCACAATTGTCTCAACAAAAATCTATGCATGGCATCTACTGTCTCCACCAGTTAAAAGAAGTCTCATAAAGGTCAAATAGCACAATAATTAAAATTTTCTCTGGGTTCCAGTCCATACACATAAACTATAAATAAAAAATTAAGGTTATACAACAACACATACAATTAAAATTCAAGTCACACATATTAGTCAGCCTTATCTCTTATTAAGCCCTTATTATCTTATTAAAAGTAAAAAATATGCTTAGTGCGGCGCAGCGGATACGGTGATTTTTTTTCCTAACAGTACCGTAAAATACTGTTAATCCGCCGCCCCCCCCCCCCCCAAACATGACGAAAAATCATAAAATAATTAGAGAGGGGTGCTTATACGGGATTTTTCCACGATCGTTTCTCAAAATTTTCAGGAATGAATCGTAAATCTTTGAATGAATCATGAATTTTGATAAATGAAGCAATACTTGAAAAAAAAAAATTGGTTTAAAAAAAACATAAATTCTGTCAAAAAACGCAGAAAAAAGGAGAAATTTGTAAAAAAAAGCATGAAATCAATTAAAAAAATCTTTAAAAAAAAGCACATTTCATCAAAGATTCATGATTCATCACTGAATCTTTGGAACGGGGGGAAAAAATCTGATTCAGAACAAATTTTCTGAAAGTTATAAAAGAAGGGGAGGGGGAAATTCAGGAAATTCATTCGAAAATGCAAATTTCGTTTATTCGTAATCTAATGCGAAATTTGCATAACTTTTTGTGGTCTTTTAATGAAAATTGACATTTTTTCGCGATATTTTGACAAAATCGAAATTAATTTGTTTTTGCAACCATTTGTTGGAATTCGCGATACATTTTATGTCCGAAATTTTGGAATTATGATCAATTTTTTTTTTTTTTTTTTTTTTTTTTTTTTAGTTTTGGGAAAAATTTAGAAAAATATCACGCTTGTTTGAAAAAAGAAATGCTCGTAAACACCGCATTGCTTGAAATTTCAGTTTAAAACACGTAAACGCCGTGGCGTTTCTTCCAGAAATTACGGTATGAGTTTCAACTGTATAACAAACATAACATAGAATAAATTATGTATTTTTTTTTTTTTTTTGTATGGGGTAAAAGTTTGTTTTTGTGTTTGTGGTATATAAAAAATTAAGTTACTATTATTTCTTTTAAAAATTTTCATTTTGAGAATTAAGACATTTTTTTCCCCTTGTAGTGGGGAGAGAAACTTTACGAGTGGTGTATTGTTATTAAGAAATATATCTTAATATCAGTATTAAGATCTTGATAATGATATTAAGAAATTAACCTTACATAATTTAAAGTTGAAATTTTGAAAAAACCCAGTTGGTTTTTTGAGTTGGGCAAAATAATAAAACTATTTTAAGTTAAATATGCTAAATTTATATAGTTTCTTTCATTAATTTCAAATAAGAAATCAGTTGAAAACTTTTTTTTTTCCTTCTTTACAGCTAATTTATTTTTTGGTCATTTTATCAATGCTTAGAAATTCTTTTTAAATCTTGTTCTTATGAAATATATTTAAATTGGTAATTATCTTTGCATTGATACCTTAAATTTAATAATGATACAGTTGTAAAATCATGACAAAATTTGGAAAATCCCACAATGGGTTTTATTGTGGATTTTTTCAAGTGGGCCTGTCCGAAAAAAACCCACCCGGGTTTTTTCGGGCTGGGCCCACTTGGGCGAACCCTGCTAATGAAGGCATTTTCCTGGCAATTGAATCTCCTATTTGGACACCATTTTTTAAAAGATATCTAACAGGAAACACAGGCTGTGTACAGAAAGTATCTGAATAACTGTACATTTTGTGCAAGTAGAAATGAAAATGACTCATGAATGTGTCAAAGAAAAAAAAATTTAATATATTGCTAAGGAACAAAAAAAAAGTACCCTGAATTAATTTGGCAAGATATCTTTCACTATTCTTTAAGATAATTCTGCATATTCAGCTGAGAAGACTTCAGTATTCGTCAAAACAGCCAAATATGCCGAATATTCGTCCCATCCCTATCGTAAAGCTCATATGCATAAAACCTATGTGCATCATATGCATTATCTAATCATATATGTGGCATTTACAGCATTATATATATATTAGAGATAGGATGAATATTCGGCCACTATTCGGTATTCGGCCTATTCGGCCCTTTTGCTGAATATTGAAGGCTTGTTGACCGAATGCTTTGTCTGAATACCTGTGGCTGAATATTTAGAGATATCTCGTTGAATATTACTAAAATCTCACTGAATAGTGAAAGATATCTTGCCAAATAAATTT
Organism: Maratus speculifer; assembly: GCA_964019185.1. NCBI lineage: Eukaryota > Metazoa > Arthropoda > Arachnida > Araneae > Salticidae > Maratus > Maratus speculifer. The sequence continues at coordinate 65,141,513 of OZ025292.1, read as the reverse complement.
TGAATTTAAAGAATTCTGTTTCCTGCAATTTTTTTTTCTCTAACCAAAATTGGCTACTTTCTGCAGCATTCATGATATTGTTTTAATTCTTATTTACAAAATATACAGTTATTCAGATACTACAAAAATATACAACCTTTCTGTATTTCCTATAAAAGATAGTGATATTTTAGAAAATGCTGCCCAAATTAGAGATTCAATTGTACAAGAAATGTCTTCATTACAGAATGATAAATTACAACTCAAAATATAAAAACACTTACAGAAAAAATCACTGCCTTATTCTAAAACACTTGAATATTTATTAATGTCTGTAAATTCCATACAGTTAGAAAAAGGCTTGTGAAATTCATAACCTATTTTCTATAAAATAAGAAATGAAAAAATTCATTCACTAGGTGTAGTAAGGAAGATTTATGTTCAAGATTTAATATCAAATAGTACTATTCCAACTACAACGGTACATCTCAAAACAGAACTAGTGTTAAATTAGATACTCATTATATGACACAACTTGTTTATGAAGATTGTTTTATAAATATTTAAATATAAATTCTAAATATTGAACAAAATATTTTATTCTATTGTTTTCACTTTTAAATATTTATTTGCATAATTACTGACTTTAATGTGTAATATTATTTTTAATCTACATCTTTCTTCTTTCAAGGTTATCAATTTCTGTTTATCTTTTTAATGCTTTTTAAATAAGCAGAATTTTGAAATTGAATATTGTACGTGTCAATTCAAATGTCAAAGATTTTGTTAATATATGCATTCTATTTTAAGCATACCTTTTGCTTTAACGTAATTTGTAATTTAAAACTTAGCAATTGATTTCAGAACAGTCTCATTCTTAAAAAAAATGTTATCATTAGGGACACAAGTTCTCAATGATAAAATTTACTTCATTAAAAGTTATTTCAGAAAATATTTCCTCATGAGTTCTGAGAGAGAGATACAGACTAAGAATATTATTGATTTTGTATGCAAGAAAGGATAAAAGTATCACTTGATAATAAAAGTGAAGTACATTCTTCATATTTTAATGGAAATATCTTACCATCCTGACTTACTGAAAATCAATTTGATAAGAATATAATGCAATTGGGTCATTCCATGTCAAATCAACCAAAAAAATCAATATTCAACCTGACCATTTCTGATTTCAGTGAAACTGCTAAGGATCATTCCCTATAATGATATAAATTAGAGCATATTTTTATTTTTTGTTTATCGCTTTAAATTTTTATACAATTAATTATTAAAATTTTCAAATAATCATCATTTTTTGACTTGCATAAATATTTTCATAAAAATTTTAAATTTAAAATTTTTTTAGATAGTCATTTTTAAAAATTTTGAAAAAATTGTATGTTTGTTGTAATATTATAAGCTTTAAATTCTGAAATTTTTAGAGTGGGATCTCAATGGGATCAGGAGTTATGAAATAAAAGCTGAAAATTACCATACAAATCATAAATAAATAACAAGATAGACACAATTATGTTAAAATTATGTTAAATTGCTATTTTAATGGTAATGTTTGTTTTTATTTAATAACTCCTGATCTCATTGAGATCCCACTCTAAAAATTTCAGAATTTAAAGCTTATAATATTACAGCAAACATACAATTTTTTCAAAAATTTTTTAAATTGACTATCTAAAAATTTTTTTTTTTTTAAATTTAAAAAAAATTAAAATTTTATTTATTTTAACTATACATAGTTGACTTGTATATCAAATTAAACCTTATAAACTCCTCTTTGAAATGATTGGTCATAAAATTTTCTATGTTTGATAGAACTTGAGAAATTCAAAATTGAAAATGTTTATGCAAGTCAAAAAAGGATGATTTTTCAAAATTTAAATAATTAATTGTATAAAAATTTAAAGCGATAAACAAAGAATAAAAATATGCTCTAATTTATATCATCATAGAGAATGATCCCTAGCAGTTTCATTGAAATCAGAAAAGGTCAGGTTGAGTCACTGGTTGATTTGGCATGGAATGACCCAATTTCATAATTTTTTTTGTGTTAAAATAAGTTTTTCAAATTTAAAAATACATTTAAAAGCACATTCAAGAGTAGTAATGATTAATGAGCTCTTATTTCTTAAATTATATATAATCAAAAGTTATTTTCTTTATACAAAAAAAAAAAAAAAAAAAAAAATACTGTCGCTCGTCACTGCGCCAAATTGCAACTAAATTCTTACAAGCGATTAGATTCGCCAAATTGCTAGTGCCCAGTTTTTGCTTTTTCTTTCTTTTCTTTTTAGTTTTTCATACATATGCATATATACGTATTTTTAGTATGTTTGTAGTGGGTAGTTGAAATTAGATTAGTAGCAATCGTTGTTGCTGTTATAAAAACTTAGGAAACTTCTGAAACTTTAAAACATATTGAAAAAAGGAGGGATTAAAGATTTTTTTTTTTTTTTTTTTGTGCTACACAGTGAATCTATTTTGCTAATATTTTTTTCAGTTGGCGAATGTTTTTTATTTTTAATTAGCCAAATAACTAACGATCAAATGTCAGCGAGACATTGGTCTTATGTACCATGTATACATCTTATAAATGTATGTCATAATGACTAAACAGGGCCATATGCATCAAAAAATGTTATATCTGCATATGTAATTATAATCTGATATGTATGCTTTATTATGTATGTTATATGTTTACATTATATGCAGACATGCTATTTTTCCACGGAAACGCGGAATTCCGCTTTTTCGGCAACGAATTTTATTATCCCTGGGATCAATGCGAATATGCAATAAAATTTGATGACATTTATATGTAGAGGGGGGGGGTAACGATGAAATACAACAAAAACGCGAGTCAAACGGCGCTAAATTAAAATTTCTTCAAAGGATTGCAGAAAAAACGTAAATTTCTCTAAAGGATCGAAAAAAAAAAACTATAAAATCTTCAAACAATCGCGGAAAAAATACTATTTTCTTCAGAGGATCGCGAGAAAAAACATTATTTTTGTTAAATGATCACGAACAAGACGCGATTTTCGTCAAAAAATTGCTGGGAAAACACGACTTTTGTGAACAGGTTGCGGAAAAATACTCAAATTTTGTCAAATAATCGTGATAAATAATCGTATTTTATCGAAAGATCGCGAAAAATGCTCCAATTTTGTAGAAAAATCGCAGAAAATACCCAAATTTTGACGAAAGATCGCAGAAAATACACATAAGTTGACAAAAGATCGCGGAAAACACAAATTTTGACGAAAGATATGAAAAATATGCAAATTTTGACGAAAAATCAAGGAAAATACGCAGATTTTGACGAAAGATCGCGGGAAATACGCATATTTTGACGAAAGATCGAGGAAAATACGCAGATTTTGACGAAAGATCGCGGGAAGTACGCATATTTTGATGGAAGATCGCAGAAAATACGCAATATTTTACGAAAGATCGCGGAAAATACGCATATGTTGACGAAAGATCACGGAAAATACGCATATGTTGACGAAAGATCGCGGAAAATGCGCAAATTTTGGCGAAAGATTGCGGAAAATGCGCAAATTTTGACGAAAGATCGCAGAAAATGTGCAAATTTTTACGCAAGATCATGGGAAATACGCAAATTTTGACGAAAAAGCGCGAATTTCGCTAAAGGATTTTGAAGAAATGCAAATTTCATTAAAAAGGCTGTGGGAGAAAAGTGCGATTTTCGTCAATTGGTTGTGAAAAAAAGCTAATTTTGTTTTAAAAATTGCAAAAAAATGCAGATTTCGCCAAAAGTCTGCGAGGCCGTGAAAGTTCAGCTTTTTTCTTGCTGAGCCTGTTGCATGTCTGTATATGTAATATCATGTAGCACTTGATGATTCAACATTGAGGGGGGGGGGGGGGCACTATAATCCAGAAAAAAAAAAAATCATAACTGTGGAGCAAGAAGAAAAAAATCATTTTGATTGTTTGGCTAAATTCACAAATTTTTTTCCATGGTTGATTGATAAAATTTTCAAATTCTTTCTCCTCAGCCAATTGAATTTAATTTACGAAAATCTGCAAAAATAAATAAATAAATAAATTGCAGAAAAATAACATGCTTGAGAAAAATTAAAGTGTGTAACATCCCACACTTATGCTGTTTTAATCCCTGAATGTGACCTGAAAACTCCCTGTCTCTATGTTTAGAAAGTTGCATACATTTGTGTATTCAAAAAAAAAAAAAATTTATTAACATTTTAAAAATATTTTGCAGAATAAAATTATTTGATTAATAATATGTTTCAAATGTAGAATTACTTATTTAAAAAGTATAATTAAATAGTTGTTTTTGTTTCAGACACCGGCAGAATGGTTGTGTTATAGCTCGCAGTAGTCAACCAAAAATGGGTATTCTAGGTTGGCGTGACAAAGATGATGAAAAGTTAATACAAGCAATATCAGATGCATGTTTGAGTGATCCTGGTGAAGAGATGAAAAATTCTGGAAGAGAAGAAGAATCTTATTCACTCAAAAGTGATCTTGAGAGTGACCTTCCCATATTTTGTGGTAAGGACGTTAAAATTTGTATTTTAAATGAGAAAGAATTCATTTAGTTACTAAGTTTTCCCACTGTTGCTTGGGCTTGTGATAATGAAATAATAGAATATAAGTATTAGTATAGAATTAAATAAACCTCAAATTTGTATGAATTTATATTTTTTAATTAAAAATTCATGAAAAAGTATTAATATATTTAAACCCATTTGTAAAAAGACATTTACTTGTTTTTTCACATAGGGTCATTTCATAGTTTAAAAAACATAGTTCATCTTGTTTGAATAGTTTAAAAATTTTATCAGCTAATAAATGGCTTTGTAGGTTATATAAAAATTTTGGTAAAAAATATATCTAATTTTAAAAGAAACATATTTTCTTTGCCTGTTGTTTTGTTTTCATGTTGGGTCCTTTGATAGTGCCACCAAAAGAAGAAAAAAAATCATCTAAATTCTCTGAAATTTTAATCGATTATTAATATAAATGTATACAGTTCCACTTAAAAATTTCATGGGAAAAATATGCACATGTAGTAAGGAATCCATGCCAAAACATCTTACATTTTTTGCATTTTCATCAAAAATTTCTCTCAATGTTTTCAACAGAGCATTTTGCAATTTTTATAGGTGTTGGAAATTTCATGCTTTAAGAAATTATAATACCACTATCTATTAATGCTCTTCTGAAAACGGAAACACAATATGAAAATTTTAGCATGTGTATTTAAAATTGATCGTAGAACGTTTTCAGTTATAAATACAACATTAAAATTTAAGTTGCATTTTATTAAAATCTGCTTTTTTTATGTAAATAAAGTGATCGTTAAGAAATTATAAAACCACATGAGGAAATTAGCATATTGTATATAATATCAGAATCATAATAAAACATACCTATTTCTATATCATGAAAGTATTCTTAAGAAGCGAAGGTGCAGGTTTAGATAGTGTTGATCATGACATATTTGAAGATGCTACAGGGTAAAGAGTTGCCTGTGATTGCAGTAGGAAAAATTTGGTTTTATAAGGATACTGGTAAATCTGAATGTGAAATTGTTCAGTTAATGAAGCATCCTAAAACTACCATTCACAATGATATAGTTAGAAAAATGATTCAAATAAAATTATAATAAACAGTATGGCAGTAAAAGGATTTTGACACCATGGTATATTCTACAAATACAGTATACTCCCTCAAATCTGTAAAGCTTGGGATCTGGGTTTGTGCGGGTTATAGAATTTTGCAGATTTCTGGTCATTGATTTGTTTACATTTTTTAAACATTAATTTGATTGGTAGTTAAGCATTGTAATCAATGCATGTAATAAATTGAAACATTAAAATAATTAAGTAAAATTTTTAAATAAATAAATAGTTAAAAAGCAGATTATTATTACAAAAAATAATTAAGCAAAATAAAATTTTAGAAAAATATTAAAATAAAGTAAATAATTAAGATGAATACTAAATATAAATAATGATGAGGATAAATATTTTTTTTTATATAAAGAAAAATATTTGCCTTTGTTAATAAACAAAAAAAAGCTTGATTAATTTAAAAAATGTTCATTTTATACAGCAAAAATTATCCTGCCACTCGAATTATAACACTCCCAAATGGTCATTGAAAGTTATATTATGTTGCAACTACAATACGATAGTGATTATTTCGATTAAATATCGATCATCGTAATTAGTAAACTGGATGTAGATCCCAAATTTGTTTCGTAACTAGCAAGGATACATAAATAGTAATAGAACTATTAAAATAATAATTTTATATAGCAAACATTATCCTGCCACATGAATTGCAAACACTACTAAACGGCCATTGAAAGTTATATTACACTGCAACTACAATACGATAATGATTAATTCAATTAAATATTGATCTAAGAAACATATTATTTAACACTGCAGGATTTTAATTGAAAGACATTAAAAAAGGAAAAAGTTGAAAAGGATTTTAAAAAATATATATTTAAAGAATTATTTGCACTGCGGTAGCTGCTGACTTCAGCGCCATCTTTAATTTCATTGTTTACATCTGAAAAAATTCACAGATTTCTGGTGTTTGCGGATTTTAGTGACGCAGATTTAAGGGAGTCTACTATATTTCGATTATTAATTTAGAAAGGTCTTTCACCTCGGAAAATTTCAGATCATTTTAGCAAAAGAACCTCACATGTAACAGTTAGGAAGAGTCCGAAGTCAAGTAATAATGTAAAATGTATGAAACTGTTGAAAAAACTGAGGTTAATGAAAGATCATAAAGAAAAAATACTGAAATGGGCTAAAAATTAAGGATGGGACGAATAGTGATTTGGCTGAATACCGAATATTTGGCGGCCGAATGCTAACTTTTTTTTCCCAATAAAGAAAATTTTTTTTTATTATATATAATTTAAAAAATAGGCACTCATTAATAATTATTACTCTTAAATGTGCTTTTAAATGTATCCTTAAATTTGAAACACTTATTTTAACACAAAAAAAAATTATGAAATTGCATTATATTCTTTTATCTTTATGTACATCAAATTGATTTTCAGTAAGTCAGGATGGTAAAATATTTCCATTAAAATATGAACAATGTATTTCACTTTTACTATCAAACAGGGTTGTTATGATTTTGCCCAGCCCAAAAAACCCGGGTGGGTTTTTTCTGAAAAAACTCTCTTGAAAAAACCCAAGTGGGTTTTTTCAAAATTTCAACTTTAAATTACATATATAATGTATTTATATTACATATATAATGTATTGTAATATATTTCTTAATATCAGTACGCAACTCATTAAATTTATAACCATCACCCCCCCCCCCCCCCAAAGAAAAGAAATGTCCTAATTATACCATCACAATTTTTAAAAGAAATAATTGTTAGTTAATCTATGCTGTAGCATGTGTAAGTAACAAATTTTTTCCCATTAAAAAAATACTTTGATGTGTAATGTGTTCTATGTTATACAATAGAAACTCATAACAAAATACCATATATGCTTAGAATCCTAATTGAATTATGTAAACATGTAGAATTACTTGGCTTATTCTATTATTTAGTAATAACAAAAAATACTTTATAAATTATTACTAATAATCTATCTAAATGCAAAGCATAATTTTGGTTACTGTCATTGATTTATATATATTTGTAATTAATTAGCTACTTTAAATTTAGTAATAAGTACATTTATTTTTTTCAAGCATTCTGAACCACCTCCCATAATCCCCAAAAACCTGAAAAACCCAGAAAAAATCCCGAAAAACCCTGATAAAACCCCCAAAACCCTGATAAAACCCCCAAAACCCTGGAAAAACCCAGTGGGTTGGGTTTTTTCTGAAAAAACCCGGGTATTTAACAACCCTGCTATCAAATGATACTTTTCACCTTTTCTTGCATCCAAAATTAATAATATTCTTAATCTCTCTCTCTCAGAATTCACAAGGAAATATTTTCTGAAGTAACCTTTAATGAAGTAAATTTGATCATTTAGAGTTTGTGTCCCTAATAATAAGCAAATTTGTAAGAATGAGACATTTCAGTTGTTGAATTAGTTGTCAATCTTTAAATTACAAATTACGTTAAAGCAAAAGGTTATGCTTAAAGTAGAATGCATACAGTGTCTCACATAAGTGATGGGACACTTGTGCTTTACAAAAGGAAACTAATCAAATAAATTAAAAAAACATGTACACATTTTTTTGGGGGTGTGTTTCATACTTAAATTTAATAAAGATTATTACATAACATACATTTTGTCAAAATATTAAAATATTAATTTAATAAAAATATAAATGTTTAGAACGGAGCAAAAAATAGCTCACATAAGTGATGGGACACCATTATCTATGCAACAAAAATCGTCTGAAATAAGCAATACAAATATTTTTTGGGGGTTTTATTTTTACTTAAAAGCAATTGGCAATAATTTATAAAATCGTCTGCAGTATTTCTCTCCAGTTTGTTTTGAAATTTTTGTGTTTTTTAGCTCTGTGTAGCCATGAATGCTAAACGAAAAGAAACTTCGCCTGAAATCCGAAAATTAGTTATTAATTTGCATATTGAACGTGGAAAATCTATTAGAAAAACTGCTGAATCAGTTAACTTGAGTCGTTCAACAGTTTTCAATATCATTAAACGATATAAAAAGAATCATATGATTATATATATAAAACCCCTCCGTGTATGACGATTCCGGGGACAACCCATCCACGAGAAAAAGAAACTTATTGCAACTGCGTCCACGTTAGGCTTAACTATTCCGAGCTGTTCACAAATATTCTAATTGTTCAACTTATGAAAATATACATGTGAAAGATTTATTCATTACTCACTTTCTTTAAAATCTACAAAAACTATTTAATTATAATGTTTAAGTTCAATACAACCAGCAATTATGGAAAAAACAAACCAAACAAACAATGTAAGCAAATCAATACTGTTGCCATTCAAGAATGACAAATTCCGTGATTGAATCTTTAGAATGACACCTTTGTAACATCACGACTCAGGAGTGAGCGGGCACCTTCGGGATCTATGCGCGCTGAGCGCGCACGCTCAGGAGTCATGTACGTGGAGTGGATCTTGCAGCGGAATAGTACTCGGTAAAAACTCCTGAGCTTGCGCGCGAAGCGCGTGTATCTCCTGAACACGTTCGTTGTTTACTCTTTATTGTTGACATTTGTTTTCAATCTTTATAAAGTGTTTTCTTTTAAGTATTAGCTAAAAAATGTTGGGAGACAAATGTATCTCCCAGGGGTTGAGTAAAAATTAGCAGAGTTATTTAAAGCAGTGATACAGCGTTGACTGGTTTAAACCCCATTTATGAACAGAGTCAAATTAAATGATAACAACTATTTAAAACAAACTCATATTTATTTAAAAGTATTAAAAACAAATAAATTAATCAATTCATATTTAAAACAAACATAACAAAAAAAAATCCCTTTCGGCATGGCCTATAGGCGGAGGTAATTTTGAAAAGTTTTCATCTCAAAAATAAATAAATAAATAAATAAAATAAAATAAAAAAATGATTAGAGATAAACCCAGTTTAACTACTTTATTCAACCGCTTTTAAAAATTTTTTAATTTCATTTTTCTGTAAGAACTGGTTTTATCAAAATTCTCTTAAACGAAATTCTACTCAAATGCCCGTTTTGGCAACATATTTTGAATTATATTCTTACTTTATTAAAAAAATTGACCAATATGCTCATTATATAGTTCCTAAATAACAAAAAACTGTTAATTAAATTCATTTGACAGCAAAATTGAATTTAAAAATGAGTAATAAAATAACCAATTTATTATTTTAATACATCCACAATTCTTTAATCAAGATTGCTTTGAGAAATTTTGTACGAAGTGCCCACTTTGACAGATTTTTTAAAATATATATTTAGCCTTTATCAAAAATCTGACCAATACGGCACATTACACAGTTCCTAAATAACGAAAAACTGTCAATTGAATGCGTTTGAGAGCAAAATTGAATTTAAAAATGAGTCATAAAATAAACAATTTGTTATTTGAATACAACCTCAATTCTTTTATCATGATCGCTTTGGGAAATTTTTTTACGAAGTGCTTAATGACTCGCTTACTTTGACAGCTTTTAAAAATATGTATATTCACCCTTTATCAAAAAATCGAGGAATACGCACATTATATAGTTCCCAAGTAACAAAAAACTGTCATTTGAATGCGTTTCAGAGCAAAATTGGATTTAAAAATGAGTCATAAAATAACCAATTTGTTATTTGAACACCCACAGTTCATTAATCATGATCGCTTTAGGAAATTTTGTGCGAAGTGCCCATTTTAGCAGCCTTTTTTTTGAAATATATTCTGCTTTTATCAAAAAACTGGCCACTCCGTCACATAATATAGTTCCTAAATAAGAGAACCTGTAAATTGGATGCGTTTGAGAACAAGAAAAGATTTAAAAATGACTCGGTAAAAACGCAATTTTTTTAAATTTCCTCAAATTTCAATCATGATAATTTCGTGAAATTCTGTTCAAAATACCCTTTTTGGCAACCTTTTTAAAAATATATTCTGCCTTTATCAAAAAACTGACCAATACGTCGCATTATATAGTTCCTAAATAATAGGACCTGTAAATTGGATGGGTTTGAGAACAAAAATGAATTTAAAAATGACTCAGAAAAAACGCAATTTGTTATACTTAATCAATTTTTAATGACGATAATTTCGGGAAATCTGTTCAAAATACCTTTTTTGGCAGCCTTTTTAAAAATATATTATGCCTTTATCAAAAAATTGGCCAATACGTCGCATTATATAGTTCCTAAATAAGAGGATCTGTCATTTGGATGCGTTTAAAATCAAAAATGAATTTTAAAATGAGTCAGAATATAAGCAGTTTGGATTTAAGGTTTTTACTCCAACTCCTATTTTTCTTTAATTTATTTTTGTTATAAGAATTGGTTCTATGAAAAACTTGTCAATATAAAAGTTGTAGATCTGATTGTGAAGATGTAAAATAAATTTAATTAGATTTGATTGCTTAAGAATTGAGTAAGTTATGGGGTTTTTTCTTTTTCCTCCCCCCTTTTTCTTTTCGTTTTTAATTTTTTTCATCGGTAAAAATTGGTCCTATCAAAAACTTGTAAATACAAAAGTTTTAGATAATATTGAGTACATTTATATGAAATTTAGTTGGATTTGATATCTTGAGAATTGACAAAGTTATGAATTTTTTTCTCCCAAAAACCATGTTTTTTTCGCCCCTTGAGCCCATTTTTAACTTTATCAAAAATCTGTCATGCATAAACTTTTTGCCCATTGTTTAGAAGTAATATAAACTTTAAACTGATTCGATATCTATTTTAATTAAGAAGTTATCGCGTTTTTTCTGTTTTCACAAAATCCCTCCCTATTTCCACCTCCTTGGTCCGATTTTGCCTATTAACGAACTCGACCGAGATTTTTGGCTCCTTGATTTTATGTAAAAGTTTGAAGAAGATCTGAGCATAATTATGGAAGTTATCGTGTCTAGAAGAAAGTGATATACACCGATAGATAGATAGATAGATAGATATATATATATATAAACTTTTTTACTGATGGTGGTTTTGGGGTCTAGGAGTCATGATTCGTGTAGATCCGCAAAAATTTTTCAGAAATTCCAACATGGGAGAGAATGCAATAGGTAGTATTTCATACGAAATCTACCTAACAAGAACACATACCTTATTGCTTGCATGACGTTAAACAAATATTACTCATTTACTTTTACCAAAAATATATTTAAATAATTTAAAGTCAAAATCAATATTACAATACATAAATATCCTTTGCTAATTGTCCATAAGAAAAACTTTTAAATTTGACCCAAACTCATACAGTCCTTGGTAAACGATTCAAAGATTACAGCCGTAATGAAAGGCACTACAGCTAAGGCAAAATGTCCAAATATCAAACAAGTTGTAGAACATCAACTGGAACCAAATCATTCCATCTCAAAAGTGATCATCCACACGTCGTCTAAATGTCCACTCAATAACACCAAAGAAACAGCCAATATCCCATGGAAAGTCAACCTTTGGAGAACGCAGCTCTGGAACTTTAAAAACACGAACTGCCGTTCGTTCCATCACATCACTTCATTACTTTCCCGAGTTTAACTTTATCGTATTAAAAAGACCGTTCCATTATATTTCAATATGAGGTAAACTAACGTAAATAAAAAGACAACAGTACGTAGATAACATCACAGAAAAGGAAAATAACATCTAGGGAAAACGCTTCTTTATCCAAACACAGCCATCTGAGGAAACTAGATGAAAGAACATCGAACGTCAAGATCCTCGTCTCATATATAGGTCAAGGTTAGTCAAGAAACAGTCTTCTACGCATCCTTCACACTACGCCCCCTACCGGTTACGTCAGCTTGCTTCTGGAATGTACTGAAAAGGTAGAGTGGAGTTGTATACACAAATCCTCCCTGTACACAGCTGACGCCATCTCGTGGCGTAAAAAGAAACTACGTAGAAATCAGACTGGAAAGACCGCGAGACGATGTAAACATAAGTGACGTTCAACGTGAAATGAAAAAAAAATACTGCCAGTGGAAAAAGATATTTTAGGGGATAATTAATGAAATTAATATCAACTATTATAAAATAAAAAGAGGAATATGTTTAATAAAGGTAAGTGAGTTTAAATATTAATCCATGAGGCAGGTAAAGTAAAAATGTGTGTACAGTGGCAAGTACATAGGAGTACATATTCCTAACAAAAAATGGGCCAAAATAGGAATTTTTTTTATACATTTTAGATATTTTGTCAACTAACTCTAAGTTAGTGACATAAAAAGTGAGCTTAAATTAAACAGAGATGAATACAGTGAAAGCTGGTCTGGCAAAGGAGTGTAGAACGTGTTAAAATTAAAACAGTTCAAGTTGACATCAAGACCTCTTTTATTTATGACTTCAAATGAAACAGCATGAAAGTGAACTTACACACTTTGATAAACTTCATGACAGCAGAAAAACTAGCAGCGTTTTAACAAAGATGATATCAATAAAAGATTCGGAAAAACACAATTAAAATAGATTAAAATCATTCATACTAAAACCATTCATAACTAAACACAAACTCCATGAATGACTGTAACTTTCGTGCATTCAAGTTTCTAGATACATCGCGTCCTTCATAGTGAAGGAACGAAGAAAGGCGAAATTGTCTTGACATCACAGAGCATATATACTCTGGCCAAAACGGCACGTGCTAACGTAAGCCAATGAACGGCCGATATCGTTTTTGATATGCAAATATCAAAAACGATAAATCGATTAAGTTCGATTAAAAAAAGACGTATGCTCCCATCTGGCGGGAAAAAGACTGTTGATCGATTAAAATAATCGTATCGTCCGATGCTACAAGAAAACAAAACATGCGGATAAAGTACGGTGAAATTAACGAAGATTATTTTAGATAAAAAGTAAATTAAAAGATATTTAACGAGTGGAAATAACTTAGAAAAAGGTAATTAATATATTTAAGTAATTTAATAAAAGTAAAAATGAATTTTAAATATTGTTGTAATAAATATTATGTAAACAAAGGAACTAGGGAACTATTAATTTAAGGTGAAATGAAGTATGCAAAAGGTAAGTTTATGGAGGCAGTGAGAACAAGTTTGATGTTCCCATCAATGCCCCCCCTCTCATTGCTTTATATAATAAGAGCTATCTGTATACAGAATATAGCTCTTTAATAAAAGAAATCCCGAAGTTAAAAAAAAATTTATGTTACTATAAGTAAAAACATAAAAAAAATTTAAAAACACGAATAACTAATTTTTTAATTTAATTCTATCAAAATTTAACAATAAACAATTTAACTATCAAATTCTCAAAAAGATTCTAAAAGAATCAAAACTTTTAAATTTTCCTAACAAGATCAAAAATGATCCAAAAATTTAAATTTCAAGAAGATCTCCCCGTCTCCACAATCACTCACAACTCTTTTCTTTCACACAGTATAAATTTTACAATACAATGTGAAATACATTTTAGAATTACAAAAGTTTTAGTATTTAAATACGTACCAAAAATACATTGCAATTTCCAATTTGGAAAATTACATAACAAATCTTCCTCCATCGATGAGTACCCTTGATCACCACAAAAAAATTTTAAACTTTATTCAAAAAAAATTTATTAAATCCATGAAAACTTTGAAGACTATAACTTATGGCGAGAACACTTCCACTACAGCATCCAGAATTTGGAACATGACAAAAAGACGACGGCAACTTTCAAACCTGGTGATTACACCATACCTTGCTTCCATCACCTGTCTTACATATCCATCAAAAATGAATATAAATCTCATCTATTCATCATCACTCAGTCTTCTGCCCGGAACAGAAAAACAAGCATACACAAAAATTGGTGATTCTAGATGCCTGGAAGTAAAAGAAATATATTAATAAAATGAAATTAAAGAATTTTAAATAAACTGCATTAAATTTAATACCATCTGCAGGATGAACAAACCGTAGGTACCATAGGCTGAACAAGACTACGGAAATGGTTACCACAAAAACTGATGATCAAGGATAAGGAGGGAAAATATATATACTGTTGGTTATGAAAAATAGAAAATATGCACATGCACGTATGTATGCCATTTACAAAGTACAATTTTTTAAAACAATGTACAATCAAAATTTAGCTAAAACAATGTGCATTCAATAGTGACATAACAGTTAAAACAATGTGCAGTAATTTCAGAAAATACCAACAATACGAAAAGATTAACAAAGAAAAATGGTACGTATAAAAAGTTTACATGAAAAATGTAACTTAAGTTACAAAAATTGAATTTACAAACTTTAACAATTCATATTTGGTCAAGGGTTTAATGAAAACATCTGCAAGATTGGACTTACTGCGAACATGCCTCAAAATAAATTCCCCTTTATAAAACAGGTCCCTAATGAAAAATAACTTGATGTCTATATGCGTAGATTTATAATTTTCTATAGGAGATTTTACAAAATCAATTGCAGCCTGGTTATCAACCAACATAATTGCTTTATTATCATTATCGGGAAAAATATTGAATTTCTGACATTCGCGGCATATTCGATTGAACCAGACCAAGTTCTTGACGGCCTCAGTCATTGCGACAAATTCTGACTCCATGGTCGATAAGCTGACACACTTTTCTTTAAAAGTGCGCCAGTCGACGGGAGCTTTGTCTATTATGACTATTTGGCCGCCGATCGAGGTCCGATCGTCAGGATTAGCCGCGAAGTCAGCATCTGAAAAAATAGAAAGAAAATTGGAACTGCAAGAAAGCTTTAATTTATAATGACTGGTATCTTTAACATAACCCAAAAGTCTTAAAAGGCCATCCCAATGAACAAAACCAGGATTGGACTGAAATTGTGATAAAATATTTACTGTATAGCATATGTCTGGTCGAGTCCGGTTAGCAATAAAAGAAAGACATCCTAAAATACTCCTGTAGGGAAGATGAGACATAAATTCTTTTTCGGAATCTGAAGTAGGACAATTGGATCGAGAAAAGACAACACCCTTGCTAATTGGTAAAGAAGCATGTGGAATTTTGAAGTTGCAGAACCTTTGACAAACTTCAGTAATGTAATTACTTTGATGTAGAAATAAACCTTGGTCAGTCTCCTCAAATTCTACTCCCAAAAGTTTACGACTTCTGCCCAAAATTTTAATGTCAAATTCCTTCTTTAGCAAGGATAAAGCCCTATCAATAAGATGCTGGCGTTTCCCGAAAATCACTATATCGTCAACATACAAAAGCAAAACTACCCCAGACCCAAAAATATATACACAATTACAAGACGACAATTTTCTGAAACCCAACTTTAAAAGAACCTCATTTATCTCATAAAACCATTCCCTTCCGCTTTGATGCAGGCCATAAAGAGCCCAATCTAGCTTGCAAACTTGGTGCTCTTTTCCAGGGATTACGAAACCGGGAGGTTGAAGCATATACACGTCTTCTCTCAAAGGTGCATACAAATAGGCGCAGGTTATGTCACACTGAATGTGTGACCATCCGCTACACGAGACAAGAAGGGAGAAAAAGAACCGGATTACCCCGAAATTGACCACAGGGCTGAAGATGTCTTCATAAGAGACTCCCTTCACTTGTTTAAAGCCCTGGGCAACAAGCCGTGCTTTGTAACGGGCAATCCTTCCAAATTCATCCCTTTTTGCTGTGTAAACCCACCGGCAACCTACTGGAGTAACGTGGACAGGTAAATCAGTCAAATGCCACACCTTCCTGTTTCTCATCATCTGGATTTCTTGCTCCATTGCTTTCCGCCAGATCGCACTCTTATCGGATCTGCAAGCTTGCTTGTACGTTCTGGGAATATCATCCACAACGCCTAGTCATGCGGAAGGGCATGCATAATTTGAGGTTACTGAATTTGATTCTGAGTCGGAATTATCAGAAAAACTATCAAAATTAGATGAAACAGATGGAACAGGGACTAAACCAGCATATTTATTAGAAGCAGAAAAATCAAAAAGTTCAGGTTTAAAAACAATATTATTATTTTTACAATACTGTTCAACTTCGTTGTGAGACCTGAGACGCTGGGTGCTACCTTCTTCAAAATAGTAGATGTCAGTCCTATTCCCAGTTTTGCAAGCAATAGGCCTCCTTTCCCATCTAACCTCTCTAAGTTGGGGGTTAGTGGAAGGCTGATCTAACACACTGGACTCCGATTCCATGTCCTCCTCTTCCTCACGAGCTAGTTCACTGGGAGGATCTGGAGTCAAACCAGATGCTACTCCACCAGTGCTTTCTGGATTTACTCCACCATCGTGAGAAAAGAGGGCATAATCCTCGGTGCCCAGTGCAGCTCCACTGCGCCCTAAGCCACAACGCGATTCATCAAAAGTTACGTTAGATGTTTCTATGATTTCATTAGTATCGGGAAGCCAGATCCTATATCCTCTGGTCCTGAAGGCATAGCCTACAATGTAGCCGCGCCTAGCCTTAGGATGTAATTTAAGTCTTTTCTGACTAGGCACGCCCACATATGACACAATACCAAAAGGCCTGAGGTGTCGGGCTGACGGCTTCCTTCCACCATATAATTCAAAAGGAGTTTTATTTAAAAGTTTAGGACATACCCTATTCCAATTGTAGACAAAATATTTTAAAGCTTCTGGCCAAAAACTCGGATCTAATTGGCTTTCAATTAATAAGGTTCTGATGCCATCTGCAGCGGTTGCCATGAAACGTTCCGCGACTCCGTTTTGCTGGGGGGTATAAACGTTAGTGAACTCATGGTGAACGCCTTTACTCTCAAAAAAATTTTCAAATTCATAGTTTTTAAATTCCGAGCCATTATCAGATCTAAAATTTTTAACTTTAAGATTGAGGAAATTTTCTGCTCTGAGAATATGATTTTTAGTAATGTTTAAAACATCTGACTTTAATTTAATTGGATATACGGAAACACGCCTAGAAAAATCGTCAATGATTGAGAGAAAATAGCGTTCACCATTTCGACCCACTGAATGACACGGACCCCAGAGGTCGGCGTATAAAAGTTCTAACGGCCTCGTGGAACGAATGGTCTTAAATGATTTGTGGGACACGCTGCGAAATTTGCCAAGTTTACAAGGATCACAGACAAAAGATGTCTCTTTTAAATTAGGCATACCCCTAACACTTTGCTGGCGGCTGGTATTAGTTAGGATTGACTGGCTTATATGACCACAGCGGCGGTGCCACTGAACTATAGGGTCAATTTTATTGGCTGCTGAAATTTCAAAACGTACAGAATTAGATTTAGGAATCTTAGGAAAAAGTTTATACACCCTATTTTTGAGCGAGGCTCTAAATAAAAAGTCGTCCCCCCTGCAGATGTTCACCCCCTTTCTACCTCCATGAAAAGATAAACCACATAAGTCCAATTGGGGCCCAGATATCAAATTTCTACGTAACTGAGGAGAATACATTACATTCGTTAAAGTAAAAATTCTTTGACCAAATCTCAGCTTAATTTCACCCTTTCCAATTATTGGGAACAAAACATCTTTAACAGCTACTGACAATTTATCATTTAAAGGTTCAAATTTACTGAACGAACAAACTTCTGTCATGACTAAAATGGTGGCTTGCACCCGTATCAAAAACCCAAGTTTTACTGTTAACACAAGTACTAATACTAGCTTGGGAAATGAAAATGACTTACGTGAAGAGTCACTATAATTTGCATCATCAAGGTAGCTGTTGGGTGACTGAGCAGGTCTGGAACGATGGCGATTCTGGAACCTCCTTCTGGACTGGCTGGACGAGGACTCTCTTTGGTTCGGGTTCGGAACTTCACTGCTGCCGCTGCTACTCCGCCGTCGGTAGGAACCATCAGGGCTAGTTGATCTTGAAGATGTGCTACTGGAACGACAAGAAGAAAATCTATCTCTGGACGATGAGGCACGACGAAAATGTGACTTCTTCCTTTCAAAACATTTTGCATATAAGTGACCTGAACGGCCACAGAACCAGCATTTTTTACTTTTAAATTTACATGATGACTGCTTTTTAGACGTAGAAGAGGAAACAGGAACTTCAGATTGAATATTTAATGCAGCTATTTTCTTACTGTTGTCTAAATCACGTAATTTCAATCTTGCCTCCTCTGCCACTACTTCTGTTACGATTAAATCAAACTTAAGACTTATCTTCCCTTCTCAAGAGATGCTGGACACAACTGTCGAAATAGGTAGGCAGATACCTTAAAAATTGATAAGATAAATAATTTTCAGAAAAGTTCTTATCAATTGCTTTGACATTCAAAAAAATTTTCTTTAATCGTGTTGCAAAGAGATTTATACTTTCGCCGCTCTTGATTCTACTCTCCATTAGCTCAGAAAACAAAGCCATATGATGTGCTCTTGTATCCGGGTGAAAATTATCTTTTAACCGCTTCCAGGCTGTTATCGGATCTGTGCAATCATCTATTATTCGCTTAAACTCTGGTTCTATATTCAAGTAGATAAGGGACAGGACTTGGTAATGTTTAGCTTTAACCGCATTCACAGCGTCAATTGTGACAGTCGTGCTAACTTCTGGAATTGGAGTTTCGTTTTCAATTATCTCCCAAATTCCTTTTTCTAGTAACAAATACTTAATGTCACAAGACCAAGTTCCATAATTACTGGAATTCAACTTTTCAATTGCAATCGACGTTGTCGCCATTATTCTTCAAAAGGAAAATTTTTTTTCAAGAAAACACCAATTTTACACTTTTCTTCACCTGCCCTACTTTTTCAAAAAAAACGATCTTAATTGACGAACCTCATTTCTTATTCAAAGTTCAAATCATAAAAATATGACTTAATAAAGTTCAAAAGTAAAAAGTTAAAAAGTATAAAGTTAAAAAAAAAGTTCAAAAACGTAAATCAAGTTCTTCATAAAGTCAAAATATATAGTCCAGCAACTCAAAAAGTTCAAATAAAATATGCAGAGGAAACTAATTATGTTCTGTAAATAAAGTCATAATTCAAATCATAAAAATAAATCCAAGTCCAACTTAAACTGAATCTTCAAAGAAAAATAAACTTGAAATGAAGCACATCAATTACTATCTTCAGTTATGGACACTCCTTATTCGCCCATAACCCATAATTTGTCAACTAACTCTAAGTTAGTGACATAAAAAGTGAGCTTAAATTAAACAGAGATGAATACAGTGAAAGCTGGTCTGGCAAAGGAGTGTAGAACGTGTTAAAATTAAAACAGTTCAAGTTGACATCAAGACCTCTTTTATTTCTGACTTCAAATGAAACAGCATGAAAGTGAACTTACACACTTTGATAAACTTCATGACAGCAGAAAAACTATCAGTGTTTTAACAAAGATGATATCAATAAAAGATTCGGAAAAACACAATTAAAATAGATTAAAATCATTCATACTAAAACCATTCATAACTAAACACAAACTCCATGAATGATGGTAACTTTCGTGCATTCAAGTTTCTTGATACATTGTGTCCTTCATAGTGAAAGAACGAAGAAAGGCGAAACTGTCTTGACATCGCAGAGCATATATACTCTGGCCAAAACGGCACATGCTAACGTAAGCCAATGAACGGCCAATATCGTTTTTGATATGCAAATATCAAAAACTATAAATCGATTAAGTTCGATTAAAAAAAGACTTATGCTGCCATCTGGCGGGAAAAAGACTGTCGATCGATTAAAATAATCGTATCGTCCGATGCTACAAGAAAACAAAACACGCGGATAAAGTACGGTGAAATTAACGAAGTTTATTTTAGATAACACGTAAATTAAAAGATATTTAACGAGTGGAAATAACTTAGAAAAAGGTAATTAATATATTTAAGTAATTTAATAAAAGTAAAAGTGAATTTTAAATATTGTTGTAATAAATATTATGTAAACAAAGGAACTAGGGAACTATTAATTTAAGGTGAAATGAAGTATGCAAAAGGTAAGTTTATGGAGGCAATGAGAACAAGTTTGATGTTCCCATCATATTTTTATCATTTTCTCTCAGTATTTCTCGATATTTTTTAGCTGTAGTTTCACAAAATAATCTTTTATATTTGATTTTTTTGCCTTACTTTATTCTTTTAAAATTTATGTATTTACGATTTGTTCATTACAAACCCCATCATCCACCAGACAGTTTTGTAATAGTTTTAAATGCAAATTTCTGTCAAAATTTTCTTTTTTTTTTAATAGATTTTTTTTTTCATGTTTAATCGCTGTATTTTTAAAAATTCTTTAAGCCTAAAGTGGCTGATTGACCACAGTTGTAATTTTTTATCATCCTTTTAAAAATGCAAACACGTCATTTTGACGGGCTGTCTTCTTGTTCAGGATAAAAGAAAACCTGGCGAACATCAAAGCTATCCAATGGAATAAAGCGAATTATCATTCGAAATATTAAAAAAAATCCAAGAAATAGTGCTTCAAAAGTTGCTGCTGATTTACAAGCATTATATGGAATAATTGTTAATCCTGAGACTATTAGAAGGGTAATTCGATCTGCTGGATATCACGGTAGAGTAGCCAGGAAAAAATTCTTCGTAAGTGAAAAGAATAGAAAACTCAGACTAGCTTTCACAAAATCCAACATAAATAAGAATTCTGAATACTGGAATAAAGTTGTATTTGCTGATGAGAGTAAATTTAATATATTTGGTTCTGACGGTAGAATCTTGGTGTGGAGAAAACCCAGGGAAGAATTTCGCAAACAGAACTTGGTACCAACAGTAAAACATGGTGGAGGAAGAGTTATGGTATGGGGGTGTATGTCGTCCGCTGGAGTTGGTAATCTTGTTTTTATTGACAGTATAATGGATCAGTACAAGTATATTGATATTTTAAAGCAAAATTTGAAATCTTCAGCACGAAAATTGAACCTTCATAACGATTTTAAATTCTACCAGGACAATGACCCCAAGCACACTGCTCTGAACATTAGACTCTGGCTGCTATATAACTGTCCTGAAATAATAAAAACACCACCACAATATCCAGACTTAAATCCCATAGAGAGTATTTGGCAAGAATTGGAATCAAGAATTCGCAAACACACAATTTCTTCAAAACAACAACTAAAATCGGTGCTTCAAGAAGAATGGGGTAAATTCACTCCAGAAATCACAAAAAAATTAGTCGAATCCATCCCAAAAAGATTAAATCATGTTTTAAAAGTAAAAGGAAATCAAACAAAATATTAAAACCTTTTAAAAAGTAAAATTTTTGGATAAATATTTGATGGAAAAGTAAGTGTCCCATCATTTATGTGAGCCATTTTTTGCTCCGTTCTGAATAATTGTATTTTTACTAAATTAATATTTTGACAAAATGTATGTTATGTAATAATTGTTACTAACTTTAAATATGAAACACACCCAAAAATTTTTTGCACATGTTTGTTTATTTATTTTATTGCAGTTTCTTTTTATAAAGCACAAGTGTCCCATCACTTTTGTGAGACACTGTATGTTAACAAAATCTTTGATATTTGAATCGGCGCATACAATATTCCACTTATTCAACAAGCATTAAAAGTATAAACAGAAATTGATAAAAACATGAATGAAGGAAGATGTAAATTAAAAATATATACATAATAATGTTACATATTTAAGCCAGTAATTATGCAAATAATTATTTAAAAGTGAAAACTATAGAATAAAAATATTATTTTGTTCAGCATTTAGAATTTATACTTAAATATTTATAAAACCATCTTCATAAAGCAAGTTGTGTCATCTAATGTGTATGTAGTTTGACACCAGTTCTGCTTTCAGATGTATCGTTGTATTTGGAATAGTATTATTTGATATTTAATTTTGAAAATGAATCTTCCTTAATACACCTAATGAATGAATTTTTTCATTTCTCACTTTATAGGAAATAAGTTATGAATATCATAAGAGCCTTTTTTACATGTGCATGGAATTTACAGACATTAATAAATATTCAAGTGTTTTAAAATAAGGTAGTGTTTTTTTTTTTTTTTTTTTTTTTTTTTTTTTCGATGAGTGTTTTTATATCTTGAATTGTAACATATTCTCTAATGAAGACATTTCCTGTACAATTAAATCTCCAACTTGGGCAGCATTTTCTAAAATATACCAATCTTTATAGGAAATACAGAAAGGCTGTATTTTTTTTAGTATCTGAATCACTATGTTTTGCAAGTAAGAATGAGAATGACTTCATAAATGAAGTAACCAATTTGGATAAGAGGAAAAAAAATTGCAAGAAATCAAATTCTTCAAATCCAAAATTTATTTGGCTAGATATCTTTCACTATTTGGCAAAATTTCAGCAATATTCGGCGAGATATCTCTAAATATTCGGCTATAGGTATTCGGTCAACAAGCCTTCAATATTCGGCAAAAGGGCCGATAATACTGAAGGGCAGCATAATACGGAATAGTGGCCGAATATTCGTCCCATCCCTACTAAAAATGTCTTGTCATGAGATAAGAAATGAAAACAAGTTATATATTTATGAGGAAAAAAATTTTATCTTGACAATATCGATGATTATAAACACTGTTGGCATGATTTGAGGAAGGAACCAAAACAAAGCTTTATTCAACAAACGGGAGGAGGAACAGTAACTGTCTGGGGAGCTTTTAGTCATGATGGATTATGCAGTTAAACCTGAAATTTGTGACTCATAAACTCTGCACAACATCAGGCAAATTATATGATCATTTTATACTGTATGGACTTTTTTAAATGATACTAACTAAATCATTTTAATAAAATGTTTTAGGGGCCATTTGTATAAATCCACCCATCAATGGTTTAAAAAAGGAAAAAAAAAAAATCATGTTTTGTCATGGCCAAGTTTGAGTCTAGACTAACCTTATGGATAATATTTGGGTTGTATTAAGTTACAAAGTTTATGCTGTTAATAAACAGTGTTTATTTGCTAATAAACTGGAAATAGCCATTGTAAAAGAATGGCACAATATTTCTGAATTTGTACTTAGTCACATGATCACTTCTATAAAAAAAAAAAAAAAAAAAAAAAAAAAAAAAAAAAAAAACAGGGTGTTTGAGGTAGTAAAGAAAAATGAAGGACTATTATTGCATAAATTTACCTATTATTTTTGCTTTTAGACAAGTGGTCTTATAATTTATTGACATATCTGTTTGTTGCAAACTAATTTTAATAAATATGTTGTATTTTGATATCTCATATGTTTAAACTATAATTAGAACCTTTCTTTATTTCATGATTTTCAGAATCAAAGTGGTCTTATAATTTCTTAACACACTGTTATAGAAAAAGGTTTTCAAAGGTGTGTGTGGGGGAGGGGGGGGGGAATAAACCAAGTAACTTTTTTTTTCGTATCCTGCTTTGAAGTCTTCTATTCAAAGAATAATCGATTTTAATTATTGAAGATATATGAGTCGACATTATTATTATTTATTTATTTTCAGGTCAAGACCAAAACAAAAATGGTCACAGAAAACTTTTAATTATTGATGCTCGTTCTTACGCTGCTGCTATGACTAATAGGGCCAAAGGAGGTGGCTATGAATGCAACGTATATTATCCAAATTGTGAAATACAGTATATGGGACTTGCAAATATCCATACCATAAGGTCAAGTTTTACAAGTGTTCGTGCTCTTTGTGCTTCTCCAGACGATCCAAAGTAATTTTTTTTATTTTTTTCACAATAAATGCTTTTTTCCCAAGTCATTTTCATTTATTATATCACCTTACAACATTAAGTAGAATTTTATAGTGTATCTCATTTATTACAGTAAAACCTGAAAAAATGGAACCTGTCTTCCTGTCTATAATGAAATCCTGTCTAAACAAAAATCTCTAGATCTCATCAAATCCCTTTAGATAGAATGCTTTTATCTGCTTAGACAGGTACCTGACTAAAATAGTTTTTTCTGGTTCCATTTTCTTAAGTTTTATTGTAATATGCATGATGAACCAACTTCTATTATTTCTCTTTCTCTCTCCCAACTCCCTGGTGTTTTTTTTTTTTTTTTTTTTTTTTTTTTTTTGGGGGGGGGGGGGGGGAATGCTGTAATTTATATTCTTTTAATATGAGGCATGAGTTTCAAAGTTTGTCTTATCCAAAGGAGGAGGGATGTTTTTTCTATTCATCCATTATGTGGAGGACTTGCAGCTAAAAAAACTCCTGATTAAATTGAGTTTTGAAACTCATGTCTTCATATATAATAATCTCTCATTTTCATCTTTTTTAGCACTAAATGTGGTAAGTTTATAATTTTTTTTTTCCCCAGTTGGCTCACAACATTAGATAACTCAAAATGGTTGCATCATATATCGGGTCTTATCAGAGCTGCTTTAGTTGTTGTGAATGCTGTTGATGTTGAGAAGAGACCTGTTTTAGTACATTGCTCAGACGGTTGGGATCGTACTCCTCAGATTGTTGCTCTGGCAGAAATTATGTTAGATCCATACTATCGCACTAAAAGGGTAAGTCTCAATTGCCATTTCTCAAACCAAATAATATGTTTACTTAAATGATTGAATTAATTGTCTGAGCAAAGCAAAGTCTTATGCACATAGTACATAACAATATTAAAAGTCAAACAAAATTCTTTCGTCAAGCAAATCTCAAAAAATACTTTGCACATTTCGATTGTGTTTGTACCAAAAAGTACCTATGAAGATAACCTGGTAAATGCACCTTCTACAAAAAATTAGTTCCAAATAGTTTAAAAGTTATATTAAAAAAACTAATAAAGAGCACAATTTATTTGCATACGTCACAGGAATTTGGTGTGCGTCATTTTCACAAGCTGGATATTTTCATTAGATTTCCGAATTCAAGCATATGGAGCAAAGAAAATATGCAGACAATTTTTATTTAAGTACAATAAAACATATTTAAACTTAAGAAACAAACTGGAAAATAAATCTTTTTTTTTTTTTTTTTTTTTTTTTTTTTGTTAATTGAAAAGAAAAAAGCCATAATTCTTACTAACTTAGTGTTTAAGATTTTGAAATACTTTTTATAATAGCGTTTTATAATTGCCATTAGCATCTTTTATATTTCGCGCGTGCAAATTGGAAACAATTCTTTCGTGTTTAAATAAAATACAAGTTTGGCATTGCTGCTTTAAATGTTACTTTTGATAATAGATTACATATTTTATTTTGTTTACATTGATCACTTAATGTTTTTAAATTTTTTTTGGTACTATTTGTTTATCTCGTTAACCAATTTCGCCAAATTATACGAATCGCCAAACTAATAGTCAAATTGCATATATTGATATAATTTTTAAAATTTTTAAATGAAAGAAGAAATAAATTATTAAAACATTGAAAAAAAAATACAAATAAAATGTGGGATTAAAAATCCCTTAATGATATTTTTACTCCGTGAGGGGCGCCATTTGCAGGTTGCAAACGATTAATTTTAATACTTAAATTGCTAACTGGCACCAATAATTTTTTAGTACAATTTTGATCTCATTATATATGGGACAAAACTTTTTTGATTATTTTCAATTAAATTTGCTTGTAAATTGCAGTGGGAATTAATTATTTGACCATTTTTGGTAGAGAATTAGGAAATAGGAAGTATATTTGATTGTTTTTATTGGTTGAATTCCGCAACTTATTTCGTTTTATTCAGTTTCTGATTGATCTATGTTTAATGTCCAAAAATGGAATACTTCTGCTTTTTATTTTATTCATTTTCTGATTAGTCCATGCTTAATGTTTAGAAAATGCAATACTTCTGTTGCCACGATTACAAAAAAAGTATTACAAACTAACAAAAAATTAATAACTCAATAACAAATTTAGATACAGGTTTCAAGCAAGTTGCATTTAAAATAAATTTTTTTTCTTTTTACGAAGGTGTAAAAATTGAAAATGTGCAATATTTAGAAATTTTTAAATTTGCTGTACCGAAAACTGAAATTTCATTTAAAATTTGTTTATGATTGGCTCAGGAATATTAACGCGACTCTAAATGTTCTGGCATATTAATATAATTCTGTTATTACATAAACTACATTTTGATCATCCTAAAAAATTATGTTATTATTGTTTTTGTTTTTTCTTAAGAATAGAAATCCATTATAAGCCTAAAATTATAGTCTTTGAAAATATTATTTTCCAAATAGTAGTTGTAATTTGTTAAATTGCGTTTTTGTTTAATGTGGTATGTTTTTTTTCTTTTTTGCAAATTATTATTAAATATATGTTCTCAGCAATATTGCTCAGACTAATCCCTCTGAGGGAAGTCCTAGTACAGAAATGAATTATATTGTACTTCAAATAAACTTTAAGACCAAAAATAATTAAAACAACACAATATTTCGACTATATTAGTTTTTTTTTTAATAATTTTTATAGTTATTTTTAGTTTTTACTGCAAAGTGAAATGAATAATAAAATTTATTACTAAATCCATCACTTTACTCTTTATTGATCAGTTGTGAATGCAGAAGATTCTTGAAAATGTGGAAAAGAAATTTGCATTGTCTAGACTGTTGGTCAATGCGATCTAAAATTCTCTTCCCTGATGTTAACCTCTGAACATTTATCTCTAAATTAATTATTTTAAAATTCTTTTTTCTGTCTTCTCTTCTTAAAGGATGTCTCCCTGTGATAATACTATCACAATTCATTGTTGTATGTTTCATCTCTGTTTAGCATTTGCAATATATGTATGCATATACTGGCTTCTTTATCAAGCCAATTACGAAGCTCTTTCTTAAGGATGTTCTCAACTCTCCGCTCAGCAAGTGAAAAACGTTTTGACACATTTACAAATTCATTTTTTAATGGAAAGTTATAAAATTGGAAGGCCTGATTATGAAAGTGATTTGAAATCGAACATATTTTTCCATTTTATGATAATTAAATTACCTTTCCAGTTCTAAGCTATTTTGATCATCTGTTCACCCGTTTTTCTCCTGCTTTTTGACCAGTTTTTCTGCTTTCGTCGGGAAATGTGCTCAAAAACGTCAAGTTTGAAGGCTTGTTATCATAGATCTATTGTGTTTTTTTGTCAATGATAGTGACCTTTTATTTCCTTTCTACTAATTTGAACATTAATAAACACCACTCTGCCTCCTCATTTTGTTTTTCAAGCATTCATTTCAAGTTGATACATCTTAAGTAAGTTAAATTATTATTTCTTATAATTTGGCACTTGTGGCAAATGTTTTCTGTTTGTTCAATGTTCCAATTATGATCATAACGGCTCTTTTCCTCTTTTGTTGTTATTATTTATTTATTTATTATATTTTTTTTTTTTTTTTTTGGTCAAAATATTTTTAACATACATAATTTTATTTGAAGTGATGAAATCTTATGCACTACTTATCAGCATTTAACACATAAAATAATAATTTAAACAAGTATTTTGACAACTAAAAAAGGGGAGAGAGAGAGATTTTTAAAGAAGAGAACATTGAAAAAAGAATTTTAAAATATATAACTTTCTGATGAGATTTTTTTTATTTTTTATTCTGTGTTTTTTATTTTATGTAGTTTATGATTATTGATGCATTCTATGTTCATAGTTTTAGCATTAACAAGGGCAATCTGAGATCTCATTGACTTAACAGCCTTAGTGAAACATTAAAAGAATAAAAGTACCATGTGTATATTTTTGGTATTTTTAAAATTTTCTACCTATTTTTCGTTATTTTTTCTTTCTTTATTTTTATTATTATTTTTTTTTTTTTTTTTTTTCATTGCTTGCTTTTTTATCCCTCCTAAATAATTAAGGCTTAAACATTTAAAAGTATGTGTAACAAGTATAACTCAGTATTTTGTTTAATATTTGTGATATCTCATTTATAACCATTGGCAAAAGTATTTTCAGTGACCATGTGAAATGATAAAGTTGCCTTAGATAATATTTTCTACTCAATGTTTTTACTTTTATTCATAGTTTGACATGTTCTAAAAAATATTTTTAAGATTAGCAAATTTAACTATAAAACTTTTGTTTTTGAAAAATGAAACTGTTAGGTAGATTTTCACATAAAAGAGAAGTAAAAACAGTTTGAATCTTGTCATTATGGTTCAAAATAAATAATCATTTGTTGTATTACACCTATCAATTTCAGTTAGACAACCATGTTAAAACAGTCATCATTTTGTAAGGTACAGATTTCATTTTTTAATTATTAAATGATAGGCTAGTTTTCATCTGTTATTCCCTACAAGCAATGATTTGTATTTTGTCAGCTTTTATAGACAAAGTTTAAATGAATATCGATCAAATCAGTCTGCATTTGATTTATAGCAGAAGTATATAGATTATATAGAGTCCAGAGCAGGGGTGATTCTGGTCCGAAAATTTAAGGCATCCTCTTCCGAAAATTTGAAATTGGGTTATCAGTTCCGCATAGTTGCCAACTTGTACGGTTTTGTGCGTGGAAAAAACAATTGCGTAGAAATGCAAATTTCGTGATAGGATCGCCGAAATAGCATGCATTTCGTCAATATTTCGTCGAAAAACGACGATTTTGTGAATGTTTTTGTAAACGAACTTTGTCAAAAGATCGATGAAATTCGCGAATTTCCTGTGCTTATCGCGGAAAAAACGGCAATTTCACCAAATATCGCAAATAAAACGCTGATTTCTTCTGAAGACGGCGGGAAAACGCCGATTTTGTCTAAAGATTGCGGATATAACGCCGATTTCGTTAAAAGATCGCGGGAAAAAGTGCCGTTTTCGATAAAAGATTGCTTAAAAATATTTTGTTAAAAGAATATTGGAAAAAATACGCCGATTTCATCAAAAAATCATGGAAATAAAATGCCGTTTTCAAGAAAAAATCGCGTAGAAAAGCAAGTTTTGTCTAAAAATCATCGAAAAAATGCCGATTTCATTAAAAAAACATGAAAAAACACCGATTTTGTCAAAAGATCTTGGAAAAACTGCCGATTTTGTTAAAATATTGCTGATTTCATATGCCGAATTTGTTCGAAGATAGCTGGAGTTGGGGGGAACTCACGACACCCCCCACCTCCCCCTCTCCGGCGATTTCCGAAAATGCAAGGCAAATTTCCGAAAAAAAAATTTCATCCAAAATCCCCCCTGGTTCAGAGTTTAATTTTCTTAATTGTTAAAGAAGAACCAACTTATTATTCTGATTGTTAAAGGGTTGTAAGTATGGGAAACTGCAACAATCTTATATCAGTTTCAGCTAATTTGTTTAGTAATAGTAAACTATTTTTATGAGAAAATCTTACAACTGTATACATTTGAAACAAAATATTTAGTATTTTTATCTAACCTTTTTAATTTAATTAGTATATTCGGGATGTAAACTCCCCATATTATATCTTATTGCTTTATCATTTAAAAACAAGTTTTGTGTTATGATAACAAATTTTTTTCTGCATGCGATTCGTAACAGATTCTTTTCATGATGAAAAACTAAAAACATTTGCAAAAAGATTTTTTTTCCCACTAATATTAAAGAAAGTCTATAATCTAAAAATGAAATAAAAGTTTTGAATATTATATTAACTAATTGGTATGTAGAACACTTCTTCTGTTGTGTAGATATCATTTTAAAAAAGATTAAACTACAAGAATTTGTCATCATTATGAAAAAGCTTGCATCTTTTTTTACCTTGAGCTACTTTTATGCCTGTTAATCAAAACTTTGTTCTTCTTTTTCTTTTATTGGATTTTATTACCTTCCTATGTACCTCACAAATACTAATAGATTATTGTCAATTTCAACTAGAGCAAGATTTATATGTGATTATCACTTTCTGATTTTGATTATTCATAATTTGTACGTTTTGGAATAAAACAGAAAAAGTGCTGGGAAAAAGTATTCATTTTCAAGGAATGAAAAGTGCTGGAAATTTTTCCATAAATATAATAATCCTAGAAGTTTAAAATAGCGAGCATCATCAATCAAATAGAAATCTTAAAATTTAAGGCATTCAGATCCAAAAATTTTTAAAAATTTAAGTTATCAGTCCGAAAATTTGGACATAAAAGAAAATATCACGATTTTCAACAAATGTTCACTGCGAAATTTCAATTTCAGAAATTGTTTGCATAAGACGGAAATTTTACTCAAAGGATCATTAAAAAACATGAATTTCGTCAAAGGATGTCAAGAAATGGGAATTTTTGTCAAATAATCATGAGTAAAAAATGCAAAATTCTTAAAAAAAAAAAAAAAAAAAAAAAGTTGCCAAAAAAAAAAAAAAAAAATTTGAATTTCGTCTCTAAATTGCAGAAAAAACAAAAATCTGTATCAATTTATTTCAGAAAAAACACTAATTTTGTCAAAGAATTGCAGGAAGAACACAATTTTAGTGAAAGGTTTGCAAAAAAAAAAAAACCACAAATTAATGGCAAACTATAGGGTGGGGGGGGGGGGTATTTCATCAAACAATTGCAAGGAAAACGCAAATTTTGTCATAAAATTGCAAGAAAAACTTAAGTTTTTGTCAAAAGATTGCAGAAAAAAATGTAAATTTCATCAAATAATCTTACGAAAAATGGGGATATCAGTCCAGGATTGCAGAAAAAACAACAAGTTTCTGTCAAAAGATAGCGGGGGAAAGAACAGGAATTTGTCAAAAGATCATAAGAAAAATGCAAATTTAGTGAAAATATTGTGATAAAATGCAAATTTTGTCAAAAATCCTCAAAAAATCATGCAAATTTTGTCAAACATCATTGTTTCAATTTTGCAAATTTCATTGAAGGATTGTGAAAAAAGGCAAACTTCATCAAACGCCCTCGGAAGAAACACATAACTAGCACCCAAAAGGGAAGGGGGATTTTCTCCTTTTTTAATCTTTGCTGTAACCTTTCAGAAAATTTAATATGAATTAATTTTTTATTTTTTCAGAATCACCGTTTGCAAATTTTGCCTTGTGAATTTTTTCAATTTGTCACAGTAAGAAAATATACTCTTATCAGTCGGTTGCAAAAACTAATCCAATGTTATTTTCCACTACTGAGTTTTCTTCTAGCTCAGAAATAAATCGAAATTTCGTCTATCGCTAATTAAAGACAAAAATAAATAAATAAATAAAATAGTTTTAATTTTGTCAATGTCTATTATATAAGAGAAAAAAAAAATCACAAATTTTATTTGTCAATCAGTCATGGGAAAAAAAAAAAAAAAAACGAAATTTGTCAATTAGTCATTGATAAAATTTGCGAGTTTCTTCAATCTTACACACACACACACACACACACACACACAAAAAAAAAAAAAAAAAAAAGAAAGAAAGAAAGAAAAATTCATTTGTTGCAGAAAAAAAGGAGGGGGGGGGGGGCTTTGTTAATCGGCTGCTGAATAAATAATAAAATCATAGCTGACATAAGAAGAATATGTATTCTGTCAATTATATTTTTTAAAAATCACCAATTTCTTGAATTACTCTTGACTTTTAATTTTTTTTTTTTTTTTGCACTGAAATAAAAATAAAATCAAGCTTTATTTTCTTAGCTTTTTATTATGTATGAAATTTCTTTCTATGGGGTGCCTCACTGAGTTAAATTTTTATTAAGTTAAAACACTTTATTCTTTGAAAATTCTCTAATAATATCATGTCATGAAAATGCCTTTTATAAAAATTAAATGTTCTGGTAAGTTTTCTTTGAAATAAAAGTGTGGTGACTATTTTTCCTTATGTATTATTCTGCATTTATATGCATGTCTCTAAACAGTCCTTAAATAGTATTTGAATTTGGTACTACTAGGTTATCCTGTCAACCAAAAATCTATTGCCAAATTAAAAGATTAAATGCCAATAATGGATGGTTGTGAATGTCACATTAAACATGATACATATGTTTAAAACCTCATCAAGTGGTTTCAAATTTACTTTTTAACTGTATTTTTATTCATGTGTTACTAATTTATTTGTTCTTTCGTTATTTCAAATAAAAATTATGTCAACAAATATAACTTGGCTATTAGTTAGGCGATTTTTATAATTTGGCAAAAATAGTCGACGGGATAACCTAGTAGTACCTTGAATTTTATATGTTCTCAAATGTATGAACCATGTTATTGCTACCTTAACTTGAATATTAATAAATTTCTATTCTTTTGACAGTTAGTCTTTATTAGTGACTTATATTATTTTTCTCAAGGGTTTTCAAGTATTAGTTGAACGAGAATGGCTTGAATTTGGGCACAAATTTGCTGATCGCTGTGGACATTCTTGTGGTACTGAAGATCGTAATGAAAGGTGCCCTGTCTTTTTACAGTGGCTTGATTGTGTATATCAGCTCTTAAAGCAATACAAGTGTGAATTTGAATTCAACCAGCAGTATTTGGTATGCATTCAGATGTTTTAAATTTTATGTTTGATTTATAATAATTTTATGTTTTTAATTTTGTTTACTTTCCCATTAACTCCTCTACATAAAAATATTCTACTGCTAAAAAAAATATATAACTTATCTCCAATAAAGGATAAGCATAGCATGTTTCTTTAGTTTTGTGTGACCTGAATTAATTTTTAACTAGACAGTTTAAAATTTTGAGATAGAAACTAAAACTTTTGAGATATAAAACTAAAATTAAATAAAATCTGATTATACAAAGCAGTTTAATTTACTAAAATACAGAACTAAAATAAATAAAAATGGAATGTGTACATTGCATATAGCTTACAATATCAAAATGGCAGATTTGGTTGGCTGTAAATGATTAATGGGAAAGTAAAGAAGTGCCCTATTTGTTATTAAGCTCATTATTCGTTCTTTCTTTTAGGCCCGTCTTGCTGTTCATACATATTCTAATTTGTTTGGGAACTTCTTTTTTAATACTGACCAAAGTAGATGGGAGTACCGTGTATCTCAGCGGACATTTTCTATATGGCGTTTGTTGAATGAAAAGAGTCAGTTCCACAATTATTTATATAATCACAGTAATGAGGTATGATCAAATTATTTAAACAAGTACATGTGTAAAATTATAATTTGTGCAATAAAATTTTTTTAGGTTGATTTCTTTGAAAATTAAACTATTGCTTCATTTTGTTTATATATATATATATATAATGCAAATCTTTTTATCATAATAATGTTTAAAATATTAATCATTTCAAGTCTTAGGCTGCGCGCAAACATCACTACTTTCAGTTACACTAAAAGAGCAATAAATCTATCTTTGAAGATGCATTGTAACAAAGGGCTGCTAGTTTGGGAACCTCTTTAAATGATTTTTGAGGGATGAAGCCTATTTAAATGACAAAGAAAGGAAAAGTGTATCTCCCCCCATCTTCAGTCGTAAAGCTGTCAACTGATTTCAAGTTTGATTTCTCTCTTGATGTTCAAATTCAGTGCACTGAAAAAACAATTTATTCATCAAAGCGCCAACACGAAAGATCAGAGAGAGAGACGCCTGACCACAAGAAGTTAGTACTATGTGTCTGGTGCTTAATTAGGACAATCTACTGATTATGCCAGTATCTTGAATGGCTCATTAACCTAGTACATAATCTAGTATAACCTCATATAGTATGTTTACAAAGAAACACCACAAAAATTATCAATGCAATAAATTTCAAAATATTAAACAATTTGAATGTAATTGGTTTAGTGTATTGATGTTGCAAGTATCTTAGGAGAGAGTGGGTTCTTTAATTATGTAGTTCGTTTACTAACAAGCAAAATTTTTTATTAGCATTCATTGGATTGTTTTGTGTTATATTATGATGTTATTTAGCTATGATTTCAAAAAAAATTTTATATTTTTTATATAACTGCCTCATATCTATTCAGTTATATTTGTTAAGCCTAATTTAAAATTTAATTGTAAATTGCTTTTACAAAATGGAGAACTCATTGAAAATGTTCAGTATTTGTTCAACATAAATTAGTTCAATGTTTGTTCTTTCAATAATTATGCATTTTGCTCTCAAATTCTCGGCATATGTTTGCTTGATTTATTTATTTATTTTTATTTATGTTTTGTTTTACTTTTAATTTTTTCTTCTAATACTTGATAAACTTGAAAATCTGGAATAATACTGGAAAAATATTAATTTTTGTTGTGGATTGCTTTATTTTTTTTTTTTAGCTCACAAGCTATCAAAGTCTGAGAGCTTGTTTCTTTTGGTTCTATATGTACATATGTATGTAACACAATAACTCATGATAAAAATATCCAATTTGCTTCAATTTTTGAATGTAGGTTTATTCTGATGAGATGCTTTCCTGATTAGTTTTTGGAGTTAATTGGATAAGTATAAGAGTTGAAACTTGGAGCTAAACTGCCTGCCCCCCCCCCCCCCCACACCCCCTTAAATTAGTTAAATGAGTTTTCCATGCAAAATTGTCAGATTTCGTTCAAATTTTAGATATAGGAGCATTCTGATGAGGTGCCTCCATCATTATGTTGGGATGTTCATTGGTTAAATATAAAGGGTGGGGGAATAGAGTAATCCTCCCCCTTCCCTCTTAATGTAGGCAAATAGGTTTTTCATGCAGAATTAATTGATTTGCTTCAAATTTTGAATATAAGTTCATTCTGATAAAGCAGTTCTTGAGTAACTTTGGGAGATCTTTTGTTAAACATAAAACAGGGAATGGGCGATTACCCCCCTCCCACCCTTACATTAAATAAATGGATTTTTTTGCAGAATTATCCAATTTTCTTCAATTTTTGGATATAGATTCTTTTTGATAATGTGAATCCCTGGGTAGTTTTGGGAGATTTTATTAAGTATAAAAAGGTGACTGAGTGATTAACCCTCCCCCCTTAAATTGTATAAATGGATTTTTATGCAGAATTATCAGATTTGCTTAAAATTTTGGATAGAGGCTCATTCTGATAAGACGTGTCTCTGATTAGTTTTGTGTGTTCAAAAGGGAGCTAATTCCATTTTCCCCCTCCCCCCCCCTCCCCGGGGAGCGTTATTCTTTCAAAAAAATTAGAGTGTAATATTCATTTAGTATTAATAGCCTATGAATTTTTTCTTTTCCCTCCAGTAGCAAAAGATGGTATATAAAGTGAAAATTATTATTTATTGTTATAAAAGCTTTATTTATTGTTTTATTTAGCTTTCTTATCATTAGTTTATCACTTAAGTTTTAAACTAAAGTAATATTTCTGAATCTTTAGTTACACTACTGTATATATTTTAAAGTTATTTCAGCATCATTAAATTTTTATTATTATCTTTATTTATTTTTCTGATGTGTTCCTCAGTGTTATTTTTCAGTCAATAGTGTGAATTATTAAAAATGTAAGTTATGGTGAATTAATCTGAAATTAATATGTTTGAATGTTTAGAAAAATATGCATGAATAAAAAAAGTTATTATGCTTTTATTATTTAATTGACAAAAGTTTTTTCTTTAATCTTTTGTTATAAACTCTGTGTGCAAATGCTTACTAAAAAAAATTATCATTTCCAAATAGGTTTTAAGGCCTTCTTACCAGATTAGAAATTTGAAATTTTGGAATGATGTTTATTTAGCTGATAATGGTATTGATCTTGGAAAGCCTGTTCTTGAGGAAAATATTGAAAAAACAAACCTTGTGAAAACAAAATCTTATGATAATATAACATGTACTGATCCTCCTCAGAATTTACATCGACATAACAGCAATCCTAATCTTGTTGAAAACTCTTATAATAATCCTTTAGATTATCCTCAAATTCCTGAATTTGTGGATAAAATTATTCCTTCCAGTTCTAGTTCAACAACTTTAGAAGATTCCATACATACTCTTATATCAAAAAATGCATGCCTCTTGAATAACTGTGGTGAATACAAAGATAATTCTGAAAGGACAGATATTTGTTGTAATGGGGATCTCAATTCTGTTGCGAAAGAACGATCAGCAATTGATGGTTCCACTGATACACTAGTCAGTGAAGTGGGAGCTTTAATACATGAACCACCTGTAAAGTCACAAGATGAAGCTATTGTTGATGAAATTTGTGAAGCTTTAACTAGTTTTAAACCTGCTTGTTCTGTTAGTACAAGTACAACTGACTTAACAATTGAAAATGTGTGTCAGTCAGCCGTACAGAATGCTAATGTAACTGATTTCCGTTTACCAAATTGGAGTCAAAACATTCTCCAGGCCTTTATCACTAATAAGAGGAATAGTAATGCTTCTAATTCTTGCAGTTGCAGCTATACAACACCTAATCATTCTCGAACCCCAAGTTCAGGTTTTCCTGCTACTCCATGTGATGACCCTAGTGAAATTTCAGCTTTAAGAAATTCTGCTCTTCAAATGCTTGATGTTGATGGGCTAAATATTGTGCGAAATTCAGTTCAAGAAAGAATTAAAAAGATCATTCTGCATTATAAAGTAAGTATTAATTCCTATTATAAATCTATGTATTTCAATAATTTTTGTAGTTTTATTCTGAATGGGCCTATAAATTTTGATTGGGTTTAGATAAAAAATTATCTATTTCTGCTAATTAGAACTTGGTTCTTTATTGTGTATTTTGATAACTTATTCATATTATTTTATGAATGAATATGAAAGAAAATGAATATTTACAAAGCAAAAAGTATGTTTGTGAATTATGCTGACATCATAACGATGGTGGGGACAATCTAAGCAATCCATTTCACCCCCCCTCCCCGTTTTCCTCCCCATAAATTTAGTTATTTTTAACTATTTTATAATCTAAATTTTTGCACCATCAAATAGGGAAGAAAGCAGCTTTCAAATGCAATTTATATTTCAACTTCATTAATAGCAGGTATGGGGGAAAAGTCCTGTTTCCCTCCCCCTTCCCCACTTATCTTGATGTGAACTTTGAAATGCTTAAAACTGTATCTAAATTTACAGATATTTTTTTTTTAAGTATATATATATATATATATATAATTTTCAAGTATGAATTTTACTGGGAGGTCTTTAACAAGCTATAATTGCCAAGTCCTGTCCTGAACAGGCATTCTCGAAACACATGCTAATTTGTTCTGTTTTTAAGAGATCACCCAACTGTAGAAGACAGCAACATATTATAAAGGTCAGTGGTGATCTTCTACATTTTAGTCCCCAAAGTTGCATCCACTACTGTCATGACAGTTTTTATTGGGGTAGTGTCTTTTACAGGCTACAATTGCTGAATTTCTGAAAGGGAAATCTTTTCTGCTTCTAGTTATGTAATTTTTGAGTTTTTAGATCCAGTAGAATTTAAGATACATCCCTTTATTAAAAAAAAAAAAGTCCAGTACATTTATCGCCATATGATAACAGGTGTTTTTCAAAGCAGACATAATGACTCTTCTGCAAAACACTATTCTCATCTCACAACTTTTGAGATTTGATAAGAAGCATTTTGATTGGACAGTCTTGCTAGCCTCAATTAAAGTCCAAATGTAGTCAGCCTGTGGTTCTGTGGGAAATAAGTACTTTTATTAATTGGGCTGTTTGGTGAGTTTTGGTTGCCAATTAATATCTTAACTAATTATGAGAATTTTAAAATTCTGAATGTCAGGTGCATCATGAAAGCCTCAGACATGAAAGAGTTCCTCCTAAAGGAGGAATTCCAAATGGAAAATTTCGGACATTCTCTGGATTAATGCAAAGAATTTTAGAAGGATAATAGGGGGGAGGGGGGGTTAGAAAATTTAATATTCTGACATATTACCTACTCAAACCCTTGGAATTTGTTCTTGAATTGTTGTGCAAAAGAGCAAAATAAAAAGTAAGCTTATATCTTATAAGCGTCTGAAAATCAAGCAAATGAAGTTTTTCAAAATGTCATTCAAAAATGATTTATTTATTTATTTTTTTAATTAATTTATTTATTCTGCGACTCCTTTTTTGAGATGTATTTCTGATGAAAAGATCAGTTTAGCAGGAAGATTGTTTTCTTTTGAATAAAAAAAGGGGGGAATTTAATAGCTGTAAATCATTCAGAATAGTATTTCTTTTGGTAAATTAATGACTGTACTTCACATAGGTTGATCAGATATATATGGATTTATATTATAAACCGAGCAAGAGAAGAGACCTGTCAATCATTCGTGACGTAGCTTAAGACGAATCCATTCTTTCAAATCGGAGAGTCGATTTTTTTAATCTACACTGCGCCATAAAAGAGAAACGCATAGGTTGCCACATTTCCCAGGTATGCGACAGTTTGGCGCTGTTTATTTGTACCTTAGTGACTTAAAAGAAAAATTATTTAACCTGGAAGAAACACGCAGAGAGATCTGCACGGTCCGGGCCTCGGCCCTATTGTCATTAACAGCATTTGGATCAGGCCCTGGCTTTACTTTTTTCTGAGGACTCTGGCCTTATTCTTTTAATGAGGGATCGGACCAGGCCTAACTTAAATTTTCCATAGGAAGCCGCTACTGATTTCATTTTTTCTAGTCTTCACGGATCAAAATACTCAACCCCGTTTGAATCACCCCGTATGAAAATAATTTTTTCGACCGATCCAAGTCTGTTCAAACACGAGTAAAATTTCGCTTGCTCCAAAAACTTTTGTAAAAAAAGGCATATACTTTTAAATTGCCATTATTCTACAATTACATTAAAACTTATTCTGAACTTTTATATAAGTTATGTTACATTTGAATTATTACAATAATAAAGATAAATATTTTGCTTTGCTTTCAGTATAATTTATTAAAAATTTGTTAAAAAGTACTATATTTTTTTAAATAATTAAAGAAATAATTACATAAAACAATACAATTTTTTTTGCTTTTTGCTTTTTTGAACTTACCGAGAATAAACTAGTAAAAGAGCATATATTTTATATAAAAATTCATAATTATTAAAAAAAAAATTACAAAAATCAAATTTCAAAAATGGATGTAAGATAATCTAAATATGGAATCTACAAAGTGAAGTAAAATATACACAAAATTTAATTAATTTTAAGGGATTCTTAAAAAAATAATTTCCTAGCTCATCAACACGAAATTCTCGATAAATGAATTATATCTCAAGTTGTAATAGCAATTCAATAATGAAACACTTATGCAATACTAATTTACTTTATTTATGACTATTCTCAACTGCTCTGCTCTGTTCAACAATAATCGCAAAAGTTTTGACATAAATACAAATTCATTCTTTAATGGAAAGATATCAAATTGGAAAGTGCGACTATGGAAGCGATTTGGAATCGAATTGTGTTTTTCATTTTGTGATCAATAAATAACCTAATGAGTTATAAATGATTTTGATCATGTGACCAACACGTTTTTCTCCCCTGTTTAAGTGGTTATTCTTCTTTCGTGCATAAATTCGGTTCAAAACTCTCATTTTGACATTATTTTCCAAAAAATCTATTGCATTTAAAAAAAAAAAAAAAGAGAAAACGAGAGGGATTAGATAATTTCTGAACAACACCACCTACTAGTTTCATGAAAACAAACTTCTGAACAAAAATAAGTTAAAATTTATATCATAAAGTTGTTCTTTTACAAATAAAACCGGCCTTAAATACATCTTTCATTTTAATAATAATTAAATTTTGTATTTTTGTAATGGATACTGTCATATTTTCGACTTTTAACTTATATTATCATAAAATTTAATGTTTTTAAAAGATATTTAACTTTATTGAAAACTGCATTTTTGATCCTCTTTTAATTTATTTTCTACTCTATGGACAGAAAAATAGTAAAAAATAGATATGTCTGTAGCCCACAGTCCAAAAGGAGTTTTTTTTTTTTTTTTTTTTCTTAATGAAAAAAATATATTTATAAAATCAGAGTTTCCCCAAGGTTTAAAAAGGGGCAGGGTGCTACTTTTCTGAAAAGGGCACTTTTTACATTCTTCAGGCCATTTTTAGGTAGATTTCGTAAGAAATACTACCTATTGCAATCGCACCAGTTTATATATATATATATCTATCTATCTATCTATATATATATATATCTCACTTTTTTATGGACACGATAACTTCTATAATTCTTCACCAATCTCCACCAAACTTGGACATAAAATCAATGGGGATAAAATCTTGGATGAGTTCGTTGATGGGCAAAATCGGACCAAGGGGGTCGGAATAGGGGGCGTTTTTGTGAAAACCGAAAAAACGCCATAACTTCTTTATTAAAGTAGATATCGAATCGGTTTAAAGTTTATATTACTTCTTAAAAATGGGCCAAAAGTATATATATGACAGATTTTTGATAAATTTAGAAGTGGGCTCAAGGGGCGAAAAAAACAGGGATTTTGAGAGAAAAAAATTCATAACTTCGTCAATTTTCAAGATATCAAGTCCAACTAAATTTTTTATAAATGTTCTTAAAATTATCTAAAACTTTTGTATTTACAAGTTTTTGATAGGACCAACTTTTACCGATGAAAAAAATTAAAAACGAAAAGAAAAAGGGCGCTGAAAAAAGAGAAAAATCCATAACTCCGTCAATTTTTAAGATATCAAATCTGATTAAATTTATTTTACATCTTCTCAAAAATATCTACAACTTTTATATTGACAAGTTTTTCATAGGACTAATTCGTATAGCAAAAAGAAATTAAACAAAAATAGGAGTTGGAGAAAAAAACCTCAAATCCAAACGGCTTATATTCTGACTCATTTTTAAATTCATTTTTGATTTTAAACGCATCCAAATGGTAGATCCTCTTATTTAGAAACTGTATAAAGTGACGCATTGGTCAATTTTCTGATAAAGACAGAATAAATTTCAAAAAAAGGCTACCAAAAAGGGTATTTTGAACAGAATTTCCGAAAGTCATCGGGACTTAAAATTGAAGGAAGTATTCAAATAAGAAATCGCGCTTTTTTCTGACTCGTTTTTAAATCCATTTTTGTTCTCAAACGCATCCAATTTACAGATCCTCTTTTTTAGGAACTATATAATGTGATGCATTGGTCAGTTTTTTGATAAAGACGGAATATATTTCAAAAAAGGCTACCAAAAAGGGTATTTTGAACAGAATTTTCAGAAATCATCGAGAGTGAAAATTTAAGGAAGTGTTCAAATAAGAAATTGCGTTTTTTTCTGACTCATTTTTAAATCCATTTTTGCTCTCAAATGCATCCAATTTACAGATCCTTTTATTTAGGAACTATATAATGTGATGCATTGATCGGTTTTTTGATAAAGACAGAATATATTTTGAAAAAGGCTACCAAAAAGGGTATTTTGAGCAGAATTTCCCGAAGTCTTTGTGATTTGAAAATTTAAGGAAGTTTTCACATAGCAAATTGCGTTTTTTATGACTCGTTTTAAAATCCATTTTCGCTCTCAAATGCATCCAATTTACAGATCCTCTTATTTAGAAACTATATACTGTGACGCATTGGCCAGTTTTTTGATAAAGATAGAATATATTTTTAAAAATGCTGTCAAAGTGAGTATTTCGCACAAAATTTTCCGAAGCAATCATGATTAAAGAATTAAGGATGTATTCAAACAACAAATCGGTTATTTTATGACTCATTTTTAAATTCAATTTTTTTCTCAAATGCTTTTAACTGACAGTTTTTTGTTATTTAGGAACTGTATAATGTACTGTTTTGGTCAATTTTTTAATAAATTTAGAATCTATTTCAAAATATGTTGTCATAATGGGCATTTGAGCTGAATTTTTCTTAAGATGATTCTGATAAAACCAGTTTTTGCAGGAAAATGAAATTAAAAACTTTTCATAAACGGCCAAATGAAGTTATTAAACTGGGTTTATCTCTAATCATATATATTTTTTATTGAAATGAGCACTCTTCGAAATCTACCTCCGCCTATAGGCCCAGCCGACAGGGATTTTTGATTTTTAAAGGCACTTTTATCAGACATGCTACTTATCTACGCGGAATTCCGTTTTTTCGGCGACGAATTTTATTATCCCTGGGATCAATGTAAATATGCATTAAAATTTGTTGACATTTATATGTAGGGGGGGGGGGGGGGTTAACGATGAAATACAACAAAAACGCGAGTCAAACGGCGCTAAATTAAGAAAATTTCTTCAAAGTATTGCAGAAAAAACGCAAATTTCTCCAAAGGATCGAAATAAAACTATAAAATCACAAAAAAATCGCGGAAAAAATACTATTTTCTTCAGAGGATCGCGAGAAAAAACACGATCTTTGTTAAATGATCACGAACAAGACGCGATTTCCGTCAAAAAATTGCTGGGAAAACACTATTTTTGTGAACAGGTTGCGGAAAAATACTCTAATTTGATCAAATAATCGTATTTTATCGAAAGATCGCGGAAAATGCTCCAATTTTGTAGAAAGATCGCGGAAAATGCTCCAATTTTGTAGAAAGATCGCGGAAAATGCTCCACGTTTGTAGAAAGATCGCAGAAAATACCCAAATTTTGACGAAAGATCGCAGAAAATACACATATGTTGAAAAAAGATCGCGAAAAACACACAAATTTTGACGAAAGATCGCGCAAAATACGCAAATTTTGACGAAAAATCGCGGAAAATACGCATATGTTGACGAAAAATCGCGGAAAATACGCATA
Source organism: Maratus speculifer (assembly GCA_964019185.1). Lineage (NCBI taxonomy): Eukaryota > Metazoa > Arthropoda > Arachnida > Araneae > Salticidae > Maratus > Maratus speculifer. The sequence continues at coordinate 65,098,534 of OZ025292.1, read as the reverse complement.
TGTTGACGAAAAATCGCAGGAAATACGCAAATTTTGACGAAAGATCACGGAAAATGCACATATTTTGACAAAAGATTGCGGAAAATGCACATATTTTGACAAAAAATCGCGGAAAACACGCAAAATTTGACGAAAAAGCGCGAGTTTCTCTAAAGGATTTTGGAGAAATGCAAATTTTATTGAAAAGGCTGTGGGAGAAAGAGTGCTATTTTCGTCATTTGGTCGCGGAAAAACACTAATTTCGTTAAAAAATTGCAGAAAAACGCAGATTTCGCCAAAAGTCTCTGAGGCCGTGAAAGTTCAGCTTTTTTCTTGCTGAGCCTGTAGCATGTCTGTTTTATAGAGTTGAATTGCTAATGTAGCGATCCAAAAAATCCTGGAAATAACAGAAATTTCGTCAAAGAATACAGAAAAAAAATCCGAAAAATTCGTCAAAAATTGAAGAAAAAAAAGATAAATTTTGTTAAAAGATCGCGAAAAAACGGCAAATATTGTTAAAAGATCGCAAATATTGTTTAAAAAATCGTGAAAAAACGGCCAATTTTGTTAAAAGATCGCAAAAAACAGTAGGATTTGTTAAAAAATTGCAAAAAATGGCAGATTTTGATTAAAAAAATCGCGAAAAAACGACAAATTTCGTGAAAAAAATCGAGAAAAAACGGCAAATTTTGTAAAAAAAAATGGTAAATTTCTTCCAAAGATCTCTAAAAATCGCCAATTTTGTCACGTTTAAACACAAAAAAAAAAATTCATAAAAGGGGTGCAAAGAAAAAAAAGAAAGCTCATAGTGTGTAACGGGAGTGGAATCGCCCCTTCTTTTCTCCCACCTGCGTTGTAACCTTTGAGAAAATTTGCTGTGAATTTTATTTCTTTTTTTTTTTCCTTTTTGCTTAGGATCACCTCTGTGATTCTGTCAGATTTTTTCCAAAATTAAGGCAGTCGTTTCCGAAAATAATAAAAACCGTAACTCTAAAAATATTACATAAAATATATTGTGCGGTCGCCCTGGGCACAGAAATATAAGAGGCGCCAAATTTATACTACAAACGTCATTTTTGGGCTGTCACAAGAAAAAGTTGGGAGGGGGGGAGCGTGAAATTCTAATTATGCCCCAGGTGCAATTTTCTGTTTCCACGAAAATGCTTAAGAATCCCGTGAAGAAAATCTGTCTTTGGAACAAAAAAAAAAAAAAAAAAAAAAAAAACAATTTTGAAGCAGAAAAATTAGTTTTTAGAACAGAAAATTTCATTTCTGGCATTGATTTTTTTTTTTTTTTTTTTTTTTACCACTTTGATAAAATTAGCATTTTTTGTGATCTTTTCACGATTTTTGTGGTATTTGGCGAAATTTGCCGTTTTTTGCGAATCTTTTAACAGAATTTTCTTTTTTATTGCATTGGACGAAATGTGTGGGTTTTTTTTTTTTCATGATCTTTTGTGGAAATCTGCCGCTTTTTCGGTATTTTGTGACGAACTTAGCCATTTTTTCGCGAATCTTGTCGGAAATTAGTCGTTATTTCGCGATTTTTTGACAAAATTGTTAGGAATAACAAGATCTGTTTATTTCTCAATGCCTCTAATTATTCATTAATACACAATAGAAGATTTAAACTTTCTTAAACTTTATTTATTAAAAGAATAATATAAATATTAAAATAACTTTATTAATATAATTTATTTTCAATATAAACTTACCTTTTCTTCTCTCTTTCGTCTTTAATTTATTTCAAGAAGATTCGATAATTTATTTCCCCTTTAAACTTCGTTTCTATTTGTTTACATCCATTCACGTAGTCAAACACCAAAGTCCATTTAACGTGCATTGAAGACACGGTTCATTATCCTTTCGCCAGATGGCGATAGCTGACTCCTTGAATACATTAGCGGACGTAATCAGCTTTGACGAATCGCAATTGACCGAACGTTCTGGAGTGAGAGGGTGTGTCAGCACGTGTGCCTTTCGTGGGCGTATTTAAGGATTTCAGTTTTCTCCTCGTGGTTCTTCACCTGTCATATCTGTTCTGTCTCCCCCCCCCATGGAGTTCTCTTCTAGTTATGGCCCTGCAAGAAAGGCGCTATTTTTTGAATGAGTGACAAGAGGGGCGCTAGTTTTTAGATTAGGGGCAAGAAGGGTGCTATTTTTTAAACTAAAGGGCAGGTGGGGCGGAGCGCCCCTGTGAAACCCTCTGGGAGAAACTCTGATAAAATAAGTTAAATTAGAAATATACGTCACAGAGGCAGGGAAGGGGGGGGGGAGTGAAATTATACGCGACTTGCTGTTTCAGAAAAAAAAGAAAAATTACTTGTGCATAGTATATTTAGATAATGACAGCTAAATAACAATTTTCTTTCACATTTTACCTAGGCTTAGGACTGGCAGCATTGATGGTTAAGTAAAAAATGTCATTGCCTCCTTAGCTAGCATCTAGAAAAAAATGTTTTCTTGGACACTATAAGAAAACTGTATAATGTATAGACTCTGTTACTGTACTCAGTGGTATTGATTAATAATAAAAAAAATCAAAATTTTTGGGATTAACATTTTTGATTTAAAGAAATTTTTTTAGAAGGCTGCATTAAAAAGAAAAAAATAAATACATATTTCAAAATGGAGTACATCTTTTTAAAAAAAAAAAAATATTATCTTTTAAAAAATAAAATAAAAAAGCAACAAAATATTTTGCACTGTTCCAGAGATAGAGTACTTTAAATTTTTTATTGAAAACTAGCATACCCAGCCCGCTTCGCCGGGCTTAATTTGAAGGTTTATTTAATAATTTATGTGTATGGTACGCTTCTCTCTCAGCTCGCGACGGATCCCCCGGTGACTCTCCCCGGACCATCGGCACTCCACGTGCGTCGGGTGAGCGTCAGAACAAACTTTCAGCATATACATATGGGTGGTTGTACTTGAATGCACAGACCTGCGCGTTTTTTTCTATCTTGCTTTTATACCTCTGGACCGAGTTGGCGCATTGCCAAGATTTGCTTCCTCTGGACCGAGTTGGCGCATTGCCAAGATTTGCTTTCGCCTGTGCCTCAATTATCCTCAGAATTCCTTTTATATATATAGATTGCCAAGGTATGAAGGTAACCCTCCTGCCTGAATCGACATGGATTCAACCTATAGACAAGGGCAGCCCAGAGGGAGTCTGAGGGGACATATACCCTTCTCCCCTTCAATGTATATGTTATTGTGTGTATTAAAAATGAAAATCTGGTAATATTTGTCATATTTCAAAGGCAGAAAAAATGATTCCTAAAAGGTAATTTATTATCACATTTTTTACCATTGTATTTCTTTTACACTAAAACATATTCAAATACATATTTATTTTTATCTGATGCATACTTTGGTCAAAGTTTTTGTGAAAATCATTTCAACCCAAATTGCGACAAACCAATGAACCACGTGAATTATTGTAATGTGAACTTAGTATAGCTAGATGTTCCAACTTACGCAAAATTTTTCAATTTTCAGGGTTTCCAAGACCCATCACAGAGAACCCCTTACACTTGACGCTAAATGTTTTTTCACCATGCCTAGATTACATTAAAGTTTTAGGTGTTTACTCTAAATGAAAACTTTATTCCTTAGTTGGAGACGAGAGAATTCAATAACAAGTGACTAACGGCCAGATGTTACCGAATACCTTAGTCTATAAATAATCATTGAAAAGAAATAAGTGCACATGTTCTAACATGTGCACTTATTTCTGTTCAATGTTTATTTGAAGGCACCCATACGAAATAATGTTCAAGAAAAGATAAGACATGTGAAAATCCGTCATCTCACTTTGACCTTTTTATTAAAAAGTGTTTGGCAGGCATTTTTATGAATGAATGAGTAAACAGAGTATTTTTTGTATTATTCTTGAATTTAACATTGTAGCAAATTAAAAACTGTTGTTTGCCAGGCTCGTTATAAAAGCTAAAAAGCTGTGAATTTCCCGTTATAAAAGCAAACATATGCGAACCAGACCAGTCTGTCTGCTTTTTTTCGCATTTTTGGCCCAGGTCAAATGATACAAAAATCAATAAAATCTGGGTTGACTCGACGTCGACACAGCTCAATTTCAACAACAAATTACAGATATTATTGAATATTGATTATTTTACATTTAAAATTATTCTTAAAGGCCTTTATACACATTTCTAAGCAAAAATTGAAGCAGACAGTTTATTTCAGAATTGATTAAAATGTCATTTTTTTTTTATTATTTAATTAAATGAAAGCCTGTACCCATTGTACCCATACAGTAATTATATTGTGAGATATTGTAAATTTTGTTATTACATATCCAGCACAATTCCCCTTTCAAATAAAAACTTTAAACGACTTTTTCTCCATGTTCCAATTTTCTTCACTTTCCTGTTCTCAAAATGCTAATTTTTTTTTGTATTTGAAATAGAGATTTATTTATTTTTGCATGTTTTTTATTATGTATGTAATAAATTTGCGTATGGAATTAGACTTCAGGTTTTTTGTTACTTTTTTATTTTAAATAAAAGTATATAAAAATGTGTTAGATTTCATCATTTTACACTTTTTTTTATTGCTATTTTCTTCTCACACAATAATTAACCATCTAACCACCCAATCCTCCTACCCCGAAAATTAACACTTCTCCTTTTTCTGCCACTCAAACTGGATATACAAAAAAAAAAATTTCATATTTATTTACTTAGAACAGATGTCACAAATAAAAAATTAAAAAATTAAAAACTTTTTAATTTTTTATTTGTGACACCTGTTCTAAATAAATAAATATGAAATGTTTTTTATACGTAAATGAAAAAGGTGAAGTGATTTTGTTTTAGTTTTTAGTTTTGAAAAAACGAAAGCTAACAACAGTTTTACAGGGATGAGATTCTTCCGCGGATCCGCGGTTTTCAGCTTTTTTGTTATTTTCAAATTTTCTGATTTACCACCAAAAAAATACAGGACGCGTAATTTCATCAAAAAATCGCGAAAAAACGGCAAATTTCCTTAAAAGATCGCCAAAAAAGACTAATTTCCGGCCAATTTTCTCAAAAGATTCGCGAAAGGATGGTTAATTTCGTCACAAAATACCGAAAAAAACGGCAGATTTTGTCAAAAATCGCGATAAAACGACAATTTTCGTTCAAAAATCGCGATAAAACGGCGAATTTCTCCAAATGTTTTGCGAAAAATCACAACTTTTGTCAAAAAATCAGGATAAATCGGTAGATATCGTCAAACGATCGCAATAAACCGATTGATTTCGTCAAACGATCGCGAAAAAACGGCAGATTTCGTCAAACGATTGCGAAAAAACGGTAGATTTCGTCAAACGATCGCGAAAAAACGGCAGATTTCGTCAAAATATTCGAAAATATGGCAAATTTTTGGAAAAAAAAAAAAAGCTAAATTTTGCCAAAAGATTCCAACAAATGACAGATTTCATGAAGAGATAGTGTTAAAACTAAAAATTTCATCTAAGGGACTCTGAAAAAAAAAACTAACCCAAAAATTAATTTTCAAAATTATTTTTTTGCCATTCCAAATACAGACTTTCCTGCTTCAAAATCCATTTTTGACATCTCTAAATCTTTCTGAATGAATGTGACTTCTGAAAGGACCCACTTTTGTAAAAAAAAAAAAAAAAAAAGAGACCCAGAATTTAAGTTCTGGTCCTGGAGACCCAGGATTTTTAAAGTCCAGCGACATCACTAGACATCTTTAATGTGTAATATCCGAGAAAAAAGCAGGAGAAAGAAATTTACCTTGTGCAAGAGCAAAGCTAAAAAACAAAGAAAATTTCTATTTTCTTTTCCCTAATACTTAACCAAAAGTGCCTTACTGTTAGAAAATTTCAATAAAAAAAATATTCATGCCAATAACAGGGTTTTATTAATGTACTGTATCTTGATAAACTAAATTTTCATTAGAGTAAGTATAAATAATTTGTGCAATTCATGTTAATAATTTTCTTTTAATTTACCAAAAGCTAAATTGTATGTTATATATTAATACAATTATATTTGTTGCGATTGACATTCCTGTCATTGCTCAAAAGTCGTTCGCGCAGTTTTCAGCTTTTTTATTTTTTGGTCAATCTCATCCCTGAAGTTTTAACAATGGATATACAAAGATTTAAAAAATTTTATAAAGCACTTAAATAATAATAATAATAATTGTAATTTGACAAATTGCAATGACTTTTTGAAAAACTAAAATTTTAGACTTATAAATAAATTCTATATTTAAAATAATAATAATAAACATCATTTTTATGATGATCTGATGATCAAAACATGGTTTATGTAGTAAAATAGTCCTATATTACATACGCCATGGATTAAAAATTAATATTCCTGTACCAATCCCAATCATATACAAATTTGAAAGAAGTTTTAGTTTTACAATTTCCAGTTACTGCAAATTTTTAAACTTCTAAACATCACACATTTTCAATTTTTACACCATCGTATAGAGAGAAAAAAAAAGTTTTTTTAAATGCAATTTGTTTTTAAATTATTATTATTATTATTTTGTAGGTTTTTTTAATACTTTTTTTGTCATCATGGCAACAGGAGTATTTCATTTCTGGATATTAAGCATGAATTAATCAGAAAATGAATAAGTTGCGGAATTCAACCAATAAAAAGATTCAGATATATTTCAGATTTCCTAATTCTCTACCGAGGATAATAACTATTTTTCAAATAGTGCTCAGTGTATGTCATTCTTTTCAATATATATAATTTAAAGTGCAAACAGAGTTTAGCAACCTTTTGAAACTGCCTGAGAGAAACGTTGGAAATAAGTTTATGTGAATTATAATTTAATATTTCTTAAAAGTGCAGTCTAAATATTATTATTAATATGGTAGTATTTATTTAATAAACATGTTACTACTTTTTCATGCTCTCCAGCTAGGGGGAAAAAAAAAAAAAGCAATTTTTCACTTGCTGTTTTGTACTTGATAAACCAGTTCTAAAACTTATATTTTGTTTTTAAAAAAATCAATAATATGTACAATGCCATTTCAATATTATGTCCTTTGAATGCCATTCTTTTCTGCTAAATGTCTTTTGCATTCCTTCATTTACATGCATTCCAAATTTCATAGTTTTCTGATGAATAATTTTGACTACATAGAACTTGGAGTGGGTGAACTTAAATTATCTGCTTCTCGTGTATTGAAATATTTAGTGTTTCACTTTCAATACTAAGCCAAAGAAATATTGTTAATTTTTCACTGATGTATTATATCCATTTCTAATAAATTATATGCATAATTTAAAACAGACATTTCAATTTTTATTTTACTTAATAGAATAAAATTGCCAATCTTCAGTGTGAGTTGACTTCAGCTAGATATGAATTCCTACATTTATGCAGATTTTTCCAAGGAAAAGATGGTCATTGTGTGGATGCTGATGATGCTGTAAGTGAAAATATATAATTTATTTCTGTTATTCTTTTGTTTAGAAAGAGAGAGGATAAAATATTAACCAAATATCCAGGTTAAACCTATTAAACCCTACTAGTTATGGTATGATAGTGATGATTCAGAAGTCTATCAATGTTTAAAAAAAAAAAAAAAAAAAAAAAAAAAAAAAAAAAAAAAAAAACTATCAAGCTATACAACATAATGCTAACTTTCACTCTTCACTTAAAATACATTGTTAGTATTGCAAATATGATACAATGTTAAGTTGCAAATTTCAGTGAATATTTTTACTTTTAGGGTCATTCCATGTCAAATCAACCAAATAAATTCAATATTCAACCTGAATAATGTTACTCTTCACTCTCTCTCTACCTCCATTATCACTGCCTTATATCATCCCTATCTATGTCAGGGTTTAATCATTATTAACAATTTTGGTTTATCAATTAAAGTTTAGAATGTTTAGAAAGGAATATTAATAAAACCCTCTGAGTGATCTGTGATCATATTTACCCACTCACTTATTTTTATTAACTGATCATTATTATTTTTTACCTGTAATGAGAATTATCAAGGTGAATGCCGAAATATGGAATACTTTATATACTTTTTCAGTTAGATATTTAAATGTGCTTAAATAAAATTGTATACATTGTTTAATGAAATCTTATAAAGATAACCATCTAACATATTTTCTGAAGTAATTTTAAAAATTTACTTACTTAGGAAAATTTGTGCTATATTTTTACATACATATGATCCTTATTTGGTTTCTGTTTTTAATAAAATTGGTCCCCCAAAGTCCCCTTTTTAAGCAAAAATGGTCCTCCAAAGTCCCCTTTTTAAATAAAAATGGCCCCTTTCCCCCTTTTTGAGGACTAAAATGTGTTGGGAGCCCTGCCATTGGGAAAGATTAATTGTGAATCAAACACTTTCATTCAGTATTGAAACAGTACTTACAGTGCATGCTTACTTGCAAGTATCGGCATTGTGTTATTAATAATTGTACATATACAATACTGGCCAAAATTGTGAAAACCATTTGGTAAAAGTTTATTTTTGAGTTTTGAGGTTTCATATCTACAGGGGTGGGGAATTTTTCCATATTCTTTTTAGCCAAGGAATTTTTTCACCAGCCCGCAAAATGCAACACACACGCAGTTGAAAATAGTTATGACAAAATCGCACACGATTACAGACAAAATTACTATTAATACAATGCTCTTTCATAATTCTTTTTTCTATAATATTAGGAATTATATATAACAGAGGTAAGATTAATATTAGATAGAACTTAATGCCATATTTACACTGTAATAATTTGAAAAGTTAAAATATCTAGATTAAAAAAGTGTTTCTGATAATGTGCCTATTGTTTACAGTTTTTCAAAAACTAAAAATGCACTTGCCTTGTGAGAAAATCCACTCGCCAATGGCGAGCAAAATGATGTATTTCCCCACCCCTGCATATCTATAATATTTTTTGGAGTATTGGCATAACAAGCATTATTTACCATTGGAAAGATAATTTGTGTATATTGCAATGATTTATTTAAGTATCTGTATTCTATCAAAAATTATAGCCAAATAACTAGGGAAAAGAAGCACAATTTGCTTAATTCTATGTGAAGTAGCTTTCTTCATTTGAATGTAACCAATCAATATTAGTGTTTAGAAAGCCAATCAGGTATTATATTGTTTTGAAAATGAAGCAATCAGATTACTGTAGCACTCAGTTTTTGATATCATTCATTGGAGCTCAAAAAATGACATTTGTCAGTGTTTGGTGTAATTTCTAGCAAACTCATTGTTTTTTATTACGTTCTTTTATTCAGTGAGCTTGTAAAACGTCATATAATTATAAAAATGAGTTGATTGGTCATCCAGAAAGTGATGTAAAATAGTGCTATCCTTATATATATTATAAATGTGAAAGTGTGTCCGAAAATTGGAATGAACTTGGCCTCAAAACGGATGGATTAATGTCTTTGAATCTTTGCATATGGATATATTATAGGAGTGAAATGAACATAGGCTATTTTTTATTTATTTTATTCAAATATTTTACTTAATAATTCAAAATGTAATTATTTTTCATAGAAAATCAATAGGCATTTTTCAGATAAAATTTAACCATTTTCCTTTCCTGTTGCCAAGAAAATAAAAAAATTGGAATAATAATTTTTCAGCGGCAATGAATTTTTAATAAAAAACTTCCACGCGAAAAGCTATAATAAAATAATTTAAAAGAATGTAAATATGGCGTCATCTTTGAAATAAAAATAAAAGGTGTATTTTTTATAATATATATAACAAGGATATTTGTTTAGTTAATGGGAATTTTTGTGTAAAATATGGCGACATAAATTAAAAGTAAAAAGAATGAAAAAGAATTGTATTCTTAACAAAATGGTTCACTTATGAAAATGTGACGTCATAGTTGAAATAAAACAGGTACTTTATAGCAGTCGTTAAAAATACAAGGGGTATGAATATCAGTAGCTAATGGAGCGAGATAAATAATGACATCATATTTAAAATGAATCAGAAATATTTTTTACTTATATTAATTAATAAGTTATATGTAATGAATATTTTTATTCGAAACTCATAATTATCAATGGAAGAAATTTTTGTGGGGAAAAGGCGGAAAATAAAACTACTGATTAATATATTTTTGGCTCGATTTTTTAACACTTTCGAACAAAGTTGAAAAGCTATTATGCTTTCGGTTTGTCTGTCTGTCTGGTGGCTTTCTAACTTTCGTAAATATACTCCGATTTCCATGAAATTTTTGGACGTTTTTAACGTTTACCTAGCACGAATACCTATTGAAAATAAAGTTTCCACCATGATTAGTTTATTTACAGGGATCGTCAAAAAATTTCCTTACATTACGGCATTATGGGGAAAATCGTTTTAATTAAATTTAACGATGTTACACCCTGTGAAACATATTCAAATTTACATGATTTTACAAAATGCACTAAAATATACATTTTGTAAAGTATGTAGTGAAAAGGACACTTATTATTCATTTACAGGGTTACACAGAAGAATTCCATTGCATAAGAATAAAGGGAGGAACAGTTTCCGACATATTTTAATTATAGTAAACGATTTCATGTATAATCAAATTGATATACGTTGCTGAGGCTTAATGCGAGTTATTTCATGCACAATACGAAATGCATAGCATTTACAGGGACTCACAAAAGATTTCAAATATTATATATTCTATTCGAAGTACTGTATATGATGGATGATGACTGTTGCATGGATGAAATGCATTTTGAATTATGATATGTGCTTTTAAGTTTCGCTAAATGTATGCATATTAAATGGAGAGTATAAATGGTAATAGTATAAACAGTTAAATTTAGATATACAAGGTTACACAAAAAATCTCGGAAAGGTTACTGAATATGAGCGTAATTTACTTAAAGGTGGTTTTTAAGTAAAATATGTATTTTTATTTTGAACTGCTTTTAGTAAACTAAGAAATGTTTGTAGTATATATAAAAAATGATATACAGGGTCCCGCAAAGAACTGGATACAAGGTTGTCTTCGAATGATAATTTCTGAAAATGTAATTTAGGTAGTAATAAGAAATATTTTTGTTTGAACTAAATTTTAGAAAGATACTTTCGTGTATTAAAGGCACTACAGTGTGTTAAAGGAAAACTACAGGGCTGAACAAAATAATTCAAGAATGATTCTATCTATTAGTATTAATCGCTGAAAGGAAAATTTTAAACAGCAAACAAATTAGCAAATAGGGATAATCAGAAGTTTTTACCATAAATTCGCGATAAAAAGTTAAATACACATGCTTTTCATCATCGAAATTTTTTGCTTGATTGATCAATTATTTCTTCTTTAAATGTTATGTGAACGAAGTCACGGGTAACTGCTAGTATATTATAAATGTGAAAGTGTGTCCGAAAATTGGAATGAACTTGGCCTCAAAACGGATGGATTAATGTCTTTGAATTTTTGTATGTAGATAGATTATTGGCTTGAAATGAACATAGGCTAATTTTTATTTATTTTATTCAAATATTTTTCTTAATAATTCAAAATTTCACTATTTTTCATACAGAATAAATTGAAAAATTTTCCATAATATTTAATCATCTTTCTTTTTTCGTTGCCAAAAAATAAAAAAACCCGAATAATTATTTATCTTCTGTAATTAATTTTCAACTGAAAGTTTTTCACGTGATAAAACAAAATGAATTAAATAAATGGACCCTATTCTGTTTTTCGGTTCGAGGTTAAAAACCGCAATTTTACCAATTGTGACGTCAGAGGAATACTGTTTTTCTTCTTATATCAGGCAGACGATTATGTAAAATTTCTTTTACACTTAGAAGACTTCACAAGAATATAACTTCACACTTTACAAGAAAATAAATATTTTAGTAGTTTTTCCAGATATTAATCCGTAATCAAAATGAACTTTTTTCTTTCTTTCGGTTCGAGGCTATACAATTCAATTTTTTACCAATTGTGACGTCACAGGACTATTTTCCATTAAGAATTTTAAACTTATCAATGAAACGTCATATCTGAAACAAAGTATAAGTTTTCAAGTTTTCATTTTAATAACACAATGTAATTTAGAGTAAGTGCTAAAAAGAGACGACTGTGACGTCACATATTAAAAATAAAATAAATATGCTCTGATGTTGTAATGAAATGAGATTGAATTATGATATCAAAAGTTATTTTTTAAAGAAATTTAAGTTTATCGTCTGAGTGTGGTTAGTATAAATATTTAATTTTAAAATGAAATAAGTTTTTTAAAGATTAAGTATTAAATGATTAGAAAATGTTAATAATTTATACATATCGTAAATAACGTAATGATCAATGAAAAATACTTTTTACCATTCTTAGAAAGTAAGAAAAACTCAACTAATAATAAAAAAAATATATTTGTGTGTGTTAATTCTCAAAATTGTTCAATTCTTCAAGTATAAATAAAAATCCCTTTAAATATGTACTATCGGTCTTAAAATCTAAAGATTTAATGTAATTGTGAGAAGTCAATATCTCAATTTCGCATAATGCGCTCGAAGTGTGCTGGAAACAGGTTTGTAAATGGATATTAATTCCACTTTTTTTTTAGCTCTTAAAAAGTAAAAATATGTTGTCACTTTTAAGAATATTTTTTTACAATAAATTTCTATAAATTTTTATGGTATGCAAAACATATATATTACCAGACTTGTATAAAACCAAAAACTTTCTGCGCACGTAATATTGGGTCAAAAACTTTCTGCAAATTGATGTTAGGTGTAATTCACGTTTTTTGCACGAATCATGGTCGTAATTCGTGTTTTTTATGCGATTTATGAATGTATTTTGCGTTTTTTGAGCGATTTATGGACGTAATTCGCGTTTTTTATGCGATTCGTGAACGTAATTAGAATTTATGATGCGATTTATGGATGTAATTCGCTATTTTTATGCGATTCATGGACGTAATTTGCATTTTTTTTTTATCTTTCTTTCGACGAAATTCACGTTTTTTGAGCGATTTACGGACGTAATTTGCATTTTTTAATGCGATTTATGGACGTAATTCACGTTTTTTACGCAATTTATGAACGTAATTCGCGATCTTTACGTTATTCATGGATGTAATTTGCGTTTTTTTGAGCGATTTATGGACTGTTTTTTTGAGCGATTTATGGACTAATTCGCGTTTTTACGCGATTCATGGACGTAATTCGCGTTTTTTACGCGATTCATGGATGTAATTCTCGGTTTTTGAGCGATTTATGGACGTAATTCGCTTTTTTATACGATTTATGAACGTAATTCGCGTTTTTATGCGTTTTATGAGCGTAATTCGCGTTTTTTTACGTGTAATATGAACGTAATTCGCATTTTCTTACGTGTTTCATGAATGTAATTCGTGTTTTTTATACACGATTCATGAACGTAATTTGCCTTTTTTGAGCGATTTATAGATGTATTTTGCGTTTTTTACGCGATTCATGGACATAATTTGCGTTTTTTGAGCGATTCATGGATGTAATTCGCGTTTTTTACGTGATGCATGCACGAAATTCGTGTTTTTTACGAAACTCATGCACGAAATTCGCATTCGTTTTTTTATGCGATTCATGGATGGAATTTACGTTTTTAGCGTGGTCTTTGGACGAAATTCACGTTTTTCGCTTTGTATTTCGTCGAAATGTTGGTTTTTTTTTTTTACTCGATTCTTTGTTGAAATGCACGGTTTTTTATGCGATTCTTTGTCGAAATGCATGTTTTTTACGCAAGTATGTTGAAATTCGCGATTTTTTCGAGGTCTCGCGACATCCGCGTCAACAGTAACTAATTCGTTCATAAAATTGAGGGAATGTTTTTATTTTTTGGTTCTAAAAAAGTTACAAAAATAAAAATTGCTTCTTTCTTAAAATTTTCTGCAAACTTCATAAAATTTTCTGCGCACGACGTGCGCGCGTGCGTCTATATTATACAACTCTGTATATTACAAATTTAAAATTTTTTTGCCAAAACTAACCTTTATACTATCTTAATTTTCTTATAATAATATTCCGTACTTACTTCAAATTATTAAATTAAAATCTTGTTTCTAAATCTAATCTGTTAATCCTTATGCAGACGATATAAATTCTTAATTTGCCTTAAAAAACATTATTCCAGTATGCGTAAATTTAAAAAGATGGCTCTAAATTAAAAATATTCTTAATTAAAACTTTATTTCTTAATATTCCAAATAAAACTGATTTCTTCTATGTTTTTATCAACCCTTTTTAAGAAAGTCTTATTAAATTTATTCCAAAACCATACCTTTCAAAAAATATCATTATTTTATTTTATCTATTTATTTATTTTTCCTACGTCAACCTTTGATGTGTGCATATTAATAAATTCATTTCTTTTCTTTTTCTCTTAAAATTAATCATTTATAAAAATCGTCTGCGTAAGATATTTAAAATTCTGAGTCAATTATAAATTGGTTAAATAATATTTTTTAAAATAAATTTATCGTCTGTTTAAAATAGCCTCGTAACTGGACAAGAATTCTGTTTACATAAAAGAATGATGGTTTGGAGGTTACAGAATGTTCCAGTACTTTCTTTTTTAGTTTAGAAGGTGGAAGTCTCGAGATGAGAGAGAAGATTTCTTGGGTTGCTTCTTCGATGAGGACAGTTCGCTGAAATAATGATGGAATTTTCGCAAAAGGAGCTTTTCCTTCCTCATTATTACGAATTTAATAAATGAATTTACAGCAGCCCATGACTAATTATTGGATCTTCTACATTTATTATTTTATTTTGTTTTTTCCCTCGCTTGCCATGACTGCGTGTTTCTTTTTAACCAGTGGAAATAATTCGAGTTCTCCTTAAATCGTCACAACTAATCGAAAAGTCCGACAGGATTATTTATCTGTGCTGCCGTTTTTGGATATTTAAAGAAAATTGCGATGGAACGAAGAAAAGCATGCTATCGCCGAAGTTCGATTGAAGGACATTCTATATGGTATTTTCGGCTTGCTAATGAAATCGGCTGTGGAACGAAATGATGATAGCTTTGTGAACCGCCGATTATCGACTTCTCGTGAATGTTTTTGTGCCTAAATCGCCGTAATTTCTTACTTAATTAAAGTAAAAGAAATGCTCTTTCTAAAGAACTTCACAGCTATGCTTGGAAAGAATTAGTACTTGCTTCAAGTCTGATGTGGATTTCCTGACGCTTGATGTTGATCTGTGCGCACAAATTTTGATTGAGTATTCATGGTCATAGGAAAATTTTTGAAAATTAATTACTTCAAAGTGCTGAGTATGCGAAAGGTATTTGATGAGGAATTTAATGAAGAATGGATTTTATTGAAGATTTTTCGTGAACTGTAAGTTTATTTTATTAAATGTTTTGATTATTATTTCTATTCTATTTATGATTGATGGAAAGTATTTATTATTTATTTATTTATTTATTTATTTATTATTTTATTGATGAGAGTAATTTGAAGTTAATTTATTAATTTACTAATTTATTTATTATTTATTGTATGTTATGGATCTGATATAGTAATTTTGAAAAAATATGTAATTGATAGAAATTATTAACTTTGAAATTTATTGCGAATGATTTTACGATCAAGATTTAATAAAGAAAATAGAAGTGCTTCATTTATTCTAATTAGTAAGAATCAAAAAATTATGGAAGATCCTAAGTTCGTACCGTTTGACCCGAGTTCTGGAATGAACATTTTGTCGTGGTTAACTTATTTTGATACAACATGTGAAAAGGAGAAGAAAAATCTAGAATGGAAATTTAATTCTATTGCGCAATATCTGAAAGGGGAAGCACAAAAAATTTATATCAATGACTGTTTAAATTGTACGGATTATGAACAAATTAAGAAAATTTTGATAGAAAGATTCATTCTTCCCGAGTTTTTCTGATTTTTCAAATCTGAAATTAGATAATTTAGACAATTTAGAAACTTATTTTCGTAAAAAAGTGGAAATTGGTAGGAAATTACATCTTAGTGAAAATATACTATTACAAGGTTTAACTGATGGTTTAAAACCAGAATTCAAAAACAATATTATTATAAATCCTCCTAGTAGTACCACAGAATGGTACCGGGTTGTCAAACAATTCGTGGAAGTTTCCACCCCACTAGTTTCAAACCAAGTAATAAATCAACCATCAGCTAGACAAAATTTTCAATCTTTTCAACCAACTAGGCCCTGGATTCAGCCAGTTAGGCCCAATAATACACCTAGGAATTGGATTCCCCAAAGGCAATCTCAGTTTCAAAGACCTAGAGTTTGTCAAAATAATTATATTCAAAATTCATACCCTTCAAGACCTTGTAGGATATGCACAAATAGGGGTGTCAGTAATGCTTTTCATTGGGAAAGAGAATGTATTTTTAGGAGTGAGTTGCCATCCTCTGATACTCTTCCAAGTAGCTCACAAAATAATTCTCATAATATTTGACTATTAATTGTGTATAGATATACAAATAATTATAAATTACCATTCGTTGTAGATAGTTCTCTGTTACTCAGGTTTATTTATTTGATTATTTATCTGTGAATCTTACTTACTTACCTATTTATGAGTATTATTATCATTATTATGTGTTGGAGATTGAAATATTTTTATTCTTAAGGATTTAATTGAGGAGTATGATGTTCTTAAGATATTTACTGTTACTTATTAAGACTATTATGATATTTCTATGCACGATTAAAGGCAAGTTTGTAATAATAAGGTATAACTATGATATTTACAATTTCTATTTTTATTAGATAAAATTTCTGGTTAAAGTTAGCAGCTAAATATAGTTATAATTTTCACGATAATTTTGATTCAGATTTTTAAAATGGAGGGTAATGGTTTTGTGTGAGGCAGTTAAAATGCATACACCTCCAGTAGACAAAGCCCTCAAAATTGCGAAAGCGCGAACTCATGAATTTCACCTTAAAAAGTAAAAGGCTCTATGATCGAAATTTTGTTGAATGCCCATTAAAAATATAAGACTCTGTAATTTATGAAGAATTTAAATACCCTAACACTCGAAAATTAGAATCTACTTTCTCTGGACCACATAAAATTATAAATAAACTTTCTGATGTAACTTATGAAATAGATAAATTTAATTATGAGACAGGACAGAATTCCGTTATTGTGCATGTTTCTAAATTAAGACCCTATTTTTCACCCGAAGATTTTAAACTGTTTCATGAGCAACCCAAAAAACAAACAAAACCTCAGATACAATCACAATCACTAGATCAAACTAAAGTCAAGACAATAGATTAAATTTTAATTCTTAGTCTTTAAATATTTTATCACCATAATTTTCAACATCAGCAGGTATGTTCTTGGAGGCCTACAAGAATATTACTTGTTTTTGGGAGTTTTTGGGGTTAAATTGGGCTCCTTATGCAGGCATAAGGTGAACACTTTGATTGTAAAAGCTTTCAAATTGATGTTGATAAATTAAATTTAAGGGTGTTTAAGTCTAACTATATTTACTCATGTATTTGACCTTAATATTATTCTATTTATTCAGCAGATATTTATGTTATAACAGTTATAAAATCTAATGATTCTACTCAAACCTATAACATAATATGTGATTTTCAGTGATTGTGAAAACTACAGCTATTAAAAGTTTTTCAAAAAAGCACACTATTTTTATTTCCATTTCTCAATTAAGAATGACACCTTTTATTCCTATTTGTATTCTATTATTGAAGTTTATAAACCATGTGTAGATAAAACATTATTCTACATTTGACATTTGAGAACTTATAACCAAATTTGACAATTTTGTAAAAGAGTATCAGAGAGGAATTATTGTAAGGAAATACTGGTTGAGAGTCCATTTTCTAAATAGTTAGATTTAATTTTATTTGGATTTTGGAATTATTATGACTTTTTTTATTTATACTTTCGGCTAGCAAAAAATACTTTCTTATGCTATTAGAAGATAAGAAAATTATTTAGTTGCTATGTAATTATTTTTATCCTCAACCAGTTTTTTCCCTATCAATAATAAACAAATAGTGATATTTTCTTTTGATTATACTCTTGTTTTACTATTATTATTATTATTATGATTTCTATAATGAAGTTTAGTATTAATTATACTCTTATTGAAAAATATTAGGATATGGAGTCTTATTATATTATTACTTATTATTGTTGTTATTGTCATTATTTAAATTTTTCTATATTATTTATTATTGATATTGAGAGTGATGCTATTTATTATTGAAAAATTGATATATTACTGGAAGATGTTGGATCCAACATAACATTAAAACCAAAGATTAAACTAGGTTTAAAGATCTTTAATTAAAGAGACTATATCTAGCGAACTACAATGAAGAATTGCATTTTTAAAACTATTTGAGACTTTTCATTTGAAGGACTGTATGTAGTCAACTAAGTTTGAGAAGAATGTTTTAGGTAGCCTTTAAAGACTTTATTTCCTACAAGGACTGTATTCAGTGAACATTGGAAAAGACTCTTTTATATATATTGAAAGACTTGTTTCATTTAAAGGACTTATTTAAAATAAACTATGCATTAAGTCATTGTAATTATTTAAACTTCCATGAGAATGAATTTTTATTGTTTTTATTATATTTTTATCTCTTGCTTATTAATATTCATAACTTATTTACTGTTATTATATGTATTATCTCCTCTGCACTTACAAATGGTAAGTGATGTTGTAACATTATTGTATTTCTTTCAGGGAAATGCTCCTACCTAAATTTAATTCAGAATTATTTTCTCTTAACTATTTTATTTTAATTGCTAATATTTTTTATATTGCGTTAATTTTCTTTTCTTCCATCTCTTGGCTTCCTGAGTTTGACAGTTTTATTCCAAAATTTAACTTTTCTAAATTATTATATTTCTGTTGTCTGAACTTGTAGTTTTATTTAACTATCAATTTCATACAAAGTCTTGGGGAGGAGGGATAATATTACAAATTTAAAATTTTTTCGCCAAAACTAACCTTTATACTATCTTAATTTTCTTATAATAATATTCCGTACTTACTTCAAATTATTAAATTAAAATCTTGTTTCTAAATCTAATCTGTTAATCCTTATGCAGACGATATAAATTCTTAATTTGCCTTAAAAAACATTATTCCAGTATGCGTAAATTTAAAAAGATGGCTCTAAATTAAAAATATTCTTAATTAAAACTTTATTTCTTAATATTCCAAATAAAACTGATTTCTTCTATGTTTTTATCAACCCTTTTTAAGAAAGTCTTATTAAATTTATTCTAAAACCATACCTTTCAAAAAATATCATTATTTTATTTTATTTATTTATTTTTCCTACATCAACCTTTGATGTGTGCATATTAATAAATTCATTTCTTTTCTTTTTCTCTTAAAATTAATCATTTATAAAAATCGTCTGCGTAAGATATTTAAAATTCTGAGTCAATTATAAATTGGTTAAATAATATTTTTTAAAATAAATTTATCGTCTGTTTAAAATAGCCTCGTAACTGGACAAGAATTCTGTTTACATAAAAGAATGATGGTTTGGAGGTTACAGAATGTTCCAGTACTTTCTTTTTTAGTTTAGAAGGTGGAAGTCTCGAGATGAGAGAGAATATTTCTTGGGTTGCTTCTTCGATGAGGACAGCTCGCTGAAATAATAATGGAATTTTCACAAAAGGAGCTTTTCCTTCCTCATTATTACGAATTTAATAAATGAATTTACAGCAGCCCATGACTAATTATTGGATCTTCTACATTTATTATTTTATTTTGTTTTTTCCCTCGCTTGCCATGACTGCGTGTTTCTTTTTAACCAGTGGAAATAATTCGAGTTCTCCTTAAATCGTCACATATATGTACAAATTATACAAAAATGCCACCTAAAACACAGTTTTGAAGTAGATTTTTCCTAACACTGTTTTTTTTTTTTTCGTTTTACGGAAACTACCTCCATTTTGACACTTTCTAACATGGTCTAAAAGTGTTTACGACTTCAGCCTGTCTGTATACCGGATGCATATTTCAGATGTGTATATTGCTGGGACGATTACTGTTTCTAAACCAATAGGAGACCGTCATTATCACAGTCAAGTTCACGCCCACACAGTTTGATTGACAGGAACTCGTGGACAATTGATCGTGTGTGTTTATTATTTATTTGTACTCGGATTGTTTGAATTTGTCCTCGGTAATTAAAAATTAAAGGTACGAAAGAATTTTTTTTTTTTTTTCAAAATGACTGAATTTTATTTACTTCAATTAGAAATTATACTTCCTCTGATCCTGAAATAAATAAATAAATAAATAAATAAAAATTAAAGTAAGAATTTTGCTTATACGGATATTTTCGCAGAATACTTTTTTTCCCTTTTGTTTAATATATATATAAATCATTTTGGAACGATATTTAGAATATTAAAAGGGTTTAAAATATTTTTTTTAAATGTCTTATTTATTAATAAAAGACAGCCTCCAATAATTAAAAAAAAAAAAATCACCAATGGACTCTCGGCCCGCGATGGACTCGAACCCATATCCTCCGGTTTCAAGCTCGACGCTCTAACCATTCAGCCAGTCAGCTCACTTTCATCCGCAACAGATTATCGTTATAATTAGCACCGTCATTTGTCCACGAGTTCCTGTCAATAAAACTGTGTGGCCGTGTACTTGACCGTGATAATGACGCTCTCCTATTGGTTTAGAAACAGTAATCGTCCCAGCAATATACACATCTGAAATATACATACCGGATGCCGAGTGCCTGGGGTCTGCCGTCTGTTTGTCCGTGTTTCAACTTGAGTAAATATAGTAGGATTCATACGAAAATAACTTACGTTATTGAGTTTTGCCATAGCATGTGCGGCATTGAAAATGCGCCAGGTAGCAATTATAGCTGAATCACAGGAGCACTCATAAGGAGACTTTACATTATGGTTTAAGGAGGAAAAATCATTTCTGGTGTATTTTGATAATGTTACATAATTTTAAATGTAATGAAATTTACATGCATTTTTAAGGTTCACAAGAACATGGTTACCATTGAATATGTTAAGTGTAGTACTTATAGTGTGCATACAGGGAGCTCAAAAGTATTTCAATATATAATGGTCTGTGAAGAAAAACCATTTGCAGCGCATTTTAATAATGTTATTTTATTAAGGTTATTTTAATAATATTGAAATTGATATCAGTTTCTGAAATGCACTAAAACAGGATTTCTATAGAAAATGGGGTGAAAAGATTTAACATTCATTTATTTACAAGATCACAGAAAAATGTTCGGTAATATAATAGTCCACGGGAAAAAATATTCTCAGCGTATTTTATTTGCGTTGCACTATTTCAAACATGATGAAATTAATATACTGAGATTAATCAATACAATGATACATACTGAAATTTACTACAATATGCTTGCAGTTAAGTATGATTTGCATCACATTTGTTGTTCATTTACACAGACGCATAAAAGATTTTGGACCTGTGTCCAGATCTCAGATATTGTATCCAAAGTATGGTCTATTAGAAAAGAAAGCTGAAGAGATTTTACAATTATCGTATGTATTTTAAGGAAAACTAATGCATCCTGAAGTTCAGCTACATTTAGTATAATAAGAGATGTTTGTAGAATTTGAATAAATCATGTATCGGACTATACAATAAACTGGATATATGGTCACCTGTGCAATAGCGATTTCCGGAAATATGAATGCAATAATTTTAATCGGGTTTTTTGCTTGAATAATTTAAGCTAAATATGCGGTCGTATAAATATTTGCACGTAGTATACAAGACTGTAAAAAAGAATTCAAGTAAGTTTCTGTCTATTATTAGAAATTGCTAAAGGTGAATTTTAATCTTCGTTACACTTTTTCTAACTAAGCAAAATTTTAACATTGTATTTAGAATATTTACAAACACATAGATCATATACACAGCTGAAGAAAAGAATGGGCCGGCAAAGTTATGTATTTTGGAAATGTTGGATTTTTTTTTTTTATTACCTAGGTTTAACATATGATTTTTCTTTCTTTGATATGGAATTCTGAAATACACTACAACATGATTTGTGTACAAATGGGGTGCGTTACAGTTGTTCTACAGTATAAGTGGTTGCAATTTCATTTTCGCGATTGCTCATATTATCTAACACATTTCCATTTTATTTGACCGAGTTCTTTAAGTCCCCCATAAAAAAAACTACTGCATAGCCTCCTATAAGATATGTGTTATATATATTTTAAATTATTATTAATGAAACTTTTTGTTTAACTAAAGCATTTATCTTTTTTTTAATGCTACGTGAACGACGTCACGGGTAACAGCTAGTTACATGATAAAGACTACAAATATGGAGAAAGTACAAGGGAAATGGGTGGAAACATAACCAAAGATGGCTTTTCTAAATTTTTTAAAATATATAAAGAGACTCAATTGCTACAAAATAAAACTGGTAAAGGCAGGAAAAGATTTACACAAAATCAACTGATGATAAGAGAATTGAAAGACTAAGCTTATGTGATAGAAGAAAATCACCTAGGAATATACAAGAAGAAATGACGTAATGTAATGTAAAAATTAGTGAAAAGTGTGTTCGATGCAGATTGAAAAAATTTGGTCTGAATGCCAGAATTCTATGAATCATTCTTAACTCTTAAATAAAAATTGAAAAGGTTAAACTGGGCTAAAATCTATGTTAATTGGAAAAGGGAACAATGGGATAGTGTTATTTGGACTTAGTGAAACCAATATCTCTCTGTTTGGTAGTGATGGCCTAAAATACATACGACGAAGAATTGGTGAGGACATGCGTCCTGACTGCATTATACCTACAGTGAAACACCCAGTCAGTACCACGATATGGAGTTACATGGCATCAAGGCAGAATTTGTGTGATAAATTGAAATATAAATGCCCAAAAACATATATAAGAAATATTTAAACCAAAATTGAAACATTTTATACATGATCTTTTCCAAGAAGAACTAAGCATTTATATTTCAACAGGATTCAGCTCCATGTTATGTGACTACTGCGTGCAAAAAAGTGATTTCAGTGTAATCATATTCCTCTATTTGAATGGCCTGAAAACAGCCCAGATCTGAATCCAATCGAAAATGTTTGGCATTGACTAAAGAAACTTGTGAGTGAGAAACAACCCAATAATAAAAAATAATTAATAGAAGCAATAATTGAATTTTGGTTTCACATTATAACAGCTGGTGAAATTAAAAATTTAGTTCATTCCATGGGTAGCCATTGTAGGTGGTAATTGAAGCTAAAATTTACCCAGCTAAATGTGAACTGACATTGTCAAACTGTTTGCATTTCCTTTTTTTTTCTTTTTTTTTTTTTTTTTTTTTTTTAACTGACGTTATTTAAAAATTATCTTCATAAAAGTTATTCCATTAATATTTTGATTAAATTATCTTTCCAGTGACATATAATTTTATGATATTACTTTAAAAAAGTTGTGAATCCTCAACCATTGAAAATAGATTTTTTCCAAAAAGTTTCCTCAATTTTGGCCACTACTGTAGGTCAATTGCCATTTACTGGCTAAAATGTTCAAACCAGACGTCAACCACAAAAAAATAAGCTATGGTACAATGATAATTAAATGATATAACAATGCAGGATAGTTAAAAAAAGAAAAAATGACTTAGTGAATTTAATAAAGTTGTTATTGGAAAAAATTATTAGTGTCTTTAGATTAAGTGACAAAGACTAAAAAGTCTCTATTAGTCTAACCATGCCCTTTCTCCCTTTTGTCACTTATGGAGAAAAAAACAAATTAAATGAAACCAAATAGAAAAGAATTGCAATATGACAATATCAATGTTTTGGACATATTGGCAGAATCAGAGCTGATATTTGAAAAAAAAATCTATATCTGACTAACTACAAATAACTCAGCCCTACTGATTAGATTACATGTTAAATCTTGAAAAATACTTCTTTGGGTTATTTAAACCCTGAGGAATGAGCTAAACATAAAGTCAAAACAATACCCCACCAGAAAGTTTAACAAGGTTGGAACTAAAGCAGAAAAGGGTAAAAATATGTGAGCAGGATTAGAAAAGTTGTATATCAATACGAAAAACATTGTTTTAAATTATGTAAAAATGTTTGTCACATAAAAATTTAACTCGCTATAGTACTTTATCCTCAGAGAAGAAAGAAAGAAAGAGAAAAAAAAAACGAAACAAAAAGTGTTAAACTCCTACTTGCAGTTTTTCAAATTTGTCATTTTGTTTATTTTACTGCTTTTATTGTCAACTTAATACTGTAATTTGATTTTCATATTGAAATTGCTTGTTATGTATATTATTTAGCAATAAAGTTAATATTTTAATGGTAATATTTCATTTTTGTTATTCTTCCTCTTTCTTTAGCCTTCACTAACTGATTCTGCCTGTAGTGGCGAACAACATGCAGATAGTAGAGGATCAGAAAGCAGTTGGGATTTTGTATGGTCTGCTGAACATCCAACTACAAGTGCAGTTGCCTGAAAACGCAAGCAGTGCTCTTTTATCATGTATATACAATAGTTAATTTTTTCATTTTCTGTTGATCTAAATCTTATTTATTAGTGTTCTTTGATTACTAGTTAAATGCATATTAACAATTTATTGATAGTTTTTAACACATTTTTAAATGGCAGTGTTACCAATTTAGCTCTTTTTTATTAGTATTATAAATATATTTACCAAAATTTTTTAGCAGGAAGTTTCACTTATTTAATGACATACAATTATATAAAATAATGATTGCTACAAATTATGGTGAAGTATTCTTTTGAATAAACAAACATTCTAAATTAGTGACAAATGTATTCATCATCAGTCAGCCAAGTTTTAATAACACATATTTTTTTTAACCATAAAATGATCTAAATTTGTTGTAAATTTTAAAATCCTATGAAGGTGTTAGTATACAAGAAGATTCTATGAGACATTTGTTAATTTTACATTAATGTCTGGCAATGTTATATTAGGTGGATATTTTACAGAAATGTGACCTAAATTTCTTTTCATACAAGATTACTGTGGACCTTATAAAATGCCTTTGAAATTAAGGATGCATTGAATAGGGATTTTGGCAGAATATCTAATATTTAACATGTATGTAATTTATAACTGAATACACACACACACACACATATATATATATATATAATAACCCAAGATTCTGAAATTTTAATTTAAAATAATTTTACATCATATGTAACACAAATATTTGCATTTCAATGAACAAGACCTTTTTACAATTAAATTTTATATATTTATGTTTTGAGTTATTGGTTAAGAAGATTGTCTTTTAATCTTCTGGCGGGCGCGCCATTGTAAAAAATACAACATTCACTTTCCTTTTTCTTTAAAACAAAATTAACGCCTCCTTAATATGTTATAACAAAATAAATCTAAGTGTATTGTGGAATACTTTCATAAATTGAGTAGAGAAAACTTATGTGACATTTGTATGTTAAATTATTTGTAAAATTAAAACGGCAATAATTGAATGTTTTTCTCCTGTTGTACAATTTACAACGCTGCCTGCTCATGTGATAAAAATTTGTGTGCCCGGCAAAAGGTTAAATCTTTTAATTAAAAAAAACTTAAAATTACATTCTAAATGTAGAAATATTTTAACGAAATTGATGAAAAATAATTTAGTCATATTTTCCTTTTTTAATTTAGTCAGAATGTTTTTAGTATAAAAATGCAAAGTTTCTCACTTCAAGCTTAACCTAAATTTTTGTTCATCTTTAACACTGCATAACATATTTTAGTAATGCTTTCATGATGTTAACTTTGCTCTGTATGAAATAAAATATTGTTGGAAGTAACTCAATTTTGATCGGTGACACAATATATGTACAGCAAACTATTTACCGTATATCCCGGCGTATAACACACACTTTTAACTCTGAAAAATCACTTCATTTTTCCGTGTGCGTGTTATATGCCGAATATAAAATGGTTCAAGTAAAATCATAAGAATAAAACATTCCAAATTTTTAGAATTATATAAATACATTTATATATTTACAAAAGCAATCACACTTACAGTATATTTTCTCTAAAAAACTTAATCTTATTTATCAGATCACATGAAAAGTTCATTGTAGCCGTCCTCATTTATACTTTTGGGAATGTCATCTTCTTCCCCCCTCTCATTTTCATGTATTTTTTTACCAGTGTCGTTTTCATTTAGCCTTAAATAGTCATCCTCGGTACCGTCAAGTGCATTGGAAATTCCACATTTTTAAAATGATTTGAAAGTTATTTCCGGTTTCATTTCATCCCAAGATGTTATAATCCATTCACAGATTTGAGATAAACTCGCATGCAGCATATTTCCTCCTTTTGTAAAGGATTTTTCTCCTAGCATCCACGTGTTCCATTGCCGCATTAAACTTTCTTTGAAAGGTTTGTTTCTAGTGGTTAAACTAACGAAATCAATCCACTTGGAATTACTGCCAAATATGTATTGGATTCTTTTTTTTTTCATTTTATTTTTAATTTCGGCTGTTCGATGGTGTCTAAACGACTGGTTTTACACATCGCAAAGAAAGCATGCATTTATCTAATATGGTACAAAAGGTTTTTTTTTTTTTTTTTTTTTTTTTTTTTTTTGTGGGAAAAAATTGATACGTATTATATGCCAGTATATGCTTGAAATAAAATTATGTACTCTCAAACTACTGGTATGTGTTATACCCCAGGGCGTGTTATACGTCGGGATATACGGTATATGTTTTAAACAAAATGTTAGCAATGATGTTCTTAAGGTATTGCGTACAAGGAGTAAAAATGAAGGCAACATAAGAGCTGGATAACTGAAGAAATTTTTTAAGAAATTCAAGAAAAGAAGTATTTTTAAATTTTAGTCGGATAAAAAGATGATGTTGGTTTAGAAATATTAAAAGAAATTGGATACTGCAAAAATGTAGATTTGAAAAGAGTTTGTGCTAACATAAATTGCCATTAAGGATATAAAAAATCCTCAGAAGCTTTTAACAGTAATAATAACTGGTACTCATCATAAAACCGAACTTGGTACGATTAAGATTAGCATATTGGGGTTATATTGAGAAACACCTCAGGCAAAACAGGGTTGAATTTAAAGATTCATATTTGTTTAAACTCCTGAATGTTTTACTTCAAAACATAACTGCAGAAATTGAATAAGCATTCATGAGGGGGAAATGATAGATCAACTAGATCTGGTGAAGTAAAGCTTGAATTACTATAATATGATGGTAACAGCATTGTAAGGATTGTACTGAATAAATAAACAACAGGATTTTGTCAGGAGATCCAATACCACAACATCTAAAGTAATTATGCTTAATACCTATTTTTAAGAAAAAAGACAAACTCTGCAGCAACTACAAAGAAATGTGTTTTAAGTTTAATAGTAAAAATACGAGGAAGAATTTCAAGAAATAAACTGGAAGGTGAATATGAAAGAATTGAAAAAAACAAGTGACTTTTCAGCAGGTAGATCTTGCATCAACCACATTTTTGCTCTAAGGCAAGTTCTGGAAAAACCAAGAGACGGGAAAAGAACAGCAAACTTTTATTTGTAGATCCTAAAAATTATTGTAACAGCATACTAAAAAGTTTGCTTTGGAAAGTATTTAATATAACTAATATAAATGAAAAACTGATCAATATCATTGAAGCAATTTATTACAGAAAGAGCTGTAAAGTTGGAAATAAATTGTCTGATCCTTAAATCATTAATAAAGAAACCCTACTACAAAGTTGTTGTATATTTCACTAACTTTATTTAAAATATATATTGGTTTCTATCTCAGAGAATGGGCAAAAAAATATAAAATGGTCTTAAACTGAATAACAAATGCTCATAATACTTGTAATTTAGTTTATTGTATGTTATTAGCTAAAATTTTAGCCCAAGTTTCTTTTGAAAGAATTCTTCAGCAAAAGAAAGATTAGTCTTTTGTGGTTATTTATGACTTGAGTCACTTTTGGATATCTTCAGTAAAAACTAAAGTATAACTAAATATGCTCAGAAAGCTGATCTTGCATTAATCAGAACAACTGATAATCTGAAGGGACAAAGTCTGTGGAATAAGGTGAGTGAAAGGAACACATCCCATCTGAGCATCTCTAGTTTTTCCTTCACCATTCTTGAAATGTAGAACCAAGCGTGTCATGCTGAACAGTCATTTTTGTCATGTCTTCTGGCATATTCTGATCATTTCATGCTTCAGCTGAAAGTTATTGCTAATAAACAGTAAAAGTTTTGCTAGGTTTGAGTAGTTGTGAATAGACCAATCCCTTCTAATCTTACCAAATGCAGAATATCACCTTCAAATGATAGATATTCGACTTTCCTGTTGATGTGGATATTAAGCTAGGTTTGCTTTGTGATTTCTGCAATTAGGATTATCTTAATGTATCCATTTTTCATCCACAACAATGATATGATGATAAAAATGATAAAAGAATGATAAAAAAAAAAAAACTTTTGTTGAAGCAGCAATTCTCATATGCAAAGATGCCTTTTGATATCTCTTAACTTCAATTCATATGGCACCTAATTCCCTTGCTTTTGAACCACTCCTGTTGATTTCTGTCAAGTTTTTAAGTGTTTGACATTGATCTAAATCTGTATCTGCAATCTTTTTTGGTCGACCAGAACGTTCCTTGTTCAAAACAAAATCACCATCTTTGAATTATATAAATCAGTATTCACACATTGAAATCGATGTAACATAATCTAATCCTCATAAACTTTGATCAACAAGCAAGGATTTCCAGCTGCCTATTTCTTCAGGTGGGAAAAAAAAAAAAATGTAAATAAAAATATAAAATTTGACCTTTTCAATGCACAAAACACATCTGTTTACCCCAGGAGCAGAATATGTGCAACGCTGCGACGGATGTCGAAGACTCTTGGGATTGTCTGCAGACTATTTTTCAACTGTTAAAAATTTAGCAAAAATTAAAAAATTTCGGTTCTAAATCCAAAAATTAGGACAAAAAATGTATCGAGAATTTCGACAAATATTCTTCGAAAAGAAATCAATTTTGTCATAGATCGCAAAAAAAAAAAAAAAAAAAAAAAAAAAAAATGTGAATTTCGTCCAAAAATTGTGAAAAAACGGTAAATTTTGCCAAAAAATCTCGAAAAAAAAAAAATGGCAAATTTCTTCAAAAGATTGCAAAAAAAAAAAAACCAGCAAGTTTCTTCAAAACATTGCAATAAAACTGCAAATTTCTTCTAAAAATCACTAAAAAATGGCAATTTTCGTCAAAAAAAAAAAATCACGAAAAAAATGGCAAATTTCTTTAAAAGGTCGCAAAAAAAGGGCAGCTTTCTTCAAAAGATTGCGACAAAATAGCAGTTTTCGTCAAAAGATCACAAAAAAAAAAAAAAAGACAGCTTTCATCAAAAGATACAATAAATCATGATATTTTGTCAAAGATCGCGAAAAAAACCGGCAAATTTATTCAAAATATCACTAATAAAACAGCAATTTTCATCAAAAGATCTGAAAAAAATCAAATTGCCTCAAAAAAACATGAAAAAAATGCAAATTTTGTCAAAAGGTCGCAAAAAATGACATCTCGTCAAAAAATCGTGAAAAATCCACAAATTTTGTCAATGGGGAGCTCTCCCCCTCTATTGGACAATGTATGAGGTGTTAAAAATTCTGAGAACAAAGGCAACTTCTTTTTAAAAGTATACTTTTCTTTTATGTCTATCACAAATACTTGGGAGGTTTGAGTGCATGTAATCTAATGTGAGGGATTGGTCTGCAGACTGCAGAAATAAATTCTGCTGCTGGGCTGTTTACGTTTCAACTAAATGAAATGTACTGATTCTCAAAGTTTAATGACATTGCTCTCATGTATCATTGGCTGTCATAATGACTGACACTTGCTGTTGCTACTTATGTCATCTGTTGTCAGTCATCAAGGCTGAAAAAAATTTGAATACCTGAAATCATTAAAATCAAACAGGATGATGTACAGATGATTATGTATAATAAGTTTAGCTGGTATTGGCATGTTCACAGAATAAAAGAAGAGCTCTCTTCAAAAATCATTTTAGAATGAAACCTGAAAAAAAGACAAAGGACGAACAGGACAAGAATGACTTGGAAAAATTCTATTGAAGAGTCATTGAAGGCATATATTAAGTGGTATTATTGTCCTGGATAGAGAAAATAAAAAAGAACTTTTGAATACTTTTATAGGTCAAAGAAATCCACTGCCTAATGGAAATTCATATGTATGTTGATAACCTTAAATAACAAATTTATAATTTCCTACTGAATTATAAGAAATTTATAAATGCTTATTTAATAATTATAATAAAAATCTTTTTTAAAGGTCTTTTAACTGTAATAAAATTATTACATTGTAATTGATACTTTTTTAAATGTCACACATTTTAGTGTCATACTTGTTTTGTTTGAAATAAATTCATAAGTTTTTGCCTGTATTGTAATTACTGAAGGAGTGAGACATGATTTTATTTCAAGCCAAGTTGGAACTGCATTTTAGTGGATGTGATAGACAAAATTATTCTTTCTTACAAGTATGCTGTTGAAAACTGAATCAAAATTTCCATTTTTCACACAGAAGTTAACACTTTTTAATGGTGAACCAATGGATTTTGATATGCATGATTGGAAATTAGTTTTAAGACTAGCATAGGATGATTGATCGATAATGCTTTCCTTTTTATTCAAGTTTAATTTTCTATTTTTAGTATATGTTTCAATAGTGATATACACATATTGCCATACTTGACATATTTTTTTGGATAGTAATGACAAAATTTTCTCTGAAGAATCATGAATGTTCACAATCTTTTTTTGCTTAGCAGAAATCATCTTCCTTTGACATATTTCCTGATGTTCCTAGTGATAGCCATTTTCTACAAGATAGTGACAACATACACAAGACGCATGCTCAGATTGAAAGATTTTGTAGTCAGTGAGCCACTATTTGAGTGATTTCTGGTCTAAAAGTACAATTTGCTCCTGGAGTTCTGCACTGTTTGTTCTCTCCTCTCCTATTACCATCATTATCAGGGCTACAAAAATCCTACCAATAAGGAAGATGTCTCGCCTGATTTCATAGTGTTTATGTATATTTAAGGTTACTATCCTGTGACCAAGCAACACATCAGTTGTTACCTAGCTCTTTAATAAAAAAGTGAATTACAGTAGAGCCCCGATTATCCGCGAGCGGATTATCCGAGGTGCGAATTATCCGCGACGATTTTTTTTTTTTTTTTTTTACAATTTAACTAAATGAATCATTAGTATAATAAATGCTCAATGATCAAGAAATATATTTTTTAATTAAAATGATTTTTTAACTTATTTTTTCAAAAAAAATCTTTGTATTTCATTCAAACATTAAAAAAATAAATAAATATTAAAACATATAAATATAAAAATTTGCATTATTTTTTTCAAATGCTTCATCACCTGGATTATATCTCATGAGTTACCGCATTGGAGGCAAAATACATACCATATAGCTTTCACTCTGAGGTAGCTTAGAACAAAATTTGAAACAAACCGCAATTCTTTCAACACGCCTCCACTGCTACGCATCACCCTAATTAAAAAGTAGACTTTCCCACTTTTCGTTCCTCCGTAGGGGCGCTAATTTTTCTCTCGGCTTGCCAGCGGCCTCAGTTGTCAGTAAGCGTGCTTAGTGATTAGACGTGTTTTATGTTCAGTGCTTAAGTTTAAATTTTCGTTAGCTCCTGAAATTACGACTGAAGTACGGCTTTATAAATAATGGCTGAAAAGCGAAAAAAGGTTGTGTTAACGATTGCACAAAAACTTGAAATGATTTCCAAAATAGAAAATGGCGCTTCAAGAAAGCAGATGTGTTTGGATTACGGAATCGGGGAAACAACCATGCGAGACGTTTTAAAACAAAAAGACAAACTGTTGGCCTTTGCATCAGTGTCTGAAAGTGCTTCTGGGATGAAAAAACGAAAAACAATGATGAAATCCACCTATCATGAACTTGACTCGGCATTAGCGGAATGGTTAGCTCAGGTGCGAAGTGAAGGCATCCCTGTGTCTGGTCCTACCATTGCAACTAAAGCAAAAATCTTTTTTGATTTGTTAGGCATGGAAGGAAATTTTGATGCGTCATCCGGTTGGTTACATCTCGTTTTAAAACACGTCATGGAATTAGAGAGATTGATCTACACGGAGAGAAGCTGAGTGGTGATCAACAAACAGCTGATGATTTTCAATGTGATTTTGAAGAGTTTATATTATCTGAGGATTTATCATATGAACACATATATAACGCTGATAAATCAAGACTTTTTTGGAAGTGTCTTCCCACTCGTACTTTAGCATTTGAAAGTGAACATCACGCATCAGGTCACAAAAGTAGCAAGGAAAGGATTACAATAATGTCATGCAGCAATGCTGCGGGAAGTCACAAACTTAAGCTTCTTGTAATCGGTAAATCTAATAAACCAAGGTCTTTCAAGGGTTCAAGAGCAGAAAACTTACCAGTTGATTATTTCAACCAAAATAAGGGTTGGATGAACCAGCAGATTTTTCAAAAATGGTTTGAAGAGATTTTTGTGCCTCAAGTACGTAAACATCTTGACTCAAAAAATTTGCCAAATAAGGCTGTTTTGTTAATTGACAATGCGCCTTCACACCCAGTTGCTAATGTCCTTAAATCTTCTGACGGGCAAATCTTCGCAAAGTTTTTGCCTCCAAATGTTACTGCACTCGTTCAACCTATGGACCAGGGAGTCATTGCAACCATGAAGAGAATATACAGGACAAAATTGTTACTCTCAAAAATCGAGGAACGCTGCGATCTCAAAGAATATTGGAAGAATTATACAATATTGGATAGCATATATGATATTGCATCTGCATGGGATTACATAAAATCCTCAACCCTTGTTAAATCATGGAGAAAAATCCTTCCGAGTATCGAAACAAATATCAACCAAAACATTTGTGAAGAAGAGAATGAAGTAATGCAGACCACTACACTTGTTGACCTAGTGACATCCGTTCCGGGAGGTGAGAACGTCGACAAAGAAAACATAGAAGAGTGGCTGGAATGCGACGCAAATGAGCCCGGATTTGAACGACTGACTGACATAGAGATAACGAAGAAAGTAATGGGAGTGAACGAGGACGAAGAAGAACAAAGTGAAAGTGAAGAAAACAATGCACCTGTGCAGATGACACATAAAACTGCCTTGGAGCACGTGCTTCAATATTTAGAGGAACAAGACGACGAGGCACAGCTGGCAGAAAAACTCATGTTATAGAAAATACAATTTAGAATAAAGAAAAGGTGTTTTCAAAGCAAGAAGCGAACACAAGTGACTGATTATTTTAGAAAGATGTAACTCAACAATTTTTGTACGGTATGTTGCATATAATTTTTTTTTTTGTATACTTTTCTTTATTTTAGTGATTTAGATGCAGAGCGAATGTTTTTGCAGTACTGTACACATGTATGTACAATAAAAGACAGTTTTATGTTGAAAATTTTATATTTCGTGTTTGCACTCTATTTTTCGGTTTATCCGCGATTTTTGTTATCCGCGCTGCCCTTGCCACCCAATTGCGCGGATAATCGAGGTTGTACTGTATTTTATCAGTTTATTATATCAGAGCAATTAATCAGTCTGTTCATTGTTACACAGTTGTATTTTGCATCAATTAATCAGTCTATTCATTGTTACACAGTTGTATTTTGCATCAATTAATCAGTCTATTCATTGTTACACAGTTGTATTTTGCATTTCACATAAGGCCATCCTATTTTGAAATCCTTTTATAAATTAATAATAGATAATTTTGTTATATTTTTTTTTTTTTTTTTTTAGCTTGCATTGGCTATTTTTAGTTTACTTCCCTTCAGAAATACTAAATTTAATAATATTTAGTCTAAATTTATTTAGAAAACTTCATTAATCTTATCTTCTACACATAACTTTCAATTAAAAAAAAACAAAGCTCTTTTTAATTTTAATAATTAGAAGGGTCAGTCATTCTAGTTTATCACACATTTTATCATATAAGTTACTCATGATATTTTCTGTTTATATTTCAATTTTGTATGGAATTTGTTTATTTTAAGAATGTTAACAGTTCTTTCCCACCTCTTTTAGGTGCTTTCTAGAAAGAAATTGCCAGTCTTGAAGATTGCCAAGTACCAAATAACTTCTATTGTTTGTGAAAAAACATTTTTATTCTAATGTATAATTTGCTTTTATCATTTCTGAGAATCTCTTCAGATTGCTTAACCTTACCGAAATTCATTGTTGTGCTTTAATCTTTATCAAATAAGAAAAAAAACTTAAATCAGAAAATAATATTTTTAGTTTTCATAATCTTGATTTGGAATTAAGTTCTCCTGTTCATATTTCAGTCATTATCTTTCATAATAATTTTATTGCTGCAAATTTTTATGTAACTATTATTGTTAGACTTGTACCTTAGTATTAGGCAAAATTTTTGAGTTGATGCTACATGAAAACAAATATTTTTATTGCATAAAAGGATTAAGTACTTTTTTTTTTCTTCAAGGAAAAAAAAATTAATATTTTGTTGTTACTTTTTTTTTTTTTTTTTTTTTTCATGCCTTTAAATCATGAGATAAACTACCATTCTTCTGATATTTTGTTTCATTGAAAAAATTAAATTTGATGAAAATATTAAATAAAACATATCTTTTATAAATATTTACTTAAAAAAAAAAACCTAATAAATTGACGATTTTATGGTGCAAAATAGGGGTCTTTAATCTATGTCCTGCTGAGAATTATAGTGGCTCCACTGTATCATTTTGAATATTAAGTACAACAATGTCAAAAAAAGATTTTTGAGGCTTTTTATTTAGGCAAATTCCTTCTTTAAAAATAAAAAACAACAAAGTCAGAGCAAAGCCACTCTACACATTTCCCTTCACATCAATAAAAATGCTCATGAATCATGTTTTCTCATTTTGTACCATCAAAAAACTTCCTTATAGACACAGTACTGCTTTATGCTAAAAAATCGTGTTGTCTTATATGTATACTGACTCATGTATCAATATGGTACTGTTTTTATTTTTTAAAAAAATAGTGCTGCTATCTTCTTTCACTATCTTGTGCTACCCTGGGGATTGTTTATTTATTTACTTAGTACTACTAACAGCAGTGTATGAAGAGTGTGCCCGAGGCGAAGTTTTAATTTGATGCTCTCCTCTTCCCATTGAAATTTTTAACATGTGTTATGAAATTTGAAAGTGTAGAAGCACAAATTCTGTTGAATACATATTTTGCATTTATTTTGGAACTGTAAAAGATTTTATTTTATAACTAAATAATTAATTTAAAAAAAAAAAAATTGCACTTATATTTTGGCAAAAAGATTCTGGAAAACAGATGTGGAAAAATACATGTAACAGTACAGTATATCAGTTTGAAACTCCTTTTGTATTCTAAGTTTGATGCCACCATGGTATAGGATGTATGCTTCTGTTACCAAAAAATAAAAAAAATCCCATTATGTATGTGTATATATATATATATATATATAAAGAAATAATGTTGGTAGTATAAATTTGGGCCCGCCTTAATTTACGCACCCGGAGCTTTCGCCCCCCCCCTCCCCCCCCCTCCTCTCCTCTTCGCACAGCGTTGACTACTATTACTAAATGAGTTCATTTTATAGAATTTCTGGTGATTAATTTTAAATGTTAAAAAGTAATTAATAAAATGTTTTTTTATGAATTAGGAACAAAATGAGCCTTCTGTAATTATGCCGCTCTTAATTGAAACCTCCTTCTAGTCTTATAATCTAGATCTTTATACATTTCTTGCCTATCCCATTTAACTGACTTAGAGCTAGCCCATATACCTTTAACAATGTTTTTATGTTATACTTGAGTTTATAAGATTAAAGACTCCTGCTGTAAGATATTAAAACTAAAATTGTGTAATGAAGTATGGCTTTAATAAATGATGTAATAAAGATACATAATCAAATATTATATGTTAATCCTAGTGCATCATCAAAACTTAGTGGCTTATCTACTGATTTTTCAAGTACCACTGATTCACAATTTTAGTAAGTTTCTTTCTGATTTAGGTTATTTTTATTATAAATACTTTATTCAATTGGCATTATTTTACTTTTAATAATGAAAACAATAAATGCCTGAGGCATACTATATTCTTCAACACAGTCATAAAATAAATGAATCAACATGTTTCTTTGGCCTAGTTTAAAGAAAAATCAGGGTATATTGTGTATGCACTTAAGAGCAAGTCATACGTAAAATAAGTTTTGAACATATCACAATGCATGTGCAGAAAGCATTTTTTTTTTCATTGTAAATTACCATTTATTAATAGTAATTTTGGTCACAAAAACTAAATATGACCCATCTACATGCCAAAATCTTTCACTTAATATAAAATTTAAGTAAATTCATGTTTCCTCTCACAAACTGACAAAAAAATAAGCTTAGTGTTTTAAATATATAGGTATAAAATTTGTCTTTATTTCTTAAATTTTAACCCTTTTGGTACAAGCATCTTTTACAGAATTTTTATGTGTCACCAGTTTAAAGATTTTTGCCTAATTGAATTGCGAAAATGGTCAAATAAAATAAGGCAAAATTTACTGGTAACAATAATCAAGGATTATAAGACCTTATGCAGCACATATACTGTTTTCTCATCCCCAATCGGTTAATTTTCCAAAAGAAAACAAGTTATTAGATTAAAAGACTAATCATTATTAGTTGTCTAATCATTATTAGTTCAGTATTTCAGTCTGATTGAACTATAAAAATTGAATCATTTCAGTTAAGACAATATTTGTGCCTGGGAAGAAATTTTCACTCATTTTCAACTGAGAAGTGTTATTAATTTATCGATTTCTTGCATATTTATATTTAAAAATATCAAACTCAAATTTACTTAGATATTGTATGTTATTAAGTTTATCAAGCTGTTTTAATTTGGGAAGCAGCATTAGATTTAACATACATGATTTTAGTGTATAAGATAGATCAGGTTTGACATTGTTTTGATGACATAACTGATAGTCATCTGGCACATTAGCAGTTTGTGTTGGCATAGCAACATCACGTATTCTGCTTCACTGTGAAGTAAATGGCAAACCAATTATGAATGTTGTTTCTAAGTCCAGATAACATCAGTAATCTGATTACTGTTCATTTCAAATTATAGCAAATTGTATGATGTTACTATGCCAACATAAAATTCCCTGCTGGTTTACTAGCTGTACCATGTAATCTGTCATATATAATAAAATCATAGATATTGGTTAAAAATTGGTTGTAAAAATGTAACACTGCTTCACAGACTATTTGTTTTAAAAATGTTTAGGAAACTTTTTTTTTAGCAAAAAACTTTTTGTAAATGTATATTTACTTGCTTGTAATAAATAGAAATCAAAATAATTTGTGGAAGCGTAAATTGTATATAAGATTCCTTTTTTAAAAAGAACAATTTATGATCCCAGCAAAAAAAAAAAAAAAAAAAAAAAGTCATAGGAGGTGGTATATCTACTGTAAGAGTTGCAGTGTTCTATATTTTTTATATATTTGCTGTCACTATTTTCAAAGAATATTTTTTGTAGATAAACATTTGCAATAGGAATCTGGGAAAAAAAAAATTGTTTGGAAGCACTTTTAGCGAATATATCTCTATCTATAATACAGATATAGAGTACTGTGACCCCAGGACAGAAATCTGTTTGAAATCCATCATAACAAATCTTACTATATAAGAAAATTATTATTATTTTAAGGGATAGCTTTAAAAGTCATAAGTTTTGTGAAATCTTATATTTTACCTTTTTTAATCTTTTTAATTTTTCATAAATTGTATAGCTATTTGTTGAGGATAAAAAAGAAAAATCAAAAACTTTTCTGTTATTTCAGCATAAATTCAATTTTTTTTATTATTATTATTATTTATGCTGTTTAAAAATAAAACATCTCTCATTTTTTGTTATTTTTCTATTTGTAAACTTTCAATTTAAAAAAAATGCTGAAAATTAAGTAAATTTATCATAATTTACTTACAAATTGAATCATTTTATCATAATTTACAGAAATTTTTTATGTATACATTATGTACATATATTTTTCTTTTGGTATATTGTGTATAATCCAGTCTCAGGTTATATGATTTTATGACATTGTACTAATTTAAAATGGTTAAAAATTCTCCCAGCCATATATGAATAAAAAAGAAAATGATTTTATGCTTACAGAAAATAATAAAAAATGTATAATTATTTTCCTTTACCTCTTTTTTGTTGCTATGAATTCCAATAAATTTGAGAGAATAAAGTTGAAATAATTCAGTAATAGTCTAATTATTTCCTTAAGTTTACATGCATGATAACTACAGTAAATATTGCTTATTTTAGATAGTATATTATTTAGATGAGATTTGATTTATCTCTTAATATATATCTACTTTTATTAGTTATTTTCAAAAAGAGTTATATGTTCCTTTGAATGTGATCCCCCCCCCCCTTTTTTTTGTACATAGTTTCTTTAATAGTTTGTTATGTTAATAAATTTCACTTTTATTGATTATAATTTTAATATATATGCAGCAGGATTTTTATTATCATTATGCTCCTCACCAGTAGATTAATTTTATGTAATTGTTGATACAAATTGCAAAATTTGCTTTTTTTGTATATTACATTAAACAGATTTGTATAAAAAGGGATATATTTTGCATTATATTATTTTTGGTAAAAATTATGTATATATAAAGTTGAAACCTTTACTGAAATTAATAATTTGAATAAAAGCTTTCTTTTATAACATGTCTGATTTATTTTAAATGTAGACAGCATTTTTGGTATACACATACAGAAATTGGGTCCTTTAAAAGACCCTTCACAAATTTTCATTTCAAAACAGGATCCTTCACAAAATTTTTCATCTTAAAAAAAGAACCTTTTACAAAATTATTTGTCATTAAAATAGGCCTTTTACAAAAAAATTTCAGCTCTAAACTAAATCTTTCACAAATTTAATCACTTAAAAGTAAAATCTGACCCATCATTTTTACATATGTAAAATATGTATATGTATTTTTCCATACCTTCTTAAAAAAAAAAAAAAAAAAAAAAAAAAATAACGATCATTTAAAATTCATAAAATTAGGACTAGATGATAACAAGAAGGTTTCACAAATATAAAAAAGTTCTTTAACAGGACCATGGGAGAACAGTCTGGACAGACCTCTGCATTTTTCATCCTCTTTGATAATTATATTTCTTAAATAGTTTCTTCTTCCACACACAGAAAAAAGTGTTTATTTATCTATAAATTACTTTGATTAAGGCTATTTTGGCACATTCAAGAACCCATTTTTCTCCATAAGTGCATTTATTATATTTGGGGATATTGTGATTCAGATATCATGAATTGAAGACCATGTCATCATCTATAATTCAATTATAGAAAAATCAAAAGTGCTATTCAATTTTTAAGACTGGTTGTTAATATCTGAAATTTTCTGTGAAATAGAAATAAAAAAGAGCTTGTGAATGATGCTTCATGAAAATTTGTTGCTCAACAGATTTTTTTTTTTCTTCAACAGTATTATAAAATTGTCTTTTTGCCGAAACGTCAGTGAAGGCTTACTTTGGAGAAACGAAATTTTTTGGATTCAGTCTGTCTGTCTGTTCCGCGATAACTAACGCAAAAAACATCCGATTGGCTTGAAATTAAGTGGGTATGTTAGTGAGGCACTAGGATTAAGCTGTATAGTTTTTTGTTAGATTTGATTCATTCGTTCGGAAAATATAGAATATTTTATTTTGCACAATAATGCTTTTCTATGGTAAATCCAATGATCTTCAATTTTTTTTTCCTTAAGAGAAAATGACACATTTCATTAATGGAATTCATTGATAAATGGATACTGAAATTTACCAGTTAAATTATTCGTATTGTTTTGAAATTTTGTATATGCATTTATCAGGTTTTTAAAGTTATTACTGTAAATTTTGGAGATTTTTTATAAATGTGTTCCAATAATATAAACTAATTTGGTTTAGAGATTTACTTATTTAAAATGTATTTATTTCATTTTCTTTATTTTCTCTTAATGGTTGCTAAGCAACCATTCATCCTAATCCTTATTATATTTTAATGCTATAAATTTGAAAGCGTGGATGAAAATTTAAATGAAGTCAACGTCAAAACTTATGAATTAATTAATGTCTTTTTATCTTTGCAGATAAATATAACATAGCCCAGAAAAGAATATAGGCTATGTTTTATTAATTTTATTCAAATATTTTCCTTAATAATTCAAAATTTCCTTCTTTTTCATACAGAATCAAGAGCAATTTTTTAGATAAAATTTAACCAATTTCCTTTATTGTTGCCAAAAAAAAATCTGGAATAATTTTTCAACGGCAATAAGTTTCAATTGAGCAATTTCCATTCAAAAAACCAAACTAAGAAAAAATAAATATGACGTCAGAATTAAAATAAAAATAGTACTTTGTTAAATATTAAACATGGAAATTTGTTCCGTTAATAAGAATTTCTCTGACAAAAATGGAGGCATAATTAGAAGTAAAAGAAATAAAAAATAATTAAATTTTTAACAAATATTTCAATTGGTAAAATTTGACGTCATAATTGAACAAAAACAGGTATTTTATAGTAGTCGTTAAAAATACAAGAAACATGGATATCAATAACTCATGAAAAATAACGCCATTGCCGAAACTTCAGTGAAGGCTTACTTTGAAGACACGAAATTTATTGTTTTTCATCTGTTAGTCTGTTCTTCTGTATGTTTGTCTGTCCCACTGTAACTGCTACAAAATGCAATCAAAACATTTTTTTTTTTTTTTTTTTTTTCGGAAAAAACTCTAGATTACTGAGTTTACACTTACAAAAGTTCCTTCACTTTGCCGTTCGAACTTATGCAATTTAGTAGAAAATGGAAGAAAATTAGAGGATCATTTTATATAAAATGGAACCAAAAAAACAAACAAAATTTTGAAGAAATTTTTCAGCTTCAATTGTTTAAAAAAAGTGATAAAGACGAAAAAGGTTTTTTTGAAAGCATTTGCTGGAAATAATTATTAAAAGGGGCAAAAAACATTTACTGAAGTTATTGCTTTAGTTAATGTTCTCAAGAGCAGTATTAATTTTTAAATTATGTTACGTAATAGCACCCAGGGCAGTGCTGTAGCTAAAAAAAGTGCTAGGGGGCTCAATCCCCCCCCCCCCTTCCTAAAACATTTTGAGCATCTGCTGGTAAAAATACCAATGTTACTAAATATATTTTTATTCCAAAAACCCAAAGGAAATTCTGTTCAAAAATCTAATTTAGTTCTGCAGTTTTGCTCAGTTGTATACATAAACAAGAATTTTATATGAACTTGTACAAATAAAATTTATAATAAAGCATATCTACATTTCGATCTGTTTTTGCAGTCGTCTTCAGGATATATATGATGTTGAAATGCCTACAGCTGTAGAGACGAAAACTTCCTGTCGAATCTTGACTGAAAAATCACCAAAGACTGCAGTTTTCTATTCATACAATCAACAAAAACTTGAAAGGAAGCTTTCGTCTCTAGAATTGTAAGCATTTCAACACCATATTTATCCTGAAGGCGACTGCAGAAGCAATTCAAAACATAGATGTACTTTAACATTGTTTAATTGTACAAATTCATATAAAAGTTCTTGTTTATGCAAAGACGTAGGAGCTGGGGGAGCTGTGGCTCCCCCTCGAATATTTCAGGCAGGCTCAGCTCCCCCAGGAAAAATTCTCGCATCACATCTGTTTATGATGTATAGTTGAATAAAAAAATAAATCTTTTTCTAAGAAATTCACACAATAAAACAAAGAGGAAAGAGAGAGTATTGCACACACTTGTTAGTGTCTCGCCCTTTTTATCATGGTTATAACCCTCAGTTCCCAGCAAAAAAAAAGGGGTTTTATAGAGTAGCTTCACTACAAATTACCTACACCGATAAGCAGGGCCGTAGCTAGAGGTGAACAATAGGGGGGTGCTCAAGAGTGTGTAAGGGGGGACTCATAATTTTTTCTCTCTCTCTGACACAGAAAGATAAATTAGCGCATATTCACATTGCACGTTTCTTTTTAAACTGTTTAAATAACTTCATTTTATGCAAGAAAAGTATAGGATGATGAAATTTTTGAGTGTATAACTGGTGCAAAATTGACCATCATGTTAGATTAATATGTACAAATAGGATGAGAGAGTGTTGAAAAACTTATTTTAGATACAATTTAGTAATTCTGCGAAACTGTGAAAGGATCTCAAGACTAAATTAGATTTTTGAGCAGAATTTCATTTGAATTTTCGGAACAGAAATTCATTTAGTGACCTTGGAATATTTTTTCAGAGGGGGGGGGGGGGGGGCTGAGCTGCCCATAGCGCCCCCTTAGCTACGGCCCTGCTGATAAGGTCATTTCCCTTCCTTCTTGCCTCAAACTTGCAATGTTTGGGATCTTATATTTTGGCGAGTGGCAACATTCCAGCGTTCAGTTCATAATCTTATTTTGTTTTGCATGTAGTCTGCACCTCGAAGCTGACCCCCTGCTTTCTCTCTGCACAACCAGATGTAGAGTTCGATTTGCTGCAATATCGAGATTTGTGGAAAATTATCCAAGAATTATAGAGACTCTTTATGCTTGATACATTATTGAAAGGTCTAACAGCACTATGTCATGAGGAAAAAGGCTGAAGTTAAAGGTTTCAAAAGAAGCTTGAAAAAATTCCAGACATTTGATGATATGAACATGACCAAAGAACTTTTTGATCCTTATGAAATCTTATCGAAAATTCTGCAAAAAATGGAATTTTCTGTCACAAGCATCAAGTAAAAAACAAAACCAACGTGAAAAAATCATACCATCATACCAATGAGATAGAATAGTATTTTCGAAACACTCTATAAGAAATGGGAGAAAAAAGCATCCACATTAAATTTGAAAATGAAAATAACGAGCATCTCCAGACAAAAGATAGTTCTAATAAGATTATGAGTAGACAAGCCACCCCCTCCCTCCAGCACAACTTGGACAAGAAAAAAAATTGTGAATAAATTTCAAAATAGCACTGGACATTATTACCAATGAATTAAAAAGAAGATATGATAAAAAAAACTTTTGATTCTCTCATTGAGATCGAATCCATATTCATGGACACAGCCTAAACCATTTCAGAAGATCTGAAACAAAAGCTTGGAATACATATACATGCAGATAATTTTAACTTGACAAATCTTTCTGCACAGTTGACGCTTCCACCAACACTAATTCTGGACGGAGCTGATAGAAATATGCTTTCGATTGCAATTTTAGTGAAGAAATTATTTTCTGAAGTTTACTTTTTGGCAGAATTTATTTGGGCGATTCCAACATTAGTAGTGACAGCTGAGAGATCTTTTTGCACTCTACATCAGTATCTACAGATTTAGTGAAGCTATGCAAGTAAATAAAATTATGTATAAAAGTAAAATGTTACAAAGCTTAGCAAAAATTTAAGGGGGACCAAACTGGTCATCAGAGGCAGCTAGTAATTTAAATGAATAGGAATTTTATTAGGATGAGCGAAGCGAATCCTCTACTAGTCCACTCAAATTACAATTTGTCGTACACTTTACAAAAAAACTATTCAATATTTTAACTTCAAATTAAACACAAAAATAAATTATGATCTGTAGATTTGCAGAATATAATTTTTTTTACAGTAAAACGTTAAAAAAATTATTATTTTAATTAATTTATTTTACATGCATTTCCAATACGGACGCATTTTAGCAAATAAATAAAAAATGAAACGCATATATTTTCAGAAAAAAAAAAGTTTAAATCATGGAGTAAATAATTATAGATAGAATCATGAATAATTTATTAAATAAAACATGTTTTCATTATCCCGCAAAATCGTTTGCACAGATGACACTTAAACATTTTAAAAGAATTGTATTATGGATTTTTTTTTTTTTTTTTTTTTTTTTTGTAAACTGGCAACAAAATAATTGTAAACAAATAAAATTAATTCTTAAATTTGTTATATAAATGAAAAATTAAAAGATCTGCGTGAAGTTGTTGGTTCAAGCTCTTTATAAATATTTTTGCGAAGGTCGTATTGTGGCTAAATAATATCGACTCATTAATCAGAAGGATTTTATAGAAAAATAAGACTGTAATAAGTTCGCAAACACAACAATAATTATTCGTGAAAACGTCACTGCGAGAATGAGAGAGCGCTTCGTTAAAAGGTAATTCTATTAATTGAGTTGCCATTCGCAGAAAGTAAAAAGTTCTCCCACGCGGAGAGAATTACAGCAATTCTCATACGCTAACATGTATAAAAACGAAGAAATTAAAATAAAATGTTTTACAGTTAAAAATTCATAGTATCAACGAAAGCAGATTTCAAATGTTTTTTCCAGAAAATAGGATTTTGAAGAAGTAACTTTCTTCAAATATATTATTTTAAAATAGCTATAAAAGATTATCGGATGTTGATTACAAAGATTGGAAGCATGCATATTTCAAACAATTAAAAAACACCAGTGGCTACTTGAAATTGTAAAAACATCTTTAAAAGAGCTTTTAGTTGAAAATTTAAAAAAAATTTGTAAAAGTTTGCTTCGAAAATATCTTATGTCAGTTTTACATCATAAATAAAAAATTAAAATGCGCCAAAACATAAAATAACGTTTTTGTTTAATAAAGATGCAAAA
The DNA here is from genome assembly GCA_964019185.1 of Maratus speculifer. Taxonomy (NCBI): domain Eukaryota; kingdom Metazoa; phylum Arthropoda; class Arachnida; order Araneae; family Salticidae; genus Maratus; species Maratus speculifer. Next base: position 65,053,769 of record OZ025292.1, on the reverse strand, counting down.
ATAATAAAAAAAAAATATTGTTACTTTCAAATATCTGTTTTATAAAATAATGCTTCGCGAATCCAAACAAAGCATGGCTTTTGCTAGTAAATTAAAAAAATGTTTCACTTCACATGTCAAAATAGAGGATAAATATGATGTAATATGATGAAATAAAAACGTTTTTCATGTGATTTGTGTAGTCCATTAATTTATGTTACTTACTTACATAATAATTTTATTTAAACTTGTGTGCAACAATTATAAGAAATAAAATTTTGAAATTTGCACTATTGCAAATTTTTAAACTTTTAAATATTGCACATTTTCAATTTTTACACCATCATATAGGGGGGAAAATATATTTTTAAATGCAATGTGTTTAAAAGCTGTATCTCTATTTTTGAAGTGGTATTAATACCAATTTTGTAATTGTGGCAACAGAAATACTTCATTTCTTTCTAAACCATAAAAAGGAAATAATTTTTATATCTATTTAAACTTGCGTGCAACAATTAGAAGAAAAAAACTAAAAGAAAATGGTCTGATGATATTAAAAAAAATATATATATTTTAATTAAAATAATAGTCTTTTTAAAATTTTATGATTTGTTGTGTGACAAGAGGTATTCAGCTATAAGTACACAAAATTTGAAAGCTCTAACTTATATAGTTTTTGTGTATGGACTCTGTGAAGATAAACAGACAGAGACGAATAAGGTTTCGTCAGATGAACGACTAAAAACTAACGATTTGGAAAAGGACCAATGGAAATCTGCATAGATACCAGAGGAGACAGGGCTCTGCACTATCATCAAATGTCAACAAGTTTTTCATCAACTTTTCAATATATCACCAATTTTGGCGACCAGAATTAATCGTCAAAAAAGACGCTAACTTGACGATATCTGTAATATTTTGCCAAGTTCACATACAAATCCAATGAAAATCGATAGGTTTGCTTACTTGCAGAAAATTATCAAATTGAGACATTGCAACAAAAACTAATATTAGCTTATGAATAGAGCTTAATAGGATTATTTACATTCTTTTTGAGTACAAATACTAAGTATTTACAGAATACATAACAACATATTTGTATAAAATATGGGAATTTCTCAGACAAATAAATCCACATGCTAAAAATCATAGAATGCTGCATGAATTAATTAGAATTGGTGGACAAGAATATTTTAAATTTTATAACTTATAAATTTGATGACAAGCGGGGCTATAAGAAATCAACAACTTTGGAAGTTGCTTTCATTATTGAATCAAAAGATAATAGTATTCCTTGTGTAAATTTTACAGTATATTCAAGATAAAAAGATGGTCGTTAGATTCAAGGTCGAAACTAGGGGGGTGGGGGGAGGGGGCACATGCCCCTTGCATCACCAGAACAGAAGGTGATGTGGGTGCCAAATTAAGATTTTGTTTGATAGGTTTGATATAAAGAATGCATATATGTATGGATTTTTTTTAATGTTTTGCGGTTGGAAACTTTAAAAGAAAACCTGAACCAAATGCATTAAAATTTGCGAATTGATAAAAAAATTCAAAAACAAAAATCATCTACAAAACAAACTGCAGATGAATAAGAAAAACAGACCTGTTCTTTTAGGCTATTTTATTCTATTCCAAATGTATCTTCTCTAAGTCTTCTATCATGTCTCTCTTCCAGTATAGGAAAATCACCACTGTATTAAATTTTAAGGTCAGTCTGTTGTTGAAAAGTGTCGAGTATGCCAAGTGACCCCTCTGTTAGATGAAAAACTCCATAAAGGCTGTTTCTTTCTTTTGTTTTCTTTATCAGGACAGCGTTGTGCTTCCTTTCTTTATTTTTGTCTTACCACAATATGAGGTCAGGTGGCCAGGACAATGAAAACAAACGGAAGGGGGAATGTGCAGCAAAGGAAAATTTTTTGTAAAACATCCCTTTTTTAAGATTATACGCATTTCTAGTGGTATAGTAAAAAATCTTGCACAGAGCGTCATGGCCAGTAAAGTTACCCTTTATTGCACAAAATCATTTTTTTTATATGGCCAGAGACTAAACTTGGGCAACTGCTTATGATACTAAAAACAAAACAGCAGAAAATATGCAGAATAAAATATCTAGTAAATAAAAAAAAAAATTGAATGTATCATTTGTGGGGGGGAAAGAAAAACCCTCGCTGACAATCCTATAGGGTGTCATGAATAGTAAAGCTGCAGCATCCTAGTGCCCTTGCCTTTATTCCCCAAAATTCATTTTTCTGGTCTTTTTGCCATTTCTAGGCATTTTGCTACCCTAGGTGAAAATTTAAAAATGCCACTGTGTTCTTTCCCCTCCCCCCCCCCCCCGTTTAAATTTAGTTTTAAAGAGGGCGATGCCATGTGAATAATTGCCCAGACTACTAAAACCAAAAGGGTGAAAATATGCTAAGTATAATGCATAGTATTTTTTTTTTTTTATGAATGTGTCATTTGTTGGGGTATAGAAAAAAACTCTCGCCCAGGGTGCCATCAATAGTAAAATCACAGTGCCCTTTCCGTTCTTGCCTTTATTCCCCAAAATTAATTTCTCTTGTCTTTTTTTTCCATTTCTAGGTGCTTTGCCACATTAGGTGGAACTTTAAAAAATGTCACCATTTTTTTTTTTTTTTTTTTTTTTTTTAATTTAGATTTAGTTTTAGAAGGAGTGAAGTCGAGTGACTGCCTGGAATACTAAAACCAGAAAGGTGGAAAATATGCAAAATAAAATACACAATATATTTTTTTTAATGAATGCATCATTTGTTGGGGTGCAGAAAAAAAGACTCTCGCCCAGGCTGCTATTAATAGTAAATTTGCAGTCAAGCTTTCGCCCTTACCTTCATTTCCCCAAATTCATTCTTCTTGTCTTTTTTGCCATTTCTAGGCGCTTTGCAGCTCTAAGTGGAAATTGAAAAATACCACCCTGTTTTTTTTTTTTTTTCTATTTTTTGTGCACAATTTTTTTTTTTTTTTTTTGGGGGGGGGGGGGGGGTTGGCAACTATAATACCGGCTTCTGAAGCTGTCTGTGACGTCACTATTTACGTCGATGTTCGCTTCCGAGCAAACTGTGAAAGAGTGTACCTAAGCATTACATTACGAGCTAATAACAATAACAACATAAAATGCAGATGAATAGTCTGGACTTGTTTATTTTAAAGTCACTTTTGACTTACAAGAAAATTTTTATGCATAAGAATTTCAGCTTAAATATGAATAAAGTACTTAAAGAAGAATTTTTTTTTTTTTCTAATGAATGAAATATCATTGCCTTAGAATACAAAAATAATTTTATTTGAGGTAAATCTGAAATCATACGATGGAATTTATAATGTAATATTCAAGAAAACACTATTCAAAAGTTATTGTAACATATTTCCTTAAAAAATCACTGATTTTTAAAACTGTCTTTTTATCACTTTAAAAATGTCTTAGTAATTCATTTGTTCGAATAAAAAATAATCGATACATTTTATAATGAAATAACCATAAAAAATAAATATTTTTCTCAATAATCAATATTTAAAGTATTCTGACATATTTGGTTAAAAAAATAATAATGATTGACATTTCTAATTCCAAAGATCTTAGTAATGAATTTAAATCAGCAAATATTTAATACATTTAATAATGAAATAATCAGCAAAAATAAATATTTTTCACAATACAAAATATTCAAAATAGTTCGATAAACTCAGTTTAAGTAATAATAACAATTAGTTTTTCTTATTCCAAAGATCCTAATAATGAATTTAAATTAGCAAATATTTATAATAACATTTGATAATGAATAATCATCAAAAATAAGTAATTTCTTTAATAATAAATATTCAAAAGATTTTGATACACTCAATTAAAAAAAGAAAGAAAATAAAATAATTTTTATGTCCAATTCTAAATATCTTAGCAATGAGTTTAAATCTGCAAATATTTAATACATTTTATAATGAAATAATCAACAAAAGTAAATAATTTCTCCAGTAATAAATATACAAAAAACTGATTCCTTGGTTAAAAAATAATGATGATTTTCATTCAGAAATGAATATATTCTCCAATATAATCAATGTTCAAAAGAGTTAATTCATATAGTTATTTAATTTATTCTGTATAAATTAAAAAAATGTATTTCATAAAATTGTTTTTTTTTCTTTTTATGAAAAGCAATAGTTATACAAAAAAAGTAAAATATTTAACTTACTTTACCGCATCTCTTTTCACATACTTTTGATACAAAAATAATTAATTTTATTTATAGGGAATGTATATTAGTAAGTAAAATTTACTTTTTAAATTTTTTTATTTTTCTCTATTCTTTACATTCTATTGCATTATGCGTTTTAGCTGTGGTATTTTTTGTCATTATAGTTCTTTCATTTATACGCTTAACATAATTATTTATACATATCTAGTCAAAAGTTTTAACACCACACATAATTATAATTTCAAAAGGACAATTACATTGTGGGCATGTTTCATTTATGAAATAGAGTTTATGTTTTTTAAGATACAATTCAGAAATTTTCGTAAGTAAAGCTAATTAAGTTAGCTAATTAGCTAACCATTTAATGCTTTCCACTGTAATATAGGAACTGTTCTTCATATTCACTTATCAATTTTTTTTTTAAAGTGCATAAATTTCAGATATTGCCATTATGACATGTTCTGTAGGATATTTCAACGCACACATACCATCGATTAGAGAACTATCACTAATTTCGATTAGCAATTTTCTTTCTATCACACAGAAATCCAGACATGCTTTGCAGTTTGTTTTGATGTTTTTCACGAAATAACCACCAATGTATGTTAATACTTTAATCCCAGCTTCTTAAACTTTATTTAGATCAATTTGATCAGATATTAAAGATGAACTGGGGCTACTTTCTATATCTTCATCATTTAATTTTTTTGTGTCATTACTCATCTCACCTAAAAATTCTTTTAAAGTAATAGTACCATGTAGTTTTGTAGCTGGAGGATTGATTTTATTTGCAATTTTCTTTCTGATTCAAGTATTTGCTGGATATTTGACGGTATTGTGAAAATCTGTATAAAACCATAGCACAAAAACATAGAACAGTAAATATTCACTAGAAAAATCACTCGTGGAACGCAATCTTTCGCTTTGAATTTCATGCCTAGAATCTATGCGCAGAAAGACAAATTTTCTCACTGCAGCTTCAGAAGCCAATAATATAGTAAGCCATGGTAATGGTAGGGGGGGGGGTGAGGGGTGCGAGGCCAGGTGGTACAGATGCACAACAATATAGATATTGACCTCATTTATCATAAAAAGGGCATTTAATATTAAAAATGGAATTTGTTTCCTTTTGTTAGGAATTAACAACCCTAGTTCTTGTCACTGTACACATGTTTAACCATTCCTTTCCTAATAAAGTTAAAGTCACTTACCTTTATTTGAAAGCAGTTCCTTCATCCTCTTAAATTCAATATTAAAGTTTCTTGTAATTGCATTCTTTTAAACTATTTTCAACTAGTCATTTATACATCTGTTTACGTTCGTATCGCGGTCCACACATTTCCCTCTCTATTTTTAAAGATAGTTTTCTTAGCATCCAATAGATGGCGGTAGCGGTCCGGCACTGTTGGGATTTAGCATGATGCAAATCCAGTGACGTCGCTTAGAAACTTCCAGAGGAAAGTTACGGGAGCCGTTAGAGGGCATAGATTCCGCGATGCATAGTAGAATAGATTTCATCTGCTCCGGAGATATATATACCCAGCAGTTTGATGATCAAATTGATCGTTCCTTGTTTGTGTGATGTAGCAGTTGTCTTTTTATCCTCTCGGCTGGTCTCCGATTTTACAATATATTTTAAGTTGCAATAACTCTTCTTTAGTTTTAAATGCTTTTAGTTTTGTCAACAGTTTTAAGTCACATTCAGTTATTTTTAAATGAAGAAGTGTAAGACGTGGGACATATTGTGGAAGTCTACATTTTTACGTGTTATGTAAGACGATTTTCCCGGTGCTTCTTTTAGTGTCTGAACTGACTTGGACTGAGTTTAAAGGCATGATGGAATAATGTGGACATGTGCTTCGGATTTTTAGTTTTATCCAAGCAGACATTCTTTTTCATCACTAGTAGAGTGACGTTTGCATTAAACGATACATTCATTATTCCTGGTCCTTGGTGGTGAGCTCCAGTATTTGCCATTATTTTTTGTTTCAATGAAAAAGCTTAAGCCATATGATATTTTATGCCCTCTTTTGTAATGTCATGGGATTTATTAGTGTTAAAATAAGATGAGTTAATTTATTGTATTGGTTAATATATTTTTAAGTTTATGTATTGTTATTTTATTTAATGTTTGTTAATAAATGTGTTTAGTTGTTTTTAAATTGTCGTCATCATTTTTAGTCCACCATAATTTATATCTTAATTTAATCTAATTTTATTTCAGTAAAGTATCATTTAAATTTATCGGGGTTTAAATCCAGCAATAACGTTTCCTAATCTGCATTAAGCAACTCTGCTAATTTCTTTTAACCCCTAGGAGATACTTTGGATCTCCTAACACCTTTTAATACCATTTTCAAGATTTTACTGAATCTGTGTTTGGCAAAGTTAATTATTTAATTTTTGTGTTATACTAAATTTGAATTTAAAATATAGTTAAAAACAAAACTTTATATTATTTTTTAAGCCCAAATATTAGAGTATATTCAGTGGCATAGCTAGGTTTTTGGCACTGCTCAAAGCACTGCTGTGACATGGATCACAGTTTATATTGGCCCTACAAGAGATTTCTACCTTTAACTGTTCAAGATCTTTATATATGGTAGAAGAAAAAAGTAACCAACCGAGTGCATTTGGGAAAGTTTGAGAAAAAAGATCGATTATTTTCAGTAAAAATAGTCACTGGAATCCAAAAAGAGTCTCCTCTTTTCTTGAAATAGTTTCTTTTTAATGGTTTTTGGCCTAAGATAGTCACCAGATGCTGAAAATAGTCTCTTTTAGTAGCATTTTAGTCACCTGTGGCAGCCCTGAATATTTTATTGAGGTAAATTATTATTATGTTGTGAATTGTAGGTGAGCTGTGATTACTCATTTCCTTTTTAACAAAATAAATCTTTATTAAACATATAAAAAACTCAATTGTATAAATAACATATTGTAAATAAAACATTAAATATTATATTAGATGACCAATCCACGGCCTCTAACAACGCGACGCTTCATCGACGAAGTCTTACAGCAAGTCCTGGAAAAGCTCCACTGAGTTCTCCAGCCAATCTGCATTCTCGCCAAAAGCATGCCACACAAGACCGGAGGACGCCAAACCGGAGGATGCCAATGTCCCTTTCCACTCACTTTCCACTAAAACTTAAATGTTCTTGTCCTGTTCCATTCACTCACCGCTACAACCATGAACTGAATTATGAATCAGTTTCCATTTTTCAGATCAGGTGAATTAATGTCGCTACACAACTCCCCCGCCAGTCTCACACATCCCGTGGGAGACGAAAACGAACCTTCCTTCCGAATCGGGTTATGTAAGGCGTAGAATCAGGCTCACCGTCTTCATGTAAAAGAAATGCAGGTTTTAACCAATCAATATGTATGATGTTTTCCTGGTTCTTAACAGAAACCACAAAATCTTTCTCAAGTCGCCTTATGACCTTAAATGGACCTTCGTAAGTCGGTTGCAAAGATCTCTTAAAAGGACCTCTCCGAACGAACACATGGGTGCAATTTTTCAGTTCTTTTGGAACATAGATCTTTTGCTGCCCATGTCTTAAAGGTTGACAAGGTCTCAAAGCACACATTAATTTTTGTAGTTTCAAAACATAAGCTGGTGAGTCTGATAGGGGGTTATCTTCATACAACTGACCTGAAAGCCTTAAAGTTGTTCCATATGTCAGCTCAGCTGTGGATGCGGAAAAGTCCTCGCGCACTGTAGTCCATAGACCAAGCAAAACTCATGGAAGAGCCTCCAACCAATCAACCTTATAGCACATTAACGCTTGTTTTAAAGGTCGGTGAAGTCGCTCTACCAATCCATTGGACTGGGGTCTGTATGAAGCAGTTCTAGCTACACTAGAGCCTAGCATTCTTGCCAGACTTTCAAATAGTATGGACTCATTGCTTACCCCGATTGCACGTAATTTTCTGAGGCGTACCAAAACGAGAAACCCACGTCTGAACAAAGGCCTGAGCAACTGTTTCAGCACTAATATCCCCAATCGGTACAGCCTCTGGCCACCGAGTAAACCTATCAATCATAGTTAGGCAATATCTGATTCCATGTACTAGAGGCAAAGGACCAATAATGTCTATGTGTATATGAGAGAATCTCTCATCTGGAACTAAAAATTAGACCAAAGGATATTTAGTATGCAGGTGTACCTTAGTTCTTTGACAGGGAATACATGACCTACACCACATAGCAACATCCTTATTTAGCCCTGACCAAATATATTTTGAACCGATTAGTTGCCTAGTAGCCCATATACCAGGATGCGACAAACCATGTATTGACTCAAAAACATTATATCTCAAAGTCTGGGGAACATAAAATCTGTTCACCTCACCAGAAGTTTCACAATACAATAGTGTTTTGGCATCTGGCATTTGTACTTTAGCTAACTTTCCACTAAATTCAACCTTTCCGTCCAAAATGTGCTTTAACTCCTAATCCTCTATTTGCAACTTTTCCCACAATTCAGAATCTGCAAATGAAGAAAACTGAATTTCACAAACTCTCGATAAACTGTCAGCAACAAAATTTCCCTTACTCGGCAAATAACGTACATCCGTAGTAAACTGAGATATAAAGTCTAACTGCCGAAGCCTTCTAGGGGAACATTTTTCATGTTTTTGCTGAAACGCAAAAATTAGGGGTTTGTGATCTACATACAGCATAAATACCCGTGCCTCCAACATATGCCTAAAACATTGGATCGCAGAATAATCAGCTAACGATTCCCGGTCATATGTTGAATATTTGCACTGTGTAGGGGACAACTTACGAGAGAAAAATCCAAGTGGTTTCGGACCTTCAGGCGTAATTTCTTGTAACACCCCACCCATAGCAAAATCGCTGCAATCCATTATAAGTGCAAGCTTCACGTCTTGTAAGGGGTGATAAAGCAATGTCGCATTAGCTATTGCTTGCTTAACTTGCTCAGAACTACTCTCTGCATCCACATTCCACTGAATTTCTCTTTTATCCCTCTTTTTTGCACCATTTAAGAACACATTGGTCCCAATATTGCTGCAATATGGGGTACAAAACGATGATAGTAGTTCACCATACCCAGAAATCTCCGAAGGTCACTAACAGTTTTTGGCTTTGGAAATTCAAGAATAGCTTTCACTTTATCTTTATGTGGAACACATCCCTGGCTATCAATAGTATGGCCCAGAAAATCTATAGTTTCTTTACCAAACTCACATTTCGATTCATTAATTATAATCCCGTAATCTCTAAACTGCTTAAAAATATCCTCTAAATGCTGCATCTGCTGAGCGTACATTTCACTTGCTATTAAGATATCATCGAGGTAAGGAAAACAATAGTCCAAACCTCGCAGTACCTCATTTATGAAGCGTTGAAACGTTTGCGCTGCAGAGCATAACCCAAAATTAAAAAATGGGAATTCAAACAAACCGAAAGGAGTTATAATAGCAGTTTTAGGGATATCAGGAGGATGAACCGGAATTTGGTGATAAGCACGAACTAAATCCACTTTAGAAAATACTTTTTTACCTTTTAACATATAAGTAAAATCCTGAATGTGCGGAGTAGGATATTTGTCCTCTACAGTAATTCGGTTACGTGCCCTATAATCCCCAGCTGGTCTCCAATCTGAAACGCCCTTAGGGACCATATGTAATGGACTGGCCCAATTACTTTTAGATGGCCTGCAAATACCTTTCTCGAGCATGTAATCGAATTCCTGTTTAGCAATCCGAAGCTGCGCTGGATGTAAATGTCGAGCTTTAGCAGTAACAGGTGGGCCAACCATAGGGATATAATGCACTGTATCATGTTTTACGATACGCTTATTAGTATTATTTAACTGCGTTATTTCCTTATATTTTTCCAACAACTTTATATACGCAGAGTTTCCAATGATAGTCTTAACTACAGGAACGTCACACAGACCAGCGCGACCACGAGCAGAAAAATTTGTCACATTGTCCAATAAACGCCGCTTTTTTAAATCAACAAGCAAACCAAAATGTTGTAAAAAGTCAGCGCCAATAATTGGTTTATTTACGTCAGCTATGATAAACGGCCATTGCAATTTACGTTTTAATCCCAAATCCAGTGTCAATAGTTTAGTACCATAAGTGCAGATTTTTGTACCATTAGCGATAATATAATGTAAAATCCCCTTTTTTAGTACCTTTAACTAAAAATGACCTCGGAAAACATGAAACATCGCTGCTTGTATCTATCAAATAGCTGGAGTGTGTAACCCTATCTGTAACATACAACCTGCGACTTAAGCCCATACATGCAGTAGCCGTCGCTACTCCTGCGAGCGAAGGTCGTTTTTTTGGTTTATAAGCGCACAGAGGTACACATTTTCGAGCCTTTTCTTTAAATCTAAAATGATACCAACATAGCCATCTTTCTCTGTGTGACCTATCCCCTGAGTTAAAAGAGTTCCTTCGGCCAGACTTCTTAGGAGACCTGGAAAAAGAACTTGCTTTAACCAGTTTTGAAAGTTCCTGAACCTGAAATTGCAACTGCTCTGTTTATTTTGCTGATTAACCTGAGTTTGTTCAGTCCCTCTCAAATCCAGAGAGTTAACGTTAACCTGCGTACACTCACATATCTTATCCGCCATCTTCGCTAATTTATTTAAAAACTCAGAGCTGACAGACAAAATTGTTTGTACAGAAACCGGTAACCTTCGAAGCCATATACAGTAGACTCCCTCAAATCCGCACTCCTAAAATCCGCAACTCTCTAAAATTCGCACATATTTTACAGATGTAAACAATGAAACATTCAATTCAGATGTAGGTGCAAAATTTGACTTTTTTAGATTTTTATCAATTCCATATATTTTTTAATTTGTAATTTTTGTTAAGGTTATTGAATTCATGTTTTTTCATAAAGAAAGAATAATTTATTTCTGAAAAAATAAATATATTGCTGATATCATTGGTAATCACAATATTACCAAATATATTTATGTATTAATCAAGCTTTTTTAGTTATTAAGTCTGGCTAAACCTGAAATAAAGTTTCATTATTTTATGATGTTGATGTAAATTAGTAATGTACATTTATGAGGCAAGTTTCATTGAATAATTTAGGAAAAGCACATTTCATCTTTATAATGAATATTTAATTGTACATTATTGATTATTAATTTGACCTTTTCTTTTAGTATTTTTATCATTTCAAAAACTATCTAAATTTTTATTATTTTAGTTTATTACTTATTTTAATATTTTAGCATACTGTAAGCATTCATTATACTTTTGATTTCATTATTAATTACATTCAAATTACTTTCTAAAAAATGTAAACAAAGCAATGACCAGAAATCCGCAAAATTCTAAAATCCGCAAAACCTCTGGTCCCAAGCAGTGCGGATTTGAGGGAGTCTACTGTATTTTTCAAAAAATCATCATCAACATGACCCTTCCTTAACTCTCTCATCTTACGCAATAATAATGAGGGGGACCTATCACCCAGTTCTAAATCTTCTAGCAAAGTTTTAATCTTCCTATTTTGAGAAACTTCAAATTCTGTTAATAAACGGCGCTTAAGAGCAGTATACAGTCTTCTGGTGGTTTAAACACTATATCGGTAGCGAAAGATAAAGTTTCTGCATCCAAAGATGCCACTAAATGGTCAAACTTTGTTTGTTCGGCCGAGACACCCACTAGCCTGAAACTAGCTTCCAGCTGTACAAAAAATAACTTTGTATTACTTGGCCAGAAATTGGGAACTTTTACCGACACTCTATTACAAACTGTACTTCCCCCTTGCACAGTATCCTTAGAAATGTCGTCCGGCACCCGTATACAGTTAAAAACCAGCAGAAATCTCAAAAAGCCAAACTAGTCAAAAGTTTAAACCATACTGAGCAAAGATTAAAACATTTTAACAAATAAAACAGCAATATAAAGTTCTAAACAACCATTATAAACTAAACCAGTTTAAATTATCTAAAAAATCTCAGAGGATACATGCGAAAGGAATAAACAAAATGAAATCTCATACCTTAAACTTTGAAAAATTTCCATTAGCTTTGACGAGAACTCGTATAGAAAACTTTATTTTTAATGGTTTTTGGCCTAAAATAGTCGCCAGATGCTGAAAATAGTCTCTTTTAGTAGCATTTTAGTCACCTGTGGCAGCCCTGAATATTTTATTGAGATAAATTATTGTTAAACTAGCTGACCCGCCTGGCGTTGCCCGGGTCCGTATTAACAATATTAAACAAACTTAAAATTTGTATGATTTTTTCATTAACTCGAAACATGCAGAAATGCATTGTCTGAAATACGTGACCACTGACTGTGTGAAAAATCGGTTTAAAAAACAGCTAATATTAAGCTCTAAAAATACTCAAAATGAGCAATGAGAAATGTGGGAGGGAATATGTATCCAACGACTGCGTGATTTTCGTGTTAAAGTGTTGATATTTATCAAAAATCACTGTTAAGTCACGTAACTAATTACTTTTTTTTTCACATAGAAATCCCAAGTGAAATATTTTGAATTTCAAACTAATTATATCACTCTTAAATCTGACTATCCCATGAATGAAATCGATACTCGCTCGTAGCTAAAGTGTTGGTATGTAGTATTATAATTTCAGAGCCAATTTAACAAAAGTAAGTGTTATTTTTAATCAAATCATGCATAATGTCCACTCTATGGATAAATTCCTAACCGTGAACTTTTTTACCGTAACCATAACCTACTTGTAACCTAACTTTGACTTAACAGTACCTTACCGTAAATTAAATATAACATAAATGTAACCTAGCCTTCACTTTATTGTAACATATCCTTATTCTAACCATAAAACAAATGCGATTTAACTTTAACCTAACTTTAACTTAACCGTGACCTAACTGTAACCTAACGGGATATTAAATATAATCAAAGACTTACCGTAATGTAATTGCAATTTAAATGTTACCAAACTATATATTGGTTTCATGTCAATGGAAATTATTTTGTCTTGTTCGGATCTGGTTATCATTCATTAGAACATTTTTGTCGGGTTCAGATTTTAGGTATTTTTTGATATTGAGTTATAATGTTCGGGTCGTATTCATATCCATGGAAATTATTTTGCCTTGCTCGGATACAATTATGGTTCTTTGGAATATTTTTGTCGGGAACAGATTTGTTTCAATTCAGATTTCGGCTTTTTCTTCAAATGGAATTTTTGGGTTCGGGTTTTCTTGCGTGTTCATGGAAATTATGCTGCCTTGTTCGAATAAGAACATTCTTCACTGGAATATTTTTTTTCAAGTTCAGATTTCGTGATTTTTTTCAATGGATTTTTTTAGGTTCAGATTTGGTTCAGGTGAATGAAAATTTTTTGTCTTATTCAGATCTGGTTACGATTCTTTGGAATATTTTTTATCAGGTTCCGATTTGGTTCGATTCAAATTTCAGGTATTTTTTCAAATAGAATTTTTAGGTTCGGATCTCGTTTATGTCCCTGGAAATTATTTTGTCATACTCGAATCCAGTTATGATTCTTTCGAATATTTTGGTCGAATTTAGATGTGGTTTGGGTCAAATTTCAGCTTTTTTCAAATCGAATTTTTTAGGTTCGAGTTGGGTTTATGTTCATAGAAATTATTTCGTCTTGCTTGGATTGGGTTATAGTTCTTTGGAATATTTTTGTCAGGTCCTGATTTGGTTCAAATAAGATTTCGAGTTTTTTCTTCAAATATAACGATTGGGTTCGGGTGTTTATTATTATATTTAATTTACGGTAAGGTACTGTTAAGTCAAAGTTAGGTTACAAGTAGGTTATGGTTACGGTAAAAAAGTTTACGGTTAGGAATTTATCCATAGAGTGGACATTATGCATGATTTGATTAAAAATAACACTTACTTTTGTTAAATTGGCTCTGAAATTATAATACTACATACCAACACTTTAGCTACGAGCGAGTATCGATTTCATTCATGGTATAGTCGGATTTAAGAGTGATATAATTAGTTTGAAATTCAAAATATTTCACTTGGGATTTCTATGTGAAAAAAAAAAATAATTAGTTACGTGACTTAACAGTGATTTTTGATAAATATCAACACTTCACGGAAATAATTCTGTCTTGTTCAAATAAGGACATGCTTCACTGGAATATTTCTGCCAAGTTCAGATTTCGTTCAGTTCGCGATTTTTTCAAAGAAATTTTTTGGGTTTGGATTGTGTTCATGTCCATGGAAATATTTTGTCTTGTTTGGATCCGGTTGCGTTTATTTGAAATAGTTTTGTCAGATTTAGATTTGGTTCGATTCAAATTTCAGGTATTTTTTTGAATGGGAGTTTTAGGTTCGTATTGGGTTCATGTCCACGGAAATTATTTTGTCTTACTCGAATCCGGTTATAGTTCTTTCGAATACTTTGGTCAGATTTAGATGTGGTTTGGGCCAAAGTTCAGGATTTTTCAAACGAAGTTTTTTAGGATGAGTCGGGTTTATGACCATGGAAAGTATTTTGTCTTGCTAGGATCGGGTTATAGTTCTCTGGAATATTTTTATCGGTTTCAGATTTCGTTTGAGTCATATTTCGGGTTTTTTAAAGAAAATATTTAGGTGCGGGTCAGATTTCATGCCCATGAAAATTATTTTTCCTTGTTTGAATCGGGTTATGCTTCACTTGAACATTTTTGCGGGATTCAGATTTGGTTCAGGTCAGTTATCAAATCCATAGGTTTTCCCAAAGAGAATTTTTAGGTCAAGGTAGGGTTTATACTCACGGAAATTTTGCGTATCACGGATCAAAGTGTGGTCTTTTTTTTTTTTTTTTTCTGGTTGGAATCGGGTTATGTTTAAATTAGTTTAAACATTAAAGTTATAATCAGTTTTGCTACTATTCTTTTTATGGCTATTTCTGATAGATAATTTACTTAGCTATTTGATAATTTATTATGGTGAATGAATCGTTTGCGGATACAAACAATTGTACGCCAAACAGCTATTTTATTTTTGTTTTAAAAACAAATTAAAGCCATATTACAATTTTAAATTGAATAGAACACATTTAAATTTAATCAATGATTAAAAAATAAACTCATAGAAAAGTGTTGTGTAATGTTTTTTACTGCAACACTGCTAATGACTCATACATTCTAATGTTCGAAATGCCAAAAATATGCGTACAATCATATAGTAAAAAGAAATTAATAGAGTGGCAGTATAATGTCTTCAAAGTGACGCAATAAATGTAACTCTAAAATCCGCAACATTAAGTCCAAATAAGCACCAACAAAACCATGCGCTTTGAAACTCTGATCAATTCAAACTGGTTTAAACCAGTATTTCTTTGTTTTTGTTTTTTACCTTTTAAACTGTTATTGAATAGATGACTAAAATTTCGTTTAAAAAATAACGTTTTGTGCCATTATTGCCTGTAATACACGATCAGAATGCATGAAAGATGCAATTAGATCAATCACAGGCAAGAATTATTTGATTATTTTTATCATATGACTTTGAAATATCAATATAGAAGCATCATTTAAGACTTTGCTTGAAAAATCAACATTCTTTCGTTAATGTCTTAAAATCGTCTGCACTCAGAAATCTAGATTTTAGATTAACATTATTATTTAAGTGTTCATGCATGATTTTAAAAGAATCTTTTCATCACTATATTTTATATATTGACATGGAATTATAAATATGTTGTTAAATCATAAACATTTTTCATCTACGTTATAAAGTATTAAAAATTTCTGAAAAAAAGAGAAAACTTTTAGTAATACAATTTTTTACTCAAATCATATGTTTTCAATATTTTATTTAATTTTATTTTGACATTTAATTATTTTTAATTTTCCAATTTCAATTATTTTAAAAGCAAACATTTATTTTAATAAATAATATAATAGAAAAAATATTTTAAAAAATTACGATTTCTTCGTAAAATATGCTTCAGCTGTAATTCATTTCTTCCAATAGCACTTTTATTAATACAAAATTCCTTCCTCGTGCTTTATTTTGAGACATTAAAATTTCAGTGATAAATGGTTTCCTCTTGCAAACCTTTCTTTTTTTTTCGGTTTACTTCGCCACCACCTATCTTTTTCCTCCATGGCGTACAGCAGCTGTGATAAAAAAAAAAAAAAAAAATCCTCATTAAACTGACATTTTGCCAGTCTATGAATTTTAAAGGTCAGTCTCAGTTTTTAAAATTATTTCTGCGAAAATTTTATGCAACCAATCAACCATAAGAGAATGAAAAGGAAAAAAACTAAAAAAAAAAAAAAGCAATTTTTTATGAGAGTGAGGTTTGGAATTTAATTAATTACTCAGTTAATAAATAGAATTTTGAAATTCTGAGCGTTGTTGTGTCGATCCCCAAATTAAGATGGGTAGACACGAACACGTGGTAGAATAAAATATATTCTACCGAACTTCAACATAAAAATAAACTAAATTTAAATAAATCATCAATTATCATCAAAAGTCTGATCGTATAGTAATTATTAAATAATCTCGGTTGCATATTCAAAAAAAAAAAAAAAAAAAATCTAAAAGAAACATAAGCTGCTGTGGGAAGAAGGTAAATAATGACTTAAATCATTGAATAAATTATAACTTACATTTTATTTAAATATTAAATGAGAATTAAATTAACATTAGAGAATTACAAAAATAATACTAGCATTCATCATAAGCTAATAAAATGCATATGCTTTACGACCCCGGGGAAGAAAGAAAATAATGGTACCTTAAAATTACATCATAGTAACAATCCCAAACTCTTGAAAAAAATGGACAATTGCATCAGGTAGATAAAGGTGAATCTCTCTATTATCCAACATCCTCTTAGTCGTAACTTTCGTTCAGGCAGCCCATCTTCTCCTCGAAGTTCGCCGAAATCCAGACCTCCGTTCGCTCCTTCCCGTCACGAGAGACAAAACCTTCCACCGCCGCCGTATCGTAACGAAGCCCGAAGTCGCTGGTCTTCTCGCCACTTGCTGAACTCTCCAAAAGCCTCACGATCTTCCTCTGTTCCGCTTTTTATCTCCGTGCCACATCACTTCATTTCCATCGCGTAGGCAAAATAATCCACTTGATGTCTCACATGTATGTTAGTTATTTGTGTTGTTCAACAAAATTTCTCATTATTTTTAAACAAAAGAACGGCATTGCCGTTTACAATTTTTCTTTGTTATCAAAAATTTTTTATGAAAGGAAAACCATGTTGTCCTTCAAAATATCGGACACCTGCCGTGTATGAATACATTATTCGATGTCCGGACCACATGCGTCTCGAAATATGAAATATAAAAACTTCCAAAACAAACATTTTTTTTCTTTTTCTTTTTTTTTTTTATTATTATTTTAAATCAGAATTTCACATATATTTTAAATATCTTTCGAGAAAATATCGATGTATCGGCCGGCGCCTTGCCGACACAGCAAAACCCTCTCAAAAATATTAAAATATTATTAAACATTAAATATATTTACCAGATATTATATGGAGTAATTTGTAAATTATTTGATAAAAAGAGATATATCCTATTAGCAAGCAAAACTAAATTATTTAAATAAAATAAGCTATTATTATTATTATTATTATTATTATTATTTTAAATTATTTTAGACCCAAAATAATCAATATAACATATTACATTTCTGTCCCCTCAAAAAAAATTTTATTGCCCAAAGAATTTTTTTTTTTTGGAAACAAAGCAAAAGCACGTCTATTACTAAAGGAAACTATAATTGCAAACAAAAACCCGAGAAACTAAATTTAATGAAATTCAAGTAACACTAGTCTATATCACCCATTATCTCCAACAATTGACCCAACTAGGATTCAGATACAATGTACACAATATGAAATATACAGTTGATTATAAGGTAAATTTGTTCCTGATTAACCAAAATATTACACAAAAAAAACATGACACAAATACACTAATATAAAAAAAATATATATACATGATACTATACAATACATTATTATTACAACTATACAATATGTATTTAATACAGGTAAGAGAACTATTGTCTCACAACAAAACCATGAGTGTCTCTGGGACGTAACTGATAATCACTAACAATTTCAGTACTCCTATACTGCCTCGACTTTTGCTCAGACCCCACATGCGACTGAGAGGGTACGTCTGTATTTATTTGATCATTATCAGTATTAATATCAATATCTAGCAAATGATTATTATTGTCCCTAACAACAATGTGTTCGTTATCATTGCTACTATCAATATCTAATATGAGATTATTGTTTAACATGTGATTACTGTCCCTAGAATTATTGTTATTGTCACAAATGTTACTGTTATATATGACATCAAATACCGGGAGTTGGTCATCAATGTCCACAAATTGAAAATCCCTAACATCCCTGTCATCTATGTGTTGATTTGTGTCCTGTTCATCATCATCCTTAATTTCTTCCTCAAAAAGTGCAGGAAATATAATTCTCTCTGTGATTCGGGATAATCTATCAACATGTACTAATTGTTCATCTTTGGGGTTTTGTATGTGTACAGTTTTAAAGTTCACTGTATTAGTTTGTTGAATGATACGATAAGGTCCTTTGTTGAATTGTGAAAGTTTTTTGTTTGCCCCTGGCTTAACTACTGGTGTGTATAAAAGTACTAAATCGCCCACCCGTAATTTTTTATCAGTGGCAAATTTTAATCTGTACTCCTCCTGTTTTTCTGCAGCTTTTGTTAAATTTTGTTTAACCATACGAAAAACTTTGCCTAGCCTTAATTGTAAATCTTCGCTAAGCTCACAGGTATCTGCATAAGATCTCTGAATGGGTTTAGCTATGAGATCAACAGGTAAAAGCAAATCCCTATCATATACTAAATGTGCCGGAGTATCACCTATAGCCACGTGATAAGCTGTTCTGTAAGCCAATAGTGCAAAATGTAAAAGTTTGTCCCAATCTTCATTTGAAGAATCTACTAAATGTTTTAGCATATTAACTACAGTACCATTTGCTCGTTCCACAACCCCGTTAGCGCTAGGATGATAACTAGTCGTAGTATGCTTTTTTATGCGAAGCTTCTCATATACTTTTAGTATTGCTTCAGATAGGAAAGATTTTCCTTTGTCTGTGGTGAGATGTTCCGGAATACCGTGAGTAGAAATGAATTTTTCTAATACTGATATTATGGTTTCTGATTTTAAGTCAAGTACCGGATACGCCTCAGCCCATCTTGTAAAATAGTCTGTCATGACAATAATGTGTTTGTTTCCCTCCATTGTAGTACTTAGCGGACCCACTGCATCGACTGCAATCTTTTCAAACGGACATGAAGTAATTTCTACTCTCTGTAATGGAGCTTTCTGTTTAGATTTATATCCCTTTCTAATGGCACATTGGACACAAGATTTGACATGATTAAGTATATGTTTATATTGTCCCCACCAAAAATAATTCTTCTTTGTCTTAATTAGAGTTCTTTTAAAACCAGGGTGTGCTGACGTGACTGAATCGTGTGCTAAATTTAATACTTGAGAAATTAAAGTTTTAGGTATAACTAATTTAGTGTGATTGTCGTTATACGAATCTCGTTTGTTAATGCAATATAGTAAATTATCCTTTAAAAAGAAAGTTAAATCATGTAATTGTACTTCATTTTGATTTTTCAACTGGTCAATTATGTCTTTGCATTTAGCATCTTGATTTTGTGAAGACCTAACAAATTCTGGTGAAAAATTTGTATTAACATTTACTTCCTGTATTACATTTACATTCCTAGATAGTACATCAGCTGCAATATTGCATTTCCCTGGAGTATGGCAGTATTTTATGTTATAGTTTTGCAGTGCAAGAGCCCAACGGGAAACCTGACTACTGTCCTGGATTCTCAACACCTGTGAAATTGCTTGCTGATCACAATATAAGGTGAATTCCCTCCCGTAAAGGTAGTGTCTAAAATTACTAATTCCCCATACTACTCCAAGGAGTTCCCTTTCAAAAGTACTATATCTTGTTTCAGCATCTTTTAGGGTTCTGCTCGCATAAGCGACTGGATGTAAATCACCTGACTCATCTTTTTGGCTAAGAACTGCACCTAACGCGAAGCCAGATGCATCGGTATATAAAAAGAAAGGCTGCTCAACATTTGGTAATCATAAAACCGGGTAAGTAGTCAAACATTGTTTTAATTTATTAAATGCAGAATTTGCTTCCTGACTCCATACGAAAGGAGTTTTCAACTTAGTTAACTCTGTTAAAGGTTTTGCGATATTAGCAAAATGATCAATAAATTTCCTATAAAAATTACATATTCCTAGAAAACTATGAACTGCCTTTTTATTTTTTGGAATGGGAAAATTTTCTACAGCTTTTATATTTCTTTCATCTGGAGAGACAACACCGTTTTTAATTTGGAATCCCAGGTAAGTGATAGAATTTTTTGCTATTTGACATTTTTCAGGATTGATTTTCAAATTATGAGAATTTAGTCTCCTAAAAACCATACCTAATTTATCGATGTGCTCTTCAAAAGTTGCCGAACCAATAATTATGTCATCAATGTAAGTATTCGTATCTAAACCTAGTAAAATCGTAGCAACTATCCGTTGAAAAGAGGCAGCGGCATTGACAAGACCTTGAGGTAAACGTTTCCATTCAAATAAACTGAATTCCGTACAAAACGCAGTCTTGTGTCTGTCCTCGGGATGCAAGTTCATTTGCCAGTATCCTGAGCATAAATCTAAAGATGTATAGTAATGAGCTCCATTTAATTTATCTAATAAATCAGAAATATGCGGGAGAGGAAACGGTAAGGGCTTAGTCTTTAAATTTAATTTCCTATAATCACATACTAAACGGTAAGTTCCATTTTTCTTTTTTACTAAAATTACAGGGGATGCGTAAGGAGAATCAGAAGGAGTAATAATGTCTGCTTCGATTAGGTCATCAATTTGTTGTTTTAATTCTTTTCTTAAGGCATACGGAGTCCTATATGGTTTGGAACGGACAGGAATATCATCAGTGAGATAAATTCTATGGCTAGTTGTGTTACAACCCGTTAAATCCTTGACAGACTGTGCAAAAATGGCTTTATTTTTATTTATTATCTTCATAACCGCCTGCTTCTGGGAATCATTTAAATGATTTAAATCAAATTTTCCTCCACAAGGGTCAAATTCTGTAATCTCATTCTCTACTTCTAAATTATTTACCGTAGTATTCTGAACATTAACTTCCTCAATAAATTCGATTTTGGCTATCTGACAATTTTTGTTGATATGAATTTTCCTTTCAGTGACATTGGCTATTTTAATCCATATATCTTTATTGCCCTCATAGTTATATATTCCATTCGCTACTAACCAAGAATTGTTTAGAGATTTAGCCGAAGGTTGAACAAAAATTAACTTATGCGTTTGCGGAAGACCATTAATTTTAATTTTAACGAATTGCTCAGATCTAGGTTCAATGACATTCTTTGTTACAGTACTTCCCACATCTTCGAATTTATGTAAATTTATTGAATTAACTTCTATGTTTTTGATATTGTTCCATAAAATTGTGTGATTTAAATATTTTAAGGTTTCATTTCTATAATCCATAATAATATTATAAGATTTTAAGAATTCAGATCCTAGAATTGCATTATAATTAGCCTTTAAGGTATAACTGATAATAAAATTTGCTTCAAATTTAACTTCTCCATCATTTAAACAAAGTTTAATTTTTTTGTCTAAATTCATTACATCATTATTGACCCCGACTACTTGTATTGCACAAGGCTCACTCTTTTCAACCCAATTTGGTAAATATTGATCTAAAAATTCATTCGAAATTAAATTTATTGCAGCTCCAGAATCTATGAGACAATCTATTTTCTTTTTATTTACATTTAATGAAATGATTGGTAATTGTCCCACTTTTGCATTAATAGTATCGATGCGTACCGTTTTAGGGGGAGAATCCAAAGACAGTGGTACACTTCCGCTTTGCCCCCTTACTGGTTTAACGACCCTTCATTGGTATTTTGAGTCAACACTGTGGTACAATTTCTTTTTAAATGTCCTTGTTGATTACATCTATAACAAGTGATTGGTCTCCTCGGTCGAAAGTGTCTTTGTGAAGGACCAGTGTTAGTATTTTGAGAATTGTGTCTCTGTGACTGTGTGATTTGTAATAACGTTTGTACTTGGTTGCTTAACTCGGCGATTTTTCTATCATTCTCACTAACCACAGTTTGAATTAAATTTTTTATTTCCTGTAGCTCATTGGAAGAACTACTACAGGCCTGTGCAACATTTATCGTCATTTGTGTGTCATCTTATTCTGCACACTTCTCATGGCATATAGCCAAATCCCAAATTTGTTGATATGTGGTTGGAGAATGAGGCATAATAAATTTTCTAACTTCTGGTTGTAAACCTTGGAGACATTTTTGGACTAAGAGTTTTTCTCTGATTGTTTCTTGGTCAGCGAAGCATTTGTATGACAACGCCAAAACTCTGGATAAAAATGCTCTATTGGTTTCTCTTGGGATTTGTCTAGCCATAGTAAATTCGTGTAAATGGCATGCTTCATCTACCGTTTTGCTAAACCTGTTAGTTAAAGCTTCCCTCAAAATTACGAAACTTTGTGTTCTTTTCAAATGGGGTTGTGATTTTAGAAATTTTTGCGCTTCCCCTATGCATTTTAACTTGATGGCAAAAACCCATTGCGCTTCTTGCCATCCTGCGAAGTCTTTAATTTCTAAAATTTTGTCAATAAAGTCCCCCACAGTAATGTCAGGGTTTTCCCCCGAAAAATTTGGAATGTTCCCTATGAATTGGTTAAAATTAAAAATGAGGTTAGGTACCAGAGACACCTGATTATTTACACTTCTAATTGTCTCTGAATCCCTTATTGGGGGACAACATTGGTGGAGATGGTGACTGATTATACTCATTTTCCGTATTTGTCCCTATACTACTCATATTAGACCCTTTATGAGTCCCATTCTGCCCTGACCCACTCTCTTCTACCTCATGCTCAAAACTGTCCGAATCTAAAACCATTTTAACCTCAAAATAATAATTTTACCAACAAAATACAATAAAATATCAAATAAATTGCAATTAAAAAAATTCATGCAATATATGAAAATAAATTAAGAAAATAAAAATCATAACCATATTAAAATTTCCCTTATTCGAAATTTCATTTTTTTTTTTTCAGTCAAATTACTCCAGTTAAACCATTAATTACTCCTCGACAAATTACTCCAGTTAAACACCATATTTTAATAACCACAGCAGCCGAAAGTGAAAAAGAAAAAATCTACCAGGTGACGGCACCGAAAATGGCTAAATCCGCGGTACCATGAAAAAAAAAAAAATAAATAAAATTAAAAAATTAAATCGCGACGCCAAAATGGCAAAGGTCACGAGGCACCAAAAATGTGTTGTGTCGATCCTCAAATTAAGATGGGTAGACACGAACACGTGGTAGAATAAAATATATTCTACCGAACTTCAACATAAAAATAAACTAAATTTAAATAAATCATCAATTATCATCAAAAGTCTGATCGTATAGTAATTATTAAATAATCTCGGTTGCATATTCAAAAAAAAAACAATCTAAAAGAAACATAAGCTGTTGTGGGAAGAAGGTAAATAATGACTTAAATCATTGAATAAATTATAACTTACATTTTATTTAAATATTAAATGAGAATTAAATTAACATTAGAGAATTACAAAAATAATACTAGCATTCATCATAAGCTAATAAAATGCATATGCTTTACGACCCCGGGGAAGAAAGAAAATAATGGTACCTTAAAATTACATCATAGTAACAATCCCAAAATCTTGAAAAAAATGGACAATTGCATCAGGTAGATAAAGGTGAATCTCTCTATTATCCGACATCCTCTTAGTCGTAACTTTCGTTCAGGCAGCCCATCTTCTCCTCGAAGTTCGCCGAAATCCAGACCTCCGTTCGCTCCTTCCCGTCACGAGAGACAAAACCTTCCACCGCCGCCGTATCGTAACGAAGCCCGAAGCCGCTGGTCTTCTCACCACTTTCCGAACTCTCCAAAAGCCTCACGATCTTCCTCTGTTCCGCTTTTTATCTCCGTGTCGCATCACTTCATTTCCATCGCGTAGGCAAAATAATCCGCTTGATGTCTCACATGTATGTTAATTATTTGTGTTGTTCAACAAAATTTCTCATTATTTTTAAACAAAAGAACGACATTGCCGTTTACAATTTTTCTTTGTTATCAAAAATTTTTTATGAAAGGAAAACCATGTTCTTCAAAATATCGGACACCTGCCGTGTATGAATACATTATTCGATGTCCGGACCACGTGCGTCTCGAAATATTAAAATATAAAAACTTCCAAAACAAACATTTTTTTTTCTTTTTTTTCTTTTTTTATTATTATTTTAAATCAGAATTTCACATATATTTTAAATATCTTTCGAGAAAATATCGATGTATCGGCCGGCGCCTTGCCGACACAGCAAAACCCTCTCAAAAATATTAAAATATTATTAAACATTAAATATATTTACCAGATATTATATGGAGTAATTTGTAAATTATTTGATAAAAAGAGATATATCCTATTAGCAAGCAAAACTAAGTTATTTAAATAAAATAACCTATTATTATTATTATTATTTTAAATTATTTTAGACCCAAAATAATCAACATAACAGCGTCAGGTGCATCAGGACAGATATTGGGCTACTCTCAGAAAAATTTTGAGCTTCGTACGTACCGTAGTTTTTGTTAACTACCGCAGACACACACACACTGAGCGATTTGTTATTTTATTAATATAGATTATAATTCCTCCAACCATCAAGTGTTCTCCTTTAATAGCTATAATTATTTTGTTTATTTTTTACATTGTTTGCTAAGAAAAAAGGAACGAACGATATTTTAAAAACTGATAATAGATTAAATCACTGCCATAATTATTTTGTTCTATTTGCTTGGTAGTTAACCACAATTTCCATTGTTTGCATTTCAAAATTAATAGCAAATTTTCAGAAAGCTGATTTCAAATTACTTGCATTAAAATCATATTACAGTACACTCCTTCAAATCTGCACAGCTTGGATCAGAGGTTGTGCAGATTTTAGAATTTTGTGGATTTCTAGTTATTGTTTTGTTTACATTTTTTAAACAATAATTTGAATGTAATTAATAATGCAATCAAAACTATAATGAGTGCTTACAATATAATAAAATAATAAAAATTTAGATAATTTTTAAAATGATTAAAATATTAAAAGCAAAGGTTAAGTTAATAATAAAAAATGTTGATTAAATATTCATTATAAAGATGAAATGTATTTCTTCTAAATTATTCAAAGAAACTTGCCTCATAAAGGTACATTGGTAATTTAAATTAAAATCATACTAGTTGGATGTGCCAATCCCAAAACTTTCTTCTATCTCATACATACATTTTAATATTTAAAAAAATGGTTACACATGTTAATGTTTTAATAATTTTAATTAAATACTATGCCAATTTTGAATCTTATCTTAAATTTCTGCTTCAGTCAATTAATCGGAGTAAAAACAAATTTTCATCTCTGCACGAGCCAATGGACAATAGAATGATAGGCAGATTTTTTCTAAATTCAGGGAGGACCTGCTTGCCATATCCAAAAATAGTTATACACAAAGATTTTAGTTCAGTTCTATGCATAACTTCATACACTTTTTCATGGTAAAATAATGGAAATGGCACAGGCATCGTGATTATAATGCGTCCTTTCAGCGGATTCTTTTCAAATTCAGGGTGGACCTACTAGCCATAGCCAAACACTTACACAAAAAATTTCTTTTAATTCTATGCATAACCTCATACACTTTTAAATGGTACAATATTGAAAATGGCACAAAAATCACTATTGCAGCGCCCCCTTCTGGTGGATTTTTTTCAAATTTAGGGAGGATCAAATAGCCATAGCCATACACTTACATAAAAAAATTTGGTTCAACTCGATGCATAACTTCATACACTTTTGGTCGGTACAATATTGAAAATGGCACAAAAATCACGATTGTAGCATCCCCTTCCAGCGAAAAATTTCAAAATTGAAGTTAGGACATGCTTGCCACAGTCAAAAACATTCACAAAAAATTTCATTCAATTCTATCCATATTTTCATACACTTTTTGATGGTAGAATGGCAACACACAGACATTTTGTAAAAACATGTTTTTTGGAGTCTAACCCCTAAAACGTTTAAATCCGTCGAAAAAATTTCGATTACAATACTTTCTTCTATTGAAGAAAGTAAAAATTTAAAAAAAGTTTTATTTCAGGTTTAGCCAGACTTAATAACCAAAAAAAGCTTGGTTAATACATAAATATATCTGGTAAGATTGTGATTACTAATAACATCAGAAATATCTTGAATTTTTTCAGAAATAAATCAAGAAAATCATCCTTCATCAAGAAAAACGAATTCAGTAATTAATTAATAT
Source organism: Maratus speculifer (assembly GCA_964019185.1). Lineage (NCBI taxonomy): Eukaryota > Metazoa > Arthropoda > Arachnida > Araneae > Salticidae > Maratus > Maratus speculifer. The sequence goes on along the minus strand of OZ025292.1, from coordinate 65,027,118 downwards.
TATTATTATAATATTAACAAATATTATAAATTAAAACAGATATGGAAATTATAAAAAAACTAATAAAGTCAAATTTTGTCCCTATATCTGAATTGAATTTTTCATTATTTACATCTGTAAATTATGCACAGATTTTAGGGTTGTGGATTTGAGGGAGTCTACTGTAATCTATTTCTTGTCAGTAGATTAATAATTCTAACAAGAATTTCACAATAAGAAATTATATAAATAACATTTATTGTGCACCACATATAAAAATTAATACATCAGATTTTTCTATAGATGCATTTAGAATACATATAAGCATACTTTTATATACACATTTGTATAAATTACACTATCATAGTCAATAAAACAGTTCATTGAATTATTTTAACTATTTCCATACTTTGACAACACCATCTTTGGAGGCAGATAATATTAGTGGTTGAGAAGTTTGCATCACAGATATTGAACTAATGATATCATGATGACCTACTGGTGGTGTTTCAGGATAACGTCTAGGCTGATCTTCAGATATTCCTTTTTCATCTTTCTGTCGGTTATAATTTTCACAGATGACTTCAGTTCCATCAATTAGCCGAGAACTAAAAAAAATTAAGAAAATGTAAGACTGATTTAAAAAAAAAAAAAAAAAAAACTATAAAAAAAATCTTATCAGATAAAGTTATAGGTTTCTAACACTATACAAGCATTGAAACACTGAAAATTCAAATTTTTTTTCTAACAGTGCCTATACACCTTGTATTCACTCCAGAAAGGAAAATGACAGGTTGCTAGTCACTAAAAAGAGCACTAGCTCAGTTCAAAATGTTACTTCATAGTATGATGGTCATTAATACATTTCTACAATACATTAATGCATATTACTTTTCTATTGTGAACCGTTTACAAATATTGAAAAGATTATATAACCTAAGAATATTTTTTTTCCATCATTTTAACTAAATTGCTTGAAAAGTATTTTAGCTTTTTTTTTCCCCTTTCTCAGTGAGATTATGACAATTTTTATTCTTATGCATTTTGAAGAAATCTAAATTTACAAATAAGTATACTGTAATAACTGCTCAGAAATATTTGTATAAAAATTGAAAATATTTTATCTCTCCTGACTTTATAGCAAACATTTTACTGATATATATTTTCGGGGGTGGGAAAATTCATAATTTTACTCACTGCTGGTAAGTAAATTTTCTGACACTGCAAGATAATTTTTGGGTAGTCTTCAAAAACTACAAATTACAGAAATAAGTTGAAAACTTTCCAAACTGTTGCGATGTAAGCATGATACTAAGTTCTATTCTAAATTAAACTTTCCTCTCTTGCATGTATTTTTCAATTTTGTAGAAAAAAAAAATATATATATATAATTATATTGTAGCAATAATAACCAACTATTCAAGTAGTTGCATAAATTTTGTCATAAAAACTTTCAACTATATGTTGCATTTTGCTGGACAGTAAGTTTTTCTAGAAATTGCCCCATCACTGATATTTGTAAAATTTGAAATGACTGAGCAAAATACAAAAGTCCTTCTGCCAGTGCTGGGAGGAAAAAGTTGCTTTCATATTTTTTATTTATTTTTTTCTTTTAAATCAAATTATGTTATTGAAACATGCAAAGCTCAAATTAGTGGAACCCAATTATAGAAGATTATTATATATAAGACCATTAATTGTAAACAATATGAACCATTTGAATTTAATAGAAAAAACCTTATTGAACATGAGGAAAAATTAAATAAATAAATAAAATGAATAAAACTGAAATTTGTAGAACCAAAGCAGAATTGTCAAGCCCCAAATACTTTGGAACTACAAATGAAGTGTGTGGTTTCATCTTCGTATTAGCCATGAAAAAGCAAAATAACATGAATTTGGGGCTACCAACACACATAAAACCAAAATTAAATAAAGAAATACCAAGTAAACTATAGTGGATATGGAGAAAATAAAACAGTAATGAACATATATATATATATATATATATATATATATATATATATATATTAATCTTGTTTCTTCTGTTATTTTCTTTGTTTGTTTTACTTGTGCATCACCGGCTATCTTCTTAGCAATTTCTTGTAGAGTATTGGTTAGCTTCTTGTTCACTATTGTAACATCTTGCTCTTCTTCTAAAGTTGATTGAAGTACTTGGAAACGGTTTTGAAGTTCCAAATGAAATTCTTCTTTATGTTTCTGGAGGTTTATAATATCGATTGATTTCTTTGAGTGTAGCAAAAGCTTCATTCTTTCCACTTTAGTATTTAACAGCAGTTTGCATCTAACCAATCTGTGATCGCTTCCTGTATTGAAGTTATTGAGAACGCTGCAGTCCTGAATAAGATACTTTTTATTGGTCAAGATGTAGTCGATTTCACTTGTTGAGCCATTTGCACAACGCCATGTCCATTTTCTTTGTGGCTTTTTCTTGAAAAATGAATTCATGATATACATCTGTTCACATTCTGCAAACTCAATCAATCTGTTTCCTCTTTCATCTCGCATACCATATGCATGATTTCCTACAGAAAATTCACCTTTCTTCTTCTCTCCAATTCTAGCATTCCAATCTCCCATTATTAATTTTATGTAGCAATTTCCCTTTTGATGCATTGAAGCTACTTCTTCATAAAAATCTTCAATTTCTTCATCAGAATAACTTATTGTTGGTGCATAAACTTGGGTAATTTGCAGCTTGTATCTTTTGGACACTTGTATTACTAATCTTGCAACTCTATCTGATGCACTATCATATTCTACAATGTGATTCTTCCACCTTTTATGAATCAGAAATCCTACACCACTTGTTCTTCCATCTTCTGTACCTCTGTAGTATAAAACATGTCCGCTGGAAAGATCAATCTTTTCTTCGCCTTTTCTTCTTACTTCACATAATCCTAAAATGTCCCAGTTGATCTTATCTAACTCTTCTTCAAGTTCCTGTAAACGGTTTTCAGAAGATAGGGATCGTCCATTGTACGTAGCCAAGGTCATCAACTTATGGCAGCCAAGCCGAGCCCGGTGATTCTTAGCACCCTCTGTCTTCATGTCTGTCTGATCGCTGCCGTAACCAGGAACATGCAGACTACCGGGAACTGAGGGCCGCAGAGAATTTAAAATGAAGAAAAATGATCCTAAATCAAGAGTTGAATATGCTGAATTATGTAAAACAGTAAGAAAATGCGTTACAGAAGATATCAGAAAATTTAACTGTGACCTTGTTAAAAAAGTTCTGGAAGATAACAAAAGTTTAAAGTCAGCTAAGCGCAAGTTATGTGTTGGAAGAAAAGGCATTTTTGCACTGAAGAGAGCAGATGGAACAATCACCAAAATCAGCAACGAAATAGTACACATTGTTGAGAAATTCTATAATGATCTATATAAATGTGAAGATCAGAGGGATATCAACGTACACGATCAACGAGAAATCTTAACAGAAACTGAAGAGATAATCCCAGTGATGACAGATGAAGTTTTACAAGCTATTAGATTTATGAAAAAAGGTAAATGCCCTGGAGAAGATGGAATTACAATTGACCTTATCAAAGAAGCAGGAGAAGAATTTGCAAAAAGGCTATCTTTACTATTTTCCAAATGTCTCAAAAACTCAGATGTACCAGAAGATTGGAATAATGCTGTGATGATACTACTTTACAAGAAAGGAGAGAAGGAAAACATTAAAAATTACCGTCCGATCAGCTTATTGTCCGTGATTTATAAAATTTTCACCAAAGTTTTAACGACAAGACTTGAATCAGCTCTGGACTCGGCTCAACCTAGAGAACAAGCAGGATTCCGAAGTGGATTCAGCACAATGGATCATATCCAAACAGTAAAGGAACTCATAGAAAAGCATAAAGAATATAATTTACCTCTCTGCCTTGCCTTTATTGATTACGAAAAAGCTTTTGATTCCGTCTACACATCAGCAGTAGTAGATTCTCTGGAGGACATTGGTATAGACAAACCTTACATCAATATCATAAAGAAGATTTACAAGAAAGCAACAGCAACCATCCGTTTAGATAAAGGAAAAGCGAAGATCAAGCTCGAAAGAGGAGTAAGACAAGGAGACACCATTTCACCCAAGCTTTTTAATGCTGTCTTAGAAAATATCTTCAAGAAGCTGGATTGGGAAAACAAAGGGATTAGAATAAATGGAGAATTTTTAAGTCATCTCCGCTTCGCTGACGACATTGTAATTTTCAGTAACAGTCCTGAAGAATTGGAAATTATGCTAAAAGATCTTGCAGAAGCTAGCATCAATGTGGGATTAAAAATAAATTTAGAAAAGACTAAGGTGATGTTTAATTCATTTACATCAAAAAAGAAAATTGTCTACAAGAACACTGAGATTAAAGAAGTGCAAAGTTATGTGTACCTAGGACAGGAAATATCATCAGATAATAGTATCATGAATGAAATCAATAGAAGAATAAGAAATGGGTGGAATGCTTTCGGGAAGAACAGTATTATTCTGAAGAGTAATATGCCTCTTTGTTTGAAAAGAAAAGTTTTTAATCAATGTATTTTACCTGCATTAACCTACGGAGCAGAAACATGGACACTAACAAAACGGATGATACAAAGATTACAAACAGCACAGAGAAGCATGGAAAGATGTATGCTAGGCATAACTAGAAGAGACAGAAAGAGGATAACCTGGATAAGAAATCAAACAAAAGTTTTTGACATCCTTGAAAGAATCAAGCAGCTAAAATGGAAATGGGCTGGACACATTGCAAGAAGACAAGACAATAGATGGAGCACAAATATACTACAGTGGTATCCTAGAGATGTAAAACGACCAAGAAGACGACCACAAGTAAGATGGAGTGACGAAATTAGAAAAGTGGCTGGTGTAAATTGGATGACGAAAGCATTAGACAGAAAACATTGGAAAAATCTGGGGGAGACCTACATCCAGCAGTGGATCGAAAACGGTTGATGATGATGATGATGATGATATATATATACACACTACATGGCCAAAGATGACCGCCCACTTGCGGTTTTAGACATTTTGTTAAATATCTCAAAAGATACATGAGGTATTATCCTGAAACTTTATGTGTGTAAACATAGTACAGGTCATACATTTCTGTAAAGCTTTTTTCCCGAAACTACATAGGGGACTGTCAACAAATTGAAAAAGAACGAATATCTTTAGGATAACCCTGTCAAAACTAATGTAGCAAAAAAGTTCAAACTGTAGATTATGATTAAGTGGCTTATTGTAATAAACTGTGTTAATTTTTATGTGGATAGTATGTATACTCGTAAAGAAATTAAAGATTTTATAAAAACAGTCACAATTTTTTCCAAGTTTTTTGCTTATAATTTTCAGAGTTCTTAATATAAAATAATGTTCCTTTCTGAAAATATGACAAACAACATTAGACACAATAACCCTGTAATCAGAATTAAATAATAATAATAATTGTATTAAAAATGAGCAGGTATACTAAATAATTTTTCATTGTGCATGCGTTAAGGGTATCAAAACTTTCATTTGCATATTATGTTAGCTAAATGTATAGAGCAACTTTTGTGAAAGTCTCCAAAACATAGCTTGAAAATTCTGAAAGTGTTTGTCAATAAAATAAACTTAAAATCCGTTATTCCCAAAATGAGACAAAAATATGAGGGGTTGTATCCAAATATAGTAGTATGTGCCATATTGTCAATTCTTTATTGACACTAATCAATGGATAAATGTATCAAGTTGCACATACATACGAGAATGTTGTTTATTCTAAATAAACGAGAGGCCTTGCTATATTTAAAAAAACATTTATATAAACAAACACTGCACGAACATTACACACAAAACCACACAAAGAATAATAGAATTATGCTGGAGAGCATCACATCACGTATCATCTAACGTCCATCCTCTCCTCCGCAATTGCCATTCTGCATTCTTCAAAAATGTTCTTGGGCCATGGAGGATAGGCAACCTTCACAAAATGGATACAAACCCTCATCCTTTTGCTTCATTTTTGGAATAATGGATTTTAAGCTTATTCTATTGATGAATACTTTCACAATTTTCAAACTATGTTTTTGAGACTTTCACAAAAGTTGCTCTATACATTTAGCTAACTTAATATGCAAATGAAATTTTGATAGCCTTCATGCATGTGCAATGAAAAATTATTTAGTAAACCTGCTCATTTTTCATACAATTTTTATTATTTTTTAATTCTGATTACAGGATATTGTGTACAATGTTGTTTGTCATATTTTCAGAAAGAAACATAATTTTATATTAAGAACTTTGAAAATTATAAGCAAAAAATTGGGACTGTTTTTATAAAAACCTTAAATTTTCTATGAGTATACATGCTATTCGCATAAAAATGAACACAGTTTATTACAATAAGTCACTTAATCATAATCTACAGTTTGAATTCTTTTGCTACATTAGTTTTGACAGGGTTATGCAAAAGATATTTGTTCTTTTTCAATTTGTTGACGGTCCCCTATGGAGTTTCGGGAAAAAAGCTTCATGGAAATGTATGACCTGTACTATTATATTTACACACTTAAAGTTTCAGGATAATCTTTCATGTATTGTTTGAGATATTTACCAAAATGTCTAAAATCAGAAGTGGATGGTCATCTTTGGCCATGTAGTGTATACATACACATACATATTAAAAATTACCATCCGATCAGCTTACCATCATTGATTTATAAAAAAATTTTATGACAAGACTTGAATCAGCTTTAGATTCATCTTAACCTAGAGAACAAACAGAATTCTGAAATGGAAGAAGCCCAATGGATCATTACCAAACAGTAAATGAACTCATAGGAAAACAAAGAATATAATTTACCTCTCCTCTCCCTTGACTTTATTGTAATGAAAAAGCACTTATTTTGGTCTACGCATCAGCAAAATCACTGGAGGACATTGGTATAGATAAACTTCACATCAATATCATAAAAAAAGATTTATAACTACCATCCATTTGGATAAAAGAAGAGCAAAGGTCAAGTTTGGAAAAGGGGTAAGACAAGGAGATACCATTTTACTTTAAGCTTTTTACAGCAGTCTTTGAAACTATTTTCAAGTGGCTGGATTGGGAAAGCAAAGGAATTAGAATAAATGGAGAACATTTAAATCATCTCCGATTTGCTAACGATATTTTAATTTTTAGTAACAGCCCTGAAAAACTGGAAAATATGCTAAAAGATTTGGCAGAAGCTAGCATTAACACGTTCGCTGCCAATAACTCTGCCCTCTGAGTTAAACGATTGAGAATTTCACGCGCTAGCACGTGACTGGCAGCGAATGTGTTAAAATAGGATTGAAAATAAATTTGGAAAAGACTAAGGTAATGCTCAATTCATTTGCATCAAAAAAGAAAATTGTCTACAAGAATATCGAGATTAAAGTTTACTAACCCTCAATTCATTATGTTAAAATTACTCAGATATTTTACATGTTGAAGTTAAGCAGAATTGTGCCTGATGCAAGATTAACACAATATAAATATATTTTAAAATTCAGAATAAAAATTATTATGAAATTATAATTATTATATTATTAATAATTATTTTTAAAACTGTAAAATAAACATACAAATAAAGATTACATAATTAAAAACCTTATTATTTTTAGTCAATTGAATTTTCCTTCATTTGCACTATATAGGGAAATCAAACAACATAGCCATCAGTCAAAATTCCAACTTTATATCAGTAAAATTACACTGAAGTAAATAAATAAGCAAATTGAAACATCTACCTTGCACAAACAGATAAAACAAATTTATCAACACCATAACAAAAGCATGAAGACATTTTAAATAAATACTTATTAAAAACAGAATTAATATAGAGAAAAAAAGACAATTATTAATAATTTCCTTACTTATCATAAAGTCTCCTAAAAATTTTGTATCAACCTTTAAAAACATCCAAAATACCCTTAAAAAATGATTTCTGCAAGAGTGCAAAGAACTTTCATGCAATACTAGTGTGATAAAATTTTAATGTACTTCAAAAACCACATATCATTGCCATAGTAGTATTTATTAAAGATTAAAAAAAGAAAAATCTCTCTTTAATAAAATAAGTAACTGTTGTCACTCATTGTTTTACATCATAAAATAAATTTTGAAACTATATTAGAATTAAAGCAAGACACTTTTATTTATGTAGAACATTTAAATTGCAGAATAATTTAAAATCTCTAAATGAATTTAATGAAAAAGAAGAGAAGAACATTACTTGTAACTGATGTTATTGAAAGGTGTCAAGGGATCATTGGCAGCCCCCACAATTATATGTGAATTGGCTGGATGTTTTAAGTCCCAGTAACGAATTCTTCTGTCCGAACCAGCTGTTAAAAGAGCTGAACCTGAGCCATAGGAAGGCCAACTCATAGAATATACAGAGTCGTCAGATGTCTGTGGAGGAGAAAATATGTGAAGTTTAAAATAATGTATTAAAAACATATAACAGTAAAACAATTTTTAAACCTAAAATAGTAGCAACTGTTTCTCAGTTCATGACAAATTGCTTGCAAATATCACAGTTTAAAAAATATATATGTGGTATAATAGGATTGCTTTGGAAATTTAGATAATATTCTGATTATAGATGTGGACAGCTGAAATTGAATTTTCAAATGTGTTATGTATTTCAACATGGTTATTGGTTATATATTTTAACTTATTAAACGCTGCAGTTTTGTTACATTATTCTGAATGTGTTGGAAGCTTCTTAATCTATGCTTGGTGCATGATTTTTTCTTCCTTGTTTTATTTCACAGCATGTTCAAAATTTAACTTTTGTGGCATACTTATAATTATATAATATAATACCTATAATTATATAATATTATTATAATTGTATTGTTATAGTAAACTTATAATTATTAAAAACCTACAGAGGGAATATATCCCTTTTAACATTTATTTGGCCATATATATATATGGAACAATTCTAAATTTGCAACTGCAAGAAAAACAATAGTTTAATTGTCTCTTCTTAAGTTATTTTCATTGTAATTCTCAGACATTTTTATTAATAATATTTAAATGAGAATTTTAAAAAATGCAGAAAATGTAAAGTTTTTATGATTTATTGAACCCCATTTTTTAAAAAAGAAGTAGGATAAAAGAAAAAACAGCCTGTATGCGTATGAGGAGCATTTAAATGTGTTGTTTTTTAAACCTTAAATTAATTATATCAACAAATTTGAGAGGTAACTCAACTGATAATATTAAACCTCATTACATAGTAAATTGCAGAATTTATAATGTTGAATTTTAAAGCACCTTTATTAGTTTGTAGAATTTCAGATATAAATTTAGTAAAAAATTTCACAACACACCTGATGTCCTTTTCAGATGCAAGTGTGTCACAACAAACTAGTTGAGAATCAATGCAATAGACAATCAAATATTAAAATTTTTTTACATGCCCCTGTAGAAAAATTATATATGATATGAAAATTTTTCATAACTTAAACCTTCCCTACTTCAACTAAAATTGTAGTGTAAAAAATTACATTCAAATCTGTTCAATGGTTGTTCAGAAAATTGTACTCATACAAGGTGCGATTATTAAATAGCTGGACTGATGTCATAAAACTTTTTATTTGTCAGAAATTTTATTGCCTTCAGTATACTCCCTTTGGAAATCCTTGCACTGCACCATCATAAATTTTCACAATGCAAAGCAGTGCTGGAATTTATCTTTGGTCAGCCTATTGATAGTCACTGCCACTTTTACTTTGACCAATTCCATGCTTTAAAAATGTGTCCCCTTCTGTTTCTATTTTGTCTTTTGAAATAAATAGAAGTAACAGGGGACTATGTCAAGCAAGTGGGTCATTTTCAAAAAACTTGTATGTTTGGGAAATTTTTCACAAATAATTTTTTTTTTTTTTTTTAATACAACTTATAAAAATATTAGATGATACTAAAACATTTCTTTTACATAAAACTGAAAACAGTAGTTCACTTTTTGATTTTTAACGTCAAATAAAAAATAAAGTATGAACTTGCAACAGTAAAATGTTCCCCTCTCTTATCAATAGTCAAAAATTTGTATTTAAAAAAATAAAACACCTAAAACTGTAAATATCACATTTTCTTTAATTACATGATTGCTACTTTCAGAAAATCCTAACTGTTGTTTTGTTATGATTATTTTTATTTTTGTAAAATACAAAGGATTTCCTCTCTGTTACTTTTTTGGAAAAATCATAAGTTTCAATTAAATGTGCATTCACATTTTTTTTCAGTTAAATTATAAAAAAATATTACATAAATAAAATATTTGTTAGTTACACAATTAATAATTCAAAATGATGATTGATAAATTTTTTAGTCAAATAAACCAGCTTATAAATTGACAGTAACAGAGTGGGAAAAAAGTAACCGAAGGGAACGATGATTGATAGTGGAGTGATATTTGATGTGGCATACTTTTTTTTATAAGTTTATATCATGTATTGTATACGATCTTAATGTTTCAAACATATCCAGCAAGAATTTAAGATTTTTACAAAAATTGCTATTGGAAAATAGTGGTATTTGGCGGGGCATTCTCTTTTGTAAATTTATATCATGTGCTATGACAAACGCACTGCTTAGTTAAAAAAAAAATCTCATCATATACTAGTCGAGGTAGTGGTGCTTTAAAGTAAGAATTTAATATTTTTGCAAAAAATACTATTCAAAAATAGTAGAATTAGATCAGGCAATTTTTTTATATAACTTTTTATTATGTGTTATAAGCTATCATGAAGTTTCAAAGTTTCAAATAGATCAAGGCAGATTTCACGTGGCATTGTTTTTATAAATTTTTTCATATGTTATAATCTGTTTCAATTTCAAACAGCTCGCCTTAGATTTTCTTATTTTATAAAATTCGCGTGCCAATTGGATGACGCTTTAACCCAAGAAATAACGATTTTTACAGAAATTGCTATTTGAAAATAGTAGTATTTGATGCAGTGTATCTTTTTTATAAATTCTTTTCTACTTAAATAATGATCTTTTCTTCTTTAATACATTTTTATCATGTGTTATAAGATATCCTAAAATTTGAAGCAGACCAAGCAAGAATTAAAGGCTTTTACAAAAAATAGTATTCGAAAATAGTGGTATATCACGGTGCATCATTTTTTCATAAATAAGTAGCATTGATTCATAAATATAAATGACTACAATTAAAGAAGCATTTTGTTTGAGAAAATTAAAGCCTAATGTTTATGGCAACCATCTCACCACAAAAACTACTATTTTATATTTAAAAAAAAATGCATATTTTTAATTCTGTTCTAAGAACATGAAATGAGAATGTGCAGTCTTCAAGAACAATTTTCAAATAAACTTGTTTTTTTTAGTAGTTTCTTACTGTTACATTTTGTTCCACTCTGTTACCATAAGCATAGTAACAGAGGGGAATGGTAACAGAACGGAAAAAACTTCAAATAATTTTAACAGCACAAAGTGAATTAAAAACAAGAAAAACTAAGCCTATTTATTTAAGAAGCACCATTTGATCTTATAGTTAAAATTTTATAAAAGTATCAAAAAAATAAATTTCACATAAATAAGCTGGTAACAGAGGGGAAACTGAATAAAACATCCTTATCTTGTATATGCTTTACTTCAACACAACGGTAAAAATAACTTAATAATTTAAAAAATGGTGGCCTCATCTAAAAATAAACTGTTCGAAGAACTGCAGAACCTTGTGTTGAACACTTACAAGGGCACCACCAAACATGGTGCTCACAGATTTTAATGATTTTTAAGTATGTTGTAGGGGTTATACCACTAATTATTCAGCTGAAAGGATTCTTTCAAATGGGCCTTGGTTTTTGAGAAATTGGGGGGTCAAAGTTTAGCGTTTATTTCAAATACCTGTTAGTATTACCTTTGGTCAGCAGCTCCGTGGCTCCGAGGTAAAGTGCTGGACTCCAGACTCGGAGGTGGCGGGTTCTACTCCAAGCTGGACCACCTTCTTTTTTTTTTTTTAATCTTTACATACTTTTTACATGTTACATATTTTAAGCTGAATTTGGAATTCTACAGCTTTGAACTTATTAACATTTTCTTATGTGGGTTGTTTATTTTTTTTACTTTTATTTTTCTTACTTAAAAAAATATGGTTCAAATGATAAACTAATTGCACTTCAAAATTTATAAAATAAATAAAAAATGCTTACATAATTAGAATTTTCAAAAAGCATAAAAAATTTTGAATATTTTAAAATCCCTTCTACTTTAAATATTAATAATTTTGCTCAATTACTTTTTTCAGATTTTCAAATGAATATTACACAATTACATATTATTTTTATCTTTACATACTTTTTACACGTTGCATATTTTAAGCAGTATTGGAAATTCTACAGCTTTGAACTTTTTGATATTTTTTTAATAAAGTAAATTTACATTTCCGAATTTATTTCATGGAAATTTATTTTTATCTGCAATTTTTAAACTAATATTTTTATTGACAAAACGGCATAACTAATTTATGCCTTGAATCTTTTTTTTTTTTTTTTTTTGTTAATTATTATGTAATTTCTTTTTTTATTAAGCACAATTCTGAAATAATAATTTTTCTCTTTCCTATCGCCTTTTTTGTGGAATTTTTTAAACGAAAATTTATCCTTTCTTTGTATAAATTATACAAAATAATTTTCAGGTGCAATTTCTCAGACATTTATATGATTAGTTAATTCAAATAATGCATACCTTCGAAAGTCTAATAAAATATTATTGCAGTAGTGTTAAAATATTTTCCAAATTTTTACTGATCTTTAAATACATTTATTTCTAAAGTTCATCCTCAATATCATTTATCGTTTGCACAAATAAGAAATGAAGGATTATATTTAAAATAATACATATATTTTTTATTTTAACAAATTAAAGCACTATTAATAAAAAATCAACTAAATTGGGAAAATCGTTTGCTAATGAAATAATATTTACGATAGATAAAAAAATATATATGTATTTATTTTATTCGTCTGCTTTTATTTTCTAGGTAAAATCACGCAAAAATAGAAATTCTTTTTGCTGTTGTCATTTAGTTTCTTTTGCAGAACTAGTTAAGGAATATAGGTTATGTAAATTTATACGAGTTTTAAAAAGATGAGATTTCAGTCACGAATTAGTTCAAATTTGCGTTTAGATTAATAAGTTTTGAAAAAACTATTAATTAAAAAAAATCATAAACGTTAAGTTTTTAAGGAAAAGGTTTATATAAAAGTTGATCAAAAAATAAATATTTGCTCTTAAATATCAAGTAAGATTCTGTTAAATTGTGAATAATTTAATTACTTATTTTTATTCACACGACAAATATATCACGCGATACTGTAAATTTTGTTAATACATTCAGCGCAATTCCCTACGCAAATGATGATTCTAAACGGTTTTTTTCTGTGTGCATAATTTCTTCACTTTCATGTTTTAAAAGTGCTAAGGCCTTTTTTTGTATTTGATATGGTGATTTTTTTTTTTTTATATTGGTTCTGTATTATACATGCGATAAATATACTCATGTAATCAGTTTTCAGGTTATAATTATATTTTTTTCCAAATAAAAGTGTGTATAAAGATGCGTTATGTGTTAAATTTAATCTTTTTACACTGCATATACCAGTAACATAAATATATATATATGTAAGTATATTAAATGTAATAATAGATTGTCTAAAAATCCATGCACAGTATTGTGTAATATTCATTTGAAAATCTGAAAAAAGTAATTGAGCAAAATTATTAATATTTAAAGTAAAAGGGATTTTAAAATATTCAAAATTTTTTATGCTTTTTGAAAATTCTAATTATATAAGCATTTTTTATTTATTTTATAAATTTTGAAGTGCAATTAGTTTATCATTTGAACCATATTTTTTTAAATAAGAAAAATAAAAGTAAAAAAAATAAACAACCCACATAAGAAAATGTTAATAAGTTCAAAGCTGTAGAATTCCAAATTCAGCTTAAAATATGTAACATGTAAAAAGTATGTAAAGATTAAAAAAAAAAAAAAAAAAAAAAAAAAAAAAAAAGGGTGGTCCAGCTTGGAGTAGAACCCGCCACCTCCGAGTCTGGAGTCCAACACTTTACCTCGGAGCCACGGAGCTGCTGACCAAAGGTAATACTAACAGGTATTTGAAATAAACGCTAAACTTTGACCCCCCAATTTCTCAAAAACCAAGGCCCATTTGAAAGAATCCTTTCAGCTGAATAATTAGTGGTATAACCCCTACAACATACTTAAAAATCATTAAAATCTGTGAGCACCATGTTTGGTGGTGCCCTTGTTAGTAGTAATAATTTATTACAATAAATATGGTAACAGAGGGGAAAAAATCTGGGGACAACAATAAATTGTTCCATTTTTATAAAAAAACAAGTTTTAAAAAATTTACTAGCTGCACCCGTCGAAACTCGACGGAAAAGAATATATATTAGGTATGATATATATCAATCTCATATAGACAGTAAAATACTAAGCGAAATAAACAATTGCCACCTCTTAAAATAGGGATAACCTAGCTTTTCATGATGAAGATACACAAACTTCAGAAAATAACAAAAAATAAGGAAAACAACTCATAAATTATTATGTTGGACTTAACTTAGCTACAAATCTTCTTTTTAATGCGGTTTCTAAACCTTAAATATTATTTAAATGCCAAATTATTTAGGAAGTTAATATTATACCCCGGAAGACGAATTCAAAAATATCTGCATAGTTTATTTTTTCTCCGTTTAAATATCGCTTGATAGCTGTATAATAATTATAATATCAATGAAACATTTTAATTATAATAGAAACAGGGACTTACTAAACTGCCTAACCAACCCACTACATATTTACAGCACTTGCAATAAATTTAATTTATTTATTAGTCTGTAGACTCCATGAACTTGTAAAAATTAATTTTATTGTTATGGCAACGAAAAAAGAAAAACGATATCTCTGTTATTAAAAAGAATAAAATTTTTGTATTTGTTGCTGAAATGCAGATTTTTTTTTTAACAATAACTTAATAAAATGAAATGATTTTAATTATTTTTTTATATTATGCAAGATATAAATATAGTAATACCGGCATATCACAGGTTTTATTCTTTTTTTTTTTTTTTTTTTCTAATGACATCATTTACACCTTCAGAAATACTCATCTTTTCTTAAATAAAAGCGTGATTTATGAGTTATTTAAGAATTCTTTAGTTTCATAAAATATTCATTATAATTAAATAGAAATGGCACAGTTTATAAAAATATTTTCATTTATGCATACCACGGACCTTTAAATTAGAAGTTCACTTTGCAGGAATTAAAGTTAGTGAATATGACACCATCACTGACACAGCTATAGCAATGTATATTATATTCATGGAATAAATTTATCTGGTTTGTATATGACGACATTTTCTCCATCGACAAAATTTCACTTTAGATATTCTATTTTATTAAAGTTTATCTTCTGTTATTACACTTACATAATACTTGATAATATTACTCAGTAAATAATCTGTGTATTGCAGGGAATAACTATGTGCAATCATTTTATAATGATTAAATTTTACGAAAACCTTTATATATATATTTTTTTTCTTTTTGAAATGCGATTATACATTCACCGATGAGATCAAGCTCCTGATTGGTGGAAAATAATGAAACAAATAAATTTTGAGAAAAGCTTAACCTGTTGCCACTGTTTTGAAGAAATGTCATGAAAAAGCTTTTAAAATTAAAAATAAAATATAAAAATTGAAATAAATTAAAAATTAGCCAGAATGAGCACATCTACACATAAACAGCTTTCATTTAAAAAAATAATTATCAAAATCGGGCCAGTAGAAAGCTCAGGGCTGATGACCAAAAAAACAGCCAGGTGTTTTAAATATATAGATTATACGGTCTATGCTACAGATAAGACATACAACAATTGTCACAACTGAGAAAATTAACACTTTTAACAATTGATTTATAATTTTATAGCAGTTGAAAAAGTAAAAAGGGAAGAGGGGACATAGCATTTTAGCTATAGCTGACGCATTGAAACCATAACTACACTAATATTATTTTTAATTTCTGATATATTCAGCCTACACTTACTCTAAACTGTCAGACAAGTAATGTAAATGCTTAAATTTTATTTTTAAAACTTTATTTTAGTTGTTAAAAATTCTTAAAGTTGGGGGACATAGAATGTACAAGTTTTTTGAAAACGACCCAAGTACAGTAGATCATTCAACACAGTATGTTTTCCCAGAATGTTTTCATTGACAAGTTTGAATGTGTTGGTGCATTTTTCTGATGAAGGATACAGGATTCTTCACATTACCTGTTTCCACTTCATGCAAAATCTAACAAATTCTTATTTTGATGATTCGTGTCAATTTAGCAGCAGTTCAGATATTCAGGCGTCTATTTTTGATGATCAACTGACAGATTGTTGGAATGTTTATGTTTATTTTTGAGTACAGGCTGTCTTTGGCAAATATAGCCTTTGGTTGTTTATCTTCTCAGTCTGTTTTGAACCTTTAAAACTAGGTAAAAACTTGAGTTACGTTGGTATGAGAATGTTTATAAACATTCGTGACCATGCACTTCTCTTAACATAGATTAGCTTCTGTGGCTGTTTTGCTGAGAAACGTCACAATAAACTTGAGGTTTACTGAGAAACATCACAATAAACTTGAGATTTATTACCATAGAACCATAGAGAGAACCATATCCCATTGTTCAATATGGAAACATATTTTTTCCAGCATATAATAGGTACATGGTTCACTTTGAGCAAATGATACAGCCAAATTACTTTGACAATTGAGCAAGATATGAGAGAGATACCCCATAATAGTGATAAGGAATGTTTGACTGTACCATAATTGCTGCTTGTCAGTAGCAGCACCAGTGTGGTTATTTAATAGTCTATACGAATACACAGCAGCCAAAAATAAAAGCTGCTTTTTTCTTTTGCAGTTGTTTAATAAAATAATATCTAGAGAAAATTGAAAAATACAATCAACTTTGTGAAATCTGTAAACAATTCATTAAGTATATTATGTAATATACAGATTTCAATGAATATATTTTTAAGTTTTCATTAAAGGTGTTCTCAACTGCTCCGCTCAACAAGCACAAAACGTTTTTACGCATTTACAAATTCATTTCTTAACAGAAAGTTACAAAATTGGGATGCCTGACTATGGAAGCGATTTTGAATCGAACTTAATTTTCCATTTTATGATAATTAAGTTACCTATCCAGTTCTAAACATTTTTGATGATGTGATCACCCGTTTTTCTCTTGCTTTTTGACCGGTTTTTCTGCTTTCGTCGGGAAATGTGCTCAAAAGCTTCAAATTTGAAGGCTTGTTATGAAAAATCTGTTGTGTTTTAAAAAAAACAAAACATTGAGTGCAATTGGACAGTTTCTGAATAACAACACCTGCTATTATCATGCATTTCCGAACAAAAATAAATTAAAGCATGTGTCACAAAGTTGCCCTTTTTCATTTAAGATCCCTTAATGTCTTCCAAATTTCAGGTTGTAATGTATTTGTTACACATTAAGGACAAAAAAAAAAAAAAAAAAAAAAAAAAAAATGAGGAAATATGTTTTTGTTTGAAATGCAATAACATAAGAAAAGAGAAGTCAACATATATAATTAAGTTACTGAAACAATATCAATTATTAATAAATGTATAACATAATATTATATTAATATTTTCTTAAATGTGCAGTTTAAGGAATTTATGTAAACAATAATCATTTAATAGAGTTTTGAACCCTTTTGAATAGTTAAAACCAGTTTTAGTTGGTCAAAATTACAACTCTAACTCTTGAAGTGATATGCAATTAATAGAAGATCTCCACTCCACATATTAGAGAGTTAATGCTATATATTCATAATAGTTCTTTCTCATAACACAAAATTGAAAAAAAAAAAAAAAAAAAAAAAATGCTATTCATCATTAAAATACCTTTCATCAACATTGAACAGTATATTTTATATTTTGTGTTATACACAAATTAAAAACTATAAAACAATGTTTTAACGCACAAATCTCATAAAATACACTGCCCCCCCCCCCTCAAAGAATCACATATGCCACTTCCAGGATGCCTCAATCCTTTTCCTCAGTGCTGAAAAAAAAAAAAGTGACATGGGTTCAAAGAACTTGTTCAGCTATAGCCTTGAGTACTGGCAGTGGAATGATTGAAAATATAAAAAGTTTAAATATCTTTTTAAAAAATGATGTAACTGACCGGAAATAGCTTAAAAGAAAAAATCAGTATTCAGGATTTCTCCACAGTTGTAAAAGAAAAGGGGTATTGGACATATCTTTAACTAAAGTAGAAATATGTTGATGAATATTGTAAGCTTCGTAAAAGTTTAAATCCAAAAATGAACTGCATTTTTTAATTAACTTTGCCTATTTATAATTAAAGTGATGGTTAAAATTCCAACAATGTTTAGCTATTGTAGATCACTCACATTCCTGCTTCAAGACATGTTCTGATGTTCTTTAAGTCTGATTCTAAGTGTACACTTCGTCTGCCCAATGTAAGAGAAGCCACACTGACTCAGTCATTATGATCGTCAATTGGATCTTTGAGATTAAAGAAAGTACTTTGGTTCGAGAGAAAACAATCTTGAAACTAAATCTATTGAGAAGCCGAGAAATTTGTGTGTTGACTTTAGGAAAATAAGATAATACAGCAACATTTTAAAACCCTTTATTTATTGAAGCAGAATTAGTGACAGTCGGAGATTTGGATAAAATATGGTTAATGATATTTAGACTAAATCTATGATTCATGGCAATTGCTTTAATAGTTAATTTCACAGTTAAACAACTTAGGGATTTGAACAAATTTTGTGGGCACGAAAAATAAGTGTATTGAAAGCTGCATGTTTCTAGTGTGTGTGTGTGTATGGGGGGGGGGGTGGGATGATTGGAATAATAATGAGGGTGCAAACTGACAGTAAAAGGTTTTCAGTAAACTGTCATAAAAAATTTAGAAGTATTACAAATTACTAAGACATCCAGAAAACAAAACATTGTTGAGTTTCGATTTCAAAAGTAAACTGAAGCATGGGTCAATCGAATTGAGTAAATCGAGTACAGCGTTATATTATGCTTAAATAAATCAAGGGGAAGGAATCATCTACACAATGAGTATAAAATGGAAATTGTATTAATTTAAATAATTTTTCTTTAAAATTAAGGCATATAAATATCACTCAAAACTGGACTTAGAGTTCCCCATAGCTAAACTTTCTGTCATTTTATAAAATTTTTCTAGAAACACAAAAGTATTTTGCAACATGCCGGTTAAAGAAATCAAGTTATCTATTTCATATTGAAAATAATGATAGTCATTTAATCTTTCTCTTAAACAATCAAAAGCACCTTGTACAGGAACATTAGTGAAAAGAGATTTGACATCGAAAGAAACCATAGTATAGCCTATTGGATTGAAATTACAAATAACTTTATTAGCAAATTAAATTGAGTTTTTAGATGTATAAATATTGTTAACCATGAGGTGAAAAAAACTAGAAACTAAATGTTTTGCAAGTTTGTAGGATGCAGTACCAATACTTAAAACAATAGGATGAAATGAGATATCTTCTTGTCATATATAAATATAAAAAGTTTCAATAATAATAATAAAATATCAGAGTTAAATAATATAAGTATAAAATAAAATATGCAGAATGAATTTTAAAAAATGGAAAAATGTAATATAGAATAAAAATGCTTTTCAAAAATCTAAATCTTTTTACTGAAAATTAATGCATATCAACTACTTTATATGTAAAATCAAGATTGAGATTAAGTAAAAAATATGTTTTTGTTTCTCGACTTCAGTCTTGCATTTCTTTCTTTCTTAAGTAATTGAACAAACTTCAAGAGAAAGAAGTATTTAGCCAATTAGAGATACAGTAGAAATCAGGTGGGGTGATTTCTTCAATTTAATGTTAAGTTTCAATGATCATATGTATAATTATTTCTATGCCAAATCAATAAATAAATGCAGCTTTCAAAATAAGACTAAACTATATATCAGCTAGTATCAGCTAACAGAGACATTGCCATACAGCAAAAATTGAAAAATATCTTCAAATGTTAGCAGCCAGAGTAAAAAATTTGACAACCAGAAAAGAACAGTGTAATTTTACTTTAAAAGATATATACATTAAAAAAAAAAAAAAAAAAAAAAAAAAAGACAAGACAAAACATATAAAATTACAACTAAAAACTGAAATATTTCATAAGAAATTTTATTTATTTATTTTTTCTGATTCAGGGAAAATGGAAGACTGTTGAAAAAATAGAAACTTTCTAGGTAAGTCAGAAGCATTGTTATCTATGAAAATCATAAACAGTCTAATGATATTGACTCCCCCCCCCCTTTTTAAGTGTATTTGTGTGTACGGGGAGTAGGGTTGGGTTTCTTCCAGGACAGTGGAAGAAACTGGAAAAAAACGGAAGAAATGGAAGAAACCAATGCTCAAAGTTAAAGTACATTAACTATGTAAAATAATTAAAGTATAACTACATGAAATCTAAATTGCAAAATTCAATTATTATTAAAAATATTTTTTTTGCAAAGATAAGTTCTTTTTTTAATAACAAACTTCAGGTTCAGCAGACATTTTCAGGTGATGGATTTTTACTTATCTAGAGGTAGAGGAATGGAGTTTTTTATTAATTGCTCCATTTATAAAAAAAGAAAAACAAACTACCTACAAATTGTTTATTTTTCATATAAAAATACATTATTTCCATATAAAAGTGCATTATATTAAACTGTGCAACACAGTAAATAAGTAAATTTGTAATTTTTATATTTTCCATCTAGTATGAATATCTCAATGCTGATTTTAAGAGATTTATTAATTATGTACAACTGTTAATAATCCAAAAACATTATTTTCATATACAATAATTGTCTGAGCGAAGCGAAGTCTTTATACTCAGAGATACGAAACGATATTAAAATTAAAAAAAATTCTTTCGTCAAGCAAATCTCAAAAAGTACTTGTCGGATTTCGATTCTGACTGTACCAATAGGTACCTGTGAAGGTAATCTGGTGAATGCACCTACTTTTAAAAATTAATTCCAAATAGTTTAAAAGTTATATTAAAAAAACTGATAAAAAAGCACAATTTATGTGCATACGTCACAGAATTTTGGTGAGCGTGATTTTCACCGGCTGGACATTTTCGTAGATAACCGAATCAGAACATGGAGTAAATAGTAATCATTTTCGCACTCAGAAATATTGAATACAATAAAACATTTTAAAATTTAATCATGCAGGAAAATAAAACTGTTATTTTTTTATATTAAAAAATGTCATAAAAACTTTGATTTTGAGATTTTGTGATAATCTCTTAATAGCATTTTTTGATCGCTAAAAGAATGTTTTATATATTTCGCGTGTGAAAATTAGAAACAATTACGTTTTTAAATAAAAGTTTCTTTTATGACATCATTTTCCCTTTATATTTATTTTCATTGCATGTTTTCTTTTAACTTATATTTTGTTTGTGTATGGAAGTCAATTCTGGTCGGCACGGATTTTTCGGCACGGATACCACAAGCGCATCAGATTTGGCGCAATTTTTTTCAAAGCCCATTTGGCAAAAACTCCCCTTTCAAATAACGCTTACATACACATTTTTAAATTACTTTCTATTTTCAAAAAGAACTTACAGTAAATAAAATAATAATAATAATTAATAACTATAAAAAGAAATATTTTATATAATTAAAAGAAGGAAGTGAAAGTAAATAAACATTTTATGAGTAAATAAACAAATAATAAATAAATAAAGCCGGGTTATACCATCTCAGGTAAAATAATGCCATTTTGACGCCAATTATGTACCCTGGTGCATATGTGACATTTTTTCCCATTTTTCATCCGTTTCCTGTTGGCATACAACTTTGAAATATGGAGTATGTATGCATACCTGGGAGCAATACTGGAATTAGACATTGATTTTTCTTTTAATTCGATCCAAAAAGGGGCAACGGGGCTATTTTTTAAAGTTTTATACAATTTATATTAAATAAAGGAGCCACTTACCTATTTCTATATACCAAAAGAAGTAAGTGGTATGTAAAAACAATTATATTATACATAAATAAAATACTTGAGATAATATACTAGAGATATAAGCACCGGGTTTGGCGAGATTTTTTATGCCAATTAGGCGAAAACATCGTTTTGATTACCAGATGCATATAGCATGCTATAACAACACATTATTTATTTATTTCAAAATGAAAAAAAAGGAATAAATGAAACATTTCCTGTTATTAAAAAAGATATAACAATCAATAAATGATAATATTTTTAGAACAAACAATTTATTATAACATTTATATGATAACCAGCATGTTAAGCAACTAAATGCCATTTTGGCACCGATTAGGTACCTCGGTGTATATAGGGCATATATGTGCCATATTTATTTGTAAAACTGAGCATGAAAGTTTACGAAGTGTGTTTTCATAGGCGCTTATATCTTTTTGCAACATAGCGCATCTTTCGAAGCCAAAACTGCACAAAAGAAAAAATAATCAATATTTGCAGCATCTTTTTTTAATGTAATGCACATTTTTTAATCAGTAGGCTCGATAATCAGACCTAGTTTTTTTTTTTTTTTTTTGCTTTAAAAGATGATATTTCATACGACGTCTTTTTGGGATTCGTCGTTTTTCCATATTTGATAGTATGTGTCTACTCGTTTTGTACCCTTTTTTGTAACTTTCTTCTTTATTAACAGCGACATCTGGATTTCCTATTTAAATAAAAAATCTTCTAAATACAAAGAATTTTGTTAAAATAAATAAATAATAGGAAATGCGGACATCTATTGCTCAAAACACAAAATTTTTCCTATTGAGTTAATAAAAATCAGTAAAAACATAATTTTTATGATAATAAAAAGGTGACTTATGTAATAACAGAGTCATATTATGTACGTTATGGGTTAAGAATGAATATTTCAATGAAAAGTGATATTTCAAAAGTATTATGAAATTAGTTAAAAACCATTTATTTTAAACTAAATGAATAAAAGATTTATATTTTTAATGAAATAAATGGGATTTGAAAAATTATTGGAAATTTATCACCATAGATGTATTAATATTACAATCAGTACCTTGTATGCAAAATGGAACAATTAGCAATACTTTTTGTACCCGAAAAATGGTCGTTGCTTTTTTTAAGATTAAAAAGTAGATTACGAAATATTCCTATATAGAGATGCCCAACCCTTGCTTATTGCATAGCAGAATTTTCTTATAGGAAAAGTTATTTTTTAAATCCGCAGAATGTTCCAATTTAATAAAGCATTTTCTGTATTAAAATATCGGTACCCAAAATGCCGGAGACTTGGCAGCTCTGCCTATAACATTTTAATTAATCAGGGTACTTTTTTAATCAGATTCAAATTTAGTGAAGACAACGTTTTTTGGCCGAAAGCAGCTTTTTTCCACATGAGTAACTACGATACAATTCCTTGATGTTGACTTATGAATGTTTTGACTTATGCTATTATTGCTTCCTCTCATTTATTTATTTGAATTTTAAATAAGATGACTCAAAATCGTGTTTTTTAAATATACGAAAAAAAAAAAGTGCATTTCGAGAGAGGGCGAAAAGGACAATATTTGGCGATTTATTACCTGCGTTTGGCTAAGTGTCTTACTACCTTGTATTTAATACTCTTCACAATACTTCGCTGTTATATGGACTTTGGCGCTTTTATAAAAAGTTTTACGTAATTCGGGCTTAAGAAAGTGAGTTTTTTACTGAATAATACAAATAAATGAAAAATGAATATTAAGAAATACTAAGAAAAGAAAAATGAAGCATTATATTGATCTATGTATATTTAAAAATGCATCTGCTAGCACTAATTAGATAATTTATGTATATAATAGAAGATAAATAACTTTTGATTCTACGCTATAAAGCAATAACGTTTGTGTGTTTTTCGTTATCATTGGGAGTACCTAGCCGATGTAAAAAATAATGTGGGAAAAAAATGTTGGTAACCATGTTTGTTGCAAAATATAATATATTTTGCATAGGAACAATAATCACCATCAATGCACGAGCAAAAAAAGTTCTAAAATTGAGAATTCTTTAATGTTGATGTGACTAAAAATTTATTTATTTATTTATTCTTTTTTTTTTTTTGGCAACTTTTAAGATATAATATTCTCGTTATGAACGATTTCTAAAACATTCGACAATTTAAATTCACAAATTAAACATTTTTTTTTTTCTAGAAAAAGTTTTAAACCTAATTTATTGAGAATATTGCAATTTCTAGGATACTGTTGGGGTTTGAAACTAGAACTTTGGCATCACAGTAACTTATAAGATGTAAATGCTCGTTTAGGACAAATTCTTAAAAAAGGATTCCTTAATTCTTATCGACAACCTCATGGCATCCATGGAAAACAGATGTTCAACAATATAAACTATTCAGACGGATCTCACACCATATAAAATACACTCCATTCTCTTCAAACATAATAGTTTATGTTATTTATAGTTTCTCAAATCGGTGCGGAGCTTCTGTTTATGCTCATGACATCATTTCAAAAAGTTATATTTCCAATGTAGGAAAATTTGGTGTTTTATTTTCTGCATTACTTTTAACATTTTGCATATTTCCAATTTTATATCCATGCATGGTTTGCTTTTCTTTTATAAAAATAGTATATGCAACAAGATTTTGTAGTTCTACGATTCGATATGCTTATTTTCATCATTATATTTTATCACAATGAATGACCAATTAAAGGTAACATCTCATTTTCTTTACTTATCGCAAGTTATTAAATGTATGTTCTCAGCAATATCGCTCAGACTAATCCCTCTGAGGGAAGTCCTAGTATATAATTCATCCATGACACAGAAAGATTTTCTAATTATACGAATTTTATTTAATTAAAAAATATTTTAGTTTTAGGTATACACACCTTGATTTTTCATCTATGATGATTTTTGTAAATGATCATTTGTTATTCTAGAACTTTCTCAAAGAATATTTGAAATCTAATGCAGTTTAAACTAAAAATTTTCTATGAGATGATTGATAATTCATAACTGATAATTATAAACCAATACATTCATTTGAGCCAATACAGTTCAAATCAGTGACTAATATTGAAAATTTCCAAAGGTAGAAACAAGATTTTTGCAATTCTGAGTGTTTCAATCTGGCCTAATTTAGGCCACATTTTTGCCAAAACTCAGATTTTGGGTCGAAAACAAAATGGTATTTTTGGTTGATCTCTATTTAATACAGTAATTATTATACATTACTTACATTAATAAAACTGATGTAAATTAAAATCTTTTATTTAAATGGATTTCATTCTATCATTAGTAAAGAATCTCTACTATTTACTACTAGTTTCAGAAATTTAAATAATAAAAAAATATATTGGTTAAATTGAACTGGATAACATTTAATTGATTTTGTGTATTCTTTATTTTTTATTTTATTTTTATTTATTTATTTATTTTTTAGCCAATGGTTGAAAATCTCTAGATAAGTATTGTATGTGATCTTGGCTAAAAAACTGATGTAATTTAGCATATATACTTAATTAAATTTGTTTTGGTCCAGTGAAATTAATTTATATAAGATTATAGGAAGATATTTATATCTTACAAAATTGAAAATATATGGTAAATTCTTAAAGAAAAACAGGTTCCTCCATTTCTTCCACTTGGAAGAAACCTATTTCTTCTGGACGGTTTTTTCCACTATGGAAGAAACTTGCCAACCCTGTCAGGGAGTCAATTCAATTTACAGAAATATAATTTGAATGAACCAAAAACAAATTAAAAAGTTTATGTACTTTTTGTTTTAATTTGTACTCTCTCCTTACAAATCAATCACATAGTTACAAACTGCATTGAAGAAACATATAAATAAATTTTTATAAGTGTTCTAACCTCTGTTTGTGATAATGGTGGTGCATTATTCATTGACCACAGAGTCATTCTCCGTTCTTGGTTTTCAAAGTCCCATAAGGATACTTCATTATTACCCTGTACTGCTGCAAATACTCGAGATTGCTGTTTAGGATGAATTAATAAAGAACGAACTCTTGCACCTAATGAACAAAATGAAATTATTATTTTCTTATAATTTTCTTATAATTAGAATTTAAATATTAATACATATATATTATACATATTCATTTATATACAAGCAGTGATAACATTAAAATAATATTTAATTAAACACAGATATAAAGGGCTTTTTTTTTCTTTCTTTTAACTTGTAAAATATTTAAAGAAATTTTTATATTCCGGTAAAATTTTATATATAAAAAACAGTTATTCAAAAGTTTATAGTGTGATTATATACATACATACATACATACATACATACATACATATATACACTATATTGCCATTGATTATGGGACACTTGCGATTTTAGACATTTTACTAAATATCTAGAAAAATACATGAGGAATCATCTCGAAACTCTTAGTGTATAAATATAATAGTATAAGTCATACATCTCCGTGAAGATTTTCCCCCGAAACTCCAAAGGGGACCGTCAACAAATTAAAAAAGAATGAATATCTTTTGAATAACCCTGTCAAAACTAATGTAGCAAAAGCGCTCAAACTCTAGATTGTGATTGAATGCCTTATTGTTATAAGCCTTGTTCATTTTTATGCAAATAGCATGCATACTCGCAGAGTAATTAAGGTTTTTATAAAAATGATCCCAAATTTTTCCAAGTTTTTTCCTTATAATTTTCAGAGTTCCTAATATAAAATAATGTTTTTTTCAGAAAATAGGACAAACAACATTGCAGACAGTACCCTGTAATCAGAATTAAAAAATAATAAAAATTGTATAAAAAATGAGTTGGTTTACTAAATAATTTTTTACTGCGCATGCGTCAACGATATCAAAATTTCATTTGCATATTATGTTAGCTAAATGTATAGAGCAACTTTTGTGAAAGTCACAAAATCATAACTTGAAAATTCTGACAATAATCGTCAATTGAATAAGTCGAAAATACGTTATTCTCAAAATGAAGCAAAAACAAGAGGGGTTGTATCCATATGTTCATTGATTAGTGTCAATATAGAATACACAATATGGGATGTACTACTGCATTTGGATAAAATCCCTCATTTTTTTTGCTTCATTTTGGAAACAACGGATTTTGTCCTTTTTCTATAGACGATTACTTTCAGAATTTTCAAGCTATGATTTTGAGACTTTTACAAAAGTTGCTCTATATATTTAGCTAACATAATTTGCAAATGAAATTTTGATATCTTTGACGCATGCGCAGTAAAAAATTATATTGTAAACCTACTCATTTTTCATACAATTTTTATTATTTTTTAATTTTGATTACAGGGTACTGTGTGCAATGTTGTTTATCATATTTTCTGAAAAAAATATTATTTTATATTAAGAACTCTGAAAATTATAATGGAAAAACTTGGACAAATTTGGGACCATTTTTATAAAAACCTTAATTACTCTGCGAGTGTGCATGCTATTTGCATAAAAATGAACACAGTGTATTACAATAACGCATTCAATCATAATCTAGAGTTTGAGCGCTTTTGCTACATTAGTTTTGACAGGGTTATTCAAAAGATATTCATTCTTTTTAAATTTGTTGACGGTCCCCTATGGCGTTTCGGTAAAAAATCTTCACGGAGATGTATGACGTATACTATTATATTTATACACTAAGAGTTTCGAGATGATTCCTCGTGTATTTTTCTAGATATTTAGTAAAATGTCTAAAATCGCAAGTGTCCCATAATCAATGGCAATATAGTGTATATATATATATATATATATATATATATATAATCATTATAAAAAAAAAGAAAAGAAAAAGAAAATGTAGGGGAAGCTCATGTTTTCTCTGTCATTTTCACACAGTAAAAACTATATTTCTAATTGAACTATTGTAATAACTTCATTTTATGCTAAGAAAAGAATATGATGATGAAAAGTTCGAGTGTATAACTAGTACAATATTAAACATCATGTTAGCTTCATATGCACAAATAGGATGAGCGGCTTTAAAACACTTATTTTAGTTACAATTTAGTAAAAGGGTCTCAAAACTAAATTAGATTTTTGAAAAGAATTTCATTTGGATTTTTGGAACATAAATTCATTTAGTGATCTTGGAATCTCTTTCAGGAGCAGATCAAAATGTTTTAGGGGAGACTAGCCCCCTCCCCCTTGCACCGCCTTAGCTGCAACTCTGCTTCAATCTAGCATTGCACTGATTCAAAATTTAATTTAAGTTGCTTTGTAGCACAGAGGAATTATATCAGGGACATTTCTGCCAAATGGCTTCACCCTTGTTAGATGGTGTGCATGGAGTGTGGTTGCTTGTTGGTGTACATTTACTGCTTGTGTTGAATCAGCATATGTATTGATTGGCTAATATGTGTTTTGGCATATGTGAAAATGAAATTACTGGGGAGTGCTAAAAAATATAATTTTAAACTGGTAATTTGATAACACTTTTAGCTTACAATTTTAGCAGGCATGATTTATGATATTCTTTCAATTAGGACCATAAAAATTTTCCATTTAATACAGGGTTCCTTTTTCTAGGCAGATTCTATTTTCACAGCCTATAAATTAAATTGCGACATTCCTTTTAAATGTGAATATACTTCATGCTTTTAAAAGTAAAATAGATGAAACTGTATAAATATTGTTTATTTAAATTTAAATGTACTATTATATATATATATATATATATAATGTGTACATATATTTTTCATTATATTATGTAAATATGTATTTTGCTGGGCAGGAATAAAATTTTAGAAGGAAAGATGAATTTTTCAGATTGGTAAATATTTAATTTTTTTGGCAGAGAAAATATTAGTTTAAAAAGAATAAATATTTTTCTACATTTATTTTCAAATACATTTAATTTAGGTATGTATATTTAATACATGATCATTTTTAACCTTGCCTTTTTATTTTATTTAAAGCATTTGTACTAATAAACAAAAGTTTTGTTCTGAATGGGTACCAACAAATGAAAAATATTCTCTTGAAGATGAAACCTTCTTTTAATTAAGGCCCTACATCAGTAACGCTCCGAGATAGAACGGCTAATGTTATTTCAATGGAAGAAATTTATCACTTTCCTTCCTTTGGATTTTACTCAAATTTAATAATTTTTGTTGTTTTGAAAACCTGTAGGTTTAAACTATGCACGTCATTTTGAAATTTTATTTCTTTTTTCAATTTTAAGGCGATACAAGTACGTTATTTTATAATCTTTAAAATTCACCTTTAATGTCTTATTACGAAAAATCTGTTTGACATTTTAAAATTTGGTAAAACAGCATGCAGAGTTTAATTATTTAGCTTTCAGAAAATGTTTTTTATTTTGATTTTTAAGAAAATTTAATCTATGCTATTTGTATAAAAAGTTGAAACATTTTGATTTAAAAAGTTGAAAAGGCCGTAAAACTCCGCCTCCAAAAGGGAAACACCCTAAAACCCATTAGCGTGTAAGGTGATAAGAGTTTAATCTACGGGGGGTCTTGCAGGGAAGTGGGTGAAATTTCTTGCCTCTGGCTATTAGTAAAACGATGTTTGTTACTTGTAGGCTAAGAAGCAAAATAAAAAAAATCCTTCATGATATTTCACGCAAGAAATTGGATCAGAAATTATGTAAATAGATGTTGATTTCAAAAAGCTTGTTTAACTAGCCATGCAATCTCAAATGTACTTTAAAAGCATTATTCATTTCGAATAAAAACACATTTATAATTTTTAAGCTATTGCATAGCTTTTATCACGGGCTTTGAGCGCGGCGACCGAATCCAAAAATTCTGTAACGCGAAAAATCCTAACACATCCGTAACGAAAAAACCTAACACTCGGCTAACGTCGTTTCACTTCGGCAGACTTCGGCATGGTATCCTTTGGTAGACTTCGGCAGACATTGACGCGGTATTTTTCAGATATTTAGAGGATATCAAGTCTCAAACTTATATATCTTATTTCAGTTACTATAAATCTATAGTTTCAATAATAAAAATTCCTGATAGAATGTGTATAGAAAAGAATCGTTTTAAGATAAAACAAGGTAGGATAATGTAGCTTTTGGTGAGTGGAGACCCGCCCAATGGTGAGGATCGAAAAATTTAAAATGCTTATAACTCGCGATCTAATTTTCGTAGCGCGGCCAAATTTTGTTTGGTAATTTATTATGAGACAGTGTTAATTTTTGGTGAAGGAACACCCCCATGGTGAGGGTCGAAAATTTTAAAATGCTTATAACTCGCGATGTAATTTCCGTAGCGCGGCCAAATTTTGTTTGGTAATTTATTATGAGAGAGTGTTAATTTTTGGTGACAGGAGACCCCCCACGGTGAGGGTCGAAAAATTTAAAACGTTTATAACTCGCGATCAATTTTCGTAGCGCGGCCAAATTTTGTTTGGTAATTTATTATGAGACAATGTTACTTTTGGTGACAGGAGACCCCCCCACGGTGAGGGTCGAAAAAGTTAAAATGTTTATAACTCGCGATCTAATTTTCGTAGCGCGGCCGAAATTTGTTTGGTAATTTATTATGAGACAGTGTTAATTTTTAGTGACAGGAAATCCCCCATGGGGAGGGTCGAAAATTTTAAAATGCTTATAACTCGCGATCTAATTTCCGTAGTGCGGCCAAATTTTGTTTGGTAATTTACTATGAGATAGCGTTACTTTTGGTGACAGGAGATCCCCACGGTGAGGGTCAAAAATTTAAAATGCTTATAACTCACGATCTAATTTTCGTAGTGCGGCCAAATTTTGTTTGATAATTTATTAGGAGACAGAGTTAATTTTTGGTGACAAGAGACCCCCACGGTGAGGTTCGGAAAATTTAAAATACTTATAACTCGCGATCTAATTTTCGTAGTGCGGCCAAATTTTGTTTGGTAATTTATTATGAGACAGTGTTACTTTTGGTGACAGGAGACCCCCTATGGTGAGGGTCGAAAAAGTTAAAATGCTTATAACTCGCGATCTAATTTTCGTAGTGCGGCCAAATTTTGTTTGGTAATTTACTATGAGATAGCGTTACTTTAGGTAACAGGAGACCCCCACGGTGAGGGTCAAAAATTTAAAATGCTTATAACTCGCGATCTAATTTTCGTAGTGCGGCCAAATTTTGTTTGGTAATTTATTATCAGACAGTGTTACTTTTGGTGACAGGAGACCCCCCCCACGGTGAGGGTCAAAAAATTTAAAGTGTTTATAACTCGCGATCTAATTTTCGTAGCGCGGCCAAATTTTGTTTGGTAATTTATTATCAGACAGTGTTACTTTTGGTGACAGGAGATCCTCCATGGTGAGGGTCGAAAAATTTAAAATGCTTATAACTCGCGATCTAATTTTCGTAGTGCGGCCAAATTTTGTTTGGTAATTTATTATGAGACAGTGTTACTTTTGGTGACAGGAGACCCCCCCCCCCCCCCCGACGGTGAGGGTCGAAAAATTTTAAGTGCTTATAACTCGCGATCTAATTTTCGTAGCACGGCCAAATTTTGTTTGGTAATTTATAATGAGACAGTGTTAATTTTTGGTGAAAGAACACCCCCATGGTGAGGGTCAAAAAATTTAAAGTGTTTATAACTCGCGATCTAATTTTCGTAGCGCGGCCAAATTTTGTTTGGTAATTTATTATCAGACAGTGTTACTTTTGGTGACAGGAGATCCTCCATGGTGAGGGTCGAAAAATTTAAAATGCTTATAACTCGCGATCTAATTTTCGTAGTGCGGCCAAATTTTGTTTGGTAATTTATTATGAGACAGTGTTACTTTTGGTGACAGGAGACCCCCCCCCCCACCCCCCGACGGTGAGGGTCGAAAAATTTTAAGTGCTTATAACTCGCGATCTAATTTTCGTAGCACGGCCAAATTTTGTTTGGTAATTTATTATGAGACAGTGTTAATTTTTGGTGAAAGAACACCCCCATGGTGAGGGTCGAAAATTTTAAAATGCTTATAACTCGCGATGTAATTTCCGTAGCGCGGCCAAATTTTGTTTGGTAATTTATTATGAGAGAGTGTTAATTTTTGGTGACAGGAGACCCCCCACGGTGAGGATCGAAAAATTTAAAACGTTTATAACTCGCGATCAATTTTCTTAGCGTGGCCAAATTTTGTTTGGTAATTTATTATGAGACAATGTTACTTTTGGTGACAGGAGACCCCCCACGGTGAGGGTCGAAAAAGTTAAAATGTTTATAACTCGCGATCTAATTTTCGTAGCAGAAATTTGTTTGGTAATTTATTATGAGACAGTGTTAATTTTTAGTGACAGGAAATCCCCCATGGGGAGGGTCGAAAATTTTAAAATGCTTATAACTCGCGATCTAATTTTCGTAGTGCGGCCAAATTTTGTTAGCTAATTTACTATGAGATAGCGTTACTTTTGGTGACAAGAGACCCCCACGGTGAGGGTCAAAAATTTAAAATGCTGATAACTTGCGATCTAATTTTCGTAGTGCAGCCAAATTTTGTTTGGTAATTTATTATGAGACAGTGTTACTTTTGGTGACAGGAGACCCCCCACGGTGAGGGTCAAAAATTTAAAATGCTTATAACTCGCTATCTTATTTTCGTAGCGCGGCCCAATTTTATTTGGTAATTTATTATAAGACAATATTACTTTGGGTGACAGCAGATCCCCCATGGTGAGGGTCGAAAAATTTAAAATGTTTATAACTCGCGATCTAATTTTCGTAGTGCGGCCAAATTTTGTTTGGTAATTTATTATGAGACAGAGTTAATTTTTGGTGACAGGAGACCCCCACAGTGAGGTTCGGAAAATTTAAAATACTTATAACTCGCGATCTAATTTTCGTAGTGCGGCCAAATTTTGTTTGGTAATTTATTATGAGACAGTGTTACTTTTGGTGACAGGAGACCCCCCACGATGAGGGTCGAAAATTTTAAAATGCTTATAACTCGCGATCTAATTTTCGCAACGCGGCCAAATTTTGTTTGGTAATTTATTATGAGACAGTGTTACTTTTGGTGACAGGAGACCCCCCCACGGTGAGAGTCGAAAAATTTAAAGTGCTTATAACTCACGATCTAATTTTCGTAGCGCGGCCAAATTTTGTTTGGTAATTTATTATCAGACAGTGTTACTTTTGGTGACAGGAGATCCTCCATGGTGAGGGTCGAAAAATTTAAAATGCTTATAACTCGCGATCTAATTTTCGTAGTGCAGCCAAATTTTGTTTGGTAATTTATTATGTGACAGTGTTACTTTTGGTGACAGGAGACCCCCCACGGTGAGGGTAAAAAATTTAAAATGCTTATAACTCGCGATCTAATTTTCGTAGTGCGGCCAAATTTTGTTTGGTAATTTATTATGAGACAGTGTTACTTTTGGTGACAGGAGACCCCCCCCCACGGAGAGGATCGAAAAATTTTAAGTGCTTATAACTCGAGATCTAATTTTCGTAGCACGGCCAAATTTTGTTTGGTAATTTATTATGAGATAGTGTTACTTTTGGCAGGGATGAAAGTGCGCTAAAGCCATTTTGTAGCAGCTTTGGAGCAGCAAAAATCGATTTTTGGAGCAGTAAAATCTGTTTTTGTAGCAGCAAAAATCAGATTTTGTAGCAGTAAATATCGGATTTTGTAGCAGCAAAAAAAAAAAAAAAAAATATATATATATATGTATATATATATATATATATAATAATAGAAATAATAATAACATTTTAGCAATAAAAGCTGTTTAAGGAGCAGATTGAGATATTCTAATGCTAATAAACTCTTAACAATTAGAATAATTGCTATCTTGAAAAATATTTTTACATTTGAAGAATAAATACTCAGATTAAATTTCTCCACACGTCTCAGACCTTTTAATAAAATTTGCAGTTTTTTGTGATCTTTTAACATAATTCACAAACTTTTGACCCTGTCTGTGCAGTTTTTTAAAAACTAGATTTGCGGGTTTTTTATGACCTTTTGATGAAATTTGTATGTTTTCTGAGATCTTTTGACGAAATTTATGGATTTTACAATCCTTTTGATGAAATTTTCGTTTTTTTTTTTAATATTCCCACTCGATTTTTTAAAGAAATAAACTTTTTTTTTTCCAAAATCTTTTTATCATTTTTTGATCATGTTGTGTTCTTTTTATGACAAAGTTAAATATCATTTGACAAAATTCGCATGTTTTTGGGATTTTTTTGACGAAATATGCTTGTTTTTCGGAATCTTTTAGAAAAATTTGCAGGTTTCTTTCGCCTTTTATTACACAAATGAATGTTTTTTTCGTCTTCTTTTACAGAAATGAACGTTTTTTCATGATCTTTTGACTGTGTTTTATTCTTTTTTTTTATGATATTAACGATTCTTTAATAAAACTCACATTTTTCTTGCGATCCTTTGATGAAATTAGAGTGTTTTTCGTGATTTTTTGATAAAATTTGTGTGTTTTTTGCGATCTATAGTCAAAATTTGCATTATCTTTTGTCGAAATTCGCGTTTTTTTCGCGATCTATTGATGAAATTCGAGTGCTTTTCACGATCTATTGGTGAAATTCGAGTGTTTTATGCAATATATTGAAGAAATTCAAGTATTTTTTGCGATCTTTTGATAAAATTTTGCGTGTTAATTGAAATTTTTGACAAAATTTGCATGGTTTTTTTTTGTGATCTTTTGACGAAATACGCTTGTTTGTCGGGATCCTTTAAAGAAGTTTGCTTTTTTTTTTTTTTACGCGATCTTTTCCAGAAACTAACGTTTTTTTCCCCACGATCTTTTGGCTGTGTTTTGTTCACTCTTTTTTTGATGATAATAACGATCCTTTAGCAAAACTCATGTTTTTTTCGAGACTCTTTGATGAAATTCAAGTGTTTTTTGTGATTTTTCAATAAAATGTGCATGTTTTTCGCGATCTATAGACAAATTTTTCATGATATATTAATGAAATTCGAGTGTTTTTCCCGATCTACTGGTTAAATTCAAATGACAAAATTAGCAATCCTTGGACAAAATTCACGTTTTATTTTTTCGAGATCCTTTGACAAAAATCGCGTGTTTTCCATGATTTTTTGATGAAATTCGAGCATTTTTCCCGATTTTTATGCAGATTTACGTTTTTTTCCTTCAGTGTTGAATTCAGGTGGTGGCCCGAAGAGAGTCATCCCCCCGGAGCAATGAAATGTCCCCCCCCCACCCCCCCCGGGAACGCTATCATGTCTCCTGCAGAGCGACAGAAGTCCCTCCCGGAGAAAAGTGAATTACATACTGTTTTCCTTTGACTGCGTTTTGTTCATTTTTTGACAAAATAGCAATTTTTTTTTTTTTTTTTTTTTTGGGCGATTGTTTGACAAACATGTAGCAGATTTTCGTACGCGCTTTCATTCTGCTTTCGGTTTTGTCGTCTATCGGCAGGATTCGTCGAGGAGCGAAATAATTTACCACAAACACGGGAAAGATACAGAACAGGAAGATACTTAATTTACAGAAAATATATACAATACAAAAGACAATGGCTATTCTGGGTGGAAATTTTTTTTCCTAAATTCACATCGCATTTTCGGAAATCGGTGGCAGGGAAAGGGGGGGTCCGCAGGTTACCTCCCCCTCCAAGGCCGTAGATAGAAGTGATCTATAAGGGGGGGGGGGGACTCATAATTTTTTTCCTTTTTTTTTCTGACACAGAAAGATAAATTAGCGCAAATTTACACTGTATAGGTAGTATGTTTTTTATTAAACTGTTGTAATAACTTCATTTTATACTAAGAAAAGTATAGGATGATGAAAATTTTGAGTGTATAACTGGTGCAAAATTAAACATCATGTTAGCTTCCTATGTACAAATAGGATGAGGGAGTGTTGAATTACTTATTTTAGATACAATTTCGTAATTCTACAAAACTGTAAAAGGATCACAAAACAAAATTAGATTTTTGAACAGAATTTCATTTGAATTTTCGAAACAGAAATATATTTAATGACCTTGGAAACTTTTCCAGGGGGGGGCTCAAAATATTTTATGGGGGACTGAGCCGCCCATAGCGCCCCCTTAGCTACGGCCCCTCCCGGCGAGGTGGGTATCTGCGATATTTTAGCAAAATCGGCGATTTATTGCGATCTTTTGTCGAAATCAGCAATTTTTCTGCGACCTTTTGACGAAATCGGCGTTTTTCCGTGTTTTTTTAATGTAATCAGCGTTTTTTTCGACGATCTTTAGGGAAATTTACATTTTTAACCGATCTTCCCTCGAAAACGGTGTTTTATCCCCGCGATCTTTTGACGAAATCGGCGTTTTTTCCGTGATTTTTTGATGAAATCGGCATTCCCCCCCCCCCCCAATGATCTTCTGACAAAATATATTTAAGCGATATTTTATCGAAAACGGCGTTTTTTTCCGCGATCCTGTAACGAAATCGGAGTTATACCCGCAATATTTAGACGAAATCAACGTTTTCACGCAGTCTTCAGACAAAATCAGCGTTTTATTTGCGATATTTGGTGAAATTGCCGTTTTTCGCGATCCGCAGAGGAAATTCGCGTTTTTTCAGCGATCTTTTGACAAAGTTCATTGACAAAATCGGCGTTTTTCCACGAAATATTGACGAAATGTGTGCTTTTTGGTGATCCTTTCACGAAATTTGCATTTCTCCGCGCGCAAAACCGTACAAGTTGGCAACTATGTGGAACTGATAACCCAATTTCAAATTTTCGGAAGAGGATGCCTTAAATATTCGGAAATTTCGGACGAGAATAACCCCTGAAATAAGAGGCGAACTCCCATTAATTGGAAAGCCAATGGAATAAACACATTACGGCTGCTCTCATTCGTCTCCCCCAAAGCGCGCACTGTACGTCACATCACGTTCCGCTCCGAACTCTGCGTCGGCTGCGATGAAAATGAACGTAGGAAACTCGCGGGAAAAATAACTTACGGTCGTTTGCGGAGTCACGATAAAACTCCACAAAACATCGCGTTTTTCATGACCGAATGCGCATGTTTTTGGCAATTCTTCGGCGAAATTTGAGCGTTTTTCGAGATTTTTTGCATTGTTTCTTTGTTTTTCGACGAAATTAATAGCCTAAAAAAATATTTGTTGTTGTTTCCTGGATCGACGAAATCGCGCTAAATTTCGTTTTGGCGCAGGTCCCTTTGGCGCAGGTTTGGCGCAAAATTGAAAAAAATAGCTGTTTTGTAGCAATTTGGCGCAGAAAAGCGGTTTCGGAGCAGTCTGGCGCAATTGGCGCAGGTCTTACATCCCTGTTTTGGTGACAGGAGACCCCCCACGATGAGGGTCGAAAATTTTAAAATGCTTATAACTCGCGATCTAATTTTCGTAGTGCGGCCAAATTTTGTTTGGTAATTTATTATGAGACAGTGTTACTTTTGGTGACAGGAGACCCCCCACGATGAGGGTCGAAAATTTTAAAATGCTTATAACTTGCGATCTAATTTTCGTAGCGCGGCCAAATTTTGTTTGGTAAATTATTATGAGACAGTGTTACTTTTGGTGACAGGAGATCCCCCATGGTGAGGGTCGAAGAATTTAAAATGTTTATAACTTGCGATCTAATTTTCGTAGTGCGGCCAAATTTTGTTTGGTAATTTATTATGAGACAGTGTTAATTTTTGGTGACAGGAGACCCCCACAGTGAGGTTCGGAAAATTTAAAATACTTATAACTCGCGATCTAATTTTCGTAGTGCGGCCAAATTTTGTTTGTAATGTATTAAGGTATTCCATAGCTTTTATCGCGGGCTTTGAGCGCGGCGAAAGACTCTAGAAATTCCGTAACGAGAAAAAAAAAACCTAACACTCCGGCTAACGTCGCTTCAGTTTGGCAGACTTCGGCACGGTATCCTTCGGTAGACTTCGGCAGACATTGACGCGTCATTTTTCAGATATTTTGAGAATATCAAGTCTTAAACTTATGTTTTTTATTTCAGCTACCATAAACGTATAGTTTCAATGATAAAAATTCCTGATTAACCTACATGTATTGTAAGATAGTAAAAATATTTTAAACGATATTAACTTCTCATTTGTTCAATACAAGAAAAAAAAATTGTTATCGGTCATCACGCTCAAAATGTTTAACTTGAATTAATATCAAAGACAAAAAAAAAAAAAACTGCATAAATAAAAAATAAATAAATAATTATAATTGCATATGTTGATAAAAAATGCTATGCCATAGCTTTACCGCGGCAGTTCCCGAGTGCCACACATATTTTTTATTATTTTTCTTTCATATATTTGAAGTTTAATTTCTAAAAAGATTCTTTAATTGCACCGAAAGATCTCAGCTATCCCATGACAAAAAAATCATTTAAAAATATTAAAATGTAGAAGAGATATTTTTATAAATTTCTACCAATGGATTTCACTTGACTGAAGTAGCCTCATCAAAACACATTTAAACGAAATCAAAAAAGTACATAACGGTCTTTGCACCGAAAGATCTCAGCTATCCAATTACAAAAAAATCATTTAAAAATATTAAAATATAGAGGAGATATTTTTATAAATTTCTACCATTGGATTTCACTTGACTGAAGTAGTTTTTTTTAAATTCCCATAAACAAAGTCGAAAAAGTACAAAACTTTGTAACGAAAGATCTCAGATATTCCATGACGAAAAAACATTTAAAAATATTAAAATGTAGAAGAGATATTTTTATAAATTTCTAGCAATGGATTTCACTTGACTGAAGTAGCTTTTTTAAAATTCCCCTAAAAAAAGTCGAAAAAGTACAAAACGATCTTTGTATCGAAAGATCTCAGCTATTCCATGACAAAAAAATCATTTAAAAATATTAAAATGTAGGACAGATATTTTTATAAATTTCTACCATTGGATTTCACTTGACTGAAGTAGCTTTTTAAAAATTCCCCTGAACAAAGTCGAAAAAGTACAAAACGATCTTTGTACCGAAAGATATCAGCTATTCCATGACAAAAAAAATCATTTAAAAATATTAAAATGTAGGATAGCTTTTTTTTTAAAAAAATTTCTACCATTGGACTTCACTTGACTGAAGTAGCTTTTTTAAAATTCCCCTGAACAAAGTCGAAAAAGTACAAAACAATCTTTGTACCGAAAGATATCAGCTTTCCAATGATAAAAAAAATCATTTAAAAATATTAAAATGTAGGAGAGCTATTTTTATAAATTTCTACCATTGGATTTCCCTCTACTGAAGTAGCCTTTTTAAAATTCCCCTGAACAAAGTCGAAAAAGTGCAAAACGATCTTTGTACCGTAAGATATCAGCTATTCCATGACAAAAAATCATTTAAAAATATTAAAATGTAGAAGAGATATTTTTATAAATTTCTACAATTGTATTTCACTTGACTGAAATAGCTTTTTTAAAATTCCCCTAAACAAAGACGAAAAAGTACAAAAAGGTCTTTGTACCGAAAGATCTGAGATATCGAATGCCAAAAAATAATTTAAAAATATTAAAGTGTAGAAGAGATATTTTAATAAATTTCTACCATTGGATTTCACTTGACAGATGTAGCTTTTTTAAAATTCCACAAATAAAAGTCTAAAAAGTACAAAACGGTCTTTGTATCGAAAGATCTTAGCTATCCAATGACAGAAAAATCATTTAAAAATATTAAAATGTAGAAGAGATATTTTTATAAATTTCTACCAATGAATTTCACTTGACTGAAGTAGCCTCTTTAAAACACCTGTAAACGTATTAAAAAAAGTACAAAACGGTCTTTGTACCGAATGATCTCAGCTATCCAATGACAAAAAAAATCACTTAAAAATATTAAAATGTAGAAGAGATATTTTTATAAATTTCTACCAATGGATTTCACTTGACTGAAGTAGCCTCTTTAAAACACCTGTAAACAAAGTCGAAAAAGTACAAAACGGTCTTTGTACCGAAAGATCTTAGCTATCCCATAACAACAGAATCATTTAAAAATATTAAAATGTAGACGAGATATTTTTATAAATTTCTACCATTGGAATTCACTTGACTGAAGTAGCTTATTTAAAACACCTGTAAACAAAGTCGAAAAAGTACAAAACGGTCTTTGTACCGAAAGATCTTAGCTATCCATTGACAAAAAAATCATTTAAAAATATTAAAATATAGTAGAGATATTTTTATAAATTTCTACCATTGGATTTCACTTGATTGAAGTAACTTTTTTAAAATTCCCCTAAACAAAGTCGAAAAAGTACAAAACGGTCTTTGTACCGAAAGATCTGAGATATCGAATGCCAAAAAATATTTTAAAAATATTAAAATATAGAAGAGATACTTTTATAAATTTCTTTCATTGGATTTCACTTGACTGAAGTAGCTTTTTTAAAATTCCCTTACACAAAGTCAAAAAAGTACAAAACGGTCTTTGTGCCGAAAGATCTGAGATATCGAATGCCAAAAAATATTTAAAAAATATTAAAATATAGAAGAGATACTTTTATAAATTTCTTTCATTGGATTTCACTTGACTGAAGTAGCTTTTTTAAAATTCCCTTAAACAATGTCGAAAAAGTACAAAACGGTCTTTGTACCGAAAGATCTGAGACATCGAATGCCAAAAAATCATTTAAAAATCTTTAAAAGTAAAAAGACATATTTATAAAATTCTACTATAGGATTTTGCTTGAATGAAGTAGCTTCTTTAAAACACCTGTAAACAAAATCAAAAAAGTACAAAACAGTCTTTGTTCTGAAAGATTACAGCTATCCAATGCCAAAAAAATCATTTAAAAAAATTAAAATGTAGAAGAGATATTTTTATAAATTCCTACCATTGGATTTCACTTGACTGAAGTAGCTTTTTTAAAATTCCCTTAAACAAAGTCGAAAAAGTACAAAACGGTATTTGTACCGAAAGATCTAAGCTATCCAATGACCCCCCCCCCCCCAAAAAAAAAAAAAGTCATTTAAAAATATTAAAATGTAGAAGATATATTTTTATAAATTTCTACCGTTGGATTTCACTTGACTGATGTAGCCTCTTTAAAATACCTGTAAACAAAATTTAAAAAAGTACAAAACGGTATTTGTACCTAAAGATCTCAGCTATCCCATGACAAAAAATCATTTAAAAATCTTCAAATGTCGAAAAAACATATTTATAATATTTTACTATAGGATTTCGCTTGACTGAAGTAGCCTCTTTAAAACAGCTGTAAACAAAAAAGGTCTTTGTACTGAAAGATCTCAGCTATTCAATGACAAAAAAACATTTAAATATTAAAATGTAGCAGAGATATTTTTATAAATTTCTACCATTGGATTTCATTTGACTGAAGTAGCCTCTTTAAAACAACTGTAAACAAAATCAAAAAAGTACAAAACGGTCTTTGTACCGAAAGATCTCAGCTATCCAATGACAAAAATTCATTTAAAAATATTAAAATGTAGAAGAGCTATTTTTATAAATTTCTTCCATTGGATTTCATTTGACTGAAGTAGCTTTTTTAAAATTCCCCTAAAGAAGGTCGAAAAAGTACAAAACGGTCTTTGTACCGAAATATCTGAGATATTGAATGCCAAAAAATAATTTAAAAATATAAAAATGTAGAAGAGATATTTTTATAAATTTCTTCCATTGGATTTCACTTGACTGAAGTAGCCTCTTTAAAACACCTGTAAACAAAATCAAAAAAGTACAAAACGGTCTTTATACCGAAAAATCTCAGCTGTTCAATGCTAAAAAAATCATTTAAAAATATTAAAATATAAACGAGATACCTTAAAAATTTCTATCTTGGGATTTCGCTCTATTGATGTAAGCCACTATAAAATACTCGTAACAAAATCGAAAAAATATAAAACGGTCTTTGTACAGTTCAATGATCTCAGCTATTCAATGCTAAAAAAATCATTTAAAAATATTAAAATGTAGAGGAGATTCTTTGGAAAATGTTTAATGTGCAATCTCTGACATAATAATCACGATCTGTATGTTGTCTTTTAAAATTACATATAAATGATTCAATTTCACTTGAAACTATCTAACAAAAAAGGTCAATGTCGACTTGTTTTAAAACGGATCCGAGTGTTTTGGTCAGAAATTATCTCGAAGAAACTATCCAAATGCACATATCCCTCGGGCTATCAGTATTGAAAAGGTGCGAGAGTTTTTAGCATTTGCTAATGACTTTTTTCTTCCTGGGGTATCTTATCCCCTTTTTATCGCCTGGAGGTAAAGGGTGGCGTGAGATGACCATTTTCTTATTAATTACAAGCTTGGAAAATATCATTGGTCTTTTAAAGTGTCAATCTTTGGGTTCGGGATACGCCTTCCTGGTGGCAACACGCATAGGTTTGTGATAGGATTTTGAGTTTCGGTTTGAC
The DNA here is from genome assembly GCA_964019185.1 of Maratus speculifer. Classification (NCBI taxonomy): domain Eukaryota; kingdom Metazoa; phylum Arthropoda; class Arachnida; order Araneae; family Salticidae; genus Maratus; species Maratus speculifer. The sequence continues at coordinate 64,984,669 of OZ025292.1, read as the reverse complement.
TGATGCAGGCTCTTAATGCTGAAATAGGTTTTCAAATATCCTTTTCAAATATACCTGCAAATACAGGTCACTTTGTGCTTGATGAAGATGATATTTTTCTACACTAAAAGTAACTAAATATTTGTTTCTTAAGACAATCCTTTTAGAGCATCTCAATAGAACATATTTACATCCAGTACAAAAACTTTGAAATGTTGTTCACATGGGAAGAAGTATTTTATATAGTATAAAATGCAAAAAAATTTTGATGAAACCAGTAAAAGGTAAGCGTTTTGTCATGGTTTAAACACCAAACAGCGTGTACTTTCAATACATTTTTTTCACTTTTTTTTTGTTTGTTTAAAAATAAAAATTTAGAAAAAAAAATGGAATTAAACATACAAAATCATACAAATTTGAGGTTCATTTAAGTTATTATCACAGGCTTGTGTAAAGCTGGGCAGACCAGCTGGTTTACAAATAAAATAATTAGTAACACAATAAAGCTTTTTCTACTAAAAATAAATCCCCATCCCTTTTTCCTTTATTGAAAAAAGAGGCACTTTAAAGAATCATAAGAATCATATATTTTTTAAATACCTGTAGGGTGGGAAATTGTTGTAACAGGAAGATGAAATCTAATATCCCAGCATATGATGTTGCCATTAGCAGTACCAACAGCCATAAAACAATTTAGACAATCTATATAGAAAGAAGTCAAAAGGCCTAAAAAAAAATAAAAAATAAAAAATAAATAAAAAAACAAACAATCTGCATGAAACATAATGGATTAAAATAAACAACTATATTTGCCACACTCAAAATGTTCACTACAAACAATTTTTGGTACTTAAATATTATCTGTGTCAGGAAAATACACAATATCAATCATATTAATTACAGTAATCCTTATTTATTCTACATAGCAATTAATATTTTATATTATATATTAGCCATATTAAGGACAACTTTTCAGAAGTATTTGTTTATAATTATATATCATGACATAAAGATATACAGTAAACTCCTGCTACAACGATATCCGATACAACAATAACTCCCTGTATTATAATAATATTTTCTGGTCCCGATGAACTTGCATATAAACTAATGTTAAACTCCCCTCAATATTACGATATTCTCTAGAACAATAAACCCCTGTAAAACGATTTTCTTTTAAAATTCCAATCTTATTTTCTCCTTTTATAACGATATTTTGATTTTTTAATGCTGAGAAAAAATCTTTGCCATTCATCATCTTTGTCTTTTTTACGGTCTATTTTGTTAACAGAAGAGTCAGTGCTGATTTTCAACATATCTCCATAATGTAAAATTGGCTATTGTTTAGATTTAGATGGTGTGAACCATGTAAAGCCCTCCATGGAAATGGAACAGAAAAAACAATATCAACGATATTGATCAGGAAATGAGTCAGGTTGATGATGTTCAAAAATATGGATTATCGAAATCTACAATTAAAATGTTCCCAAAGAAGAAGAAACATATCGAAGACATTATAAGTTCAAATAAAATTAATCCACAGCAAAAATGACTGAATGTTGCCACAAATGAAAACATTCATGCTGCTGTTTTAAAATGGTACCAAGAGATGAAGGCAACGAATGTTCTAATAAATGGACCCTTGTTATGTGCACAAGCATGTAAATTTGCAGCAATGCTAAGGAAAGAAAATTTTAAAAGTAGTAACGGTTGGCTAGCGTTTCAGGATCATCACAGAATAATTTTTTCAGGAAGTTCGTAGAGAGAAAAAGTCTGCCTCGATTAATGACACATTTGAATAGTGGCAAAACAAGATAAAACTAACTTAAAAAAACACAATACAAATAATATCCAAAGTGCTTTAAGAACCTGAAAAGTCTTTCGTGGAATATAAATCAATAAAAAGTCTTGGATAAATTCTAAATTTTTTCTGAATGGTTACAAAAATTACAGAAAGAAATGAAAAAGAGAAAGAAAAAAATTGTTTTGTTGATAGATAATTGCTGCACTCATGCCTCATTTCCAAAATTGTAAAATGTAGCAATTACTTTTTTTCCCGCTGTTGCGAATTACTCTCGGACTAAATGATTCATCCAGTAGCGCTTGAGATGAAATTCACCCACTAAACCAATCTAAGTTATTAAATAATAATTTATTTACAAAAAGTCTTATTTAAAATATAAATCAGTTAGTATAGCATTTTTTTTAGAAGTGTGTTCTGTTAGGAATATGCACTCCTATATACTTGCCACTGTACACATATTTACTTTACCTGCCTCATGGATTAATCTTAAACTCACTTACATTGGTTACATATATTTATTCCTATTTTTATTTTATAATAGTAGATATTAATTTCATTAATTATTCTCTAAAATAACTTTTTCCACCGGCAATATTTTCCTTTCATTTCACGTTGAACATCACTCATGTTTACATCGTTTCATGATTTTTCCGGTCCAGTCTCTACGTAGTTTCTTTTTATGCCACGAGATGGCACCAGCTGTGTACTGGGAAGATTTGCATATACAACTCTACTCTACCATTTCAGTACTTTCCAGAAGCAAGCTGACGTAACCGGTAGAGGGCGTACTGTGAGGAATGCGTAGAAGACTGTTTCTTGTTTGGCCTTGAGCTATATATGAGACGAGGATTTGACGTTCAGTGTTCTTTCACCTATTTCCTCAGACAGCCATGTTTATGTAAAGAAGCATTTTTCCTAGAAGTTATTTTTCTTTTTCATGGTGTCGTTTACGTAATGTTGTCTTCTTTTCATCTGTGTTAGTTCATCAAATATTGAAATATAATGGAGCAGTCTTTTAATACGATGTGATAAAGTCAAACTTGGGAAAGTAATGAAGTGGTATGATGGAACGAACGCAAGTTTATGTGTTAAAGTGTTAGTGCTACTTCTCCCTAAGGAAGTTTACTTTTCATCGGACATCGGCTGTTCTTTTGGTGTTATTGAGCTGACATTGAGACAACGTGTGTGGATAGTCACTTTCGAAAAGGGATGAGTTGGTTCCGATTGATGTTTCACGATCTGTTTGATTCCTGGACATTTTCCTTGAACTATAGTGCTTTTGGTTTGGTTCGTCTCGGCTGTAATCTTTTGAATCTTCCACCAAGGACTTTGTGAGTTTGGATCAAGTTGAAATGTTTTTCTTTTGGACAATCAACAATGGACATTTATGTATTGAGATATTGTTTTTGACTTTAAACTATTTATTATTTTTGGTAATAGTAAAATAGTAATATTTTTATAAACATCATACAAGCTATAAGGTATGTGTTCTTGTTTTTGTTATGTTTGTCTTAAATATGAATTGAAGTTAATCTGTGATTAATTAATTTGTTTTTAATGTTTTTAAATAAAAATGTGTTTGTCTTAAATAGTTTTTATCATTTAATTTAACTCGGTAATTTTAGATTTATTTTTAAATGGGGTTTAAGCCAGTTAACGCTTTATCATTGCATTGATTAACTCTGCTAATTTTTACTTAACCCCTGGGAGGTACATTTGTGTCTCCCAACAGGTTCTGTATCTGGCGCAAATGCTCCCTGAACACAGAAAGTCTCTGAGAAAGTCAGATTATTGAGTTTGCAGGCCAAAGCTTAAACAACTTCACTTGGTTATAGGTACGAGCATTACCGTGGACCTTGAACAATTTCTGCTCTTTCCGTCCTCATTGTATAAGGAGATTCTCTCCTTATACAATGAGGGTCCGGAGATTCTCTCCTCCGGAGATTCTCTCTCCGGAACTCTCACTGAGCTGCCTGCTCAGTCCCAGTCTTTCACACCAAACTGTCTCTCCTCTTTTCGTGTCCTCCCTCGAAAACAACTTGATTAGGGAAAGACCTTGTAGATCACCTATGAAAAAGCTCCCATATGATGTCAGTCTTAAAGTTCTCTAGAATTGGTTCCCTAAAAATGCTGAGGTCACACACAAACTACTGTGAGAAAAGCTAACAACTTTTGCTCTTCCAGATAAAAGCATTCCGCGGCGTCTTTTGACAAATTGTAAGAAAGATATTTACTGACTAAGCTAAAGTGTTCTCCCATCAACGAAAACCTCAACCTGCCTCAACCTGGGTGGCCAAAATATCTAAGAAATAGTACAATTATGAGTTCCCACATAGGCAATTAAATCTGTAAAGTTCAATTCTTTACACTGCCAATTGTACTTCAATTTTAGAGACTCGAGATATGGGTATATTTGAGTGTTTTATGAGATAATACAGAAAACGGTTGGCAGAGTTGATACTTACACATTTTGATAATAAAACAGAAGGCCCTTTTAAAGATGTAAATGTGAAGAAAGTATGTGACAATATTACTGGAAGTTGGTGGGAAGTAACAGAAAAAAACAAACGCAATTGTTGGATAAAGGTCGGTTTTTGTCATGAAGATAAAAAAACCTCATTGTGATGAAAACTTCATTGAATGGAATCATTCATATGATTAAGAATGTGTTTTGAACATCTAAAAATCTTTATCCTAACTTGATAAAAGCAGTAGCAAAAAATCTGGAATTAGCATGGTAGACTGTTATGTTAAAGTATGTTAATCATAATATTTTAAATGTTATTAATTTATAACTGTATTTCTAACTTGTATAATGCATTAATTTTGTTAAGTGGCAACAACCTTTGAGATGAAGTTTTGTAACCCAATTTGGCAACAGTCGGTTGTTGTTGATGTCTATCGCGCTTGCTTGTGCTTGTGTCATGATAGCTAAATGAGTGTTTTTGTCAACTATAATACAATAATTTAATCTGGATCATGGCTAATTATTTCTTTTCATTTATTTTTAACACGTTATTAGCACAATGTTTCTGTTTAGAAAGCTGATTGTGATCCAGTATGAAAGATTGTTTGAAGTTGTAGCACGAGGCCAATCTTAAGCCTAACCACATTTTAAGACGAAGTGAGTAAACTTCCCTACCGCTTGAAGAAGGTAATTAGCTGTTGGACTTCTATTCAAATTTTAACGTTTAAAGGCAGAAAAAAATGGCCTCTGAAGAATATAAAATACCAAAATTAAATGGCGACAATTATCACACTTGGCAAATTCGTTCACGCACTATCCTAGTACAGAAGCAGTGTTGGGAAGCAATAGAACCGGAATATGGAACTGACATGAGTGAAGCCGAGAGAAAGAAAAATGATGAAGCACTCACCCTGTTATTTCTTTTCGTCAAAGATACCTTTTTAGATGACACTGGAGACTGCATTAAAGCCAGACATGCCTGGAACTCTTTTAAAGAAATGCATACAAAGTTTGGATTATTACATGTACTACAACTCATGAGATAATTTTTTAACATTGTAATGAAGCCTAATGAGTCTGTGCAAGCCTACCTAGCAAGATTGATATATTTACACAGAAAGTTATCCAATGGAGGCTATGCATTCACCGACAGAGAAGTGGCTCTAGTGATGCAGTTAGGACTACCCACTGAATCGCTGATCCTGAATCTTAAAAAAGATGAAACAAGCCTGACAACCACATTTGTTAAGTCTAGACTGCTAGTTGAAGAAAAAAGGAATGCAAGAAATGACAGTTTATCTAATGCATGCAAAGAAGAACAAGCCCTCCACACCAGAAGTTTCGCATCAAATCAGAGAAGACCTGCAGCAGCAAACCAATGAAGAAATTTATACCACGAAAAGCCAACGAGAAAGCTGAATTCAACAGAAGGAAAAACACAAAATGCTTTTGCTGTGGCCAGTGGGGACACATATAAAAACACTGTGAAGAAGCTAGACAACAAAATAAAAACAGTGTCAAAACAGCATTCGATCCCAAGACCAGTGTTGCACTATTAGCAGATGAAGATGAGTCAAAGAGGAAAAACCTTTGGATCCTTGATAGTGGAGCAACTGAACATATGACCTCAGATCGAACAAAATTTTCAATCCTTAGGCCATATTCATCTGAAGTTGAAGTTACAAACTCAGAAAGAATAGATGTCAGTGGAATAAGTAATATATCATTCAAGATATATGAAGAAAGTGAGGAAAGAGATATTACAATCCAAAATGTTCTTTATGTCCCAAAACTAGGAGGAAACCTGCTGTCAATCGGAAGAATTGAAGAGAAAGGCTTGAAGGCTGAATTTGCATATGGTAAGGCCAGAGTGATTGACAACGAGGCCAAAACACTCCTGTCAGCCAAGAAGAGAGGAAGACTCTACATTATTGAAGAGCAGGCATCAATGGCTTGTGTAACAAAAACCAACAGCATTGAACTGATGCATCGCAGGCTTGGTCACCCACATTATAATGCAATAAGAAATTTAGAGTCAATTGGCAAAGACGAACAATTGCCAGCTTTACGGAATGCACCATGCTCTACCTGCATTTAGGGAAAAATGAAACGGAAGAAATTTCCAAAATCATCCAGCACTTGAGCTAAGGATCTCCTTGAAATTATACACTCAGACGTCATTGGTAAAATTTCCCCATCATCCTTTGGTGGCTCAAGATATTTTGTGACATTCACCGATGGTTTTTCAAACTGCACTACATTGTACACTATGAAGGCCAAAAGTGAAGTATTGGAAAAATTTTATGAGTACAGAAGAATGGTTGAAACAAGAAGATAAAATTTCTGAGAAGCGACAATGGTGGAGAGTTCAGGAATGAAGATTTTGACAAGTATCTCACTTCGCATGGAATCCAAAGGCAGCTAAGTGTACCTGAAACACTGCAGCAGAATAGTAAATCAGACTCTGGTGAACACAACAAGATGCCTACTCATTGAATCAGGAGCTGAACACAGATTTTGGGCTGAAGCAATAGCCACTGCAGCATACCTACATAATAAGAGACCATCTTGTGCAATAAATGGCAACATCCCTGAAGAAATATGGTCAAATTCTAAAAGCAAAACAGATCATCTCAAGGTATTTGGATGCAGAGCCTTAAGCCATGTGTGCTCATATTCAAGAAAAAGCAAACTTGATCCTAAGGCAACAGAATGTGTTTTTGTTGACTATCCTAGTGGAACCAAGGGATATAAATTATATGATCTGAATAGAAAACAGTTCTTTGTAAGCAGAGATGTTATCTTTGAAAAAAATGTTTTCCACTGAAGACTGTCAATCATCATAATGTCACAGAAGAAGCCACATTAAGTATTGAAAATTTTGAAGAGGACAACTTGTACATATCTGAAGCAGAAGTTGAAGATTCATTCCAAGAGCAATCTAATATTGACACAGATAATCTAAATCAATTGCCTGACTCATTCCAGGAATTAGATGACTCAAGTCCTGAAGAATGTTCTTACCAACAGCCTGAAAACATTCCAAAATCAGCTATAGAGATAGAAGTGCCTGACGAATGCAACATTGAAGCTGAATTGATGACAGATAACCCTATTCGTACAATCAAGAGAAGTGAAGGAGCAAGACCTGTCAAACCTCCCAAACACCTTGAAGATTTCTATCTCTACAATGCCCAAGAGATACGCCAGCATGATGAGAAAGACCCAGTGACAGTAAAAGAGGCCCTGGAATCCTCCAAAGCAGACATGTGGCAAAAAGCCATGAATGAAGAAATAGAAAACCTCACTCAAGCCCAAACATGGGAGCTTACTACCAGACCACCTGGTGTTAAGGTAATATCCTCCAGATGGCTGTTTCACAAGAAGAAGGATGAGACTGGAAAACGAGTAAAGTTTAAGGCCAGATTAGTGGCAAGGGGCTATCTTCAAGTACCTGATGTAGATTTCCAAGGCACATTTTCACCAGTCATCAAGCTCAAGTCCATATGTTTGTTACTCGCCGTAGCTGCAGAAAAGAATTTTGAAATCCATCAAATGGATGTGACAGCTGCATACCTTAACAGAACATTGGAAGAAGACATCTACATGGCCCAACCAGTAGGTTGTGCGGAGAAAGGTAAAGAACACCTAGTGTGTCACTTAAAGATAAGTATATATGGTCTTAAACAATCTGGCAGAGTATGGAATTCTTGTTTGGATAAATTCTTGACTGAATGTGGCCTTAAAAGATCTGATGCAGATCCCTGTATTTATTACAATGCCCAGAGGAATCTCATCATTAGTGTTTATGTCGATGATCTCCTTATTGTTGGAAATTTGAAGGACATAGAAGACTTCAAGCAAAACACCAAAAGAAAATTCATTGCTAAGGATCTTGGACCAGCTAGCCAAATTTTATCAATGAAGATAGACAAAGATATTGATGGTTCCATCACTTTAGATCAGATTTCCTACATTACTGAAATTCTCGATACATTCAAAATGTCAGAAGCTAAACCTGCAGCAACACCTTTAGACCCAAACATAAAATACAAACATGTTGATGACTGTCAGTGGGAGAAGATTAAAGAAGAAAGCAGCAAGATACCATACCGACAAGCAATTGGAAGTTTCCTACACTTAGTATGTGGTACCCGCCCTGACTTAGCATATGCAGCTACATACATGAGCCAATTCGATGAAAAACCAACTGAAGAACATTGGAGGAGAATCAAGCATATGTTGAGATACCTCAAAGGAACCAAGTTCAAGAAATTTAGGTTCAAGAAGAATAGACAATTTTTTACAATTTTTTTCAGATGCTGACTGGGGTAGTGACAAAACTGATAGGAAATCCTTTAGCGGATATGCAATTTTTCTCTCAGGTGCACCCATTTCCTGATCAAATAAGAAGCAAACTGTCACTGCTCTATCATCTACTGAAGCTGAGTATGTTGCAATGTGCCACGTAGCAAAAGAGGTACTATGGATGAAGAATTTGTTCACAGAGATTTGTGTGGAGTTTCTGAATACTCCTCAAAAGATCCATGTTGACAATCAAGGTGCTATTTTTATTTCAAAAAATCCTGTCACATCTGAGAGAAGCAAGCACATTAGCATCAAATATTTTTTCTTAAGAGACTTAATGATCAACAAAGTGATACAGTTTGAACATGTGTCATCCCAAAACAACTATGCTGATTTACTGACGAAGCCAGTATCCAAGAAGATATTGTCAAAGTTCAATTATGACATGAACTGTAATACATAAGGACATAGTGTTGAACTATTAACATTGAACTCTGACCTTTTGCGATGTATATATTTCTTTTTATATTTTTCTGTTATACCAGTGTAACAGGTAAGGTGTTAATTTATGCATTGTATTGTGCATTCTAGAATTATTATGTCGTATATCATTATGCCCTCAATTATAGTTTTAAATTGTTAAGTTGAAGAACTCTAATAATTTAAAATAGTGTAATTAGCAAGGGGGCGTGTTAAAGTATGTTAATCATAATATTTAAAATGTTATTAATTTATAACTGTATTTTTAACTTGTATAATGTATTAATTTTGTTAAGTGGCAACAACCTTTGAGATGAAGTTTTGTAACCCAATTTGGCAACAGTCGGTTGTTGTTGTTGTCTACCACGCTTGCTTGCGCTTGTGTCATGAGAGCTAAATGAGTATGCTTTTGTCATCTATAATACAATAATTTAATCTGGATCATGGCTAATTATTTCTTTTCATTTATTTTTAACATGTTAAACAGCAGATAACGACCTTATGGCTTTCACAGGAGATGATGATGAAGACTTTCTCTCTTTGAAACTATTGACGAGATAGAAAACAACAGGATTATGATAGGAGAGAGGATAACGGTATAGGTCAAAATCCGTATTGTCATCCCAGGAAGCTCTTCAGTCTGTGATGTCTTTATAGACATTTGTTTCAAACCTTTAGATGACAAATGAAGAGCATTTTTGTGTATTAGACTCAATACATATCTTTTTTGTTGATTTAATTGTTGAAAGATAAATAAACATACCAAAATATTGGATTATTTTCAATAAAAATAGTTTTCAGGTATGTGAATATTTCTTTGCTTATTTTCTGAATTTATTGAAATTTATTTTGCATTATTTAACTATTACTATTAACACTCTGCTAATTATTTTCTTCTAAATATAAATATTTAAGTAGTATATACTTCAAAGTAAAAAGAAATCTTTATTAAATGCCCAAAATATGTGGGCCCTTGATATAGCAATAATCCTTTTACAACAATATATTTATATAATCCCTAAAATATTGTTGTAATGAGGTTTTACTGTATATGTTATATTCAAAATCACAATCCGACCAAATGAAGCAGTCGACTCATGAAGTTTATGGATTCCTTGCTCCGTTAGTATTTATTTTTTAAATGAATTTACATGGCTTATATGATAATCATATTTACAATATAAATCATGAAATAAAATATTGGAAAACTAGTACACAAATTAATAAATGACAAAAATGGAATTAATATGTAAGAGATAACATTATAAAAATAGGCATTTATATTCATTCTGACAGACTCATTTTTAATTGAGATGGTATATATACTAAATAAGCATGTATTCAAATACTTTTTATTAATACTATGGTAAGCAAGTAGAAACCATTTTTAGTGATTTACTTCCTTGGTATGGCTAACACATTGCAATATATATATATATATACAGGGTATCCGAAAAGTCTGGAAACGGCCGAATAACTCGAGAAATACATATGAGATTGATAAACAAAAATATACGTGTTAAATATTTTAAATAAGCTACTCTGTGATACCAAATTTGACCTTTGAAACCGACCCCTTGGGGGTCAGAGGGGGTCCAACTTTGAAATCTTAAATTATAACCCCCATTTTTTATTGCAAATTCGGATTCTACGGACAAAAATACGTAACTTTTGTATTTGATGTTTATTTCAAATCTTTGTTTATCACGGTGTAACCGAGCATATTAAATCGATACATATTCCCGCTTTTCCAACAGGATTTTCCCTAATCAAAACTGATTGGGCAGAATTTTTGACGTCAAATTCCTCGTCTTTTGTAGGAATAGCATTTCCTGAAAATCACCCGTGGCGATTATTTCAATAGTGCTACACTGTTAAAAATTTGACCCATTTGCTGCAGCGTCACTCTACAGCTATTATAGAATATCTCTTTTGTGACCAATGAGAATGCTCCATAACACAGTAAAGTAATCGTTTTCTATAAAAGCGGTGGAGTGACGATGCAGCAAAAGGGTAAATTTTTTTACAGTGTACTTAACTGTGTTATGGAACATTCTCATTGGTCATGAAAGAGATATTCTATAAAAGCTGTGGAGTGACGCTTCAACAAATGGATCAAATTTTTAACTGTGTAGCACTACCGAAATAATCGGCACGGGTGATTTTCAGGAAACGCTATTATTGCAAAAGACGAGGAATTTGATGTCATAAATTCTCCCCAATTAGTTTCGATTAGGGAAAATTCCGTTGGAAAAGCCGAAATATGTATTGATTTAATATGCTCAATTACACCGTGATAAACGAGGATTCGAAATAAACATCAAATACAAAAGTTATGTATTTTTGTCCGTAGAATCCGAATTTGCAATAAAAAATGGGGGTTATAATTTAAGATTTCAAAGTTGGACCCCCTCTGACCCCCAGGGGGTCGGTTATGAAGGTTAAATTTGGTATCACTGAGTAGCTTATTTTAAAATATTTAACACGTATATTTACGTTTTTCAATCTCATATGTATTTCGCGAGTTATTCGACCGTTTCCAGACTTTTCGGACACCCTGTATATATATATATATATATATATATATATATATATTAATATTAGGAGGTCCAGGGAATAAATAAACTTATTATTCTGAAATGCTTGAATAAACTTTTTGCTAGAAATTATTATTATGACCTTGATTAAAATTATTCGTTAGAATATTTTGATAATTTCTTAAGTTTTTTTAAGCTTTAACATACAACTTTTTTTATCACAAAAAAGTATGGTTTTACAAAAAAAAAAAAAAAAAAAAAAAAAAAAAAAAAAAAAAAAGAAAAGAAAAATCATTTGCATAATGCACAGATTGAAAAATTGGGAATCCTGTTAACGACACATATTTTGTAAGAACAGTTCCTTTCATTTATGATCAATATGATAATAAGAGGGATGTTTACATTTTTATTTAAAAGAGCTGCAATTATACCCAAGAGGAAAGAGAACCAATGGATTAAAATTGCAATATTAATTTTGATTGAAACCAACAAAATGCATGAACAGATCTCATGACAAATAAAAATACTTTTAAATTACTAAAGTTATAATATTTTCTAAAATAATTTTCTTATTTTTTTTTCCTGGACGATCACTGGAAAGTAATTTTCTGAAAAAAGAAAACACTAAAAGCAAAAAATTTCTGAAAAGAGAATTTTAATAGGAAATACTTCCACAAACAGACAGCTTTATACTAAAAAGGTATGATATTCAAATAAATGTACACCAGCACTCTAGGTTTGTGCATTATTTACTTTTGCTATTAAAATAAACAGTGATTGGAAATGGGATGCAAATGTATGAATCATAAAATGTAATGACCATGGATTTGTAAAAATGTATATTTTTTATTTTCATATAGTGTAGATCAATAGTTGTGTATGAACATTTGAAATCAAAATTTTATTTATAATGAGCTTTATAACTTGACAAATGGATAAATCTTATTAATTTTGTAATTAAAATAATTATTATCTGAGAAGTATATCTCTATTCAAAAAAAAAAAAAAAAAAAGTAATTAATGTTGTCACTGCAGCTGTTAATGAATTTTTTGTAACCATGGTTCTTTCTTTGTTAACATTAAGAAAATTGTATACAAAAATATGAAAATCAGTGGAATTATAGAGAAATAATTGATAAACTCAATGATGCAAACAGATTTTTAAATAGAATAATTATTGTAAGAAAAATGGCATAGGCTTGTAGGGAACAGAACCTCTTATTATTAAAAATCATTAAAATAAAATATACATATATTTAAAATAAACCAAATATTCCTTTTTATTAGTTCTATAAAAAAAATAATAATAAATAAAGTCTTAATATATTTATGAAATTAAACAAGGATAAACTTAAACACAACTTAGTATATTAGTCATTAATAATAAATAAATAATTGACTTTACTGCTTAAGCAATAAATAATTGAAGTTTTAGTGTAAGAAATAGAAAAATGAAAAACAAACAGAAAAAAAAATATATATATATATATATATATTCTACCGAGCCTGGGATTATTTTCCACTTTCCATGCAGTGCCTGGACAACGTAAATCCCATCCAACAATGGACCCAGTAAGAGTTGCATATACTAAAACAGACTGACTGCCTGAAAAACATAAATCCAAAAGTGAATAAATAAAAATTCAAAAGAAATAAATAATGATGTTTTCTTTACAAATATTTAAACACAGTTTTACAGATTAAATTGTACAATCACAAGTACAAATAGCAATAAATAAGAAAATAAAGTTTTCACAAAATAATTCTTTTCTTACCACCAACAGAAAAATATAAAAGCTTAAAATCTAGCTAAATTTATAAGAAAAGGGGTAGAAAATCTATATAGGGTATAATTTAAATACAGGGTAGAAAACTCGTTATACAAACATAGAATATGTTTACATCACACTTTATACAAAATGGCTACTTGTAGAGAAAAAGTCTCTACTTATTAATAAACAAGTGTCAAAAAATCACAAAATCAATCTGCAGAGCAAATGCATTTCAAAAATTAACAAGACATTATTTGCATCACAGCCAGTATGCGATACGCAAGAGGGAGAAAACACTTGTATTCCACTCCAGTGTGCGAAGGGAGAGAAAAGAAGCAGTCACAGAAGAAAACCACTTTTTCTCCCTCAGTTCTTTTCAACGTTTTGGCATCAGTGGAAAAAGTACGGCAAGCTACGAGGTGACGCGAAAAAGCCATGCTGCAGTTTAGGTGGTAAAAAGCCTTTTCTGTAGCGTGGGCTAGTGATATTTTTTATATATATATATATTTTTAGTGAGTTTTATCTCTAAGTGTTGATCTTATACATCAATGTTGTACTAACGATAAGATTTCTAAAGAAGATCAAGTGTTGTGCTGACTAACGGCTTCTTAATGATTCATGTGTTTGCTAAATTTCGTCAAAGAAAGTGTAATTGCCAAAAGTTTGTGATACATGCCATAATGGAACTAGATGTCAATATCATGCCTAGAAGCGACTTTCTTCAAGAATATTATAGGAAATATAGGAATTTTTTTGAAGAAAATATAGGAATTTTATAGGAAATTTTATTTATATGTAAATACACCAACACATGTTTTAATACATTAACGTAAACAGACATCAACATTGTAAAAACTATAACTTAAGTAAACTATTTAAAATTCATTCCAGACTATTTCAAAATTTGTTAACACACTTCAGGATTAAAATACTGGTTTCAGGAGTTGAACACCCCTTCCCCCCCCCGCAATATTCAACATTTTCCACTATTATTTTCTGAATCATCATCACTTACAGAATTTGCATTTATCCAAAAAAATAAATAAATGAATAAAAATAAAAAAAAATTAAAATAAAAGGTTAAATGATTTTTTGTCATAAATTTATATGAAATGAGTTTCTATAGCAAGGGCAATTCAGAGTTCTTTAAAAACCCTGAAATTTACAGCAAATTTTATGAAAAGTTACAGTAGAGAAGAGGGAGGGGGAAATCCTTCACTACATTCTACATTTTTCCAATGGCATTCCCAGTTTTTTTTTTTTTTTTTTCTGTAATGCTTTGATGGAATTTGCATTTCCCCTTTCTTGTGATCTTTTAACATAAAAGTTCTTAACTCTTTGATGAAATATGAATTTTTTTCGCGACCTTTAGACAAAAATCGCGTTTTTTCCGCGATCTTTTGACGAAAATCACGTTTTTTTACGATTTTCTGGCGAAAATCGCGTTATTCTCGCGATCTTTTGATGAAAATAGTATTTATTCGCGATCTTTAGATGAAAATTGCGCTTTTTTTCGCGATCTTTGGACGAAAACCACGTCTTTCTCGCGATCTTTTGACGAGAATCGCGTTTTTCTCGCGATTTTTTGGCCAAAAACTGCGTTTTTCTCGCGATCTTTTGGCGAAAATCGTGTTATTCTCGCGATCTTTATACGAAAATCGCGTTTTTTCCGCGATCTATTGACGAAAATTTTGTTTAAATGTTTAACTGTCTGCCCTTGCTCCTGGAAAATAGATGAGAAATTTTGTTGTTTCTCTGAAATTTTCTAATCTCTCTGATCTCTCTGAAATTTTCGCGATCTTTAGGCGAAAATCGCGTTATTCTCGCTATCTTTTGACGAGAAGCTCGTTTTTCTCGCTTTCTTTTAACGAGGAGCGCGTTTTTCTCGCGATCTTTTGACGAAAATCGCATTTTGCTTGCGATCTTTTGATAAAAATCACGTTTTCTCGCGATCTTCTGATGAAAATCGCGGTTTTTTTTCTTATAAAAATAACATTTATGTGCGATCTTTAGACGAAAATGGCATTTTTTCGAGACTTTTCGTCGAAAATCGCATTTTTTCATGCGATCTTTCGACGATATAAAAAAAATCGGAAAAGCGGAAAATGATAAAAAAAGAGGAAAAACGCGGATCCGCGGAAAAATCTCATGCCTGGGTGGAGGGGTGAAAAATATAGGAAAAAATAGGAAATATAGGAAAAATAGGAATTTTTTCAAATTTATAGGAAATATAGAAACGCTGCGAGGCCTGCAATATGATCTAAAAATATTGGTGCTACTTCAAAAAGAGTGATCTGTATTAGTTTTTGAGCCTTTAATCAGTCAAATTGATTGACAAAACCCAAGGATTAATTAAGAATGAAAATTCCTGCTACAATTCAACAGCACATGTTTTTAGGTCGAATGTGAAGTGATGCTAATAATATATATGCAAAAACACACCAAGTGTGGTTTCACAATCAAGTGCCCAACAATTTTGCTTTATTAATCCAGATAATAATCCTAATTTTGGTGCAGCAATTTTTGTGCATTTATGTATTTTTATTTTGAGTGCTTTTCTTTTTATATGTTACATTAATAAATATGCATTGATTTCAATAATATATATGCTTCATTATTTTATGTATGTCCTTCTTAGTGCATATGTATGCATATGAATTCTAATATACTTTCATTTTAAAAGAATGATAATTGCCTCCTTCCTATATAAAATGGTGCCGTGTCAAAAGAATTTTTTTTTACTTCTCTCTTTTTAAAGGTCTCGAATCTTGGTTTAATTCTTTTACAAATATCTTTCTTCTTTCTTAAATTCTTTAAAATTGTAATTAAAAAAAAAAATAAATAATAATAATAACAAGCATCAAAATTTTGAGAATGAATATTTATTTATGATTTTATTGATTTAAGATTTTACTGATTTATGATTTTGATATGTGTGTATATATTTTTTCTTATAATATTTATATATATATTTAGTAGTTACATTTAAAATAAGTGTATTCTATAATGAACTATGTCAGGTGGCCTTTGCCTGACTGCGTTGTGCCGCAAAATAATTTAAATTAATTGAATTAAAGTTTAATTTATAGATAGGTAAAATAATTATAATATTAAAAGTTAAGCTTCATGAAAAATAATTATAGTTCTGAAATTGCAGATCTGAAAAATAAAGACATATAAATAAAAAGTAGAGTACTCACCCCAAACATGTAGAAAAACACACTAAGCGAAATTAAATTCTAACAAATATTTATTGACTTAGACATATCTTGAAAATTAAGTTTCAGGATCCTGAAAACCGATGACAATATACCCAAATACTTTCATTATGTATAAAATACAGTTGCATTCAGGATATTGAACGTAAATTTTACTTAATTTCCATTCAAAAAAAAGATAAGTCCTGATTCATAGAGTTCATAAAAGAGGGAATTTAACTATTGTTCAAATTAATAAGTCCATAATAGTTTGTATAACTGTTTATTTCTTGGGAATATATTTGTGTAGGTCGATTTTTGAAATCTTTATAATATGGAAGAAATTTATCGAGATCTGTCCGAATCAGGTAAAATTGGATGTAGGCAAGGTTATTGTAGATACATCAGACATATTCTTGCTGACAGAAAAAGATAGCTGCGGTCATGATTCCTGAGAATCCGTATCCTTCTGGAACGGAGAAGATTGGATGTTGGCAATGTTGTTGCAGACACAATAGAAATATTCCTGCTCACATTAAGGTGGCTGCTGCAATATTTCCTCCGAATCAGGATCGGTAAAAATTGGAAAAATGATAATGCTTTTGTAGACACTATCAGAGAAGAATGTTGATGACACTTTGCTGTTTCTGATTTTCTATAAGAACATGATCAGCACAAAAAAAAGGATTTTAATTCTTGATTAGATTTCGGGATCCATAAACTAAGGCACCTTCTTCACCGACGTCCTTCTATCACTCTGCCCCAACGCTGCGGGAAAAATTCCCGAGCAAGGGAGAAAAACAAGCCACGTCCTACATGGCAGGTGGATCTGAACCGAAAGAGAGAGAATTGAAAGAGACGCGGACGAAAGTTAGTACAATCGCTCCACGCTCAGCCAATCAAAAAAAAGAAAAGAAGTTGTTAGCTGAATTTAGAGAAATTCTTAAGGGGAGTTAGGTAAAAAGTATTATTTAGTGGCAACAAGAAATACGCGGGATTTTAAGTGACGCTACAATTTCGTGGAAAAGGGTGAATCATGAGATTGGAATTTCCGTTTCTCAACTAGATTCACTGAAAAATGTGCGCGGGTGTATAATGGCGATGTTGGAAATATAAAAAAATGGCACGCGTAATTTTAAAAAGAGAAAAAGCTAGAAAAATACTAAGACACATATCTGGCTAAATAGTGGCTTAATCTTGCTGAAATTTAACCAGAGTATTACGACAAAAAAGATTTATTGAATGGATATAGATTTAAAGATGAATATTAAAAATAAAGGTTTTAGAATTTATATATTTAGGACTTAGTAAATATTGCAAAGAGAAAACAACATCGCGAATCTTTAAAAATAAAAACAAGTTAGCATATTGCTAAAAGTAAATATTATTGATTAAATTAATGACTATTAATGGGATTATTAAATAGAAATAAAATTTTAAAAGCAAATTAGATTAAATTTTAAATCGGAAATGTTATGGAAAGTTGTTATAACATAACATTTATCTCCCCTCAATAGAAAAAAAAAGGACAAAAAAAAAATTTTGAGCTATCGGCTTCTTACCAAAAGCACCAAAATATAAAAATTCATACGAGGAAAACCATGAGATTTTAACGATAGATATTACCTCAATCATCTACCAACTTTAATTGAATAAAGATCACATGATTAAAAAAAAATAAATTTAAAATGAAGAAGTTAATTATAGCAAATTTAGAATAGTACGATTTAAAACCAAATTTCCAAGAATTCTGAAAAACAAAAGTATAACTAGAACTGACTTGTCATAACCCTGGCGAAAACAATTCCTGAAAACACATAAACAATCATGACAGTGCATAAAATTGTAAAGACTGAAAACAGGAACATAGCAATACAAAATATACCTAAAAATAAATACAGGAACATGTAATTGCACAGAATAAAATAACAAATTAAATATGCAAAACCAACATCATATAGGGGTGAGTCAAAAAAAAAAAAATATATAAACCTGAAACTCTCATGTGTAGACCATTACAATTTTCTAATGTGAACCAGACATAAAGATAATGTAAACAATATCATCAGAACAGAAAATCAATAGCAGTAGAAAAGTAGAACTTGAATATAAATGTGCTTTTTATGTAATTTTCAACTATTACTACACATGTTATTATACATAGAAAATAATCTATTGAGACTAAAGTTTTTATTCCAAAGCAATAAATAAAATACCATCAGAAAATTTTATCTAGTAATCAATTGATAAACTTTTATAACACATTAACAAATACTCTTGTAAACACTACACAAATATTAGTACCAAGAACTATTCAAGAAAAAAAAATTCAGGATATTTGAGGCCTTCAGTATTGAATAAGAGAGAGAAAAAAAAAAAAAATTGACTTCAAAAGGTAACTTAATACATATTAGCTCTCATAAATTTATTTAGCAAATAAAAGAGAAATTCAAAAATTCTTATTTATGTAAATCCTGTAATTCAGTAGCATATTCTTCTAGAAAGGATATGAGTTTTTATAGAAAAGATTTCTTGATTATTTTAAGAAATGTTTTAAATATTTAGAAATTTTTTTATTTTAATGAATCCTTTATTTAAATTTTCAAATTTTAATACCATGTATTCTAATAATTTAAATATTGAATACTGAGGAAGATCCAAAACTAAATTTAATAAAATAAGATGATTTTTTTAACATTGTGTTGATCATCAAAAAACGTAGAGAAGTTTCTCCATAGTATTGAGACACACAATGTGATAAAGACTACTGATTTCTAATTACATATATATTTTTTATATATATTTTTCATATTATTTTATATGCATATATATATTTCAGTGTGGTAAAAAAAATAACCAAATGTCAACAAAATTAATAAATTGCCAGGCTGAGTCACTCGTCAGTGAATCATAACAAAAGTATCAATAATTGTAACACTGGTTGACACCAAAAAAAATATATTTTCTACCCAAATTAAGTAACTAACCTTAGTACTTACTAACCACGAACTAAAAGGAATGTAACCAACTGAACGAGTTAGCTTGGGAGAGAATAAAAAAATTTGAAAAAAGATGAAATCAAAGTAAGTCTTTATATTTTTAAATACATTTTTAATGCTTTTACTTCATTTTGTTTTTTCATTTCATATTTATTTTTATTTTTTTTATTTTATTTTTTTTTTTTTTTATTCAATATTTTTCATATTTTATTTTCATATATTTTTTGTTTATTTTGTTTTTTATTTATATTCATTTTTCATAATATATAGAATATATGATTTAGAAGATAGGAGATAGGGTACCCTTTAAATTTAAACTAACTTTAATGTTTTGACATCCTCAGCAAAATTTAAAGTATCTCACAGTGTAAAAAAATTCTATTGTAAATTGCATTCTAGAATAATAAAATTTTAAACTATAGCATAAAACTAATAATACAAATAAATGAGTTATCCTATCAGAATATTTACAATATCGCTCGAGAATAGCCGGAAGGAGGAAAGAAAGCTATTTTCTTTTGTGACCCATCCTTATGGAAGCCGGCCAGTGTACCATCACTTAGCTTCTCCGGGCTAATACCAAACAATTCGTTCATGAATGGACAGCCCCAATGATAAAATAAATAACTAATAAAATAAAGTAATTAAAAATTTATCTATTGAGTAGAGAAAAATGCGCGTAGAGCATCACAACTGTCTGAGCACCTAAATTTTGTTGGTTGCAGCCCAAGAGCAAGAACTTGTTAACTTGACTCCATAACAGTAGCGAGTCCCACATCTTTCCAATTGTACAAAAAAATTAACATCTGGCTAGTTGACATACCTACCATTAATGGGGATTTTTGGGTCTAGGCACGGGAAAAATCCACAGAAACCCTGGGTGGCATCTCAACCAGTGAAAATATCCAAGATAACCAAGGATACCTTTAAAAGGGGGGAAGGGGTGTACAATGTCTGCTATAGTATACCAGAAATAGAAAAAATACATCATTTAAGGGATAAGAAAAAAAGACACTGGAGAATATAGAGTTAATAAACTTCATTAATTTTTTGAAAAGAGAAAAAAAAATTTCATTTGAACAGCACAAGAATCACTAAAATGTAAACAGTATCTATTTGAAATTTCAATTGAATCAAGGTAAGTATTTCAATTTTATTAAATTAATAAATTACTATTTATTTTCTTTCTTTCATTTATTTTATTTTAAATTATTTATTTTATTTATTTATTTTTTTTTTTTTTGCTTTATTTATTTATTTTTATTTTATTTATTCTTATTTATTTTTTTTATTTTATTTATCTATTTTTATTTTATTTATTTTTTATTTCAACCATACACCAGAAATATTAACCAAAAAATATGAAATTACATCAGTGTACAATATGCACCTTGTACTCTGAGTTCTGCCTGCAGAACTAGGCACCCCATATTAATCTATTAATACACATGTGCATGTGAAGATAAAAATGAGTCATTCTTAAAAAACCAATTATTGCACTTTGAATGAATCTTAAATAAAATACTGCTTAAAATAATTCAAAAACCAGCATAAAAAAAAAATGAGAGCCCATGTACCATTCATCTTATAGAAATCCATAACAACTATTTTGCATTCCATAAATTGATCAAATTTTATATAAATATAGCAATTCCCAATTTTATTATCTTTCAAAATTATCATAGATATTGTGAATAAATCAATGTATACAAAAATTATCAATCAAAATATCATATAAATCAATGTGTATAAATAATAATTATCATTTTATTTCTTTATTTATTTTAAAATATTTTTTCAAATTGGTTATAGACTTTAATCATATAAATGAGTTCAAAACCATCAGATTTGTTTACTTTGTAAAAAAAAAAAATATTCACAGATAGAAAAACAATTTTTATAAAATTTTTACTGCATGTAATAGTAATTATTATTAATATTTCGTTTTTTTTTTTTATTTGTAAATTATAAATTAATCAACACAAAATGTATGAGACATATATGACTTCAATATTGTAAAGATAAAAATTCAAAATATAAACACTTTATTTATAAAATAAATAAAAATATTTTGAAAAATGTATGTATAAACATAAACCCTAAGCATTGGTCTGCACATGAGATAACAAAAATATAAAATACTCAGAAAAAATTTAGAAAGGCATTTTTAAATTTTAAAGTTTATAATTAAAGAAAATTAATATTACTTTATTATTATTACTATTATTATTAATTAATTTTATTTTATAAAATATTTAATGTTTAAATCAAGTATTTATTAATATTTCATTGAAAGATAACTATTAAGTGAGAGAGAGAGAGAAAAAAAAATTAAAAGATCGGTACCCCCAGGTAAATTCCTGAAGTCGAGGCACCATAAATGTCAGGTGGCCTTTGCCTGACTGCGTTGTGCCGCAAAATAATTTAAATTAATTGAATTAAAGTTTAATTTATAGATAGGTAAAATAATTATAATATTAAAAGTTAAGCTTCATGAAAAATAATTATAGTTCTGAAATTGCAGATCTGAAAAATAAAGACATATAAATAAAAAGTAGAGTACTCACCCCAAACATGTAGAAAAACACACTAAGCGAAATTAAATTCTAACAAATATTTATTGACTTAGACATATCTTGAAAATTAAGTTTCAGGATCCTGAAAACCGATGACAATATACCCAAATACTTTCATTATGTATAAAATACAGTTGCATTCAGGATATTGAACGTAAATTTTACTTAATTTCCATTCAAAAAAAAGATAAGTCCTGATTCATAGAGTTCATAAAAGAGGGAATTTAACTATTGTTCAAATTAATAAGTCCATAATAGTTTGTATAACTGTTCATTTCTTGGGAATATATTTGTGTAGGTCGATTTTTGAAATCTTTATAATATGGAAGAAATTTATCGAGATCTGTCCGAATCAGGTAAAATTGGATGTAGGCAAGGTTATTGTAGATACATCAGACATATTCTTGCTGACAGAAAAAGATAGCTGCGGTCATGATTCCTGAGAATCCGTATCCTTCTGGAACGGAGAAGATTGGATGTTGGCAATGTTGTTGCAGACACAATAGAAATATTCCTGCTCACATTAAGGTGGCTGCTGCAATATTTCCTCCGAATCAGGATCGGTAAAAATTGGAAAAATGACAATGCTGTTGTAGACACTATCAGAGAAGAATGTTGATGACACTTTGCTGTTTCTGATTTTCTATAAGAACATGATCAGCACAAAAAAAAGGATTTTAATTCTTGATTAGATTTCGGGATCCATAAACTAAGGCACCTTCTTCACCGACGTCCTTCTATCACTCTGCCCCAACGCTGCGGGAAAAATTCCCGAGCAAGGGAGAAAAACAAGCCACGTCCTACATGGCAGGTGGATCTGAACCGAAAGAGAGAGAATTGAAAGAAACGCGGACGAAAGTTAGTACAATCGCTCCACGCTCAGCCAATCAAAAAAAAAGAAAAGAAGTTGTTAGCTGAATTTAGAGAAATTCTTAAGGGGAGTTAGGTGAAAAGTATTATTTAGTGGCAACAAGAAATACGCGGGATTTTAAGTGACGCTACAATTTCGTGGAAAAGGGTGAATCATGAGATTGGAATTTCCGTTTCTCAACTAGATTCACTGAAAAATGTGCGCGGGTGTATAATGGCGATGTTGGAAATATAAAAAAATGGTGCGCGTAATTTTAAAAAGAGAAAAAGCTAGAAAAATACTAAGACACATATCTGGCTAAATAGTGGCTTAATCTTGCTGAAATTTAACCAGAGTATTACGACAAAAAAGATTTATTGAATGGATATAGATTTAAAGATGAATATTAAAAATAAAGGTTTTAGAATTTATATATTTAGGACTTAGTAAATATTGCAAAGAGAAAACAACATCGCGAATCTTTAAAAATAAAAACAAGTTAGCATATTGCTAAAAGTAAATATTATTGATTAAATTAATGACTATTAATGGGATTATTAAATAGAAATAAAATTTTAAAAGCAAATTAGATTAAATTTTAAATCAGAAATGTTATGGAAAGTTGTTATAACGTAAAAAACTTTTTTAAAAGTTGAAGTGAGTAAAAATACCATTTTTAATGCTCAATTTTTATCACTGTTTATATTTTTCATTGTGATTTTGTTCATGTTGGGTATCAATTGTCGATAACATATGCAGTAATTATATTTGTTTAAATTGAATATAATCTAAAAATTTGAGAAAATAGTTGAATTTAAAAAATTGAGTATAATATTTCACAATTTATAGTATCTAAAAATGAGGCGAAACAATGTACAACAAGTGAGCTTGGCAAACTCATTACCAGATTTTTCATGTTCAAAGGGTGAAAATTTTAAATTCTTTATCCAGGAAATAGAGAATTTGGCCGATTTGGAAAACTGAGATGAGAAAAGAAAAATAGTTGTTTTAAAACTTCACTGTAAGGATCAGGCTCTAAAGCATATTGCAAATGACCCTGTTGCATCTAAGATAAATAATTTTGATCTTTTAAAACAAAACTTGGATAAAAAAATTTCCAAAACCATATCATTCACAGAGAAACAACAAAATTTCTCATCTATTTTCCAGGAGCAAGGGCAGACAGTTAAACATTTAGCGGAAAAAATTGAAAATGCAGCAAATGAATATCTAAACATAGGTGATGATGCGAATGCAGATATTGTAGACTTGGCTCAAAAATTGAAGTTAAATAAATTCTTAGAGGCTCTTCGCTCAGACATCAGAATTGAAGTTAAAAAGCAAAACCCACAAGATTTTGAATCAGCATTAAACTTTGCTATCAATGTAGAAAATGCATTCAAAGATCCAGACATGAATGTCAACAACACAGTATCATTTGAATTAACCACACTATTAGATTCACAGGTGCAGCCAAATGCTAAGATTCAAGAGTTATCTGACAAAATTCAGGAACTTACAAAAACTGTAAACAACACAACAAGTTTTACTTCGGATCTGGAAACAAAATCTAAAGACACTAAAAATAATGTCAATGTTTGTTTGATTTGTGGTAAACCACACTTAACCATCGAATGCTGGGATTTTCCTGAAGTCAGAAATGCCACACAGAATAAAACACAATTTACCTCAAAACAGAGTAAATAAGCAATACAAGAATTTCAGAGGAAATTTCAGGAGTAATTCTCGGGGCAATCCTTCTCAAAGAAATTTCAGAGCTGATTCCTCTCAAAGAAGGTTCAGAAATCAAAATGCCACTGATGAATGACTATTGATGGATTCTTACTGTACTAACAAATCAAACATAAAAACCCAAAACAGAAAAAAGATTTCCTCATGTAAAAAAAAACAATTCAAAAGAAAATCACATATCAAAAAGAAACCTCTACCACACCCCAAAACATCAAACAAAAAAGTAAAAAATAATTCAGGCAATGCAAAATTAACTTCAATAAACAAATTCTTGACCACTGATAGTATCAACAATGAAAAAGCTTTTAACTCAATTGAGACTCAGACTAATGAGCAAGATAATTTATATGTTATGTTGTGTAGTCAGAAACAGGCAGATCTACCGATAATAACTTTGAATTTTGGTCAGGAAGAAGTCTTTTCTTTGTTAGATTCAGGTGCGAATCTGAGCTTGATTTAAAATAATGTATTACAAATCATAAAAGAACACTGTAAAGTTGAATATTTATCCAGGTCTGTCAGAATTAACACACCGAATAACACTTCTATACCCTATTTATCTGCAGTAAACATAAAATTCAAAATTGACAAATGTTGGTTCGAAAATCAATTTTTTGTTACTCCAAATGATTGGCAATGCAGATATAAGATTATCCTTGGATATGATTTCTTGCAGAGAAATAAAATTCTCATGGATGTCGAAAACAAGCAGCTAATCATGAATGGCAAAAAATTCAAATTTTATGAATCATCTCTTAAATTAATTTCAAATAACATTATAAAGTTAGAAGATAAAATTAATTATGCTAAATCTGTAAATAATGTAAAAATTCTTCCTAATTATTTTTCAATTATTAAACTTCACATTCCAAAGTGCTTTGCTGATAGTAAACAAGTAAATCTCATACCAGTTAAAACAAAACTAAATTACTTAATTTCTGAATCTGTAAACAATGTTGTAAACAAAAAATTTATATACACTATTGTGGAAAATAATTCAAATAAAATAATTAATATCAAAACAACTAAAAATAGGCACTTTACAAATATTCGACAGTACTGATATTATTGAGCCCAGCAATTCTGAAGTTTTGCAGGTGAATACTTTAAATTTGTCAGAAATTCAAAAACTCAGAAAAGATGATCTTAAAGTTGATAATCTTTATTTAGGGCATTTAAATGAAAATGATAAAAGCAAAGTAATTTCTATGCTAATGAACAACTCACAAGTTTTTTCAAAAAGATACAAAACTTTGGGCTTAACAAATGCTGTGGTTCCTGAATTCAAACTACTTCATAATTTTCCCATTGAAACACAACCATATCCAATTCCCAAAATTGCAAAAAAATTTGCCAAAAAAGAAATAAATGAGCTCTTAGACGCAGGAATAATTGAACCATCAGTTTCAAATAATAATTTTCCTGTAATATTTGTTGAAAAGAAATCTAAAGAGCAAAATTTTCGCACGGTTGTGGACTATCGCTTATTGAATTCTATAACAGAATCATTTCAAATTTGTATACCAAAGATTTCAGAAATTCTCCATCAAATTGCAGGTAAAAAGTACTATTGTGTTTTGGATCTAAAATCAGCTTTTTTTCAAATTAAACTCCAGGATTGTGACAAACCTAAACTTGCATTTTGTTGCGAGCTCGGAAATTTTATGCCTACCAGATTATTTTTTGGAAGTTGTAACTCAACATCTTATTTCCACACTCTTTTGACTAAATGCATTAGTGATCTTGTAGGTAGCAACATACAATTTTACCTTGATGACATTATCGTGGCAGAAAATGATATGGATAAACTTTTAAATCTGCTTCAAACTGTGTTCGACAGATTATCAAAATTTAACTCTTGATCCATAAAAAGTTCAAATTTGTAAATCAGAGATTGTTTATTTAGGTTTCAAAATTAATCAAGAAGGTTTTTCACCTTCTGATAAACCCATAAATAAAGTGACATAATTTCCAGTCCCAAAAAATTTAAAACAAGTTCAAGCATTTTTGGGTATGAATAATTTTTTCAGGCATATGATTTACAATTATGCAGAAATTGTACAACCAATTGTGGCATTAACACATAAAAACACACGTTTTATTTGGTCGGAAGCCTGTCAAAATTCTTTTAATAAAATTCAAGACAAATTACTCAGTAAACCTACTCTTAAACAACTGAATGGCAATAAAGATTTGTATTTGGTTACTGATGCATCAAAAATCTCCATTTGTGGCACTCTAATGCAAAAATATGATGACAAATTTTTCCCTATTGAATTTTTTTTCTAGACAGCTTTCACAAGCTGAATCAAGATATCCATCAATTTGTAGAGAACTTTTGGCCATTTTTGCTGCTTGCAGGCACTTCTACGAATATCTATATGGTAAAAAATTCACAATTCTCACGGATGCTAAAACACTAACATATCATGCTCAGTTGGCTAAGCAGCCTGATATAGTAGCTAGGTGGTTGCTATATCTTGGGCAATTTCAATATGATATAACTCATATTGCAGGAAAGCAGAACCTTGCTGATTTTCTTTCTAGGATGGAGGTTGAAAAATATGCTGTAAACAACATTAATATTTTTGCCATAGACAAGTCTCTCACTCAAAGTAACATTAAAATTTCACAAATTCAGGACAATGAGATCAAAGACATAATTGAAAAAATTAATAATGATAACAGTAAAACAAAAACAAAAATTTTTATTGACTCTCACACTCAACTGCTTATGTACAAATACAAAAATAAAACTAATTCAATTATAAATAAGATAGTCATTCCAAAAACTTTAATAAAAAGTTGCTTAGAGATTGCTCATTCACTACATTTTGGTACAAAAAAAAACTTATGATTTAGTTAACCAAAAATTTTACTGGAAAGGAATGTTTTCAGATACAAAAAGTTTTTGTGAAAATTGTGTGCAATATTTTTCAAACAAATCCAAACCTAAACATACCACTTCTAGGTATATTGAAAAAAGAGATTTATCACCAGGTGAAAAATTAGCAATCGACATTGTAGGCAAGTTGCCAAGATCTATTGATGGAAAGTTTTTCATACTAACAATCATAGATCATTATTCACGGTTTTTAGAGGCTATTCCTTCAGCCAATGTAAAATCGGCAACTATTATAAAATGCCTCAATGAGTACTTTGCTAGATATGGAATCGCAAAAATTGTGCAGTCAGACAATGGGCCAAATCTAATCTCAGATGAACTTAACAATTTCTTACAAAATTTAGGCATAGATCATAGGAAATCATCCATATATTTCCCGGCATCAAATGGATTGATTGAACGGGTTCACAAAACTATCAAAGAAAGTTTGGCTGCTATATCTAACAATGTTCTGGATTGGTCTAACAATTTGCTAAAATTTAAACTTCATTACAATAATTTAGTACACACAGCCACTCAATATACTACGGCTGAAATCTTCTTTGGCAGATCTCTAAACATTCCACTTAATTCCATAAATGAACCAAAATTTGTTGAAAGTTTTCAGACTTATCAAGAAAATATTAAAAAATTGTTAGAAGAGATGAGGCAACAGATTTCAAAAAATGAGGAACAATATTTTGCTGTGTACAATAAAAATACAAAGGGGAGAGCAAAACCAAAATTAAAGATGGGTGATCAAGTTTTTACTGAAAATTTCAGACATTCTAGCTCATTAACTGAAAAATATATTGGTCCTTGGGAAATAATTAAAATTGTTTGTAATGATAATTATATTGTGTCTAGAATTTTTAATAATCAAACTGTTGAAAAGAAATTCCATGTTAGTAAACTTTTTTTGCAAAAACCTCTAAGACTTAATATTCAAAATTGTATATAAATGATAATTTGGTAATTAATTTTAAATTTCAATATTGTCAATTTAGTATTTCTTTGCTTATTTAAAAATTTCTCAATTTTCATAACATCTTTATCATCAAAATTTTGTATCTATGCTTCCTGGTAAACTATACATCTGTAGGTATTAAGATAGTGAGACGTCATTATTTTTTTTTTTATCTTTTTCTGGTTTAAGCTGGCTGGTCTGCTAGGTTAGGACAGTTGTATTAATTTCTATGTTGTTATGATGATACATTTTCTCAAAGATGTTTAACACCTAAATGAATAGGTCTTACTAGTTGACAATTCTGTTAAAATATTGAGTTTAAAGATGTATGTCAAATAAATAAATAAAAAAAAAAAAAAAAAAAAAGCTAGCTATTAAACACCTATAAATATAAATTTTCGAAAATTTTTTATAACTTAAAATTCTCTTCATATAACTTTAACTCATGTTTTCTAAGTCAGGGTTGCCACTCTAATCTTGAAAAAAAATTCCCTGTACTGCAACGCATTTATTCCATGTTGAGTGCGAAAAAATATATGCGTGTATGAAGACTAATTAGAAATGCTATAATTTGCCGTTACCAAATTCTCTGTGTTTTCCAGATTTTTTAGGATTTTTTAAAAAATTCCCTGGATTTTCCCTGTTTTGAGAGGAGATTTAAAATTCTCTGTGTTTCCCCGGTTTTCCAGGTGGTGTGGCAACCCTGTAAGTTAACTTTCTGCTCAAAGATTAAATTTTAAAAGATAATTTTTTTTTTTTTTTTTTTTTTTTTTTTTCAATTAAGTTTGCATTTAGGTTAATAGTTTGACCAGCATATTTCAGTAACCTTCATTTTGAAATATTAAGAAATTTCTTCTGTTAGTCAATTTCTAAAACAATTTTTGTTATTTCATTTTAATCTTCACTACTTAAAACCAAATTTCTGTTTTTTATTCAGAATAAAAATCTAATATATTCTGTTTTTATTCATTTTGGTGTATTTTGCTTTTTGCACAATTTGTGTAAAATTCCTTTTATGTGTAAAATGTAATACTTATCATTTCTCATGATTTCTTAACTGAATGAATATACGGTATATAAAAAATATTTTTATACAATTTGTTGGTAAAAATACAAACTTATTTCTTAGTTATGTGTAAAGATATTTTTCTTCTTTTTGTATTGTATCTATGTATGTACATAAATTTTAATTGTAAGGCATAGGTGACTTTCATAGAAATATTAATGCAGCTCAAAAACTTGAAAATTTTTTTTCTTTTTGTTGGCACTATTCGAAAATTTTCTGCTTTTCATCCTATGTGCTGCTTCTCTCCTGTTGGGGGGGGAGGAAAAGTAGAGAAAAAGTCTCTACTTATTAATAAACAAGTGTCAAAAAATCACGAAATCAATCTGCAGAGCAAACACATTTCAAAAATAAACAAGACTTTATTTCCCCCAGAGCCAGTGCGCAATATGCAAGAGGGAGAAAACACTTGTATTCCACTCCAGTGTACGAAGGGAGAGAAAAGAAACAGTCATGGAAGAAAACCACTTTTTCTCCCTCAGTTCTTTTCAATGTTTTGGCATCAGTGGAAAAAGGGCGGCAAGCTACGAGGTGACGCGAAAAAGCCGCGCTGCAGTTTAGTGGTAAAGAGCCTTTTCTGTAGCGTGTGATTGTGATATTTATATATATATTTTTTTTAGTGAGTTTTATCTCTAAGTGTTGATCTTTTGCATCAATGTCGTACTAACGATAAGATTTCTAAAGAAAATCAAGTGCTGTGCTGACTAATGGCATCTTAATGATTCATGTGTTTGCTAAATTTCTTCAAAGAAAGTGTAATTGCCAAAAGTTTGTGATACAGGCCATAATGGCACTAGATGTCAATATGATCTAAAAATATTGGTGCAACTTCAAAAAGAGTGATCTGTATTAGTTTTTGAGCCTTTAATCAGTCAAATTGATTGAGAAAACCCAAGGATTAATTAAGAATGAAAATTCCTGCTACAATTCAACAGCACATGTTTTCAGGTCGAATGTGAAGTGATGCTAATAATATATATGCAAAAACACACCAAGTGTGGTTTCACAATCATGTGCCCAACAATTTTGCTTTATTAGTCCAGATAATATTCCTAATTTTGCTGCAGCAATTTTTGTGTATTTATATATTTTTATTTTGAGTGTTTTTCTTTCATATGTTCAATTAATAAATATGCATTGATTTCAATAATATATATGTTTCATTATTTTATGTATGTCCTTCTTAATGCATGTGTATGCATATGAATTCTAATATACTTTCATTTTAAAAGAATGATAATTGCCTCCTTCCTATACTACTGAAATTGACATTAGGTATTAATAAAAGAGTTGCAAAGGGAAACAAATTGTGTTAATAAAAAAAAAGAGAGCACAATTGATAAAATTGTTTATGGCTAAATAAAGTACTTATATTAAGGATGATATACAGTAAAACCCCGATAATTCGGATTAATTGGGGCCGGACCCAATCCGGATTATCGAAAATCCAGATTATCCGTAGAATTAGAAAAAAAATGAAATAAAATATAACATACTAACAGAAAATCACCTTTATGTTAAACTTATTGAATGTTTGCAGACAGTAATAATGTTTACTTTGCTTAATTATTCCGTAAACATGTCAAAAAAATGTTTTTTTTATTTAGAATACGACGATGAAACAAGTTAATGTTATGGAAATTAGCCAATTGCTTCTCAAACTTAAAAAAAATGACCAAACCAATCCGAATTATCCGGAGATCCGGATTATCGGGGTCCGAATTAGCGGGGTTCTACTGTATTATGTTATTTTTGAACAATATTACACATAATTGACAATGCATATTACTTTCTTTACAAATAGTTTTTTGTGGAAGTTTTTCAAGTTCTTGCAAAGAACTTCATTTTGCAATTGCTTGTACAGAAATTTTTGACGGGTGTTGCACATAACTGTCAATTCACATCACTTTCTTTACAAAACATTTATACAGAAATTTGGCTCAAGCAAAACTGACTTAAATATCTCTTTTTTATTTCTTCTTTTTAACTATCATCCATATTAGTATTCTGATTGGCAAAAATGGCATATAATAGACAAGATCAAAGTAATCATTTACTTGATTACTGTTTGATAAACAGATTTATCTCTATAATTAGATAGTAACCTCTAATACTTGACTATTTGAGTCACAATCATGGATTGTATGGTACCTTTTGCTGTCTAAATATTTTCTGTAACCTTTTAATGTTTCTTTGCAAATTACAAATACACATGAAAGTTTACATATATAAAGAAAGCTATTTCAAATCATCATTTTACTATCCACTAAATGATACACCAACTGCAGCATTCTTTTTAAACAAATTCTAAATCTAAGAACAAAATATGCCATGTACAAACAGATAAGAAAACTGTATCAAAAAGCAATTCTAAGATATCACTGTGGAATTATAACAATAGTAATATTACTGTGTGCATATTTAAAACAACAAACAAACAAACAAACAAAATTCTATAAAAATAGACTAAAAGAACACAAATAATAAACATACATAGTGATTAATGTTTAACAAAAAATTCAAATTCATTAATAATATTTAAGTGCAGTTCATTATTTGATAAAACTTTTTACCTGGATATTTTAACTTGTGTGTATTAAAATGTATTTTCATCCTGTAAAATATTTACTATTAAAAAAAAAAAAAAAAAAAAAAAAAAAAAAAAAAAAAAAAGGGGGGGGGGTGATATTTTTAAAATAGCAAAATATATTGTTGTTGATTTTTAGAAAATTTTAAATGGGAATCTAAAGAATCAATATAAACATAAGAAAAAATAATTTTCAATATTATTAAAAACAATTTCTTTTTCTTTCTGCATTTTTTATTTCTGTTCTTAAATGACATAATAAGACCATCTAATAAAACTGATAATTTATACTAAACTAACATTTATTTTTTCTTAATTTGAAGCAATGAATGATTATCCCAAAAAAGTTTGACATTACAGGGAAATAAATTCCATGACTTATTGAATGCATTCAAAATTGTTCTCAGTAATGTATGATTCCTAATAATATACAGTGTTGTCATTTAGATCATTAATGCATGATTTGCGAGGAAATGGAAGCATTAATGTCCAATTCTATCATTAAAAATCAAAATGCTTGAATTTTTTGCTGTCAAGAACAGATCTACCCAATTTCGAAAATTATTTATTTCTATTTGGATTTTCTTGCAATTTTAAGTGCTTGTAGAAATTGAAGAAAGAAATTTTACTATCATTAAAACAAATTTAAAATACCCAATTCAACAAAAACATTCAAAGAACTTAGCATTTGTGTCCATCAAATATCTAATTAGCAGGAATTAAAATTTCAATGAAATTCTAAAAGAATTTTCAAACAAAAAGCAGAGAATAAACTCTCTCATGATAAAAAAAATAATAATGGCTCATTTTTCATTTGTATTTTTCGAATGTTAAGGGATTTTTAGATTTCTAATAAAAATAATTTCTAACAGAGTACTTAAAAAAATATATCAAATAATAATAATGATCAGTTAATAATCACTTCACACTCACTAGAACAAGCTATACTAAAACCATATAACTTATAGATAATACAAAAGTTTTGCTTGCTACTTGTAGATTTACATTTATGCTATTTTATATTAGAATGCAGGTCACATTTGTTACAGCTAGCATGCAATTTTTAAGCACATGTTTTCATTGCTTTTTATTCTACTACAGAGACTCTACAGTTGTCTATGATGGATCTTTTAAATATAATTTTATGATTATACAGGCATTGGTGTATGTTGCCTAGTGACCCCAGGATGCATAGTAACAGTTAATAATGACTATACCATTACTTCTGAATCTTTGCAGAATTGTTTAATAAATAAGATGAAGATTATTATTCATAAACAGTGGTTCCTAAAAATAAGCATCTCTACACAACCTGTGAATCTGAAACAGACAAAAGTTATTCTCAATTGGGCCCCATTCCTCCAAAGATGGGCTTTGAAAAAAATTGTTCTAATTTCTTCTCATATGCATACAAGATCAAATAAAACCATTGAACTTCTCACTTCTTTAAGAAAATTCTGAAATGATACTCCTGTCAATATGTAAAGTGCCTTGAAATAATTAACTATTCTTTTCTTTCTCATGAGTCACATTCACATCTCGTAGAGTAAATAATGAAGAGAATAAATAAAATATTAACTTAAAAAACAAACTTACCATTATCAAAATAATTAATATCAACAGCACAACCTTCTTCAAAAGGATCAAGTGTTCTTGTGTGTAGAAGAGAAGATTTAATGTTATCATAATTTAACCTGAGAATAAAAATAAAATAAATTGACTTTTGTAAATAACTATGTATATTTAATAAATGGTAGTCAAATTTGTAATTTTTTTTTTCTCTATAAAACTTCTTGTATCCAAATAGGGAGATTTTTTTAAATACTTTTTTTTCATTGAAAAAAAGAAATATATATACGAGGATTGCTATTTATATTTCTGACCAAGTAATAATAATAAAAAAAAATATTTATGATTGACATTGGATTTATTGTTTTTTGAAGTATTCTCCATGAAGATCAATATCCTTTTGCATGCATTTGAACCAATTTTTGAAGCATTGTTTCCACTCTGATGGAGGTGACGCCAAAACATGCCTTTTGAATTTATCACTCGCTTCTTCATGTGTCAAAAATCTTTGTCCAGATAATTTATTTTTGATGTGTGAGAATAAAAAAACCATTGGGTACTAAATCAGGACCTTATGGCAGGAGACCCATCAATTCAATTTTTTTACCTTTAAGAAATTTCTTTGTTTGAACCGATGCACAGTGGGGAAAAAACCCAAAAAGCTGGCCAAAAGTCGAAAAACGAAGTTACGATTTAGGGAATTTTGATTATATAGTTGGCTAGAATAATATTTGGAGAGTCAGAATCTGTATTTAAAAAAAGACTTTTGCTTCGCCCTTACAAACAGCATTATTTCAAAAATATGTTTGAAGGAGTATCATTTAGAGCGAACAAAAACAGCAAAACAATAGTTCCTCTAAATGCGCGCTACATTTTATCATATTATCCGATTTTAATGATTTGAAATGGATTCACACTATGATAGTGTGTACTTTATTTGCATGTATTACCAAATTTATACTAAGCACATAAAAGTTAATAAATTCATAGTCATTTTTGATAAAATATTGTAGAAAATATTTTATTTTTTTGCTTTCAAACATCAAAAAGTTTAAATGTTCCACAGTGTTTCGCAACGAAATTTAATGGAAATAATAACTTGGCTATTGTCTAATGATTCATGAAAAACCAGCTGCCAAAAACTGCCATTCTGCATTTCATGCATATTTTAGTAACCCCAAGTAAAAATGCCACTTTTTCGGCGGCTTCAAAAATTCTGAAATTGAGCACTTTTCACATTAATTTAGCTGATAAATATCTTTCAAATTTTTGAACTATTCAATTTTGTAATAGTTTATTACCTATTATATTGTAAATAAGTACTATAATCATAAGTTTAAATTAATTTGAAAAGTAAGCTTAGTAATGAAAAAAATGAAAATAATTCTCTATTAATGATCCGATAGAATAACATTTTCTTTTCTTTATGGGTAGTAATTTTCTTTGTTCTATTGTAATTAGAAGAATTATTTTGTCAGTGGCAATATTTGCTAGATCAAAGTACTGAGCATATTGTATTTCATTAATGCGAGTGAAAATCATGGTGAATATGACTTTCACTTACATTAGCAATTTGGATTTGGTTTGCAAATAAGGATGTGATTGCAAATGTATTCTAAGTACATTTAAACAAATATTTCCCTACGAAGATGGCAGGAGGTTCTAATATATTTTTCACTTCTCCCGTGCTACTAGAATACATAAATATTGCGAATAAATCATGAGTCATCAATTTAAAAATTCCGAGATCTTCATTTCACTGATTTTATCGGGCCAATCAAGATCCATTTTCTTTTTCAAGAAATACAGAAGCTAATGTCAATGAATGGGATTATATTAAACACCAGGAGAATTAACTTACTTTTAATACAATCATTGAAACAGAAGAAATAGTCGTTAATAACGAATTAGTATACTACTCAACGTTACTACCTATGTCAGACAATATCAAAATAGCTTCTTACCGATATGACATTTTTAAATTAAACTGAATAGAGATAATTTAGAATTCAGAATATCTACATTACATGCTAAGATGTTTTGAGAGGGCTTCCACATGGCAGACAAACTGCATTGAAAAAAATGAAAAGCTCGTACTCTGCATGAAAAGAACACTGAAATTGCAAAATAAAATATGCAAAAAATATTTCATTTACTTCTCGTAGAGAAACCAAATCCCAGATTTGGAAGCACAAATGATGGCAATACAATTTAACTATTCTTCGAAACGCAACTATTTGTGTTTCTATAACAAGCGCATGCGAAGATTTGATTAAACGATTCTATGTCATAAGTAATTTCTTGTAGCCATGTCATTTATTTGATATATATTGAAGATTTTTCTTTACAAACAGCTTGTAGATTTGAACTACATCCCTGGTTCTGTATGCCTATAATTCAGAACACAAACTACTTATTAATGAGAAACAACACTATCTTCATTACTGCTTATTTGTCAAATGCAATAAGATACTCAATAATCATGCAACAAACTGATCAAAAGGCATCGAGAAGATTTATGACAAACATGCAGTAGCGTGAAAAAAAAGAAAGATATTTTTACGCCTTTTAATGTCATCGGATTCTTTCATTTCCAGTTTAGGTAAATTATTGCAAAACAAATTAAAATCATTGATCGTAAGAGTCACAGGATTTTCTAATACTGCCAACAAGTTCTGCTAATTATTTCGACACCTTGACCTCTGAAGAATCTTTTTATTATACTACAGTTGATTCTAAAGGTGAATCACTGGAATATATTTCCATTTTTATTTTAATAATATAAAAATTAAACAGTCTAATATTTTACTTTCCATTAATTAATTTTGATTAAATATGTCTTGGTTCCTAAAAAATTCCTTTTTAAGTTTAGCCTTGAAATTTTAAATATTATTTAAATCTAATTGTTTTTACTTTCAATTTGTCATTTTATTTATTTATTTATGTTTAAAGTTTAACTTTTGAATCCTAATTAGCATCCTGAAACGTTTACGAAATTTCATACAAATTGAATAATTTTCAAGACATTTTAATTTTTGTTCCGCCATTTTTTTTTTTTTTTTAATTTTGTCTTTTTACTTAGCATCCTCAAAAACACTTGTATACAAATTTTCGTAAAATTTGAATAACATTTTCATATTTTGGCCAGCTTTTCAGGATTTTGCCCCACTGTGCGATGTGTGAGAGCTCGCCTTGTTATGATGTAGAATTATTTGTCTGTTCTACTTTTTTTTTTTTTTTCTCCAAAGACGTAAGCGGTAAAGCTGAAGAAACAGGCAACCACTTGCCTCAATGTGTTTCTTTCTCGAAAATTTTTTGTTGGATTTGGCTCATCTTGAAAGACACAGTACATACAGTTGATT
Source organism: Maratus speculifer (assembly GCA_964019185.1). NCBI lineage: Eukaryota > Metazoa > Arthropoda > Arachnida > Araneae > Salticidae > Maratus > Maratus speculifer. The sequence goes on along the minus strand of OZ025292.1, from coordinate 64,947,516 downwards.
GCTGTTTTGTTTCAAGCTCATGTGCACAGATCCATGATTTACCTTCAGTGTAGATGTTATACAGAGCCCTTGATGAACCTTGAATGCATTTTTTAATATTTGCTTGCATCAATCAACATGAACCTTCTTTCGAGCATTTGTCAAATTATGTGGGATCCAACACAATTTTGTTTTATTTTTACTCCCAAATGTTCATGTAATATATTATAGATGCTCGTCATACTAATATCCAAAGATTCCCCAATCTCATGATATGTCACATGATAATTTTGCTTTATTTGTTGATACACAGCATTGATATTTTTTAACATAACAATTGATTTGAACGACCGTCACTGAATGCATCCAGTAGCAAACATCGACCACAATTGAATTCATTATACCATTTTTTTACAGTGCTGTAGGGTGTACTTTATCACTGTATGAAGAATTAAATTCATGGAAGCACTCGTCTTGAATATCCACATCAAATTTATGAAAAATAATCACTCAAAAATGTTCATGGGTCAACATTTGAAAATCATTTTTTAATAAAGATGAATTTTCAATTTTCTGTAGATAGAACAAATCAAGCTGAAATGGAAAATCGCCCAGAAGAATTTATGGTTCAAAATATCAAACTTTCAATTGAAATAATCTGCAATTGCCTAGTAACACTTTCTGTAGGCAAGGTCAAAAATATAAATAGTAGCCTTATATATATATATATATATATATATATATATATATATGACTGACAGATGTATGAAATTTGTAAGCATGTAGTGCTACATATAACAAGAAAGATTAGAAATGCTTTTGGTTGCAAATCCACTTCTATCAGTGATTCTCAATGATCAGTGATCTCTAAATATAACAGCTACAAATTCCAAAATGAGGGGAGAAATTTCAATGATACTGATAATTTTGTGGTAAAAATGTGCAATCTTCATAGCTTTTTAAAAATATGAATTACAATGTGAATATTTAACAGGCATTTTATTTGAACAACATTTTTTTAGCATAATTTTATGTTAAAATAATTCTTTAATGGAGCAAAACTTTAGACTATAACAAAGCAGATCAATCTAAGTATGAAGATTTACATGCAATTCCAATTCATTAAATAAATATAAATAAAGAGACAGAGCATGATAATTATAAATTTTATTAAAAACAGTTTGTAAATAAATTAAGTTCTGTTTAAAGCAATAATGGTTTTGTAAAAGTTATCAAAACATACAATTTACCTAAAGACATGTATATTTCCATTTTCGGAGGCAGAAGCAATAGATTGCATATTTTGACATGCTGTCATAGCTGTAACAGGGCCATCTGTAACATATAGTTAAATGATAAGAATAATTAAATAACATTTTTGGAAATCAATGTTCAGTTAAAAGAAAAAGACAGGAAACCAGAAATAATTGAAAGCACAGAGACACCTGGAGAAAGCATTGTTATTCATTTAAAATGATCAGAGGTCAGGTAAATTTGTAATTCTTTGCTCAGAGAAATAGCACATTTGGTGCACAAAACAAACTTTAGTTTATAAATGTTGAATGAAAAGAAAACAAAAATGAAAATTTTATTTAATAAACTTTTGTTGCATTAACCCTCTCATCATTGAGCAAAAAAGGCAAGGTTGTAATTTTATTATTATTATTATTATTATTATTATTATTATTATTATTATTATTATTATTATTTTTCTTTTAATGCTGAAGCAAAGTAATTTTTTCAATGTGCTGTAAAAAAATGATATATGGGAATAAAATTCTTGACAATATTAATCATAACTTAATCTTAAAACTGCATTATATCTATAGAATTATACTAATTTTTAAAATGTTTTTTATTGCAGTGAAACCTACAGTTACATCGTTTGTGTGAATGGATATATCAGTTCATGGTGATGAGAAGGTTAAAAAAACTCATTGGTGAAATTTGCACAAAATTGAACAGTCTTAAAATAGACTCCTCATTCCTGATGTCACCTGGAGGTAACACTACAAAACATCATTTAAATTAATTTAAATACTTCTAGAATTTGCATCTTTGGAGATATTTTATAATAATTTTAAACTGGTTTTTGTAGTGCTGTGTAATAATTGTCTCAGGACTAATTAAGATTACATACAATTAAAGCAAAAATTGGACATGTTAGCAACTGAATAATTATAAAATTAAATGATCTTCATAAAAAAACATCAAAATTGCAGAAGGCATCTGTAGTTAAACTATTACCTGAATTACCTGTGATATCTCTTTTAAGAACATTTATTTTTTTGTGCTTGCATCTTTTTTGCTTGTGTCAGTGTAAATGTAACCTTTAAATGTGTAAGTCATGTTCATTAATATTTTATATTCTGTTAATGGAAAATTATTTTATATTTCTAATCACTAAATCTGCATACTGCAATATGTATGAAAGGATAAAGATCAGCTCTTTTTTAAAATTTAAGTTTAAAATTCAAAATTTTAAAATTTAAAGATTAGTCTTTTTAACAATTAATCTTTTTAACATTAATTCTGATGCTTAAAGCTTTTTGTCTCTTGTAACTTACTTTTTTAAGCAATATATTTTATTACTTTCAGATTTCATTTTTGGTCAATCTTTAAGATTTAAAAGTGTTGACTAACAGATTTTTGTAGGCAGATTTTGTAGTAGATAGATTAATGTTTAGGGCTGGGTATATCAGTGAGCCTAGGAATTGTACGAGTCTTAACTACATGTCATTCAAAAATTTAACTTCCTATAAAATTAAAGCTTCCTCCTCTTAGAAAAAGAATGCCCTGTGCTGAAATAATGTTAATTACACCATTTAAATAGTGGGAGCAGCAGTTTTGGATTGCCTTTTGGAATTATGTCTTGCTAGACAAGACATAATTAGATGATGCTAGACAAACATGCATCGCTCCACCAAGCAATTTCAAGAATAGACTAACAATCCAACAGGACCTAGTTTAAAAAGGAGTAATGTACAAAAGGACCATAAACCAGGTCCTAAGAATTCTAAGTGTCTTATTTGAGTCTATAATTGACTATAACTACTTCCCATAACAAAAATTAAAACTCGGGTTAAAACCAATGCTGAGATGCAGTGTGAAAATGCAGCCTGCAATAAAAGTGTCCCTTATTGAATTACAATAATGTTACTACTTGCGATTAGATTTGGGCACCAGTTTCATTACATATATATGAAAGGATAAAAACTAAACTATTTTTTTTTAAACTTAAATTTAAAATTAAAATTCAAAAGTTTAAAATTTAAAGTCTCAACTAATATTTTTCTTAATTTTAATTCTGAAGCTTAAAGCTATTTTGCCGCTGATAACTTTCTTCCCCAACCTAATATTTATTACTGTCAGACTTCATTTTAGGATCTATATATTTAAAACACCTGGCTGTTTTTTTAGTCATCAGCCCTGAGCTTTCTACTGGCCCGATTTTAATAATTATTTTTTTAAATGAAAGCTGTTCATGTTTAGATGTGCCCATTCTGGTTAATTTTTTAATTATTTCAATTTTTATATTTTATTTTTAATTTTAAAAGCTTTTTCGTGACATTTCTTCAAAACAGTGGCAACAGGTTAAACTTTTCTCTATATAATAAACATTTATTTTGCTTTCCACCAATCAGGACCTCGATCTCATTGGTGAATGTGTCATCGCATTTCAAAGAAAAAAAAAATAATGGTTTTCGTAATATTCAATCCTAATAAAATGATTGTGCATAATTACTCACTAATCGCGGAACAATACACAGATTATTTGCTGAGTAATACTATTAAGTTTTACGAAAATAAAACTGTAGAAAATAAACTTTAATAAAATATGATATCTAAAGAGCGAAATTTTTTCGATGGAGATAATGTCATCATTCAGAGACCAGATAAATTTGTTCTATGAATATAATATATATTGTTACAGCTGTGTCAGTGATGATGTCATGTTCAGTGACTTTTATTCCTGCATTTAAATAAACAGAACTTCTTCTATTTATTTAAAGGTCCTTGGTATGCGCAAACGAAAATATTTCTATAAATTGCGCCATTTTCATTTAATTATAATAAATATTTTATGAAACTAAAGAATTTTTAAATAACTGCGAAAATCACGCTTTTATTTCAGAAAAGATGAGTATTTCTGAAGGTGTAAATGATGTCATATTAGAAAAAAAAAGAATAAAACCTGCGATATGCCGGTATTACGATATTTCTATTTTACATAACATCAAAAATTAATTAAAATCATTTTGTTGCATTAAGTTATTATTAAAAATAAAAATAAATAAAACGTTTTCTACATATTAATAACAAACACAAAATTTCTATTCTTTTTAATAACAAAGATATCGTTTTTTTCTTCGTTGTCATGACAATAAAATTGATTTTGATAAGTTCATGGAGGCTACAAACGAATAAATAAATTGAATGTATTGCAGATGCTGTAAATGTGTTGTGGGTTGGTTATGCAGTTTAATACTCCCTGTTTCTATTATAATTAAAATGTTTTGTTGGTATTATAATTATTATTCAGTTATCAAGCGATGTTTAAACAAAGAAAAAATAAACTATGCAGATATTTTTGAATTCGTTTTCTGAGGTATTATATTATGTTAACTTCCTGAATAATTTGGCTTTTAAATAATGTTTAAGGCTCTAGAAACCATATTAAAAAGATTTGTAGCTGAAGTTAAGCACAACATAATACTTTATGAATTATTTTCCTTATTTTTTGTTATTTTCTGAACTTTGTGTATCTTTATCATGGAACGTTATGTTATCCCTATTTTAAGAGATGGTAACTGTTTATTTTGCTCAGTATCTTTTTGTGTGTATAAGACTGATGCATATCATATCTAATACACATTCTTTTCCGTCGAATTTCGACGGGTGCCGCTAGTAATTCTTAAAATTAAATTGGTATTCTAAGTGGTAACTTAGAACCACTTAGAATTACTTAGAACCACTAGATTAAACTTTAAGAATTAGTTTAATATGTCTTAATTAATGAATATATGTTTGTCTTTGCATAAACACTTGAGGAACTAGGATCAAAAAATGTCAAATAAGGTAAGTGAGATTTTTTTTTCTTTACCCAAATACTAAAGAATAGCTTGCTGTTTTTTATTAAACTGAAGTATAATAAATAATTATTCATTCAATAGTATTTACCTAGCCTATTGTAGGTTAGCCTGGATCGATTAGCTACATTTTTTCCTTCCATCTTCTCACAGTCCCAAATCTTAACAGTTCCATCATCTGAACATGTAGCAAACAGCATGGTATCAGGAATAACTTGTATTCTAAAGAAGAAAAAAAAAAAAAAAAAAAAAAAAAAAAAGAAGAAGAAGAAAAAAAGGTCATATGTAGAGTTGCCAACTTGCATATATTCACTGCACATTTTAACTCTTTTGCATGTAGCAATTTTGAAAAACTGACAAAGTTTCATTCATGGACAATAAGTTTATTTATTAATCCTCTTTTGATATATTTTCAAAATCACTTTCTTGTTATTTAGAATTATCATTGCTATCCTTACTGTACTCCCTATAGCCTAGACAAGTCTGCACAGGGCGGAATTTTTTAAGCAATAATAACATGGTACATTTCTTTAATCTCTTTGTGGCAGATATCAAATATACATAACACATAAGGTGCTATATATCCTTGTCAATTTCTACCAGTAATTTGAAATTGAAAATTTTGCTTAACAAAAGCATTGTCAAATAAAGTTAACAAGTTTTAAACAAAAATTTTCATTTTGAAAAACTAGTGATAAAAGATTAAAAATTCTGTAAAGACTATAGTAATAAATAGGTCGTCAAAACCTTTAGAAATTTAATTTAGTGTAATAAACTAAAAAGAAATAAATTAAAGTCTACTTTTTTTCTTCATAAAGTAGATTAAAAATATTAGCTTATTAGGTACGAACCAAACCTTTAGATTTAATACCAGGCTGGACCCAGGCATGGAAATTTCAGCCCATGCAAACTTCCACTAATAACCTTTGGAATTACTGTATGTTCAGCACATTTATTGATGTTATTTCAATTTTAGTCCTTTTCTTGTTGATGCCATTTGTGGATTAAATAATCAGCTATTATATTGTAACCAAGTTCTTTATTTATTTTTGTTGCATTTATTTTCCCATGTTTCAATTTTAATTTTTAACTTGTCAAAATTACATACACATTTTAATAGTAATTTTGCTTAAAATCTTTTAAAAATAATTTTGCTTTTTGATCAAATTCAAGTTTTTTCATAAGGAAAATATGAATTTATTTCCGAAAAAAAAAAAAAAAAAAAAAAAAAAAAAATCAAGATGCTCTTAATATCTATGGAAATCATGATCTTTCTTCCAAAACATTTATTAAACAATCAAGCTTTTTTGTTTATTAAATATTGATAAACATGGCATAAAATTTGATTATTTTACAATTATGTTGTAAATTATATACTTATCTTAGATAATAAAAATATGGTACAACCGTAGCTTCTCACATTATCTGTAACTAACTCTAACTATTGAAATCTTGTTTTTTTTTATGATTATTTTTTAGCTCACAGCCTACCAAAGCCTGAGAGCTTATGTGCCGCCTATTCTGTATGTATGTACATACGTAATGTGATAACTCATGATAAAAATATCTAATTTACATGAAATTTTGGATATAGGCTTATTATGATAAGACGCTTGCTTCCCTGATTAGTTTTGAGAGTTCATTTGATAAGTTTAAGAAGGGGAGATTTGTTTTTGGAATTCACTGGATAGGAGAAACTACCCCTCATAATTCATGTAAATGGTTTTTCATGCAGAATTAACTGAGTTGTTTCAATTTTTGGATACAGGTTTATAGTAAAAAGAAGCTTTGCTCATTTGTTGTGGTGTTCTTTTGTGAATTATAAAAAGGGGTACAGGCGATTACTCCCCCTTAAGTTAGCTAAAGAGAGTTTTATGCAGAATTATCCGATTTGCTTTAAATTTTGTTTGTAGGTTCTTTTTGACAAGTTGAATTTCTGAACAGTTTTGGTGGTTTAATGTTTAATTATAAAGGAGGGAACTGGGGACAATGTTTCTTAAATTACATAAATGGGTTTTTATGCAGAATTATTCAACTTGTTTTGAATTTTGGATAGAGGTTTATTATATGATAAGGTGTATCCCTGATTAGTTTTGGTGCGCAAATGATTAAGTATAAAGAAAGAAAATGGGGGAGGGGGAGAGTACTTCCTTACTTATTTTTTTTTTCGAAAGACATTATTATATAAGGCTGTAATATACAATTAGTCTGCATAGCCTGTGAGCTCTATGCCTTCAGTTTAACTGGGCATCATTCTTTTTATTTGTGTTGATTTTGGTTTTAATTTAAAATGATTTTCAATTTTTTGTGATTTTGTATGTAATTCTGCTGAATATCGCCAGTTCCAATATTTCTAATTAAAAAAGACAGGAAAAAAGCATTAATTAAACAATAATCCAAAGAGTAGAGCTTGATTAAAAAATTTGCATAAAAAACTATTTAAAGCTAACTTTTTATTTTTTATATAAATATTTGGTTTAATTATTAAATTATTTAATGTTTTACTTAATTACATTAATAATTTTTTTTGTAAACATCCATTAAAATTTCCAGTATTTAACTACATACAAATTACTGTTTAATAAATTAAAGAAAATAGTGACCAGAAATTTGTAAAATTTGCACAAACTCTTGTTTCAAGTTGTATCAATCTGAGGAAGAGTAATGTACATTAACCCTCTAAGCGTTTAACCCGTAATATTCCGTACACTAAGCTCCAGGTTTCACTGCAATATAAGCAATGTTTAAGATATTATTATTCTGTAAATTTAATGAATTTTCAAAGCATTTAAGAATGATTAAGACTCACAAGGATTACATTTATATTCCTAAATAAGATTTTTTATGTAATATTGAAAAAATTATATTTTATTAGCATTTAAAACAAAATGCAGATAAAACAACATTACAATTTTACCCATTTGCAAGACGCTTGGAGGGTTAAAATAAATTTCATGCACTTGAAGCTTAGTCTAGTTTCAGCCATTATATCAAGTTAGTTAACGAGAAAGAAATAAAACAACATACTGACATATTGGTTATTAGTGAATAAATTGTTCATGCATTTTTTTTTTTTAAATTACCAGCAGTACATACTTGTGAATTTGATTTTTTTTTTATTATTATTTACCTGTTGACAGCTTTCCTATGTTCTTGTAAATGGGCAATCAGGTATCCAGAAGGCACTTTAATGCCTTTTTTACCTACAGCAGGTTTTTCTTCTCGGGCTGAGAGCTGCTCACTGGCGAGTCTAACAATAGCATCATTAGAATATTCTTCCTTTTTCTTATTAAGTAGGGCCAGAAGCTCATCTCGACAAGGACAACAAAGATCTAAAAAAAATTGTACAACATAGAATAGTGTTAATAATAAATAAACATGAAAAATGTGAACTAAAAATACAGTAGAAAATCAATATAATGCAAACCTAAAAATGCAATGTTCTGCATTACATAGAATTTTGCGTTATATGGATCACATTTTACGCATCATTAAATTTAACTCATAGCCAAGTATGTTTGAAACATATCAAAATACATTAGAGTACCTTTATACTACATTCCTCATCTAGATTATAAATTTTATTACTATATAGATCATTTCACATGTTGTTGAATATACTTTTTAAAAATGGTCCAAATATACCAGGACCCAAATCATTCATCATATTAAACATTTTCAAAAATATTTATTGCAATAGCAATTTTTTTTTCATTAAAAATTTCTAAATTAAGGAGATAAAATTAAACCAATGCATTAAATTTATTTTTCTAAAGAATAACAATTTTTTACAATCTGGGAATTCAGTGCTTCTTCATTGCAAAATTCATTGCTTACACCTGAGAAGTTGTGCTTTATATGGAGAATTGCGTAATATGGAATTGCATTATAAAGTTTTTTTTTAACTGTAATACATTTAAAAATTAACTCACTAGGTTGCATCTCCTCAAAGAGGGAAAAAGGAATATTAAGACCTTTTTCTTCATTCTCAACAATTTCTATACTATCTTCATTTATTTTACCACCAGAAGGAACTTTAGGAAAAGTATTCATAGCAGGATCTGAAGCTTGGTGTTGAAGTTTGGGTGAGGGAGGGCTTTTTGGATCACTTGCTCCAAACATGTGTTGCCATTCTTCATTCTAAAAAAAAAAAAAAAAAAAAAAAAAAAAAAGAGAGAGAGAGAGAGAAATGTGGTGTAAAAACTAGCAATTATCAATAAAATTCAATTAGTAAATTTTAATTATATCTAGAATTCAAATTTTATGCAATATATGAAGAAAAATATACATAGTAATATATATGTGTTGATTTTAAACATTGCCTATAAATTAAATAAATGGTTTTGGAAGCAGTTTTAAAATCATCCTCTTCATAAACAAATAAAGCATATCAATAAAGCTGTCAAATTTAGTGTAAAGAAAGCAACAATATGACTGATTTTTTTGTGTTTTTTGAAAAGGTGAAAAAGGATTACTTTTATCAGCCTGCTTTTTTATAGGTTTTATGTATATGAGGACATTAGAAAAGTAAACATATTTATAAACTACTCTTGCTAAATTACCTAAAAGCTTATTAAAGAGAATCAACCAATTATAAGTGTTATATTTTAACAAAAACATATTGTGAAACACCCATAATCTAATTATTAACAAAAATAATTTGAAATAAAAATAAATTATCAGTACATGATTTTATTGTTAAAATTGGGCATCTATAATCAAGACAAAACAATTTACAACACAAATAAACTGTATATACACAGCAAATTTCCTCAAATCTGCAATCCTAAAATCCACAACTTTCACATAATTTACGGATGCAAACAATGAAACATTCAGTTCAGATATAGGGTCAAAATTTGACTTTAGTTTTATATCAATTCCATATATATATTTTAATTTATAATTTTTGTTAATGTTTCTGAATTCCTGTTTTTTCATGAAGAAAGAATACATTTATTTCTGAAAAAATTCAAGATACTGCTGATATCACTGGTAATCACAATCTTCTTACCAAATATATTTATGAATTAATAAGGCTTTTTTGATTATTAAGTATGTCTTAACCTGAAATAAAACTTTCTTATTTCATGATTTTGATGTGAATTAGAGATGTACCTTTATGAAGCAAGTTTCATTGGACAATCTAGGAAAAATACATTTAATCTTTGTAATGAATATTAATCATACATTATTGATTAATCATTCACTGACATGACCTTTGCTTTTAATATTTTAATCATTTTAAAAATTATCTAAAATTTTATTATTTCAGTTTATTATTTATTTTAATATTTTATCATATTGTAAGCCTTCATTATAGTTCCGATTGCTTTATTAATTACAAATTGCTTTCAAATTGATGTTTAAAATTGTAAACAAAGCAATGACCAGAAATCCCTAAAATTCTAAAATTCACACAACATCTGGTCCCAAGCTATGCAGATTTGAGAGAGTCTACTGTATTACATTAAAATAAGAGTTAAGTAATGGAATAGTTATTGCTAAGGGGGAAAAACTCATTAATAATTAAACAGATTATTATGAGCAAATGGCTTTGCATCTAAAGTAATGTAAGAATTTTTGAATAAAACTCTTTGAAGGATACAATTACAGATTAAAACTGAATAAATATAATACTCAAAAGATTTTAATCAAATGAAAAGATTTTCTTGTTGTCAATAATGTGTCCAAATTTACACAATTAGCTTTTAAAATACTAAAACAAAATCAATAAATAAATATTTAATTTACAAATCAAATGTCCAATTCACGAAACAATTAGTACTAAAAGGGAAAATGGAAAGGAAATTAAAACATTTTCTAAGACTATGCTACAACAGAACACTAAAACTAAAGACAACTTTGAAAAAGTATCACACAATTAACAAAATTAGAAGATGAACAAAAATAACTAGAGTAAAATATGATAAATAATTACCATCATAGGTGATTCTACATTAGATTTCTTTTTGGGGGGCTTTCGGCTATTAAAAAAAAATTATCTCTTATCAATAAAAATCAAATTTAACAATAAAAATGTAAAAAAAAAATATTATTTTGGCAAAAACTGTAAAAAATTAATACAAAATAAATTTGATAAAGCACCAAACTTTTTTAAACCATTACGAAAACACAAGAAAAGCAACATGTTTCAAAGAGTGATCCCTTCATCAGGCTAAAATATATACAACTACCACAGAAATACTGAGTAAGTCTGATACAGATCCTGTTTTTGCACTTTCAAAGATTGCATTGGCAAGAGTTGCCAAATTCTAGAAGGCAAAAATCAGGAGATTTTTCAATGAAGTGTCTTTCATTTTTTAAATGTACACATACAATAATAATGCAGCTATATATATTTAACAAATTAAAAAAGCTTTTAATTAAGGTCTTCAAAAAGCTTTTAACTAAGCAAATGACATAAAAGTTTTAAAACAATTTAAAACTTATCATTATGGAACCAGGAATGGATTTTGTCTTCTCACATAAATTTTGTTTCTCTGAACAATTGAACAATTCTAATACTTATGAATGATAAATCTTCATTAATAAAATGACACATAATGATTAACATAAAAACTGTTTGCAACATAAAGTTACAATGTATTCATTATAGAAAATAAAGTTACAATACCAGATTTTTTACAAGAATTAAAAATGAAAATTTATCCATAGTAAGAATCACAAAATTTTAAAGAGATGTCTTACATATTTTATCTGAACTTCTATTATAAAAAATAGCACTAATTAAACATAGAAAATACAGTAGACTCCCTCAAATCCGCACAGCTTGGGACCACAGGTTTTACGGATTTTAGAATTTTGCGGATTTCTTGTCATTGCTTTGTTTTTATTTTTTTTATAAATAATTTGAATGTAATTAATAATGAAATCAAAAGTATAATGAATGCATACAATATACTTAAATATTAAAAAATAATAATAAAATAAAATAATAAAAGTTTAGATACTTTTTAAAATGATTAAAATACTAAAAGAAAAGGTACAGTTAATAATAAATAATGTACAATTAAATGTTCATTATAAAAGAGGAAACGTGTTTTTCCTGAATTATTCAATGAAACTTCTATCATAAAGGCACATTACAAATTCACATCAGGATCATAAAATAATGAAACTTTATTTCAGGTTTAACCAGACTTAATAACTAAAAAAGCTTGATTAATACATAAATATATTTGGTAAGATTGTGATTACCAATGATATTAGCAATATCTTTATTTTTCAGAAATAAATTATTCTTTCTTCATGAAAAAACATGAATTCAATAACCTTAAGAAAAATTATAAATTAAAAAATGTATGGAATTGATATAAAATTGAAAAAATCAATTTTTGCACCCACATCTGAATTGAATGTTTCATTGTTTACATCTGTAAAATATGTGCAGATTTTAGGGAGTTGCTGATTTTAGGAGTGCAGATTTGAGGAAGTCTACTGTATAAACATTCAAGATTTTTTGAACATATTTAAGTGTAAAATAAGAATGAGAAAAAATGTGCGAGAAAATAAGGAGGGTTGTGTTAAAAACCAGGAGCATGGAAAAACAAGCAAAAATCAGGAGTCTCCTCACGAAAATAGGATATTTGGCAAGTCTGCTTTTAATATGATGAAGAAAGATTTAATCTTTCAAAACATGTTGCTTTTTTATGCTTAGTAAGATTTTATGAGTTTTATTGAAGACATATTGAATTATACCTCTGATTTATATTAACGGGCTTCTCGATCGGCTGCTTAGGATGATTAAGGGAAACTGAATATGTCTGGGGCTGAAGTGGTGCAATATCAATTTCCCCGCCACACTTGATGCAGGAGGAAGAGTGCATATCATTTAAGCTGAAATTAAAAGAATGTGATGATTTAAAAAATATATTCACAGTATTAGCAAAGATTAAATATTAGAAAAAAATCCATGCGATATGTTGAAGTACAGTAAAACTGGTAAAAACAGAATTGTTAGGAACTTGGAAAAAAAAAAAAAATATATATATATATATATATTTTAGAAAGATAAATGTATGATGAACCTTTCAGGGGTCTATCCAGACTTTTTTCACAGGGTCCTGTTTTTGTTAAATTGTGAGGTTTTTCTTATATTTCTGAAAGTTCTAGTCATAATTTTGTGAATTTTAAAGTATTGATGCATTCAAGTTCTATTCTTCATATACATATATATATATATACATACATACATCCTTCTATAGTAAAAAAAAACTAGCCTTAAAAGGAATGACTCCTGGAATGATGCTGATGTGGAAGATTTCCGGAACTAACGAATCCGGGTTGTCCACTCCTTCCATGAGTCGAATAGACCAATCAGGAAAGGGCTCCGTCTATGCATCGCCGTATGGGTTACCATAAAGAGAGGAAAGGTTACCACTGCCAACAATCGCCAAGTTTGTCGACAACTTGGCGATAACTGTAATATTTCGCCAAATTTTTAATTTCTTTACAACACCAGTCGTTTGATACATCATTTGAGAGGTTTGCAACTGCTTATTCATATAATGGATGTCTTGTGTGTTATCCCCCATTCTGCTCACCAAGGGGGACACATTTTTAATTTCTTTACAACATCAGTTGTGTGACACATCATTTGAAAGGTCTGCAACTGCTTATTCATATTATGGATGTGTTGTGTGTCATCCCCCACTCTGCCCCCCAGGGGGGCACATTTTTAATTTCTTTACAACACCAATTGTGTGACACATCATTTGAGAGGTCTGCAATTGCTTATTCATATTATGGATATCTTGTGTGTAACCCCCCCCTCTGCCCTCAGAGGGGGCGCATTTTGTAATTTTTTTACAACACCAATTGTGTGACACATCATTTGAAAGGTCTGCAACTGCTTATTCATTTTATGGATGTCTTGCGTGTCACCCCCTCTCTGCCCCCCAGGGGGCACATTTTTAATTTATTTACAACACCAGTCATGTGACATATCATTTGAGAGGTCTGCAGCTGCTTATTCATATTATGGAGTCTTTTGTGTCGCCTCCCACTGTGCCCCCCAGGGAGGCACATTTTTAATTTCTTTACAACACCAGTCGTGTGACACATCATTTGAAAGACACATCATTTGACTTATTCATACCATGGGGTATTGGCGAGCACAGCAAGCAGGGGTAGCCAATAATTTGGAATCGCGAAGCGATACGCGGGGGGTTGGCGAGCATAGCGAGCAGGGGGGCGGGGCCCCCCTAGTATATATATATATAAACTAAGTAATATGTTATTTGGTGAGGTAAATTATTTATTTACAGGATAAATTTTAATTTTAAATGATTAAATTTGCAAAAATTCAATTTGAAGGTGAAAAAATTCTATGAAAGGTCTATTTAAGAGACAAATAATTTTATGAAGGATCCTGTTTTGGGATAAAATGTTTTGTGAAGGGTTTTGTTTGGGGATAAAGAATTTGTGAAGGATCCCATTTGGAGATAAATAATTTTGTGAAGGGTCCTGTTTGGACATAAAGAGTTTTGTGAAGAGTCCTTTAAAGGACCTAAATTTTTCTTAAACATACCCCTGCCTTCTGTGTGAAGTTTTCTAATTAAAACAGCATCAATTATAGACAGGTTCCATTTTCATAGGTTTCATTGTACTGAGCAATACACATTGATTCTTACTAAGAACTAGTGTAAATGACCATCCCAGGATGGTGACTAAAAATTGTAGTTTTCATTTAAAAAAAATAAATAAAAGTAAATAAATAAATAAATAAAATAATTGACAATATGGAAGCGTTTAGATGAGCAAAGTTTGGCTAGTTTATGTTTTAATAAACTCGCTATTAGGATTAATATTTCTGGGTAAACCAGGCTTCCCGGCTAATATAACATATTAAAATTAAGATTTCTTAATAAAAAATTTAACAAATATGAAATAAAACAACATAATTTAAAATTCTGCTGCAAGTATTGTAATAATACTAATAATTAATAGTGATTTTTTAGCACTTCGAAATTATATTTTTACTGTTTATCCCCTAGAAAAATATATATTGATTAATAAATAGGATAAAGTTAAAGAAATAAAACAGTCGCAGTGTGTTTTAAATTTGTCAATAAAACTTCTAAGCAAAAGAGGAAAGCTACTTTTATTCAATGATAAATTTTATAAAAGCTTTTTAGTGTTTCGTAACTTTAATTTATTTTTTATATCTATGTAGTTTTTAAAATATTGCAATAGAAAGAAGAATCAAACCTAGTTAATGCCCATTTTTGATACTATACAAAATTGCTATACTTAATGCTTTAATGTATCGAATTAAAATAATCATTTATCCTATCTTTTACAAACGACGCTAACTTTGTCTGTGAACTGATCTTAAGTGAGGCACTGTAATCCCAGCCTAAGTAAAGGCATTTAAAAAAAAATTCATGTCTATTGGTGTCTTCCTTCTGTATACTTGCAGCTGAAAGGTTGACATCACATGAATAAACAGGGGTAGGGCAGGTTCAGGGGACACCTAGTTTCATGTTTAAGTTTTTTTCAACGAATAACTTGTAAAAGGAAATGACTCCTAACACAGATATTGTTTACACTTTACGCTACGGTTGTTTACAACTCTATTTCTGAAATGTTTTTTAACTGAACAAATGATTGAAATTTTGTTAGTTTTGAATCTTTCATAGAAAATTATGTTCAACAGAAGGAATTTGAGGCAGAAAAAGATTTTATTTAGGCAGATAAGTTTTCTCATACCCATGTCAAATTTAAGTCTAACATGGTATTAAAATGTGTATTAGGCAGTGTCTCATTTTCAAAAATTCCTTTTATTATTTTTAAGAAAAAATTAATTAATAAATAGCCATTTCAAAAACGTAATCTTATATCGCAATAATTCCATTAATAAATCCAGTAAATCTAATATTTTTCAGTCAAAACATCGTAGCTTTCCAATATTTAAAAATATATCAATCTACCAAATAATAATATTTTTCTAAATTTTTTTTAATATCAGTTATTCACTCTTCAAATTATATTAATCAGTCTTTATTTTAAACATAAATTATTTTAACATAATCGTTTAGCTTTTTGAACAATTAGTTCGCAATTTATGCAATTTTGAAAAAAAATCACTGTTTCAGTATTTTTTAAAATAACGCTGGCCGTATTTTCAAAATGGCAGATCGACATCTTTCTTTTTCGATGTTTATTCCTGGCTAAGCATGATTCATCATTGATGAAAACGTTCTAGATTTTTCCACAACATTCGATCGGAACAAATTCCCTACCAAAATTCAGGATTCGCTGCTCCAGGATGACTCATGATCATCGAGATCGTTCTAGAAGCCATAGAAAATTTTTTCAATCAGAGAGGCTGAAAAATAAGCCTCTCCGATTGGCTGTTGAGCACCCGTCGGGCAAGGGAGCGTAGCATTCTCTGATTTATGTGACAGTAGGGGTGGGCATTCCAGCTCCTTTTGAAAAACGAAAACGAACCGTTCCGACGAAATTTGGAACTGTTTCTTTTGGAACGAGTCATGTGATCTCGAAACGAACGAGGAATGAACATCAAGACATGTTTCAGTTCCAATGGACATTCTGGGACTACTCCAGTGATAGGCAGGGCATTGATTGATTGTTTGCTTTCAGAGATTAAAGACAAAGACTGCTTTTTTTTTCCTCCTTTCTTTGCTTTAGTACTGGGGTCAGGTTGTGTCTAATAGTGGAAAAGGGAATTTAAATTAATGAAGAGGGCTTCTGATACAAAAAAAAAAATCTGGATATACTTTTTTTATGGTGGTGTTGTTGTTTTATTTCAGTTTTCAAGTAAAAATTCCGTTACACAGAAATTAAGAGACTATTATTTGGGAAGGATGATGATTTATTCAAAATGAAATATTTTAATAGTGGGTTCATCAATATAAAAATGTTGATTGGAACCCATGACCAATATTTAAAATAACTGCAATACAATTTTGGCGTTTTACTTTAATTCTTTAATTTCCAGTGTCACCTGTAGGTGACAGAAGTGTTATCTTATGTTCATTTTAGAATATTCCAAATTCCCAATAGAAATTTAACATGGCAATAATTTCTTTGATTGATGACAGATATTCCATATTTAAATAAATCGAAAATTATTATTGAATTTCCCTCGTTTAGATTAATTTAGATTGTATGCCTTACTTAATTTTTTGAACGTAGTATGCCCTGAGAATCAGAGGATTAAATTGGCTGTGAGATATTTTTTTCCAAACTTTATAATCCTAAATTTAGACTGATGAGATAAATTGAAATTATTGAGAGTTATTCAAATTATCAAGCCAAAAACTGAAGATAATGCCAAATGTTGAGCTATAATTTTGGCGCCAGCAAGATTGGGGAGGGGGGAGGAGAGAAGAGAGGTCAATTGCTATTTTCTTGGTTTTCAGATTTACTTAACTCAGCTTTCCTTTTAGCTGATGATAATTGAAAAAAGATATTTATTTATTTTTCAAGTACAGTCCTCCCCACTTAATCGGGTAACGGATAATCGAATACCCCGCTTATTCGAATAGAACTCTCCAGAATCGAATTTATCGTCATTGGATCTATGTTATTTTTCCCCGCTTAAACCAAATAAATTTCGCGAATCTCCCCTCTTATTCGAATACCATCTGGGTGACCTATGTTTGAAAAACATGTTTCATATTGAATTTTTCTTCATCTTTTGTCATTTTCTGTTCATTTTCATTGAAGACAAATTATCAGTTCCTGCAACGATTTCGGCTGGCAGGTGTATAATGGACAGGTTAAATGATCTCCCTTCTTTTTTCTGCGAATGAGTAAAATAAGTTGGTCAATGGATTATTTTTAAGTTTAGTCGCGGTTTTGTTCGGAAAAAAGGCATTGCTATGAATTTTAAATGGAAAGCTACCTATGAATTTTAAATGGAAAGAAACCTTTATGAAAAACTGCAGTTTTTGAAGCATTAAATAAGAAAACAGAAGTCCAGGTAGCAGAAGTAAGGTTCCAATATAAAACACAATGCTAAAATAAGAGAGATAAAATGGAAATTGGGATTGAAAGAGGGAACATAATCCCAGTTTTCATAACAATATGCACTGGAATAGGTTTAGCGAAAAAAGCGAAATTTTCGTTAATAAATGGCGCTATGATTTAGCAGAAAGCATGTGCTAACGCACCAAAACGTATACACGTTGTTTGTGCTAGCAAAGTTTTAACCAAATTCCATTGAACTACATTAAGTATAATGCAAATCATACAGTTATATGAACTTATATTAAATTATTATGTACTTACTTTATATTAGAAATTGTATTTATTTTACTAATTTATGTTATTATATTACCGATTTTATTATGCTATTAATTAATTATGCTGCAGATAGTTGTTTTACCTTTTTATTACACATTAAATATCACATTTCTGTGTTCCCTGTTTAATCAAATACCCCGCTTAATCGAATATTTTTTCTGGAACCATCAATATTCGTTTAAACGGGGACGACTGTAACATAAAATTATTCATCAAGAAAAAAATAAGCTGCAATTTTTCTTTTTTGTTGCTGGGGGAAAGGTTTTATCCCCCCCCCCTGTTCAAGGGGTTTTTCCTCTCCATTATGTCCCCCCCCCCTCCTATTTTATATAGTAAAAAAATGTCTAAAAAAATAAACAAGGAGATTCCTGATGAAAAAAGCAATGAATTGTTTCAGTTCTTCATTTAAAAGAAAAAAATGTAGAAGCTCATATTTGAATTTTTAGTGTTTGTCATTCACTACATTTCTGTATTGTTATTTTGCTTCCTAAAAAACTTTCTTATTTTTTGCATATGTACACGAGTGAAAAATGTGTCCAAGGCAGTGAACTTAGAGGTCTGCTAAGGCCAGAATTTCCAGCCCCGAGCTCGCCTTGGTCTAAAACCCAAAAATTTAACCCAAGCACGGCCCGTTTGTATTTTTACAATGCACAACCCGGACCATAAAGAAATCAATAAAAGCAGTCCCGGCCCGATTTGAATCAACTCAGTTTCAACAAAAAAATTCAAATTTTTTCTTAACATAGAATTAAGACTCTTTTCAAGAATAACGCATACATTATTCTGAAATATATATTCTGATAATATTCTGAAATATATTTTTAAATTTTGGTATCTTCGCATGGCAAAAAATACACAGTAGCAACATTAATAATTACCAGGGTTCGTTGATTTAAATTGGCTTGATTTTAATCATGATTTAAATCACGATTTAAATCAACTGATTTTTTAAAAAAAATCATTGATTTAAATCAGTTTTTCTTTTAAGTTATTTTTTAATAAATTTCAGATGAAACAAACATTATAATGTGATATAATTTAGCTTTATATACCATATATAATCAAACAAATTTCAGAAAGATAAAGTTTAAGCTTAGTAAAAAAGTAAAATAAATGTAAAGTTTAGAAAAAAAATGCTTTCAAATTTCATTTGAATCAAATTATAAAATAATCTTGCAACGGTAAAGAAATCTAAGCAGAAAATATATTAAATATTTGAATATTTACTTATTAGTATTTAGAAAAATTTTTGCAAGTTGAGGTAAAATAAAATGGTATAGCTTTATGTGCTGTACTTTGGTGAAGCCTGCTATATAAGGATTTGAGCAAAATCTGAATCAGCAATTGATTTATTTATTTATTTAATTTAATATAATTGATCTCAGCCTTTTAGAATGGTGGAAGGTATTTTTGTTACAGTTATCGAAAAAGCTCATACTAAAAAGAGAATTAATGATCAACTAGCTTTTTACTGCAATAGATTTATCTGCTTCAATCGAACAAATGTTTTTTGCCTTTGGTTTGATACTTTCAGAAATTAGAAATCAACAGATAAAACTGTTAAACCGCTGCCATCGAAATGCTCAAGGCCAGAGGACACAAATTATGAGGTATTCACTAATTGACTTACTTCTCACTTATGTTGGAATTCACACTAGAAAATTTTGAATAACAATTTACTTTTATTTTATTTGTGGAATATCAATCATCATATAAAACAATGAACATACTGATTAACTTATGATTAATTACTTCTTAAACTTAAACATACAGATGAGAATTTGGAATCCCCCAATAAAAAAATATCCAGATGCGGCAACACTGTAGCATTCCTTCTCTGGCTGAATTTTTATTTAGGGATTCCAAGTTCTTATTACTGAGTTTAAATAGTTATTGTTTTATAAGATGATAAATATTCCACAAGTAAAATAAAATTGCTATTCAAAATTTTCCTGTGTAAATTCCAACACTACTGAGAAGTCAGTCGATTAGTGATGACATCTCAATGTGTCTTCTGGTATTTTGATTTTTGATGGAACTCATTTTTCTCAGTCAACACTTATTTTGTGTAATCAAGATTTTTTTCATAGCCTAAAATTTTACCTTAAAATAATATGAATCATTTATATAAATTGTGTAATATTAGTAATAGATAATACTTATAATATGCATGTCTATGTATATAAACTTTATGTTATTTAAATTAAACAAAAAGTCATAAAATAATAATGTGTGGCAATTTTTAAAAAAATCTGATTTAAATAAAAAAAATCCGATTTAAATCAAAAAAATCCAATTGTTTTGATTTTTATTAAAAAAATTTAAAAAATCACGAACCCTGATAATTACTTAATTTCTTAGAAGTTTAAACATTCAAATAAGAATTCATTAAAAAATTACTGTAGTTTAGAATAAAGCCATAGAATGAAATCCATTTTTATAAAGGCTATATCTTTTAGAAAAATACTATCAAAGCTAGCATTTTGAATCGAATTTCCGGAAGCGACAGCACAAGAAAGAAGATAAACCTGCAGCTACATAGCAAGAATCTCGTGTATCTCAACAAGTAATATATTTATAAAAAACTATTCGATTTCAAATCTCTTCAGTAATCAAGCTTGTCAATTTTATGTCTTAGCAGTTAAAAATTAGGCAGAAAATGTGTCAAAGTTTGTGTTGGTGAGCACTGAATTTGCGAAACACCTTAAAGTATATCTTCAAAAATAATGTTAACAGATTTTTTTTTTGCAAAACGTACTGCTTGCCGTACACATCCTGAGAAACATTAAGTCCAAGTTCCGGCCCCGTTCGACTATGTAGAAAATAATAAAAGGTGTGAAACACTCTTTCTTAAATTTCCAAGACTGGCCAATGCAGTGACTTTGTCAGGTTTTTTTTTCATTCATATAAAACATAAGCCCCACCAGTGGCCGAGAGGTTCTGACCTCTCAACAGATAGACGGCAGGTGATGGCTTCGGACCCAAACGTGGCCGAGAGGTTCTGACCTCTCAACAGGTAGACGGCAAGTGCTGGCTTTGAACCCAAACGCGGCCGTCGGCCTAACCGTTCGGAGTTTTCTTCGAGCCTTGCGTAAATAAGGCTTAGGTGCTCTTAGAAAGACCCCCACAAAGTGCACTCCCCCCTGGGTCTATATCCCTAGAGTTGATAATCAGCCAACACAAAATAAATTCCATTCCATTTGTTTCCACCATTCGTTTGTTAAAGGTAAACATTTTCAAAAAAATGCATTCGACTTTCACTGTACAAATGTTTTTACTAGTGATTCTTTTTAAAAATAATTACAATTTGAACATTGCCTGAAATGTACTTATTATTTATCTGCATAAAAACCATATTTAAGTTAAAAAAAAAAAAAAAAAAAACAGTTATAGTGAGAAAATTGTAGGAGGAAGGGTGAAGTGTGGAAATTCATACATAATTCAGCATATAAGTGTTTATTATTATTATTATTAGTAGTAGTAATTTTATACATCCATTCAATTTATACCTTTGTTGAACAAAATATTTAAAAAAAAAAAAAAAAAAAGTTACATCTAATAATATTACATTAAGTGATCGGTTAACGAACTCTTCGGTTTACAAACACTTCAGTGAGAGAATTTTATGTTCCGATAATGAACACATGTTCAGTTTATGAATACTTCACAAAACAAAGCAAAGAAGAAGCTATATGTTGTTTTCCAAATTTGCCGAGCTGTTATTTAATGCATACATTGTGTAGTTAGGAGCCGTCCCCAAAGAGCGTCATGCTTGGTGGGGGGGGGGGGGGATTCGTAAAATTGTGACAGTTTTTGTCAGGGGGATAGAGAGTGGTAAGAAAAAATGTGACCACACATTTTGGTTAAAATAAAAGCATTAAAAATTATCACATTAAATTTTGATTTTTTTTTAATTAAAGTATTTTGTTTTAATAAAGTAAACATAAAATTTAGGGCTAAATATATTAAATTCCCTTTCAAATTCTAAAATACTATTGTTTTCATATTATCAAATTCCTATAATCATTCTTAATTTAAAATTACAAAAAAATATTCAAATAAAAAAAAAATCTGAATAGGCTACATATTGTTATTTTCTAATGCATATCTTCAGGAAAAAAAAAAAAATTTCCTGTGTAGTTTTAATTTTCTCTTCGACAAAACTTAGTTAGTAGAGCGATTTTAATCAACTTTAACATTAAAAATATATAAAAAATAATTCTTTGCTTTAAAAATAATCCGCTTTAGCGTATTTATCAAACATTTTAATACAATATTTACAATTAAAATATTTTTGTATGCAGTAGTTTTCAGCGAAAAAAATCATCGGTAAAAAAAATCATTTACGACGGAGATGCGGCGGTGTCAGTGTTATTTTTTCAATTTAAATAGAAAGATAGTATATAAAAGTGTATGTCTCTTTCAATGACTGTGGGGAGGCAAGGGGGTGATCCCCCCCCCTTCTGGGCAGACGTGTATAAAACCAAAAACTTGCTGCGCACATAAATATTTGGTCACTCTCGTCAATGACTGTTCTTTTTTCTTTTTTTTTTCCACAACAGTTTGAAGAAATTTGAAAGCCATGAAAACACAAAATACCTATCACCTAATCTTCTAACCAAAAAAAAGCTAATTCAACCCCTTCCCCTCTTTCAAACCCCTTATCTTTTTTGTCTAGTTTTAAGCGTCCGGCAGCACTTATCCTATCGGTAATCTGTCATGTATCAAAATCAAAACGGATAACTGAATTTTCAGCTTGACAACTAAGATCTTTTCTAACCACAGCTTCTTAAGAAAAAATCACCCTCCCTTCTCCCACACAACCTATTGAAAACTAAATAACAGCGTATCATATTTGGACAAAAAGCTCGACATTGAAACTGAAAAAACATAGAAGAGACAGCTAAAGGAACCTGTTCCAAAAAAACTAGCTACACTTGTTCCTTCCACAATCTGTTCCGTTCGTTTTTCTGCGACTGCACAGTGATAATATAAAAAGAGAGTCACTGTTTTTTTTCCTAAAGAACGTTCCTTTTTAAGCTGCTCCTCTGACTTGGCATCATTATTCAGACAATTTTCCTGCTTTTCTGGCACCTTACAACAATATCTAATCATGATCCTTGATGTTTGGTAATCTTTTTGCCTTCATCAACCAATTGTAAGGGAGAGAAAAATGCGTCAGCGTTTGGTTTGGCGACAGATGAAATTTTACCTCGAAAAGAACAGTTCCTTTTAGCAAAAAGAAACAGTTCTTTTGTTTTTTCTCTAGGAACTGTTCCAAGGAACTTGTTCCTCATTTTTCTGGTCACCCCTATGTAACAGATTGATCAGGGGACGCATGACAGAAAGTCGTGTTTTGTGCTCTCCGCTTTTTGGCCGGGGGTGAGAAAATTGACAGTAACCGCGGCAGCAAGTTGTTGTTTTCTTCTTCTGCAGAAAAATTTTTGAATTTGTCTTCATTTTCATATTTTTTCTTCATATATATCATCGTAAATCATCTTACACAGCCTAATAACATCTCCAGCCCCGCAATTGTATACGTCTTCACAAATTCAAGAGACCAATGTTGGTGCACTTTTTCTTCGATGTCTGAATTGTCCTGTCATCTAAGATTTTATCAAAATATCTACTCTCCTGTTGTCGAGATAAGTGAACTTTCCGGCTCAACAGTGTCCTTCCTGTAATATCATCGAAATCGTCGCCGTAAATTTAGCATTGAATCTTCTCTGGCTCAACGGATACCTTCCTGAGACGTCATCGAACACCTTGGAGTCTTGGGCCATGCAGAACTGTAGGAACGTCATCGAGGTGCATCCTATAACCAGAGGACAATACTAAGTGAACTTTTAAAACAATAAAAACTGTAGCAGTGTAAAATCTTTCATCTACCATAATCGATCCTTCGGTACTAATGCCTCACATCTTGTAAGAAATAGTGTTGCATTATTAATGCTGAGTTACATCTGTGGCCACAGAAAACAATAGTTGAATATGTAAGAAAAAATTAAAAAAAAAAAAGGTATTTTCTTGTGATATTTTCATCCTTTTATTGCACAACCATATTGGGGTGAGTCTCTTTTCTTTTCTTTTTCATTTTAGGAACTTTGCTTTAAATTGATAACGCAATGTACTCTTCTTTTCGACGCGTGCTGCTAGCTGTCTTTGAAGAATTTGCTTTCTGTCAATACCAATTTTGAGCTGACTTAGTTTCTTTAATAAGTTTTGCTGCTAGGGTATTGCTGTGATCGCTGTTCCCCAGACATAGCATAGCACATGGCTTCGATTATTGTATAATGTCCTAAGATCGATAGGTTTGTCCTTGATCTGTTGCATTATATTTTATTACTAGCTGAAACGCCCAGCGTTGCATGGCTCCGTGATAATAATATTAAAGGAACATGAAATTTGTGATTTTATCTCTAACTTGAAATACGTGAAATTACGTTGTCTGAAGTACACGGCCACTGTGTGAAAAATTGGTTTTAAAAAATAAATAATATTTAGCGGTAAAAATGTTCAAAAGGACCGCAATGGAAAACGGGAGAGGAACTTACATGCCATTCAAGAATAGATAAGATCATGATGCATACAAAAATGACAAAAAATCGATGCTAAATGCAGAAAAAATCGTGAAACATCACATCGAAAATAGCATTAAAAATAACTGAAATTGAAAAATCATAGTAGACAAAATTTAGTTCATTAGGCTGAAAGTTTGAATCAATTTTCTTTTTACCATTGTCAAACAATAGCCGCAAAATGCGAAAAAGCACTAAAAACTACATTAAGAAATTCACTAAAAATCAAAAATCGCCGCACGAATTCCGACTAAACTTTATTGAAAGGAGAAAAAAAATTACTACATTCAGTGAAAAGAATGAAACCGTATTCCTTTCACTAATATGGAAAAATCACCTCGAAACATAAAAAGGACGCTAAAAATCACCTATAAAATTAAATTAAAAAAGTCTAATCATAAAATGAAAAATCTGGCTTCGAGGTGCAAAACTACATGTATAGAGGTACTTTCCCTTCAAATTTTGTAACTCTACATGCAGCGGTCTCTTCAGAACAGCACTGACACACACACAAACTTGTCTCTTTATATTATATTATAGATACTGTTAATATCCTAATTAATAACTTTATTGCTGATTCATTAATTATTTGTTTTTTGCTTTTCTTACATGCAATTCAAGAATAGATAAGATTGCGATGCATACAAAAACTATAATTTAAAAAAAAAAAAATGACAAAAAATCGATGCTAAACACACAAAAAATAAAAAAAATCGCTAACAATCACATCGAAAATAGCATTAAAAATCACTGAAATTAAAAAATCATAGCAGACAAAATTTTGTTCATTAGGCTGAAAATTTGAATCAATTTTCTTTTTATCACTGTCAAAAATAGCTGCAAAATGCGAAAAAAAAAAAAACACTAGAAATTGCATTAAAAAAATTCGCTAAATATCAAAAATCACCGCACAAATTCCAAATAAACTTTATTGAAAAGAGAAAAAAAATTACTATACTGAGTGAAAAGAATGAAACCGTCTTCCTTTCACTAATATGGAAAAATCACCTTGAAACATAAAAAGAATGCGAAAAATCGCCTAAAAAATTAAATAAAAAAATTCTAATCAAAAAATCAAAAATTGAGCTTTGAGGTGCAAAACTACATGTATAGAGGTACCTTCCCTCCAAATTTTGTAACTCTACATGCAGCGGTCTCTTCAGAACAGCGCTGACACACACAAACTTGTCTCTTTATTATTATAGATATAGAGATGCTGCTGCCTGCAGCACGTCATAACTCACTAAATTAACAACTTAAGAGCCACCAGATTATATATATATATATATATATATTCCTGATTTCTAATCAGAAATTAATCGTAATTGCTGTATCTACTTGGTATTATCCTTGAAAAAGAGCCAAGTACCACAGTTTGCAATAATTTGTATTGTTCCAACATTGATAACTCCTCGTCTTGTTTAAGTTTGTTATTTATTTGGTTTTTATTTATTAATTGTAGATGTTAAATAGTAATATTATATAATGATTATCTATACTAATATTATAAAGAGGAAAGATTTGATTGTTTGTTTGTTTGAATTGAATAGGCTCCGAAACAACTTGACGGATTTGAAAAATTCTTTCACCGTTGGAAAGCTACACTATTTCTGGTGAATATAGGCTATTTTTTAATTGATTTATTCAAATATTTTCCTTAATAATTCAAAATTTCAGTATTTTTCATACAGAATCAATGAAAATTTTTCCGATAAAAAATAACCATTTTTCTTTCGCGTTGCCAAGAAAATCAAAAACAACTTATCTTCGGCAGTTAGTTTTCAGTTGAACAGTATCCACGTGAAAAATTAAAAAAGAATTCAAAGGAGAAAAAAATATGACGTCATGCTTGGAAAAAAAGTATTTTATTATATAAGACGCACGAATATCGGTTAAGTGAAAAATGGCAACATAATTAGAAGTAAAGTGAACGAGAAAGAATTAAATTATTAATAAAATATTTGTTAAAAGTTACAATTTTGAAGTATTTGTTAAAAGAACAAGAAGCATAGATATATGTAACTAATTAAAAATCGGTAAATAATGACGTCATATCTATACCAATATTATAAGGAGGAAAAATTTGATTGTTTGTTTGTTTGAATTGAATAGACTCCGATAATACTTGACGGATTTGAAAAATTCGGTTATCCCGTCGACCAAAAAATTATCGCCAAACTATAAGATTAAATAGCCAATAATGGATGATCGTGAATGTCGCATTCAATGACATTAAACACGATTCACGTGTTTAAAATGTAATTGATTTTTACTTCGACTTTTTATTTGTATTTTTATTAATATTCTACTAATTATTATTATTATTTTGTTATTTAAAATAAAAATTACGTCAATAGGTAGAATTTGGCTATTAATTTGGCGATTTGTATAATTTGGCGGAATTGGTCGACGGGATAACGGAGTAGTACCAAAAAATTCTTTCACCGTTGGACAGCTACACTATTTCCGGTGAATATAGGCCATATAATATTTTCAAAAAAATAGGGATCCTTACTAAAATGCCAATAATGTAACCCAAGGTGTAGAAAAATGACCTTAAAAATTCTTACATCGCGTGCGCTGCGAATATTATTAATTATAAAACAAAATAATGTACTACGACTTTGCAGTACGTATATCTACAAAAAATGTCGCGACAGCATATGTCTGTTATAGTTATGTCACAATAAGTGTTTTTTTTAATTAAAAAAAATAATTAAAATGCTGTCTTAGTAAAAGCTTTTTATTTTTACCTTGGTATTGATCCTTATGGACATGGGACTGGGCGACTTGCTCTACCCGAAGCAAAGCGAGGGCGGGCCGCTAGTATATCTATATACCTATCCCTATAGAAAATGCATGCATATGTTATAAAGATGATAAATTCCAAAGACAGCAAGAGATTTTCACCACCTTATAATATATGGATTTTTCATTATTATTTCAGAAAACTAATATACTTCTCCTTTAACTGCAGAAATATGGAATTTAAGTAAGCTACCGAAGATTGCTTAAGATTTTGTTGGTGCTTAAAATTACGAGATAATAAGAGCATGCCTAGTAATATTAACTTCAGAAAACTGCAGAAATATGCAATCTTTAACTGCATGCAATTCTTTGCTGAAAATGCAATTCTCTCAAATTAATAACTGAATAAAATAATAATAAACAAATTAACACAACAGTAAATTTTCAGGGAGTTCAGGCAATTTCTTTGAAATCTGGAAGAATTGGCAGCTTAAAGATTAGCACAATAAAGCTATGAGATTCTTTCATGAAACATAAAATAAACATTTAATCTGCTTAATTTTGGTAATATTATACAATAAATACAAAAAATAATGAAACTTGATTTAATTAGATGCAAAACATAACACAAATCTATACTAATAAAATAACAAATCGCTCTATCTGTCTGCGTGTATGTCTGCAATAGTTAGGGAAAACTATGGCACATACGAGGCTCAAATTTTTTGTGAAGATTGTCCAAGTCCTTTCCTAATGTACCTGACTCTCAGAATTTTAAAATTCTAATAATTAGTTGAGAAATTAATTAAAATCCCCAAGTTAGAAGAAAGGAAAAGTACTCATAATTCAATAAGAGCATTGATTTTTGTCAAACTACAGAATATTTCTTTGAAAACTCTAAGAAAAGGAAAAGGGTTAATGTAAATACAGGGTTGCCATGGCAATGAATGAACTAGGCTTTTTAAAGAAGGGCTGTATTTTAAGTTCTTCTGGGCCTAAAAACTCAAAAATTAGGCAGCTACATGCAGAAAAAATTCGCCTTTCAGAAATTCTAAAAATTATTTTCATACTCCGGTAAATAGTTGAAAAATCCGTAAAAATCCATTTATAAAATCTCCTTTTATTTCTATTCAAAGAAACAGAATTTCAATAAATCTTTCTGAATGAGAGCAGGTGTTTTTGAATGCAGACAGCTGGGCGTCAGATAGTAGTGGCATTTTTAGATGACCTGTAAATATTTTCAAATGTTAAATTTATAAATTTAATTTTATCAATTCAGATGAAGAATTTTTTGCTGATTTTAAATGTGTAAATTTGTTCACAGTCGCTCAATTACAACCTTATATATTAATTATTAATTCGTTACTTGGATGACTTGTTCTATTTAAAATAAGTTTTTCGAAACCACAAATGATTTTTATATTATGATTCTTTGTTACACTGCCGAATTTTTAAAACTGCACCATTTTAAAGTTATGCATCAAGCTTTTAAAGTTATGATTTTAAATTTTAAGCTATGCATTTTAAAGTTATGCATTGAGCAATATCTTTAAACGCTGTTTAATAATATCTAAATTTATAAGAATCGAAATTTTTTTTAAATAAAAAAGTCAATTAAAAAAATAAAATAATTAAAATTAAAATACAAAAAACCTCACAAAACCTTTTGGAGCTTTCAGATAAATTATAACAAAGTAAATATTTTAAAGAGTATCAAACATCAAATATAGGGCGAGAGGATATTTTACAGGGAGCGGTGAAATATTTAAAATGGTACCGTTTTCTACCATTTCAAATGCAGACTTTTCACTAAACTCTGAGATAAATATTACTTATTAAATATAAAACTTGCAGATAGTTTAAAACACATAATATAGAATTTAAAGAGGACGTCAAATTATGTGCAAGAGGGGAGGGGGGGCAATTATTATTTTAGGGAGAGTGTGATCAAATATTTAAAACCATACTGTTTTAGATGCAAATTGTTCAGAGCTCTGGGATGAATAATACTTAGTTAATATGAAATTTTAAAAGTGTACTTACTCCTATTTTTGAATAATAATTTCATCAAATTTCTTTCTTAAGTTTATAAACAGTTTTGTTAAGAAAAGACTTCATCCCTTGGTTCTGGAATATGAAACTAAAATATTCCAGACCCCCCCCCCCTCCCTTTGTTTTGCCGTGTGTGAGAAGCAATTCTGCTAAACAGTACCATAGGCAGCCAGCATTCGTTTCGTAATTTTTTTTTTTTTTTTTTTTTTTTTTTTTACCTTGAGATTTTGTAGTACAAATTTCAGGTTTAATTAATATTATTATGAGCCAATGTATAATAGGCTCATGGCAATTTATACATGGCCTATTATACATTGCCATGGCAGTATAATATGCCGGGCAATGCCAGCATATCATAGTGCCATGCCGGCAATGCAGGGCATATTATACTTAGCATGCAGTATAATATGATTGGCAATTATACTGCATACCGGGCAGCTCAGCTAGTAATACAATAAAATATAAGTCAGATGCAAATAAAATACAATGAAAAAGCTATAAAGGGAAGGTTATCACTCAAATTTAAATTATCTCATTCGGCCCAAACAAAATAATCACATAGAACAGGGACCTAATTTTTTGAGATCAGCCATTCATTTTTTGTCTAAATGAAAATGTTCTACTTATATTTAAAAATTCTAAAGTAGCATTTCATTGGTTTAAGAATTAAAAACTGTGTGATTTCTACATGATGTACAATATGAAGTTTTTTCTTTTTTTGCAAAAGCACGTGGTTGTGTTTGAGCTTAATATAGTAGATTTTAGGGTTACATTTTTGGCATCACCTCTAGTTACTATACTTCATCTTTATTTTTCCTTTTTACTCTATGGAAGATTGCATTCCATATGCTATGCATATTGTATTAAAATGAAATTATAAAAAAATGTTTAGAAGAATAAGATTATCTGAACTGCATTTAATGGATGTAATAATTTATTTATAGGAATTAAAGACAAACAGATTGTTGTTTGTTTGTTTAATTATAAACTAATTGAATGGTTATTTAAAGACTTTAACCCTCTGACAGTTTTGCAAAAAGGTAAAATTGTAGTGTTGCTTACTCTGTCTGTATTTTTTTTTTTTTTTTTTAGTTAATAAAAGATAATTCTTTCAACCTTATATAAAAACATTAATTAAAAACATGAATGTAATCTTTCAGAGTAATAATCATGTTCAAGATGTTAAAAAAGCATTAAATAAGTAGAATTATATTACTTTATATAGTGCTTATATTGTAGTGAAACCTGGAGCTTAGTGAACATAGTAACAAGGGCTTGTCAGTTAGAGGATTAATAATGATAATAATAATAATAAAAAAAAACAATATGAAATCTTTGATACATTTGAAAGCAATTTTCATAAATATGATGCATTTACCTGGCTTTTTTGGCATGAACTTTCAGTATATGATCTTTCATGGCCTAAAAAATGATAAAAGTATAGGAATATTAATGAATGTACAATTTAAAATTTCAGGAATTGAATGGAAACATTTTATATCTTATTTTTTGCATTACATGAATTCAGTATTTTAGATTACTTTTTAAATGACTAAAATAAATAAATAAATAAATAAAATAAAATGCTTTACTCGTAATACTATACCTTTATATACACTTAATGCTTGAAATAGTCTTTGATTTAACCACAAATTTTTATACATTTTAGCCAGCAGCTTATGATTTACATGTCATCCTTTAATATTTTATTGTTCTCTTTCATTCAAATTGAACTTATTATAATACCTAAAATTGTGAATTGGTTAATTTAGAATAATTCTGGATTTTTGAAACTATACTGTATACTAGGGGTCCTACACAGGCTCTTTTTTTCCGAATTTCCAGACCCGGAATCGGCCCATCTTATTATACAAATAGCCTGAGCGCAGAACGATATAATAATTACAATTTTGGCTTGAGCCCGGCCTGGCATAATGATTAAAAGTTCAACTCAGGACCAAGGTGGCTTGGCCTGGCCCAGCCCAAGTGAATTTCTACAAAACATTGATTTTTATTCATATAGAAGAATTCTGACCAAAAAACTTATCTTAGTTCTGCAATATTTATGTTTTTAATGAATATCTGTTTGTTGTATGCAAATGTTTCAGTTACCATTAATATTATTAGATTAAATTCTATGTAATGGAGACATAAAAATCTAAAAAAATGTATTCAATAAAATCTTCTAAGACAGAATCACACACGAAAGAAAATAAATTCGTTATAGACAAGTTCCTTTTGTAGCTGGTGTAAATGTATATTTTTTTCTCACATATTATGGTATTAATTTTGCATGGATGAACACATTTTTCAGTTTAAAACAAGATTCCATCATAGGCAGGTATTTTCCTCTATGTTTTACTACATTTTAATTTAGCTATATTTTACGCCCAGAAATTTATAATTCTTTAAAAAGAATAAATTTTAATATTTAATTGTAGAATAATGGCAATCTAAAAATATATGCATTTTCTACAAAAATTTTTGAGCCGAATGGGCAAATTTTACTGATTTTTTTTAACAGACTTGGTCACATCCAGACAATGATTTTGATACTGACTCAAAATTGGGACTGAATATTTTAGTTTGTAAAGACTAGAGAGAATGAAATCAGTCATGGCTCAGTATGGAAGAGAAAAAAAAAAAAAAAAAAAAAAAAATGCCTGGCCCAATTCTTTAGGAAAAAAGTAGGGCTGTGAATGCAAATTGGCCTAAACATGGCCTGGCCCATGCAGATCTCTACTGTATACCTTCTGCTACTACTATGAAATTTGTTCTTTAAAAGAGGATTTTACTATAGACAGGCTCTATTTCGACAGGTTTTACTTTATAAAAATATATATAATTCAAAAAATTTGCATGCTGATATAAAATTAAACTTCAGATTGAAAATATTGAAGATATTAAAATTCAGTGTAAAGTTACTTTAACCCTTTGTGGCACACAGCACATTCACTACTTAAGAGTTGAAATTAATGACTGAGACTAAAATTTGAAAACAACCTTATTTATAAATAAGAAAAAGCTATATTTCAAGCATTCAATAAATCAAAATTTTTTTGCCAAAATTCCGGTACCAACATGGGGTTTGGAAATTAAAATTAAGTAGTTTCATAGAAATATCACTGCATCTCAAGAGATTAAAATAATTTGATTGGTACTATTCGATTCAGCACACAAAAATACACTATTTCAATACAATCATTTCAATTCCTAATTTTATCAAAGAAATTTATTATCAAAATCGGCATTCATTTAATATATAAAATGTGGGGAGTAATTCATAAAATAACTAGCAAAAATAATTTTCAATAAATTTAAGTAAATTAACATGAAAAATATATAAATAAATAAAAATTAATTTTATAAAATTACATAAATCTGATCTTCTATAGTATCTGTCATGCCATCTGACTGCAGACGTTCATAAATCTGAAAAACAAATTAAAAAGCATATAACTACATTTAAGAAAAATTAATAACTGTATAATTATACAGAGTTTACAAAATGTATCTTAACTTAAAAAAATAAAAATAAAAACAAACATACAAAGATATACACTTATGATTTTTATATTCCATAAAGAAAATATCAATGTTCTTTTTGTAATGTTTTAACCATAAATGCCACCTTACTCTCCAGACATAACACCTTTGGACTTTTGTGTAAAAGACATTGTTTACTTATCTCCAATTTATGACACTGGTGAATTGAAAAGTTGAATTACAGTGGTCATTCCAGGCAGTTGATTCTCAATCTCTCAAAAAGTTATTTTCAGAAAACATGGCAAACAATACACAACACCCTGTAATGCAGGGATGCCACTCAGAAAATAGCAAAAAAGAGGAAATTATGCATAAAGTAAAATTTATGACATTTTTCACAACTTTATGTGTGAATTTTGAAAATTATATTGTTTATAATAAACTAAATAAAGAATTACAGCTTTTCTTTTGTTGTAAACTTTTAATTTATAAGAGTAAGTTAGAATGATTTTTCTTTAGTTCACAGTATTTTACATCAATTAAGGTAACCCAGCAGCAGGTTCAGTGAAGAATTTTATGTATCGCATCAGTTTAAACCAATTCAAGTAACCCAGCAATAGATTCAATGATTATTCCACGAGTGAATAGCAAAATTTTGCAGGTTGTTTTTTTTATTTGACGAAAATAACTGTTTTATTTCATGATCGTTTGGCGAAAATCGCCGTTTCACATTATGATCGTTTGATAAAAATCATCGTTCCACATCGTGATCTTTTGACAAAAATCGTCGTTTCACATTGCGATCGTTTCAGAAAAATCACCGCTTCGTTTCGCGATCGTTTGACGAAAATCGCCGTTTCATATCGCGATCGTTTGACGAAAATCGTCGTTTTACATTGCGATTGTTTGACGGAAATCGCCGTTTTATTTAGCGATCGTTTGACGAAAATAGCCGTTTCACATCATGATCGTTTGACAAAAATCATTGTTTCACATCGCGATCCTTTGACAAAAATCGCCGTTTCACAAAAATCACCGTTTCGTTTCGCGATCGTTTGATAAAAATCGCCGTTTTATATCACGATCGTTTGACGAAAATCGCCGTTTTATTTAGCGATCGTTTGACAAAAATCGCCGTTTCACATTGCGATCGTTTCAAGAAAATCACCGTTTTGTTTCGCAACCGTTTGATGAAAATTGCTGCTTTATAACGCGACCGTTTGATGAAAATTGCTGCTTTATATCGCGACTGTTTGATGAAAATACCCGCTTTTTTCAATCTTTTAACGAAAATCGATGTTATATTTCGCGATCGCTTGACGAAAATGGCTGTTGTATTTCGCGATCGTTTGATGGAAAAGGCTGTTTTATTTCGCGATCGTTCGACAAAAATCGTAATTTTATCTCGTGATCGCTTAACGAAAATCGCGAATTCTTAAAAAATAAAAAAAGCGGAAATCCGCCAAAAGGCGGAAAAGTGGCATCCCTGGTAATGAGAATTAAAAATAATAAAAATTGTATGAATAATGAGCAGGTTTACTAAATAGTTTTTCACTGTGCATGCATGAAAGCAATCAAAATATAATTTGCATAATAAGTTAGCTAAATGTATAGAGCAACTTTAGTGAAAATCTTGAAAACAGAGCTTGAAAATTCTAAAAATTATCGTCAATAGAATAAGCACAAAATCCATTGTTCCCAACAAGATGAGGGGCTGTACACATGTATCCAATGATTAGCTTCAATACAGCATGCATGATATTGCATGTACTACTATATTTGGATACATCCCCTCATCTTTTTGCTTCATTTTGGGATCAATGGATTTTGAGCTTATTCTATTCAACAATAATTTTTAGAATTTTTAAGCTATGTTTTTGAGACTTTCACAAAAGTTGCTCTATAAATTTAGCTAACACATTATGTAAATTATATTTTGATTGTTATCATGCAAGCACAGTGAAAAATATTTTAGTATACTTACTCATTATTCATACAATTTTTTAATTCTGATTACAGGGTTTTGTGTACAATACAGTAGAAGATCTTTATAACGCAATTCCATATAACGCAATTCTCCATATAACGCACAACCTTTCAGATGTAAACAATGAATTTTGCCATGAAGGAGCACCTGAATTCTAAGACTGTAAAAAACTGCTACTGTCTGAAAACTAAATTTAATGCATTAGTACAATTTTACCTCCTTAATTTAGAACTTTTAAAGGAAAAAAATTATTATTACAATAAATGTTTTTGAAAATGAGCAATATAATGAATAAATTCGGTCCAGGTGTATCTGGACCATTTTTAAAACGTATATTTAACAAAATGTTGAATGATCGCAATAATAGAAAAATTTATAATCTGGATAAGGAATGCAGTATAAAGGTAATTCTAATGTATTTTGATGTGTTTCAGACATATTTGTCTATATTTATGAGGTAAATTTGATGACGCGTGATATGTGATCCATATAATGGAAAATTCTATATAACGCACAACCTTGCGTTTTTAGGTTTGCGTTATATAGATCTTCTACTGTATTATGTGTCATGTTTTCTGAAAAAAACTTTTTTTTTTGTATATTAAGAATTCTGCAATCTATAAGCAAAACACTTGGCAAAATTTGGGACTGTTTTTTGGAAAACCTTAATTTCTCTATGAGTGTACATGCTATTCTCATAAAAATGAACAGTTTATTGCAGTAACCCATTTAATCATAATCTAACTTTTGAATGCTTTAGCTACATTCATCTTGACAGGGTTATCCAAAAGATATTCATTATTTTTAAATTTGTTGACAATCCTTATGGGATTTTGAAAAAAAAAAAAAACATTCATGGGAATATATGACTTGTACTATTTTGTTTACAGCCCTGGAATTTCAGGATAATTTCTCATATATTTTTCCAGATACTTAACAAAATCTCAAAAATCGCAAGGTGGTCGGTCACATTAATATGACTGGACTGAGAATATATACATATAATACCATTAACGAGAATTCAAATAACATCACAGAAGCATAGAAAGATAAAAGAAATATTATGGAAATTTGTAGAATTATCGAGTCCTAAATACTTTGCCTGTACAAATAAAATGCATGCATAATTATGTGTATATTTATAGAGATTCACAACATAATCAAGGACATGCATAACCCTACACCCAGCTTGATTTCCTTTTTGAAAATTACTATGATATAAAATAAAACAATTAAAGTATTGGTATTATAAAATAATAATAACAGTACCATTGCTAGCTGTGGATCCATATCTCTGTAAGTAGCTCTGTAAGGAGGTCTTGCCACGGATCTTGAAATTTTTCTATCATACAGACTCTCAAAGAAATTTCTTAAGGAAGGCAGCTTTATCAAATAGTCTAAAATACATCTTGGTAAAGGATCTTGGACAGAATTCAGCAAAACCAACTAAATAAAATATCATTCAATTTCTACTAAACCATAATGATATTTATTTCATTTAATATTCACAAGAGCTAAGAATGGAAAGCACGGTAAAATACAGCTGCTTTACAGTTATTTACAGTGGTAAAGAGAAACAATACTGCCATTTCTTTCAAAAAAAAAAAAAAAGATTATAAGATATTTTAGCAATGCAAAAAATGCACTATATATCTAAAAAAAAAAAAAAAAAAAAAAAAATGGATATTAGAAATGAAAATAAAAAATTGATAAAAAATGACAACACATAAAAAAAAATATCTATTTATATTATGGAGGAAAATAGTGAAGAATAATTGTGCATTTTAGCAAAATCAAAGAAAAAAATATTAAAAGTATTTGGAGTAATAAAAGAATTATTTTATCAGATAATATAACATTTGAAATATAATAATAGAATTGTGTTTTTTCAATAAAATATACATTTGTAAAACAGCAGTTTCCAATATTTTATATATCTAGTTATATAATTTTCTTTTGACGATCTTGGCTAAAATATTATGAAATTTATTAATAGATAAATTTTCAGGTAGCTACATCAACTCTAGGCTCATCTCTTATGATGCGAAACATTTTAAATATCACTATTTGGACACAATTTAAATATATTAAAAGTATTTAATACAACATTAGAGCTCCTTATCAATTCATAAAAGTAAACATGACTTATACAATTTCTATAAGTTATATAACTTAAATATATTAATACAAAGAAATTAGTGTTTTGAGTAAGATTAAGTTTGTGAAAATATCACTCAAATAAAGAAAAAAAGAAAAAAATTCTTCAAGCCCTTTCATTATTTTAATTTCAAAACAACTCATATGACAGATTTCATATGAAAATTAATATGTAAGGTAATGATGAGGTGTAATGAAAGGAAAAAATCTAGAATATGTCTTTGGTGCTTGAATAAGTTCTATCACAACCAATTGAAAATCTCAAATTTAAATTTAAAGCATCTCATTTTGAAAATTCTCTTATATCATTATGTTTTCTAGTTTTGTTAATCATTTGCCTTATTCCACTGGAGGAATGCTATTGTTTTCATCATCGGCGATTGTGTACATATGTCAACTTCTTCAAGATGGTTGGCACAGTTCTGATAGCATCATAGCTGATACTGTATTCTCTGCATATTAGATTTCTCTCATTATCTCTCTTTCTATTAGTTTTGATTTTCAGTGCACAATTTTAAAGTTTTTCAATTTGGTGAGCCTGTTTTCGTAAAATTTGATTTTGATTGTATCTGTGGGAATAAGATATTTCTAGTCTGATATTCGAAATGCTAAAATAGAATCTGCTTAAATGATTTTTTTTTCTTTTTTTATGACTAGCAGGCGTCGCCCGCTACGCTGGTCCACCTTTCCTCACAAATCATTGATATTTTTACAGTAGGTTTTTTTCTTTCTTTCTTTTTGGTAAATTAAACGACCCTTGAAAACTTATCTAACAATGTCTCATCGAAATCCTACGATTAGTAGTTTTTATTAAGACTAATCTTTCATAGTCGGGTGTACTTGATCATAGAAATTTACTCCAAAATAACACACCAACACTATAACTGAGCATTGTAGAGCAATATGCAATATACTAAAATCATCCCTAAAAGATTATCTGACTTACAATGCAAGTTTTATCAAAATACATCTAGTAGATTTTTTTAAAATGAATAATATTCCACAAATGAGTTCTCCTGATTATAGAACATTAACCCATAAATCAATAAATCAGCACATAAAATTATGTAAAACATGCTAAATGCTTCAAAGAAAAAAAAAAAATCCATGAAAATGTTTTTAGCAGGTTATATCAACCACCGGAACGAAATACCGATTATATGTATAAAGTAGGAGTAGATAGATTTCAAGTCTTAACAATATTGATCATAAAAATTAATGAAATAGCATGCTACTTTTCGTTATCTCTGCTGAATAAATGCCATAATTGCATCACAATGACGTAAATTTAAAGAGGTTTCAATGCATGAATATTGTGATTTACGATTACGGTTACAACAACTGTATTTAATTTGCACCAAAGCAATCTCGCTAAATTTAACTAATTGGATATTTATTCTGATTATACAGTTTTCCTCATCTTAATTTTTAAATTACTTAAACAAAAGGTATTTTATCGTCTCAGTGCTAGGTTCAAGGCACATATGTCATATGCACGCCACATTGGTGCAATTTTTTCAAACGCCAATTTGACGAAAAACTCGTTTTCTAGTACCAGTTACATACCAGTATATATTTATAAAAAGGGGATAATAGCAATAAAATAAATTTTAATTAATAAATATAAAAGAAAAAATTGTATATAATTTTAAAAAATAAAATAAAAGTAAATGAGCAATTTATAAATAACTAAACAACATCGGGTTACCATATCAAGCAAAATAATATCACTTTGGCACAAATTAAGTACCAAATGCATATATGACATTGGTGCCAGAAAAAAAATCGAGCCAATGTGGTGCATATAGGACATCTCAGCCGTTTCAAGCTGTTTACCAGTTGCTTTATTGTGCATTATCCGTGTCACGGCTATAAATGATATTATACATGCTGCAGTTTAAAAGCTCTTTATGTTTACGTTATATCACTCCATTGTCGCTAATCATAAAAGTTGGTGCCAAATGAAGTGTCTTAAGCTATTTAACATTATTTGTGCAAAAGTAATCATTTTTAAAACATAAAATTTAAAAATTGCATAGTTTTGAGTACTATTTTATTAAATAAAGAATATATAGAAAATAAAAGAACAAAGAAACATTTACAATAAAATATTTGGTACCACTTTGTTATTCCGTCGACCCATTTCGGCAATTCATAAAAATTGCCAAACTAATAACTAAATTATATATGTTTGCTAGGATGTAGGGATGATTTTCAGGATTATTTTTTTTTCTAAAAAAAAATTCAGATCATTATTTTAAGAAAAACTAATCAATCAATACTCATTTCAAAAAAAATAATTTTAATCTTCCATAATTTCATTAATATATCCTATAAATCCAGTATTTTCATTTGATACATCGCAGCTTCCCTATTTGAATAATAGCAATATGTCAAAAAAAAATATATATATATTTTTCTAAATTATTTTATTATTATTTATTCATTCTTAAAATTATATTATTCAGTCTTAATTTTAAATATAGATCATTTTAATATAATCGCCCGGTCTTTTAATAGTATAATTCGTGATTTATGCTATCTCAAAATTTAAGATAATCTCCGTATTTTTTATGTGACCGATAGCTAATTTTTCCTTTTTGAGCATCGCCATTTTCTTTCCTGATACTTCATAGATGCTGGACATGAGTCATCGGGGATTAGAATGTTCTACGACATTCCAGAACAAATTTCCCGCCAAAATATCAGCGTCCAGCCCTTGATTGGCTGAGCGCACGCACACTCCCATGAGAGGGAGGAAGTTTCTCTGATTTATTTGAGACTTTGAGAGAGACCAGCGTGAGCGAAGGTTGTCCGTGGCCCGGCGCTGCCCTCTCGAGGGCTAGCGTCGGGACAGAAGAGTCTTTTTTTTCTAAGATTATTGTTCTAACAACCGATTTGCCGAGATTCTTTTTTAGAAGAATTTTTTTTTCTTAATGTTCGTCCAGCATCTCTCAGGATTCAATCTACTCTCATAATCAATGTATTTAATTAGCTCCATCGGTGATGTTGTGGACTCCTAGGTCCCCAAGCTAGTTTAAAATTTCCAGAGATTTGATCCATTTTCGCACCATCAGCAATGAACTTCTTCCTTGAGCTCATCGACAACATTTCGTCTCTGTAGCGGCCTGAGCAACGATACACCAGTCCGGAATCTGTCTGCGGCTGTAATTTAGCTCCATCGGTGATGTTGTGGACTCCTAGGTCCCCCAGCTAGTTTAAAATTTCCAGAGATTTGATCCTTTTTCGTACCATCAGCAATGAACTTCTTCCTTGAGCTCATCGATATCATTTCGTCTCTGTAGCGGCCTGAGCAACGATACACTAATCTAGAATTCTGTCTGCGGCTGACACTTAGCTCCATCGGTGATGTTGTGGACTCCAAGATTCCCCAGCTAGTTTAACATTTTTCAGATTTGAACTTTTTATGTCGAGAACTTTGAGACATACATAAAAAAAAAAAAAAAAAAAAAAAAAAAAAAAAAAAGAAAGAGAGAGTAGAGACTGAGAACTTAAATTTCTGTAGTATGATCATCTCAACTGTTTTATTATTTAATATACTTTGCTTATGATGGTGGCCACCTAATCAAGTATGTTTAATATCTTCAAAAATAAAGTTGACTTGTGTATATGTTAAAGCTTTGTGTGTTTCATCCATGGGTGAGTTCTTTTTCATTTTTATTCCTTTTTAGGAGAAGTATTTCAGGATTTATCATAATTTAAAGTAAATTCTTATGATAAGATTTTTTTTTTCTTTTTGACTTTTCCCAAGTGATTGTTTGACAATGCAATGTCGCATTTACGTTCTCGTGCTGCTAGTTGTATTTGAGGAGTTGTTTACCGGTAATATTATTGTTTTGGGCCGACTTGTTCGTTCCCACAAGTTCTGGCTGCCGAATATTGCTGGGTTAGCGATTCCCCAAATACAACTTATAGCATTTTTGGTGCTCATCGACCGTTTCATGGGATCGGAGATCGGTATTTCAGTGTTAATATTTTTGGAATTTAATTCTTCATTAAGTTTAAATTTAATGGATTCTTAGTTTAAAAAAAAAAAATATATATATATATATATATATATGAATTTTTTTCCATCCATGTGAATACCTAAAACAAACGAACAAAAAAATAAAAGTGTTCAATATTTTTATTGATTTATTTTTTCAGTGATTTATTTTCTCAGTGATTTACTTTTTCATTGATTTATTTTATTGATCATTTGTTTTATATTTATTTTTATGTATTGATGTTTTGTATTAGATGTGTATAGCGTTAAAAAAAAAAAATTTCAGATATAATTTAGGGCTTAAAAAATTTTTTTTTGTATATTCATAT
Organism: Maratus speculifer; assembly: GCA_964019185.1. Classification (NCBI taxonomy): domain Eukaryota; kingdom Metazoa; phylum Arthropoda; class Arachnida; order Araneae; family Salticidae; genus Maratus; species Maratus speculifer. Next base: position 64,905,808 of record OZ025292.1, on the reverse strand, counting down.
TGCATTTATATTGTATATTTGACTTTGATTATGGCGGGTAAACGTGCACTTTTTCACACTTTAATGTCTGTTATTACGCCATTTCAAGGCGAGGAAAACGAAGACGTTAGAATTTTTTTGAAAAATATAACAGACATTTGTGAAATTCAAAATGTCAACTCGAAAAACAGGGTAACACTCCTAAGATTACTTTGCAAGGGCAAAGCATTAGATTTTTTATCAAATGATAAAACGGTTTCAGATGAATCTGATTTTGAGAAAGTGTCAAAATTACTAATAAAAAAATTTGAGAAAAAAATCAACTTTCACGAATCATCCGCCCTTTTTGCTAAACTTACCCATAAACCTAATCAAAGTGTCAGAAATTTTGCTGAAGAAATAACAAAAATAGTTAACAACATGTTACCAGACGCAAAGGGAAACGTAGAGTTAGAGCAATTCAAATCCCATTTAATGGTTTCAAAATTTGTCGAAAATATACGTTCTGACATTAAGGTGGAGTTGCTCAAATTTGGTCTAAAAATTTTTGATGAGTTAGTAGATAAAGCAGTCCACATAGAAAATGCAATGAACCAAAAAGAATTTGATTTTAACAACATATGTGCTGTAATCTCAACTAGCAATGACTCTTCTCTTTTCAATTCTATATTAGAACAGCAAAATAACCAATCGAAGCAGATTGAAGAATTAACCCTCACCATTAAAAAACTAAAACAAGAAAAGTTAGCATGCCAAATATGTGGGAAAAACCATTCTGCCAAGGATTGTTGGCATTTTCTTGGTACTCAGAACAATTTTCCACCTCCTAACTTGTACTCCAACCCCCCCAATCAGCAAGATGATGTAAATAGAGGTAGAGGTAGGGGCTTTCAGAATTTTAGAGGATCTCAAAACTCTAGGGGTTTTAACAGAGGTAGAGGCAGAAATTCTTATAGACCTTACAATCGTTCAACGAATTTAAACTTCTAGAGGGTTCGGATGTTTTTGATGTTGTATATAGCTCCCCCCCTTTTCAATCCAGAACCCTTGATTTTTCTCTTTTTAATAATATTGGGGATTTTAACATTAGTCATAACGATACAGTGTCGTATAGAAACTTAATGAGTTGTACCATAAATAATGCAGAATTACCTATAGTTAAACTTAATTTTGGTAAACATTCCTTTGATGCTCTCCTTGATTCCGGTGCTAATTTATCGCTCATTCAACCTCAAACAATCAAAATATTAAAACAATATACTAAACTCAATTTTCTCTCTAGAGCTGTTAAAATCAAAACTATCAACAATTCATCCATTCCTTTTTTTTCAACGGTACAACTCAAATTCAAAATTCTAAACACCTGGTTTACTAATGTTTTTTTTATCACAAATGAGAATTGGCAATCTAATTATCAAATTATCCTAGGCTATGACTTTTTGAATCGTAACAAACTGCTTTTGGATTCTGCGAATCAACAGCTACTCATGAATAATTTAACTTTCCCCTTCAACAATAAAATTTTAGATCCTTTGCTTACTCCAAATAAAAACTCTAATACTGATAAACTTAATTCTACTACTTCTAATTTTGATAATTCTAATGTAAATAATTTTGATAATTCTGATTTTGAAATTGTAAACATAGATAATGATAATATATGCAATGATAATACTCCTACTGATGATTTCCACGATCCTGAAGCAGATAATATGATTAATGTTAACAATTCACAACTTTTAAATGACATTGTTTCGGTTGCAGAAGATTTTGATTCTATTTCCAATAATTTTGTAAAACCTGCTAATCAAGTCACTTTAAGACCCAATCAAGGCAAAATAATCAAACTTAAACCAGTGCATAAAATTAATAACTCACTAAATTATTTATTTTGTCCCAACAATAAAAATTCATCTTTAAAATTAGAATATAGCCTCCACAAACCAAATAAACAAAATGTAATCTTAATGTATGTTCACAATAATAGTGATAAAAATATAATTCTTAGAAAAAAAAACTAAACTGGGCCTCATTAAACCTATTTCTGATGAACAAATTTCTTCCAATAACTGCAATGAAATCTACCAAGTTAATTCTCTCATATCTCAAGAAATGTTGGAACTTAGGAAAAATGAATTAAAACCAAATCAATTTCATTTAGATCACTTACCTGATACTGATAAAAAACGTCTTCTTAGCTTTTTGTTGGATAACTCTGCTGTTTTTTCTTCGTCTTATGATACTTTAGGATGTACGGATAAAGTCGTCCCTGAATTTAAACTTCTCCATGAATTTGCTTTACAAACCAAACCCTACCCGATTCCTAAAATTGCACAAGAATTTGCTCGTAAAGAAATTAATGATCTTTTAAAAGCTGGCATTATACAAAACTCTTCATCTAATTATTGTTTTCCTGTATTATTTGTACAAAAAAAATCTCTGCCTAACGATGATCCAAAAAAATTAAAGTTTAGAATGGTTATAGATTATCGTTTGTTAAATGCAATTACAGAACCTTTCAAAATTTCTTTACCTAGAATTAATGACGTTATTCAAAATATTTCAGGCAAAAAGTTTTATACAGTTTTAGATCTAAAATCTGCCTTTTTTCAAATTCTTTTGCAAGAGAAGGATAGACATAAATTAGCATTTGCTACTGATTATGGGAATTTTGAACCAACTAGATTGGCGTTTGGTTTAGTCAATAGTACCTCATATTTTCATGCTTTAATTAATAATTGTTTGGACCCATTAAGAGGCAAAAATGTGCAATATTTTCTAGACGATATAATTGTAGCTGCAAATTCAATAGATGAAATGTTAGAATGGCTTCAAAAGGTTTTTGATAGACTTAAAAGCTTTAATTTAACTTTAGATCCTGCCAAAATGCAAATTTGTCAGGAAGTTATTACCTATTTGGGTTTTAATTTACATCAAAATGGTCATTCTCCAGCTCCAGATAACATAAACAAAATAAATAAATTTCCAGTACCTACTAATGTAAAAGAAGTTCAAAGTTTTCTAGGAATGATAAATTATTTCAGACATTTAATTTTCAATTTTGCCCATATTGTCCAGCCAATTGTTAATTTAACTAAAAAAGATGTAAAATTTGTTTGGAGTAAAGAATGTCAGGAATCATTTTTAAAAGTCCAAAATATTCTTCTCCACAATCCAACGGTCAAGAATTTTGATGAAAATAAGGAAGTTTTTTTAGTTACTGATGCTTCTAAACATGCAATTTGTGGGATTCTTTTACAAAAAGACAACGATAAATTTTATCCTGTTGAGTTCTATTCAAAAAAATTAAATAAAGGTGAATCTAACTATCCATCTATTAAAAGAGAATTTTATGCTATTTACTTTTCTATTAAACATTTTCATGAATATCTTTATGGTAGACAATTTAAAATTCTAACTGATGCAAAAGCTCTCATTTACCATATGAAATTAGAAAAACAATCAGAAATAATTGTTAGATGGATTATGTATTTACAAGGCTTCAATTACAAAGTGGAACATATCCCAGGTTTGGTGAATCCAGCAGATTTCTTGTCTCGAGTTGTTGACCCCCCTGACAACCATAACTTAATTGTTAATGCATTAAATATTTTTATACCTAGTAATGATTCACTAACAACCGAGAATATCCTAAAAGAACAATTAAACGATGAAAAACTTAAAGATATCAGAGAAAAAATATTAAGTAATAAAATGTCTAACTCCGCCTACTCAATTAATCCAGATAATAATTTGTTAATGATTGCTAAAAAGAAAATTAAAAGAGTCAATAGATCTAAAAAAATTTTAATACCTAAAACCCTAATCAATAGTTGCATTGCTTTAGCTCATCAATCCCATTTTGGAATCGCCAAGACTGTGGAGATGGCATCAAAACACTATTTTTGGCATGGTATGGTCAAAGACATACAAAATTTTGTAAATTCTTGTGATCAATGTCTACCGCACAAAACTAAGCAAACTGAAACTAAAACCTCCTTTATTCCTAAATCTGATTTGGCTCCGGGGGAAATGATTGCTATCGATGTTGTGGGTAAACTTCCTAGGTCACATGATGGCAAATTTTTTATTTTAACAATTATTGATCACTACTCTAGATTTTTGGAAGCAATTCCTCTTGCTAATGTCACTTCATTTTCTATAATTAAAACTTTAAATGATTATTTTTCTCGTTATGGCATACCCAAAATACTTCTTTCTGATAATGCTGGTTATTTTAAATCAACTGAATTTAATGAATTTTTGAAATCTCTACGCATTAAGCACAGGCACTCTTCCATTTATTATCCGAAATCTAATGGGTTTGTTGAACGAATTAATCGCTCTCTAAAAGAATCTGTGGCTTCTCTGGCTGATCAAGTAATTGAGTGGTCAGATAGACTTAAATTTTTCATCCTCCATTATAATAATTCAAAGCACTCTGTCACAAATTTCACTCCGGCTAATTTGTTTCTTGGTAGGGATCTTAATTTACCTATAGGTACTTTTCATGCTCCTAAAGATGCTGATGAACCTCATATTTATTTTCAAAAGTTACAAGAGCATATTTCCAAAACTAGAGAAATGGTTAAAGATAATGAGAAGAGATATTTTGCTCAAAAAGAAAAATACATCAAAGGTAGAAAACCTCCCAAATTAAAAATTGGAGACATGGTATATTTAAAGAATTTTGTACCTTCCTCTACTTTTCAACCAAAAAATGCAGGGCCTTTTAGGATTTTGGAGAAACGATGGAATGATAATTATGTCATTCAGGATGTAAATGATTCTTCGGGAAAAAAATAAAGGTCCATGTCAGCAAACTCATTAGAACAGGACAAAAATAATGTTTTGGCTTTTTATGTGGTTTTATCCTTTGTTTACAAATTTTACAATTGTTAAATTTTAACCCTGTTTTTAAATTTTTATCTGTTTCTCCATTTTAAATTTTAATAATTCATCTTTATGAGATTCATTCTATTTTAAATATTGTGACAACTTATCACTTTTCATGCTTGGTTGATAAACAAATCAGGGACTTGCCAACCTGGATTTGTTCGGGATATGTTTGGTTGGCTGCCATATTATCCTAAATGATAACGAAGCATATTACATATTTATTTTAATGGTTTTAATAGTCAATAGATCTGTTAAACATTGAATGGTAAACTTTGATTAATTATTTTCAAATTCGGTTGTCACTAATTAATTTTACAAATATTATTCAAAAAAAAAAAAAAAAAACTAAATGAAGGGTACAACCCTATTTGGAAGCCTAACTATTTTTATGCTGAACGTTATTGGAAGTGATGTTATTTTTATATTAGGATCCTAATTAATTATTTAAAGTAACTTATAATTTTATAGAGACAAAAAATATAAAATAAATAAAAAAGATATATTAAAAAATATATCATAATAAATGAAATTTTAATATTTTCATAATCTCTAAAATGCGCATGCCTTTTATGGTTCTAGTAGAGATTTTATTTTTTTTAGAAGTTAAAGCAAGAGTTTCCTCTAGGCTTTTCTGAAAAAATTTTCAATTTTGGGGAAATTTTGGTTTATCACACAAAGAGGGTCAACTCGGCCTAGCTTGGGGTTTTGCATAATTCACAAATTTTGCCCTTCCGACATTCCCTCATGGTGTAATCCATGTATAATTTCTAAAATTTTGAAAATTTATGTAAATGAGTGTATGATTTCCTCATGTGGATATCAGTTAGATTTATTGCTTCAAATCTAGGACACATTTAGAATTTTTTTTGATGGTTTGTCATATAAATCAAAATTTTTGATTGATCATTTACAAATTTATTAAAGCAATCTTATTTTGTCTCACCATCACATATTCTAATCGTCAGTATTGTCCTGTGAAACTACATTGACTTGTGGTCAATTTACTTGCTGTAAATAGAAATTTCTTTTGATTGGTAATGCCATATGAAACATTATTGTTTGGGTTTTGTATTCTAGTGCTGCATCAGAATTTTATGCATATTTTTTTTTAATGTAAAGGTATTCACATGGATATGCTTTTTTTTTTTCTCCCCCCTTTTTCACTCACCCTTGGTTGTATTGAATGCCTGCATATATATATTATTTGTATTCTAGATCAAAATATTTTATTCTAATGTTTATATCTTATACCTTAAAATGTAATATTTTTTTATTGGGCTGTGTGGTCAAAGTGTTAGTCTTACACACAGTCCAATCGTTTGATTCAAACGTGTCAAAATTTTTCTTTGCATATGTTGTATGCATTTGAGATCCCAGGATCTCATTCTTTTTTTTTATTGTTTTTTTTGTTGGAGGCTGGAGGTAATGCTAGGATGTAGGGATGATTTTCAGGATTATTTTTTTTTCTAAAAAAAATTTCAGATCATTATTTTAAGAAAAACTAATCAATCAATACTCATTTCAAAAAAAAATAATTTTAATCTTCCATAATTTCATTAATATATCCTATAAATCCAGTATTTTCATTTGATACATCGCAGCTTCCCCATTTGAATAATAGCAATATGTCAAAAAAAAAAAAAAAAAAAATATTTTTCTAAATTATTTTATTATTATTTATTCATTCTTAAATTCTTCCCTCTCTTATTATTTTCATATAATCGCCCGGTCTTTTAATAGTATAATTCGTGATTTATGCTATCTCAAAATTTAAGATAATCTCCGTATTTTTTATGTGATGATAGCTAATTTTTCCTTTTTGAGCATCGCCATTTTCTTTCCTGATACTTCATAGATGCTGGACATGAGTCATCGGGGATTAGAATGTTCTACGACATTCCAGAACAAATTTCCCGCCGAAATATCAGCGTCCAGCCCTTGATTGGCTGAGCACACGCACACTCCCATGAGAGGGAGGAAGTTTCTCTGATTTATTTGAGACTTTGAGAGAGATCAGCGTGAGCGAAGGTTGTCCGTGGCCCGGCGCTGCCCTCTCGAGGGCTAGCGTCGGGACAGAAGAGTCTTTTTTTTCTAAGATTATTGTTCTAACAACCGATTTGCCGAGATTCTTTTTTAGAAGAATTTTTTTTTCTTAATGTTCGTCCAGCATCTCTCAGGATTCAATCTACTCTCATAATCAATGTATTTAATTAGCTCCATCGGTGATGTTGTGGACTCCTAGGTCCCCCAGCTAGTTTAAAATTTCCAGAGATTTGATCCATTTTCGTACCATCAGCAATGAACTTCTTCCTTGAGCTCATCGACAACATTTCGTCTCTGTAGCGGCCTGAGCAACGATACACCAGTCCAGAATCTGTCTGCGGCTGTAATTTAGCTCCATCGGTGATGTTGTGGACTCCTAGGTCCCCCAGCTAGTTTAAAATTTCCAGAGATTTGATCCTTTTTCGTACCATCAGCAATGAACTTCTTCCTTGAGCTCATCGATATCATTTCGTCTCTGTAGCGGCCTGAGCAACGATACACTAATCTAGAATTCTGTCTGCGGCTGACACTTAGCTCCATCGGTGATGTTGTGGACTCCAAGATTCCCCAGCTAGTTTAAAATTTTTCAGATTTGAACTTTTTATGTCGAGAACTTTGAGACATACATAAAAAAAAAAAAAAAAAAAAAAAAAAAAAAAAAAAAAAAAGAAAGAGAGAGTAGAGACTGAGAACTTAAATTTCTGTAGTATGATCATCTCAACTGTTTTATTATTTAATATACTTTGCTTATGATGGTGGCCACCTAATCAAGTATGTTTAATATCTTCAAAAATAAAGTTAACTTGTGTATATGTTAAAGCTTTGTGTGTTTCATCCACGGGTGAGTTCTTTTTCATTTTTATTCCTTTTTAGGAGAAGTATTTCAGGATTTATCATAATTTAAAGTAAATTCTTATGATAAGATTTTGTTTTTCTTTTTCACTTTTCCCAAGTGATTGTTTGACAACGCAATGTCGCACTTACGTTCTCGTGCTGCTAGTTGTATTTGAGGAGTTGTTTACCGGTAATATTATTGTTTTGGGCCGACTTGTTTGTTCCCACAAGTTCTGGCTGCCGAATATTGCTGGGTTAGCGATTCCCGAAATACAACTTATAGCAATGTTGATATAATTTTTGTTTAAACAACAAAAGAACAAATAAATTTGTAACACATTATAAAAATACAAATAAAAAGTGGAATTAAAAATCACCTGATGACATTTTAAACATGTGTATCGTGTTTAATGTCGTTGAATGGGACATTCATGATCATCCGTTATTGGCATTTAATCCTATAGTTTGGCGATAGCTCTTCAGTCGACGGGTTAACCAAGTAATACCATTTTTTACTTATCTATATCTAGAATGTAGGCATGAACTTGTAAGTGTTTCTTAGCACTGCAGTAAACATTTTCATATTTGAATCAGGGAAAAATGTAAGTTATAACTCAATAAAAAAATATTTTTGATTTAAAAAATAGTAAAATTAACAGTTTTGCATGCTTACGGTTTAATACCAATTAAAAAGAAAATGCACTTTGAGTAAATAGCAAGTTATAATGCTTGAAATAAAAAAAATTGTACATGTTTGTATTGAAATAAATAGAGAATTAATATACACTTTGGCACAATGTTGGTATAACGAAAAATTTTCAAAATGTAACCAACACCAACAGCAAAAAAAAAAAAAAAAAAAAAAAAAAAAAAAAAAAAAGACGCTTTAAATTACGCCAATTTTTGGTAAACTTGATTATGGAAGACCTAGGATCAATTTAACCCTCCAATTTAAAGTTTAATATGCGCCAAACCATGCCAAACAACTTACGCCAATCGTCGGTAGAATTGATTATTTAATTTTACCTCTTTAATTAATATATATGTTACAAACTAAAATTATACTTTCCAATCATGCTGATTTTATATTCAATTCTTACAGCTAGACGTAAAGACGTACATCTGCACTTTTCCAGACGTAAATTTGTCTGTCATTTTAATGGTACATTTGCTTGACTTGCAGAATTGTATTGCATCATCGCATTCAATGTTAGCAATATTTTTGACATTATACATGTTTATATATTTCTGACAGACCACGTAGCTGTTATTTTTGGCTACCAATATATTTTTCACCATTCTTAATATAGGTTGCTACAAAAATTTCAACGAAATGCAACATTATAATTAGGCGTATGTAAAATATCTGTATTACATACATTTAAAATACTTCTTTCACACATTTCATTAAAACTACAAAAGAATAAGTGGAGAGTTCCGTATCCCATTCTGGATGGCACGACTGGCAAAGGAACCGAATATAGCGGCAAAATTCCATTTTAGCATTTTCTCAGCTCTTTCAAGGTGTCGGAAAAAATAATTTTTAATTTTTTCAAAACATATATTTTTATAGTATAAACGTTATATTTGTATTCTACTAAAAATGATTATAAAAATAAACAATTAATAGATTAACAATACAATAATATCCAAGTTACCATGTCAGGTAAAATAATGCCATTCTGATGCCAATTAGGTACTCTGATGCATATATGACATCTGTTCCCATAAATCTCCATATGAATAATTGTAAGTTTCCTTTTTTATAATTATTGTATATTTGTTTAAATAAAATTACTAACAGTTTTTCTCTCGGTTCATATTTTTCCCCAAAATTTAAAATAAAAAATTTAAATGTTGCCGTTTAAATTATTTAACCAACAACAGCATAATATGTAGTTGTGCAGCTGATAAACATTTAGAAAGAACAATCTTTGCGGCCGAAAATAAAGAAAAAAATATCCCAAATTGTTAAAAAGAAAAAAAAAAATGTATCACCATATTATGAATATGCCACAAATCTATTCAATGATGCAAGTAATTTTTAAAAATACATATAGCAGTTCTTGTAATAAACTCTGATATTCTAAAAAACTTTCTGTTTAAAAAATGGAGTCATTTATATTTTATTGAATTTTGATTTTAGGTATTTTTGATGTTATTGTTGCTATTCCGGAGCCAAATATATAGGCAAAATAGTGATAAATTATCAGGTATTGATTTAACAGATTGACTTTGACAATGAATATTTCTTTACAGCCATATAAAGACTGCCCCCATATTTAAATTAAATAGAGTTATTTTACATTATTTCGAAATGTTTTTTTTTCCTTATTTGTAATTTAAATAAAATCAGCAATAGATTATTTTATTTTATTTAGGGATATTTATATTTATTTCATTTCTAAATCATATTAACATTTCAATTCTCTAATAAAGATAGTTTAATTTGCTGCGCCAAATGAAAAACATGCGCCGAATGGTAACCCTAATGTTCAAAATAAATGATTTTTTCATCATAATTCTATAATTAATCTACCTAGGACGATGTACTATGTATAAAAACCTTCCTTGAAATAATACCTATTTAACAGTGCAAGTTACATCAAAATCCTTTCACTAGAACTGGAGAAATAAATGGAAAACTAGAAATTTCTGTTTGTATTATATATATATAAGTAGAAGTTGATTGCTATAAAAATTTTTAAGAGTAATTCTCTATAATTGTTTAAGTGATTTTACTAATTTGATGACCAAGAGGAAAACTTTTTTACCACCACACAGATTAATAAAGAAAAATATTCATATTCTGGAGATGATTTAAGAGTTCCATTAATACTATTTCAAGCTTTTGATAGGAAAATTCTACAATTTCTAATTTATGATCTGAAAAAAAGAAAAATTGGATTCTGGCAATTTTCAGTTCACAATAGCTAAATTTACCCATATGGTCAAAATATAATAACATCACACCTGCTTGTGCATTTTTGCTTTAAAATTGTACTAGACAACAATTACAGAAGACTCCCTCAAATCCGCACAGCTTGGGATTAGAGGTTTTGTGGATTTCTGGTCATTGCTTTGTTTGCATTTTTAAAACAGTAATTTGAGTGTAATTAACAATGAATTCAAAACTATTATGAAGGCTTACAATATAATAAAATTTTAAAATAAATAATAAACTAAAATAAAAATTTAGACAATTTTTAGCATGATTAAAATATTAAAAGCAAAGGTCAAGTTAATAATCATTAATGTATGATTAAATATTTATTATAATGATAAGATGCATTTTTCATGTGAAATTTGCTTCGTAAAGATACATTATTAATTCACTACAAAATCATAAAATAAGGAAGTTTTATTTCAGGTTAAGCCAGACTTAATAATAATAATAAAAAAAAGTTTAGTTAATACATAAATATATTTGGTAAAAAGATTGTGATTACCAGTGATATCATCAATATCTTGGTTTTTTCACAAATAAATTTATTCTTCCTTCATGAAACACATGAATTCGGTAATATTAATGAAAATTACAAATTAAAATATATATGGAATTGATATAAAAATATAAAAAGTCAAATTTTGTCCATACATCTGAACTGAATGTTTCATTGTTTACATCTGTAAATTATGTGCATATTTTAGAATGTTGTGGATTTTAGGGTTGCAGATTTGAGGGAGTCAAAAATACAAAATGTTACCTTATATCAGGGCAGAAAGTTTGCTGACATTCAAAAAAATAATATTTAAAGGGATGGAGAGGGAATACTATGCCATCATCTAAGTGACACTTGTTTCAGTACATCTAACAGCAAGAAGTTTCATTTAAAAATGCAAATTAATGGTAGTGATGGGACGAATATTCGGCCACTATTCGGTATTCGGCCTATTTGGCCCTTTTGCCGAATATTCGGTTGGCCGAATATTGAAGGCTTGTTGACCGAATACCTATAGCCGAATATTTAGAGATATCTCGCTGAATATTGCTGAAATCTCGCCAAATAGTGAAAGAAATCTCGCGAAATAGTGAAAGATATCTTGCCAAATAAATTTAGGATTTGAAGAATTTCATTTCTTGTAATTTTTTTTCCTCTAATCCAAATTGGTTACTTCATTTATGAAGTCATTCTCATTCTTACTTGCAAAACATAGTTATTCAGATACTAAAAAATGTACAGCCTTTCTGTATTTCCTATAAAGGTTGGTGATATTTTAGAAAATGCTGCCCAAGTTGGAGATTTAATTGTACAGGAAATGTCTTCATTAGAGAATGATATGTTACAATTCAAGATTAAAAAAACACTTATCGAAAAAAAAAAAAAAGAGACACTACCTTATTTTAAAACATTCGAATATTTATTAATGTCTGCAAATTCCATGCACACGTAAAAAAGACTCTTATGAAATTCATAACTTATTTTCTATGAAGTGAGAAATGAAAAAATTCATTCACTAGGTGTAGTAACGAAGATTTATTTTCAAAATTAAATATCAAATATTACTATTCCAAATACAACGATACATCTGAAAACAGAACTGGTGTCAAACTAGATACACATTAGATGATACAACTTGCTTTATGAAGATGGTTTTATAAATATTTAAACATAAATTCTAAATGCTGAACAAAATAATTTTTTTATTCTATAGTTTTCACTTTTAAATAATTATTTGCATAATTACTGGCTTAAATATTTAATATTATTATGTATATATTTTTAATTTACATCTTCCTTCCTTCATGTTGTTACCAATTTTTGCTTATTCTTTTAATGCTTGTTGAATAACTGGAATATTGTATGCGCCGATTCAAATGTCAAAGATTTTGTTAACATATGCATTCTACTTTAAGCATAACCTTTTGCTTTAACGTAATTTATAATTTAAAGATTAACAACTGATTTCCAAACAGTCTCATTCTTATGAATTTGCTTATTATTAGGGAAACTCTTAATGATCAAATTTACTTCATTAAAGGTTACTTCAGAAAATATTTCTTTATGAATTCTGAGAGAGAGAGATTAAAAATATTATTAATTTTGGATGCAAGAAAAGATAAAAGTATCATTTGATTGTAAAAGTGAAATACATTGTTCATATTTTAATGGAAATATTTTACCATCCTGACTTACTGAAAATCAATTTGATGTACATTAAGATAAAAGAATATAATGCAATTTCATAATTTTTTTGTGTTAAAATAAATGTTTCAAATTTCAGAATACATTTAAAAGCACATTTAAGAGTAATAATTATTAATGAGTGCATATTTTTAAAATTAAATATAATCAAAAAATTTTTTTTCTTTATTGGGAAAAAAGTTAGTATTCGGCCTAAAATTTGGCCGAATATTCGGTATTCGGCCAAATCACTATTCGTCCCATCCCTAATTAATGGTATCTGGTAAAACAAGCCATGCAAACAAAATTACCTCTTTATCAACTTGGATGACAGGAGCCTTTAAAAAAGGTTGCAAAAGGGGTATCAACCTACACTGTACATCTGCCATATTCAGTGATTTAGCAACAACACAAACAAAACCAACTGCTGCCTGTTTAATCCAAATGTTCTGAAATAAAGGTTAATAAAGATATTAATCCAATATTATTTTTTAATGTGCACACACAATAAATGTTGTTTTATTTAAAAAAAAAAAAAAAAAAAAAAAAAAAATGATATATATATTTTTTAATTAGTGGATTTAATAAAGAATATTAATACTAAAACAAAGGCACAGAATTACAATAACAATTATGATATTTAATGATCAAACTGGGAAAAATATTAAATACTATGCTGAATTATGAAGACACTTTCAAACAAAAGTACATTAAAATACTATATTTCATTGTAGTAAATGAACACAGTAATACTTTTAATCAAAGGAAAATTTAAAAATTGAAAATAGACAATCTGTATTAAACAACAAACAAATAATAATAAAATATGAAAAAAAAAAGTGATAAATCAGTTGAAAAAGTCAGATTTTTTTCTTTTTCTTTTTTACAATTTTAGAAAACATTTTATGTTATTAATTTGTAAAAACAGAAAACTGAACATATAAAAATTCAAAATTATGAATTTCTTTCCAAAAATACTTTCCTTTGATGCTGTTGTATAGATATGTATACATATATATACATTCGAATCTCTATATAACAAAATCCATAGTTCCAGTAAAAAATTCGTTATATTGAGAAATTCAATGTATAAAGAATGATGTTAAAAATCGTATTTAATGTGTGAAATTTGAACAAATATTATTTTTGATCTTTTGAATTAATAATTTGAAATGTTTAAAAGTAAATATTAACCTAACATTTCATTTCTTAATTATTTAAGCTGTTTCAAAAAAGAGAACAGACATTTATTTGAAAGCTTAATGAAAATCAAATAAGGAACACTTACATTAATTTCAGACGAAGAAATCTATGATTTTTTGTTGTTTTGATTTTAAAATTGTTACGCTCTAAAAAATGCTCAAATTTTAGCAAAGAATGAAAAATTTTAGTTAACATTTTCCTCCATTTGAAAGCCTCTCTTATGTGCCTCTCATTGATTCCTCTCTTACATGTGCATCAATCCAATTGACTCTGTTTTGAGAAGGATGTGGAAAGGTGTGTGGGAGATCGGATGAATTCATTGGATTTAAAGAACAAGGAGAGAAGTAATATAAAAAAAACTCAGTACTGGCGATAAATCAAAAATAATTGATGGAAAATTGATTCCATATGATTTCGAAGCCTTTTAAAACTGAGTAAATTCAGACCAATTTATGAAAAAATTCGTTATATGGAGATTGATATTTCGCTATATAGAGACTATTTTTAATGTAATCATGCGAAAAGGGAACCATTCCTACTAAAAGTTTGTTATATAGAGAAATTCGATGTATGGAGTTTTGTTATAGAGAGACTCGGCTGTATATATATATTTCCCAATAGCTCAAATATATACCTTTTACTGGAAAAATGTTTGGATGAATTGCATTATATTCCTTTGCATTTTCAGACAGGACTAATTCAACGTGTGAATAATTTATAGTGATGAAAAAATCTCTTACATTTTTAACCATATTTTTTTTGTAATTTGTGTATGCTTTTAGTACAAAGTATAAATGCTTCTGTTTTTTACATAAACTAGAATCTCTTTTATTTTTCACGTTATTTTATTTTTATATTGCAATAAAAAATCTCGTGCTGTTATAGCATGTAATTGGTAACTTACATTAAAAAACTAAATTTCCGCCAAAATGGCAAGGGAAAAAAATGCATGCGGTACGTTTGATGCCAGTGGTGCGTATGTGACATCTATGCCAAATTGTTTTGTTCTATTGTTATTAATTAAACTTTTGTAATTTATTATTTCCTTTTTTAAAATACTAAAAAATAATTTATGTAACTTTATTTGATAACGAAGTTTTTGCCAAACTGGCGTCAGAAAAAAAAGTTGCATCAATGTGGTATGTATATGACATCTGTTCCTCGCTGAGACTTTTTACAAGCATTTCTAATGATATTATGAAGTTTCAGAATTGCAGTGAAAGAGAGAAATTTGAAACTGTGAAATGCAAACAAGCTGGATTTGAGATGCATTTTTTTTTTTTTATTGCCATTAAACAATAACAAATAATCGTGATTTCTGTGCCACATACATCAGCATAATATATATATATAGATAGATAGATAGATGCTGCACCTATTAGCTTCTATTTTTTAAATTGTCAATTTCACAATTTTTCTTACCAAGCGAGTCTTACAAGTTATTCAGCCGTTAACTATTAATAAATGCTTTTGTATTTTACCTAAATGTTGCACCATAAAGCTTTTATTATTTTAAATTCTCAATTCCATAATTTTCTTACAAAGCAAGAGCCCTTAACTTATTCAGCCTATAATTAGTATTAATATTGTTGCCATTTATTTTGATATTTCATATATTCTAATAAAAACAGCTTTATAATCATGCTCATACTATGAGAAAAATATGGATGTCTCATTTAAGTTAAGCAACAAGTTGTTAATAGAATCCTTTGAGATAGTAAATGAAATTATACAAAGTTATCTTAAAGACTAAACTAGTCTATGGCCAAAATTGTTTTCATTATTTAATAAAAAAATTTGAAATGTCACTGACAAATCCTTGACTTTTAGAGTTAATTATATAACAGCTATTGTAAACTATAGGAGCTCTTAATAAAATATACAGATGTTTTGAATCAAATTCCTGCATCATTTTCAAGAGAATTGCCTAGCTAATAAAGTTAAATATAAAGAGCATATTTTAGGCATTTAAAAGACATTTTTACTAAGCAGAAAAAAATTGTTTTAAATATATGTCCACAGATGTGTTTATTTATTGATTTGAAAATTTTTTAATCCAGTAATAAATTAGAACTACAAAAGGAGTTTATAAAATAACTTTAAAAATATTAAGATATGATAGAACTGAAATCAGCTAATATGTATTTTTTTTAAATGAGAAATGAAATAAAAAACTTTTTTTTTACTGTTCAGTTATGAATAACACACAAACTTATGAAAGATATTATTTCTATTTTGAAGCCTAAAATACAAACACTATATCGAAAAAATTACAACATATAATTGACGTTACATAATTATAGACAATAACAGCAACAACACACACAAATAAAAAAGGTGAAGGAAAAAAAGCTTACAGGATGAATCAGCAATGGAATGGCTTCTGCTATAATATCATATAGCATTTGCTTTTGAATCAGTCCTTGCTTTGTTAAATCAGACAAAGCACACAGAGCTTTGCTAATGACAAACTCTTCTGAGTCAGTTAAACCCTAGGAAGTAAAATACATACATTTATTTAAAAGAAAGATAGAAATATATAAATAGCAAAAATTATACATAAAGATTAAATAAAAAATAATTACTTGTTGCAAAAGTGGTTTTAAAATAGGACAACACTGCCATCCAACATAAGCAGCCACTCCAACAATGGCATCAAAGAATGCACCTCGCAAATGCCTATCTTCCTGCAGGAGAAAATAACTGAGTAAGCAGTAAAACATTCTTTCATTTTTATTTTTTTTTTTTACATAGATTGAACTTAAGCTTTAAACAATAAACAGAAAAAACTTTTTTTTAAATGCACAAGATTGTTTTGCTATCAGATAATAATAAGATAATAATAAATTTAAGTTTAGAAAGAAAAATTTCATGAAATTATTTAAAGAGAATAAGTAATTAAATTCATAAACACATCTACATAATTTTTAGATAACATTTATTTATTTTTTAATTTTTTCAAAAGAGTTCAAATCTTCTCTGATAAACATAAGCAAAGTGTACATTTTTTTTTTCTTTTTTTTTTTAAGGACTAGTTTTAAATATTGACAAGGAGTCATCCGTTCTTTAAAAAACACAATCTATCTTAAAATCTATCAAAAACTTTTTCAAGTACAGTTATTGTTAATCATGCCATCTCAATAACAATAATTATGGAAAAAAAAGAAGCAGTGGTATATTTTAAGAGCATTACCCTCTTTAGCGAAGGAATGCCTGCTGGTTGATATTTAAATAAACCTTTCTGGAAAAGGTAACAGATACACACAGGAAATTTGAAGAAGAAAAGAAAAGGGTTGAATTAAAAAATTAAAACAAAATGAGAAATATGAGAAAGATAAGCAGATTATTGAAGAGGATTAAACAGAATAATTTTCAAATCAGAAAAGCAGAAGAAACAACAATCAATAATCAAAGATTTTACATCCTATGTAATTAAATATAAAGAAAATGTTTATAAAAGAAAAAAAAAAAACAAAAAAAGAAAGAAAATTTCAAAAGTAAATTTATATAGCAACAAAAACATTCTCAATAACTGACTATATACACAGGCATAATGGTGCAGGCAAATAAAAAAGCTGAATGCCATGTGAATACAAAATTATCACAACATTAATATTTGGGCATTTTTACATAAGTTGACACAATGTATACTTAAGATATAGCATAAATTGTTAGATCATTCTTTATCAGTGGATATACATCCACAATCTTAAACACTACTAGAAAGGAACAATAATAATAAAGTGGATTTTTGCTAAAATGTGAAAAAGTTTCATTCCTATATATAATATACAGATATAGAACAAAATTGAAACATAAGAAAATGTTCAAGAAGCAATCTATTTGTTTCTTGAACATTTACTAAATTATGTTAATACAGGTCTCATAATATGCTCATAAAACTAAAAATATTTTATCAGAAAACTTAATATCTCAGAAGTAAACAAACGAATAACAAGAAAAACGGAAAATCATAGCTAGAGTATTATGAAATTCAGCAAATAAATTGAAAACATTTTATGATTTCTTTTAAATTTTAATTTAAGAGATCTAAATTTTACTCATTTATAACTAATTTCACTTTTAAAAAACACTCTTTATATATATACAGTAGAACCCCGATAATCCGGATCGGGTTTTTCGCTTTTTTTCAACTTTGAGAAGCGATTGGCGAAAAAGTTTTTGTTTTATTATTCTGAATACAACGATGCAACAAGTTAATGCTAAAGAAATTAGCCAATCGCTTCTCAAACTTGAAAAAAAAGTGAAAAACCCGATCCGGATTATCGGGGTTCTACTGTATATATATATATACATACACAAGGTGTTTCCAAATTTTTTTTACAATAAAAGAGGGGTGATAGTACACATCAAGACAAACAATATTAAATAGGAGACCAAGGGTCCCAAACGTTTTCCAAAGGAAATAGCCGCCATTAAAGTTTAGGGACCAAAATTTCAAATAAACATAAAAAACAGAAAAATCGGTCGATTGATTTGTGGTTTTCACTAAAATTATTTTTTATGCCGGCATTTTCTTGAAATTAAATTATAAAGATAAATTTCAAAAAATGCTGATAGAGGGCGCTTTAGACTTTGGAGTAACGAACAACTATTTTTTGCCGGTATTTTTTGCATCTAATTAAATGCTTTCGTAAGCTTATATTCAAACTTAAATTTTGAGCTCAAAATCTGAAAGTGGGAGTGGTTAAGTAGCACAAACTGAACTGTGTTCAGAGGGTTCAAATTTCAAATGATTATAAAAAACGGAAAAATTGGTTCATTGATTTGCGGTTTTCACTAAAACTATTCTTTATGTCGGTATTTTCTTAAAAATAAATTATAAAGATAATTTTCAAAAAATGCCAATAGAGGGCGCTTTAGACTTTGGAGTAACGAACAAATCTTTTTTGGCATTATTTTTTGCATCTTATTAAATGCTTTCGTAAGCTTAGACTTAATTAAATTTTGAGCTCAAAATCTGAACAGTTGGGAGTAGTTAAGTAGACAAACTGAACTGTGTTCAGAGGGTTTAAATTTCAAATGATTATAAACAACGGAAAAATTGGTCGATTCGTTTGCAGTTTTTGCTGAAACTAATATTTAAATGAGCATTTTCTTGAAAATAAATTTTAAAGATAATTTTCACAAAATGCCGATAGAGGGTGCCTTAGGCTTTGGAGTAGTGTACAACTATTTTTAACTGTTATTTTTTAAATCTCATTAAATGCTTTAAAATGCATAAACTTAAATTTTAGGCTCAAATTCTGAATCGTTGGGAGTGTTTAAGTAGCGAAAAATTGAATTGTATTCGAGGAGGGGGGTGTTAAATTTCAACTCCTGAAGACACTTCAATTTGCGCTAGTTAACTACTTCTAATTATTCAGATTTTGAGCTCAAAATTTAAGTTTAAATCTAAGCTTCCGAAAACATTTAATAAGTTTTTGCAAGCATTTAATTAGAACAAAAAAAAAAAAGGTTAAAATTAATTGTTGGTTACTCTGAAGTTTAAGACGCCCTCTAATGGAATTTTTAAAAATATATCTTTAAAATTTATTTTCAAGAAGATACTGACTTAAAGAATAGTTTTATTTTAAACCACAAACGAATCAACAAATTTTTCCAAATTTGAACCCCCCCACCCCCCGCCCCCTTAAACACAGTTCAGTTTGTGCTACTCAACTACTCAACTACTATTCAGATTTTGAGCTCAAAACTTAAGTTTAAGTCTAAGCTTCTGAAAACATTTAATGAGATGCAAAAAATAACGGCAAAAAATAGTTGTTCGTTACTAAAAATTCTAAAGCGCCCTCTATCGACATTTTTTGAAATTTATTTTTAAGAAAATACTGACTTAAAGAATAATTTTAGTGAAACCCGCAAATCAATCGACCAATTTTCCCGTTTTTTATGTTTATTTTAAATTTTGGACCCTAAACTTTAATAGCGGCCATCTCATTTGGAAAATGTTTGGGACTGTTGGTCTCCTATTTAATATTGTTTGTCTTGATGTGTACTATCACCCCTCTTTTATTGTAAAAAAATTTGGAAACACCCTGTATATTTTACTGAAATTAGATACAAGCTGAAGTTTAGTTCAACATTAAAGTTATACCATTAATGAGAGAGAGACGAAAAAAAAAAAAAAAAAAACCAAGAAGAAAAGAAAAAACTTACTTTGTCATTAAGATATGTTATCATATGGGAAAGTAAAACATCATTTCCTGTGGGAAGGAAAATTATTACAATTACATCTGCTAACACTAACTTTATAATAAATATTTTTTTTTTTCTATTTTAAAAGCAGTTTAAAAGCTAACATAAACAGTGCCATACCTTTTTGTCTACCAAAGAATACACATAGACGACGAATACCCCTTTCTAACAAAGTTTGCTTCACGGCATTAACTGGATCACTAAGTAATGTAGTGACACTTTGCTGGATCAACTCTTGTAATGCTTGAAGTTCATGATCATAAGATACCTAATAAAAAAATTTATTTTAATGTGACAAATAAATATTTTTATCCAAATAAATAGTGAAATACATCATAATAAGATACTAAATTAAAAAATTTATTTTAATGTGGAAAATAAATATTTTTATCATAATAAATACATGACTTAAATTAATTGTTCAATGTTTAACCCTTCCATGCATGGATATCTCATATGAGGTTACACTGAAAAAGAAAGAACCATCACAGAGCTGAGAATATTTGTTTTATTTTTGCACCATGTATAAATACCATTTGTACATGGTTCAGTAATGCTTGGGAAATACAGAAATAGATGGCATAGATATTTCCCTTTTGATGTATTCAGACTGAAAATACATATTTGAAATTATCTCTTCTACGTCTTATCTGAAAGTAGATTTTCCCAAAGAAATTCAACTTTTAGATCTAAATAAAAACATGCTCAACATTTTTTTTTTTTTTTACTTTCTATTTTCTGTTAATGTATCCAAAGTTTAAAGTCATAAAAAATTGTCTAATAACTATAATAATAGCTTTTAAAGTCTTAAAAACATCATAGGAGTTTTATTCAGTAATACAAGTAATGTATTACCAAATGAAAAAAAACAGATTTAAAATAGATTAGTAAGTTTACTAATCTGTTTTAAATGAAATGTACATTTTTCATGTCCTTAAGAACAATTCATTCATGACAAAAAAAAAAAAAAAAAAAAAAAAAAAAAAAAAAAAATACACAAATCATAACTATGGTATATTTAAATTTACTGCAGATAAATTTTACAAAAAGACATAACTCAAACATGACTAATATTGTGAGTGTGGTTAACTTTTCAACCTTGATAAATAAATTAACCCTCGAATGGTCACATGGAGGATTATTATCATCCAAACACATTCGCAGTTCATAACTTAAACATTATTTAGTTTTTATAATTATATAATTAATGTGCAGAAAGCTTTTAATAAAGTCTGGCACACTGCCCTTATTTTCAAATTCATTGTGCCTCGTTTACTAGGCGAGCTCATTAAAATCTATTCAGGCCATTTTAAATCTAGATCCTCTATTGTTAGAGTTGGAAATTTTTACTCTAACCCTAAACCTATTAATAGCTCTGTATTTCAGGGATTTTTTACCAAGGCTCATCTCTTTAATACTTATGTTAACGACTTTCCAAAAAAACCTAACACAGACTTAGTGATTTTTGCTGATGAGACAGCCATGTTTCACAAACATGTAAATACAGTGTTGTCTAAAATTAAAAAGTTATCTGAATATAATTTCGGCTTGGTTAAATAAATGAAAAATTAAAATTAACAATGCCAAAAGTGTCATCATTTTCTTTACAAACCAATGTTTTAATTACTATGCTAATATTACTTTTAAATTAAACAATGAATCCATTTCCTAGAAGACTGATTATAACTACTTAGGCATTCACTTGGATTCCAAATTATCATGAAGCAAGCACATCATAGAAACTCTGGGTCGAGCTGAATGTGACATGGACTCTCTTAAATCATTATTGGCTTAAAATAAACCCCTGTCAATCAAGAATTGTTACTATACAAATCCATGGTACAACCAATCATCATATGGTTTGGTCATTCTAAAAGTGCTTCAAAAACTAAACTTGAAATATATCCAATTTTCCCAAAAGAAGCTTTTAGATATGTTTACCATTATATAAATAATGATGTCATTCGTCATGACATTAAAACTAAATCTGTTTTTGCTGAAATTAAAAAAATTGCAATAAAGTTTTACAGGTCAACTCCAGCCATGAGGAATCCTGCATTAAACTCCAAACATTGCTACTATGCTATGTAGTTAGAAAAGGATGGGAGCACTTCCTTGTCATTCTCACTCAAGGCAAAAATTTTGTCCCATATTCTAAACTTTCAGAAGTCATTTGGCAGTTATTTAACAAAGAATTTAATGAAAAAATTTCATTTCTTTCCTAGATTGAAAGAAAATTTCATCTATAGATAGCAATTTCTCTGACATCATGCATCATATTGTTCATTTTAACAGCAGTATACTTCAACTTTTCCAACACTAATTTTATTCATTTTATTGTTATTTTATATGTTATTTTAGACCTCCTTTACTTTCCCATTGCATTATTTATTTAATTGTAAATGAGTGCTTTATCTGCATTTCCAATATAAAATTATGTATATTTTAATATTCAACAAATTGAGATGTAGTAGAGCAGAAGTATACGCTATATACTTTCTGGATTTTTTAAAGATGCTCCATATACTTTTTATTTCTCAAATAAAGCAATAGCATATACACTAGCTATAAGCTTCATAAATATAGTGTGTACCCTCTAAATACACACACATATATATATTAGGATTACACCATTGTCAATAAACTCGTAGGTTTACCATTGTGTTTTCTTGCACCCAAAGATATGAAAACATGGATGACTCGGAACACAAAAACACAGTGTTAAATCCACAAGTCAACCATTAAAATCTGATTTTCAGGCGTCTTCCACCAAGATATGAATTAACAAACCATCATGTCAATGCATTTTAATATATGAATTCAGTTTTAACTGATTTTAAAATTCAATCATGAGCTCAATGAAGTGATTGTTTATGCTGTCACCTCCTAATCTAATAGATTCTTCACCATTTTAAATGTATTGAAATTGATATAAATAACTGAATTGACTACTGAATAGGATTTATTCATAGCGTTTGTCTTTTATTTACAGAGACATGCAAAAGAAATCGGTTATTGTACTGTCTTTGACCAATAATATCTGGAAATTTTATTTTCAGTATGTGCTTTTAAATTGAACTGTCTTTTTGCATGTTACTCATTATGTATAAATTCTATACCATATGTATAAATTCTATACAGGGTTGCACAAAAGAATTCACATACTATTCTTCTTAGTAGAAATTGCTGAAGGGAAATTTTCAACTGAGGTATTTATTTCCAAAATAAACTAAATTTTTACATGCATGTAGTTAATAGATACAAATCTATATATATCACATACAGGGCAGCTCAAAGAATTCAGATAATTTTCCTAATGTAGACTGAAATTGCTAAAATTGGGATTTCAACTGTGTTATGCATTTCTAAATGGTTCAAGTAGACATCCTATTTCAACTTCTTAAACAACAAAATTTTATTACATTATTCTGAATGTGTTGGAAACTGTTCCATAATCTATGTTTTAAAGGAATAATTTTTCTTTCTTGGTAAATTAGTTTTGATTTCCCAAAATAAGAGTAACTATAACAAGATTTGAAAAGTGGCGAGGAAAGTCAAATTGATATATAAATCAAGAAAAAGTTTTCTTTCAAAATTTACTTACCTTATTATGGCGATCTCTTTCATCTTCACTTAAAAATGTACTGTCAGGATCAGGTTCCATGTCAGATTGGGTCATTTCAAGAAATCTATAATTTTATAAACTTTAATTAAGAAAAAATATATGTGAGTAATTGTGACCATTTCAAAGATTAATAATGTAGCCAACATTCACAAATTTTTAAATAAATAAGGGAAAAAAGTAAAAATAGCAAAAAAAAAAAAAAAAAAAAAAAAAATTATAAGCATTGAATGTTGAAAATCATGCCTAATTTTGTGACTACAATTCATGTTTTATTATTCATTTTTTATTTACAATACAATACATTATTTTAGCATAGACACAAGACTCAAATTAAAAAAAAAAAAAAAAAAAAAAAAAAAAAATGTTTTTATTTTGTGTTTTGTGGAATGAGTGAACAAGCAAATTTACTAAAAAAAATTATAACTTTTACTTCATTTCATTTTTAAGAAATGACAAAAAAAAAAAAAAAAAAAAAATATTTAAAACAGTGTCAAATGACACCTTTTAAAGCTTTGATTTATGTTTATTTTACTTATAATTTTTAAAGCTAATCATAAGTATAGAAATAAATCTCAAATGCATTAAAAATTATTTGTGATTATTTTATTCTAAAAAGTACAAATAAAATAAACATACAACAGAATTTCTTTAAAAGCATCATTTGACATCAATAGAAAAAACAAAAAATAATTTTTATGTCAGTTTAAAGAAAAAATAAACAACCTTAAAGCTGTTTCAGCAAGAACAGCAATATTTTCAGCATAGGCCATTCTAACTTGATCAGCCTCATCATGCGCAATATGTGCCTGTTAAAAAATGAATATAAAAAATAAGATTGATAAAGAACTATTTAGAAAAAAAAAAAATACATATGATAACAGAATTCATACAAGTGATCATAACAGTCACAGGAGAAAGGGAGGGGGGGGGGGGGGGAGGCAGCTCCTCAAATATAGTTTTATGCACATGCATTTCCTTAGGAAGTTAAATGTTTTAATAATATATCTTTGTTAAAATGAAAAGTAAATTTTGTTTTTAAATTCTTGCTTTCTTTTTTTACTGTGAAAGTTTTGGAATGAAAGATACTCATGAAACTGTGGCAAAGTTTTTTCTTTTTTTTCAATTGTCAGTATTATAAAGGAATATTTTTAGAATAGGACTGGTTTCAGATAGACCCATCAATAAACAGCAACCTTTCTAAACAACTGTCTCCACCTAGTTCTTTTTACCTTCTTTGAAAAATTAGCTTAGGAAAAAAAAAAGGGGGGGGGTCTTTATATTTAGGAGGTTCAGAAAATGGGTTACCATACAAGAAATCAGAATTTTTTAAAATTTCTTTTCTTACACAATATGTTGAATCGTTTGTTCAGCTTTTTTTCTCTAATCACTAAGTTTAGCCTAGGAACAAAATGTATCTCTACAGGCCTACTGAGGCAAAACTGAAACACAGAAAATGCTGTCAAAATAGAATCTATCGAAACAGGAACATTTCATGACCATAATTGAAGTCGAAAATGGAATTTTTCTATGTGGAATTCCATTTTAAAACATTTTACAGTGAAGCATAATAATTAATGTAAAGTAAAAAACAAAGAGGCTAGATTAAAAAATTCTAAAATAGATATCCTTTCCAAATTTTTTTCCATGATTACACTTAAAAATTAAATCACAATTCCAATTATCTGAAATTTGAAATGTTGAAGTGTTTGATAATTAAAATTTTATAAACAGGATATGGTTTTCAATTTTTTGTTAACATATGACTCATTTGCTGCAATAGCATCATAATTCAAAAATCACAATTTTTCATTTTAAATATTCATTTGCCTTTACACTATCGGCATCCCACTGGGAATCTTGAATGCTCAAAAATGACATTTTACTAGTTTAAACTTCACATCATTACATTTGTTCATGAGGTATTAATTGAAAAAACTGTAATTTTTGAGGTATGATTTTGTTGCAGACAATGAGCAATATAATCATTTTCCTTTCTGAAATAAAATTTTGTGTCATCAGATCATTATTTTTTAATAGCTCTGCAATACAAGCGACAAAAATGAACGACACATTTTTGTCAGGCAGTGTAGGTAAATGTTAGGCATTATTTTTGTTTACAAAAATTTCAATCATTTTTTTAAAAAAAGATGATTGAAATTTTTGTAAACAAAAACAATGCCTAACATTTACCTACATTGCCTAACAATTTTTTAAAGAGGTAAACAAATGAAAGTATAATTACCAAATTTGGCAAAATATATTCAGGGAAAATGTTACTGTCACTAAAAAATAATAAAAACAAAATTAATTAGTAAACTGCAACAAATCAAATTATGCAATACAAAAAGAAACATATATTCAGTAACTTACCTACGAGGAATACTTTTAATGAGAGTTAAACATTCAGTCAGCGTTTGTATAACAGCCACCCGCACTCTTGGATATTTATCTCTAAGTAAAAATACCTAAGTGAAAGAAATGTACAGTAAAAATCTGTAACATTATCCTTAAATGCATAACACTAAAACATACTGTGAATAGATAAATTTAAGATACATTATAGATCTATTACAATCAGGAATGGGTGAATTTTTAGAAAATCTTAACAGCCTGCAAGATACAAAGTACAGTTGAAATTTGTTATGAGAAAATGTACAAGACTGCAGAGAGATTTAATTTGTATAATTACAACAATACATTTTCATTATTTTTTTAAAATTTAGAAATAGAGACAAGAGAGGAAAATTTAGTATAGAATAGAACTTAGTAAAAGTTTACATCATAGTACTTTGGAAAGTTGCAAAATAAGCTATGTTGTAAAAAAAAAAAAAAAAAAAAAAAAAAGTAATAATAAAGTTTTTGGCATATTTCTATAGTTTGCAGTTTTTCAAAGGCTACATAAAAATTCACTTGACCTGTCAGAAAATCTTCTTGCTAGTGGCAAGTAAAATTATGTATTTCCCCACCGCTGATTACAATAATATATAACATCATAAAAATTAAATAAAAAATCTGAAAATTTTCAAACTGTTTTTAGTATATATATATATATATATGGCTGTACAGGAGTATTCTACAATAGTTACACGAAACAATCAAATAATTTACAAAAAAAAAAAAAAAAAAAAAAAAAAAAACGACAAAATTTACATTTAATAATTAAAAACTTGAATTGATTAAGCTATTTATTTTTATACAAATAGGCTCTAAAATGCTTAAATTTATCAAATCTTGTATATAATGATGAAATTAAACTTACAGTTCATTCAGAATTAACACACTAAAAATAAATAAAAACAACATGTGAATCACAATGCCTTGACTATAAACGAATGCCAGCCAATAAAACAATCATTGGTTTATTAGAAAAAAATTAATTAATATTGTTTAAATAGGATAAAAAAAGGAAGAAAGAAAAAACTAAACAATGTGATTATTTCAAGAAATATTTATTAAATTTCCTCTAAATACATTTTCTTAGGAAAACAGATCTAGATTCTCTTTTGATTTTGAATGAACTATAGCAAACAAATAAAACTGGCACATTCATAAGCTATCCAGCAGTTTAAAATCAACAAAAAATGATTGCATAAAAGGCGGTCGACTCATGCAGTTTTTACTACATTGCACTTTTTCAAAGAATAGAGCATACATAAATTTAAGACTATGGTTCTAAATAAAATGAAATTTAAATAAACATTAATGTTTTAATTTACACCATGAGATATCTGCTTTATTATTATTATTATTTGACAGTTTTATAAAAATAATTATTTTCTTCTCCTATCCCAAGGTGGGAAAATTATTGAACAAACATTTAAAGTTAAAAATTTTATTAATCAAATTACTGTATTTCCCTGCATGCTGGAAAAAATCGAGGTACAGCAGCATGCTGGAAAAACTAGTATTTATCAGCGTGCCGGAAAATATGAGGTTTCGATACAGGAGGATGTACGGCTGATTTATTTTAATTTTCTAAACATTTTTCATTTTAAGGAAGAAACATCAATACTTATTATTCTCTCTGATTCTTATATATATTCATTTATATACAAGTGATTATTAGATTTTATTTATATTATCATTATGCAAAATTTTCATATATGCATTTCTACTAATTTAATTATCATATAAAATAACTTTTTTGATATATGGTAAACATTTATTTTGCTCTTTATATATTTAGATAATTATTATATTTTTTATTTTATATATAGTAAGAATATTTCTGTTCATGTTATAATTTATGAGATAACGTATTTCTACATTGTAAATATCTGATGGGTGCTAGGCAAAGAACTTTGTGTGAAATGATAAGAGATGCATGAACAAATTTTTATTCTCTTGAATATGCAAAAAAAGTTAAACTAAATAATTCAAAAAGTGAGGACAAACTTTATATTGCACTCCTTTTCCCCCAAAAGAAGTTGCTGCTATGGAATACAGCTAATGAACCACATTCCTTTCCATTTTCGAAGTTCCTCACTTTTTCCGGCATGAAAGGAAAGACCAGGGACTCATATTTAAAAATCTGGTCTCCCTCAAATTTTGCGGCATGCCGTTTAATGTGGGGGAATACAATAACATCTATAATCAATTGATACATTAATTACACAAATTAAATAGTTATTTTGAGTTTTTTATGTACTTTTTATCAAAACATCATCAATATCCATTATCATAATTCTGCGATTCAGCTATAAGCTTTACAAGTACTTAAATTAATTTTCTTTTTAGCTTTTGTAAAAAATTTGACCTTTTTCTTTTCTTGATTTAGAGATGATTTACTGTTTTTATTTGTTGTTTTATTTATGCATAGTAAGTATAAACAGATATTGATCAAAATAAAACAAAATATGCTTTCTTTTATAGCAAAGCAATGATTGTAACTCTGGCAATGATAGATGTTTGGCTATTACAGATTATAGCCAATACATTATGAAAACTGCCAATAAACATTATTATTTTTTTTTTTCAGAAACTAGAAAAAGCTGCAGCTTTGCTTGCATAATTGTTGAAATATGTCTAGTCCGTTTTTATACGTCTGCTTTTATTATAGATAATTATATTGTTATGTATAGTTCAAAATTACTAATTAAGCCACAGTCTGACTAAACTATTCCATTCTTATACAACATTATGCAAACATTATACTTAAATTAATGCAAAGAACTAAAATTAATTAGAGATAATGTATTTTGAAGTTTTTTTCACTCTTTTTTTTTATTTGAAGTTGCAAAATTTTTTGAAACTGTTCTTAGAACAATTTACATTTAAATTAAATCCCCCATGCTTAATTCCAAGCAGCATCACAAAAATCACAATTTTAGAACATGTTTTATTTCTGCAGTTTGTTTTTTATTTTGAATAATATAAAAATTGTTCTATATGAGCATTTATTGTGAGATGAAATCTTTCATCTCGCATGTTTCATTACCTACGGACGCATGCCTGTGTGGTTTCGTTTTCGCCGATCATCACATCTGATGAGAGCCTGTAAAGTTCGTTTTTCCCGATGCATCTTCAGGCGCGCGGCGATACAATGCGCATGCTCAATAGTTCTACCCATCGCTGCACTTTTGGCCTATGTCAGGCCGTGACGATTTTCTTTCTCAGCGAATTGGAGATTGCTTATTTCGTTTTAAAAGTTTTGATTTGTTTCTGTTGTTTCGCCAACTTTTTAAATTTGATCAATAGATTTAAACTTTTCTTCATTTATATTTGTCAACTCCGTTAACTTCTAGATATTAAAAAATTTGTTAATTTGAGTCAGAATACGTTTAGTAATGAAGCTGACATGACTTAATAATTTTAGAGAGCACTGGGCCACAAAGCCTGGTTCAGCCGGCCGCCGTGCCTTTGATGAACGGTGAAGAAGTTAAAAAGTCTGCTGTCATCTTTCACGTTTCTTGATTATTTAAAGTATTATGAAACGTTTTTATTTAAAGTTTCAAAATCAAAGAAGGATTATTTTAATAAATTTTGTGCTGCTCCTTATGGCTATGAGAAATTCTACATAAGAGAAAAGCCTTTTAATGTGGAGAATTGTTACATCGATACGGTGACCATCTGGGAAAACATCTTTCTTTCTAAAGAAGACAATAAAGTTTGGATTTACAGATTATAGTTTCCTCTTCTTTAAATTTAAAACACATCAGTTTGAAATAAGATTTTTTCATGTTATTATTTTTGTTTCAACTGCTGACTGCAAAGAACAAAGGGGTTATTGCAACGTACCTTTTAAAACACAATGTACAATCTTAACAGCAGAATTAATTTATTAGCAATTTCAATACCTATAACAAGAATTAACATCACATTTATGTCTTAAGAATAACAGACATATCAAATTTTAAGGTTCTATCCTTAAAATTTCTAAATAGACTGTAATTCAGATCTTTCTTGCTTATTTCCCACTTTTAAATTAAAAATTTTTAAGCAACTGTTTAGATCATGCATTTGCATTTTAAAAGTAACCACTATGCTAAATTTCAAGATCATCAACAAATCAAACTGTATCAAGCTTCCATACAAACTTTATCACATAAATTACAATTTTTGAATTTTTTAGCTATTGCGTACTTTTAAATTTCAGAAAACTGTTCTAAGTAATCATGTATATCTTTAGACTTTAGAATAATTTCTATACCAAATTTTAAATATCTAGTCTTAACACTTACAGATAAATCATAGTATAGAATTTTTTAGAGTGATTTTAAGTCATTTTCTCTATTTTTTATTTATTTATTTATTTATTATTATTATTTTTTTTAAATATTGTTTCTATGCAAACATTATACATCAAACATTTTAAAAGTAGTCACCATACCAAATTCCAAGCTTCTATGCCAACATATATTGTACATCACATAAACAGCAATTATATATATATATATATATATATATATATATATATATATATATATATATATATATTTGCTTCTGCAGTCTTTTAAATATCAAATTGTTAAAAACCTGTTCTGGGCAAGCATTTATGTCTAAAAACAACAGCTGAACTAAATTTTAAGTTTCTAGCCCTACAATAAATCCCAAATAAATTGCAATTTTAAATGTTTTCCATCCTTTTCACCATTTTGAATTTCGAATTCTTTATAAATTGTTCGTAGCAAGTATTTACACTTAAAAATTAACACCACGTCAAATTTCAGCCCGAACAATGTAACAGAAATTGCAATATTATGACGTTCTTTACTAATGCACCCTTACACTTTTTTTTTTTTTTTTTTTTTTTTTTTTTTTATTCGAGATACATCTTATGCCTTTGCAGAAAATACAAAATAGAAAGTATATTTACAAGAAAAGCATTAAACTAACATTTGAAAGAAACTACTTACAAGATAAGGAAGTAATCTGTCCAATATGATATCTGGACTAAGATAATTGGCAATGGTCCTCATTAGTTCTAGAGCCTTTAATTTCGGTGAGCAATGCTTTAATCCACGTAGCAATGAAGTGAGCAATGGGACAATTAAAACCAATCCTTCACTAACGACATTTTCTTTGTTATTGGAAGACTCATTTACACTAAACTGCTTTTCATATGATGTTATAACATTTATTATGTTGTCAATATCCTTCTTTACACTAAAAATAAATTTAAAAAAGAAAATATTAATGGACTTTCCATTATTGCAAATACAGTATGCTAAACAGCAACAAAACAGAAAATACCAATTCTTAGTCTTCAACAATAAGTTTATCTGAAGAATTTCAAACAGTAGGACACACAAACACACACAGACAAAAGAAAGAAAAAAAGGGGGAGATGCACCTAAAAAAGATGGTCCAAAGATTTTGGGGACAAAAGAATATCTTAGAAAATCTCATTAAAACAAGCAACACAGAAAACAATAGAAAAGAAAAAAATAAGCCAAACTTTCAGAAAAACAATATTTTTAGTATATGTTTTATAGGCTGAAAATTGATGTTGAGTCTTTGTTATGCATACTGTAAAATTTTAACTGTGCCTACATTTAACATTGTCCTGAGTGATCACTCAGTTTGATACATCTAAGCACAAGGCTGCATTTTATTGCTGTTATTTGCTAACACCAACTTACTAATAAAAAAAAAAAATTTCTATTTTTTAAATCGCCATCTTCTGGATAGCTAAAATTTGTATTTTAAATTAATAATTTAAATCAATACTTTCAATTATTCAAATTCAAAGTAATCAACTTTATGTATTTTTAGCCATTTAATGTTTAAACCTATAAATCTAAAATCATTTAAAAGTGGGAAGCAAATTTTAGCATAGTCAGCATTTATGAGTTTTTTGTAATTTAATAATTTCAATTTATCCCATTTGAATGTAAAAACAAAAAATTGTTATTAACATCAAACTTTTTTATTAATTGTATTTAAATGAGAATACTCAAAAAGGTGTAACAAAGTAAAAATGAAATGGCAAAAACAAAGAATTGATATTTCAGTACAGAAACAAAAAAGCATGCATACATCAGGATTGAGAACAGTCAATCTGCAAAAAGAGAAAAAAAAAAAAAAAAAAAAAAAAAAAAAAAAAAAAAAAAATCTGCTTTATCTCTTTCCTGCAAATATCCAATATTTTCCTATTACAAAAAAAAAAAAAAAAAAAAAAAAAAAAAAGCTTCATTTTTTTTTTTTTTTTTTTTTTTTTTTTTTTCCTGCAAATATCCAATATTTCCTATCTAATTATAACAACAACATCAACAACAAAAATATTTTTGCTGAGGGAGGCACTATAGAATATAAAATTGATGTGAAGGTTTTTCGAATTTTATTGTTAAAAATAAGTAATGAACCAAGAAGAAATTAAAATTTTTTTATTCATATTTAGATTTTTGATAGATGTTTAAACAATGAGTTAAATATCTTGAAATTTGGGAAGGGGGATTTAGATTTTATTTATTTATTTATTTTTACTACAAAATCACAAATAGAACAAACAAAATTAAAGAGTTTTAGATTAAAATATTGTGCTTGAAAGAGGGTAAAAGGGGAAAATGACTTAAATTAGGAATTGGTTTTTATATGAAGCAATAAGTACACAGGAATTTTTCAAATAGATTTGCAAGGATTTTATATACGATAGAACCTTTATTAATCTGAGCTGTGATTAATTGAGGTTTCTGTTAACTAAGCCAATAATGAAATCTGATTTTGTTTTGTTTTGTGTGTATGCATGAATCACCTTTGAAAATGATCATACTTTTTAGTTCATTGGTTGCGCAACAGGCTTTGGAGATCTGCACTGGATCAGGCTTGGCCCCTGGTTTGTACCCCGCCTGGCAGAATTAAGGCATTTTTTCAAAGGGCCAGGCTGGACAAATAAAAAATTAAGCGAACCTACTGACTCAATATAAAAATTTAATCAAAGGCAAGAAAATATGAGTAATTTTCAATGAATATGACTTTCATGAAAATAAGTATAAATGGTGCATCACGAGCCGATGCTAGTTTGACAACATCGTTGTAAAAATGTAACAATTCCAGCTTAGACATCGGCATAGCTCAGTCTGGCCCAGGCTTAATGTTTTCAGCACACTAGAATTGGGCTGAGATCATGTATTTTTTTTCTACATAGTCGAGTTGGGCCAGAACTGGACTTAATTGTTCTTAGGATGTGTAGTCAGGCAATATGTTTTGTAAGAATATTAACAGCGTAATGAACTTCTGCTAACAGAATCATTGAAATGGTTTTTATTTGTTGAGCTGTGAAACATAACTTTATGTTTGTTTAATTTTATCATTTAAATAACATTCTA
Source organism: Maratus speculifer (assembly GCA_964019185.1). NCBI lineage: Eukaryota > Metazoa > Arthropoda > Arachnida > Araneae > Salticidae > Maratus > Maratus speculifer. The sequence continues at coordinate 64,872,116 of OZ025292.1, read as the reverse complement.
TTGTTTTTTATTCCAAGAGATGTTAAATTCACAAGCATGGCAAGTTTTATACACAATTTTTATTAACTAAGATTTCTGATATCCAAGATACTGGCAGTCCCAATTAGCTGAGATAATTGAGGTTGCTCGGTATTTTCTATGCTGTAGAGCCCAAAGGCTTGGGAAACAAACATTTGGGAAAGGAAGATTTTGAAATTTTAAGTAGAAATCTGCTGAAATGTAGAAAATTCTCACCTTTGACACAAGTGCTTAGATGATAGTGGTTAAGAAAAATGTGTGCACTAATATTTTATTGATGCAAATAGATTAAATGATGTAAAGTAACCACTCATTAAGAACATAGTTTCATAAACAACTATAACCCTTTCTTGATAACTTATTCAATAAATAACAGAAATTTAGATGAATATATTCATTAATTAGGGTGATAATCATTAGTGGCAACTATAAGAATTTAATTTTTAATCAAACAAAATATTTGTTGTTACATTTCTACCAGTCTGCAATGTTCTTTCCACATAATATCACTAAATTGAGGTTATCAATCATATTACTGTGAGAGGAATATAATTCATTTTACTACAAAATCATACAAGACTAGTCATTCACAGAGAGTCTAGAAGGTTCAAATTCAGCAGTTATTATAAATGGAAAAAATTCAATTTGTAAAAATCAAATTATTGCTACCAAAGACAACACATTAAATGATTTGTCATATAGTTAAAAAAATTTGAAATTATAACAGCGATAATATTTGGACAATTTTTAAGGTCAGTACAGAATTAGATTCAGATGCTTATATAGATTATTTTCCTTTACATGCCAAAAATGCAATACAACTTGCAAAGAAAACTGTCAAAATAAATGTATGTGTGTGTTCTCAATAAACTGTCCAGCATCTGATTCCTTTTATTAGTTTTTATTAGTCAAGCATAGAGTAGTTCTTTTGTATATCATACATGTATGGGCATGGACAGGGCAGTGTGGCAATTTAAAACATTATGGGTGCTGGCTGAAAAAAATCTAGAGAAGGGTATATTATTGTACAGATGTCCCTATGGTTTAAAGCAGCTTTTTTTATATGTAGAACATAAACAAAAAGTAAGCTAAATTAAGAATTTTCATTCAAAACTTCTTATGCAGGACAATTCTAAAGCATATCAAGATAATAATAATAATAATAATAAAAAATACAAAAATTTAACAATTAAAAGGCATCAAACGTTCAAAAATAACTCTCTACCAACATTTTTTCAAAATAGAGAATTGAAACACTTTATTTTTTTTTATCAGAAGGATTTCTTAAGATAAATTTAAAATAAACAGTATCAAAATTAAAATAGAATTAAAACTTGCCTTTAAGTTTTTTTTTTTTTTTTTTTATATATATAATACAGTTATTATTTAGTTGCTAAAGAAATCTGCTTTTTTTATATTAATAAAAAAAAAAAAAGAGTTTATTTAAATTTCAAAATTTAGAGAGGGGCAATGGGTTTTTCTCTGTTTGCTCTTGCCAGAAGAGCTATAATGATCTGGAAGCTGCTGTGATCATCTGAAGTATTAAACATCCAAGCCTGCCCAAAGCAAGGGTTGATGACTTAAATTTGCCAAATTTGGCTTCTAAACATTTTTTGTGGTACTTTTCATGATCAGGTCAACTATCCTGTTCCAGTCAGTATTGATCCCTAATGAGTGCAAGCCTACCTTTTCTGTGAAGTAGCCGGCCACTAACCTCTGACCATCATCTAGAGATGTAATGATCTAAAAGATGGTGCAGTTATTTGAAGTATTAAATAACCCTGGCATGTTCAGACTCTCAGGTCAATGCATTAAACTTGTGAAATTTAGCTTTAAAATTTTCCAAGCAGGATCTTCTGCGATCAGGTTTGTTATACTATTCCAGTGTTGAAAAGAAACGCAATCTCAAATGGAATTCCTGCCTACCTTTTCGAAAAAGTAACAGAAGTTGGTTTGAAAAGTGAAGCACTACTTCATCCCTTTCCTTTCAACACTGACCTGGGTGGTACAGCAGATTCAATGATATAAGATCATTATAAGTTAGAATATTAAAATTATCTTTTTAGATTATCCAGGTAATACAGCAACCTTGAATCAAATTATTAAAAAATGAAGTTTTACAAAGAAAAGTCTTTTTTAAAACTAACTCTTGTTTTGAAATTTAACTAATGTAACTGTGCACATTGATCAGATAGCAACAGTATTTACTGAATTTTGTTAAATTGAGTAATGACATTTAGATAAAATAACTTTCATTTCCAAAAATTCTATGACATTTACCAAAAAATTCAAATCTTATTTCATAAAAAAAAAAAAAAAAAAAAAAAAAAAAAAAACTAAAATTATAGTTTAATAGAATGATGTTTTGGAGATTTACAAATAAAAACAACATACAAGTGTATTTTTTCATCTGGAAGTCTAGGAATTGATGAAAAAGCCTTCATGTAGTCATTGAGAAATGAATAAAAATATTCAGGGAATGCCTTATCACGTTGCAAATCAAGATATTCACGGGCTGTTAGACGTGCAGCAGGATCTTTCTGGATCATACTCTGAATAAGTTTCTAGGAACAAAAGAATGCCATTATAAAATATAGTATTACAAAATTTGTAAAAAGGGGCAAGATACTTCATATAAAATAAAATAAAATTAAGCAATCAGGTGATATTGTCATTAATTTAAGTGAGAGTGGCTTAGCACATCAGAATATTTTATAACAATCTTTCACTGTTATCCACATTCACTTCAAAATCTATTGTTGCAAATATCATTTATTTTAATGAATAATAAATGATCATACATTAGATTTTTTAAAAAGCATGTCATTGTGCATACAATGGCTATTTTAAAACATAAAATGGTGCTGTGTTCTTTAAGACTACATTCAAAATTAACAATAAAGACACAATTTTTTATGAAAGTTAGAGCCTATCTTTCTTTCTTGGAAAGTAGGTTAAAAATATGCATTAGTACAAATTTTTTTTATTACTTAAAATTGTTTAAAGCAATTATATTCATAAAATCAATAAAAATAACAATTTTAGTTTATTTTATTCAACTTTGTGAACAACTTCATGAATTATTCCAAGAAAAAATATTTATAAACAGTTTATTCAACCAACAAAAATAGAATAATTGGTCAAATACCTAACTAAACTACAGATAAAAACTTATCCATAAAAAGATTACCAGCAGAAGATTTTAGAAATTTTCTTACTTTAATATTAGAATCTTCAATTTTCTCTAAAACTTTTGAAGGATCATATTCATCATTTCTATATTGAAGAAGTTGGGCAAAATCAAATGGGCAAGAACCTTCTGTAAATAATTCAGCCAAAGCACACCTTTATATAAAAGAATAAATATTTTTACACAAGGGGAAAACACAACAAATTAAATGTGTTAATAAACATAATCTAATAAGATATAATTGATTTCAGTCACAATTTATTTACATTACAATTAATCTCACTTAAAGTCAACATTTACTATTTTTTTTTGCTTTACATTGTCAAATGAAGATAAAATACAGTAGCCCCATTCTATTTCTAATATGATGGAGATAAAGAAAGAGCATGAAACAATCAAAGACAAATAAGTAAAGATAATTAGCAAAAGTTTCACTAAACAAATAAAATATTTGTCTTTAAACCATTAGTTTACATGTATATTCGATTTTCTTTATAAAATATGTAATAAATAGTTACATGCACACTAGAGATCTGGAAGGGCTCGGGCTTGGACTGAGGCCCATCAAAACGGAGTCAAATTAAATGGGCTGGCAGAAAAATTGAATGGGCCGGCCAGGCCGAATAAAAAAACTTAACATGCCTTCCGGCCTGTTATAAAAATTTTATGAGTCTAATAAATTATTAATTACTGTCAAAGAATATGTCTTTCATGAGAATAAATATAAATGTGCTTAACAAGCTGATGTCTGTTTGATAACATCAATACAGAAATGTAACATGTCCACCATAGAGACCGGCATAAGACATGCTATCTGTTTAATATTTTTTTCAACAGACTCGAGCCATGCTGAGATCAGATTTGCATTTTTTCCCCCTACATAGTCAAGCCAGATCAGAACTGAATATAATTGTTCTCAAGATGTGTAGCAAGCAATATGTTTTGTAAAAATATTAATTATAATAATAAACTTATGTTAATGGAATCTTTAAAAATATACCTTAAGGTGGTTCCAAATTCACTGCTTAACAACACGAAACTTTGACACATTTTTAGACAAACTTTTAACTAAAAAGATTTGAAATTGACAAGCCTGACTATTGAAGGGATTTGGAATCAGAGTTTTCCATTTCTGATAAATAAATTATTTGTTGACATATAAGAGATTCTTATCATGGCTTCAGATTTTTCTTCTTTTCTGTGATGTTGCTTCTGAAAATTCAATTCAAAACAATTCCTTTAATAATATTTTCTCAAAGGTACATTGCCTTTATCAAAAAATGTATAATACCATTTGATTAGATAGTTTCTAAATGGAAACACTTATCAATATTATGCATTTTTGAAAAGAAATGAATTGAGAAATGTCAGAAATCAGCCTTTTAGAATTTGAGAAAAGCCTTGATCAAGGATGGGGAAATACATTATTTTGCTCACCAGTGGCGAGTGGATTTTCTGACAAAAGGCGAGTGATTTTTAGTTTTTGAAAAACTGTAGGAAATAGGGACATTATCAGAAACTTTTTTTAACCTAGATATTTTAACTTTCCAGATTATTACAGTGTAAATATGATACTAAGTTCTATCTTATATTAAGCTTACCTCTGTTGTATATATTTCTTAATATTATAGAAAAAAAGAATCATGAAAATGCATTGTAATAATAGTAATTTCTTTTGTAATCACATGCGATTTTGTCATAACTATTTTCAAATGTGTGTATGTTACATCTTGTTGGCTGGTGAAAAAAATCCTTTGCTGGTAAGATTTTTGAAAAATTCCTCACCCCTGGTTTAGATAAACGACAGAATTTTTTTTCACAAAACTACTTTTTATAAAAAAGCTTAAAAAATTATGATGTTCTTAACAGTCCTTTTTTTCTTTTATTCTAAACTACGTTAATTTATTAATGAATCCTAATTTGAATTTTGAAATGTCTAAGAATCTACGTAATCATTAATATTGCTATTGTGTATTTTCTGTCTTACAAATACATTGTAATTTTAAAATATACTGTAAATTTATCCCATAAATGTTTATGCAGATTTCTTTAAAGGAATCTTAATTATATGTTAGGTAAAATCTTTTTTTTTTTTTTTTTTTTTATAGAAATTGAATTAAGCCAGGCCTTTTTTTGACTGATTTTTATATGGGCCGAGCCATGGAATGTGAAAATCTAAATGGGCTAAGCTGAACTTTTAATTTTTATACTGGGGTGGGGGCAAAATAACTTTCTTTCAGGCCGGGTCAGGTCTATTCTTTGGAAATTCCATCTTATATAGAACATACATATACATCAATAAAAGGTTATAGTTTCTAATCATTATACTTCTTGAATTATTCATCCTGACACAAAAACATAAGCAATTATCAGTTGAAGAAAACAATTTAAACAAAAATGTGCATCAAACTCTGAGTTATCAAAGTCCCATGGTTTGATTTTAAATCAAGCTTTAGTTCAAGTTTTTGGAAACTGTGATAGGATGTTATGGTAAAAATTGTTTTTTAGAGATAAATTTAGAATAATGGTAAACTTGTCACTGTAACTGGTTAAATGAGAAACATTAAACTTCGTTATTGCTGATTATTATTTAATCAAAATCAATAAATACACAAAAATTTTTTTCCTCCGAGAAAAACTGCATACTGTTTTGAAATTTTAAGATATTTATGGAAAATATTTGAAGGAAGTGAACTATTTTGTTAATGAATTTTTTTTTTTTTTTTTTTTTTTTAAGTACATAAAATTCACCAACAGGAGCATTAGGCCTCTATAGATCATTTCAATTTTTATTTATTTTTTAGCTAAAATATTTATTTTTAAAAAAGAAAGACTACCCAAATTTATCACACTGAAGTGGAAATTTTTTTTTTTTTTGATGCTTCAATCAAATGTGCAGACTCAGTTTCTTTGAGGGTACTTGGTTCTTTGATTATATAAAAGGTACAACATAAAAAAATTACATGATGTTTGCACAGCAGTGTATTTAAAAAATAATCAATGTAAAGTAATTAAATATACCCCAATGAAAATATATCCATAGCAGGTGTCAAATCACCAGTATCAATTTCATCAGCATGAATAATTAAAGATGGAGTAGCTGGTGCAATAGAACTTCCAGTTGTAGATGCAACAGATATTGCAGATGCAGAACAAGTAATTGAAGAAGCAATAAATCTTTCTGGTGCAATATAACATGTTCTTCTTCTTGAAGTATCGAAAAAATATGAGAAATCTGCTGGATTGTTCTGAAATGAGCATAATAAAATCTTAAAATTCAAATTATTATATATACAGTAGACTCCTTCAAACTGCACAACTTGGGACCAGGGGTTGTGCGGATTTTGGAATTTTGCAGATTTATGGTCATTGCTATGTTTACATTTTTTAAACAGTAATTTGAATGTAATTAATAATGTAACTGAAATTAAAATGAATGCTTACGATATAATAAAAATAATTTAAAATAAGTAATAAACTAATAAAAATTTAGATAATTTTTTAAATGATTAAAATATTAAAAGTCATCAAAGATCAAGTTAATAATCAATAATGTATGATTAAATATTCATTATAAAGATGAAATGTATTTTTCCTGAATTATTCAATGAAACTTGTCTCATAAAGGTACATTACTAATTCACATCAAAATGTTAAAATAAGGAAGTTTTATTTCAGGTTTAATCAGATTTAATAATCAAAAAAGCTTGATTAATATATAAATGCATTTGGTAAGAAGATCATGATTACCAATGATATCAGCAATATCTTGAATTTTTTCAGAAAGAAATTTATTCTTCCTTCGCAAAAAAAACAAATTCAGTAATATTAACAAAAATTACAAAGTAAAATATATATGGAATTGATATAAAACTAAAAAAAGCCAAATTTTGTCCCTATATCTGAATTGAATGTTTCATTGTTTACATCTGTAAATTATGTGTGGATTTTAGGGTTGAGGATTTGAGAGAGTCTACTGTACTTCAATGATTAATGAAGATAAGATTTATTTTGATTGCTAATGAAACATATTACACTGCATCAATATCGATTTCAAGAAAAATTAAAAATTGAAATAGTTAAAGTGCTATTATTAAATTTTAGATATGAAATTACAGTCAATTCTTCTTATAAAAATCCATTTCGTTCAAGAAAAATTAAAAGCCATTATAATGGGAGTTTGATACAGAAAAAGTTTTAAAAATTTCTATTTTCATGGGTTACATAAAAATTAAACATAAAAAAAAATGTATGAAAATATTCATAGAAACATACTAATCACTGAATCTCAATTAAAGCAAATTGTCTGTAAAAAATATTAGCAAGATTAAAACTGAATTAAAATTGAAATATGCAAAAATGTTACACTCACGATATTTAAAAAAAATATTAAAAATGGAAAGTTTACGACGATTGCTGCATCCTGCCTAACTTTTGAGTTTAAAAAAAAAAATCCCTCTATCACAAAATTAGCATTTTTGACGCTTTCAATTTAAAAAAAAAAAAAAACACTCTTACTGTCCTTCTTATTAAAAGATTATTTGCAAAGCAAAAAACTGACGAATTGTTATGTTTTGAAAACTGTGTATTAAATGTTAAATTTGAATTTAAAAAAAAAAAAAATTCTTACAAAAAAGTGACTATTTTTGACTGCAACACCCTTACACTTTATAAACCTAGGTGGAAATGTAAATATATAAACGTTCTGGCAGAAATGTAAATATAAAAATTGTTTATTTGAAGTTTTTACAAAAATAATTCAATAGAAAAAAAACTTTACTTTTTTATAAAACAAAACTGCAATATCTGAAGAACACAATTTTCCAAAATTTAAGCAAAAAGTGCAGCAACTATGAATAATAAATAGTCAATGACAGTGCAGCTTTGAAGCTTTTACAGATAACTTAATATTTCTTAATGGTTAACAAATTTCTTAGAATATGGTTTCCAAGCTATGAATCACAACTCACTGGTAGGTTGAAAAAACAATTGGTAAGATTCTCAAACTATTATAATGAATTTTATTAGATGTAATCCTTCTATAGTAAAAAAAACTAGCCTTAAACAAATCTCCAGGAATGACTCCTGGAATGATGCTGATGTGTAAGGTTTCCGGAAATAATGCGTCTGCGTGGACCACACCTTCCATGAGTCGAATAGACCAATCAGGAAAGGACTCCGCCAATGCTTCTACCAATGAGGAGAGGGATGAATTTCAAAATTGAGTGTATACTGTTAAAAATCTGCTGCATTTTGTTGCAACGCACTCCACTGCTTGTATATAATATCTCTATTCTAACCAATGAGAAAGCCTTCATTTCACGGCCAAGTAACCATTTTCTATACAAGCAAGGGAGTGCGTTGCAACAAAATGCAACAGATTTTTAACAGTGTATGGAAAATAAGGTATCGCAAAGTGATTTCATGTGGTATTGGCGAGCGCAGCAAGCAGGGGTAGCCTACAAATTGGAATCGCGAAGCGATTGCATGGGGGATTGGCGAGCGTAGCAAGCAGGGGGGACGGAGCCCCTTTAGTAATAACAAAAATAATACATTACAACTTTAAGATTCCCTATACTTTAACAGTGAAAAGATATAGATAACTAAAGTTTAATAAAACAGTGTTTTATTAAACTTTTCACAGAGATCAGTTTAAATTAAAAGTTAAAATTTCAATCTCGATATAGAATTTTGCCACTTGTGCAAAACAATACTATAAATTGCTTTAAATTCTAAACTGCATCCCCCCCCCCCCAACCCATTTCATTGATATACATATATTTTTTCTTTACATAATAAAATGTTTTGATATTATTCCTTTATTACCTATTCCTATTTTTGTATGCAGAAAAGTAGATTGAGAAAAATTTTGGAAAATTTTTAAAGTGGACCGTGTAACTATAAAATTTGGGATCTACTGTTTTATTGAATTTACTTATAAAAATAAGTATCTTGACAAGTTGCAACAATTCTGTAAGTTAATTTCACTGTCTCCAGAATAGGTGCAGATTACATTAAAATTAATAAGGACTTACAATACTTTTTACCAATAAATGGTGAAATAATTGTGAATTATAAAAAAGAAATTAAATTATGAATGAAAGTAACATCATACAATGCTTAGCACATATTTAAAGGAGATAAAACTGGTTGCCAGGGGCAGTTAACTTAATTGAATTATGAGTGGCCAACAGATCTTTAAAAATTTACTGCTTCTCAAGTATGAATAGTTGAAGAATCCAAATATAAATGAATTAAATTTTAACAGAATTAATCATTTAAAATTTAATGTTAGGGGAAAACAATTTAGACTAAAAACAAAATAATCTATATATATATAAGAAAGTCTGGATTTCATATTAATCACAGAACAAAAAAATCTACCGAACCGAAAATTGGGGTAAAAATACTTCTTATAACACCGAGTGCCGCTAAGAAGGGATTTTCGAAAATTCCACTCCTAAGTGTGGTAAATAAAAGAACGAACTCTTAAAAAATTCTTTAAAAATCGGATTTTTCAGATATTTTGCAACTGATAACATATTTTAGTGTATTTTTTCATGCTGAATCGAATGGTACTAAGCAAATTCTTTTAAATTTATTAGTTCGTGAGATACTTCACATTTTCCTTATTTGGCGATTTCTTCGACGAAAAACCTGAAATTTTCATTCCATATTTTTATATATAAAAGAAAGTCTGGATTTCGTATTAATCACACCACAAAAGAATCTACCGAATCGAAAATCTTGAAAATTGGGGCAAAAATACTTCTTATAACACCGAGTGCCGCTAAGAAGGGATTTTTGAAAATTCCACCCCTAATTGTGGTAAATAAAAGAACGAACTTTTAAAAAATTTGTTAAAAATCAGATTTTACAGATATTTTTCAACTGGTAACAAATTTTAGTGTATTTCTTCATGCTGAATCGAATGGTACTATGCAAATTCTTTTAAATCCAGTAGTTCGTGGGATACTTCACATTTTCCTAATTTGGCGATGCCTTCGGCGAAAAACCTGAAATTTTCAATCAATATATGTAAAAGAAAGTCTGGATTTCGTCGCAGAAAAAATTAATGTGATATAAATATTTAATTTGATTCAAAGTTTCTTTAGAAAAACTGACCAGCGTAGCAGGCGAAGGCTGCTAGTATTAAATAATTTTAAATTAGACTAAATATCTCAGACAAATTCTCATCTAAAAACACTATTAAAATTAAAAACATATTAATACAAATGAACTAAAAAAAAATATAGATATCAATGTCTATAATAAAACTTACTTCTGCTAAATGTGTTGGTTTAAAACTTGCAAAATCAGTTAAAAGAACCCAGTTCCAACTAGTGATCATGATGTTTTCTAATTTTATGTCACCATGGTGAACCTATATTTTAAAATATATACACAACTTTTAAAATACAATATAATTAACATATAATCATTTAAGTAAAACATAATTAAAAAACAAATATATATATATATTTAAATAATTAAAGGATTACTTACACCAAGTTCATGACAATGACTTAGGCATTGAAGAAGTTGAAATGCTATCCAACGTTTTTCTATGCTGTTTAAAAATGGTCTAGTACTAATTCTGTCATACAAATTGTCTTTAACATATTGACGGACTAAAATACCAGCCTTCTCTGTCAACTGAAAAATTTTTTGACATTAATAAAGCAATAAAAACAAAAACATTGAACTAAAAAATTTTCAATATTAGAAAATTAATGACAATTTTATAAAATATTTTTTTATCGTTATTATGAAATTTATTATGGTATACAAAAGAAAAAAGTTTATTTTAATTACTATATTTAATTTTTAGAGAATTATGTGCCAAAAATTTCATAATTATTATCCAACAACATTCTAACATTCCAGAAACATTCAAACAGAAAATATTTTAATAAATAATTAATTTGTAGAGAATTTTTACATTTTTTTTTTACTTATCCTAAATCTGACTTCTTTATTATGATGTATTAACTCAATAACGTAGCCATATTGCATTGAAATTAATAACTTATAAATGAATTTTTTCTCTCTATTGTATATGTTCAATGATAAAAAGTTTATTAAATTCAATTGATTTTTTAAATCACCAGATTTTAAAACATTCACCTTTTATATAAACATTTTAATAAAAAATTTTAATTTTACTTAAGAAAGGTGTTATAATAAAAATAAATGACATTGACATGTTTCGGAACCATCAAATAAATTCCATAATCATAATATAAATAAAAATAAAATTTCAAAATATTTCACGGTCAATACAAATGACACGCGGCAATGAGATATAAATAACAAAAAATACAAAACACGCGCTCTATTGTAAAAAATTAAATTAAAATATAAAATTTCAAAATATTTCACGGTCAATACAAATGAAATAAAAATTTAATTTTTTACAATAGAACGCATGTTTTTTGTTATTTATATCTCATTGTCGCGTGTCATTTGTATTGACCGTGAAATATTTTGAAATTTTATTTTTATTTATATTTTAGATCATGGTCTATATTTTAATTTAATTTTTTATAATAGAGCGCGTGTTTTGTGTTTTTTGTTATTTATATCTCATTGTCACGTGTCATTTGTATTGACCATGAAATATTTTGAAATTTTATTTTTATTTATATTATGATTATGGAACTTATTTGACGGTTCCGAAACATGTCAATGTCATTTATTTTTATTATAACACCTTTCTTAAGTAAAATTAAAAATTTTTATTAAAATGTTTGTATATGTTCAATGCCAAATATGATACATATTTTTTTAATATTTTTAACTATATTACCATAAAAGCAGTTTCATTAGGTATACAATAAATTAGGGATGCATCGAACAATTATTTTGCCTAAATACTGAATAATGAATATTTGGTGCACAAGTGAACTGAATACCAAATATTTAGCTGGCTGAATAGTAAGTGTTAAGTCGAATTTCAAAAACTCGGCCAAATACCAAACATTTGGCTGGTTGAGTACTTTTTATATTTCAAAGTTTTAAAGTATTAAAATTTTTGATAGAAGTTTTGAAACAATTTTACATAATATTTAATAAAAGAAATGTACATTTTGATAAACAAGAGCTGTTTATAAGTAAACTTTATATTGAAAAAAAATCTGCTTTGAGATATTTAAGATAAAAAGTATAATTATAAGACTTTTTTTTAACTAATAAAACCTTAAATTCCATGGTTTCTTCTACAAATTAAAACAAAAATTTTAAAATCAAAGAGAATTAGTGAAAAAAAATTGGAAGAAAAACTTTACGGGGTCATATATTATTTATTAGTGTGGAAGAGCCCAAAATAAAAATAATCTGCCCAAATAAATGAAAAATCAGCAAGAATAAATTTCTACTCCCTTTTATTTAGCAAGGAAGTTTTTAAATACCAATATCTGGAGTAGACAATTTTCTGAGATTGTAAATATTCACTAAGCAAAGTTTAGGAACTGGCATTTGTACAACATTAATTCCTATGAAAATTCTAATTAATCATCCCCATTAATCAACATTTTAATCCTCCTCATGGTTAATTTTCTTAAGTTAAACTTTACAAATGGCAAATAAATAATCTAAAAACAATTTGTTTTATTTAAATATAATTTTGTCTCTAATTATTTTAAATACATTTATAGGTATTCTGTTTAGCCAAATGCTTTGATATTTAGCCAAACTGGACTCTCTAGTTTATCCAATCTTTTTTTGAACAACTGTTATAAGATAGAATGCTTCAACATTTTGTAAATAAATAAAACAGATGTTAAAAATGTAAAATGTTTTTAATTTTGTGTTCATCATCATAGATTGATGTTTTGCAAACAATACAACATATAATTGTGTCTTTTTTTATTCCATAATTTTTATGTACGGACAAATGTGCCACTAATTTCCCTATCTGTTACTTTTAGATAACCTTTATATATCTGTTTATATCTTCTCAATTAGCATTAAATTAAAATTTAAAAAATTTTAATTGTTTTATTTTAAAAGTCAAGGTAACTCTTGTATGCTTTTTTGGCCATTTCTAATGCTAATTATGCAAACTTAATATGATTAGAATATTGGATGAATTCATGAAGATATTTCGATATATTATTTTAAAAGATGAAGTACAATTGGCTAGCTACTTTTACTTCATTGAACAGCTGTCTAATTAATTCAACCTTTAACCTTTTTGCAATGACAGCTTTTTGCTTAATTTTTAATCTTTTACTAATTTTTAATTTTAAATCTTTATGGTTTTTTAAAACAAAAACTTTCCTGTAATTGAATCATGAAAAATTTCCAATTAAATAAAGTAAACTTTACTATAAAAAATAACTGATGCGAATAACGAAGAATTCTGAACACCTTAACCCTTTATCTCCAGAAGGTACTTATAACTACCATTGTGGAAAATTTAATAAAAAACGTATTTAATCAGTCTATTAATAAAAGTTTTTTCTTATCACACAATATACTTTACTCGATCTAATTTAGATAGAATAGAAAAACAGTCGAAGTTAAATATTTAAAAAAGATGTAATTTTCTTAATCATTTTTATAGGTATATATATATTTTTTTTTTCTTTGAAAAAAAGTTATATGAAATATTTTTGACAGTAAAAGCCTTTCCATTTACAGAGAGGATCATAATACATTTAAATATATTGCTTTTATAAGAATTGTAATATTTCCATAAGAGTTTTTTTGGTTAATTAATTTGATTATTTTTGTAAATACTTTACTAAAAAATTATAAATACCGATATATTTAATCAGTTTTAATGAAAAAATACATCTAAATTTCACATTATCATTATTTAAAAATTCCAGTATATCTTCAGATATTAAAGAAGACAATTATTGATATGAAGCCATTTCTTGATAAATAATTTGGTAGATAAAGAGTTAAATGGCACATATACTGGTCGCTCATCCCCAAGGGGTTAAGTCAGCTTAGGACACCATGACACAAAATCTAAGATTATATTTTTACCTTTTCTGGCTTAAAAACTGGCTTACTCTATAATAATAATAATAATAATAATAAAAAAAATAAAAATAAAAATAAACCATGTTGCTGCTTTATGCTGGAATTTTATAAATATTAGAAACCTAAATTGCTATGTGCATTAAGTAAAATTATACAGAATCTGAATTATATCCAAAGTTACAACAAATTATATCACCAGATACAACATAGATGAGGTAAGATGAAGTTCAATAACATACAACATTTATTTCTAAAATAGCATGCATTAGCAAATACAGTAATCCCTTTACATTCGCAATTCTTGGAAACCCCTGCAGATGTTGAGACTATCTTCCAGTGCATAAAAGTGAGAAGGTTTATAATTTTTTTTAATGTAAAAAAACAATAGAAGCATAAAAATATATTTATTAAACATTAAAAAGTACATGCTGTAAATGAATTTGAATAATTATAAACATATTGTATAACATTTGTTTGCTAGTAGATGCTTAAACATATTTATTGGTGTATGATTGTTTGGAACAACACATCTTTTGTTTAGAAATTTCCATATGATAATAAAATTTAAGAATTAAAGAAATTCCTGTAAAAAGAAAATTTGCTGTCTTAGTTTCTCTTCTAAGTTTAAGATGCCTAACAAGTTACTGACCACTTTCTATTGCTTTTTCAAAAATTTGAATAAACTTCAAAACTTTCCATATGATTTTTGCATAAAAATCTTTAATTGCAATAAAAGTTTTAAATTTTAGAGAATTTAGGACTTTAATTTATTTTTAGCATCAAGTAATGTTTTATGTTTCTTCGAATTACTGACCTATATTTTGACTAAATACAAGGTTTAAAATTCTCAGAACTTACGCTATACAAGGCAATGGAGCTGCCTAATGTCAAATGGTTTATGGAATTGGAGAAACAAAAAAGTTTGTTTTGTGGAAAAAAAAAAAAAAAAATCTCTATAGAACAAAATTTGTGAATAACCAAGTTAAGTACTTGTGAATGTTGAAATATTCCTCATTTCTTATTTCACAAATAATCAAAAAGTTTGCGAAAAAAATAAATAAAAAATCTTTATAGAACAAAATTTGTGAATAACCAAGTTAAGTATTTGTGAATGTTGAGATATTTCTCATTTCTTATTTCACGAATAATCAAAACTCGCAAATGTTAAGAGATTATTATATGTACAATTAATTTCAGGCACAAATAAAATATACATAGTTTATTAAAACATTTATTTATAATTTTATGTTAAATTGTGAATATGTTTGAACAGTTCATAATTAATATTTTCAGATAAGACTCAGCTTAAATCTTCTTTTAAAATGATACTATAAGTTATGAAGAAAAGAAACATACAAAAGAATAAGGAGATTAATCATGGCAGTGCATTAAGCATTAGAATACTACAAAACACATATTTAACAAATATGCAAAATAATTAGATTTTTTGTAACTAAGAATATTATAACTAAGTTACTTGATATACAGTTCTTACCATGGTTTTTTGAAAGGGTACTGTGTTTGGGACCTTCTTTAGAAGACCCTTAATAGCTAGAAAATGGAAAACGAAATAAGTATAATAATAAATAAAAATCTGAAAAGTCATATTACAAAATTGAAAGAAAAGAAATTACCATCTAACTTCTCTCTGTGAGTTTTTAAAGGTAGTGATGGATCTCGAATGGCAAATACTTTTACAACAGTCAAGCCTTCCCTGAGGGAAAAAAAAAAAAAAAATATATATATATATATATATATATATATAACCATTATACATTACTACAATTCAACATAAACAATGTATATAGAATAACCCTAATTAAACATAGTATATATGCATAACAATATTAGAGATAGGATGAAACTTCAAAGTATACATTAACTATTGTCCCAATTGATTCTAACTTATTCATTTATATAGCAATGGACAATCGGCTTCCACACATAAATAATTAAATTTAAATTGAAAATAAAGTAAACATATTAACCAAAAATTAACATTTTTAGTAAATAGGCATTGTTTTTCATCAACTTGATTCAGTAGTGAAAAGGCTTTTGTTTATCTGAGAAGTATTTATAATATCCCATAAAGTGAATTTTTAAAATTTTTACATACTTTACTTTGAAACATTTGTATCTTTGTTGTTTAGACATTTAAGATACAGAAAATCTTTTATAAAACAAATTATTGTTTAGATATGTAAGAATGAAAATTCACCTTTTACAAAAGAGTATTTCTTTGTATGTATTGCTTTTTTAAAATACATTTGATATGAATTTTAAGAAAGCAATACATACAAAGAAATATTCTATTAAAAAGGTAAATAAAATTTTAACTCTGAAATATGGGGAAAAATATTATAATATATAAACAATGCACAATCACCCCAGTTAAACTCATCACAAACAGAAATTTAAAATTGTTACCAGTCCATTTTCCTATTCACACTTTCTATAAAAAATAACTGTTGCCAAACAGTGTGATTTAGCATCACATTAATGGAAAAGTGTGATGGCACATTTGATTACAAATGCAGTACTAGCACGCAATATACATATTTCATTTTTATTTATTTTGTGGATAAGCAAGTTTAATTTTTTTTTAATGAGGTATATAAGTTAAGTGCTATTTCTCTGTTTTTTTTTTTTTTTTTTCCCTGACATCTTGAGGGAAAAAAAAGACAAATGTCTGGGATTTTTTTATTATATGTCTTCTTTTTTTAGCATATGTCTATAGTACAATGCAGCATTGCATGAAAAAGGCTTTTTTTCTTTTTTAGCAGGATATTGTGATCAATCCCTCCTCTATAAATAAATGAATGCAACAGGGAAAAAAAAAACTCTTCCCAGACCTCCAAAAATAAAACCTATTGTTTTTTTATGCTTATTAATAAGAATAAGTAAATTTTTAATTTTTATATCTCTTTTGGTTAATAAAATTAAACTATTTCATATCATTTTGTCATACTTTAAAATATTTTATATAGTTGAAAAATCTTAATTTTGAGCACTGTTTTTAATTTCGGCCATTTCTCCTACAGTCCTGAAAAAAGCTAACTACTTCTAGAAGAAATTTGAATGAATGTGGTTTATGCGAAAGTGATGTCATTTTTTAACCTTAAATCCCATTCAGAGTTTTTACACAATTCTGGTAAAAAAAATTTCCGGACTTTTCTCAGTAAAAATTCAACTTATATATTGTTATTGTACAAATTGGCATAATTTTTATTTTAAATAACAAAGAGCAAATAAATTAGCGAAAGATTAATAAAAATACAAATTAAATGTCAAATTAAAAATTACCTAATGAAACAAATATAACATGTTTAATGTTAAGTGAATGTGACATTTACGATAAGCCATTATTGGGATTTAATCTTATCGATTAACGATAGTTTTTTGGTCGATAGAATTGCATAAAAGAAACATCCTTATAACTCCAAAAAAAAATAATCATATTAACTAACAGTTCACTGCCTTGGATTAAGCCTCTCATTTTCAATTAAAACAAATATTTGAATTGAAATTTGAATGAAATACAGGGTCATAAAAAATCAAAGAGTGTGGAAAATATCATTACAAATATCTTGACAACTAATTATTAAAGACTTCATTCTTTATGCAAAATTTATGTTTTTATATTATCTTTTACATCCAACCCTTAAAATAAAAAAATTCAAAAAATTTTATATGCCTTTCATCAGAACAAATATTTTGAGAAAAAAAATATTTCTGGACAATAGAGATTCAAGGACAAGAGATATTCTATTGAAAAAAAGTCTATTTTTTTTTTCATTATTATATATAAAATACACATCAAATTTAAATCTCTATTTCAATTTGTTGGGAGATAAAGCTTTTACAGATACACAGACAAATGACAATTTTTTTTTTTTTCTAAAAAAATATGTTTTTCAGAATCTCTAATGTCTAAAATATGTAAATCCATCAAAAAAAATTTCCGATTTTTAAATGATTGCAAGATTTACCCTATATTTCGTATAATGGGTAAGTTTAAAAAGGAGATAATAAATCAAACAAAATATTTAAAAAATTAAACCCAGGTATATACTAAATTAAAATTTTTATAATGTACAATATAGATATTTATAGTGCATAATAATGTCAAGTTCAGACGATCTAATGCTACCCAAGAGTTTGCGAATACACAGCTAATATTACACTACTCTACTAAGATATTTGTCATTCTGATGGGAAGCAAGCTATATTTCCATTTAATGCCCATATATGTAGCTTTTCTTTTTGGTAAAATTTATGAAATTTTGAAATAAAGTGAAAAAGAAAAAAGTATATTGGAACTATCAAAATTATGAAGTAATAGAAAAGCAGAAGGAATCGTTGTACAGTAGGGGTGCACAACCTGTGGCCCGCGGGCCAAACTGATACCACAAATTTTATGCAGAATAATTTTCCATTAATAATGACAGAAACTTTATTATGTAATAAAACAAACGTCACTTTTCAAATATTCTGATAGCAAACGATTTTCTGGCAAAAAGGTTGTGCATCAATATTGTACAGGATAAATTTAAAGATATGAAAAGCCTCAAAATCATCGAAAAATGTATAACTTACAAGAAAAACATACAATCTGGCAACCCTAAATATACATCATTGACCATTTAAAGTTTTTACTACAATCATACTTAAAAAATAAAGAATATGGCAAAAAAGGAATTAAAATTTTTGAAAAGAAACTCTTATAAGTGTGAATTATGTAACAAAATTAGAAAATGTGAAAATATATGCTAATCTGACTTTTTTTATATAAATATATTTTTTAATTTTACCTACTTCACATGCCACCTGATCCAAGTATTATATTACTAATATTCTAATATGTAATATCTTCTTAGAAAGATTTTTAAAATATAGGAGAAAAATATCTATATGGTTGAATCATTTTAAGCAAATATTAATGTGTAGTAAATACTTATTCTGCAGTTTGAATCAAACAGAAATGCAATACACAAAAATCTTACCTATGTTTTGCTCTTGCAACTTTAAAAAATCTTGTACTGCCTAAACTGAAAATAATAGAAAAAAATGCATAAATATTATGCATGTTATAAAATTGATAAGATGCTTTATAAACTATTTTCAATTAATATATATATATATATATATATATATATTTTCAGTTGCTAAATCAAATTCTATAACTGCCTAAATAGCATTACAAATCATTAGATCTGAACATCAGAAGCATCTTAATGAGTATTAAAGATTCAGAAAGCAATGTACAGAATTAAGAGTTAATTGAAATGTTTAGTTTAAAATAAGTGTTTAAAACCATAAGTTATAATAAACTTCAGTTAAAATAAACCTTAGATGATTATTTAAGCAATAAATTTAATTAAATTTCCTCATATTTGAAGTTATGAGATTGAGAACATACAGATTAAATTAAAATCATTACGTCAAAGGATAGATTCTCATAAATGTCAAAATAAATAGTATTTAATAGATCATGAGTAAAATTACTCTAGTTGATATTTATTAAATACTAAATATTAATTCTTATAGAAACACTAAGTAAGATTTCAGGCAGTCTCCTACTAGTAGTCACAGGTCAAACTGGTGGGAAAAAACTACACTCCAATAAAGCAATGTGTACAAAAACTCTGTTTTTGTAAGAATGACTTTGTAAGAACTCTTTTTTTTAAGAATGATATTATCCATGACTCAAAAAACCTATCTTATAACCAGCCAGGTCACAAAAACCTTTTTAATAATATGTATATTTAGAAAAACAAAATTTATTTTAAATATGATAGAAGTTTATTAAATGTATTTAGCAATAAAATAAACTTGCAGCTTTACGATCCATGAAGGATCAAGGTCTACAGGGCATAACTCTGTTTACTAGACCCCAGGCCTTGAGGTGCTATGCAGCATGTG
Source organism: Maratus speculifer (assembly GCA_964019185.1). Classification (NCBI taxonomy): domain Eukaryota; kingdom Metazoa; phylum Arthropoda; class Arachnida; order Araneae; family Salticidae; genus Maratus; species Maratus speculifer. The sequence continues at coordinate 64,851,991 of OZ025292.1, read as the reverse complement.
GCCTGGCCAAGTGGTTAGCCCAATGTGAGACCTTCGGTGTTTAATTCCTAAGCAAGTTTGATACTCATTTTATTGACCCTGAAGGGATGAAAGGCTGTCTACCAGACTACTGGGCTTTTAAAAATGAAATAAAGAAATTAATTTGAAAATCTTACTGAATTCATATATTTTTCCCACACACACGTAACTCATTCTTATATCTTCTTAAATTCCAACATAAAATCTTACTCAGTACATAATGTGCACTAGCAATTTAGGACTATTTTTTCTATTTTTAGGTATGTTTGTCATATTATAGACAACAACTTTATTTTGCAAGAAATTTTCCATTAGTTATATTAAAGAAGTGGTGAAACTGTAGTAATGAAACATTTGTAGCAAAAAAATACAATAAAGAGAATTAAAAAGTATAATAACTAGTACAAACAAAGAAAATAAGCAATTGTTAAGTAAAGATATACAATCCTTAAACATTCAAAAAAATGTCATTTTAACACCACAGATTTCAAAATATAATATTGATGCCAATTATCAACTTAAAGCATATGAAAAGAAGTCATTGGCCTCTTGAGTGTTGCAAAAAATTATTTAATGGTAAAAATTTCAACCTTTTTCTATAAAAAATATTCAAACATTTAAAAGCAATTTCTTATTTACACTATATCTTATACAAAAAGCATCACCAGAATTGAAGATAAGAGGATAATGATAAAATAAATAAAACATCAGCAATAGATTTATATTTAACAACATATGCACTACTATAGAGCAGATTAAATTGGCAGATAATAATTAAATTTAAAGATCATAAAATAATTAATTTTAAACTGAATTTTCATAGAGTGTTTATAATTGTTCATTCAAATAATCACATCTTTCTCTCAAAACACAGAAATCACAATTCTCATGTTTATTTTTAAAGGTTTTATTTTTATAAATGATAGATAGTACCGATAGAGATTTGATGGTAAACAACATGAATGTTACATTAGAAAAATTCTTGAACTCTTAATTAATTGCTTTTAAGTTAATTATTGAAATTGTGTCAAATTTCTATACTACATAAGTGATTCCTATTTTTTTAAGGCTATAGATGGTGCTATAAGTCAGTCTAACTAATTCTATGAAGTGGAAGAATTTTAAGCATATAATTTACAATCAACTGTTCTTTCTTCCTTTCTAACCAATGACCAGGCCCCTACCTGCCGAATTACCTCAGCTTAACAGGTTAGATACCTGGTATTGGAGCGAGTGACCACCTAATCGCCATGTAGCTTCAATAAATCTGATAACTTCACTTCTCATGTCGCCATATCTGCTGTACTTGCTTCTCATTTGAGCATACTTTGTTTTGTCGGTTGCTTAGCATTATATCCTGTTGTTTGTACTGCAAATGGCTACTCAAGTTGTTCTGGTAATTTAGAGCCTTGATCAGATGATGAAACTTTCACCTGGCAAGGTACCTCCAGAGGTATAATTCACAGGTAACTTGGAGGACTTTGCACCCACGACAAATATTTTATATGCACTAGGTGCCATTAACATACATGACAGAATTTTAGCCAGCAGATAGCCTGAGTCCTGCAACCAAAAGCTATGAGTATAACATTCTGCCAACTTGGACACCGTTATCAAAAATTTACCTCAAAATATGGGTAGCATATTTATTTATACTTATTACAGTTTCATTTTTTGAAAAAGTAACAATATTTATTTTTATTTTATTTTTACCGGCTCATTCTCTAAAATCCTAAATTTGAAACTTGATGCAGCTACCAATTTATAATACATATTTTAAAATATTAAATTATGGATATCAATTTATTTTATAGTTCTCATATGAATATTTTTCTTTATTTATATTTTAGTTTTTACAAAAAAGAATTGCAAACTTTTTTTTTTTTTTTGACACAAACACATATACCGTATTTTTGGGTGTATAGCCCGCACCCCTAAATCAAGCAGTGCAGTAAAAAAAGTTCGTGTATAACCCACGGAGATGCATCGGTGTATAATTCGTGGGTTATACACCATTTACGAACGTATATTTCGATCAGGGTTCAAAATTAGAAGCCATTAGTCATAATTTTTAATACAAATTTACCAAATTTTTTTGTGATGCATAATACCTACAGTAATTCGGCTAAAAAATTAAGATTATCAGTAACGTAATTTTCGGAAGAAACGTTGCGGCGTTTACATGTTTTAAAATAAAATTTCAAGCGATGATGCTGTTAGGCGCATTTTTTTTTTTTCAAACAAGCGTGATATTTTTTCTGATTTTTTCCGGAAATAAAAAAAAAAAAAAAAAAAAAAATTGGTGATAAATTCAAAATTTTGAACATAAAATGTATGCGTATCTTAGGTCATTGGTTCCCAAAAGGATCGAATCCTCAGAATCAGTCCGAAATGCACCAACTCCGAAAAGGAACGATTCCTCGGACTCTATCTGAAATGAACCAACTCCGGAAAAGTTAGATTCCTTGAACTCGTTCTGAAATGAAACGACTCTGTAAAGGAACAATTCCTTGGAATCGTTTCCAAAAAATCCGACTGCTCTGAATCGTTCCGAAATGACATAAATCACGCACTTTTTTTTGTTCTTTGCAACAGGGTAGGGTACCAACTCCGAAAAGAAACTATTCCTCGGACTCTATCTGAAATGAAACGACTCCGGAAAGGTATGATTCCTTGAATTCATTCCGTAATGAAACGACTCTGTAAAGGAACGATTCCTCGGAATCGTTTCGAAAAAGACCGACTGCTCTGAATTGTTCCGAAATGACATAAATCACGCACTTTTTTTTGTTCTTTGTAACAGGGTAGAGTACCAACTCCGGAAAGAAACGATTCCTTGGATTCTATCTGAAATGGAACGACTCCGGATAAGTTGGATTCTTTGAACTCGTCCGAAATGAAACGACTCTGTAAAGGAACGATTCCTTGGATTCGTTTCGGAAAAGACCGACTGCTCTGAATTGTTCCGAAATGACATAAATCACGCACTTTTTTTTTTGTTCTTTGCAACAGGGTAGGGTAGATTATTATTATTATTTTTTTTTTTTTGAAAAATAAACTAAATCTTAAATGATCTTAAATTCAGAATCGTCGAGGTTGGAAGGGTACCGGATTTAGGATTGTGTATTCTACAAACACAATGGGGTGCTGCAGCCCCGATTCGCCAGCAAATTATTTTCTAATATTTTATTTATAGATTTTTTTTTGTTTAGGTCTTGTGTATAAGTTGATTCCCCCCCCCCTCTCCCCACTTTGAAGTTCTTTTTTTGTCTAAAATTTCTCGACTTATACGCGAGTATATACAGTAGCAATTATAGATCTATCAGTGCAATACTTGGCGACAGTTGCGACAGTTCTTCCCAAACTCAGAAATAACTGTATTTAAGCAGTAAAAAAAGGCCTTTACAAACATGGGAGAACTCTCTAAATTTCGTGGCATAGTGATAAAAATTTACAAATTTTGATGTTTTTTCAAATTTTTTGATGTTTAAAAGTTGTAGAAAAAATATCACGATTTCCAGTTTAAAAAAGAAAAAAAATCTTTGTATAACCCGCACCGTGTATAAGCCGCAGCGGCTTTTTGGAAGGTTTTTTTCTTGTATAAGCCGCAGCCTATACACCCGGAAATATGGTATATTCTTGATAATGATCAGAAAATAAAACAAAAATTGCAGATCAGCTCAATTTATTTAATTGATAATTAATTATATACAAAATCTTTTTACTTATATATTTTAAATATAAAATTATCATTTTTTGAAAATATTGTTGAGTGTTAAATTTTATTTAATTATAGAGCATTCAAATAATAATAAAATAAAATATAACACATAATTTCTTCTAATACATCAATTACTGAAATGAATTAATGCCAAAAATATTTCAGAAATCATGCTGCCAGACATTGGTTTTGAGCCTGCATCATCTACGAAAATTCAAGACTGCACCATGCTACTTTACTAACTAGCATGCTATTATTAAATCATGCTACTTTCCTCTAAATTAAAAAGATTTCGAAAAAGAGCTGATGCACGAGCATATGTGTGGATTTAGATCTACTTAAAGTTTTTTTTTTTTAAATTTTAATATATATGATGTATAATGTACTACGGTAAAATTTCACCAATTTTCGTGTTTCAAAAGTGCAAATTACTTGCAGGAATGTGTGGTAATTTAAAAATTTAGGCAATTTACACAGGACCGTAGCATTACGTGAATATTAGGGATGAGAGTTCAAGAAAATATAGGGGGGAGGGGGAGGCTCATATTTTCTCTCTCTCTGATGCAGAAAAATAAATAAGTGCATATTCACATTATAGATATAGTAGAACTCCGCTAATTCGGACCCCGTTAATCTGGATCGGTTTGGTCGATTTTTTTTTTTCAAGTTTGACAAGTGATTGGCAAGTTTCCAAAAAACAAATTTACTTCAGTCTCATATTCTGAATAAAAAATTATTTTCTGAAATCTTTTCGGAAGAATACCTTAAGCTTTCTTATTTAAACTCTTTAATGTTATCTATGAAAGTACCATATGAAAGTACATCATTTAAGCTCTGGCAATTCAAATTTTCAGTTCTCTATTTAATCCATTTAGAAATGTCATCAAACGCTCACTGCTTAATAAAGTTTTACTCAGAGCATTGCAAGAAAGCAAAGTAAAATAGTCCTTATAGACATACTGACTGAAAAGGATTGCTTTGTAATTTTTGTCAGCCAGTTTATAGGTCTCTTGGGACTGTTTCCTTGTCTTTGTGCCAAAACCCTTCTACAAATCACTTGCGGAAAATTGAAATAGAAGGAGGAATAAATGAGAATGAAAGAGAAATTACACTTGAAGATTTTGTAAGCTTGTTTTAAAAAATTGATGGTTGCCAAGGTGTTGATATCATTTACATTAACAATTGGTTGGAAGCAGAAAATAATGAAGAGTATGTCTCGCTCACAGATGACTTAATAATGACTTTGGGCACAACTGAAGAAAATGAAGATGATGCAGACGAAAACATTATGAATGATGTTCAACCAGATGTTATAAACTATAATGGAGCAACTTCCCATTTTGAACAATTAATGATTTGAATGTCATGTGAAGACTACATCCAACGAACTACTTATGCTCAAGGGAATGTGTGACCATGCGGCTAACAAAACTGGCACAGCAGAATATGACAAATTTTATAGTTACAAAGTAAACATTTGTACTGTCTGTAAATATTGAATCAGAGTTTCCCCCAGGTTTAAAAAAGGACAGGGCACTACTATTCTGAAAAGGGCACTTTTACATTTTTCAGGGCACTTTTTCATTTTTAAGGGCACTTTTATAAAGTTGAATCTAGAATCAAGCGGTTCAAAAAGTCATAAAAAAAAATTTCATCAAAAAAAAAAAAAAAAAGGGTAAATTTTGTAAAAAAAAATTGTAAAAAAAAAGTCAAATTTTGTTAAAAAAAATCGCAAAAAGACGGCAAATTTTATTAAAAGATCGCATAAACAGCAGTTTTTGCTAAAAGATCGCAAAAAAAAAAAAAAAAAGCATATTTTGCTAAAAAATCGCAAAAAAACGACAAATCTTGTGAAAATATCGCGAAAAAAGAGAACTTTTCACAGAATTTTCCATTTTATTGCGATTTTTGGAAGAAATTTGCCATTTTTTCGCAAATCTTTTGACGAAATCTGCCGCTTTATCACTATTTTTTGACGAAAGTTGTCGTTTTTTGAGACTCATCCGACAAAATTTTCCGTTTCATTGCGATTTTTGGAAGAAATTTGTCATTTTTCCACGATCTTTTGAGGAAATATGACGTTTTGTGAAATTTTGTGACGAAATTAGCCATTTTTACAAAACTTGCCCTTTTTTAGCAGTTTTTTGCATTCCATCACCGATTTTTTGCGTTATTTACGCGCTCGTTCGGGTCATCGCTGGAGGGCTGCGTTTTTTTCCAAATGTGGGCAAGAAGGGCACTATTTTTTTAAATGAATGACAAGAGGGGCGCTAGTTTTTGGATGAGGGGCAAGAAGGGCGCTATTTTTTAAACTAAAGGGCAGGAGGGGCGGAGCGACCCCTTGAAACCCTCTGGGGAGAAACTCTGATTGAATATGTTCAGTATAAAGGTGATTTTCTGATGGTATGATTTATTTTATTTCATTTATTCACATTCTCTGGATAATCCAGATTTTCGACAATCTGGATTGGGCCTGGTCCCAATTAATTCGAATTATCGGGGTTCTACTGTACTATGTTTCTTATTAAACTGTTGTAATAACTACATTTTATGCCAAGTAAAGAATATGATGATGAAAAATTTGAGTGTATAATTATAGTATTAGCTATTATAATTATAGTACTAATATATAGTATTAGCACAAAAATTAAACATCAAGTTAGCTTGATATGTGCAAATAGGATGATGGAATGTTGAAACACTTATTTTAATTACAATTTAGTATTTCTGCAAAACTGTGAAAGGACCTCAAAACTAAGTTTAGATTTTTGAACAGAATTTCATTTGTATTTTCAAAACAGAAATTCATTTAATGACCCTGTAATCTTTTCCAGGGGAGGCTTAAAATGTTATATGAGGGGCTGAGCCTCTTCCCCCCCCCCTTCCAGCAACGGCTCTGAATGTACACTGTAGGTATAAAGCAAATTTGTCTGGCAAAAGAGTCAGACAACCCTCCATAGATTTGGCATTTAAAAACATGCATTATGCAAAATTTAGAAACATAGATGATATACGAAAGGATACTGAAAAGTTCCTGGCTTTGATTAGAAAAAAAAATGACTAGAGTTAAGAAATTAAATTTTTTTTCAGCATATTATCTGTGAGATTGAAGCTCTTGTTACATCATTGTTCAATGGTGCCAACTTAAATGGGCAAGTGGGGCCCGAGCCCTCCCAATAATTTTGAATCACAGCGTATCCAATTTTCCTTTTCTAGTTATTTATTTCAGTATTATTTTCATTTTTTTTCGCTTAGAATAAAATTTATTTTGTCAATTTTTATGTGTTTTAGTTTTCTGACTGAAACCCTAAATCCCAAATGACTGAAATGTTTTGTTCTATGAGTTAAACTTTGAGGTCATTCCACACGAATTCAACCAATGGGTATTGCACCATAGTCACAGATTTTTTTTAAATTTTTATCATAGACAGACATAGTAGTAAATCTCTCAAATCTGAAATTTAAAAGTAATTTTCACAATATTGGCTGAGATATAGCCATTTGAAAACTGACCATTTTTACTAAATGACAGCCATCTTGAAATTTTATCAATGTCTAAAAATGGCCATAACTTGACAACTAAAGGCTCAAATTTTATATATCTGGTACCAATTTGAAGCTATTTGTACAAAGAATGCATATTTAACATCAAAACAATAGTAAACTTTCCTTTTTGTACTTTTTATTAAGTGCAAACTAAAAATTTCACTCAAAGAAAAAGGCTGACTGTAATGGCCCATAAAAAAATTAATCATGAGTTTTATGATAAAATAAAAAATACATAAATTATATATATATTTGGCCATATAAATTAAGTGGAAAAAATGTCTTAAGTAGGTTCTATGTATAGGGGAGAGTGGGGAGGAATGGGGTTTAAACACTTTCTAATGTTCTTGAATTATAATAGAAACAATTTTATAATTAAAGAAATTGTAAATTTCAAACTTTGTCCCATACCTCCCCACTGACAGGCAGGAATGAGACAACTATAAAACAGTGTATTATAAGAAACAAATTATCTAGTGTCGGCTATATTTACAATCTAACAAAGATTGTAGGTTGATAATGTCTGTGCTGCAACCTCAAATTCCAGTATCTTCATCATTGGAAGGACAATTCAGGATTTTTAGAGATGATAATCACTCGTTCAATTTATTTATATTTTGAAGTAAATGAATATATTTTCAATGTTATAATTGATATACAACCCTTTAAAAAAATTTGCATATTAGCAATTTATGCTCATCTTATTAAAAAGTAAGAATTAAGACTTGTCCCATCCCCCTTTTGCTGGCATGTCCCATTGCTCTCTCTACCTTCTTTTTTGTTAAACTTCTTGTGTAAACAGAAGTGCTGCTTTTAGGCATAGTTTAAATTATGGTTGTTAATATTAGAGATGAGAATGCTCGGAAAAAAAAACTGGAAAAATTGGGAAAAAACCTGGTTTTTTTCAGTTTTTTCCGAAGGCTTATTTTTCAATTTTTCCAAACTGGAAAAATTAAAATTTAATTTGTAAAGTAATATATTGAAAATTTTGTAATAGCTATATTCTCATACTTTTAATTTAATTTATTTTTATGTTGAAATTTCATTTGTAAAGTAATATATTGAAAATTTTGTAATAGCTACATTCTCATACTTTTAATTTTATTTATTTTTATGTTGAATGTCTCACACGAAAACTTAAATGTGGGTAATCTGATCTCTCAGCAGAAATCTGTTTGAGAAGATTTGAAAGGATCCTTCACATTTTTTCCTAGTTTGAAACACAAGACCCTTCGCAAAATTTCTCTTAAAATATAGACATTCCAGAAAAATGTTTAATCTCCAAACTGAATCTTTTATAAATGCAGTGATTGAAGAAAAAAGAAATCTCATGCCATATAGTAGCTGAATCTTATCAAGTTGTATATATATATGTATGAATAACCTTAATAAAAATGTCTAAATACTATATATAGTAATAATTTCTAAATCATAAATTCTGATTATATTTTGTATAAGTATATACAAGAAGGTCACAATTTCACAAAAACAGGATTACATGAAAATAATCTAAATATTAATTAAATGCAACTTCTCTTTTTAAAAATTAATTCATGTGCAAAATTATTTCAACGATATGCCGATCAATGGGAATGGTAAAATTAAAAATTTAAAACAAAATTTGAAGCAGGCATTTATTACTTTCTTTTACTTTTACAAGAAGTAAGTATTGAATTCGTGAAAATTTTGACTTCCAGTTTTTGGTGTATTTATGTGTTTTAGAAGATCCTGAACACGATTTGGCGGTGTTTGGAAAATATCTGTCACACTGTGAGTCTAGATGTGACAAAAATTTTATGGGCACTCTATCTCAAGAACTGATGCACATAATTTCTCAAAACTCTAGATTCAGTTACAACTTGATATAAACTCGAGATGTTTAGTTGTTAGTGTACATCGCCCAACCAATGGCGCTGCTATGCTGCATTATTCATGATTTCCACAGTAGTTCTATCTGAAGAACTAAAAGACGATTTTTCATCAAACTACAGATTCAGCCAGTTGCTGATATATATTAATGTTGTTTAGTTTTTGGTGTAAATTACCCTATAGGTGGCACTACTATGCTGCATTTTTCAAGATTTCGTTATAGCTGTTTAATTGAATGTGTTTTCAATGTGTTGAATCTAAAATTGACCACCATAAAATACAGTAATGATGCAAAACATGGGCAGTCAGCATTAGAAAAGTACAACTGCGATGGAAAAAAATCCATATTTTATTGCAAGTAAACATGTTCCAAATTATACTTTCCTTCTAGATTAACCTTTGAATTTCAGTACTTTTCTAAAGCACAATAGAAGTTTATCTCTGTGTGTAACTGCTTTTGTTAATTCCTCATGAGCATTTTCTATTTGTAGTGTTCTGTTTTCATAATTTTTGAGTTCCACTCTTAGAAATATGAAATTACCATATGGAAATATTATTGAATATGGTTTCTTACTCAAGAATGGAATACCAGATTTCAGGATAAAAAGAAAAAAATTACGTTTAATTTAACTTTTAAAAAATATTTTCCTGGTTTCAGAGAGTAAAAATCTAACAGTCAATAATTCCTATGATGTTTTTTAGTTGCAGACCTGAGTAATCCAAACTAAAACTTAGTTTTGTTTGAATTTAGATTATAAAGCTAAATCAAAACTTTTTTGAGTTGAGATTGGAAAGCTATACCAAAACTAAACATATTTTTTAAAGGAAATAAAATTATAATTGTAAGAAAAAAATGTATTATTGTAAAAATATACATTTTTAAAACAAACAATGAGATTTTTGAATACTGATATTCATAATAATGACAAAACTGCAATAATTTATTTCATTAAACTAGTATCATTTACTTAAAAACTATACTTATGTAAATGGGATACATAATTTATTTAATTTCAAACTGTAGGCATATTGGCACAGGTTTTTACATTAGGTCAATTTATAGTTAAAAATGTAACTAAAAAATCATTTCAAGAGAGATGTGATATAAAAAACAATAGCGTTTAATAAACATTCTTAGGCTGTGAAAAAAAACTAAATTTTTATAAGCAGGCTTTGCTTCTTTTTTTTATTTTTTAATATAAAGTGAAAATAATTTTCTTTTAATACAAATAAATGGAAAAAATGTCTATTATTTAATATTTTCTAAAAATATATAATTTATTTGGGAGAAACAATCATAAAAAAATCAATTTTTCCAACTTTTCCGTTTTTTTCTGAAAAAAACCGGTAAAAAACTAGTTTTTTTCCGCCACTTATATTTTTCCGGAAAATTTACATCTCTAGTTAATATACAGTATAATGTTCCATAAATAGGGAAACTATTACATCTAAGCATAAACAAATCACTAATTGTTTAAATGCTAATGTTCCCATTTGGGAACATTGCATCATTTGTAATACAAAACATATTTTCCAACATAATTAATAACAATGTCCTTATTTTTCCTATAAAATATAAGGTTGATTTCAACTTTTGAAAAAGAAAAAAAAATATTTATGTTTAAGCATTTATCACAAGTATAAGAAATATGCAAACTCATTAATTTGCAGACAAATATATTATTTGATTTTATCATTTTCTCTATATTACTTACATTTGACCACTAGGAATCTAAATGTTTTTTGATTTCGAGAAAATATTCAAGAGCAATATACAATAGCATATAACATTTAAAAAAAAATTGTTATATTTGAATAGGTTAATCAATAATCATGTTTAAAATGCGAATTTTGAAATGAAAACAGCAAAAAAAAAAAAACTGCAAAAATATTTGTTTTTGTTATTTTTTAAATTTGTATGCATAAATTAAAACATTTGAAGCTGTATGCTGTAATATGGGAAAAACAAAATTATTATTACATCGGGATATTAATTCAGCGTCTAAACCGTCAATATACAGAAAACACAAAAATTATATGAAGTAAATTTACTTTTGATTCGATAAATAATCTTTTTCTTTATAGAATTGCAAGCTTATGTAAATCAGCTACTTTTTTCAAATGAAGATTGGGGTACTATTGCTTCATCTAATGTGTGATTGATGAAATATTTAGAATGATACATTAAGAGAAAAACCTACTTCCCTATCCACCCCACTCTCCCCTATATGTAAAGTAAATTCTCATTTATATGTATTGCATTTATAGGTATTTTACAATTATACATTATATTTCTTAATTATTTTCTTATCTTTTTCATTGTAAAATTTTTTCAATTGTATACATTTTTTGGGGGGGAGAGGGGGGCTGGGGGAGAATTCCTACAAAACTAGTGCAAAAGAAGTTTTGAATATACATTTACATTAATTTAGATTTTAGAAAATTTTATTTTAACTATTATTTCTTAAATTAGGAATATCTACAGATTCTAAAATGATCATTATTTGGTTAGTTATTAATGATTTTTTACACCTTAAGTGTAAAAAATAATTTATTTTAAAACAACAGATTTTACCTCTCCAATTTTCTTATATTTAAAGCACACAGATGGAGCAATGTTTTTATCAAGTTTCAGAAAAATTCATGCGGATTATTTTTTTTTATGGGCCATTACAGTCAGCCCTTTTTTTAAGTGAAATGTTCAGTTTGCACATAATAAAAAGTGCAAAAATAAAAGTTTATTATTGTTTTGATGTTAAATATGCATTCTTTGTACAAATAGCTTCAAATTGGTACCAGATATATAAAATTTGAGTCTTTAGTTGTCAAGTTATGGCCAATTTTAGACATTGATAAAATTTCAAGATGGCCGCCATTTAGTAAAAATAGTCAGTTTTTAAATGGCTATATCTCAGCCAATATTGTGAAAATTACTTATAAATTTCAGATTTGAGGGTTTCACTTCTATGTCTGTCTATGATAAAAATTAAAAAAAAATCTGTGACTATGATAGAACAATTTTCTTTAAATTGATTGATTTCGTGTGGAATGACACTTTGACAATTTAATTTGTAGTCATGTTCAAGAAATAACATTACAATAAATATCAGTGTCTATTAAAAAAAAAAAAAAAAAAAAAAAAAAATACATGAGAATATAATGTAATAAAATTGCAAATTTATTAAAATGTGATAGCTTAACTTAAAATTCTCATCTGTCAACCCTTCAAAGAAAACAAACTGGTTGTACAATTTTATAAGAATACTAGCTGACCCGCCCGGCGTTGCCCGGGTCCGTATTAACAATATTAAAGGAACTTGAAATTTGTATCATTTTATCATTAACTCGAAACATGCAGAAATGCATTGTCTGAAATACGCAGCCACTGACTCTGTGAAAAATCGGTTTAAGCTCTAAAAATACTCAAAATGAGCAATGAGAAATGCGGGAGGGAATATGTATCCAACGACTGCGTGATTTCCGTGTTAAAGTGTTGATATTTATCAAAAATCACTGTTAACGTAACTAATTATTTTTTTTTCACATAGAAATCCCAAGTGAAATATTTTGAATTTCAAACTAATTATATCACTCTTAAATCCGACTACCATGAATGAAATCGATACTCGCTGGTAGCTAAAATGTTGGTATGTAATATTATAATTTCAGAGTCATTTAACAAAAGTAAGTGTTATTTTTAATCAAATCATGCGTAATGTTCACTCTATGGATAAATTCCTAACCGTAAACTTTTGTACCATAACCATAACCTGCCTGTAACCCAACTTTGACTTAACAGTACCTTACCGTAAATTAAATATAACATAAATGTAACCTAGCCTTCACTTTATTATAACCTATTTTTATTCTAACCATAACATAAATGCAATTTAACTCTAACCTAACTTTAACTTAACCATGACCTAACTGTAACCTAATGGGAAATTAAATATAATCAAAGACTTACCGTAATGTAATTGCAACCTAAATGTTACCAAACCATATATTGGTTTCATGTCCATAGAAATTATTTTGTCTTGTTCGGAACAGGTTATGATTCATTAGAACATTTTTGTTGGATTCAGATTTCGTTCGGTTCAGATTATAGGTATTTTTTGATATTGAGTTTTAGTGTTTGGGTCATATTCATGTCCATGGAATTTATTTTGCCTTGCTCGGTTACAGTTATGGTTCTTTGGAATATTTTTGTCAGGAACAGATTTGTTTCAATTCAGATTTCGGCTTTTTCTTCAAATGGAATTTTTGGGTTCGGGTTTTCTTGCGTGTTCACGGAAATTATGCTGCCTTGTTCGAATAAGAACATGCTTCACTGGAATACTTTTTTTCAAGTTCAGATTTGGTTCAGTTCAGATTTCATGATTTTTTCAAAGAAATTTTTTAGGTTCAGATTCGGTTCATGTGAATGGAATTTTTTTGTCTTATTCAGATCCGGTTACGATTCTTTGGAATATTTTTTACCAGGTTCCGGTTTGGTTCGATTCAAATTTCAGGTATTTTTTCAAATAGAATTTTTAGGTTCGGATCACGTTCATGTCCACGGAAATTATTTTGTCATACTCGAATCCAGTTATGATTCTTTCGAATATTTTGGTCGAATTTAGATGTGGTTTGGGTCAAATTTCAGTTTTTTTCAAATCGAATTTTTTAGGTTCGAGTTGGGTTTATGTCCACAGAAATTATTTCGTCTTGCTTGGATTGGATTATGGTTCTTTGGAATATTTTTGTCAGGTCCAGATTTGGTTCAATTCAGATTTCAGGTTTATTCTTCAAATATAACTGTTGAGTTCGGGTCTTATTGCATGTTCACGGAAATAATTATGTCTTGTTCGAATAAGGACATGCTTCACTGGAATATTTTTGCTAAGTTCATATTTCGTTCAGTTTGCGATTTTTTCAAAGAAATTTTTTGGGTTCGGATTATGTTCATGTCCATGGAAATATTTTGTCAGATTCAGATTTGGTTAGATTCAAATTTCAGGTATTTTTTGAATGGGAGTTTTAGGTTTGTATCGGGTTCATATCCACGGAAATTATTTTGTCATACTCAAATCCGGTTATGGTTCTTTCGAATACTTTGGTCAGATTTAGATGTGGTTTGGGTCAAAGTTCAGGATTTTTCAAACGGAGTTTTTTAGGTTTGAGTCGGGTTTATGACCATGGAAAATATTTTGTCTTGCTGGGATCGGGTTATAGTTCTCTGGAATATTTTTATCGGTTTCAGATTTCGTTCGAGTCATATTTTGGGTTTTTTTAAGAAAATATTTAGGTTCGGGTCAGGTTTTATGCCCAATAAAATTATTTTTCCTTGTTTGAATTGGGTTATGCTTCACTTGAACATTTTTGCGGGATTCAGATTTGGTTCGGGTCAGTTATCAAATCCATAGTTTTTTTCCAAACAGAATTTTTAGGTCAGGGTCGGGTTTATACTCACGGAAATTTTGTGTATCACGGATCGGAGTGTGGTCTGTTTTTTTTTTTCTGGTTGGGATCGAATTTTGTTTAAATTAGTCTAAACATTAAGGTTATAATCAGTTTTGCTACTATTCTTTTTATGGCTATTTCTGATAGATAATTTACTTTGCTAGTTGATAATTTATTATGGTGAATGAATCATTTGCGGATGCAAACAATTGTACGCCAAACACCTATTTTATTTTTGTTTTAAAAACAAATGAAAGCCACATTACAATTTTAAATTGAATAGAACACATTTAAATTTAATCAATGATTAAAAAAATAAACTCATAGAAAAGTGTTGTGTAATGTTTTTTACTGAAACACAGCTAATGACTCATACATTCTAATGTTCGAAATGCCAAAAATATGCGTATAACCATATAGTAAAAAGAAATTAATAGAGTGACAATATAATGTCTTAGGGTGATGCAAAAAATGTAACTCTAAAATCCGCTACATTAAGTCCAAATAAGCACCAACAAAACCATGTGCTTTGAAACTCCGATAAATTCAAACTGGTTTAAACCAGAATTTCTACCTTTTAAACTGTTATTGAATAGATGACTAAAATTTCGTTTAAAAAATAACGTTTTGTGCCATTATTGCCTGTAATACACGATCAGAATGCATGAAAGATACAATTAGATCAATCATAGCAAGAATTATTTGATTATTTTTATCATATGACTTTGAAATATCAATATAAAAGCATCATTTAAGACTTTGGTTGAAAAATCAACATTCTTTCGTTAATGTCTTAAAAACATCTGCACTCTGAAATCTAGAGTTTAGATTAATATTATTATTTAAGTGTTCATGCATGATTTTAAAAGAATCTTTTCATCACTATATTTTATGTATTGACGTGGAATTATTAATATATTGTTAAATCATAAAATTTTTTCATCTATGTTATAAAGTATTAAAAATTTCTGAAAAAAAAGAGAAAACTTTTAGTAATACAATTTTTTACTTCAAATCATATGTTTTCAATATTTTATTTAATTTTGTTTTGACATTTAATTATTTTTAATTTTCCAATTTCAATTATTTTAAAAGCAAACATTTATTTTAATAAATAATATAATAGAAAAAAACCATTTAAAAAATTACTATTTCTTGTTAAATTTGCTTCAGCTATAATTCATTTCTTCCAATTCGTCTTATTAATACAAAATTCCTTCCTCGTGCTTTATTTTGAGACATTAAAATTTTAGCGATAAATGGTTTTATATTGCAAACCTTTTTTATTGGTTTACTTCGCCACCACCTATATTTTTCCTCCATGGCGTACAGCAGCTGTGATTAAAAAAAAAAAAAAAAAAAAAAAAAAAAAAAATCCTCATTTAAACTGACAGTTTGCAGTCTATAAATTTTAAAGGTCAATCCCAGTTTTTTAAATTATTTCTGCAAAAATTTTATGCAATCAACCAACCATAAGAGAATAAAATGGAAAAAGCTAAAAAAAAGCGATTTTTTATGAGAGTGAGGTTTGGAATTTAATTAATTACTCAGTTAATAAATAGAATTTTGAAATTCTGAGCTTCAGGTGCAGCAGGAGAGATATTGGGCTATACTCTCAGAAAAATTTTGAGCTTCGTACGTACCGTAGTTTTCGCTAACTATCGCAGACACACACACACACACAGAGTGATTTGTTATTTTATTAATATAGATTTTTGCATCCACCCAATATTTTTGAGCCAACCCAATGTTTTTCAAAAGTTGGTGCCACTGTCATCAGCGTTAGAATTCCTAAAAAAAAGTCACTGGTCCTAAGGACCAGTAAGCATGAGAATTTACTGGTCCGCAGACTTCATCACTGGTCCGCTACATAAAACTCTATTAAATAATTTTAATACTTAGAGTGGCTTCTCCCCCCCCCCCCCCCCCTGCCTGGAAAATAAACCAATCTTACTTTGCATTCATCCAAAATTTTCAGCATAATAAAATGTAAAATTATAATTTGCTAAAAATTAAATAAACAGTACGTAAAGAAAAACTATCAAATTATTAATTAGATATTTTATTTGCCATTACTTATTTCAACTGACTAAGGTTTAATGCACATTTTTTTCGATTTTTCTCCAGATTTTAGCCAGAGTGGTGGAATTGTAGCTAGTGTCAGTGATGCAGCTGGGCTTGATAAATTCTGGGTCCTTTTCCTACAGAAGCGGGTCCCCACTAATATTTTTCGACACAAAAATTGAACTTGTTCATTTCCACAAGAAAAATAAAATGCAATAATTGTTTTAATAATAATAAATAATTAAAACCAATATTAATTTAAGAGAAATTTTCTGTACTTTTTAAAGAATAAATGTTCAAGATACAAATTTAATTATAAAATAATGCGTATTTGAGTGTAGAAGATAACAAGTATCACTATTGTCTGCCTCATTTTAAAATGGGACAAGACAGGTTTACTGAAAAGACATTTTTGCTGAAAAAAGGGATATTTTTGTTGAATAAATGGTACATACTCAAATGATGCTTAATGAAATGGTGTTTTCATTAAGCAGTTGCATTCACTCAGAAAGATTTGGAGCCCCCCCCCCCCCCCCCCAAAAAAAAAAAAAAAAAAAAAAAAAAAAAAAAAAAAAGATTGGGAAGCAGGAAAATCAGTTTTTGGAGCAGCAACAACAATTTTGAAGCGGGAAAATTAGTTTTTAAAACAGAAAAATTCTCTCCCGGCTTCACTTATTTATTTTTATTTATTTATTTATTTTTTCGTGCTTTTTTTGTCGAAATTTCCGTTTTTCGCGTTATTTTGACGAAATCTTTTGTTTTTTTGGGATTTATTGACGAAATACACCGTTTTTCGCGATATTTTTTGACAAAATTTTCCGTTTTATCGCGATTTTTGGACGAAATTTGCCGTTTTTTCACGATTTTTTGAAGAAATCTGTCGCTTTTTAGGGTTTCAGGATGAAATTATCCATTTTTTCGCGAATTTTTTGACGATATTTTCCGGGAATCAGCCGTTATTTAGCGATTTTTTAAACAAAATTTGTCGTTTTTTGCAATTTTTTGACAAATTTTTCCGTTTTATCGCGATTTTCGGACAAAATGTTTCGTTTTTTCACGATTTTTTGAAGAAATCTGTCTTTTTTCTCAATTTTTTGAAAAAATCTGCCCTTTTTTCATGATTTTTTTGACAAAATTTGCCAATTTATCGCTATTTTGGGCGAAATTTGCCGTTTTTTGCGATCTTTTGAAGAAATCTGCCTTTTTTTCGGGTTTTGGAATGAAATTAGCCATTTTTTCGAGAAATGTTTGACAAAATTTGCCGGAAATTAGTCGTTATTTCGCGATTTTTTAACGAAATTTGCCGTTTTTTCGCGATCCTTGAACGAAATTACGCGTCTTGTGGGACGCGTAAGAGCTATTTTTTTGCGTCCTTATCGCCGATTTTTTGCGTAATTTACGCGTTATAGCGCGTCCGCGGTATCGTTGATTAATAAAAAAAAATCTTATGTGCGATCGGTTGCGGCTCTCTCAGGGCTTGAAAAAAGGCACTGGTCCTGCGGACCACTAAATTTTTCAATTTAGTGGTCCGATTGAATTATTGGTGGTCTCGGACCAGCGGACCACCAAGGATTTCGAACGCTGGTCATAGTTGCAGCTTTTTCAGACTGTCAAATAAATGCTCTTTGCTTGGTCCCAAAACCAGCTTTCAGTAACCTGTTTGACATCTTAAATGTCCTCAAAATAAGGTGTTTCTTCAAGTTTGGAGACAGTAAATAGTCTTAGAGGGCTAGGTCTGGCGAGTGGGAGGTCTATTGATGACATAGAAACCCATGATCTTCAATTTGGCAGCTTCAAAATTGGACGCATGAAGGAGCATTGTCATGCAACAGAAAGATCTTTTTGGTTTACTTCATTCGGTGTTTATTCTTGATGAACTCCTACAAATGGACCAATAGGTTAGCATAATATTGCCAAGTTATACTACATCCCTGAAGTAGGTAGTCCACCTATAGAAAGCAGTCTTTGTCCCAGAAAATTGTTACCATGACCATTTTGACCAATTTGTTTGGCAAAATTTCTTCTGCATCGGTGACTGACTGTGATGCGACTCTTTTGACTGTTCCTTGTTTTCCGGATGATAGATATAAAGCCAAGTTTCTTCCTCAGTCACTAACTTAGCCAAAAAAGTCCTGCTTCGCTGATTTTTCCCAGTAGAAAAAAAACTTTCATAATATACCATAATTCCAAAGATATGAAATTTTCTCGTGCCTCTGCCATCCCAGCTTTCATTCACAGCAGAAAAAATCAAAATAATCAGTAACATCTGATATTATAGAGTTGCATAATAAGATTTTAATGTTTCAAATGAGTCTAATTTTGTTTTTCTATTTCAAGTACTATACGTAATCAAAGCCAGGAACATTTCATTAACCCCTCATATAATTGAAGCTAAAATGATATCACATGTTATAATATTGAGTCTTACTTTTGAGATTAGAATTACAGACAAACATTTTTATAATTTAGAATATAGGGTCATTCCATGTCAAATCAACCAAAAAAATTCAATATTCAACCTGACCATTTCCGATTTCAATGAAACAGCTAGGGATCATTCTCTATGATGATATAAATAAGAGCATATTTTTATTTTGTGTTTATCGCTTTAAATTTTTATGCAATTAATTATTTAAATTATGAAAAATCAGCATTTTTTTACTTGCATAAATATTTTCAATTTTGAATTTCTCAAATTCTATCAAACATAGAAAATTTTATGACCACTCATTTCAAAGAGGAGTTTATAAGGTTTAATTTGATATGCAAGTCGACTATGTATAATTAAAATAAATAAAATTTTAAATTTTAAAATTTTTAGATAGTCATTTTTAAAAATTTTGAAAAAATTGTATGTTTGTTGTAATATTATAAGCTTTAAATTCTGAAATTTTTAGAGTGGGATCTCAATGGGATCAGGAGTTATTAAATAAAAGCTAAAAATTACCATACAAATCATAAATAAATAACAAAATAGACAGAATTAAATTGCTATTTTAATGGTAATTTTTGCTTTTATTTAATAACTCCTGATCCCAATGAGATCCCACTCTAAAAATTTCAGAATTTAAAGCTTATAATGTTACAACAAACATACAATTTTTTGAAAAATTTTAAAAATGACTATCTAAAAAATTTTCAAATTTTAAATTTTAAAAAATTTAAAATTTTATTTATTTTAACTATACATAGTCGATTTGCATATCAAATTAAACCTTATAAACTCCTCTTTGAAAAGAGTGGTCATAAAATTTTCTATGTTTGATAGAACTTGAGAAATTCAAAATTGAAAATATTTATGCAAGTTGAAAAATGATGATTTTTCAAAATTAAAAAAAATTAATTGTATAAAAATTTAAAGTGATAAACAAAAAATAAAAATATGCTCTAATTTATATCATCATAGAGAATGATTCCTAGCAGTTTCATTGAAATCGGAAAGGGTCAGGTTGAGTCACTGGTTGATTTGGCATGGAATGACCCTATAAATATAATACTTCAACATGAAAGCAAAATAATTTAAGAAGCTAAAAATATAAAAAATACATTTTTAGTATACTTTTCAATTAAATAATACACAATCAATATTAAGAAGGATTTAAAGTGAAAATAATGTAAAAATGCTTACTTAATATCATATGTATAATCAGGAAGATCTGTTAAATAATACTCAACTGGAAAGATTTGTGAAGGAGCGATTCCAGTTAGCTGATTGCCCATTTTTACAAAATATTTCTAGTTCTTTGTCCTGAAAGTAATTTATATAATATCAGATAAATTATATTCTGATATAAAATGCTTAAAATTTTCATAGCAGCGATAAAATATTTTAATTTAAACTAAGAAAAATTAATAGCTCAAAACAAATGGCTTTGGATAAGTTTCTATTCATTTTTAAACAGAAGAAAAATTCATCGCTAAAAACTGTCCATTTCTTTTTTGTTTCAATCATGAAAAACTCAGCTAATAGATTTTTTTTTTTAAATTAAAAAATCAATTGACAGAATGTAAAATCATGTAAAAAAAAAAATTGGAAATATAATTATATTATTTTGGATATACAGTGAAACGTCCATTTAACGAAGTCTCATCATCACACTTAAATACTTCATTATGAAGAAAATTCACTAAACAGAAATCAACTCAAATTCATGGAATTTGCACAATAATGCTTAAAGTGAAAAATATACATGAAATGGATGTATTGGAAAAATGTGTTTTAATCGGGCAGTAACTTTTTTTAATAAATCAATAGACATATGTGAAAACTTTAATAGGAATCATGTCTTAATATATATATAATTAAAGAGTGGTAAACAAGCATAACACAACATTTTCTTTTCCTCCCCCCCCCCCCCTCCAATATTCCAAATCTTCAATTTCAAACAAGTGGGTAGGTGTGATTACAGATTGTTTAATGTTTCTGTCAAAGCAACTTATATTTTAATTAATAAATCCAAATTGTTAATTTATAAAATTAATAAATTCTTACATAGGTGGTAGCACCAACAAATTTAATTTAAAGTAATTATAAAATAAAGTTATTTATTTTAATCAAATAATATAAATAGTAAAATTTTATTATCAAATAATAATAATAATAGATTTTATTATCAAATAATAAAATCCAAAATTTTTCAAAAATCCTCATATATATATATATATATATATATACAACGTTCGAAATCCTTGGTGGTCTGCTGGTTTGAGACCACCGATAATTCAATCGGACCACTAATTTGAAAAACTTAGTGGTGCGAAAAAAGGCACTGGTCCGCAGGACCAGTGCCTTTTTTCAGGCCCTTAGAAAACCAAAACCGATCGCAAATGATTTTTTTTATTATCAGCGATGCCGCAAACGCGCCATAGCGCGTAAATTACGCAAAAAATCGGCCATGGGACGCAAAAAAACCGCTCTTACGCATCCCAAGGGCCGCGTAATTTCGTTAAAAGATCGCGAGAAAGCGGCAAATTTCGTTAAAAAATCATGAAATAACAACTAATTTTCGGCAAATTTTGTCAAACAATTCTCGAAAAAATGGCTAATATCATTCCAAAACCCGAAACAGAAGGCAGATTTCTTCTAAAGATAAAAAACGGCAAATTTCGCCCAAAAAAATCGCGAAAAGTGGCAGATTTTTTCAAAAAATTGCGGAAAAATGGCAGATTTCTTCAAAAAATTATGAAAAAATGGCTAATATCATTCCAAAACCCGAAACAGAAGGCAGATTTCTTCTAAAGATAAAAAACGGCAAATTTCGCCCAAAAAAAATCGCGAAAAGTGGCAGATTTTTTCAAAAAATTGCAGAAAAATGGCAGATTTCTTCAAAAAATTACGAAAAAAAGGCAGATTTTTCAAAAATATTGCAAAACAATGGCAGATCTCTTCAAAAAAGTGCAAAAAAATGACAAATTTTGTCCGAAAATCGCGAAAAAACGGCAAAATTTGTCAAAAAAAATCGTGAAAAACGAAAAAATTCTTCAAAAGATTGCAAAAAAAAGACAAATTTTGTTTAAAAAGTGCTAAATAACGACTAATTTCCGGTAAATATTGTCAAAAAATTCGCGAAAAAATGGCTAATTTCATCCTAAAACCCGAAAAAACGGCAGATTTCTTCAAAAGATCGCAAAAAACGGTATATTTCATCAATAAATCCCGAAAAAGCAAAAGATTTCTTCAAAATAATGCAAAAAAACGGAAATTTCGACAAAAAAAAAAAAAAAAAAAATATATATATATATGAATGCCGGGAGAGAATTTTTCTGTTTTAAAACCTAATTTTCCAACTTCAAAATTGTTGTTGCTGCTCCAAAAACTGATTTTCCTGCTTCCCAATCGGTTTTTATTGCTCCAAATCTTTCTGAATGAATGTGACTCCTGAAAGCACCATTTAATTAAGCAAAGTACCCATTTACTCAACAAAAATATCCCTTTTTTCAGCAAAAAAGTCTTTTTCAATAAACCTGTTGTGCCCCATTTTAAAAGAAATGCAAACAATAGTGATACTTGTTATCTTCAACACTTAAATAAGCATTATTTTATAATTAAATTTGTATCTTGCACATTTATTCTTTAAAAAGTACAGAAAATTTCTCTTAAATTAATATTTGTTTTAATTATTTATTATTATTAAAACAATTATTGCATTTTCTTTTTCTTGTGCAAATGAACAAGTTCAATTTTTGCATCGAAAAATATGACTTATTATTAGTGGGGACCCACATTTGTAGAAAAGGGACCCAGTATTTTAGAAGTCCTGGTCCCAGGGACCCAGGATTTTTCAAGTCCAACTGCATCAATGACACTAGCTACAATTCCACCACTCTGGCTAGAATCTGGAGAAAAATCGAAAAAAAAAATTGCATTAAACCCTATAGTCAGTTGAAATAAGTAATGGCAAATAAAATTTCTAATAAATAATTTGATAGTTTTTCTTTACGTATTGTTTATTTATTTTTTAGCAAATTATATTTTACATTTTATTATGCTGAAAATTTTGGATAAATGCAAAGTAAGATTGATTTATTTTCCAGAGAGTGTGTGTGTTTGGGGGGGGGGGGGGGGGGGGGAGACCACTCTAAGTGTTAAAATTATTTAATAGAGTTTTATGTAACAGACCAGTGCTGATGTCTGCAGACCAGTAAATTCTCATGCTTACTGGTCCTTGGGACCAGTGACTTTTTTTTAAGAATTCTAACGCTGATATATATATACAGTGTTGTTATAATTAAAGTTCGCCTATTCAGAAGGCTCTAGAGCCGGTTCTATGGCTCCAAACGAATCAGAATTTCACTAGTACGTAGTTGAAGACATGCGCTCTGCGAAAATCGAAAAAAAAATTAGCTACAATTTTTGCCAGTAGGTGGCGCTGCGCCAATATTTTCAGATTCCTTTATTTTTTGGGGATTTTTGAAAGATTCTGTATTTAAAAACACATGTCAGACAATCTCTGATCTGAAACACAGCATTAGACTTCACATTCGCTCAATCTTACAGGACAGTTTACGCAATGCTGTAGAAAGCACAATTCTGAGAATGGAATGCATTATTAAAAATGGCGGAGGATTCATTGAGCATGCATCATGTTATTCTTCGTTATTTCCTTACTTTCGAGCGACATGTTTTATTATTGTTGATGCAGATTACATCACATGAAATGATATTCATTTTTCTGTATTGTTTGGAGTCATAAGTCAGGCTTTAGAGCTGTCTGATTAGGTGAACTTAATTATAACAATTCGCAGCTCGTTGAAGTTTGTTGAAACTTTTAAATTTGTGTGTTTCGTCTGGATTGACTGATATTGATATAATGAATCTGCAAACATCGCCTTAAATATTGGCACAGCGCCACCTAGTGATAAAAATTTTAACTTATTTTTTTTCGATTTTCGCAGAGCGCATCTCTTTAACTATGTACTAGTGCAATTTTGTTTCGTTTGGAGCAATAGAACCGACTCCAGAGCCTTCTAAATAGGCGAACTTTAATTATAACAACCCTGTATATAGTGGAGATAAATAAAATTTTAAATTTCTAAAAATGAAAAATAATTGTTTAAACAAAATTCCAAAAGCTGAACCATTAAAAAATCACAATAATTTGTAAAATAAAAAGAAAACTGAATTCCAAAAAAATTATGAATGTCAGATGAACAGAACCCTAATAATATAAATCTGTAAATTGGCAAAAAATATATAATTTACTTTAATTAAATCCATCTTAATATGAAAATTTCAGCGTGTAGAACCATGCCAAACTAAGAACCCCATTTACTAGCGAGATGCTGCACCTCCAAGCTATGATGTCTATACACAAAACATTTAAATTAAGGTCTTCTTTCAAAATATAAATCACAAAAATGAACAGATGACACTGATAAAATTAATTTAATTAAAATAACCAGGCTTTTTCAAAATGTTATGATTTTTCATGCAACACAAGGTATTCAGCTGTAAACATACTTTGAAGTCTCTGACTTATACAGCTTTTGTGTATGAATTCTGCAACAGAGGGACAAGCAGAGGACAAAGGCGAATAGGGTTTTGTCAGATGAATGAAACCCTAAAAAGTCTGTAATCTTACTTTGTATAAGTTTCTTATAAAAAATATACTGTTCATAAAAATTTTCTCACTTTTGTAAGTATCTGAATAATTTATGGGTAACATTTTCTTAAACTGGAATCCCTTTCTTATTGTGTCGAAACCTTTAGCTTTTTTTCTTTTGAATGGAAATGATTAAGTAAATATAAATAATTTCATTTTCATACCATCCCATGAAATAAATTCATATATTCATCACAACAGCAAGCTCTTCATTTGAATGTTGTACACTCATGAAAGTGAAATAAACTTCGTTATAGAAAATATGGAGATTAATTTAGATGATAATGGTGATCAAAATCAAGATTCAACAGAAAACGTTGTTAAATAGGAACTTTATTAAAAGGAAGTTTCACTGTATGTCTATTAAGCAACCTATTGGTGCAAACTTTCAATTGTTGTTTTCAATACTGTTTTATCTTTTAATAATACTCTTATTCTGTCAAATGTTGCACTAAATTTATCATTAAAACACAAAACAAAAATACATTTTTATTTCTTTTACAAGTCAAAAAGAATTTTGATCACTGATAGTCAAAACATATTTTGACCGGGGTGGTTAAAACTGGTTTTAATCATGATTAAAAGCAATACAACCCTAATATGTCGCTGTTTCCTTTTCGTAATTGTCTATAATATTTATCGCGAAATTGAGTTAAATACCAAGGTTTTATTACAAAGAAATATGGTAAAATTAAATATTTAGATTTTCCAATAGACAAAAATTTGTAAACTAAAACTAAAATCAATAAGAAAAAAAAAAAAAAAAAAAAAAAAAAACTCTGCGACTAGCCAAGAGGAAAACAGTCAACAAAAACTCTTTTGTTCAGAGTTTTAAAATTAACTACATTCGTTTCACTGATGAGAATAACAAATTTCCTTTTCACTTATTTTTTAATCTTTTACATGAGATTTATGACAAATGCGATGCATATGTAAATTTAGTAATACATACATACTATACAAAACTTAATAAAACTGCAAATCGCAACCAGCCTCCATGAGAAATCTGTTTACTATTTATCTGTCATATTGTTGCCAATTTTGAAGGGAAAGTTATGTAAAACAAATTGGAGAGATTGCACAGACTATCGAGGAAAGAGATAGATAGAGGTGCACACAGCCTTCGGTACAGGATAATCGCCCCTCTAATAACCCCTTGGTTTGCCCTAACAACGGCGTTCGGGCAAGATGAGTTTGCTTATTTCATAAATTAAAGCTTTTTGATTTTTAAGAAAATTTTCATATTATTGAAAGGCGGAAATGTTTAGACTAAATTTTACGAATATTTTATTTAAATAATAAGGAAAGGGCATGTTTACAAACAAACACTTCTGTCAAGGGCATGTTTACAAACAAACACTTCTGTCAACTAATTTACCGCTACATTTTTTGTCATAGTGATCATTGTAGAAATTATCTTGACGACGTAGCCCAATCATATCATACTTACTTATGCATTGGGAAACTTAGACCAATCAAATTCCCGGAATTCACCCGTACAGTGTCAGTCGTTAAAGAACGGACAGGTTTTTCTCCCTTATCCACAGTAATTCGTCCACAGTGACGTCAGCTGCCCTTTCCTTATAGTGGTGTGAGTCCGCCGGAGTCCGCTATTTTCAATTGGAAGAGAATTAACCAGTTCAGGGGTTAACTAACGCTAAAGTGCCATTAAAATAATTCTTTATTATAAATGCATTTGAAAGTTTTAGATATTCAAATTCGAATTATTTTTACTTTGTCATGTATGACAAAGTAAAAAGTTAGCATAGAAAAATATAACACAGAAAAAAATATCATATGAAATCTGAAATTCTCAGAAAAAAAGTAATTATTCTGAGCAAATTAAAAATGCATGTAATGCAGTGCGCTTGCACGGCACTATCCTGAAGCGAGAAGTTACATCTTTTTTCCACCTGGTAATGTATTCGATCTAAATTTCCGGTGCTGCCTTCTATCGAGAAAGGTTCTAACTATATTGTTTATACCCGCCTCCTCTTTTAAACTTTTGAACATTTAAGAAATGGTACATTTTTCAAAGGAAATAATGAGTAAAAGTGAACAAATAAGAACTTTTGAAGGCTTTTTCTTATTTTATTAAAAAATAAAGTATGTACTCCAGAATTAACATACTAAAAAAAACTAGTGAGATGTGGCAATCCCAAAATTTTCTTCTATCTTATGAATGTTAATACTTCCTGGAAAATGCAACATACCGGTGAGGTGGTTTAAATCAAAATCTAGTCAGCAACAACTTATGTCAACTTATAACTGAATCTGAAGTTTGATAAAAATCCGTGCATTAGTTTTTCAAATAGAGCTATTGTAAAATATTTTAAAAATCTGCATATTAGCACTACATGTTGGATTATATGCACCAAAAAATAATCAAGATAAATTTTTTATCAGATACTTACTGAATCTAAAGTTTCATGAAAATCCATGCATTAGTTCTTGATATATATTTATTGCGAAATCGTGAAAAATGCAGCATAGCAGTGCATTTGGATCTGCAGAGCGATTTACACCAAAAACTAAACAACTCTAATCTATATGAGGGACTAATTGAATTTAAAGTTTTAGAAAATTTCGTGCATTAGTTCTTGGGATAGAGCTATTGCGATAATCACGAATACCATGGCAGCGCCACTTGTTGAGCGATTTGCACCAAAACATAATCAGCACCATGTTACATCAAGTCAACAAACTATCAAGTAACAAAATTTAAAGTTTTGTAAAAATCCATGCACTTGTTCTTGAGATATGGCTATTGTGGAAAGTGTGAATAATGCAGCATAAAGCGCCACCAGTTGAGAAATATTCACCAGAAACTAATCATATCTAGCTTATATCAAGGTCTAACAGAATCTAAAGTTTTGAGAAATTCTGTATAATAATTCTTAAGATTGAGCACCCACAAAATTTTTGTCAGATTCTGACAGACAGACAGACTCATGCATAGACATTTTGTAAAAACATGTTTTTTGGGTTCTCTGATCCCTAAAACGTGTAAATCCGTCAAAAACAGGATTTCGAAAGTTTTCACGAATACAATAAGGAAAGGGCATGTTTACAAACAAACGCTTCCTTCAACCAATCTACCAGATACGTTGTTGCTTTCGCGATCATTACAGGAATAATCATGGCGACGTTGACCAATCATACAACAGAGCTTGTAATCGCAGACAAATCAGACCAATTCTAGACCAATCAGATCGCTTTGACTTCTTGGGTATCGTAGGACTCTTAAAGAAGGACAGGAAATTACTGTGAATCCACAGTAATTTTGTCCACAGTGACGTCAACTGCCCTTTCCTTATACTTCCGTCTTTTAAAGACAGAAGAATGTACAAATATAACTAACTTGATTTATTTAAGCTACGCATATTTTTTGACAATTAGTAATAAATTTAATTTTTTAACACATAATGCATTTGCAAGAAAAATCTGAAAATTAAAAAATCGAGTTCCTTTATTATTGCATAAGCTTATATAAAAGAAAGAAATGACACATACCAATGAAGTTTTAATAATGGCTTTAATTAACAATTAGTTCTATGATTTTAGAAAAGGGTTGTTACATATCTTAATATAACATTTTAAAAATGCCGTATAATTCGTATGTCTAGTAAAAAAGTATGTTTCTTTCTTCGAGTATTCACAGTTGAGCAGCGAAAAGCAATTTTATAATATATGTTAAAATTGCATTAGTCAATGCGAAATTCTCTTTCCAGTCACTTTTAGTTCGATTCTGTTGTTTTCCCAAAAAATTGGATGCAGAATAATAAAGGAAATATATTTATAATTGATCCTCCATCTCCGCCCTTTCTAAAAGATCGCATTCTGTATTAAAAAATACAAGGATACCATATATTTATTGTATCCCCTTAGACAGTACTCAGCCATATAATGCAATTGCCCATTTCGGATTTCTTCCGCGGCTATAAGAATGATCTCCCATCTATACTCTGAAGAAAAATACACCATTCAAATTAGGAAACAGGCGATCTGGAACGAGGCTTGACTCCCCTATTCATTCCTATGGTATTTGAGAACGTTTAATTAAGTCACTTAGAGTTAATTGATTTAAATATTCTAGTCTGAGCAAGGTTTTAAGGCCCAAACACAAATGACCACTTCTTGAAGTTCTGTGTCGGCTTCTTTGTTGTGGCGACGCGATATTTTTGATTGTAATGAGGTTTGCAGGAAAGGGATGATTGTTTGGCAAAAGAAAAACCTTTCCGTGAAGTAGGGTGGATTGCTTATGTCCCAATTCTTATGTTAATTCCCCTCGTTTCTATTATGAAGAAACCGTAAATGGATCCTATATTGCACTACAAAGCGAAACAATTGTTTCATTTTGTTGTAAAACGATTTTCACTATAGAGTTGACTATATACAGGGGCGTAAACCACCCTAGTCGTGTAGGGAGGTGTAGGCTCATAAATTTCCGACTCGAAGAAGGAAAATTTCCGAGTATTGTGGCAACATGAGATCTAGCATATATATGTAATAAATTAAAAATTTTGCGCCATTTTGCTCTCTCTGAGCTTTTAATTCTAAAATTGTGGAACATATTTTAATCTTAGCTTCGTAATATATTAATCTTTTAACAGCTAAAGCCCTTTTTCTTTTTTTATTTAACTTATTAATAATCTATTGCTTGTTTCTCAAAAAGGCGGGAACTTATTTCGTAATCTTTCTTTTTTAGAATATTCTAGGGATTTTAATTTTATTTTTTATTTAACATCACGTGATCTGTGTTAATGCGCGGATGTTAAAAGGCTTGTCTATTTGCGAGACAAGATAAAATCCTTACCCGAGGTCCACGCCTCCTAGGCCAATCAGAGGTGATCATTTTTATTGCGTAGACTCAGATTAATCCTGGTTGGATTTTTAAAATGATTGCCGCGGAATGAGGAGGGGCTAGTTTCTCGTGCAAATCTGGGTTTCTCATTTGATTTTTTCAGAGCGCAGAATGCGATTTACTTTTCAAATATTAGGATGCTGTTTCTTTTTCCCCGAAAAATTCAAATATCTTAGAATGCAGCTTAGACACGAAGTTTTGGAATATTCGATGACCGTGTCTAGGTGACTGAGGGGAAGAGCTTACTGATTTTATGAGTTAATAAATAAAAGACTTTGAAGACTGATGGTTTTTGTTTTTATAATAAGGAAATACCCCAATGCAACTCTTCCACTGCTTGCCAACTGCCGGAGCGACTGCTCTGCTCGTGCTGCTGCTGATTCTTAGGAGTAACATTCTTAGGAGTTTATGGAACATAGCCTTCGTCGAATTATTACAGAGAAATGCGGCAGGATGAAAAATGACCCGGCGTACGACTTTTGAGAAAAGTAAATTAACGTGGCTTAACAACTACCAACTGCTTTTTGTCTGAGAATTGTTTCACAGCGCTGAATGTGCATGCGCCATTTTGCCGAGCTCGAAACTAATTGCTGGAACTTCTGCCTTTGTTTATTTTCACCTTAAACAATCATGAGTTTGGCTAAGAGATGTGCAACAGGAATTTTCCTCAGAGAAAGAAAATGGAAGGTGCATCTTCTCTTGCATACGTATGGGAGATCTTTTACTTGTGAAATATGCGTCGCATTCGAACGAGAAAACGTTCAGTTGTGAGGTATGCTAGAAAAAAAAAATTCTGCAAAAGGTAATTTGAGAACAACATCTTCCTGTGCATATAATGAGAAACTTGTTAGCCGTGAGATATGCAAAACAAAATTTTACAAAAGATCCCCTGCTGAGTAACTGCAACATCATTTGCTTTTATTTATTTTCTAGATAACAGTGCTGCAAATTTTTGATCAACTTTCGCGAGTTATTATATTATTTTTTTTGTTTTTGTTTTAAAATAAAATCTAGGAATGAGATCCAGTTCATCGAGGTGATTGTAAGTTATTATTTATTATTTATCTTATTTGTTTATTGTTTACGAAATTTTAATAATAATTTCTTTATTAAATTGTTGATTTTATTATTCTTATTACAGATATTAAAAAAATAATTTTGTTCTTAATTGAAATTTTGGCTCATAGAAATTTTATTTAACTTTAAAGGTGTTCATAGTACGAAAGCTGGAATTATTTTGTTCTTAAAAAGTTCACTGTTGCTAAATTTATTATCAATACGTAAAAGAAAAATATTTTTGTTCTTAAAATTATTTGTTGTGTATTTCCTATGTATTGAAAACTGTGATATTTATTTATTTATTACTTATTTATTTATTATTTATTATTTTGACATGAATTCAAAGAGAGCAAACATTACTAATATAAAAAAGAAAGAGTTGATTTATTTATTATTTATTATTTTGACATGAATTCAAAGAGAGCAAACATTCCTAATGTAAAAAAGAAAGAGTTGATTTATTTATTAATTATTATTTATTATTTTTATTGTCATTTATTGAAGTATTTGAAGTATAGTAATTGAAGAAAAGTAATTGAAGTATAGCATTTAAATATTTTCCCGTATTAACTATCCCGATCTTAGCAAGATTAGTAAAGGATTAGTAAAAGAAAATAAAATGACTGAAAATAAACTTAACATTGTTCCTTTTGACTTTAAGTCATGCATGAATATTTTTTCATGGTTTAAACATTTTGATAGAGAATGTTCTGTAGAAAAAAAAAAAGATGATGAGTGGAAAAAACTTAACCTCTCGAAATATTAAAAAGGTGAAGCTCTAACAGCTTTTATAAATGAGTGTTTGGAGTGTGCTACTTATCATGAAATTGTTGAGATTAACGTTAACAGAAAAATTTAAACAGGTTAGAGTCTCAAATTTTTCTGAGTTTACCTCTTTAAAGTTAAATGATCTAAGCGATTTAGATTCTTATTTTAGAAAGAAAGTTGAGATTGGAAGACAACTTCAGCTTAGGGAAAATTTAATTATCCAGGGATTAACTGATGGACTTAAGCCTGAGTATCAAAATTGTTTAATTGTAAAACCTCCTTCTAATACTCGTGAATGGTTTCGCATTGCTAAACAATTAGCAGCGATTCCAACTCATACCCCTAATAACAACAATAGAAATTTTCAACAAACTAGACCTATGCACAATCCCAATCCTCATCCTAAGTCATAGGACTCGACCCATTCCAAACAACCCAACCCAAAATTTTAATCCTAGATTTTTCACTCCTAGAATGCCTACGACGCATTATCAAACTAATTACCCAAGTCGTGCTTGCAGAATATGTTTAAACAGAGGCATACAAAATGCTTATCATTGGGAGAGGAGTTGTATATTTAACACAAATTCATTGCAAACTCAAAGTTCTCCTCATATAGAACCACCTCCTACTAATAATATTTGACAATTATTTATTCCTGGATATGTGGAAAATAAAAAAGTGTATTGTGTTGTAGACAGTGGATCAACTGTCTCAATTTTACCTCTCAAATTTGTTCGATATTTAAATGCTAATTTATATAATGTGTCCCCTATTACTGTTAGACAGGCACAAGGAACTCTTACAATTAATAAATCTTGTCGATTATGTATTAAATTTGGTAATATAAAGAGGTATGTTAATTTTTTAGTAAGTCAGATAGATTTGGACTATGCTATTTTATGTTTACCTGATTGTGTCAAATTTAAATTGAAAATTGATTGTGCAAAAAGCCAGGTGCTACAAGACAATATTACGTTAAACCAACATGTCAACATATCCAGTGATAATTTAGAATTACTTCATTTTAATATTATAAAAAATGATACCAATGTGCAACCCGATTATGGAAATATCATAACTCCTCAATCCTTGCCGCAAACTAATAATGATGATTATAATCTATTTGGGGATCTAAATGCTATTCAAAATAAAAATGTAAGAGAACTTTTAAGGGATTATTTAGATATTTTTGCCAAAAATAAATATGATGTAGGGAGAATTAATATTGAACCTCAGCTTATTTTCTTTAAATCTGACCTACCAATATATTTGAGGCTTTATCGTACATCCACTGCTGATGAAAAAGAAATCTCTCAGCAAATTCAATCCTTATTAGCTTCTGGATTAATTAAAGAAAGTTATAGCCCATATTCTTCCCCAGTTACGTTAGTAAATAAGCGAGATGAAGGCAAAAAAACCCGAATGTGTGTTGATTACCGAAAATTAAACTCTATTATGAAAAATGACGCTGAACCTTTGCCCCGAATTGATGAAATTTTGGACAAATTAAATGGTGCCCAATATTTCTCTACGCTGGATTTAGCCTCAGGCTATTGGCACATACCTATTCACCCAGCAGATTCCGAAAAGTTAGCCTTTGCTACTAATTGTGGGCTCTGGGAATGGAATGTTCTTCACTTTGGTGTAAAGGTAGCCCCCCCCAATTTTTAATAGGACAATTAGAAGAATTCTTACAAAATATAAAATAGACTTTGCTTGTTATTATTTTGATGATATAATTATTTTTTCTAAATCAATAGATGAACATATACAGCATCTCATCCAACTTTTTGATTTATGCCGAATAGAAAATATTAAATTAAAATTATCTAAATGTACTTTTGCTCAAAAACAAATCAATTTTCTAGGGTATGAAATCCAAAATGGAACAATACTAATATAGAAACAATTAAAAAATTAAAACCCCCTACTAATACTAAAGAATTACAAAGATTTCTTGGTTCTATAAATGTGTATCATAAATTTATTGACAAATATGCTGAGATTAGACACCCCTTAAATAAATTACTTAAGAAAGATACTATTTGGGAATGGAATTCTGAATGTCAAAACTCTTTTCAAAAATTAAAAGATGCCCTCATTGCTAAACCAATTTTAAAGATTTATGACCCAAAATTACCCCTACACATGTTTGTTGACGCTTCTCAGGTGGCGGTAGGTGCAGTTCTTAAACAACCCGACCATAATAACTTTTTACATCCAATTGCAAATTTTTCTAGAGGATTGAGAAGTTATGAGAAAAATTATTTCATTACCGAGTTAGAGTGTCTTGCCATCATTGATACTTTAGACAAATTTTATCATTACTTTCATGGTGTACAATTTACCATCCATACTGATCATGCATCTCTTGTTTGGTTAAAAAATGTCAAACATTTAAGAGATCGATTATTTAGACGGTCATTGAAGTTAAGTATGTTCGATTACTGTTCCGTTCCGGAAGTGTTTTGGCTCCATCTGGCGAGCGCTTGTAAAAAATGAACACTTTTAGCGGTTGGTCATCAAAGCATCAGCACGTACTCGAATTGCTAATCATCCATACATCCCTTAAGCTATGGAAATCAATTTGAATTTTATAATTGCATATTAATATACCATTTGTGGTTTTGTGTTGTTATGTGTGTGTGTATCTGTGCAAGTAAAATTAAAAAACTTTAAAAAGACTATCAAGAATACAGTCCATTCTATTCGACATTGTGGTCCGTCGAGCCGGAGTTTACTATGGAAAAATTGAATCGATTAAAAGGCACGTCAAAGGCTGCCATAACAAGACTAGAGCAGTTTATATCGGATATTACTGATATTAAAACGACTAATATAAGCATTTTAGAAGTCAAGTTAAAAAAGACGGAATGTCTACAAAACAAGCTCGAAGAGCTCAGAGAGCAATACTTCGAAATTCAGGATATCACATCGCAACAAGTCCAAGAAATCGATCAAGATATTGATAGTGCTCTCGAGAGATTAGAACAAGTGGAGGTAAGCTTAAAACTTTTATTAGTCTCATTCGAAAATAAATCTCATACTGTCAATGATTATGTATGTGAAACCAAAACAAAAGTTCGCCTCCCAGAAATACCTTTACCTTCTTTCGGAGATGCTTATTGTGATTTTGCTATTTTTAAAACGCAATTTACTAACTTAATTGTTAATAATGAGCAACTTGATGACAATCAGAAATTATTTTATTTAAAGGCTTCTTTAAAAAACGAAGCTAAGCAATTAGAGTCCCCTGATGACGATTTTAATTCATTGTTTCAAGCTTTAATACATAGAAACGAAAACAAGAGATTATTAATCGATTCGCATATTTCTGCAATTTTAAATTATGAAAAAATGCAAAATGAATCTCCGAAAGAGTTGCGTAATTTTATTGATATTATTAATAAAAACATCAGAGCTCTAAAGGTCTTGGAATATACACAGAATAAATTGTCAGAAAGTGTATTTATAAATATCATTTTGAAGAAATTAGACACCGAATCTCAAAAACGATTCGAATTGTCATTGGAAACAACAAATGTTCCAAGTTTTGATTATTTAATTTCTTTTTTGGAAAAGCGTTGTGTTACTTTAGAAGCGATAACGAATGCATCTAGCGCCCAACCAGACTTTGAAATCGAAACTGTCCAAGGCGAATTACGCAATAAATAAATCAAAATCATTTCTCATCAATGACAATAAAAATAGAAATAATTTAAAGACCTGCTTTTGTTGCAAATTTGCGTTTCATCCGCTGTATAAATGCAATGTTTTTTAAACAAAAATGTTCAAGAAAGAAAAAGTATTGTAAATAAGAACAAATTGTGTTTGAATTGCTTAAGATTACACCAAGGAAAATGTAATTCTAAATTCGCTTGCAAATTCTGCTCGCAATTACATAATAGCTATTATGTGAAGAGTGTATGTATATTATGTGAAGAACATGAGATGTTAAAGGGGGTGGAAATAAATAAAAACAAAAATAATGACATGTTGAGAGATAAACAAATAAGGAGTGGATACAAATGAAACGGTTTCAAGCTGTAACAGTTACGCGTCACAAATCTGAAATTTGCAACGGGCATGAAAACGGCGATACAAAAGTAACACTTGTGACCGTAACAAATGAAGATAGCGGCGTAACAAAGGCCGTATTCAAAAGCCACTTTTTTAGTGCGCGCGCGCTCAGAAGATTCTGCTTGGAGTAGGTTCTATCGAAGAAGAGAATTTTAAAGTTATTCAATTATTGCATTATTTTTATGGTTCAGAATTGGTAAATACAAATACTATATCCCTTTATCCTTTCAAAACATGATTCTCGTAACGGAAATACATACCTGTGACCTCTCAAATAAAATTTAAAATATTCCAGGAAGTATCACGTGACCTATTTCATGTAATTAAGCCCGATCAGCATTTAAAATATGACAACCAACCCTGCTCAAAAGCTGACGCGCGCTACGCAAATAAAACTGATGGGCGATTTGATCACTTGATTGTGCGTTTGTGCTTATCTGTTATTGGTTGCACGTTGTTTGTTGTCAAAGTTGGTAGGTTGACTGATACAATTTAACAATTGGTGATTTAAATTTTTTAATAATTTTATTTTTATTTTCTTAAAAATCATTTATCAGTTGCTTTATACTTTTCGTATTAAATAGAATGCTATTGATAAACCAAGGTTGAGATATCCACACGGGGGACTAGCTAAGGGGGGGCAGGGGGAGCCTCCCCTCCCAAAACATTCACAAATGTTGTTACACTTTGCAAATTTAAAACTTTTATGTCAAACTTAATTAAAATTTTAATAAAAACTGCGATACATTTTCTAATTTTTATTAGAATTTGCAAAAGTTACAACTCTAATTGGGAATATTATTAATTTTTTTACAAATAAGAATTGTATTACATTTTTAAAGTGCGTTAACTTGGCAAAATTATAAAACGAGTTGGCGAATATAAAAATTTGACTTGACAATATTAAGGTTTTCTCCCCCACCAATAAAAAGTCTTAGCGATGGTCCTGTATCCACGTATTACAAGATTGATTTGTAATCTACAATACTGGATTGATTTCAATGGAATTTGCATTGTTAGTTAGATAATTTTTCAGAAAAAGTTTTAGTATGTGTATATTTCTTATTTAATGATTATATATTTTAATACCGTGCGGATAACAGGCCAAAATATGTCATAAAATATGAGAAACAAACGACATCCGAAATTACGTTAGTATAAGCAAAACACTTATTTATACTTTCAATAGAAAAATTATAAACATTCTAATCATACTTTATTCATTACAAAACTAGAAGGCAAAATCCAAATATTTCACCTCTTTAAAATATATGTATGCAGATATTCTTAATTTAAAAAAATGTATATCTTTTACATTTTGCTTTTTTAATAATTTCCATTTTGATTTTAACACCGTAAAATATTCACGCATGCATTATATTTGCATCCTAATATCAATAAAAATTTACTTCTAAAATTAAAAAAAAAAAAAAAAAAAAAAAAAAAAAGAATATTAATAATTATTTTATGCGTATACGGATATTTTCGCAGAAAACTTTTTTTTTCATTTACTTAATATGTATATAAATCACTTTGGAACGATATTAATATCGTTCTAATTATCCTTTTAATATTCTAAATTTAGAATATTAAAACTTTCTCCGCAAAAATCTCATTTTCTCGTATTTAAATAAGTATTTTATTATTATAATAGAAATACATGTGCTTCTGTATTATTAATATAAAATTTACCTTTAATAAAAATGTCTTATTTATTAATAAAAAGCAACCAAAAAAAAAAAAAAAGACACAAACCAACTTTTGGCCCGCGCAGGTTTCGAAGCCGTATCGTCTGGTTACAAGCCCAGCACTCTGACCATTTGACCAACGAGCTCACATTCCTTTGTAACAGATTATCTTTATAATTGGCACCACAAGTAATTACATCCGTGATCTGTTCTCCATCTGTTATTGAGCGAACAGTTACAGTAACCGGTGGCGCAGTAGCGAGTACTGAACGCACATCCCGTTCACTATAGGTACCCACTCCATGTCCGTGGCTCCTGGCGCACGCGTGCAGCGCGCGTAACAGCTGAACACGGCCAAAGTTGTTACCGTGTATCGATTATTTTCAACGATAGGCTCTTTTGATTGGCTAGTAGCCTTTGGATTGTTTATAAATAAATCACGTTGCGAAGTACAATCTATCATCATGCGAGCGTGTGTGTAAGCACCTGACTGATCGCTCTTTGGCTGACACATGATTTCAAGTTCTCGGGCCGGTGTGTCCGTTGCTTCTTCGCCGGGCAATGGTATGTCGAGTACGTCTTCCCATTCTCCTATCTCTTTCCTGGATCCTAATTCCAATACTGTGAAAAATTATGCGCGTGTTTGGCACCTTAGCCGTAAAGACGCAATTACTGAAATAATACGTCGTAAAGATTTACATCGTGAATACGCAAATGCTGCCAATTTCTATAACGAAATTTACGATAGTAATCTTTTATCTGATAATTGTCCTGCTAATTCTAACTTTAACGATTCTAGTTCTACTAACTCTAATATAGATAAATTAAATCTCAAACCTAATTCTTGTAAAGCTAATGAAAATAATCCTAACTTAACTAAATCTCTAGACGCTGATGAGGGCTTTACCCTTGTAAGTAGGAAAAAGCGTAGGAAAAAATCGCTTAGTAATGCTGCTGAGAACATTAAGATACCTAGACCTAATAGCCCCCATAATAGTGTTATCTCTAATAATGATAGTGTCATCGACATGGACTCCGCTTCCAACTGTAGTGAAATTACTATTAATGATCAAATAACCGCTAATGAAACTATTCTTAGTGAAAATAAATTAAAAAAGCCTAAACCTATTATGATTGATATTCGCAATATTAATAGCCTTCAACTCATTGAGCAACTTAGCTCAGAACTTAAACTGAACTTTTTGGCCAAATTAGCCGGTAATTACCTAAAAATCATCTCTAATAGTATTGAAGATAAAATGGCTCTACATGAGCACCTAAAAAATATTAATGTCCCGCATTATCTAATCTCTGATAGAGAAGCCATTATCAAAATTGTCATTAGAGGTCTCCCAAAAAACAATGTCTATACGGATGACATTCTTAATGAACTTAAAAATAAGGGCTTTTTAGCCACTAAAATAACTCAAATGAAAAGCAAACGCGATGGCAAAATTCTCCCCCTTTATTTGGTTGAGCTCCCCAAAAAAAGCAATACTCTAGATATCCTTAATATTCATGATCTATTCCATCTTAGGGTTAATATTGAAAAATTCAGACCTGCTAGGAAAGCTGTGCAATGCTTTCGTTGCCAGCAATTCAACCATGTAAGTTCGCAATGCTTTAACAATCCGAAATGCGTTGGTTGCAGTGGCGACCACCTTTCCAGTGACTGCAAAATTAAACTC
This sequence comes from Maratus speculifer, assembly GCA_964019185.1. NCBI lineage: Eukaryota > Metazoa > Arthropoda > Arachnida > Araneae > Salticidae > Maratus > Maratus speculifer. Next base: position 64,813,079 of record OZ025292.1, on the reverse strand, counting down.
ATAAAAGACGGTCCTAAACCGCCCCCTAAATGCTCAAATTGTAATCTTAATCATCCCTCTAACTATAAAGGTTGCTCTAAATATCCTGTCAAACCCCAATTTCGCAAAAGCTATGCTCAAATAACTGCTAAAACGGAAAATAAACCCCAACCTAAAATTAATCAAAATTCTGCTACTAATCCTAAAATTAATTCTAAACCTAGTCCTCCAACTCAGCAGCTTTACGAGCTCCAAGAATTAACAAATAATGTTTCTTCGATTTTTGAAATTTTACAAGCCATAAAATCCGAACTTCAAGTCAAATCTTTTGACGAAATTCCCCAAAAACTCAACAGCGTCTATGAGCAAATTAAAACTAAAAAAGATCCGATCTCTAAATTAATTACTTTCAGTGAATTATTAGTAAACTCTAACATTAACCATTAATTCTTTATTATCTTATAGAAAAATGTGAAAAAAAAAAAAAAAAAAAAAAAAAAATGAAAAGATGTCAACGAATTGACACACCGTAGTTAAATATTTCTATCTCTTAATTACTGTATTTATCTTATTTTTTCTCTTAGTTTTGTAGTGTTAATTTTTAATTTAAACTGTAATTTTAAAATATGTGGCTTCTGAAAAGTGCCTTTGTTTTGATTTGTGCCTTTTTTGTTAACTTCGCTTTGCCGCCATTGCTTTTACCCCGTTCTTGTTGAACTTGTACTACCTAATTCTAGACTTTTCTCTTTTTCCTCTATTGCGGGCCTGCCCCGCCCTACTTCTCACGGATTGGCTGCTCCGGCAGCCACCCCGCGTAAATACACTTTCCTAAACCTCTTCCTCTCATTTCAGTCTCCAGTTCAACGGTGCGCCGCTGCCGACATTCCTTAGTCTTCTATCGTATGTAGTGCTTGCACTACGGCTAGACCTTCTTCCTGCAGAATTTTCTGCACCTACTCTTTTTTTTGAAGGCGTACCTCTTGATGTGCTAACCAGTCACTCCTAGCCCGGACGTGGAGTTGTTTGTCAACTAGGAAGTCCCTTCATGCCTCAACAAGTTCAAGTTCAAGTACAATCTAAATGAAGTTATTGTGAAAAGATTCTTCCAGAGTGTCTGTATACTGATTATTGAAGTGTATTGTTCCGAGTATTTTCTTGCTAAACAAACCTTTGCCTGAATAAATATTGCCTCATGTATGTGTTGATTAAAAATATCACATACTTTGGCAATAAAAATTCAGTTTTTTCTATTTTTGATCGAAGATGAAAGAAATGAACCCCCAGTACCAGAAGCAAGTCTTTAATATTGTTATATTCCATTATGGAATATGTTATATGCCATGTAAGCACTTGTTAAATAGGTAAGAAGTAAGGTATATACATTTTTATTATTTCACATCTGAAAAATCTTGCTGGGACAGGAGAAATTTTTTTACTTTAGCGTTGTTTTATAACAGTATATTTTACAATTCAGAAGAATTAAATAAAATAAAATACAATGTGGGAATTTTAAACATTCAAATGATCATTGTTAGTAGATTAAGTTATCAGTTTTTAATTTGTAGATTATTTTAAAATTATTATTTATTTAATGCTTATAATAATTTAATATAATGCAGATTGTTATCTGAAAACAATATGCATTGAGCTTTCATAAATCGTAACATATTATTTTCTCTTTTGAAAGTATAATCATGGGGGAAAAAATGAAAGCATCAAGTATTTTTAAATCGCTTCTTTGAATAATTGAGGAGCATTGAGTTTCCGTGACTTGTGCATTTTATAAGAATAAATTATGCAACTTTTATTTATGCTATAGTATAGAGAAAAATGCAGTTTTGATTGAGAGAAAGCCAGAAAGTAATTTATTGTTTATTAAGTATTGTGCAATGTAATAAAAATTGCTTACAAAAACAAATTGTCTTGATGCTGAAGTTTGTAGGCTTCTGAAAGTGAAACTAAATAACCAAAATGTGTTTGCTTGGGGGTGAGGAATTCAATCTTTTGATTTGTTGATTTTAATCATAATTCAAATGTTCCTATTAATAAACGATTTAAGTTAACTTAAAAAAAAAAAAAAAAAAAAAAAAAAAACCTATTTTAAATCTTTATTAACCTTCCTACCCTGTTGAAGTTTTACTCAAACTTCATTAAAATATTTTGCACCAGAATTTTTATTTAACACACTCATTTAACTTAAATCTTTGTATTATTTATTTAATTTACTTTAAGAAAATTTTTCTGGTTTGAATCGAATGAAACGCATTATAGGACTGGGTCGATTAGACCCATTCAGGGTAGGAAGGTTAAGATATCTTGTAATATGTTTGTTCAAAAATACATTGTAACTGTTAAAAGTGGGAAATGCTTTTTTAAGTTATTAAAATCAAGCATAACCATAAGTGGAGAATTTTCAGAAAATCTTACCACCTAACAAAATGCAACATATAGTTGAAAAATGTTATGAAAAAAGTTATGTCATTGTAAAAATAGCAAATTTCTATTACTACAATGCATTTTTGTTTTTTTAATACATAAAATTAAGAAATATATATAAGAAAGAAAAGTTTAATGTAGAATAAAACTTTGTATTGTGTAATTTAGAAAGTTGAGAAAGATAAGCTAACTAGAAGAGAAAAAAAATAACTTTTTGGCATATCTCTGTAGTTTGGAATTTTCGAAGATTACCTAAAAATGTACTTGATCTATCAGAGAATTCACTCGCCAGTGGCGAATAAAATTATGTATTTCCTTACTCCTGAACATAACATTTTAAAATGAAATCATAAGTAGAGAATGTGTAAGTTAAGGTAATAAATAGATAGGATACTTGTAAAATTGTAGCTATTATTAGTAAAGAGAATGCTCATACAATACTAGACATTTATTTATTTAATATTTTCAAAAGTAAAAGTAAATTCACATTTTAAAATTAGATTTCTGTTTATATTGTTTATTTTGTTTTACTATATAACAATATTTTTATATGCTTAAAACAGTTCAGATTAACCAATTATTTTTTTTTTCAGATAAATTTAAATAAGTTTTTCTAATTATTAACTTTAATGATTTAATGAAGGATATTTTGATTTAAAATTGTACTTTTAAACTTAAATTTTGAATTTTAAAAAATCACAAAAATCTTGCTTAAAGAGTAGAAAGAAATATTATTATTTAATTATGAATTTATCAAGATGAGTAATATATTTAAAGAATCAAAATATTTACATGGTGAGTAGAATGTGTTACATTCTGAGTAGTAAGTATTTCATTAAGAGAAACTAAAAATGAACTTTTTACCTTTTTTTTTCCAAAGGTATCTCTTTGAATGTATTTAAATTTGTAAATAACCCCCCCCCCCCTCCCTGAAAAAAGCTTTTGAAAGCTTATATATTTATAAAAATGGCTCATATAGTTTAGGCCTTCCCCCCCCCCCCCCTAACTTCTTGTATAAACAAAAATGCTGCTTCTAGGCATAGTTTACATCTCTATATAATAAAGCACAGTATACCCGTATAGCATGCCTAACTGTTTTTTCCTACCCCCCCCCCCTCTCCCTATTTTTTTTGCATAAGTAGTGAGTTCAGTTATGCAATAGAAGATTTAAGTTAAATCGTTAAATGTAAAAGGTGCTTCAATAGCACCAATTTTTTCAATATCTTCTTATTCGACTTCAATATCATAAGTTTAACTATTTTTACATTTAACCATTTTATACTCCAATCAAGAAAATTTTCTTTCAAAGCTTGACTGAAATATTAAATGTAACTTTGTGTTATTAACTGTAAATCTGTGTTTTTCAAAGGAAAACAGTTTTTTTTTTTTTTTTTTGTAAACATTGCATATTTTTAATCTTTATCTTAGGTAAATTTACATAATTAATGTGTTTTATTTAGAACTTTAGTTATGTTCATCAACGCATGAAATTTGCATTCTACATGCATACTAACAGAACCCAGACTAGACTCACTATGTCTTATGATGACTGATGAGATAAGTCTGCTAAAAATTAATTATTCTGCACTGTAGATTTATAGCTTGTACAAAAAGTTAGATTGATTAAAAATGTTTGTCATTTTAGAAATTTATTAATTTATCATTTTTCTAAAACTTTGCTTGTAGCTTCTGTGTACCTTGGATTTTGCATTTATCAACAATGTGTAAAATAAATCAAAACATTATGGAATAATTAAAAAAAAAATTGTTTAAACCAAATAACCCTGGTTTGCAATGAGTTTGAATAAATGGAGGTTGTGTTCTAGTGAATTCTACAAGGTACAAAATAAATTCGTTACAGTTACTTGAAAAAACACAATATTTTTTTTGCTATTTTGTTAATAAATATCAAAGCTAAAATAATAAAATCTGACTATGATAGTGAATTTTTGTTTTAAAAAATCAACATAATTATTAGTAAAATAATTGGGTGAAGGTGGAAGGGATTGTGCATACAAAAAGAATACTTTTCTAGCTGTTTTTATTGATTTAGTTTATGTGTGTATAGAGGGGTGGGGGTGGGGGGTTGTAATTTTCACATTTTGGATCCACTTTTGAATATAATGGTAGTATTTCATGCAGGATAATTTATTATCACAGTTTTTTACCTTTGCCTTTTATGAAATTTTCTTAAGTGGAAAAAAAAATTTCAAATATTATGAAATTTGTATAAGACGTTTTAAAGATTTTAATAATTGAAAGAAATGTTTTTTATAAATATAAAAGCAAACAAATCTTAAATTTCATAAAATTAAAAAAATGGAAGAAATTTTAGATAAAAACTTAATTCGAAACATACTTTTCCATTCTAGATTTGTAATTAAAAAAAAAATCATAGGCTGTATTATTATTCTAGTGCAGTGGAACACCCTTTATTCATTTCTAATTTATATGAATTTACTTTTAATCATTTCATTTTGATTTCCTACAAGAGAGAAAGTCTATTGTTGTTGAGAGATTTTAAAATTCAATTAATTGTTTTTGAATAAGTTTGGAAAATAAAAAAAAAAAAACCTTAAAATTAATTTTTTACAATTTGGTTAAATTAAACGTAACAAAAAATAGAATTGAAGCACTCGTTGAAGATAATTTTTAGTTATATTTTGTTTTTTATATTCATGTGTTAAAAATTATCTTAAACAGAAGGAAAAAGAAACCCGAAGAAAAGAACAATAAACTGTTTCAATTTTTCAGTAAACATATATGATAGAAGCTCATTTTTTGGATCTTAATATGATATTTTTGATAAATTTTGAAGAAATTTATTTTATTTATTTTTATTGATATATTTAAAAATTGTCTTGTACATGAAATCGTGATTAAAAGAAAAAATATCCTAGATTAGGTTATTTATATTTGAACCCCCCCTCCCCCCAAAATAATAATAATAACAATAATATGCACTGGATGCATTGAATGGTATTTTTTGGACATTTTGATAACAGACAGTACATCTGTTCCAAAACCTTGTCCATTGCTTGTCTTTTTTTTTTTTTTTTTTTTTTTTTTTTTTTTTAAGACATGATCTATTATTTTAATTCATTCTGAATGATTTGAATGTGAAAATTTTTCATTTATCCACCATATAATTTTATTTATATATTTTTCTTCAGTCTATAAATAAAAACTAGATAGTTTTTTTCCCTTATTGTGAGTATCATTAAGTAAGAATTTAATGATAACATTTTAATTATTATTTTGATAAATTAAATCTTTAAAGTATATTTTTTATCATTCAAAACAATTTAAAAAGTTTGATTAAATATATCCCTGAAATAATTTATATATAAAAAACAATTTAATTAGAAATTCATTACTTTTTCAGATTAATAAAATCATATGCTAAACTATTGAAAAAAATACTATATTATAGTACAGTGAAAAACCATGATCACCTCTTGATGCCAAAAATAATAAACTATTCCAAATTGTTTTGAGAGCTTTAATATGTTTTATTTTGTTACATTTTGGTATTATTTTATGTTAATATGTTTAAAAATAATCTTACACGTAAGGTTCTGATTAAAGTAAAACAAAATCTAAGTTAATATCCTATTTATATTCTTCGAGAAAAAAAAAAAAAAATTGCAGACTATATTGGATATGTTGTATTGTATGGTTATATGTTAGGTACTTCAAAATATATTTTATGGCTTCTCAAATACATCTGTCCAAATACACTTTACCCTTTGTTGTCACAAAAAAAATAGAATTACAATTATAAATAAATATGAGATTTATACTTTTTAAATATCAAGGTTATGTGTGATTATGATTTGTTCTAATTATTTCAAAACAGAAGTAATTTTATTAAAAAAATACAGTATTTATTATTATTAATCATCATTTAAAATTTATAAATATTTGTATTCAATTCTATCTTATTTTTAACATAACAAATTATTAAACTAATCTCGTATCTTACCTTCGGTTTAAAATTCAAGCCATTATTTATAGCTATTAAGATTTCAAATCAGTAATAATTATCATTCAGTTATAAGCAATACAAATTTATATATTTTTTACCCTGTCTGTCTGTTTGTAGTTTAGCAAACAAACTTTCATTAGTAAATAAATTATAATAAAAAAACAACACAAGTTGTTAAATGTTATTTAAATTTAATCAAAAAATTAAAAATATATGGCGAAATTTGCTTTCAAAATTTAAAAAAAACTACGTGTTTGGATTAAATTTTTAAGAAATAAAATCGATCCAATTTTAGCCCTCAAAAAAAAAAAAAAAAAAAAAAAAAAAAAAACTTAATATTTACAACATTTATAATTTTCGCTATTTAAATAAGATTATTTTTCCAATATTTGCTGATATTTGATCGAAAATCGCCGCATTACGTGATATGCCGACATATTTTGTTTACGTTTTCCGGTGTTGTTACCGGCTTGAGACAGCTTGCTACGCGTCTCACGCTGTAACAAATTTTTATGACAACAATCACAACTTTGTGACGGCAGAAGCCGGTTGGCGTTTCATTTGTATCCTGTTTTGTAGGATTTGTGACTGTGTCACAAGTTGTTACGGGAAACGTTTCATTTGTATCCACTCCTAAGTGATTTCGATTCCGAAAAAAGAGAAGCAGCAATAATCGGTACAAATTTGTTTACAGATAACAGAAAAAATTGTGCATTATTAAATACGGCTATAATTTTAGTAAGTGATGTGTTTGGAAATAAAGTTAGATTGCGTGCGGTGGTTGACAGCGGATCGTCGATTAATATTTTAAGTAATAGTGCATGCAAGCGATTAAATTTACGACCAAAACCATTCAAGGGAATGATTTCGGGTATTAATGAAACATATCAAGAAATAAGGAAAATAGTCAATGCAGAAATATCGAATGAACAAAGAACATTTTCCAAAGAAATAGAATTCGCTGTTTTGCCAAAAATTACAAACAATATTCCAGTTTCAAAATTAGGTATTTCAAATTTATGTATTCCACAACAAATTAGTCTAGCAGATGACAATTTTTTTACTCCTGGTCCTATCGACGCATTGATCGGTAGTCAATTGTTTTTTTTCAATTTTAAAGAGTGAACAAATTCGTTTAGCAGATGCTAACTGTATTTTACAAAACACTGAATATGGATATTTAGTGACAGGGTCGCTCCCACAAAGTAAAATTCAGTCACATTGTTATCTTTTAACTGAAAATAGTCTAAACAACACTTTACAAAGATTTTTTGAAATAGAATCCTTACCGGGTAATGACAGTAATTTCATTAGAAGCGATGAAGAATTGTTTTGTGAGGAACACTTTAAAAGCACTTATAAACGAGATCAAACGGGTAGATTCACCGTACAATTACCCATAAAGGAAAATGCTGAAGCATTGTTGGGATTTTCTAAAGAAATTGCAGCGAAAAGATTAACTAATTTATGGAATAAATTAGATAGAAATAAAATGATGTCTGATCTATATATAGAATTTATGAACGAGTATGAAGCTTTGGGTCATATGACTCAAACTGAATCTGAAAGCGAAAAAGGGGTGTCTTACTATATTGCTCACCATGCGATTTATAAACCAGAAAAATTATCCACTCCCCTGAGAGTGGTATTCAACGCTAGTTCAAATATATCTAGCGGTTATTCACTTAATTCAATATTGTTAAATGGGAGAACGGTTCAGCAAGATTTATTTTCTATTATAACTAGATTTCGTACGCACAAGTATGCATTCTGCGCAGACATTAAGAAAATGTACAGACAGATAATGATAGAACCGTTGCAGAGAAATTTACAAAGAATTCTTTGGAAGGTTAGTAAGGACGCTCCGATAAAAGTCTTTGAGCTGAACACGATTACCTATGGGGCAGTTTCAGCCCCTTTTTTAGCCACGCGAACGTTAAAGGCTCTTGCTGATGAGGAAAAGACAGATTTCCCTAAAGCCTCAGAAGTCATACTTAACGACATGTATGTCGATGATTGTTTATCTGGTTCCAGTCCCTTACAAGCTGCAAAGGAACTACAATCGGAGTTAATTCAGATCTTGAAAAGGGGAGGAATGGACCTTCACAAATGGGTCGCTAACCATCCTGAATTACTATACAAGATGCCGCCATATCAGAATACGCATTTGATGAACACTCTCAGCAGATTTCGGTAAAAACTTTGGGAATGCTTTGGAAACCTCAGATGGACCATTTCATTTTTGAGATTAATATAGAACTTAAAGATGTTTATACCAAGAGAGATGTTTTGGCTCAAATAGCTAAAATACATGATCCCCTTGGCCTAATTGGTCCAATTATAACCAAAGCTAAGATATTTATGCAACATTTGTGGGAATTAAAAATTAATTGGCATGAACAATCGCCTTCTAGCTCACTTCGAGAATGGAAGAATTTTCTTAACAAGCTAAGTGAAATAAATAATCTTACAATTCCACGGTATGTTTTGTCAGACAACATTTCAAGTCTAGATTTACATGCATTCTCAGACGCCTCTGGAAAGGCCTATAGAGCAGCTATTTACTTTAGATCTTTTTCCTCAAGTGGGCAATTCAGATCTAATCTTCTGTGCAGCAAGTCCCGGGTAGCCCCACTAAAGCCAATGACAATCCCAAGACTTGAACTGTCTGCAGCTCTACTTTTGACAAGGCTAGTTCAGAAAGTGATTGCCACTCTAAAATTAAATCTTGAAAGAGTATGGTTCTGGACAGATTCTACAATTGTCCTATTCTGGATTAATACATCACCCCCAAAACTGAAAACCTTCGTTGCAAACAGGGTGTCCGCGATCCAATCTCTTTCCGAAACTCATCAGTGGAACCATGTTGCCTCAAAATCTAATCCAGCAGACATCATCTCCAGAGGTGCAACAGCAAAGGATCTCATTGACAATGATTTGTGGTGGTTTGGACCAACATTTCTTCAAAGAGAAATTACAGTTCCCAGCCAACTTCCCACTCCCACTGCCTTTGAATGTGAACAAGAAATGAAAGCAGACTTTTCCCTATCCTTACTAACTGTGGAAAAAGATCCGAACATTTTAAATGAACTATTCAAATTGAACAATTTTTTAAAACTAATTAAAATATGTAGTTTTATTTTCAGGTTCATCAATAACTGTAAGAGAAAGAAGAAAATCAAAAGCTTTCTAACATCGGAAGAGTTGAAGTGCAGTACTTTTTTTTAATAAGGAAAGCCCAGGAAAGTAAGTTCTCTCCTGAATTGTCAGCATTAAGAAAGGGGCAACCTGTTCCTTCCTGCAGTAAGTTAAAAGGTTTGGACCCATTCATTGATGAAAGTGGAGTCCTTCGCGTTGGTGGTAGATTAATTCTCACTTGCCTTTTGATGCAAAGCACCAAGTAATTTTACCCAGTGATCACAAGATCACTAAATTAATTTTTGAGTACTTTCATAAAAAGTACTTCCATATAGGTGCTCAGGGACTAGTTCATCAAGTACGCATGAAATATTGGCCCATAAAGGCTAAAAACATTGCCCGGAAAACAGTACACAATTGTGTCACATGTTTCAGGCACAATCCCAAGACGTTAGATCAATTGATGGGAGACCTCCCTTCGCAACACGTAACACCTAATTGCAATTCAGGCGTAGATTTTTGCGGTCCCTTTCAAATCAAATACAAAAATCAGAGGAAAGGTAATTATTCTAAAAGTTATGTGGCAATATTTATATGTATGGCTACTAAAGCCGTTCATTTAGAAATAGTAAGCGATTTGTCCGCTGCTGCATTCATTGCTGCGCTTAAAGGACTTTGTGCCAGGCAAGGCAAAGTAAACACACTAACTTCGGATAATGCCACTAATTTTAAAGGTGCGTCAACTGAATTAAATAATTTAAAAAAATTATTGGAAAAACCTAACGAGGAATTATCAAATTTCTTTGCTGAAGAACTCATAACCTGGAAATTTATCCCTCCTCGATCCCCTAATTTTGGTGGTCTTTGGGAAGCTGGTGTTAAGTCCTTCAAACATCATTTGCTCAGAGCAGTAGGTAATTATAAAATCACTTTAGAGGACTTTGAAACTCTAATTGTCCAAATCGAAGGGATCTTAAACTCCCGGCCTTTATTTCCTCTTTCTGATGACATAAATGAGTTTGAGGTACTTACACCAGGCCATTTTTTAATTGGCAGGCCTACCAGCAGTATTCCAGAGCCTAATGTCATGAATATTTCTGATAATAGATTAACCCATTGGCAGTTAATTTCCAAATATGTTCAATGCATTTGGAAACGTTGGTCTGTTGACTACCTAAATCACTTGCAGCAGCGAGGTAAATGGCAATTTAAAAAGGAAAACATTAAGCTAGGGCTAGGCTCCCTAGTATTACTAAAGGAGGAAAATCTACCACCATGTAAATGGGCACTTGCCCGGATTATTGAAATAATTCCAGACAAGGACCACAAGGTTCGTGCAGTGAAATTAAAAACTGGTACTGGTATTTTTTTCCCGAGGCATTTCTAAAATATTCCTGTTGCCCATTAGTGGCTGATTCATGTATTTTTGTATTACTATTACATTATTTTAAAGCAATTATACTCATTGTTTATGTATTAAGTGTTTGTATTTAATGTCATTTTTATTGTTAATTAATTATTATGGTTTATTGATTGATGAAATATTGCATATTTCATCCCCGGGCGGCATGTTCCGTTCCGGAAGTGTTTTGGCTCCACCTGGCGAGCACTTGTAAAAAATGAACAGTTTTAGCGGTTTATCATCAAAGCATCAGCACGTACTCGAATTGCTAATCATCCATACATCCCTTAAGCTATGGAAATCAATTTGAATTTTATAATTGCATATTAATTTACCATTTGTGGTTTTGTGTTGTTATGTGTGTGTGTATCTGTGCAAGTAAAATTAAAAACTTTAAAAAGACTATCAAGAATACAGTCCATTCTATTCGACTATTACAAAATAGAACACTTAAAGGGATCTACAAATGTCGAAGCCAACATGTTGTCAAGAAACCCTATTTCTCATTTTTGTAAACCCCTTACTTTTCTTCTTGACGTTAAAGAGATTATTGAGATGCAAGAAAAAGAAAATGTGTGTGGTTCAAATTATATTAATGACAATGGATTGATTATAGTTAAAAGAAAAGGTTTTCGTAAAGTAGTAGTTCCCATGTCCTTAAGAAAAAAATTACTTAATGTTGCTCATGAACAGTTTGGTCACCCTGGTGTTCAAAAAATGCAAAATTTAATTTCTCCTAATTATTATTGACCAGATATGACACAAGACATTACCAATTTTGTTAAATACTGTGATATTTGCCAGAAAAATAAAAAACCCAGACAGAAAAAATTTGGCTTATTACAAGCTATGCCCACTACAGATCAACCTTTTGACTGTCTGTCTGTTGATATTGTAGGCGGGTTCAATTATTATAATTCTACAAAAAATATCTTCATATTATAATAGACCATGCAACAAGATATGTTTGGGCATTTCCTTCCAAAAATGTCACTACAGCAACTTATACAAATTGTCTGAAACAAATCTTCAATATCAAAATCCCTCAACAATTATTCTGTTTTAATAAAATTTCAAGTGTACAGTCCCCTCAAAAAATACTAAGTGACAGGAATGCTGCTTTTACTTCTTCAAGATTCAAAAAATTCCTGCGAAATCATAATATTAAGCAACGTTTGACCACTGCCCATCATCCACAAACGAATGGGAAATGTGAAAGAGTAAATCAGACAATAGTAACTAGATTAAAATGTAAAGTAAACTTTACTATCTCTAAAATACCCTGGACTAAACTTTTAACTGAGGTAATTAATGAATATAATAATACCCCCCCCCCATTCTATTACTAAATTTCCACCTACTTATTTACTTTTTGGCCAATTACCATATCACTCCCCCTTACAACAAAATTATTATCCCCCTGTTCATGAAGCCCTCAAGATTGCTAAAGCAAGAACTGATGAATTTCATTTAAAAAATAAAAAATATTATGATAAAGATTATATCGAACCAAAATTTAAAGTTATCTATAAGATCTAGTTATCTATGAAGAATTTCAGTACCCTAATACTAGAAAGTACCCTAATACTACCCTAATCACAAGTATTTAGTGGCCCTTATAAAATTCTTAACAAATTATCCGAAATAATTTTTGAAATTGATAGGCGAAACCAGTTCAAAAGTTCAGAAATAGTACATGTATCTAAATTAAGGCCTTATTATTCCCCTGATAAATTTAAATTAAGTCATGAGCAACAACCCCCTAATCAACAACAACAAACTCAAGTAAAAACTGTAGCTTAGACTTAATCTCTAGTTTATTATCATTTTATAATTTTTTTCTCTCTTAAACAGTAAATTTCTTTCCATATTTTAATTCAGATAATATCCTGTAATTCTTACAACAATGGCAATGATATCTTTTGACTGCAGCGAGAGTGTCACTTGTCTGGAAATTTTTATATTTGTTTGTTTGTGCCGGCGTAGACGGACAAAGTGAAAATTTGTTGTTCTGTATTGAATTACTCTAGTTATAACTTAGAATAATATAGTAATAACAATTAAATTTTAGGTAAAAAAATTTTTTTTTCGACTGAACCTATTTGTAATATTAAATTTAATCTATCCATTATTAAATTAATTATTTGCCAAGTAACAAAATTTTTATCACTTTGTGACAGTTATCTGAAGAATCGAAGACTTAACGTCACAAAAACATTTATTTTCACAAAACATAACAAACACACATAAAACATACCACGATTACAGATGAGATTTTAGACACAGATGGGAAGTATTCACCTTGGATAAGGTGTGGAACATTTTACATGTCAACGGTGCGACATGTTTTCAGTCGGGCTAACTCAGATCTCACCGGGGGGTAAGAAAAAGTGTTCCGTGCAAGGAACCAGTGAACACAGCTCCCTCTGGGCTCTGGAAAAAATAGTGGAGTTGAGAGGTACGTTACATTCTACCCCTCTGGTTCCGAAAACGTCCCGATGAGGAACCAGAAACCTTTGGCGGTCTACCACGCTTTCGTAGCAGTTGTACGGGCAGCTCGTCAGTACCTTGATATGGACTGACAAGGAAGGTCTCCATACGGGCATACTCAGAAAAATCTGAAAAAAATACAGAATGTTCTTCTCATATAGTTATATATGTTTATAAAAAGAATTTCGGCGGAACCTCCTTATAACGTCCGTAAAAAAATAATAAAAATTTCGTTTATTTGGCGATTTATCTCCGGTTGGCAAAAAAACGAAATTTTGAAAAATACGCTTTTACACTTCGAATACTCTTCAAAGAAAAAACTTTCTATGTTCGATTTATTTAAATAAGTTTAGTTTAAGTAATTTTAGTTTTGCATTTTTACTTTACTTTAAGTGTAATTTTGTCATATACGTTTATATGTACTTATAACAAAATGAAATTAATATATTTTATCATTTAAAACACAATTTAAATTGATTAAAATTGTTCCAAATTGAAAAATACATTGTTAAAAATCTGCTGCATTTTGTTGCAACGCACTCCCTTGCTTGTATAGAAAACGGTTACTTGGCCGTGAAATGGAGCTTTCTCATTGGTTGAAATAGAGATATTATATACAAGCGGTGGAGTGCGTTGCAACAAAAGGCAGCAGATTTTTAACAGTGTATGACACGGTCAATTCACTGTGCTATGGAGCATTCTCATTGGTCAGAAGAGAGATATTCTATAAAAGTAGTGGAGTGACGTTGCAGTAAATGCTGCAGATTTTTAACAGTGAAGTCAATTAAAATCAATTTTCAGATTCGTTAAAATCGTCTGCTTTTGGCGAGGAAATGCACTGCTCGCCAAATCCCGCGTCGCTTTCAGCTTTTCACGCCAATTATTCCAAACTATTTTATTTTTTTTACATATCTAATAATGTAATTCCGCCGCTAAATTTCACTGATCCTTCATTACCTACATGAGTAGTTTAATTCGTATTTTTTTCAAAAAATTCTGTGTATGCCCCCAATGGAGACCTTCCTTGTGAGTGCGGATGTGTGATAAGTACCTACCGGAATGTCCGGATTACTCGGATGAGCAACCTCATAAGTTGTTAAAGACCTTTGAGTTAAGATGGTATAGGGACCATCTCTACGCGGCATGAATTTGGCACTGCGTTTTTGTTTAGCGTTACTAACTGGATGTAAGGTCACCCACACCTGATCTCCAGGACCATAATTTGGACCTGGTCGGCGCTTTTTATCTGCATAAAATTTCCGCTATCTTGATTTTTTTCAACTAAATCGTGTACCCTAGATGAAAATTTTGCAAAATTTTTAAGGTACGGGGTAATTTCGGGAACAAAATTATCGTTATTTATTACAACCCTTAAATCATGCGTAACATCATCGAGTGTGCGCATCTCACGCGCGAACTGCAAATACGCGGCAGTTTGACCTGTAGTTTCACATTTTGCTGAATTCATTGCGAATCTAACAGCTGGTAAACGCTCTTCCCAGGAGGCGTGGTCATTTCCTACTAAAATGGCAAGTCGGGGTTTTAAGTCTCGATTTTTACGCTCAACAGGGTTCGCTTGAGGATGGTAAACGGGTATTAAACTTTGTTTAATTTCCAATAAGTGACATAACTGTTGCATAACATCGCTCACAAATTGGGGCCCATTATCACTAATTAATCTTCTAGGTAACCCGTAACGTAAAAATATTTCATTTAGAAGTGTTAATGCACATTCCCTAGCGGTAGCCTGTGTCAATGCGAACAGCTCCACCCACCGTGTTGCACAATCCTCAACAATGAAAATCCATCGTTTTCCTGTCTTGCTTTCGGGAAGGGGTCCAAATAAATCTATAGAGAGAGTTTCCAGTCTTTGAGCATAAATTGGAGTTTGTAATAGTCCTTCCTGCAGGTTTTTGATTTGAGGCTTTATACCTGTTACAATCAGGGCAAGATTTGACATATTCTGTTATAAATTTTCTCATACCTGTCCAGTAATATCTTTTAATAATTCGCCGGAAAGTTCCTTCGGCGCCATAATGTCCAGCAGTCGGAGCATCATGGTATTCTTTCAAAATTCGTTCACGATCATGAGCTGGAACTACTAACTGAGCTTCTTCGACTTCAGAGTCAGGGGCATATCTATACAGTACACCCTGGTTCATTAAATAACCTCTTTCGGTCCAACTAACCAAGTCCGTAGCAGGAGGGCTACTTTCAAAACATTCAATAATTTTCTTCAGCTCTGGATCTTTTAGTTGGTCTTCTCGAATGACTTTAGAACTTTCAGTAGGAAAGTCCACTATAACAGCATTCACCTCACATGAATCTTGAGAATACTCTGGACGAGATATCCGCAACAACGTTTGCTTTGCCTGGGATATATTCTATCTTCAGATTGTAGGACTGTATCTGTAATGCCCATCGGGCCAATCTACCTGATGGAGATTTTAGGCTCATCAGCCATCGGAGAGGTTGATGATCAGAGGCTACAATGATTTCAGAACCTTCAATATACCCTCGAAATTTATTTAGAGCCTATACAACGGCTAAGGCTTCACGTTCTGTAGTAGAATAGTTACACTCAGCAGAATTAAGCAGTCGGCTGGCGTACTCGACGGGATGTTCCTCGGATCCTTCGCCTTGGAGTAGAACTGCACCGAGAGCGTATGCGCTGGCGTCTGTTCGAATAATGAAGGGTTTGGACATATCAGCTTGTTGTAATATAGGAGCGGTGACCAGACATTGTTTTAGAGTGGCAAATGCGTTTTCTTCTTCAGGTCCCCATTTCCACTCAACATTCTTTTTAGTAAGATTACTTAGAGGACGCGAAAATTCAGCAAAATTAGAGATAAACCTGCGATACCAGGAACAAGTTTGTAAAAAAGACTGCACTTGTTTAACAGTCTTTGGGGAAGGTATATTCATAATATATGCCACTTTTTCTTCGTCAACTTCAATTCCTTTGTTTGTAATCCAATGACCCAGATATTTGACACGTGAACAAACAAAATTGCATTTATCACGGTTAGCATGAAGTTTAAATTTGTCCAGTCTTTCAAATACTAATCTCAGATCAGAAAGGTGTTGCTCGAAGGTCGATGACAGAACAATCATATCATCTAGATATGTCAAAATTTTAACACTACTAAGTCCATAGCGGAATTTATCTATTAATCTTTGAAATGTTGCCGGAGTGTTGCGCAATCCAAACGGCATTCTTATGTAGCGAAAGGTTCCGAATGGACAAACGAATGCTGTCTTATCTCTATCAGCAGGATAGACATTAACTTGGTGATAGCCAGACTTTAAGTCAATGGTTGACATGTACGCTGTGGGAGTAGTATCTTGCAATAAATCATCCAGTCTAGGAAGTGGATAAGTGTCCGGAGTCGTCTTCTCGTTGAGTTTTCTATAGTCTATGCAAAGACGCATCTCACCATTAGGTTTCTCTACGAGGACAACAGGAGCTGCATACGGAGATTCGCATTCTTCTATAACACCCTGTTCTAGTAAAGCATCTAATTCTTTCTTCAACAGCTCTTTTTTCATAGGTGACATTCGGTAAGGTGGTCCTGCTACTGGTGCATGATCCCCTGTGGGAATATGATGTTGGGGCCACTCTTTGTGACAGTTATCTGAAGAATCGAAGACTTAACGTCACAAAAACATTTATTTTCACAAAACATAACAAACACACACAAAACATACCACGATTACAGATGAGATTTTAGACACAGATGGGAAGTATTCACCTTGGATAAGGTGTGGAACATTTTACATGTCAACGGTGCGACATGTTTCAGTCGGGCTAACTCAGATCTCACCGGGGGGGTTAAGAAAAAGTGTTCCGTGCAAGGAACCAGTGAACACAGCGCCCTCTGGGCTCTGGAAAAAATAGTGGAGTTGAGAGGTACGTTACAACTTTATTTTAATTTTTTTTCTTTCTCTCATTCTTTGCTTCTGCATTCCAGTCCAAGTACATGTCAATTAGAATATAATTTTGTTTCTTTTTCTCTTTCCTTCTTACATCTTGCAATGTTTTATCACTCCGAGAAAATATTTATTGCGTAATTATTTGACATGAATAAATCTTGTCTTTAGTTTTTATTATTTATCAATATTTCTTTTTAAGAATCTTAGTAGTTGAAAAGTCACCTGCATTCTCAAACACGAACAAAATTTTATTTTATTTTATTTTATCATATTACATTTTAAATTTTTTGTACATATTCCTACTTAATCCTGTACTCGAATTACAAGATTAAGTAAATGATTACATAATTTATTATATTCTTTATTCTATTCCACTTCTCTCTATATTTCATCCCAAAAAATATGAGATGAGATAAACGAGATTGAGTTTACCAATTAGAACCCGCGGCTAACCCACATAAATGTGTTCCCTGTTATAGTGGTTTCATCTTGTAGGGCCTGCCGTAAAGCAAATTTGCATCCGTCGTCCCATGGCAATGGGTCACTGGTCTCGGCGTTCTTGTGGGCGTCGTCATCCTGGGCTCGTCATGGCTCAATGGGTGCAAATCCCAGGTGTCCGACTCGCCTCTGAGGTTACTCAGTGGGCAGGGGAGCTGTCGTACTCGACCGCTGTCATCAGACTTGGGAACGTGGCTGGCCTTCGGGCTGGCTACTAGACCGTAGGCATCGGACGGTGAGGTGTGCGGATGGGGACCCGGAGTAGTAGCCGCTTGCGGTTTGCGAATCCCGACCCCAGTCGATGCCCCTCATCGAATGAGCCGCAAGGGCCTGACAGGGCCTAGAGACGGAATGATGCATCGTATCATTACATACCAATTAGAACTTAGAGAATGTCTTTTGTGATATTTATTATTACTTATTAAGAGATTTACTTATACCCATTATGAGATTTACTTATACTTATCATATTTACTTATACTAGTATTTTTCTTTATTATGTTTCTTTATTATATTATTTGTTTATTACATTGTTAAAATTTATCATTACTGTATTACTATATTATAAAATGTTTTATTATCTAAAAATATGATTATAAAAAATATTTTCACAAAAGTTCTAAAAATGGAACTATTATAATTGTTCTAGGAATTTCTTACAAAAACAAACTGGATTAATATCCTGATGTTAGATGATAAAATTGGATGGTCTACAATGATATAATTAGACCTCCTTGAAAGGAGGTAGTGAACTATTCAATTCCAAATGTGACTTTTTGGACGAACATTGTGAGCCAAACTTTTGGATTTGATTTCATGAAATCTCTACTAAATCTCTCCATCCTGTCTGGATTTACTTTTGTCAAGGAGGATTCGGCGTTATTGTTTTCATTTTTATGTTAAACATATACCATGAGTAATTGCTTATATTTTCAAATTACTTTATGATGTGCACTTTAAACAAGATCATATCTTGTATTTTTATTGATGCCTATTTTATTGTATTTACATTTAAAGTTATTCCACGCATCACCTTAGTGTTCCTAAATTTGATTTCTATATTTATATAAAAAAATAATTTAATTTTTCTTTTATTTAGTATCTAATTATTATAATTTATATCAACAACTTCGTGATCTAAGCCTGCATCATCTCCCTTTCTGTGAACTTGCAGATCTCAAACCTACATTTTTACCCGTCTTTCTGGGAGGGGGGATTTGTAATAAAATAAAAATTTGTGCGCCATTTTGCTCTCTCTGAGCTTTTAATTCTAAAATTGTGGAACATATTTTAACCTTAGTTTCGTAATATGTTAATCTTTTAACAGCTAAAGTCCTTTTTCTTTTTTTATTTAACTTATTAATAATCTATTGCTTGTTTCTCAAAAAAGCGGGAAATTATTTCGTAATCTTTCCTTTTTAGAATATTCTAGGGATTTTAATTTTATTTTTTATTTAACATCACGTGATCTGTGTTAATGCGCGGATGTTAAAAGGCTTGTCTATTTGCGAGACAAGATAAAATCCTTACCCGAGATCCACGCCTCCTAGGTCAATCAGAGGTGATCATTTTTATTGAATAGACTCAGATTAACCCTGGTTGGATTTTTAAAATGATTGACACGGAATGAGGAGGGGCTAGTTTGTCGTGCAAATCTGGGTTTCTCATTTGGTTTTTTCAGAGCGCAGAATGCGATTGACTTGTCAAATATTAGGATGCTGTTTCTTTTTCCCCGAAAAATTCAAATATCTTAGAATGCAGCTTAGACACGAAGTTTTGGAATATTCGATGACCGTGTCTAGGTGACTGCGGGGAAGAGCTTACTGATTTTATGAGTTAATAAATAAAAGAATTTGAAGACTGATGGTTTTTGTTTTTATAATGGGGAAATACCCCAATGCAACTCTTCCACTGCTTTCCAACTGCCGGAGCGACTGCTCTGCTCGTGCTGCTGCTGATTTTTAGGAGTAACATTCTTAGGAGTTTATGGAACATAGCCTTCGTCGAATTATTACATATATATCTATATCTATCTATATTTATTATATTTATATATATATGTATATGTATGTTCATATATATATATATATATGTATATAGATACCATAATTCTCAAGATAAATATGACTTAGTGTATCGAGATAGTCAAATAATCTTATATTGTGTTATTATTGATCTTATATATACATTTTCCCCATTAGAAGATCTCTTGGTGGAATACAATAACTGTGCCACCCGAGAGAGGCACAGGTAGTGCATAATACGAATAAGCAGTCATAGGGCTTTCCAACGATATATCACATGAAAGATGTCGCTAAATTTAGAAAAGTGGTCACCCGTGAGGGGAAATCAGGTATCCAATAATATATCTGAAGAGAGATGTAGGCGAAATTTAGGAAATTGTCCTCTCTCCCAGAATAGACCCTTCCCCTAACTGAGAATTTTTCATGTATGTGACATTTTGAAGTTAGGGGGGGGGCAGAAACATCATCGCCAGGTTTCCCTTGCTCCGCACAGAAGTCATGGCCAGCGAGAAAAAAACAAAATAAATAAATGTAGAAGGTCAAAATAATCACTCCTTGGCTGCTGCAAGTTCATTTTATTAAACTGTAGCTATAATAGAGGGAAAAGCTCCTGTTGCAGACGATATTTTACCGAAACATCCAAAAAATATTCCATGCTTACTACATCAAGTCGTACTCATGCAAGAGCGCACCCAAAAATCCTTCTTCTCATCTCTCTTACCACCTCTCGAGTTTCCTCTTTTAAATCTAAAAAGAAAATTCTAGAACATTCTCTAACCTCAAACCATCATTCTTTTATGTAAACAGAATTCTTGTCCAGCTTCGAGATTAAACACTTCATTCAGACGATAATTTTATTTAAAAAAAATGTTACTTAACCAATTTATAATCGACTCAGGATTTTAAATATCTTAGGCAGACGATTTTTATAGACTATTAATTTTAAGAGAAAAAGAAAAGAAATAAATTTATTGATATGCACACTATCGAAGGTTGACGGAGGGAAAATAAATAAATAGATAAAATAAAATAATGATATTTTTTAAAAGGTATGGTTTTGGAATAAATTTAATAAGACTTTCTTAAAAAGAGTTAATAAAAACATAGAAGAAATGAGTTTTATTTGGAATATTAAGAAATAAAGTTTAATTAAGAATATTTTTAATTTAGAGCCATCTTTTTAAATTTACGCATACTGGAATAATGTTTTTTAAGGCGAATTAAGAATTTATATCGTCTGCATAAAGATTAACAGATTAGATCTAGAAACAAGATTTTAATTTAATAATTTGAAGTAAGTACGGAATATTATTATAAGAAAATTAAGATAGTATAAAGGTTAGTTTTGGCGAAAAAAATTTAAAATTTGTAACATTATCCCCCCTCCCCAAAACTTTGTATGAAATTGATAGTTAAATAAAACTACAAGTTCAGACAACAGAAATATATTAATTTAGAAAAGTTAAATTTTGGAATAAAACTGTCAAACTCAGGAAGCCAAGAGATGGAAGAAAAGAAAATTAACGCAATATAAAAAATATTAGCGATTAAAAAAATAGTTAAGAGAAAATTAAATTGAATTAAATTTAGGTAGGAGCATTTCCCTGAAAGAAATACAATAATGTTACAATATCACTTACTATTTGTAAGTGCATAGGAGATAATACATACAATAAAAGTAGATAAGTTATAAATATTGATAAGCAAGAAATATTAAAAATACAATAAAAACAATAAGAAATCTCCTTCATGGGAGTTTATAGAATTTCAATAACTTAATCAATAGTCCACTAAAGAAAGTTCTCTAAATAAAAGTCCTCCGGATCCAGTCTATTAAACAGTATCTCTTCAATAGTCAACTAAAATTTTTCAGTGATATAGTTCATTAAATAAGTCTTTTGTTGGATTCCAACATATTTTCATAATATATCAAATTTTCAATAAATAATAGTATCACTTCAAAACATTAATAATAAATAATAAAGAAAAATTTAAATAATAATAATAACAATAATAATAAGTAGCATAATAAGACTCCATATCCTAATATTTCTCAATAAGAGTATAATTAATACTAAACTTCATTATAGAACTCATAATAATAATAATAATAGTAAAACAATAGTATAATCAACAGAAAATATCACAATTTGTTTATTATTGATAGGGAAAATATTGTTTAGGATAAAAATAATTACATAGCAACTAAATAATTTTCTTATCTTCTAATAGCATAAGAAAGTATTTTTTGCTAGCCGAAAGTATACATAAAAAAAAAAAATAATAATTCCAAAATCCAAATAAAATTAAATCTAACTATTTAGAAAATGGACTCTCAACCAGTATTTCCTTACAATAATTCCTCTCTGATACTCTTTTACAAAATAGTCAAATTTGGTTATAAGTTTTCAAATGCCAAATGTAGATTAATGTTTTAGCTACACATGGTTTATAAACTTCAATAATAAAAAACAAATAGGAATAAAAGTTGACATTCTTAATTGAGAAATAGAAATAAAAATAGTTTGCTTTTTTGAAAAACTTTTAATATCTGTAGTTTTCACAATCACTGACAATCACGTATTATGTTATAGGTTTGAATAGAATCATCAGATTTTATAACTGTTTTCACATAAATATCTGCTGGATAAATAGAATAATACTAATGTCAAATAAATCAGTAAATATAGTTAGATCTTAAATACACTTAAAATTAATTTATCAACATCAATTGTAAGCTTTTACAATCAAAGTGTACACCTTATGCCTGCATAAGGAGCCCAATTTAACCACAAAACTCCCAAAAACAAGTAATTTTCTTGTAGCGCTCCAAGAACATACCTTCTAATGTTGAAAATTATGGTGATAACATTTTTAAAGAATAAGAATTAAAATTTAATCTACTGTCTTGACTTTAGTTTGATCTAGTGATTGTGATTGTATCTGAGGTTTTGTTTGTTTTTTGGGTTGCTCATGAAACAGTTTAAAATCTTCGGGTGAAAAATAGGGTCTTAATTTAGAACATGCACAATAACGGAATTCTGTCCTGTCTCATAATTAAATTTATCTATTTCATAAGTTACATCAGAAAGTTTATTTATAATTTTATATGGTCCAGAGAAAGTAGATTCTAATTTTCGAGTGTTAGGGTATTTAAATTCTTCATAAATTACAGAGTCTTGTATTTTTAATGGGCATTCGACAAAATTTAGATCATAGAGTCTTTTACTTTTAAGGTGAAATTCACGAGTTTGCGCTTTTGCAATCTTGAGGGCTTTGTCTACTGGAGTTGTATACATTTTAACTGCCTCACACAGAACCATTACCCTCCCTTTTAAAAATCTAAATCAAAATTATCGTGAAAATTATAACTATATTTAGCTGCTAATTTTAACCAGAAATTTTATCTAATAAAAATAGAAATTGTAAATATCATAGTTATACCTTAAATTGGGATCAACTTTTTAATTCTATTATTTTATAAATCATAAACAGATACAAAAATTTTAATGATAGGTAATTTCTTACTTTTTTCACAATCTGTACAATTTAAACAGTCATTGATATAAATTTTTTGCGCTTCCCCTTTCAAATATTGCGCAATAAAATTAAATTTCCATTCTAGATTTTCCTTCTCCTTTTCACATGTTGTATCAAAATAAGTCAACCACGACAAAATGTTCATTCCAGAACTCGGATCAAACGGTACGAATTTAGAATCTTCCATATTTTTTTTTATTCTTACTCATTAGAATAAATGAAGCACTTCTATTTTCTTTATTAAATCCTGATCGTAAAATCATTCGAAATAAATTTCAAAGTTAATAATTTCTATCAATTACATATTTTTTCAAAATTACTATATCAGATTCATAACATACAATAAATAATAAATAAATGAATTAGTAAATTAATAAATTAACTTCAAATTACTCTCATCAATAAAATAATAAATAAATAAATAAATACATTATAAATATTTTTCCTCAATCATAAAAAGAATAAAAATAATAATCAAAACATTTAATAAAATAACTTACAGTTTCTCGAAAAATCTTCAATAAAATTCAATCGTCTTTAAATTCCTCATCAAATACTTCTCGCATATTCACCACTTTGAAGTCATTAATTTTCAAAAATTTGTCACTATGACCATGAATACTGAATCACAAATTATGCATCGACGGCGACAGATCGACATCAAGCGTCAGGAAATCCACAATCAGACTCGAAGCAAGTACTAATTATTTCAGATTAGCATCTTTCCAATCATAGTTGTGAAGTTCTTTTGAAAGAACATTCTTTTACTTTAATTAAGTAAGAAATTACGGCGATTTTGGCACAAGAACATTCACGAAAAGTCGATTTTCGGCGATTCGCAAACCTATCATCATTTCGTTCCACAGCAGACTCCATTAGCAAGCCGAAACTACCATATAGAATGCCCTTCAGAACATAGAATTCAATCGAACTTCGGCGATAGCATGTTCTTCTTAGTTCCATAGCAAATTTCTTTAAAATCCGAAAAAGGCAGCACAGGCATAAGCTATCCTGTCGACTTTTGGGTAGATTGTGACATTTTGAAGTTAGGAGGGCAGAAACATCATCGCCAGGTTTCCCTTGCTCCGCACAGAAGTCATGGCCAGTGAGAAAAAAACAAAATAAATAAATGTAGAAGGTCAAAATAATCACCCCTTGGCTGCTGCAAGTTCATTTTATGAAACTGTAGCTATAATAGAGGGAAAAGCTCCTGTTGCAGACGATATTTTACTGAAACATCCAAAAAATATTCCATGCTTTACTACATCAAGTCGTACTCATGCAAGAGCGCACCCAAGAATCCTTCTTCTCATCTCTCTTACCACCTCTCGAGTTTCCTCTTTTAAATCTAAAAAGAAGATTCTAGAACATTCTCTAACCTCAAACCATCATTCTTTTATGTAAACAGAATTCTTGTCCAGCTTCGAGATTAAACACTTCATTCAGACGATAATTTTATTTAAAAAAAAAATGTTATTTAACCAATTTATAATCGACTCAGGATTTTAAATATCTTAGACAGACGATTTTTATAGACTATTAATTTGAAGAGAAAAAGAAAAGAAATGAATTTATTGATATGCACACTATCGAAGGTTGACGGAGGGAAAATAAATAAATAGATAAAATAAAATAATGATATTTTTTGAAAGGTATGGTTTTGGAATAAATTTAATAAGACTTTTTTAAAAAGGGTTGATAAAAACATAGAAGAAATGAGTTTTATTTGGAATATTAAGAAATAAAGTTTAATTAAGAATATTTTTAATTTAGAGCCATCTTTTTAAATTTACGCATACTGGAATAATGTTTTTTAAGGCTAATTAAGAATTTATATCGTCTGCATAAAGATTAACAGATTAGATCTAGAAACAAGATTTTAATTTAATAATTTGAAGTAAGTACGGAATATTATTATAAGAAAATTAAGATAGTATAAAAGTTAGTTTTGGCGAAAAAAATTTAAAATTTGTAATATGTATATAATATATATCGGAGAGCCCCGTAAAAAAATCCGATCTAAAATGATAAAACGCTACAATTTCAAAAAAGATCGAAAATTCTCCAAGGTAGGGAAAGAGGAGAGGGTCAGAGAGAGAGATGGAAGGCTTATACTATGACTGAGTTATCTGAGGGATTTCCTATGATATGTCACATGATGGGTCCAAAAAAGTATGGAATTTTTCTACCCCCACTTTAATCCCCTCGGGGTTGGAAATTTTAAAATATCGCGGAAACATGTATTTAATTAGTTTTTAATAATTTATTTTCTGCCGTCTCGCACTTTTATTTAAAAAGACTGCTGATATATGCCAAATGTTCTAAAATTTTTTACCCTCCCCCTTTAACTTCCATAGGAAGAGATTCCTAAAATCGTTGGATTATGTGTTTAATATTTTTTTAATAGACTTATTTTCTGGAATTTCACACTCCTACCTTAAATGTTTGCTGAGATATGGCAAGTTGTTCCAGAATTTTTTATCCACCAACCCCCCCCCCCCACTTGTCCCTCTTAGGGGTGGGGGGTAATTTTTATCTTAGTGCATGCATACATCATAAGAAGTATTTTCTCTTCAATTTTCATGGTTCTAGATTCAGTAGTTTGGGCTGAGCGTTGATTATCAGTCAGTCCTTAGGACTAACTATTTTATATATGTATAGACATCTCTACTTGTTGACCCGCCCGCCTTTGCCCGGCCATTAGATAAAATATACTAGTAAACCTTCAGATCAGGAGCCTCAACGTCAGCTTTGCCCATATTTCTTTAAACACACTTTGGGTAATATTCAATTTCCTGGAAACTGTAATTTAAAATTTTCAAATTACGTAATTATTTATAAGAATAAAAAAAGAATAAGAAGTTTTCAGCCATCAAAAGCGTTAAATTAAAAATTTAGTTATGTTAGGATATTCTGAAATTTTCATGATCTATTATTTTTGCTTTTTTATTATAACATAGCAGATTTCTTCAGGGGGGCTCTGCCTCCCCCTGAACCCCCGTAGTCTCATTAAATTTAAATTTGTAACTTTCTATTAATTGTGCTAATGGTTATTGTATATCTTGCATTTCTTTATACATTTTGATTTTTAAGGATAAGTAACAGTTTAAACATTTTTCATTATCCTCATATTTCTACATACCTGCCAACCAGAAACATCTAAATCTAAAGTATCAGGAACTTTTGTAAGTGTAAACTCAGTAATATAGAGTTTAAATTTTTTTTTCTTTCTTTCTTTTTTTTTTTTTTTTTTTTTTTTCAGAAAACAAAAGTTTGATTGCATTTTGCAGCAGTTATCGCGGAACAGACAGACAGAAGAACAGACTGACAGACGGAATAAACAATAAATTTCGAACAATTTCATGAACAATAAATTTCGAGTCACCAAAGTAAACCTTCACTGAAGTTTCGACAATGACGTCATTATTCATAAGTTATTGATATCCATGTTTCTTGTATTTTTAACAACTACTATAAAATACCTGTTTTATTTCAATTATGACGTACATTATACGTATTATGAAGTATATATAAGTGAAATGTTTGTTAAAAATATAATTCTTTTTTATTTCTTTTATTTCTAATTATGTCCCCATTTTTGTCAGAAAAATTCTTATTAACGAAACAAATATCCGTGTTTAATATTTAACAAAAAGTACTATATCTATTTTTATTTTAATTCTGACGTCATATTTTTTTTTTCTTAGTTTAATTTTTCGAATGGAAATTGTTCAATTGAAACTTATTGCTGTTGAAAAATTATTATTCGAAATTTTGATTTTTTTGGCAACGATAAAGGATATTTGTTAAATTTTATTTAAAAAATCCCTATTGATTCTGTATGAAAAAGAAGGAAATTTTGAATTATTAAGGAAAATATTTGAATAAAATTAATAAAACGTAGCCTATGTTTTTTTCTGGGCTATGTTATATTTATACGCAAAGATACAAAGACATTAATTCATATTCATCAGTTTTGATGTTGATTTCATTTAAATTTTCGTACACGCTTTCAAATTTATAACATTATAAGGATAAGAATTAAGATGAATGGTGGCTTAACAACCATTAAGACAAAATAAAGAAAATGAAATAAATACATTTGAAATAAGTAATTCTCTAAAACAAATTAGTTTATGTTATTGGAACACATTTATAAAAAATCTCTAAAATTTACAGTAATAATTTTAAAAATCTGACAAATGCGTAGACAAAATTTCAAAACAATACGAATAATTTAAGTGGTAAATTTTAGTATTCATTTATCATTGAATTCCATTAATCAAATGTGTCATTTTCTCTCAGGGAAAAAAACATTGAAAATCATTTGATTTGCCATAGAAAAGCATTATTGCGCAAAATAAAATATTCTATATTTTCCGAACGAATGAATCAAATCTAACAAAAAACTATACAGCTTAATCCCAGTGTCTCACTAACATACCCACTTAATTTCAAGCCAATCGAATGCTTTTTGCGTCAGTTATCGCGGAACAGACAGACTGACAGACAGACAGAATCCAAAAAATTTCGTGCCTCCAAAGCAAGCCTTCCCTGACGTTTCGGCAATAACTAGTAAATCTGCAGATCAAGAGCCTCAACGTCAGCTTTTCACATCTTTTTTTTAAAAACACACTTAGCGTAATATTCAACTTCCTGGAAACGGTAATTTAAAATTTTCGAATTATTTATAAGAATAAAATAAGAATAAGAAATTTGAAGCCATCAAAAGCCGTTAAATTAAAGATTTAGTTATATTAGGATATTCTGAAAAATTCATGATCTATTATTTTTGTTTTTTTATTATACCACAGTAGATTTCTTCAGGGGGGCTCCGCCCCCCTGAACCTCCCATAGTCTCATTAAATTTAAATTCCTAACTTTCTATCAAACTGCTAATGGCTATCGTATATCTTTTATTTCTTTCTACATTTTGATTTATAAGGATAAGTAACAGTTTTAATAAGCATTTTTCATTATCCTCATACTTCTACATACCTGCCCACCACAAACACCTAAATCTGATGTATCAGGAACTTTTGAAAGTGTAAACTCAGTAATCTAGGGTTTTACAATTTTGTTTCCGAAAAAAGAAGTTTTGATTGCATTTTGTGACAGTTATCGAGGACTGACAGACAGACAGAAGAACAGACTGACAGACAGACAGAAGAACAGACTGACAGACGGAAAACAATAAATTTTGTGTCAGCAAAATAAGCTTTCACTGAAGTTTCGGCAGAGACGTCATTATTCATGAGTTATTGCTATTCGCGTTTGAAATGAAATAGACGCCCTCTCGCGGACAAAGTCTGAAAAACGAAATGGAACTGATACCGTGAGCATCTTCTGCTGAAATCAGTGTTTAAAAGGCCGATAAATAATAAAAAAAAGTTCTATAATAAATAAATAAATAAATAAATAAATAAATAAATAAACAGTTCTATAACGCATGCAACGTTGGGTTCTTTGTATTAAAATTATCTAAAATCAAAATTTTATACACAAAGTTTAGATCTATAATATAAAAAAATACATTTGACTTACTCATGGCAAAATAACATGACAGCAACACAATGCTTGCATGATTCACTACGTAAACAAACGATTATCAGGTCTATACAACGCCCCCTTTCGGTCATTACAAACGCGAATCCATGTTTCTTGTATTTTTAACGACTACTATAAAATACCTGTTTTATTTCAATTATGACGTCAAATTTTACCAAGTGAAAAATTTGTTAAAAATATAATTCTTTTTTATTTCTTTTACTTCTAATTATGCCTCCATTTTAGTCCGAAAATTTCTTATTAACGAAACAAATTTCGGTATTTAATATTTAACAAAGTACTATATTTATTTTTATGTTAATTCTGACGTCATTTTTATTTTTTCTTAGTTTAATTTTTCGAATGGAAATTGCTCAATTGAAACTTATTGCCACTGAAAAACTATTCCATATTTTGATTTTTTTGGCAACGATAAAAGAAATTGGTTAAATTTTATCTAAAAAATCGCTTTTGATTCTGTATGAAAAAGAAGAAAATTTTGAATTATTAAGGAAAATATTTGAATAAAATTAATAAAACATAGCCTATATTCTTTTCTGGGTTATGTTATATTTATCCGCAAAGACATTAATTAATTCATCAGTTTTGAGGTTGACTTCATTTAAATTTTAGTACACGCATTCAAATTTATAACATAATAAAAAAAGTCCTTCCGGCAATGCCGGGAGGAAGAGGTAGCTTTCATATACTTATACATTTATTTATTTATTTTAAAGTAAGTTACATTGTTCAAAAATACTATGCTCAAATTAGTGGAAATAATCTTATAAAATTAGTGATTTTATAAGATTGAATACTAGTTTTTGTCAAGACTGAATATTAATAGGAATTTTTAGAAATTAGTCATATTTTATTCAACCTGGTTTTATTTTAAGCGATTTAGAGAGTCACCAAATTCCACGATATCATAAAGTGCCATTTTAAAGCAACATGATGGATCGGTCAGATCAGACCGTTTCAAAATGTCAGCCATAAGCAAAATTCAAAGTGCTATAACTCAATCTTTTTTTTGAGATATAGACAAAACAAAAAGTGTTCTGGAATCATTGTTTTAAGTTTTAATACGCAAAAGAAAAATATTTTTCAACTTTTAATTATTTCGCATTTAATTTTAAATTTTAAAATTTTTTAAAAATTTAAAATTGCCACCATTTGGAAACAAAATGGTGAATGATGTTGGCCAACGAACTCGGTCGAGACATTTGTATGTACTATGTACATACCAAGTTCCATTGAAATCGGTTCATAAATACGCGTGTTATCACGTGACAAAATCAGATCGTTTCAAAATGTCAGCCATAAGAAAAATTCAAAGTGCTATAACTCAATCATTTTGTAAGATATAGACAAAATAAAAAGTGTTCTGGAATCGTTGTTTTAAGTTCTAACACTAAAAAGAAAAATATTTTTCAAATTTTGATTTTTTCGCATTTAATTTTAAATTTTAAATTTAAAAAAAATTTAAAATGGCCACCATTTTGAAACAAAATGGCGGATGATGCTGGCCAACGAACTCGGTCGAGACATTTGTATGTACTATGTACATACCAAGTTTCATTGAAATCGGTTCATAAATGCGCGTGTTATTACGTGACAAAAATCAGATCGTTTCAAAATGTCAGTCATAAGAAAAATTCAAAGTGCTATAACTCAATCATTTTTTAAGATATAGACAAAATAAAAAGTGTTCTGGAATTTTTGTTTTAAGTTCTAACACGTAAAAGAAAAATATTTTTCAACTTTTAATTTTTTCACATTTAATTTTAAATTTTAAAATTTTTTAAAAATTTAAAATGGCCGATATTTTGAAACAAAATGGCGGGTGATGCTGGCCAATGAACTCGGTCGAGACATTTGTATGTACTATGTACATGCCAAGTTTCATTCATATCGGTTGATAAATACGTTAGTTATCGCATGACAAAAATCAGATATATATATATATATATATGGTTATATATATATATATATATGTCAACATTTGAACGGAGGGTGGTTTTGGGGTCTGGGGGTCATGATCGGTGAAAATATACCAAAATTTTCCGGAAGTGCTTTCCTCCGGACGGCTGCAATAGGTAGCTTTTTACTTTTTGTAATGAAAGCTACCTAATAAGGATTAGGATGAATGGTTGCTTAGCAACCATTAAGAGAAAATAAAGAAAATGGAAAAAAAATACATTTGGAATAAGTAAATCTCTAAAACAAATTAGTGTATATCATTGGAACACATTTATAAAAAATCTCCAAAATTTACAGCAATAATTTTAAAAATCTGACAAATGCGTAGACAAAATTTCAAAACAATATGAATAATTTAACTGGTAAATTTTAGTATCTATTTATCGTTGAATTCCATTAATGAAATGTGTCATCTTCTCTCAAGGAAAAAAAAAAAAAATTGAAAATCATTGGATTTGCCATAGAAAACCATTATTCCGCAAAATAAAATATTTTATATTTTCCGAACGAATGAATCAAATCTAACAAAAAACTATACAGCTTAATCCCAGTGCCTCACTAACATACTCACTTAATTTCAAGCCAATCGGATGTTTTTTGCGTTAGTTATCGCGGAACAGACAGACTGACAGACTGACTGACAGACAGACAGAAACCAAAAAATTTCGTGTCTCCAAAGTAAGCCTGCCCCACCAGTGGCCGAGAGGTACGGACCTCTCAACTGGTAGACGGCAGGTGCTGGGTTCGAACCCAATCGCGGCTGTCGGCCTAACCGTTCGGAGTTTTCGTGGTTTTCTTCGAACCTTGCGTAAATACGGGTTAGGTTCCCTTAGAAAGACCCCCACGAAGGGCACTCCCCCCTGGTCCTATATCCCTAGCGTAGATAATCGGATGACAAAAATAAACCAAACCAAACCAAAGTAAGCCTTCACTGACGTTTAGGCAATTAGATACATCATATAAATACATTAGATGCAATATATAGATAAATAACAAATAAATTGTTAAAGTAAAGTATGTAAGTTTCCAGGTGTGAATTCATTGGGTTTTCAAATTGTACTCAAATTATTCGTTTTTTTTTTTTTTTTTTTTAAAGCCTCCGAGGCTATTTTTTTCAGACAAGCTAAAAATGTCGTGTCATCAGCCCTGACTTTTCTACTGAACCGATTTTGATAATTATTTTTTTTAATAAAAGCTATTTATTTGTAGTTGTGCCCATTTTAGTTATTTTTTAATTTATTTCCATTTTTATATTTTATTTTTTATTTTAAAAGCTTTTTCATGACATTTCTTCAAAATGGTGGCAACACAGTTTATCTTTTCTCTCGATAATAAAAAATTATTTTCCAAAATGATTGCGTATAATTATGCACTAACTGAGGTAAAAAAAATATATTTACTGAGAAATAATATTAATAATGTAAATAAAATAACAGAAAATAATTTATGATAAAATTAATGTCTAAATCAAAATAAGAGAAATTTCAAATGAGGAAAATGATGTCATTCAGCAACCAGATATAAGGGAATTACAATATTATTACGGATGCCTTTTTCATATTACTAATAACAGTAACTTTTAAAACACATTTGAAGAGAAAATGACGTCACTATTTAAAACATTGCATTCTTACTCATAACGATATTAGGTTCTACTCTATTATCCCATCGACCAATTTCGACAAATTATACAAATTGTCAAACTAATAGCCAAATTATACATATTGACATAATTTTCATTTTAAATAACGAAAAAACAAATAATTAGTAGAAAATTAATAAAAATATTAATAAAAATTCGAAATAAAAATCTCTTAATGACATTTTAAACACATGAATCGTATTTAATGTCATTGAATGTGACATTCACGATCATCCATTATTGGCATTTAATCTTATAGTTTGGCGATAATGTTTTGGTCGACGGGATAACCTAGTAGTACCCGATATTACATTTCAATATTTCTTTTCATTATGGACACTGAGATTGTGATTTTACTTTCAGATGACTTCAGTGAGTGAAAATAATGTCACAATAAAAATAAAATTAGTTTTTTTTTTTTTTTTTTTTTTTTTTATAAAACTATTTTTTTGTGAGTGCATATAAAATAAAATTTCTGGATTTCGCCGGCACTCAGATTACAATTTTAACTGAAGATGTGCGAATATTTGCATGCAAAATTGTAACTGGCAAACTTGACATTTACTTTGTAAATATATGTTTTATGTATTGATTCAATAATGTAATTACTTTTGCTTTTTTTAAACCAAATCGATCGGGTCTTTTAAACATTTCATTCGTTGAATTCGACGGGATTCCACTCGTTTTATTGTTAAATTGCATTTCCTTTTACTCAAAAAAGCGTTTAAACTAAAGAAAAAATCCGTTTTTGATGAATCTAGTCAATGAAGAAGTAGCACGTCAAATTGTATCTCTTTATTATTCCGCAATTCCAATGTCTCAGAGAGAAATTGCTAATTCAATTAGGTATTTCACGCCGTTCTGTTTGCTATTATATTGATAAACACAAGAAAAATGAAGTTAGTTCATTACAATCTAAACGGGGTCGCCCTTCTAAAAAACCTCTATCGATTTTTTTTTCCTAATCGGAGGCGAAACTGAATTCTGTAATGGCAGAATCTACATTCAACTTGTAATTTATTATTATTTCCTTTTAAAATAACTAGAAAATAATTAAAAAATACATATATGTAACTGGTATTTGAAAACGAAGTTTTCGCCATCAGAAAAAAATCGCTCCAACGTGGTGCGTATTACCCTCCTCAGTCGTGATGTCGCTTGGAGGCAACGGTATACTTGCGTATTAACGCCACCGCAGCAAACCTTGTGCTAATGCACCAATACAGAGCAATCTTATTGTACGCACGCAGTTATCTTTAAGATTCCTAGTTTTTTTTTTTTTTTTTTTTTTTTTTTTTTTTCTTTTTTAAATAATTAAGGAAGTGTGAATCACATTTTTGTTTTTCAAATTTATAAGTTTTTATAGGTTAACGCCATTTTTTCCGATTGAACAAGAATTTTTCCGACTGATTTTTCCGTTTTTCCAATTTATAAGTTCTTATACGTAATACTATGTATTTATTCCGCCGAAACATGCCTTTTCCAGTGGAACGGAATATTTTCCGTATGATAATTTCGTTTTCCAATTTATAGATTTTTATAGATTAATACCATTTTTTTCCGATCGAACAAGAATTTTTCCGTTTTTCCAATTTATAAACTTTTATAGTTTATTACGTAAAAATATTTTTTCCGACTAAACATGCCTTTTCCGATGGAAACGGTAAATTTTCCGAATGGTATTTTCATTTTTCCAATTTATAAGTTTTCTTTTAGGTTAACACCTTTTTTTTCCCGATGACCCCAGAAATTTTCCGACGGATTTTTCCATTTTTCCAATTTATAAGTTTTATGGGTTAATATGTAATGTTATTTTTTCCGACTGAACATGCCTTTTCCGGTGGAACGGGAAAATTTCCGAATCATATTTTCGTTTTTCCAATTTATAAGTTTTTATAGGTTAACACCATTTCTTCAGATCGAATAAGAATTTTTCCGACTGATTTTTCCGGTTTTCCAATTTATAAGTCTTAAAAAGATAATACGTAATATTATTTTTTCTGACTAAACACGCCTTTTCCCATGGAACGGGAATTTTTCGGAATGATATTTCCATTTTTCTAGTTTATAAGTTTTAATAGATTAATACCATTCTTTCCCGACTAAACATACTTTTTCCGATCGATCTGGGAATTTTCAGAGTGATTTCTTCTTGGGGGGTGGGGGGGGGGGGGGGGAGTTGCACCCCACCCAAACCCTCCCGGGATTTACGCCCCTGGCTATATATCCTGCCATTCAATGAATTTCTTCTATTCTTATTGACTGCTATAACGATGCAATGACGAGGTATGTATACAGGTATTCATTCCAATGTTTTGAACCCATATGCAGATGACGTGTAACGAAACGTACAGAGAGTACATTTAGTATTGCTTGTTTCAAATGCGTTATTGAAACCCTTAAGATGCCCCGTGGTTGCTTGAGCAACATGAGCAGCAAGTGAGAAAATATTATTAAAAGGAAAATTTATTTATCTTGGACTAACTTCGTGGTAACTTCTATTTTCAAAATTTTAGCAAATAACTCTAGGCATTTTTTTCTCTTTTACGAGTTTTGTTATTTGGTAATGCTGATTCAAGGAGTTGAAGGGAAAAATTGCAGTTCTTTGTAATAGCATAATGGTATTTTATTTTCGTCATCTATTCCTCTTTGCTCATTTATTACTCAGGATTTTTTCTTATGACGAATCTGATGGTTTCTTATGACGAAGAACAGTTTTTATTATTGCTCTGACTATTGGCAAGATTAATTTCTCGCCGATTGTGTGTGATTTTCATACTTTTGCGATTAATAATGTAATATTATATGAGGCTTGTAATTCGCCATCATCTTATTTAGAAGACAACTGAAAAAGGTTTGATATAAAAGACTGTTTTAAATTTTCTTTTCTAGTTTTTGAAAAGTAGGACATATTTTTGTCTTTTCTATCAGCACGCATTTATTTAAATGCTCTTGTATTGTAGAAGGCCTCATTCAGGGGCGTGCCAGCAGTATTCGGCGCCTGTGTACAGAACTGCATTTGGCGCCCTCCCCCCCCCCCCCAAAAAAAAACTATGAATATTTAAAAATGTATAGTTGCCATTCTTTTGGAGTTTTTTGAACTAGAAAATTTATTTAATAAAATATGTTTTGTTTCTTTACAATTCGTACTTTATTTCATTAAATAAATAAATTTCTGTTTCCAAACATGCTTAAATTACTTGAAAAATAAAGAAGGATGGTAGCTGTATGGACAATATACTAATCGTAACACGGTAGTAATTGTTACCTCTACAACTCTAATTTTTACTATTAAATATCTTTTGATAAAACTTTAAATTTTAATAGAAAATGTTACTCACATTTAGTACCTTAGCACTCATATTGCTGCGACAAATCACAACACCTACGTTGATTAAAAACACTTTTAAAATAATAAAACGGATATGAAAAAAACCAACAACATTTTTAATTTATCTATCTTTGAATAAGAAAAAAGGCTGTTGCCACAAAATACATCAAAATTTGGTTTTTTCTCAATTTCTTTTTATATGAGACAATCACATACGAGCGTGCAAATAAAACAAAATATTAAAATGTCAATTCAACTCAATGTTTCTTTTCTCTTTTTCTCTGCACTGTTCATTGCTGATCGCGTGATTCCCTGTAAATAAAATTTGTAACACAGTAAAACCTGTGTAAGTGGGAGCATTCTCTATCAGAATCCTGCGTTACAGTAAAATTTCACTATCCCGGAGAAAATAATTTAATGCAATAACAATAGATTGCATCTAAAAGAAAGAAGTATTGGCGATGCCTACGAAAATCTACTGCACATAGAGATCTGAAAATTTGGATAAGGATAGATGATGGTAGATGCACCATGCACCTGACACTCAATTTTTTTATTTTTTGTTAATTACCCGAAATATTAATCAAAAACCCTTAATGATAATCGCAAAATGGCGAACTTTTATTCCTCAACGAGATTATGCTTGTGTGCTTCCCCAAGCAGCCCTTCCCACTGACGAAAAGCGTAACGTTTGATTTCTTCTGCATTTCAAATTGGGATATAGTGAGATCCCGGTAGAATCCTTACTAATATTATAAATCGGAAAGTGAGTTTGTTTGTTTGTTTGTTTGTTCCGCTTTCACGCCGTAACTACTGAACCGATTGTTTTGAAATTTTGCAGACGTAAAGTTAGAAGTCCGGATTAAATAATAGGGTAATTTTTATTTATTTTATTCAAATATTTTCCTTAATAATTCAAAATTTAATTATTTTTCATACAAAATCAATAGGCATTTTTCAGATAAAATTTAACCATTTTCCTTTCCTGTTGCCAAGAAAATGAAAAATTGGAATAATAATTTTCCAGCGGCAATGAATTTTTAATAGAAAACTTCCACGCGAAAAACTATAATAAAATAATTTAAAAGAAAATAAATATGACGTCATGTTTGAAATAAAAATAAAAGGTGTATTTTTTATAATACATTTAACAAGGATATTTGTTTAGTTAATGGGAATTTTTGTGTAAAATATGGTGACATAAATTAAAATTAAAAAGAATGAAAAAGAATTATATTTTTAATAAAATGGTTCACTCATGAAAATGTGACGTCATAGTTGAAATAAAACAGGTACTTTATAGCAGTCGTTAAAAATACAAGGGGTATGAATATCAGTAGCTAATGGAGCGAGATAAATAATGACGTCATATTTAAAATGAATCAGAAATATTTTTTACTTATACTAATTAATAAGTTATAAGTTACATACAAATGAATATTTTTATTCAAAACTCATAATTATCAATGGAAGAAATTTTTTGTGGGGAAAAGGTGGAAAATAAAATCACTGATTAATATATTTTTGGCTCTATTTTTTAACATTTTCGAACAAAGTTGAAAAGTTATTATGCTTTCGGTTTGTCTGTCTGTCTGGTCGCTTTCCAACTTTCGTAAATATACTCCGATTTCCATGAAATTTTTGGACATTATTAACGTTTACCTAGCACGAATACTTATTGAAAATGAAGTTTCTACCATGATTAGTTTATTTACAGGGATAGTCAAAAAATTTCCTTACATTACGGCATTATGGGGGAAAAATCGTTTTAATTAAATTTAACGATGTTACAGCCTGTAGAACATATTCAAATTTATATGCATTTACAAAGTGCTCTAAAATATGCATTTTGTAAAGTATGTAGTGAAAAGGGCACTTACTATTCATTTACAGGGTCAGACAGAAGAATTCCATTGCATAGGAATAAAGGGAGGAACAGTTTCCGACATATTTTAATTATGGTAAACGATTTTATGTATAATCAAATTGATATATGTTGCTGAGGCTTAATGTAAGTTATTTCATGCATAATACGAAGTGCATAGCATTTACAGGGACACACAAAAGATTTCAAATATTATATATTCTATCCGAAGTACTGTATATCATGGATGATGACTGTTGCATGGATGAAATACATTTTGAATTATGATATGTGCTTTTAAGTTTCGCTAAATGTATGCATATTAAATGAAGAGTATAAATGGTAATAGTATAAATAGTTAAATTTAGCTATACAGGGTTACACAAAAGATCTCAGAAAGGTTACTGAATATGAGCGTAATTTACTTAAAGGTGGTTTTTAAATAAAATATGCATTTTTATTTTGAACTGCATTTAGTAAACTAAGAAATGTTTGTAGTATATATATAAAATGATAAACAGGGTCCCGCAAAGAACTGGATACAAGGTTGTCTTCGGATGATAATTTCTGAAAATGTAATTTAGGTAGTAATAAGAAATATTTTTGTTTGAAATAAATTTTAGAAAGATACTTTCGTGTATTAAAGGCACTTGGAAAACTACAGGGCTGAACAAAAGAATTCAAGAATGTTTCTATCTATTAGTATTAATCGCTGAAAGGAAAATTTTGACCAGCAAACAAATTAGCAACTAGGGATTATTAGAAGTTTTTTTACCATAAATTCGCGATAAAAAGTTAATTACACATGCTTTTCATCATCGAAATTTTTTGCTAGATTGATCAATTATTTCTTCTTTAAATGTTATGTGAACGAAGTCACGGGTAACTGCTAGTTACAAATAAATAAATAAATAATAAAGAAAGAAAGAAATGGTATTTTTCAATGGTATTTTTAATTATTATTTCAAAAAATCTTTTTATTTGGCAGCGATTCGCATCAGTTTTCAAGTTTTCCATTTCTCTAAAGTTTCAAACGTAAAACAACAACAACAACAACAAAAACAACAATAAAAACTGTTGATGCATCCAACGGATACAAATTCAAGATTATATACTGCTAACAATATAATGTTCGTTCGAAAATATTTTTATTCAAAATTATAAAGTCAAATC
Organism: Maratus speculifer; assembly: GCA_964019185.1. Classification (NCBI taxonomy): domain Eukaryota; kingdom Metazoa; phylum Arthropoda; class Arachnida; order Araneae; family Salticidae; genus Maratus; species Maratus speculifer. The sequence continues at coordinate 64,774,114 of OZ025292.1, read as the reverse complement.
AACATGCTGCTGAAGACATTGCCCTTCCCACATCCCATCTCTACATTCGTTTGGAAAAAAATAATATTCAATATTTGACTTAAGGTTATTTAAGGTTATTGTAATTGGCTTAGGTGATCCAAGGTGGTTGGTTAGTAGGACATAAAGTGCATGGGATTTTAAAACACCTTTTACATAAATCTATATTTTTCCATTCATACTAACAGCCATCATTGTAGTTTCTAATTTATTTATGTCTAAATTGATTTTTTTTTTCGGAAATGAAATGTACAAATCTTACAATCATTACAATAATTGATGCAGTATTTGAATAGACATGAGTGTACGCAGGGAGTGCAGGGAAAGGCTCTCCCTTCAACCTTCGAAAAAATTAGAAAATTTGGACATCTATGGCCAAATTTAGTCTATCTTCATCAACTCTCCCCCTTTTTCGCTATCATGATAATTCCAGAGTACTAGATAGGTAAAAGATAGATAAAAGGTATTTATTTCGCTCAGAAATCTATGGTGTGGAACAAAAAAACACTTTTGTTCAATACATAACAGTTTTCACCAGAAATGATCATTAGTAAAAGTGCTGAACAAAATTATTGTTTTGGCCGCTTAAAGTAAACTTTACTCTTTAAGTGCGAAAACCAGTGTTAAACCTACAGCACGGAATGCCAACAACTTCACAAACGGCTGATGCTCCATTTTTACCAGTTATAATTTTTTACATAGCTGACGCCAGTATCTCCAATCAAAAATCTGTACACTGAACAGAACAGAGAACACTAACATACAAAAGGCTATTCAAATGTAATGAACGTTATCAACTTTTTGGCAATTTCTGGACCTCCGCTACCCCTTACGATATCATACGTTATCATTCCTCAATAACATTATCTTTTCTTTATTGGTAAACACAAGTATTATTTCAAACATTCTTTACACCTGTTTTCTTAAACGCAGATTATACAGGGTGATTCATAAAAGATGGGCAGAACTTTAAGGGGTTATAGTACACTTAAAGACAAATAATATTAAATAGGAGACTAAGGGTCCCAGACGTATTCCCAAGGAGATAGGGGCATTAAAGTTTAGGGTCCGAAATTTCAAATGATTATAAAAAATGGAAAAATTGGTCGATTCGTTTGCGGTGTTTGCAAAAAATTTTCTTTATGCCAGTATTTTCTTGAAATAAAATTTTAAAGTTCAATTTGAAAAAATGCCGATAGGGGGCGCTTTAGACTTTGGAGTAACAAACAACTATTTTTTAACGTTATTTTTTGTATTTCTTTAAATGATTTCGAAAGCTTAGACTTAAACTTAAATTTTGATCTAAAAATCTGAGTCCTAACGAGTAGTTAAGTAGCGTAAACTGAAATTTGAAATTTGAAACCCTTCTCCCCCCAGAACAAAAATCAGTTATTCCCGATCTTTGTGTCGTAGATTAGGCTCTAACTACTGCCGCGTTTTGCTAAAATTATTCTTTATGTCAGTATTTTCTTGAAAATAAATTTTAAAGAAAAGTTTCAAAAAATTCCGATAGAGGGAGCTTTAGACTTTGGAGTAACGAACAACTATTTTATACCGTTATTTTTTGTGTCTCATTAAATGCTTTCTAAAGCTTAGACTTAAACTTAAATTTTCAGCTCAAAATCTGAATCGCTGAGCGTGGTTCAGTAGCGAGGGGAGGGGGTTCAAATTTCAGCTTCTGAACATAGTTCAGTTTGCACTACTTAACCATGCCCAACGATTCTGTGCAAACGAGGCAAAAATACAACTTTCGTCAAGGACTGCATAGTCGGAATTCACTCATAAAGGCACTGACACAGTTGGAAACGTCGCTCATGCAAACGTTAAAGCTCCATTCCTGACGCTAGTCACCGGGTGAAGAAGGAGACAGAAAGTATGCAAATGTCAAATGGGGAAGAAGAAGAACACGTATACAAAATTTCGACACGATTCAGGCATAAAAACCACTGAACGGTGAGTCAAGTGTAAGTCGCTGTAGTAATGAATCGGAAGATGGTGCCCTTCACGAATAAGGAAAAGGCTGAGATGCATTTAATTTACGGAGCGGCAGATGGAAATGGTGCAGAGGCACAACGAATGTACGGAGAGCGATTTCCCAACAGGCGGTTGCCTAACCGCAAAACTTTCGAGCGCTTGCACAGACAGTTGTGTGAGACGGGATCATTTCTCGCTTTCCGGGTACTGAAGGATGAACATTTGCTCCCGTTTCATGTGCAACGGGAACTGTCCAGAAACTGTCTCCAGGGGATTATCCAAATCGTATTGAATTCGCCCGCTGGTTTCTGCAGCAGAACGCGCTAAATCCACATTTTGGACGAACTATGCTTTTCACCGATGAATGTACCTTCACACGTGAAGGTACATTTAACACACACAATGCACATGTATGGGCGGATGTCAATCCACCTGCTACGTATCCACATGCTCATCAGAGACGCTTTTCCATCAATGTTTGGGCAGGAATCCTCGGAGACCACCTAATCGGACCGTACCTTCTTCCTGAACGCCTCAACGGTAAAACATACCTCACATTTCTGCAACATGTGCTGCCAGACCTGTTAAACGTTGTTCCTCCACGCATCCGGCGGGTCATGTGGTTCCAGCACGATGGAGCGCCAGCCCATTACGTACGAGACGTCCGCAACTATCTGGACATCACATTTCCGAACAGATGGATTGGTCGAGGTGGTCCTGTTGCTTGGCCTGCTCGCTCGCCAGATCTTTCGCCCCTCGATTTCTTTTTTTGGGGACAATTGAAGGCTCTTATGTATGAGACACCCATTGAATCCCCCGAGGAACTGGTCACCAGACTTTCCGCCGCTGTAGGGGAAGTGCTCGAAAAGCCTGATGTTTTCGCGAATGTTCGCCGTTCCATTCTTCGCCGTTGTTCTGCGTGCATAACCTCTGGTGGTCACAATTTTGAACATTTATTGTAATTACATGTTAATAAATATGCTTTGGTAACATAATCCTAATTTGTGTCTTTTTACCTCGTATCACAGCACACAATGTGTGGACATGGTAAACTGAACTGTGCTCAAGAGTAGAAATTTTAAACCCCTCTCCCCAGAAACTTAACCACGTCTAACGATTCAGATTTTGGGCTGAAAATTTAAGTCTAAGCTTTAGAAAGCATTTAATGAGACACAAAAAATAACGGTATAAAATAGTTGTTCGTTACTCCAAAGTCTAAAGCGCCCTCTATCGGAATTTTTTGAAACTTTTCTTTAAAATTTATTTTCAAGAAAATACTGACATAAAGAATAATTTTAGCAAAACGCGGCAGTAGTTAGAGCCTAATCTACGACACAAAGATCGGGAATAACTGATTTTTGTTCTGGGGGGAGAAGGGTTTCAAATTTCAAATTTCAGTTTACGCTACTTAACTACTCGTTAGGACTCAGATTTTTAGATCAAAATTTAAGTTTAAGTCTAAGCTTTCGAAATCATTTAAAGAAATACAAAAATAACGTTAAAAAATAGTTGTTTGTTACTCCAAAGTCTAAAGCGCCCGCTATCGGCATTTTCTGAAATTGAACTTTAAAATTTTATTTCAAGAAAATACTGGCATAAAGAAAATTTTTTGCAAAAACCGCAAACGAATCGACCAATTTTTCCATTTTTTATAATCATTTGAAATTTCGGACCCTAAACTTTAATGCCCCCTATCTCCTTGGGAATACGTCTGGGACCCTTAGTCTCCTATTTAATATTATTTGTCTTTAAGTGTACTATAACCCCTTAAAGTTCTGCCCATCTTTTATGAATCACCCTGTATATATATGCATACACATAAGATGGAAGAATAGGAATACCAAACATTGAGATATTCAATATTTTGAAAATAAATAATTTTATAGTGATTTAAATATTTTAATTTTCATAAAAATAGTTAACAAACTAATATATATATATATATATTGCAGACTATTTTGATATAACGAACAAGTTATAAATAAAATAAAAAAAATTACATTAAAAGAAGAAGGAAAATGGAAACAGAAAGAGAAAATTTTGGTTGCATCATTCAAAAATGATAAATATATCAAGACACCCCATCCCTCACTAGATATATCTTCCGTTATCATATGCCAGATTCTCTCCTCCCCCTTCTTCCTAAAATAATAACGTTATGTATGCATAGCCAGTGCCGTAGCTAGAAGTGAACAATGGGAAAGGAGGGGTCATATTTTCTCTCTTTCTCTCTATGACGCAGAAAGATAAATTAGTACATGTTCACTCTGTAGTTACTATGTTTCTCATTAAACTGTTGTAATAGTTTCATTTTATGCTAAGAAAAGAATAGGATGATGAAAAATTCGAGTGTAAAACGAGTGAAATCTTAAACAATTTGTTAGCTTCCTATGTGTAAATAGGATGAGCAAGTGTTGAAACACTTATTTTTGTTACAATTTAGTATTTTTGCAAAAGCTGTGAAAGGTCCTCAAAACTTAATTAGATTTTTAAACAGAGTTTCATTTGAATTTTTGGAATAGAAATCAATTTAGTGACTTTGGAATCTTTTCCAGGGAGGCTCAAAATGTTTGAGGGGAAGCTGAGCCGCCTATAGCACCCCCTTAGCTACGGCCCTGTGCTTAGCCCCCAAGTTCTGGTTTTACATTGTTTCTCTATTCAGGATTCTCCAAAGCGTCCCCCGCGGACGCCGTGATTGCGTTCTTAGGTTTTCTTGGCATATATTCGAATGTATCCTCTTATACTAGCTATTTTTAAGATTAAAAATCCATTTTAATGGATGCATTTTTAAAAGTAAAAAATATTTAAATAATTTTCTTGTAATACTTATCGATGACCTTAAATAGGTTTTAATTATTTAAATCTATTAAGTTGTTATTCAGTGATTAAAGTTTCTATAGCTTCTTCATCTACAAAACTTTTGAAGATAGACTGTCCTTTGAAAATCTGATTTTAAATTTATTCTGAATTAAATTATTGTTGCAAATTATTTTAAAATAATTTCTGAATCATAGGGGACTTACAGCCATCAGCGTGAGATGTTTGCGCATTATATAAGACGTTTCTAACATATAAGTCTACCTCTATTCATGGACTGATATTGTAGGAGAAACATTTACCAGTATTTCCGAATAGTAATTGTCTTCTTATTTATGATAAATTCTGAAGTAAAGTGACTATTGTTTCTTATAAATAATAATTAAAAGAACAAGTGAAATTTAGCTCCTACGGTAATAAAACTGTATATTATTCTTTTCCACCGCAGTCAGATAATAGTGTTGCATATTTTCAGCTATGTGGCGCCTTTTATTATTTATAACTATATGAAGTGCGCCTCTGTTTATAAAGGTTGGGCAGGTCTTGCCTAAATGATTTATTAGAAGACTTATAAGTAGAATAAAATAAAATCTTAAAGAAAAAAATGAATCTTTATAAATAATTTCTATAAGGTAAATCTATAAAAGATAATTCAGATGCGAAGAAAATATAATACATTTTAGAATAAATAAATTAAAGATTTTTTTTTAAATATTTGCTTTTCAACTGAAATTTTTTGGCGCCTTTACTGCTTCGGCGCCTGTGTGAGCCGCACACTTTGCACACTGGGTCGGAACGCCCCTGGCCTCATTTGAAAAAAACTTTTTGGCCATTTAAGCACATAGGTAACGATTGGTTTGTTGGAGAATGCGTAGATCCGTATTTCAAATATTCAATGCTGTACTGCAGGCATTTCTTCTTTGATTAAGATGTTTTGAACTATAAAAAATTTCCCTATTTAAATTTAAATAAATTTACATGAACAAATTTAGAGATATATATACGTATATATAAAATTCGCGATTTTAACCCTTGTTCGTGTTTGAAGGCGATTTTTTGACATTAGTAAAAAAAATTCAACCGTTCTCCTACCCCATCTATCAAATCAAGGTTTGTCTGTATAGATTTCCATTTAAAGGTGCAGTTAAGATTTTTGTCACGGACCGAGAAATCCGGAGAAGATAAACTATTTTTAATAATATTAGTCCGTAAATAGGTAGGTACGCCCCTTCCCTTGACTGTCTTAACGCCCCCCATTTTTCTCTAGACTCGCTACCGCCCCCTTTTCCTGGAAGGCTGCAGCACCCACAGGAGGGCGGTACCGCCCCGTTGGGAACCTATGATATAATATAATAAGAGTATTTCATTATTATTTAATGTAAAAGTTATTACAATAAGAACACACATTCATTACGTTTGATAACTTTTTTAAAAATAATTATATTTCTCTCTATATATATCTTAATTATTTGTGAAATATTCTGTCTCAATTTGTTTCTTAAAGTTTAAGAATATTTAACAGGTTTCAAATTAATTTGTTCTTACCATCATTGGATAGCTTTCAAATGGATAATTTCATGCTTCATTTTTGTATAACCGAAAAATTCTACTTTTACCAGTTTGTATGAAAGCTTTCTTTAAATAGAGATTTCTCCCAAAGTTTAAAGGTCATACTACAGTGGCCCCCTATGTAACGAAGTTTTTGGTATTAAAATGTTTATTTAAAAAATTCCTTGTGCATGCAAAGCTTTCGTAAATAGTATGGAGTTCACGATGAATTTGTATTGAGTGGGTCACTCATAACGACTCTTATATATTTAAAAAGTTAATTGTAAATCCATCTGGAAAAACGCATCAACCAAAGCGGTTTTGCAAATTTTCAAGCTACTTTCTAAACAAGCTCCTTTAACACAATGCCAAGTTTAAACATTGAACAAGGATTTTGTGTTAGCTACACTGGAAAAAGAAAAGGTTATTATTACGCTTAATTTAGTTTTATGAAATGCCAAATGAAGTTTAAATATATACTACCTTTTATTCTCAGTACTCATTAAAGTTTCTTATAAATAGATAAGGATAAGATTAAAAAATATATTATACGGAATAGGAACATTTGGTATTATTTAGGTTTCCTATCACTTTGAACTTTTATGGTATAATGGTATATATACTCATTGATACTTTTCTAGTATACTATAACTAACCCTACGTTGAATAGTTTTTTACAAATTCTTATTATTCTTTCAGCAACGATTTTCTTTTTATAATACAGTTAACTCCTTTGCAACGAAAGCACTTTGTTTAATTTTTAATTTTTAATCAATTTAAAATATAATCCTTTCACTTGTAGCCTTTATGAACTTGTCAAAATTAATTTTATTGTTTTGGAAACGAAAAGCCAAACGATATTTTTGTTATTGAAAAGAATAAATTTTTGTGTTTGTTGTTAAAATGCAGAAAGCGTTCTATTTATTTTTATTTTATAAATAACTTAATATAATGAAATGATTTTTATTAATTTTTGATATTATGTAAAATAGAATGATTTTAATTAATTACTTGATATGTTGTAAATAGAAATAGCGCAATACCGGCTAGTACGCACTCATTTCATTTATAATGCATCACTTTAATTTTAAACTAAAACGTTTAAATTCATAACTTGTATTTTTTTTTTAAGTAACAGCACACTAAAAATAATCTTTATATATAAAAATTTTCTGTGCGTGTGTATGTAACTGAACTCCTCCTAAACGACTGGACCTACTTTAATGAAATTTTGTGTGTGCGTTCCAGTGGATTCGAGAATGGTTTAGATTCACATTTAATCGAAATTGATTCAGTACTTTTTTAGTAATTAGGCAAAAACTAATAGTTAGTGATTTTTAGCTAATTAAAAGTGCTATAAATATAAAAGAAAGTCTGGATTTCGTATTAATTACAGCACAAAAAAATCTACCGAACCAAAAATCTTGAAAAATGGGGTAAAAATACTTCTTATAACATCGAGTGCCGCTAAAAAGGGATTTTCGAAAATTCCACCCCTAAGCAGGGTAAAAAAAAGAACGAACTTAAAAAAAATTCCTTTAAAATTGGTTTTTGTAGATATTTTTCAACTGATAACATATTTTAATGCATTTTTTTTCATTCTGAATCGAATGGCACTAAGCAAATTCGTTTAAATCCAGTAGTTCGTGAGATAATTCACATTTTCCTAATTTGGCGATGTCTTCGGCGCAAAACCCTGAAATTTTCAATCCTTATCTTTATATATATAAATCTTCTGTGCGTGTGTATGTCACTGAACTCCTCCTAAACGACTGGACCAATTTTAATGGAATTTTGCGTGTGTGTTCCAGTGGGTTCGAGAATGGTTTAGATTGACATTTCATCGAAATTGATTGTAACTAGGAATTTTTAGTAACTAGGCAAAAATTAATATTTAGGATTTTTCGCTAATGAAAAGTGTTGAATAATTTCGATGAATAGAGTGCGGACGGAATGCCCGAGCGGTCTAAGGCGCCAGATATAAGCTCTGCTTCTCGAAGAAAGAGATCGCGTGTTCGAACCCCGCTCCTGTCAAACGTGTATGCTTTACTGTAGTGTAGCCTGTATTATAATTTTGATTAACTGACTTCAGAAAATCGCTAACTTTTAACAAAAAAGACAAAAATAAACTTTTCTATGAAAAATTGAATCCGTGGTAGATATAGCTGCCACCACCGATATTACTAGGTGATATCGGTCACCGACTGTGAGATTGGTATAAATGAAGACTTACGCTAGTAACTGAATTATCAGTTTATTAAGAATATATGTACACACAAAATACGCTATTTACAAATATATACAACTACAACTCGGATATAGGTGATCCGGTTCAACATTAAATTAGATACCGTAAAGATTGGTTGTGTACTATTCCAATTACACTTTCCGCCTCACACTCAATACACGTTAAATTCACTTTTTTGGAGCTCAACCTTGAGTCTCCCAACACAAGTATACTGGGCCTGCACTTCTTAGCCCAGAGCACTCAACACTAGGACGTCAGTGTCCTTCGCTCACCAGAAAACGCACTGCTTATGCTCTTCCACACAGAGCAACCTCTAGGTCCGAAACCTGCATGAGGACTGACTTCTCTGAGACAAACTTGCCCTCTCAACTCATGGGGTCACCCAAATGCCACCCCCTCTGGAGCTTCCTCATTGGGCACCTTTCCTCACTTCTTTCTTGCCTAATGACATGCTGCTAATCTGTTCATCATCCGCATACTTCACTGACAGATGGACATGCCTCTGAGCCATCTCCTTTCTCTAACACACCACCTGCAAAAGATTAGCTGGCAATTACCCTTTCCACGAAGAGGGAATGTCACCTTGGAAATTCTGTACACAACCATACAATACTAGATATTCAAATAGAGAAAGAGTAGACATTACATTCTTTAGCACAGGTGCTATCAGATCCTGACACCCCCCACCTTAGCGGAAAATATGCCTTTTAGGGGCTAATTTTCCCCAAACATATAGTAATAGCGCAGAAGAGTTCAATAGTCTCTTTACAGATTTCTTCATTATGCTTATTACATAGGTATTTCCAGGTGTCTGAACATTATCTACTGACATCTCTACTGAACCTTTACTAATATTATTATTACATAAAGAATACACATGTTAGTACAATATTATAAACAAAAAAATCAAAAAATATTTACACACACACAGAAAAAAAAGTTAAACGTGTGACGACATCCCCAGTGGCGTAGCCACCTACTGTCATGTTTTTTGGCGCCCGGGGCCAGCAAGAAATTTTGCGCCCCCACCATAATATAGATATATAACAATTTCTCTCAATTTAGCGCCCCTAGGCCTCGGCGCCCGGGGCGGACGCCCCCCTTGCCCCCCCCCTTAGCTACGCCACTGGACATCCCTTTAAGGTTGTCCACTATTGGGTCGTTGATGTTGATGGGCTAACAACTGGTTGTTCTTCCCAGCTCTTTCTATGTAGCCTAGAAATTGCGTCAGCATTTAAATGTTGGGCTCCCGGACGATGAGAAATACTCAGGTTCCAGCGTTGCAAGGCAAGAGCCCATCTAGTGAGTTTGGGTGATCTTGGGGTTGTTTCGGTGAGAAATTTTAATGATTTATGATCCGTAATGATCTCAATTTGAGATCCATAGGTCCATTTTTCAAACTTTCGCAACCCAAAGAGAACACTCCAAGCCTCTTTCTCTATACTCGGCTAAGCACGCTGAGCCCTTGACAATTTCTGACTGGCAAAAGCTATCGGTTTAAACTGACCCTTTTCATCTTTTTGAGTAAGGCAACATCCTACTGCCAGGTCGGAAACATCTGCGTGGAGCTGATATTCCCGGCCTACGATAGGTGTAGCCAAACTCGTCACCTTACATAACTCATCTTTAAGAGTATTAAATGCTTTTTCTGCCCTTTCATCCCATGGTACAGTATTTTTAACCTTCCCTTTAGTCAATTCGGTTAAAGGTATAGCAATTTCGGCATAATTTGGAATATAAGATCGGTAAAATCCCATTAATCCCAAAACAGATCTAACTTCCTTTTTAGTTTTTGGTCTCTTTAGATCCCTTATTGCTCCTATTTTTTCCTCATCAGGTGCAAGCGTTCCACCTCCAATTACATGACTTAAAAACTTAGTTAATTTCTCTCCAAATTTACATTTATCTAGCCTAATCGTAAAATTTCTGCTTTTAAGTTCTTCAATGACAGCCCTAACATGCTCTTCCCAGGTGTCGGAGAAAATGATGACATCATCAATATATGCTTCCGCATACCTCCGATGACCTTGAAGAACCTCATTCATATCTTTCTGAAACGTAGCAGCCGCCCCAGATAATCCAAACGGCATGGTACGCCACTGATAAGTTCCATTATGCGTTGTAAAAGCTGTCAAATGTTTACATTCCTCAGCCATTTTAATCTGCCAATAACCCCCCAATAAATCAATTGATGATAAATACTTAGCCGCCCCTGCGGTATACATGATTTCCTGAGAATCTTTCATCGGAAAAGTTGGAACCTGAGTTACCGAATTTAAGGCTCTATAGTCTATACAAAGTCTAACAGTTGCGTCTTTTTTCGCCACACAAACAATTGGATGACTAATTTCAGCGTTTGACACTTCGATTAGATTTAATTCTAATAACTCCTGAATCTGTCTATCTACTTCCTCCTTGTAAGCTACCGGTACACTATATAACTTTGGCCTTTTTCCTTTCCACCCCCGGTTTAAGATCAATACGATGTTCTCCTACATCCGCTGGTCGTACAGGACCCATAAACACCTCTTTATTCTCCCTCAAAATAGACTTTATATCTTTAACTTGATTGTTAGATAACCCTTTTATTTCGAACCTTTCTATATCTCGTTCTACTTCCTGATCCCGGTTCAAAATAGGAATTTCCCCAACTTCTCCAAATTCCTCATCACCCTCAAAAACAATATTAACGATATTACATTTAGCAATAAATTCTCGTATTTTATTTTGGTGTACATGCTTCCTACTCCCGTCGGCTAACTCAACTATAAACGAATGCTGATTTCGTTTTTCGACTATAGTTGCCGGCCCTTGCCACCTAGAATATAATTTATTAGTTGAATCGGGGATTAACAGTATTACCTTATCACCTACTTCAAAAGTTTTTCCCTTTGACCTTAAATTATAATGATACGGCATCCTATTTTGTTGCACCTCGGACGATAATTTTGCCTCATTTGCGGCTCTTTCTAAACGTCCCCTACGTTTATTCAGATACTCATGAATCAGCGTAGTATCTAACTGCACCCCCTTATTTTCTCCTGCCCAGGATGACTTGAGAATCGATAAAGGACACTCCGGCGCTCTACCATATAATAATTGGAAAGGTGCGATTCCCGTCGTAGAATTTGGGACTTCCCTATACGCCCATAATACAAATGGTATTTGTTCATGCCACTTTTTTCCTTCTTCTCTAATAGTATTGTTGGCTTTAAAAGTTATGTTAATAGTTTTAGATGCTTTACGTTCGCAACTTTTTTCAATTTCGTAGTTTTTCCAGTTTCACTTGCATTAAAGCACAATCTGACGTCATTGCAAGAATTTCAATTGAGTATATAAAGGTATTCTAAACTATTTGACGTTATTATGTAATCGATGTTCGGCCAATCATAAAAATTGTTTTTTCAGAGATTCTTCGCAGTCCCGTTTTTCCCCACTAGCGGAAATTATGCAAATGTAATATAAGATTTTCTTTGCTTTTTAAGACGTTGGCCGAGGATCGAAGGTTGGTGATGTGTTTTTCTAAGAGCTGGTTTATTACGCATTCATTTAGTAGTGCCGGTATACTTACCGTGCGTATAGATGCTGTTAGCACAGTTAAGATTAGTTAGTTTTTCATCATGTTTAATTATTTTAGCATCAATGTTAGTTTAAATGTTTTTTTTTTGTGTTGTGTGGAGATTGTTATGTTAAAGTACTGTTAATAAAATATGTCTCCAAGAACTTTTGTTATCTCTCAGACTTCCATTTCACAACTCTGCTAATTTACGTTTAAGTTTATGAAAGAAAGGGGGTCATCAATTGGTTACGGGCCCAGCGCCTGTTAACTTAAACCCCTAGTAAGCAGAGAAACTGAACTGTGTTTGCTGGACTGAATTGTTTCGTCATGGATATAGCTACGTCTATTGCGGTTTTAACTCCAGATAACTGGTCAACATGGAAAGTTGACATAAAAGTATTACTTATGCAATATGGATGTTGGGACTTTATTGAAAGTGATGGTAAAGAATTTGATGAGAGTAAGCTAACTTATGAAGAGAAACTTGATCGACAATTACGAAAAGATCGTTCCTATACTCTGATTTATCTTAATATCAGCAGTGACCTGAGACCTTTGATTTCTGCAACTACTGACGGAGACCAGGCTGGGAAGGTGTTAAAAGATCATTATGAGCCAGTCACAAGAGCCCGAGTGATAAAACTTCTAGATGAATTCTTCGATACCAAGTATAAACCCGACGAGGATATCGGACTTTTCTTGTGCAAAGTTAAAGCAGCGGCTTCACGTTTAAAAGACGCTGGTCACCAGTTGGACAATCTTTATCTCGGTTTCCAAATGATTCGTTATTTACCAATGGAATTTCAAGGTACCGTGCAGCAGATTTACAGATGGAAAGACGCGGAGTTCACGCCCGATAAAATTGAATCCGAGCTGATCCTGGAGGCTAACAGATTACAGTTAATTAAACAAGACTTGGACAAGACTCAGACGGCATTTTTAAGTGATGATTTCCAGGACGTTGCCTGTTCCAGTCGATTCCAGAAGGAGAAAGTGCCAAGCAGTTTTTGTAAAAGTAAAGGTAAATCAAATTTTAAAAATTTGTACAGTAAAAATTTTAAATTTAAGAAATCTAGTGCTAGTAATATAAATTCTAAGCAAATAGGACCTTGTTTCCGTTGCAAGAAATATGGTCACTTAATTTCAAAATGTAAGGAGAAAATACCTCATCATGGGTCTAAAATAGAAAATAGTAATGTAGAAGTAAAATTGGGGAATACATTTAAAGAATTTGAATGTAGTTTTTTGGAATTTTTTCCAAACATGAGGAGGCTAATAATGTTTTGTCTGATAATTATAAGGATATATGGGTTATAGATACAGCAGCTACTGCTCATTTCTGTAACAATAAAAATCTATTTTTAAATTTAAAGCCGGTTACAGACATTCATATGACACTTGCTGTTGGGGAAAAGGAAAGTAGTGTTGAAGGAATTGGCACAATAAATTTTTTTGTAAAATTAAATGGACAATATAATGAGGTTCTTTTGAGAAATGTACTGTTTAATCCTAATCTAAGACGAAATTTGTTATCTGCTTCTAAATTAGAGAAAGAAGGAACGCATTTTGTAGGAACTAAGGGTAAACTTTGGGTTTATAATACTGATTGGCAAGAAATATTTTTTGCAGTTCGGCGTGATAATTTGTATTTTCTAAAACCTACCAAATATGTAATTCGGTTAGAATCTGCTAACATAGTTAATTCTGCAAATGTTGTTAATATTGATAAAGTGCAGATAAGTGAACTTTGGCATGAACTTTTTGTCACATTAATCAGCAATATTTGGTAGATACTAGTAAAAATGGTAGTGTTAGAGGCTTACCCGTTTTGGCAGAGGTACAAGAACACTGTATCCCTTGTAAATTAGCAAAATCTAAAAGAATTTCGTTTAAACAGATGGGGGCCGTAAGATCAAAACAAGCATTAGAGTTATTACACATGGACTTGTGTGGTCCATTACCTGTACTGTCTCAAGGGGGAAATCGATATTTTTTAAGTATTATAGATGACTACTCTCGTAAAGCAACGGTTTTTCCAATAAGAAATAAATCTGATACGTTTCAAACTTTTATAAGGTATCAAAATCGAGCCGAACGTTTTTTAAAGAAAAAAATTATCGCCGTAAGGACGAATGGAGGACTTGAATTTTGCAACCAGGAATTCGATACGTTCTTTGAGAAACAAGGTATAAAACACGAAAAAACCAATGCGTACAGTCCGGAAATGAATGGAATTTCGGAGAGGTACAATTTAACAGCAATGGATGGTGTTAAAACACTATTAAATTCTAGTGGAGTACCGCAAAAATTTTGGGGGGAAGCCTTGTTGTGCTTCACGTATGTTTGGAACCGGGTGTGTCATAAAGGTAATAAACAGACGCCATTCGAATTGTATTCAGGCAGAAAGCCATCCGTAACTCACCTAAAAATTTTTGGCTGTTTAGCATATGTCGGTGTGCCAAGGCAAACTAGAAGAAAATTGGACATGAGGGCTAAATTGGGAGTTATGCTGGGTTATGCTCAACAAACTAAGGGTTATCGCATTTGGTTAAAGGACGAAAATAAACTAATAGAAACTATGAATGTTAGATTCGACGAAACGAAAAAAGGTTTTGAAGTAATTTCGGCTGCAAAAGTGTTAAAAGGTCCAATATGTAACTTTACTGTTCCAGAATTTTCAGATGACGAGGACATTGATCCGGTAATTGACACATTAATAGATAAACTTGAAAAATTGGATTTAACCACGAGTACATCTACACAAACTGAAAAATTAACACCGTGTGCTGATATACAGTGGATTCGTAAGGCTGTTCATCAGATAAAAGCAGAACTGACATCTATTATGGTATAAATGGCACAAATACTCGCTTAAGATCGCACAATGATGTACAGACTTATTGTGATAAAAACAAAATTGAATTTGACAAAAAAATGTTTGATTTCAGTGGAAAGAATACTTTATCGGGGAAAGTTTCGGAACTCATGGATAAAGATGAGGCAAATTTAATCGAGGTTCAAATTCCTAAAAATTATAAGCAATCAATTAAATCACCGGAAGCGTACGAATGGATAAATGCAATGGAACAAGAAATGAAAATAATGAACGATCGTAAAGTTTGGACTTTAGTCGACCCTCCTAAAAATGTAAAAATATTGGGTAATCGATGGGTATACACGTTAAAATATAATGAACGAAATCAAATTGTAAGATACAAAGCCCGTCTTGTCGCTCAAGGTCATAATCAAGTTAAAGGGGAAACGTATGATGAGGTGTTTAATCCCGTAGTAAATTTTTCTGTAATTAGACTCTTTTTTACCATATTTGTATGTTTGCTAAAATGGACTGATATTCAGTTAGATATAAATAATGCTTATTTGTATGCTAATTTAAATGAAATAATTTATATGAAGCAACCAGAAGGTTACGAGGTTAATGAAAGCAAAGTTTGTTTATTACGAAAAGCTATTTACGGTTTGCATCAAAGCGGCCGTCAATGGTTTTTCGAACTGGATGAATTTTTGCAGAAAATGAACTTTGTTAAACTATCTTTGTGCAATTGTGTGTATTCATTTAAAAATAATATCATACTAATGTTTTATGTTGATGATATCATTGTGTTTGGTAAAACTAAAAATGACATAGATGAAATTCTAGAGTTATTGAAACAACAGTTTAACTTTAAATTAATTGGTAAAACTAGAAAACTCCTAGGAATAGAATTTGAAGAAAAAGAGGGAAGATTATTTATCCATCAACAAACTTACATAGATAGGATTTGCACATTTTTTTCAAAATATAAATTTTCAATAAGTTCACTTCCTATTTCAAAGGGTCATGTTTTTTCTAAATTAGACTGTCCTCAAACTAATGATGAAGTAGACGAAATGTCACGCTTACCGTATAGAAATTTAATTGGATGTCTTTCTTTTATAGCAAATAGAACGAGACCCGACATCATGTATGCGTTAAACATATTTTCGCAGTTTCAAGCGAATCCTGGCATTAAACATTGGTGTGGTTTACTAAAACTTTTAGGGTATCTGCAGTATACTAAATGTTATAAGCCAGAACTTTCAAAGATAAAATGTTTAAGACTTAAGTGTTTTTCCGATTCTGATTTCGCCGCTAATAGAGACGACAGAATTTCAATTGGGGGGTATATCACTTTTATAGATGAAACGCCAATTTCATGGCGGACGTTTAAACACAAATCCATCAGCTTATCCACAATGGAAGCTGAATATATTATACTTACGGAAGCAGCGAAAGAATTAACGTGGTTAAAAAATATACTAGAAAACGAAACCCTAAATTTAAGTTTAAATGAATGCTTACTCTATTGCGATAATCAAGCAGCAATCAGTTTTTCCCATTCTCCTATTGAAAACGCTAGAACGAAACATATGGATATTAAATATCACTTTTTACGAAACTTGGTTTACGATAGCATATTTAAATTGCAATATATTAGAAGTAACGTTAACCCTGCAGATATTTACACGAAACCTCTCACAAGAGATAAACTTTTGAAATTTTGTAAAATGATTTTTGAAATTTAATATTGTTTAATTGTATGTAATTGTATTTAAAGTACATGAATGTAATTGCAGATAAAGGAAAAAAAAAAAAAAAAAAAAAAACAACAACTAAGGTTTACTTTGGGTTAATGCATTATCAGTTAAAGCATTCCTGATCTTGTACTAAACCAATAAATATTCTTGAATATGAACTTTTTTTTTGAAATGAGAACTTGGTTATAATTTTTCATTTAAAGGAAGATTCCTTTAAAATATCTTCTGTGTTTTCAAATAAATATTTTGTGTGAAATATCATGTGTAAAATTAATGCTTAAAATCTGTTTAAAATGAATGCAAAAAAAAAAAGTAATACAATTTAATTTGTTTTTAGCATTGTAGTAAAGTCGTACTACATTTGTATCATGACATGCAGTAAAACTGGAAAAAGGGGGCCGATTGTTGGCTTTAAAAGTTATGTTAATAGTTTTAGATGCTTTACGTTCGCAACTTTTTTCAATTTCGTAATTTTTCCAGTTTCACTTGCATTAAAGCACAATCTGACGTCATTGCAAGAATTTCAATTGAGTATATAAAGGTATTCTAAACTATTTGACGTCATTATGTAACCGATGTTCGGCCAATCATAAAAATTGTTTTTTCAGAGATTCTTCGCAGTCCCGTTTTTCCCCACTAACGGAAATTATGCAAATGTAATATAAGATTTTCTTTGCTTTTTAAGACGTTGGCCGAGGATCGAAGGTTGGTGATGTGTTTTTCTAAGAGCTGGTTTATTACGCATTCATTTAGTAGTGCCGGTATGCTTACCGTGCGTATAGATGCTGTGAGCACAGTTAAGATTAGTTAGTTTTTCATCATGTTTAATTATTTTAGCATCAATGTTAGTTTAAATGTTTTTTTTTGTGTTGTGTGGAGATTGTTATGTTAAAGTACTGTTAATAAAATATGTCTCCAAGAACTTTTGTTATCTCTCAGACTTCCATTTCACAACTCTGCTAATTTAAGTTTAAGTTTATGAAAGAAAGGGGGTCATCAAGTATGATGTAACATACTTTTAAGAGTCTGATTAAATCGTTCCACAAGCCCGTTAGACTGTGGATACTGTGGGGTTGAAAATCTTGGACTAGCACCTAACCTTTTCTCAAATTCTTTCGTTAAGTCGGCAGTGAAATTGGTTCCATTATCGCAGGCAATTATATTTGGAATTCCTGTCCTCATAAATATTTGAAGTAACGCATCACACGCGGTTTTAGCAGTTAAACTTTTTAAAGGGATCGCATCCGCCCACCTGGTATGTTGATCAATTAAGGTTAGTATATACTGATGCCCTTGGGAACTTTTAGGATCAATAGGCCCAATTAAATCAACATTAACTACTTGAAATGGAAGTTCCGGACGCGACACTGGGGAAATAGGAGCTCTATCATTTACTTTAACCCCTCTAGTCAATTGGAACTCTAAACATGACTCACAAAATTGTTTAGTTTCTTTCGCCATCCCCTCCCAATAAAATGAATACCTGATTCTCTGTAAAGTTTTCTTAGCTGCATGATGCCCTCCAAATTCCGAACTATGAGCTAATTTTAAAATTTCTTCCCTTCTTATTTTGGGTACTACTAATTGCGCTATAGTTTCGCCTAACAATTTCTATTTATGATACAATAAACCATTTACAATGTAATAATCTCCTTTATTCAGTGTAGCAAATTCCCAAGCTTTCTCTAACTCTTTACATTCTAATTGGGATTCCTTAAACATATCGGAATTGCTAACAATAGCTTTATTACCTTTCTCCACTTCCGTTTTTTCCATATTCTGAGTTTGTGCATTTTGCGAACTCGCTTCTATTGCGTAAACATTACAACTATCGTTATTCATACCTTCCTTTTCATTCAAGTTATCAACAATAATTTCTGAACTTTCTAATTCTTGGGCCTCTAGCAATGGCTCCTCGCGGTTGACACCTGACAACTCATTAATCACTTCGGGATGTAAAATTACTTGCTCATTAATATTATCAGTCACCGCGCAAAGTACTTCCTGATGAATTATATTAGTTTGTCCGAATTGCGGAATAGCTAACGGTAGTTTAACCAACGGCGATTTAACTGCTTCACCGAATAACCCTTGTAAATAAATACTACCCGCTCCTTTTAATTTCTCTTCCGGTACCAAATCTTTATGAACAACAATAATTTCACACCCAGAATCAACCAATCCCTTTGCTTTTTGCCCATTTACACTAACTTCAATTTTCTCGAGTTTATTTAACTTCTCACCAATAACGTTAGTTCTCTGTTCGGCCTTTGCCGATATTCTCGCCACAATAGCTCCATTAGGTAACTCTTTGCTTTCTTTTACCACAATCTTATGCACACCCGCTTTCGGATCTCGTCCTTTATTACCATTATTTCCCTCATTACCCACTTTATTACAAAAACGTTGGTAATGACCTCTCAAACCACATTTAAAGCATTTAGGCGCTGAAGCATCACTAGGCTTCTTAAAATCTATTTTCCTATCCGAAAAAGAATTAGTCTCATTACTCCCGTTTTGCCTCCAATTATTACTAAATTTGTTATCCTCCCTCGGTCTCATTTTTTCATTGTTTACGTGCCTATCTTTACCTTTAAAACTTTTATACGTAACGGCGTAAGATTTATGTTTAGCGTCAAAATAATTGTCACATTCTTTAGCAATTTTAGAAGTTTCTAACCATTTACCTTGATGAGTTAATCCAATATATGACGCAGTATCCTCATCTAACGTACTTACTAATTTATCAGTAACTATTAACTGGTTGACCTTTTCATAAGAGTCAGCACCTCTAATCTTACAATAATTTTCCCACGTCGCTATTAAACGCGATACAAATAACACATGAGTTTCGTTCTGGTTTCTCCTAGCCTTCTTAAAATTTTCCAAACATCCCACATAGCATGCATGTTCACAGTGACGTCACAGTGATGTCACTGTGAGTCACTGTGGTCACGTCACATCTGTGACCAAAATGCCACCCCTCAGTGACGTCACATTGCGACTGAAATGTGACGTCACTTCTGTGATCGAAATGCCACCCCTCAGTGACGTCAAATTGTGACTGAAATGTGACCTTATAAGAAAATTAAAAAATATATACAAAAATTCTTCAAAAGATGTTATTTAATAGAAAAAATATTTTTCTGTCAATTGAAAAAGTTTTTGTGACGTCACTGTACCAAAAGGCCACCACTCAGTGAAGTCACATTGTGACTTAAATGTGACCTTCTTAGATAATTTTAAAAAAAATACAAAAATTCTTCAAAAGATGTTATTTAATGGAAAAAATATTTTTCTATCAATTGAAAAAGTTTTTGTGACGTCACTGTAATGCCACTGCAAATAACGTACGTCACATCACATCTGTGACCAAATGGCCACCATTAAGTGAAGTCACATTGTGACTAAAATGCGACCTTCTTAGAAAATTTAAAAAAAAATACAAAAATTCTTCAAAAGATGTTATTTAATAGAAAAAGTTCTTTTCTGTCAATTGAAAAAGTTTTTGTGACGTCACTGTAATGTTACTGCAAATAACGTCCCTAATAGCATGAATTCTAATGAATTCTAGTCCCTAATGAATTCTAATTAACTATGAATATTATTATTTACAAAAAACGGTTTTACAATTTATTTTAACTTGAATTGTTTTGAAACTAATAAAAATAAAAGGTAAAAATACATTAAAAAATTCTTTAAATAAAAAAATTCAATCAAAGACACACTCATAAAATTATTGCATATTTAAGTTCCTAAAATACTGTATAGAAAAAGAAAAAACAAAACGGCCATGCGCGTGGAAATTTAAAATCGTCTGCAAACGAAAGGATCACAGAGTATGAAAATTACTCCGTGGTTTCTTACTCCGTGGAAAGACTAAATAAACGTAAACAGAAATATTTTAAATTGATGATAGACGCAAGAAGTTAGTTGGCGGGAATTTATGGCAGTTGTGGATTGTTTCGTATTGATACGGATTTAACAATTTAAACAAAAAGGTCTACTACAGCTCTTCCAAGTGCAAAATATAAGTCCGAGAAAATTAATGGGGCTTTGACTGTGAAAAAGATTTGGTCTTTGCCACTTTAATTATTATCGGATTTAGTTTTTGCGACAAAAAGAACGAATGACTTCGATGGAAAAAAAGGTATGGACATTTTTTTTTCATGGTTGCTTTTTAATTATTATTGTTCTTAGAACGATTTTAATTAGCTACTCAAAAACATGCTATAAAACATCAATTCTCCATTAACTTTATAAAGTTTAATACATTAATTATTTATTTTGTTGACATAGAACACTTGATTATTAATAATTTGGATTAGGTTGTTAAAGGTAGTGATTTTAATTGCACTTTAATCTGCGTTGTTTCCTTATTTAAAATATCTGGTTAAAATAATATGTTTTTATAAACATAAAATCTTATATTTTTTAATAAAGAAGCTTTAAATAGAATAAAATTATTTGCAAACATCTTTTTTTAATTTTTGTATTAAGTAATCTTCTGAAACATTACATAAATTTATTTAAAAAATTACATGTTCAGAAGAGGAATTTATAAGAGAAGGAGAAGAACAATTAAAAGAAATCGTAGATGTTTCATATTAAAAAAATAATGATTGTTTAATGTATTTTTCAAATTGTGAAATGTTATAAAATTTCTAAATGGATAGTGGGTGAAAACGTTTCAGTTGTAAATAATCTTATTGGAATGTTTTCAGAAAGAACTAGAAGTCTGAATGAAAATTTGGAAGCTACGCAATCAATAAGAATTTAAACATGATTGTATTTAAAACAAATAGCGCAAATACTTAAACGGTATGAAGCTAGAAATTAATAACTGTATTTTATTATTTATTTTTCATTCTAGACACTTTTATTATTTCCTTTCCTGAATGATTTTACAGAGGTAAATTTCACAATATCCATTATATGTAGTATTAGTATACATCGTGATTAACACTAGAACACCCGGAAATTTTACTCAAGTTTGATAATAATATTTCTCACCAGAATTTTTATTCTATTTAATTGATTTATTTAAAGTTAGTGGTTTAAATTTAACTTATTTCTGGAAAAAATTTCTGGCTCGAATTGAAATTTAAACGCATGGTCAGAGTCGAATCGACTCCTTCCGGGCGTTCTAGTGTTACAGTGGGTCTCTTATTTATAATTACTCTCTAATATTATAAATAAAATATTAATAATTACAATTAACGTATTTGTTGTTCAATTTTATCGTTGGAATTTTTATTAGGTAGATGTGTTTGTGATGGACAGCCTTCCAGTAATGGATAGCCCCTTAATGTTTTTTGTTCATTAATATACTAATAAATATTTAGCTTTAATTTTTTTTCATAATTCCTCTTTGCATGTTTTAATAGTATTTTAATATTTATAGAAGATAGTATTTGAAGACAGTTTGCGATTATTTTTTGATTTGTGACAAATTTGTCACTAACTTTGTGACGGTGGCAGCGTTGTCAATGTTGTGAAGTCACACTGGGACACAATTATACAGTTATGAACATTATTATGTCGTGTAAGATCACTTACATCTATAATTTTATTATACTTTGGCGATACATCTCAATTAAATCTTGAGAGCAGCTATAAAAAGAATGTACCAAAAGAAAGTTACTGAATCAAAATTTAATGCCATGCAGAATTTAATCTTTGTTACATATATATATATATATATACAGGGGTGCAAAAATCTAGGCGCCAGTGGCTAATCTCACACCACAAAAATTTCAAAGTCTTCTTCGCTCAAAATTTAACAGCAATCTTACTAGAATTTAACACGAAATATTAGATAAAAAGAAATGAAATAATTTTAGTAGTGAGAGACTGCCTGCTGGCGCCCAGATTTTTGCACCCCTGTATATATACCGTAATTTTGGGTGTATAAGCCGCAGCTCAAACAATTCTTTTTCGACCCAGAATTTTTTAAGAAACAAATATAACTAGTCAGATCGCCGTAAATATTTGTCTTCAATCACTAAATAAGATTTCTGGGTCCAAAAAGAATTGTTTGATCCGCGGCTTATACACCCGAAATTACGGTATATATATATATATATATATATATATATATATATATATATATATATATATGTATAGCAATAAATGAGAATATTTAAGACAATTGAATATTCGATCTATAACAATTATTTCAAACTTAGCAATTTGTTTTTCTAATAAGCATTAAAATTATCTAAGAAACACTTCCTTTAAGGTGCAGCCCTAGTCACAGAAAAAGACCCGGATGTTTATGTAAAGTCTGTAGGAGCGTTCTTTTCAAATATCTCGCACAAATTTTAATATTTTTACATGATTTTTTATATAGGATAGCTGAAAACGATCCACAACCCGCCTAGTTTTTACTTTTTAAATTTAGGTTTCAGATTAATATATATATATATGTATATTTAAATTTCAAAACCGGTTTATACCGGTTCTGATATTGAAACTATCAAAATATAAAAAATACATAAGCAAAATTGAAAAGGTAAAAACGAGGCCGTTTGTAGATAGTCCTCAGCTATCCTATACAAAAAAAAAACATGCAAAAATATTCAAATTTGAAAAGAACGCTCCCATAGACTTTTTATTATCATCCGGGTCTTTTTCTGTGACTAGTTTTGCACCTTAAAGGAAGTGTCTATTTGATAATTTTAATGCTTATTAGAAAAACAAATTGTTAAATTTGAAATAATTGTGATAGATCAAATATTAAATTGTCTTAAATATTCTCATTTATTGCAACAGAAAAAAAAGTATGAAAGATTAAAGTCTGCATGACATTACATTTTGATTCAGCAACTTTATTTTGGTACATTCTTTTTATCGCAGCTCCCAAGTTTTAATTGAGATGTATCGCCAAAGTATAATAAAATTATATATGTAAGTGATTTTACACTACATAACAATGTTCATAATTGTATAATTGTGTCCCAGTGTGACTTCACAACATTGACAATGCTGCCACCGTCATAAAGTTAGTGACAGATTTGTCACAAATCAAAAAATAATCGCAAACTGTCTTCACAACCTTGTCACTTCGTCACAAAATAGTCACAGTTTTAATAACAATTTTGTCACAAATGACACATTTTTCACATTTTGGTCACACCGTGACTTCACAAAATGGTCACAATGTGACGTCACAAACGAGCTCTAAAACGGCCATAACGACTTCACATTTTAGTCACTGTGACTTCACAATGACGTCACGTGACGTCACATCGACGGTCACAAAGTCACAATGTGACTTCACAACGACGTCACTGTGACGTCACCATGTCTTACGGGATGCCTTTGGTGTTGGCTCATGTTCCCTTAGAACTAACTCCTTTAATTCCTCATATTTCTCCATTTGTTCCGAAGTCGTATAAATTAACAAATTATCCGCCTTTTCTCCTAACATATTTAGTAGAATTTCGGCCTGCTGGTTTTCCGGTACATTTTTAGTTTTGAATGCCCTTTCTAAGCTGTTAAAAAATAAATTCCATCCCTCAGTCCCTTCCAGTACTTTGATAGATAGAGTTTTTACGCTTTTGATCAATTTTTCTAAATTACTTTCATTATTAGATTCCCTAGAAACATTAGAATTATTTGCCGATCCTTGAACTCTTAGCCTCTCCATTTCTAATTCATGTTCCATCCTTAATTTTTCAACCCTTTCTTCTCTTTCTAATTTTTCGCGTTCTAGCATTTCCTGTTTTTCTTCACGCTCTAATTTTGCCTGCTTTTCTAACTTTTCGCGTTCTAATTTTTCGTGTTCTAATCGTTCTGCAACAATAACGTCAGATAATTCCTTAATAACCCCCTCGTCATACTCATCACTGTCCATTATCTTTTTCTTAAGCTGAATTCTGGTATCATCTTCCGCGAATTCAACACCTAATTCTTCAGCTATCACCTGAAGATCAACCTTTTTTAGTTTCAATAAGAAAGCCATACCTTCACCGATTGTTATTACCACCCCACAAGAATAGTTAAACCTACCAAATTAACATTTCCTAAATTTCTAACTCAGTACACATACATCTCCACGTATTTTACTAATTAATACCCTTCAGATAATCAATGCATTTAATTTATAATTAACCTACTGAATAATCTAATTTTCCTCAACCACTGATATCACACAATTTACTTCCAATGAAACAAAAGATAAAACAGTAATTCGATTTGATTATTATGCAATATAGATTTCAATTTATACACTTATATAACAACATACAATTTACATAAAAATACTGATACGTTGAAATTGAATAGAAGTATTGGTGTCAATCAAGGAATCCACATAAAGAAAAATTGTAAAACATGTATATATAAATTTCTACAATTATCCTCACTAAAATATTTCCGAATTCAATACTGGTTCTTACACTTAAAACAAATATACTGAAAATCTTTACTTTTATTTTTCCTCACTATGGCTCTCTTTTGAGCCTTTTTTTTTCACTATGGCTCTCTTTTGGGCCTTTTTTTTCACTATGGCTCTCTCTTGAGCCTTTTTTTTTCTCACTACTATTGGCCAATTAAAATCCTAAGCAAATGTTATTATACACTCTTCAAACTAAAAAAATATTGCTTCATTTAAATATTACTTTAACAATAATTTAAATTTAAGTAAAATTTAATTATTCCTTCCAACTACTATTAACACAATTAGTAAAAAAAAATTATAGACAATCAATACTAGCTCAAGTTATTATGACCTTTCCGTAAAACAATAGCCAATATGGTTATTAACACTTTATAGGTAGGGAGTATTGATAAAACACATAAATGATATAGACAATTTACTTAAATTACTATTAATTATACAACAACAAATTTTGGTTCGAGATGTCAGCAGAAAGATATGATCAAAACACCTTACCTTATACTTTCTTTGCTGGGGTACTTTTCTAATCACAGGTAGTTCCACGATGTAGCGGTAATATGGCACAACAGTTCAGTTTTTTTCTACTAAAGATACGCACAACACTTTAGTCCACACTAGACGATATGGCACGACACTTTATCACACACTCGACGGTCCGGCACGATACTTTAGCACACACTCGACGATACGGCACGACACTTTAGGACACATTCGACGATACGGCACGACATTTTAGCATACAGTCGACGACCCGGCACGATACTTTAGCACACAATCGACGGTCCGGCACGATACTTTAGCACACACTCGACGATATGGCACGATCACACAAGAATTCCACTGGATACTCCGGCATTAACAGACTGCAACACGGCTCGCTGGTCACTGGTTTCAGGTGATTCTATCCCGACGCTGCCAACAATTTGTCGGACGTTCCCCTCAGTCCACACGACTTTGAAGAATGTCCGTGGTAGATATAGCTGCCACCACCGATATTACTAGGTGATATCGGTCACCCACTGTGAGATTGGTGTAAATGAAGACTTACGCTAGTAACTGAATTATCAGTTTATTAAGAATATATGTACACACAAAATACGCTATTTACAAATATATACAACTACAACTCGGATATAGGTGATCCGGTTCAACATTAAATTAGATACCGTAAAGATAGGTTGTGTACTATTCCAATTACACTTTCCGCCTCACACTCAATACACGTTAAATTCACTTTTTTGGAGCTCAACCTTGAGTCTCCCAACACAAGTATACTGGGCCTGCACTTCTTAGCCCAGAGCACTCAACACTAGGACGTCAGTGTCCTTCGCTCACCAGAAAACGCACTGCTTATGCCCTTCCACACAGAGCAACCTCTAGGTCCGAAACCTACATGAGGACTGACTTCTCTGAGACAAACTTGCCCTCTCAACTCATGGGGTCACCCAAATACCACCCCCTCTGGAGCTTCCTCATTGGGCACCTTTCCTCACTTCTTTCTTGCCTAGTGACATGCTGCTAATCTGCTCATCATCCGCATACTTCACTGACAGATGGACATGCCTCTGAGCCATCTCCTTTCTCTAACACACCACCTGCAAAAGATTAGCTGGCAATTCCTCTTTCCACGAAGAGGGAATGTCACCTTGGAAATTCTGTACACAACCATACAATACTAGATATTCAAATAGAGAAAGAGTAGACATTTCATTCTTTAGCACAGGTGCTATCAGATCCTGACAATTGTAATAAGAAATTAAATTAAGAGCGTAGTGTTTATCGTACGTATTACTATATTTAAGTACATTTATTTGATTTTCTGGTGTCGGTGCCAGGAAGGACAACGTCTGTCGGTGACAGGACAACGTCTGGCGGATCCGCTAGTAATATTATAAAACTCCATAATTGCAGCGAAAGAGAAAAATGTAAATAAATCAGATTTACCTTTGTCTAAATCCTTCTAAATTACTTTTACACAATAATCGATAATTTGCGTTTTATTCAGATGTTGTCATTGAACAATTAACAAATAATCGTGATTTTTGTGCCGCATACGTTAGCGTAATATATACATAGGTCTATTACTTCATCTGTGAGTCTGTCTGTAAATGACAAAAATTTTGTGGGCACTTTGTCTCTAGAGTTAAGGCCCAGAATTTCGCAAAACTTTACATTCAATTGGATCTTAATATTTTGGTGTATATTGTGTATATCTCTTTTGGTGTATATCGCTCAACAGGTATGGTGCTATGCTGCATTATTCATGATTATTGCAATAGCTCTATATCGAAAACTATTGATTTTCATCAAACTTTAAATTCAGTCAATCCCTGATACAAATTAGTGCTGTTTAGTTTTTGTTGTAAATTGCTCAACAGGTGGCGCGATTAAAAACGATCTCGTTTTATCCAAACGAACTTTGAGTCAAATGAAATTGTTGGTTGACTTTTAAAACAATACGCAACATTTTATCTGGAATGTCTTTCCGCATCACAGAAAAATACAGGAACGCCATTGCGCTTTTACATTTTTCAATGTGTCAGACAAAATTTAGGTTGTTAAGGACCGACTCTTTTAGTTGGTCGTTTATAGACAGGGAAGCGGCAGCACAGAATCGAGCTTTATCTGATCTTATAATTTCAGCTTCTGACTCGATGAGGTGATTGTTTATGCAGCCGCATCCATGTCTATTACCAAATCATACTATAATAAGACCTGGAGGAAGTTGTATAGAAAATCACCTCATCGAATTCATGAATGAAATTCTAGGATTAGTTAAATCTCAATTCACATATTAAAACGCAATTGGTGTGACAAGTCGTATCTTGGTGAAAAAAATTTAAATTAAAATCTTTAAATCCTATTTTAGTGATTGACTCGTATGTTTATCATTGTGCTTTCCTGCACCGAAAGGTATGAAAACATGGAGGACTGGAGTAGGGAAACATAAGGGTAAACCTACGAGTCAACCGCTAAAATCGGGTCTTAGAGTGTTTTTCACCAAGATACGACTTGGCAGACCGATTACGTTTTAATTTGCGAATCGAGATTTAACTAATCCTAGAATTTCATTCATGAATTCGATGAGGTGATTTTCTATACAACTTCCTCCAGGTCTTATTATAGTATGATTTGGTAATAGACATGGAGGCGGCTGCATAAACAATCACCTCATCGAGTCAGAAGCTGAAATTATAAGATCAGATAAAGCTCGATTAGCATATTAAAATGCAACTGGTCTGAACAGTTATTTATTAGTGGAAATCACCTGCAGATCCGATTTTTGTGGTTTAATCGTAGGTTTATCATTGTGTTTTCCTGCATCCAACTGTATGAAAACATGGAGGAATGGTGCCAGGAAAACACAATGGTAAATTACGAATCAATCTCTAAAATCAAGTTTTTAGGTGTTTTTCATCAAGATATAATTTGGCAGACGAATTGCGCTTTAATATGCGAATGGAGTTATAGCTAATTCTGGAATTTCAGTCTGCAAATCGATGAGGTAATTGCCTGTGCTGTGTGCTGCCACCTCCCTGTTTATGAAGAACTATGAACGATATGCAATATACTAAAACCATCCACAAAAAATATCTAACTAACAATGAAAGTCTCATAAAATTTCGTCCAGTATAATTTTTTTAAAACGCCAATCTTTCATAATAGGGTTCAACTGATGACAGGACTTCTATAACTTTTAATTAAGCAAGACAGGATGCGATGCAATATGCTAAAACCATCCTTCAAAAATTATTTAACTAATAACGCAAGTATTTTTAAAATCTATTCAGTAGAACTTTTTTATAATCACTGTCTTTTATAATTTGATTCACCTGCATTGTAGAACTTTGCCGCATAATTTTACAACTGAGAAATGTAAAACTAAATACAATGAAGTAAAATCACTCCTGAAAAATTATTCATCTAGCAGTGTAAGTCTCATCAAAATTAGTTCAGCAGAATTCAAGTTACAAGAGGCTCGAACAAAGTTCTCATGCATCTGTCTTGGTTTACAGGAAAATCAAAGGACACACACGCACACAACCACACACACAAATGTATTAGAGAACTTATTTTTTTTCCTAATTTTTCATTCTGTGTGCATTTAAGTTTCCTAGAAATCTAATCTGACTGCGCCCGAGAAATTTATTCGGGTAAAAAGAACGTCATGTTTGGTAGAAAATGGATATTTTTCGTAAAACAGAGATGATTTGCTATGGCTTCATTAAAAAGCGTATTTATCCAGACTTTTACTGAGATTAAGCTCTAAAATTATGTTTCTAAGGCCGTTACTAAGCAATTATTAGGTAAATTGAAATATAGAATGGGAACTTGGTAAAAGCCACGGAGCTTGAGATAAAAATAGAAGCTTGCCTGATGTATCAATCTGAAGCCCCAATCCTTATCTAGCAATTCAACAATGGTAATTAATGTAAATGTACACTTTAGAAATCAGTAAATAGCATGAATGTTTTAACTATATTTAAAAGTTATTTTTATGCGTACATTTACTCGATTTTCTTTTTGTGTTCATTAATTAGTTCTTTTTGATTATTAAACTTATCATTTGCAATCTTGAAATGGTACTATTCTTGGAAGTTATTATTATTTTTTTTATTGTAACAGGATTATTAAAACTATCAATGTATGTTTATGGGTAAGGCAATCACACATTAGGTACAATTTATTAATATTAGAAACATCTAATTATGTAACTCCACATTTTATAGTAATTGTCAAAATAAAAAAATAAAAAAAAATTTACGCACAGATAGAAAATTTGTAAAATCGTCTGCGCAATTAAATTTTAATCGAAAAGAAAAAAATCTGAGAAAAATAGACTTATACTATACTAGACTGATTGTTGGATCGACCTCAGCTATTCTATGCAAAAAAAATCCATGTAAACGTATTAAAATTTGAGCGAGATATTTGAAAGGAGCGCTCCCATAGACTTTACATTATCATCCGGGTCTTTTTCTCTGACTAGCGTTGCGCCTTAAATTCTATAATTATGTGACTGAAAAACACGGTCAAGGAGCTTAAAAAGTGTAGATACATATATGATAAATATGTTGACACAGTTTTTAAATCAAACAACTATTTTAAAAACAATTTAATTTTGAAACTGCAAATGATCGAATGTTGTTTTAGATACTAAAAAAATAAATTCAAACATAAAAATAATAAATTATGAATATTTGGTATACTTGTGCTAAGCAGAAAATGACGTATTTCTCATCAATATTGTCAAGATGCAAACAAAAAATTATAAAATATACAAACTTACTTTTGCAACTATTTATTCCTAGCTATCTCTAGCTTTTTAATTTTACAAAATTTACAAAGCTTAAATTTACATTTTACTAACAACGATCTGAAACTAGTCCATTGATAAACGTAACTTTGGTATGAAAACAAATATAACTCGTACCAATAATATAAGTATGTTGAGAATTCTCAAAATTATATTTTGGAAACAATTACTATGTTGGAAGGTAGTAAAAATAAACAAAATCTTATTTTTAAGCTCACTGTAAAAGTAATTGACTTTTGGGCATGTTGCAGATATTTAGAAGGGGTAATTTTACATCAAAGTTTGTAATAAATAATGTATTACACTATTAAATTTATGAAACATTTAGAATTTTAACATGTTTTTAAAAAGCTAACTAAAAGTTTTCTAATAATAATGATAAAGCAAACAGGAAAAAGAAAAAAAATCATACCTATTTTTTGTTGACATTTTTCTATCCAAATTGCTTTTGGCCGTGTAAGTTAAGTTCAATATTAATTATTGTGGCACAGACTGGAATCATTTTCACCAAGCCAGCGCCACAATAACTCTCTTGAACTTATTTTTTGTTTAATATCTCAACTAAAAATGAGGAGCTCTTGAGGTTTTTCTTGTTTAAATTTTTAAATCGGTTTCAATATGCGTACATAACTGCTATATGCCTCCAGTGAACTTATTTCTGGCACCTTAGATCTCTGCAGTGTTGCCATATTGTCAAAAGCCAATTTCCCCAAAATTTCTGAAATTTTCCCCAAATCAGGGCTTTTTACAGAAAAAGTTCCCAACGCAAATTCTTCTAAAAAAGCCAAGTTCTCATTTTTTAAATTTTCCGTTATAGATTTTTTTTAACAAATTTAAACTCAGTTTTTTCCCCAAATCAAGCATTTTTTGAAAAAATTCCCCATTTACAAAAAACTAACTAAATAAATAAATAAAAAATAAAATAAATAAATATTGCAAGTCTTCAATTGCAAATATATCTACTCACATTCCATGAAACAAAAATTAGCCATCATAAAACAATAACAAAAAAATATATAAAATTGTTTTTATTTTTGTTGTATAAATCTATACTATTATATAAAATGTATTTCTGAGCTTGTGTTTCTGTCCACTATGACAGAAAAATGAGCCTCACTTACTTTTCTTAAAATTCAGGTGGGGTATAATCCAAGGCAGATTGTAATGCATCTGTAGTACATGTAGACAGTCAGCACGACCACGAGAATAACGATTTATACATGTTATTTGTATATTTTATTTTTGTTTTCCAAATCAAAATCGAATTCGAAGCAGATCCAACATTGGCAAATGTCTGAAAGTAAAAAATAAACTTTTTAAGAAAAAAATATCAACCGACTTCAAAAAAGCGCTAAAAAGAATTAAATAATTCTTTAAAATTCTCTGATGACAAAACGTTATCCAATAAGCACACATCGGATATCAGGTACCGACATAAAAAACGGTTAAATTTAATATGTATAATTTAATATCCACCAAACATAGATTTTAGAGATAATATTATTTTACAAGAGATGAATTGACATATTTATGATTTATTTTATGAATATATACATATAAAAAGTAATGAATTACTTTTTGAAGTTGGTGCCAAACAATCACAATCGATAATGATTATCCCCATTTTAATTATGGTACTAGGCATAATTTAGCTACAATTCTTAATATACATCAAATAGTTTGGCACCAACTTCAAAAAGTAATTCATTACTTTTTATATGTATATATTCATAAAATAAATCATAAATATGTCAATTCATCTCTTGTAAAATAATATTATCTCTAAAATCTATGTTTGGTGGATATTAAATTATACATATTAAATTTAACCGTTTTTTATGTCGGTACCTGATATCCGATGTGTGCTTATTGGATAACGTTTTGTCATCAGAGAATTTTAAAGAATTATTTAATTCTTTTTAGCGCTTTTTTGAAGTCGGTTGATATTTTTTTCTTAAAAAGTTTATTTTATTTCCTACTTTTTAGTTATGCATACCGTAATACATAATTATGTGTACTGGCGCACGATAGCTCTTTGCAATGCATTACTAATGTACGCACTTTGCTAAGTTCTGATGTATTCAGTTTACTTGTCACTGTTTGATTGTCAACTTTTCTGAAACCACTTACAATATCGGTTAGTAGCGTTGTGAATCTTAAGAATTTCTTTGCATGGTAACTTCTTCAGACAAGATCTGCCACTTCGAAAAGCTACCGCATTTATGAAATCTTAGTCTGCATTGAATCCTACGGTCATCGAAAGTGGATATCAAAAGGTGACAATCCATCAAATAAAGTGTCCTTACACATAAGAGCGCGACATAGTGCTTCTATATATGAGCACGCAGCAAAATGACTTCATATATTAATGTATAGTAAAATGCTTTTCTAGTGTAGTCAGTCAAAAGTACTCCCCCTTCACTCAGAAAAAGGAAAAAGAAAGATTTTAGCAAAAATCGCACTATGCTTCAATCGATAAACAGCAACAATCTAAAACCTATACAGGCAGTAATGGCATCGGAAATGAGCAGTGGCGATTCGACGAGAAATCTGAAACTCATAACCAATACCTGGCTGCCTCTATAAGAGAGTGACAGCATTTGATTCCCAAATATTTCTTTTACAGTCGCTTTTGTCCCAACAACACTGTTAAAAATTTGAAACTTTTGCTGTACACTGTTAAAAATCTGCTGCATTTTTTTGCTACGCACTCCAGCGCTTGTATAGAAAACGGTTACTTGACTGTATTAAAGAGCATTCTCATAGGTCGCAGTAGAGACATTATATACAAGCGGCGAAGTGCGTTGCAACAAAATGCAGCAGATTTTTAACAGTATATCATCACTTCACCGCTTATATAGAAAACGATTAGTTAAATGCATTATGAAGGATTCTCATTGATAAAAATAAAGATATTCTATAAAAGCGATGGAGTGATGATGCAGCAAAAGTTGCAAATTTTTAACAGTGAATTGCATTGCCAGGCATTTTTTATTATGGAATTTGATGATGATTTCCTGGAAGAATTCGATTGTACTCGTATGAGAAGTTAACAAGATTGACGAAAATTGCCCGCTCAACAAGATGCTTGGTGACTCGTTTTTGTCCAGAATCGTTTCAACCAATTATATACTGTGCTACATGTGTCGTCATATTCATATCGAGGAAGCCTACACTGTAAAAAATTTGACACTTTTGCTATATCATCACTCTATTGCTTTTATAGAAAACGATTACTTCACCCAATTACGAAGCATTCTCATGGGTCAAAAGAGAGATATTCTACAAAAGCAGGGGAGTGACGATGCAGCAAAAGGGTCACATTTTTTACAGTGACACTGTAATCGGAAATGAGCGGTGGCGTATTCGACGAGGAATCTGAAATTTATTACCTATACCTGGCTGCCTCTATAAGAGAGTGACAGCATTTGATTCCCAAATATTTCTTTTACAGACGCTTTTGTCTCAATTACACTACAAAAACTTTCAGCCTTTTGCTGCATCATCAGTCCACCGCTTTTATAGGAAACGATTACTTTACTGTGTTATGGAGAATTCTCATTGGTCATAAAAGACATATTCTATAAAAGCTGTGGTGTGATGCTGCAGCAAATGGGTCAAATTTTTAACAATGTATCATGGAGCATTCTCATGGGTCAAAGGAGAGATATTCTATAAAAGCGGGGGAGTGACGATACAACAAAAGGATAAAAATTTTTATAGTGTACACTGTAAAAAATTTGGCCTTTTTGCTGCATCGTCAATCCACCGCTTTTATAGAAAACGATTACTTCAGCCTATCGTGGAGAATTCTCATGGGTCAAGAGAGAGATATTCTATAAAAACGGGGGAGTGATTATGCAGCAAAAGGGTCAATTTTTTTTACAGTGTACACTGTGAATAAATGTGTACCTTGTCCAGTTAGGATTTCACACTTTGAAAAGATCGTGTACCTATGTAAGTGTAACTTAAAAACATGAAAACTGAACGTTTCTAATTGGTCGATTGCTTCGAAAAGATATTGAATTTTAATGTTTTAATTTTTTAAAAAGTTCTAATCAACAGATTTTTATGAAATTTGAATGGGACCACATGGGCCCCATACGCTTTCAAACAAAAAAAGAATTATCAAAATCGGTTCATATTTACGAAAGTTATGCGTGAACAACAAATACATACAGGTCGAAATCATAACCTCCTTCTTGAAGTCGGTTAAAAATTGAATTTGTGACAACAATTCCCCATGTTTTCCCCAAAAATTTTCATAGTCCCCAAACTTGTCCCCAAGAAATGATTGTCCCCAAAAAATTCCCCTGGAGGATCAAAATTCCCCAAAATGGGGACAAAATCCCCAATCTGGCAACACTGGATCTCTGTGTTTATTCTTCGTTAAAAAATCGTCTGCAAACAGTCATAAATTGTTTAATGCGCATGACCGTTAATTTCATTTCGCATACAACAGATTTGGAAATTGAATACACAATAATTTTATAAGAGTGTCTCTAGCTAATCTTTTTTATTTGATGAATTTAGTAATTTATCTTTTATTTTTCCCAGTTTCAAAACAATTCGAGTTAAAAATGACTCATAAGTTCTTTTTCTTTTTCTTTTTATTTATTTATTTATTTATTTTTGTAAATAATATTAACAATTAGAGTTTATTAGATAAAACATAGTTTAATTTTTTTTAAATGTTTAAAGATTATGTTATATGAAATTAAAAAGTTTTGGTCAGAGGCACAGAGGCACAGAGGCACCTTGAAATAAAGTTTCATAGACTGGAATCATTTTCACCAAATCAGCGCCACAATAATTCTCTGAAAAACATTTTTTGCTTGACATATCATCTAAAAATTGATTCAAGAATTGATTCAAAAGTTTTTCAAGTTCATATTTATGTCACATTGCGATTTTAAAACGTGGTGGTCATATATTTGTGACGAACGTTATACGAAATGATATTACAGTGACGTATTTTTTTTATTATTACTAGCTGACCCGCCCGGCGTTGCCCGGGTCCGTATTAGCAATATTAAACGAACTTGAAATTTGTATGATTTTATCAA
The DNA here is from genome assembly GCA_964019185.1 of Maratus speculifer. Taxonomy (NCBI): domain Eukaryota; kingdom Metazoa; phylum Arthropoda; class Arachnida; order Araneae; family Salticidae; genus Maratus; species Maratus speculifer. The sequence goes on along the minus strand of OZ025292.1, from coordinate 64,738,588 downwards.
TAACTGGAAGCATGCAGAAATGCATTGTCTGAAATACGTCGCAGCTGACTTTGTGAAAAATCAGTTTTAAAAACAACAACTAATATTAAACTCTAAAAATACTTAAAATGAGCAATGAGAAACACGGGAGGGAACATGTATCCAACGATTGCGTTAGTTTCGTGTTAAAGTGTTGATATTTTCTTAGCAGACGATTTTTTGTGATAAATACATTATCTGTTTTATATTTCTTCTGCGTTTACCTAAGCTGTGTAAAATCTCTATAAATAAAAGGAATAGAGGATGAGAGCCTATCTGTGCCTCAATTAATTAATTAATTATCCAATTAATTATCCTCGGAATTCCTTTTATTTATAGAGATAATTCCAGGAAAGAAAAATATTCGTTGTTTTCTAATGTTATAATATGTTTTATTGCTGTTGATGCGAACTTTAAAATGGAAATAGTTGAAATAACATTACATTCAGGGAAACGTATAGATTACTATGCTTGTATAACATTACATGCACTATTACTAGGAGATCTAAATTCCCTGCGCAATTTACTTCAATTTGGTCGTACTATAAAAGAATATCAGATGGCTCTTTACAACTCTAATTATTTATTTTCGTATGTATAAAAATAATTAACTTTCTATTTAATTATAATATAATATTAGCTAATACTATAAAGATTAATTAAAATATATAACTAATGAAACATTTATTGATGCAGTAAAATACTTATATATTTTTTAATTTAAGGATAAAAATCCATATTAGTATTGTGTGAATTTCATACGTTTTTAAACTCATGTAGTAAGTTTATTTGATTATACCTTATGTGACACTAGATAAATTAAATATTGAATAAATAGGCGATTAACAATACTCTCCAATATTTTTGATTTATAAAAAAAATGGCTAATGAAAATTCTGCTTATTATTATTTTTTCATAGCTCTTCATTGCATCTTTTATAATTTTGATTATTGTTGACAATTTTAATCAAACCAATCAGTAAGCAGAAATTAATGTTTTACAGGTCTTTCAAGGAAAATTTTACTGCTAAAGCTAAGAGTTGGTTTTAATTAGTTTATTGCTTTTTTATTTTTTATAAAATTGCATGTTTTTGTTTTGATAGCAAAAGAAAACTTTGAATTTTATACAGTAATGGCTGTTTAAAAATTTTATTTATTTTTAAGGTCTTAGAATCAGTTACATTACTATAGTATGCTTATTTAGTAATATCAAATAATAGACACCCTACGCGCGGCCCTTACTAAAAGTGTAATGGCAATAATGTTCTAATTAATCAGATTTATTTTTTGTTACACTTAATAGAATATACTAATGAGAAAAATGTCGTTTAAATAGCTTCATTAAATAAATTTCATTCATTTAATATGTTTTTTTCAGAATTAAAAACCATTTTCTAATACTTCATCTTATATATTATATAACCTGGATTGTTATTACTACCAATTTCTCTGAAAGCAAATCAGGAATCAGAAAATAATGTTCAAAGCATAGGAAAGGGAGAGCTCATGGTTCCCAAGTTCTCCCCATTCAAATGAAGACGATATTTTATGCATCATAAAATGTTAAAAATCTATTATTTTCTTCAATATTTGCTTAACCATCTATGACTAAACAACTGTGAATTTTTAAATAATCTAAATTTTTTTTTATTATATTTATAATTAGTGTATCTGCAGATCAGGGATCTCAACATCCATTCTGTAGTTCTGTTCTGAAATAACTTTTAGTCTGTATTCAAAATGCTCAATCCACTTCTATAGTAAGGTATTTCGCGCAGTTCCAGGAAATTTAACTCTCACAAAGTGCATGGGAAATGGCTATTGCATTAATGGATATTTCATTGTTTTTTCCTGTGATTATTATTATTATTTTCACTTTCCAACATAGTTGAAATGTGTTTATGAATTCTGTTTGTCGGTTTGACAAACATAAAAATAAATAAATAAAAGAAATACATACAGAGTTTGTCCGTGAAGTAGTGAGATTTGGAACCGCTCGGCACTCCAGTCGCTAGCAGTGCGCTCTGAGGCGGCGTAATTTGTGGGGAAGGATTTAATTTAAGAAAAGCATCGTCCAACAGTCACATCGAGCTTTGACGCAATAAGGATCCCGCGTTGCGAAAAATTTGTTTTTATTATTTTTCTTTTTATTTTCACAGCAGAAAAACGACTAAAGTGGGAAATTTGCTTGATCAACGCTGCCCGATTAAAATTTGTTTTCACCTGATCAAAATCGCTTCCGAGACGCTTGCCTTCTTTATGGAGGCTTACAAATGCCCATGTTTTCCGGTGATGCAGTGAATTCAAGAAGAATGGGAGACTGTTGAAAACATGGAGAGATCTGGAAGCCCTCATTGTCTTTTTTAACACGCGTAGGCTGGTGCACAATGAATTTGTTCTTCTGGGACGAACCATTAACACCGTTTTCTACAAAGAACTCCTTGAATGCGTGCACAGAGCTATCAAAAGAAGCGACAGGAGATTTCCGAACGCTGGAAGCTCAACCACGACAACACTCTAGCCCACCCGACCTTCGTTGAATCGACTACTTGGCCCGGATAGCTGTTGCAAATTTACTGCAGTCAGCATACAGTCTCGATCAGAGCCCGGCAGATTTTGGTCTGTTCCCAATACAACTACAAGGACATTTCTCAAAAATAATTTATAACAAATACTTTTTCAGACTTTATAACATAAGTTACAAACTGAATATGTCTAACGTAATTTATACACAAAATTTTAATTTCATTTCTATTTTTCTTCAGACATTAACTAGGGTGAATTAAGAGTTGGTAACTCAGGCGTGGCAGGAAAGTTTATGGGGCTTGTCTTGTAGCGGTTGAAAGTAGCGATTAAGAAACTGTTGAATTGAGGAACGCAGACGATTCTGCGATTGTTTGGCTGCATTTTGTTTGCGCTCTTCGTAATATTCTATTTATTATTTAAAAATGGAGCTTTGTTAATTTCTCTTGTAATACACGTTTGTTTCGTGATTAACTGTCATTGTATTTGTCGGTATTTCACCGAATTATTCCCTGTTCTTTTAAGAACAGAGGTTTCTTTGCGTTTTTTATGTGCTGATTCTATTATGGGTGATACAGAAATGAACTGTTCTCCACTGACTGTCATATTCTCTGACGAATATAAACTCTTGAACGACTGGATTGAGCACTGCTACGATGATTTTTCTTCTTCAGAATGTGGAATATCTATATTGTCTACACTTAAGGAACATTATATCATGCTTTCTGGATGTGCGGACATCACGAGGATTACTTTCAATGATCAAATGACAGGTATGTGGGAGCTTTTTACTGCATATGCCGATAGTAGGGAACCTGCTAAATTCGAATGCATTAAGGTTAACTTAAATAATTTCTATGTATACCTTAAAGATATAGATGCTGCTTCCCCTGCTTTACCTCTCCCCTCTTCTGGCTCTAAACGAAACTTCGAACCTGATGATGGTTTTAAGACACCATCAAAAACGGCTAGAGTTTATAAATCAAATATCTCAAATAACATCCCTATTAGCAATCAGTTTGATAATTTAGCCACTACTCAGGAAGTCACTGTCCGTACTACTGAGACATCCAATCAAACTGCTAAAGAACCCAGGCCAGAGCCTTTCTATGTTAAAACCACCAACTGGCGTCAGGTTTCTGACGCAATCGATAATATAGCTCAAAGTAAAGTTTTTAAAAAAGTTCAAGATAATTTAATCAAATTCTTTCCTAGTTCAGTAGAAATTTATAGGAAAATTCAGAGCTACCTCTCAGAAAATAAAATCGAATTTTTCGGAATGAAGTTGAAAAATGAACGCCCTAGGAAGGTGTTAATTAAGGGTATCCCCATTGACTTTAATATTGAAGATATTAAGGGTGAATTGAGCACCCAGGGGTATAATGTGCACCGAGTTGTACAACTGAAGAACTTTCGAACTAAACTTCCTATGCCCATTTTCCTGGTCGATGTTTTCGTGAATGACCAATTTAAACATATTTTTGAATTGCGAAATCTCATGGGGTTTTTCGTTAAAGTCGAATCGTATAAATTTAAGGGGGCAAAACAGTGTTACAATTGCCAGCTGTTTAACCATTCCAGTGAGTGTTGTTTCCTTAATCCAGTATGCCTTAAGTGTGCCGGAGGCCACAATGTTAAGGACTGTAAAGTTACGGATAGAAGTGGAATAAAATGCGCTAATTGTGGCGCCAACCATACTGCCAATTTTGGCGGATGTCCCAAAAATCCCAGAAACTTAAAAAATGGTAGAGTAACTACCATTAGAAACTCTAATCAACCTTTTAAAGCCAAACCTGTTAGTAATAATACTACTTTTTCTACTGCTTTAAGAGGTATCGATTCTAACTTGATTAACTCTACTACTATTGGGAGTCCTGCTAATTCGCAAAGTTCTACTGTTGTAAATAATTCTAGTGTATCTAATGTAAATAATTCTAGTGTATCTAATGTAAATAATCCTAAAGCTTCTAATGTTATTGTCTCAAATGTATCAAATTTTTCTAGTGCTTCATCATCTTCTCATACCTTTAATAGTAGTGTAAAAAATGCAAAAACTTCTTTTGATACTCATAATCTTTTAAATTTTGTTATTTCTAATCCAGATAATTTTGATACCATTATTGAGAAGCTAAATAAATTATGCTGTCCTTGAAAAATTTGAAAAACTTTTATCTAATAAGAGTGTTTCTGAACTACTAACTATTTTAAGTCCTGATCGCCTTATAAGCTTGCATAGCTCGGAAAAGCACTAAATTATGGGGGCATTTAAAATTCTTTTTTGGAATGCTAATGGCCTCAGATCCAAGTTAGATGAGCTCAGAGATTTCATAATTGATAATCCTGTTGATCTTATTCTTGTACAGGAGGTACGGTGTACTTCCTTTAGGGATCTCAATATTCAAAATTTTAAAGGTTACTTTACTCCTCGTACCGATGGTACGGTTATTTCGCCTTACGGCGGGACTGCTATTTTCGTGAGTAGAAGGGTCACGCATGCTCATATTCCTTCATTGCCTCTCAATTTACTTGAGAATACTAACGTTAAAATTTATTTGGACCAGCAAAATTCTTTTCTTGTTTCCTCCATTTATCTCCGGGTTTCGAACTATTCTGATCTCCCCTCTGATCTTAGTAAGTTATTTAGGCTAGATAATAATGTCATTCTTGCAGGTGACTTCAATTACCATCATCCCAGTTGGTGTCCCAACAGTAATATGGACTCTTTAGGGGAAACCCTCCACAATTACTGTATCAATAATGGTATTGAAATTGCTGCACCAACCTCCCCCACTCGTTTTGGCCCTTGGGGGAATGGCACGACAATTGATCTGGCACTGCTTAATAACATCCATTACCCTTATACGATTACCCCTATTTCGGCTCTCGCATCGGATCACCTCCCTATCCAAATTAGCATTGATTGTAACCCTATCCTCCCATCTATTCTAACTCCTTTTGTTTATGACTGGCAATCTTTCACCAATACAATCAATGAGTCTCCCCTACCGTTCGGCGATTTAAACTCTGTCGAGGACATTGACATGGCTGTCACCAATTTATCCAAAGTAATTCAAAATTCCCTGGAGGCGTCTAAATGTCACCAGGCTCAGCAAAATTTTCATACCCTTCCTAATGACATTAAATTTAAAATTAGGCAACGTAATAGACTTCGACGGACGTGGCAGGCCATTAGGGATCCTAGCATTCGTTCTGAATTAAACCGACTTAATACTACCATTAAGCGGGATATAAAAAATTTTAAATCTAACAAATGGTCGGATTTTATTACTTCCCTGACTCCTACGGATTGGAGTCTCTTTACTCTTTGGAATTATCTCAAAAAAGTCAGAAAGCCCTTCACCCCTATTCCCCCTCTCCGTACGGATGCTGGAAATAAATGCCTCGACAATGAGAAAGTGGAGGTGCTCGCACACCAATATGAACGTCAATTTCAGCCTCATGGCGACGTTTTCAATGCTGATACCATTGATATGGTCGAAAATGCTGTAAGCAGATTTCTGGCCCGTGTGCCTGTCAGATCAATTGAACCGACCACCCCTGAGGAAGTCATCACAGTGATCAAAAATCTCCCTAATAGGAAAGCTCCAGGTCATGATGGGATCACTAATTCGGCCCTCAAAAACCTCCCCTTACAGTACGCGAATTATCAAGCGATTCTTATTAATGCTATGTTTAAATTTCACTATTTTCCAAATGATTGGAAAAAAGCTATTATTGTACCTATTAAGAAACCCGGAGAAGACCCTTCGCTAGCTAAGAGTTACAGACCGGTGAGTTTGCTTCCTGTTCTGAGTAAAGTTACTGAGCATATTTTTCTTACGCGCCTCTAAAATTTTCTCCCCGATATTCCTGAACAGTTTGGCTTTAGGTCCGAACACTCCACAGCACACCAACTTCTTCGGGTAGTTGAATTCATCCATGATGGATTGGACAGCTCAGAGTTCGTTGGTTCACTTTTCATCCATGTCGCGAAGGCTTTTGACACTGTTTGGCTTACTCGCCTTATTTATAAACTTATAAAACTCAAAGTACCTACTGCTTATATTTTTTTCATTTTGAAGTACCTTCGTGACAGAACATTCTGCGTTCGCTATGCCAGCATAATTTCTACTCCTCGCCCAATTAATGCGGGTGTGCCACAAGGCTCTAAGTTGGGTCCCTGGCTCTACAAAGCTTATATTGCTGACATTCCCACTTCTCCACATACCCTGTTGGCTATTTATGCGGACGACACAACCGTGATGGCTCGTGACAAGGACTGCCACGTTATGCACGACCATCTTCAACAACACATTAATGCTCTTGAAATTTATTTCACCAATTGGCGCATCAAAATTAATTCCAATAAATCACAGGCAGTCATCTTCACTCGGAAGCGGACTCTTCCACCACGGCTCTATCTTGATGGCTCCTTTCTTCGTGTTGAGCGGGAAGTTAAGTATCTCGGTGTTTTCTTAGATAGCACTCTCACTTGGCGAAAGCATATCGATTATAGCGTCCAGAAATTTTACAAAGCCAAAAATGATCTCGCCCACCTCCTGTACAGTAATGGGATGAGTGTGGGAAATAAATTGCTGCTCTACAAAACAGTTTTGCGTCCCATACTTCTCTACTGTGCTCAGATCTGGGGCTCTGCGGCAAAAACTAACTTACAAAAAATACAAGTTGTACAAAATAAAACTCTTAGGGGAATCATACGGGCTCCTTGGTACCGAAGAAATACAGTCATTCATCATGATTTGGATACTCCTCCTATCCGTTCGGTTATTAAAAAACAGGCGATCAATTTCTTCGATAAAATTCCGAATATTAATAATCCGGCCTTGCAGAATTTTACTCCTTATGACGAGCGTGCCCGATGGCGCAGGCCTAGGGCAACTCTTCATCTACCCGAAAACATCGACCCGGGATAATACCACTTTCTTCTTACATTGATAGGGTATCACCTTCCTAAGTGTTCATATTTTCTTGTAGTTAATTGTATATATATTTATATTTATTTATTTATTTTTATTTATTTTTTTTCTTTGATTTCTATACATTCCTTTAATTATTATTCTATCTTTTAATTTCTTAAATTTAATATCTTCATTGTTTATATTATGTTTCTCTTTTTATTTTTATTGTATGGCGCCTTTAATTGGCTTTTGGTTTTTATTTTACTTCCCCCTCTTTTCCGCGTTTCTGGCGTTATGCTAGCCAGACATCGGCTATGTATGTTCATTTCTCCCACAGACCCATTGTACTACTAGAGGTGCGGAGTTCTACTCCTGGTACTCTGTCAAGACTCTCTTCCAAGTTCAAACTGTTGAATTCAAAAGATAATTTATTAGGATGAGCGAAGCGAATCCTCTACTAGTCCACTCAAATTACAATTTGTCGTACGCTTTACAAAAAAACTATTCAATATTTTAACTTCAAATTAAACACAAAAATAAATTATGATCTGTAGATTTGCAGAATATAATTTTTTTTACAGTAAAACGTTAAAAAAATTATTATTTTAATTAATTTATTTTACATGCATTTCCAATACGGACGCATTTTAGCAAATAAATAAAAAATGAAACGCATATATTTTCAGAAAAAAAAAGTTTAAATCATGGAGTAAATAATTATAGATAGAATCATGATTAATTTATTAAATAAAACATGTTTTCATTTTCCCGCAAAATCGTTTGCACAGATGACACTTAAACATTATAAAAGAATTGTATTATGGATTTTTTTTTTTTTTTTTTTTTTTTTTTTTTTTTTTTTTTTGTAAACTGGCAACAAAATAATTGTAAACAAATAAAATTAATTCTTAAATTTGTTATATAAATGAAAAATTAAAAGATCTGCGTGAAGTTGTTGCTTCAAGCTCTTTATAAATATTTTTGCGACGGTCGTATTGTGGCTAAATAATATCGACTCATTAATCAGAAGGATTTTATAGAAAAATAAGACTTTAATAAGTTCGCAAACACAACAATAATTATTCGTGAAAACGTCACTGCGAGAATGAGAGAGCGCTTCGTTAAAAGGTAATTCCATTAATTGAGTTGCCATTCGCAGAAAGTAAAAAGTTCTCCCACGCGGAGAGAATTACAGCAATTCTCATACGCTAACATGTATAAAAACGAAGAAATTAAAATAAAATGTTTTACAATTAAAAATTCATAGTATCAACGAAAGCAGATTTCAAATGTTTTTTCCAGAAAATAGGATTTTGAAGAAGTAACTTTCTTCAAGCTCTCTTCAAATATATTATTCTAAAATAGCTATCAAAGATTATCGGATGTTGATTACAAAGATTGGAAACATGCATATTTCAAACAATTAAAAAACACCAGTAGCTACTTGAAATTGTAAAAACATCTTTAAAAGAGCTTTTAGTTGAAAATTTAAAAAAAATTTGTAAAAGTTTGCTTCGAAAATATCATATTATGCCAGTCTTTACATCATAAATAAAAAATTAAAATGCGCCAAAACATAAAATAACGTTTTTGTTAATAAAGATGCAAAAATAATAATAAAAAAAAATATTGTTATTTTCAAATATCTGTTTTATAAAATAATGCTTCGCGAATCCAAACAAAGCATGGCTTTTGCTAGTATAAATTTTTGTGTTTAGTGGCAATGGTTACGGAAATCTATTGATCATACAGGTCTGAAAATTTATTGGAGGATACACGAAAATGATGCCTGAATGGAGCTGACTCTCAGATTCCCCCTTTTTTGATAATTATTCGAGGTTTAAGCTGTTGCGCCTGTTCTTGTAATTTTCAGCTTATCCAGCAGACGAAGGGAACGACTTTAGTTCCATTTTTTCTGCATTTTGAAACTGCATTCGCCTCGTCCTCCATGGAGTTAAAGAAAAAGGTCCGGTTACTTAGGGTATTTTTTCGGTTCTATTGGTATTTTTCGATAAAAAACATTTATATTTACTATTTTAAAACAGAAAATAAAAAAAATCTGTAGGTCGATTTTGTATTAGTCTTCACGTATTCCATATTTTTTCAGTTTCAAACGTCATCCATTAGTCCCGAAAATAATAATAATACAAATGTATTCAATTATTCAGGGTTTCCGAACGTAACAGTACTTATTGTCAAAGAAAAAAAAAGTAATAATTAAGGCTATATTTTTTTGGATATTGATTTTATGTTTTATGTTTCACAATGCATTCGCTTCTGCCGGATAAAAAAGTTAGGAAAAAAAAAAAACAGCATTTATAGCCATTTTTTCAGTTTTCCACGCATCTTTCATAAAAAAATTAATGTCTATTATTTCGAAATAAATATTTTTTGGAAATAGTTTAATACATTGGCCAGAGACACTTTTTTTTCCCCAGTGCCTTTCCAGATATAATTTCACGTTTTAAGAGAATTTTCTTTCGATCATTTTCGGATATAAATGATTGATCATTTTTGTTCAATTCGTGAATAGAGAATGATAAAGATTAAGCCTTAAGCTGGAGGGATTTCTTAGTTTCCTCCCCCCCCCCCGCCACAGTTTTAACAAGTTAGAAATTGCACGTGAAGCGTAGCAAATGAGGTGCGTTCGTACGACAACGAAGTTTTAAAATATTCAGATTTTGCTGATATGGTAGAGCGTACTTTGGATACAGTAAAGTGGTTGAAATCTTTGTGTTCCTGTAAATATGCAGGGAGTAATTTTTATTATACTTCATTAACGTATATCTTATTCATAAAATGTGAAGTAGTTTAATATAATTAAAACACGCTCCAAACAATGTTTTCCCGTATAACATTATTTAGTGGAATAAATTTGTGTGGCCCTGTAATTTAATAATAAATATTCTTTGTATCACAGATTGTACAGAATGTATATTTTAGTACATACTTCATAGATTCATGTCAATTCTATTATGTTCAAATGAGTGTAACACCATTAAAATGCATTTGAAACTTTTCCCCCATTGATCGTAATGTAACGGAATATTTTTGATTGTCCCTGTAATTGATCTATCCATCCGATTTTCATAAAATTTCAAATGACTGGACAAAATTATGGAATAATTATACGTTTAAAATTTCAAAAGATTAAAATGCATTTGAAACTTTTTTCCCCATTAACCGTAATATAACGGAATACTTTTGATTGTCCCTGTAATTGATCTATGCATCCGATTTTCATAAAATTTGAAATGACTCGACAAAATTATGTAATAATTATACGTTTAAAATTTTAAACGATTAAAATGCATTTGAAACTTTTTCCCCATTGACCGTAATGTAACAGAATATTTTTGATTGTCCCTGTAATTGATCTATGCATCCGATTTTCATAACATTTAAAATGACTCGACAAAATTATGTAATAAACATACGTTTTAAATTTCAAACGATTAAAATGCACTTGAAACTTTTCCCCCCATTGACCATAATGTAACGGAATCCTTTTGATTGTCCCTGTATTTGATCTATCCATCCGATTTTCATAAAATTTGAAATGACTCGACAAAATTATGTAATAATTACGTATTTTAAATTTCAAACGATTCGGTTGGGTAGTTTTTGCGTTGTTATATGCGGACAGACATACAGACGGACGGACAGACAGACAGACAGACAGACAGACGGACAGACGGACGGACTGAGCGACAACAATAGGTGCTACGTATTTACATAATTACGAGCGCACCTAAAAAGGCCATAATTTAATAACACCGCAACTGATTTTTTTGCAAAATTTATTCAAAGGGAGTAAAAGAATAAGATGGGTTCTTATTTATTATAGATTATTATTTAGGTTTTTATGAATTTTTACTCAGAATTGAACATGTAATACGTATAAATGTCAGAAATTAAATCAGCAATCACTATCTGTTTGTTTAAAAAAAAAAAAAGAAAAAAAAAAAAAGCGTACATAAACATTTAATTGCGCCTCATCTTTTTGTTTGTTTTGATTTGTTATCGTCTAAAAAGTGAAACATACACATGCAGGCAAATTAATATTATATATAAATAAAATATAGAAAAAAACCCACTCAAGTTTGAACGAAATGTTAGGGCAATTAAAGTGTAAATTGCGTCTTCAAATTTTTATCCTTTGTGTATGAGCACAAAAAAATCTGTATGCCTTGGACTCAAGGCAAGGATTACAAGTAAAATTCAGAACTTTCACCTAAAGAAAATTACACAGAGTTTTTTTTTAAATTTAAAAACATTTTCTAATTTTACTCTTTTCGGAAACAATAAATTTTTCGAATAAATTAAATAAATTTTTTTCGTACACGTAGGCAATTAGCATATGTGGCACACAAATGAAAATTCTTTCCCATAAACACCGATAATTGCTTTATTATGTGTGATCGATCAATATGGCATTGGCACAAGATCGCCCATAGGATTTGCATTAAAAGTTTAACGTATAATTAATCAGTCACACATCGAATAAAAAAAAAATCATTGCCGGCTCGGCCTAGAGGCACAGGCAGATTTCTAATTTACGTAAAAAATTCACCAACAAAAACTAAATCAAGACTATTGATAAACCCACAAAATTAACAATTTTATCTGGCCACTTTTGACTAGTTTTTAATTTTATTTTTCTGTAAGAGTTCGTTTTATCAGAATCATGTTAATGTGATTTTTTTTCTTTTACAACCTCCATCCCTCATTTTTATTCTGTAAGATTTGGTCCAATCAAAAACTTGTTAATGTAAAATTTATAGATAATATTAAGAAAATTTATAACAAATTTAGATAGATTTCATGTCTTGAGAATTGACGTTATGCTTTTTTTCTTCTATTATTATTTCCCCTTTTGAGGCCATTTTTAATGACATTAAGTCTGTCATATATAATTTTTTGGTCCTTTTCCTAGAAGTAATAATAACTTTAAATTGATTTGATGTGTATCATAACTAAGAAGTTATGGGTTTTTATCTGTTTTCGCAAAAATCTCCCCATTTGCACTCCTTTCGTCTGATTTTACCCATTAACGAACCTAATCGCGATTTTCTGTCCTTTATTTTATGTACCAGTTTGGAAGAGATTTCTGCAGAATTGTGGAAATTATTGTGTCAGTAAAAAGTGATACATATATTTAACAGGCGTTTATAAGTTTTGAACAGGCGTGGGTTTTGGGTTCTAGGAGTTATAATCGGTACAGATCTGCAAAAAAATTTCAAAAATTTCAGCATAGGGCAGGATGTAATTGGTAGTATTTCTTGCGAAATCTACCTAAAATTCGGGTCACGTTATTACTGCTGTCCACAGGGATCGTGCGGGTCCTGGAATTTTCTGACCAGGAAATTCTTCGGTATCAGTATTTTTTGATAAAAAATTTCTGTATAAATAAGGCGAAATTTTACACGTTTCAACTAGATTTATTTCTTTATAAAAAATTACAGATATTTCACCTGGAAAATAATGGTTTCTGTTCGAATCCTGTACTATGATCTATATTTGTGATAAGTTATTGCAACTCACCGAACCATTGCTGAGAACTTCTGTTCATTTCATTGTCTGATTGTAGTGGTTACAGAGGGAACTTAGCTTGCTTCAGTTATAATCATAAAACATTTTATGCATTTTTCGTAACACTAATTATTTCTAAGGTTTAAGAACCATATTGTTCTAATTTATGAATAAGGTAATTTTCTTCTTACATTGATTTTCAGGTGCATTCCGAAATTCGATTTCCGGTGTCAAGAACATTTGATGAACGCAGATGCCGAATCTTCGACCTATAACACGTACTATGTAGATGACGCTGAAATTTCAGAACATCTTGTGAGAAAAAGCGTGGTCCACGAAGTAATCGTGTTTCTGCTCAAGTACACGACGACGCCAGACAAAGATGTGAAATCGTCAATGATAAAAGGTTTTCGCTTAGTCTGGAGATCCCGCCCTACGCCTCATGTGAAAATGCAAGAATTGTTCCAAGTTCTGAAAGAAGACTGGATCGACGAAGAATGCCCGGTGAGATGCTGGAGAATGCTGCAGAGAGCTTGTAATAAGTACAGTTCTCTCTTTGGCGAAATATCAGAGGGTGTTATTACTCCACGTAGTTTGAAGCATTTGAGTCGATGCATTGTTAGAGAAAAACTGATGGAGTCGGCTTGGAGTTTCGGAATAGAAAAATTACCCATTCCAAAACATTTAAAATCTTACTTATTATTAGAGTTTTAAGAGTAGGGAGTAAATAAAAGCAGTTTTCACATGATAAACTTGGTAAAAGTGCGTGTTTCTATAATGCAAATTGTGATGGAATCTTAATATTGTTATTGATAAGAGGCCAAAAATTAAAGCATGTATTTTCAAGTTTCTTAGAGATTCTTACATGGGAAAACTATTTATAAAATAAAAATACGTTACTATAACTACACATATTATGTCTGGTGTATAGCTATAGTAAATAATTCAGTTTTATGCTGCATAATAGGAGAAAATGTTCCATTTTATCTACACTTAGAATTAAGAGATTTCATTCAGTTATTTCTGGGATGCATGAAAGCTTCCTATATTACTATATTAGCATTAAGTTGATAGTTCTTTATGAATGTGATGTTTAATACAAATGTTTTAGTGTGAATTAAAAGTATCTAATAAAGTTCATAAAAAACCCTTACTAAATTTGTCTTTCATTTTTTTTAAAGTGCAAAATACATTTTATTAGGAAAATTGTATCAAAACTCTTTTTTGAGCAGGAAAATTTTGACTATGTTACCAACTTAAGGCATGCAGAAGTAAATAATCTGAACTTTTTAAATATTTCTTATATCTATAAACTAAAAAAATAAAATGTAAGAAAATTCTTTTAACATAAAGTTTATGAATCTCACAAACTTACTTTAAATTCATAGCAGAAGATAAAAAAAATATTTTGATAAAAAACAATTCTAATTTCGTTTGCATATATGTAATGTTTTAAAAAAAACTTTTTCTGCTGTCTTCTTGCTGTTTTTTTTCAAAACAGCAAAAACAAATATGCATACACAATTACTAAAATTAAAATAAAATAAATAAATAAATATATAAAAATAAAAATAAATAAATAAATATATAAATAAATGAAATAGAAAATAAAATAGAGAAAATATTTACATAAATTATAAGAAAATTTTGAATTACGTAATTTCATTTTCAATATTTCTAAAAACAACTATTAAAATAAAATATTTATTATGTTAGAATGTATTCTTCTTGATAAGACTTTTCTTTTTTGAAACTTCAAAATTCAAACGTATGATCTCTAAATTTACATGAATTTACACTCTACAACTATTACAATAATATTTTTAAATTTTATTGCAATAGATACAGAGATTAAGGCGTTTTTAAATTTTTCCACATTTGCAAAGGTAGAAAGTTTTAGAAAACTGCGATCCCTATAGATATTATCAGCAATACCGAAAAAAAAAAATGTAATTAAAAAAATTACAACGACCATTTGGAAAATGATTTTTTAAATACAAAATTTTTCGACTAATAAATCGATTCTACATTTGAAATAATGTACATAACTTTTATGGTGACCAAAACGAGGTACGTAATAACATAGTCTTATATTATGTATGCCACGGATTAAACATTAATATTCCTGGACCAATCATAAACAAATTTTAAAAGAAATTTCAGTTTGATAATTTTCGGTACTGCAATTTTTTAAACTTGTAAACATAGCATATTTTCAATTTTTACACCATGGTACAGAAAAAATGTACTTCTTATGCAATTTGAGTGAAAGCTGTATCTCAGTTTGTTTCTGGGTTGTTGATTTTAATGCTTTTTGTTTTATCATCGTGGCAACAGAAATATTCCATTTCTGGACATTAAACATGGATCAGTCAGAAAACGAATAAAATCCGGACATCACAAGGATTCAGATATGTCTCAGATGTCACTAGACCGAAAGAAACAACCATTCTCCAAATTGTTAACAAAAAAAAAGCATGAAAGGGATAAAATATGTCAAATGTTCTTTTATATTTCAAAAAATTATTACGCAAACTCATTCTTTAAATAGATATTCAATAAACTCATAAAGTCTTACATTTGTTAGAGACTGGTACATTTTTAACAAACTGAAAATTGATAAATTGGTTTCAAGTCATTAATTTAAAAACAAGGAAAAAAGAATACAAATAATAAATCAGCATGAAAAAAAAAACTTTTTATTATCAGCTCTTAAGTAATTTAAAAAAATTATTAAAATTAATTGGATCATAATAGATTGAAAAATTTATAATAGTTCTGTAACTACAGTTATACCATTATCTATTATTTTTTTCCATTTTAATAAAATTAAGTTTTTATCTTGATCATAACTTTAACTTATTATATTAATTGTAAGCTATTAATTTTAAAATTTATAATTTTTTCTCTTTTTTTTATTTTATATTAAGTAGTTTATCTACATCTATACTTTATTATTCCAAAGGCTCTTTAAATGAAAGATTATTCAATTAAATACACTGGGAGTGAAATTGTCATCAACTAGGTAGCCCCTCAAAGCTGCTCTAGTGTTCAGCTATGTTCGATAGATTGAAATTGTTGAAAATATCCACATTCATCATAGATGTTTTTTTTTTTATTATTCGTTAGTTTCGGATTCTTTACGCATGATTTAGTTTGTTGAAGTTATTTCATCGTGAAAACCAGAAATAAAACATAAATATCCCAAAAAATTTATTAATTTTTCTTTTATTGAAAAGTTTATTCATGATCAAAACAAGCATATTTACATTTAGAAAATCATTCAAAATAAGTTTTAAAATGTTCACTTTCATCATCGAAATGTTATTAATAATAATCAGTATAAACGTTCGAATAGGTTACATTTTTCTTCTCCACGAAATAAAAATAAGAAAAAGCATCTTTTGAAAGCCCTTCTTTAGATATTAAAGTCCGAAAATTCAAGTTTTTTTTTTGCATCAAAATGTATTTAGAGGAAACACTTGATGATCCAACACTGCTTCATATAGTCTTCATAGTTCTTCGCTTTGATGGTGCATCTTTTTTTCCATGTCTTTTATCGGAATGAAGAACTGAAAGAAAATGTTCCAAAGTATCCCAGCCACCTCCTATACGAACCACAACATTGTGCCCCCTAACAATCTGCAAAATAAAAAGTATTATATTAAAGCACTTTGACGTATAGCATCAATTAAGACAATAACGGACAAAGCTGCAGATGCCGCTATATGTATAAATACATAGGGGAAAGGAGTGGCACGTTTGAAATTTTTTTTTAAATAAAAATCAATACATTTCTTATTTAAATTATATTTTTCGCGTTTTAAGTATTACATAATAAAATCAATGCATTTCTTCAACATATGAACCAGAAATTAAAAGTTTTCCAGGTAAATTAAAAAAATTTTGAGGATTTTAAAATCTGAAAGATTTCTGTTCAATCCTGCCACATGTAGGGGTACCTTTGAACAACTAAGGGACACCTTTGAACAAATAAATAAAACATGAAAATATTGAGAGTTTTCATAAAAAGCTGCATATGTTTCAGAAATATAAGGTAATATGAATAAAATTAAACTAGTAAATCTGCAGATCAGGAGCCTCAACGTCAGCTTTGCACATAATTTTTTTTTAAACACACTTTGGGTAATATTCAACTTCCTGGAAACTGTAATTTAAAATTTTCAAATTACGTAATTATTTATAAGAATAAAATAAGAATAAGAAGTTTTCAGCCATCAAAAGCGTTAAATTAAAGATTTAGTTATGTTAGGATATTCTGAAATTTTCATGATCTATTATTTTTGTTTTTTTATTATAACATAGTAGATTTCTTCAGGGGGGCTCCGCCCCCCTGAACCCCCCCCCCGTAGTCTCATTAAACTTAAATTTGTACCTTTCTATCAATTTGTTAATGGTTATCGTATATTTTCTATTTCTTTATACATTTTGATTTATAAGGATAAGTAACAGCTTTAATAAGCATTTTTTATTATCCTCATACTTCTACATACCTGCCCACCACAAACACCTAAATCTGATGTATCAGGAACTTTTGGAAGTGTAAACTCAGTAATCTAGGGTTTTACAATTTTGTTTCCGAAAAAAAAAGAAGTTTTGATTGCATTTTGTAGCAGTTATCGCGGACAGACAGACAGACAGGCAGAACAGACTGACAGGCGGAAAACAATAAATTTTGTGTCGCCAAAATAAGGCCTTCACTGAAGTTTTTGCAATGACGTCATTATTCATGAGTTATTGATATCCATGTTTCTTGTATTTTTAACAACTACTATAAAATACCTGTTTTATTTCAATTATGACGTCAAATTTTATCAGGTGAAATAATTGTTAAAAATATAATTATTTTTTACTAGCGGCCTTCGCCCGCTACGCTGGTCGGTTTATCTAAAGAAATCTTGAAGAAGTAGTTAGATAAGGTTCAGACATACATTAAAAAAAAAAAAAGCAAGTCGATCATTCAAAAAACGTTGGGAAATATCAAATATTTACTGTAATTTTTTAAGAAAAACAAAGTTTCGAAAAAAAAAATTAAATCGAAAAAAAAAATTACACTGACATATTAATGCAAGGAAATTTTCCCAGAGAGAAAATTCGCCTTGAATACAACATTTCAAATTCTTTTAATTGCTTATAGGCGTTAATGCCAACATAGTGAAAAAAAATTCCATGCTGGGAATCGAACCCGGGCCATCAGTATGGCGCACTGTGGTTCTACCGACTAAACCACATGGAACGACAGCCAGCTTGAAACTTTCTCATACTTAAGTAGACTGGCGAAAACATAACGATAGCGCGTTTTAAAATCGCACAGTGACATCTATTGGATTTTATATGTACTAAAAAACGTTATGTACTAAAAAACGTGAGCAGCGCACCTAATAGTTTCTTTTGTTTCTTTTTGTTACTTTTTTGTCTGTTGTCCGATTTTGATGAAACAAAGCCTATACACTGCCCGGGAGTGTGCATTCTTCATTAGTGAAAACCGCATAAAAATCCATTCAGTAGTTACGAAGATAACCTCGAACAAACAGACAGACAGACAGACAGACAGACAGACAGACAGACAGACAAAAAATTGAAAAAAATTTTTTTTGTGTTTCATTGGTTTTCTTTTATCGCCCTGACTCCATTTTTGTCAATTATCTTCAATGTACAGACACACCGGGTCCTACTGTTTTATTATATGTATAGATTTCTTTTACTTTTAATTATGCCCCATTTTTGTCAGAAAAATTCTTATTAACGAAACAAATTCCCGTGTTTAATATTTAACAAAGTACTACATTTATTTTTATTTTAATTCTGACGTCATATTTATTTTTTCTTAGTTTAATTTTTCGAATGGATATTGCTCAATTGAAACTTATTGCCATTGAAAAACTATTCCATATTTTGATTTTTTTGGCAACGATAAAAGAAATTGCTTAAATTTTATATAAAAAATCGCTATTGATTCTGTATGAAAAAGAAGGAAATTTTAAATTATTAAGGAAAATATGTGAATAAAATTAATAAAACATAGCTTATACACAAAGATACAAACACATTAATTCATCAGTTTTGACGTTGAATTCATTTAAATTTTCGTACACGCATTCAAATTTATAACATTATAAAAATAAGGATTTAAGAGAAAATAAAGAAAATGAAATAAATAGTTTGAAATAAGTAAATCTCTAAAACAAAATAGTTTATATTATTGGAACACAATTATAAAAAATCTCCAAAATTTACAGTAATAATTTAAAAAATCTGACAAATGTGTAGACAAAATTTCAAAACAATACGAATAATTTAACTGGTAAATTTCAGTATCCATTAATCATTGAATTCCATTAATGAAATGTGACATTTTCTCTCAAGAAAAAAAAAAAGAATAACTTACCTTATATTGGAGTTTTTTGTCTTTTCTCGAATCCGCGCTCTCAACACCGATGCGGATTGAATCGCCACTACAGGGGCGGAGCGCCCCCCTGAAACCCTCTGGGGGAAACTCTGGTATTATTAAAACAAAAATCAATAAAAAAAAATAATTGTAATTTAAGAAATTACCCCAACCATTTGAAAAATGTTTCACTCGATACATTCATCTATCATTTTAAGCTAAATACCAGTTGTTTTATTGTGTATTATCCGTGCCACTGCTATAAATGACTTTATACATGCTGCAATTTGAAGGTACGGTTCGTTTAAGTTATATCACTCTATTGTCGCCAAGCATAAAAGTTGGCGACGAAAGAAACATTTCAAACTATTTAACATTGTTGGTGCAAAAGTAATCATTATTAAAATACAGCTTTGGCATATACTGTTATACTTGTAAGACTTTGGCATATATTGTTTGATTTTACAGAGCAGAATTTTGGTGATGGAGGTTTTAAACCAAAATCGATCGCAGCACATGCATCTGTGAATGGGTCCATCAGACATCGAATCAAAAAAGTTTTTTCCCAGTTTTTCCCAAGCCGATTGCTTTTTAGTTTTCTTTTTAGGTGGTGGAAAATCAAGAGTAATAGCTATAACATTTTCCGGCTTGTTAGAATCACTATTGGCACTCAAATTTTCCTGGTTAGAACCGACCGATAGTAAAACGCCATGGCTAGTGGATTGGTCGCCCTGGCGACATGATGTTTTACAATTAATCGGTTCGGCATTAAATTGCTTCCTTTTTCGTGATCGCCTTTCAACACGTAATTGGTTTTCAGCGGCTCAATAATCTTTTGATTTTATCATTTTCTGCATTAAAAGACGTTTTTGCGCCAAACCAAATACAGTATTACTCAGTTATCCCGTCGACCAATTTCGCCAAATGATACGAATCGCCAAACTAATAAGCAACTTATACATGTTGACTGTGTTTAATATCATTGAATGCGATATTCACGTTCATTCATTTCTTTGGCTTCGGCTTTTTCCGTATCTGTTAATTTCCGTCTACCCATTTTTAAATTTGTTAGTTTTCTCCTTTATTACAATGATTTTAACCATTTTAATTTACTATTCAAATAAAAATTCTTCTAAAAGTAAAGAATTTAATTTAAATTCAAATAAAAATTCTTCTAAAAATAAAGAATTTAATTTAAATTCAAAAGTGGTAACATCATTCAAAAGTGGTAACATCATTCAAAAGTGGTAACATCATCGGGTCCATTCTCCCGAAAACAACAACCATTTTTCAAATGGTTAATAAATTAAAAATCATTGGATTTGCCATAGAAAATAGAGGTCTGCACGGTCCGGAATTTCCAGGCCCGGCACGTAGAAAATTTTTTTCGGCCCGACCCGGCCCGGCCCGTTGTAAAACTCAAAAGTTCGGCCCGAGCCCGGCCCGTTCAAATTTTTATATTTTAGGCCCGGCCCGGCCCGTAGAGAAATCAGGGAAAACAGGCCCGGCCCGGCCCGGCCCGTTTTGGCCCGTTACAATTTCTACGATTTCTAAAAAATTCAGATTTTTATCATATAATTAAGATTTTTTCAAAGAGTGCTGCATACATATCTATGGAATGATTTTACAATATATTTTACAGGAAATACACATTAGTAACATTAATGATTACTAAGATTCTTAGGCTTTCAACATTCAAATAAAGATTCATTAAAAAATTAATATGGCTTAGAATAAAAGAAAAAAAAAAAGAAATTTAAAAACATCGTAACTTTTGAAGCTGTTTAATAAAGGAGGATTAATAAAAATATTTCTATATCATTTTATTAAAGATTTTAAATCCAAATTCATACGTTAATTCAAAGAAGCTCCTTTCCGATACATTTCTAAATTCATTTTTTCTCAAAAATGCATAAGATAAGCAGGTGTCTTTATTCAGAAACTATATAATCGAATGGCGTAATCAATTTTTTGATACAAGTAATTTAAGAACACTGCAAGCAAATAAAATATTGTCATAGTTAGCGTTTTGAATAGAATTTCCGGAAGCGATAGCATGGGAAGGGAGAAAAACCTGCAACCATTTGAGAAACTATTGTATCTCAACAAGGTTATATAAGTATTTTATTTACCAAAAATGAAAAACGCTATTCGATTCCAAATCCCTTCAATAGTCAGGCTTATCACTTTTATATTTTTACAATTAAAAATTAATGTAAAAATGTGTCAAACTTTCGCGTTATAGAAAAATTAATTTAGAAACCACCAAGAAGTATATATCCAAAGATTAAACTAACATAAGTTCTTTATCGCTGTTCATAATTTTACAAATTATGTTGTCTGCCCTACAGATCTTGAGAACAATTAAGTCTTCTTTCGGTCCGGCAAGTCTATATGTAGAAAAATAATGACTTGATCTCCAATTTTGATCTTGGCCCTGCACGAGTCAGTTTAAAAAATATTAAAACGGGTTACACACAAGGTAACTGTCCGATGCCGATCTCTACATTGCACAAGTTACATTTTTATATTGATGCTGTCAAACTAGTATGGCTCGTGACGCACATTTATATTTATTCTCGTTAAAACCATTTTCGTTGAAAATAGGTTTATATTTTATCGTTTATGTCTAAATCTTCAAAACGGGCCGGCAGGCCCGAAAATTTTTATATCGGCCCGGCCCGTTCAGTTTTTTTGCCGGCCCGGCCCGTTTATTTTGTTTCTCGGCCCGGCCCGTTGAAAAAAACATTCTAATTCTGCCGGCCCGGCCCGTAAGCAAATTCAAAACGATTCCGCCGGCCCGGCCCGGCCCGCGGGCCGGGCCCGTGCAGACCTCTAATAGAAAAGCATTATTGCGCAAAATAAAATATTCTATATTTTCTGAACGAATGAATCAAATCTTACAAAAAACTATGCAGCTTAATCCCAGTGCCTCACTAACATACCCACTTAATTTCAAGCGAATCGGATGCTTTTTACGGAAGTTATCGCGGAACAGACAGACTGACAGACATACACAAAAAAATTTCGTGTCTCCAAAGTAAGCCTTCACTGACGTTTCGGCAATAACTATATAACTTACCCATCATACGTAGTATACGGTAAGTCTTGCAATCGTTTTGAAAATCGAAAATTTTTTTATGACGGATTTACACGTTTCGGACACTGAAGATTCTGAGAAACATATTTTTAGAAAAAAAAAAAATTTGCCGTCCGTCCGTCTGTGTGTCTGTCTGTCTGTCTGTAACCGCTCTATCTCCCGAAAAAATTGAGAAAAAGACTTGAAATTTTGTATGTGCGTAGTATGTAAGAATGGGACGAAGCCTATTTAATATCAGTAACATCGATTATCCGGAACTATTTTTTTCGGACTCTCGAAAAATTTGTTCTGATGAAAGGTACATAAAAATTTTCGATTTTTTTATTTGAAGGAGTGGACGTAAAAGGTAATAAATTAGCACAAATTTTGCATAAAAAACGAAGTCGATCGGATTATTAGTTGTCGAGATATTTCTAATCCTATTTTCCACATTCTTTGATTTTTCATGACCCTGTATTTCATTCAAATTTCAATTCAAAGATATCTTTTAATTGGAAATGGGACACTTAATTCGATGCAAGAAACCGTTAGTGAATATGATAATTATTTTTAGAGTTATAAGGATGTTTCTTTTATGCAGTTCAGTGCTACTTGAATAGTTTGGCGTTTCATATAATTTATCGAAATTGGTTCATCAGAAATTTATTAATAGAGCATGATGATGTGTTAAAAATACTTAAATATACGTTTATATTTTGTTTTGGAATTGTAATGCATTTTATAAATTGTTTAGATACGTTATGTTTTCATATATTATGTTATGAATATCCATGATGGGTAAGTATTACGGTGGCCTCCAACGACTAGTTTTATTGAAACTAATAATTTTTCTATTATGTAACCAAACTTAAATCCATCAAAGTTGATGTCAAAAAACATTGTTGAAACAACACAGAGTGTCCCTCCAGTTATGTTTCGTTGTGAAAACTTTTTTACAATATCCTTGAAATACATCAATATGATATCTGATGCTTCTGGAAAATTAAAATTTTTCAGTCACTTTTTTTATAAAAAAAAGCTGACTAAAGTTCCATTTTATCTAATACGAAAACCAAAAATAATATTTGGGAAAGAGTAAATGAAAGAGTATAGGCCTTGTTAGACAAACCTGCTAAATCATGAATCATTATTGTGTATCCGGGATTTGCAATTAACAAATAAATGAATGCCATCATGGATTTAGATTTGAAACTTCCCATCGCTGATGATACACCCAGTGATTGTAATACATGTGTGCAGTAAGGAGGGATTATTAACAGTATAAATCCATGTTCTTTAATATTCTTAATTAATCTCTTTTGCCATAGAAAAAAATTCCAAAAATAATAATATTTAGGTACATCAACAACAGCTTTTTTGTTCAATGGCGCCCCTTCTCATGGAGTTCAACATTACAATATACTCAATTCGACTGAAGAATTTGAATAAAACAAAGCTTATAAACTAAAGATTACATCTTTATTTAAGTGTTGAAGAATAAACCAAAACTTTAGGGATACAAAATAGTCAACAAATTTCTTACAGCTTTATTTTCTTAAGTTTAGATTCAAGGGGGAGAAAAATACATATCTTGCTTAGACAGTACCGTGCATACAAAATGGTGATGCTTTGTATACTAATAGCACTGAAGTAGTAGTAATGTATTGCCATAGACGTTTTTAAAAAATAATTTATTTGAAGGAAAATATTTATAGTGTTCAAAGGTGCCCCAGTTCATACGTGCCCCCCTCTCCTCTACATTCCAACATCCCTTAGTTATTCCAGTGTCTGACACAAGACAAACATGTTTAAGAGGACTTATTTGTTGGGAAGGAAACTAGTCGTTAGGGGCCACCGTAATACTTACCCATCATGGATAGGCATAGTATGAAATATAGAGATAAAATATGTGAAAACTATTTATAAAATGTATTGTAATTCCAAAACAAAATTTAAACGTATTAAAGCATAGCACGGCAGTGCTATGCTTTATTTATTTCCAGTGCGACTCCGTAATGTTACTTTAATACGGAATTTAACATTGAACGAGTTATTTACTAGACATTTTCCCACATTTTGTACGCGCTTCCACAAATTTTCTTCAAAGGATCTAATTGTTTAAAAAATAATTCCCTCCAATCAAAAAAAAATATACAGAGGTCAATGGACATATTTCCTGTAGCAATTAACCATTTTTACGTGATAAATAAAAAATAAAATTGATTTTTTTTGGTAAGAATTAAAAATGGTATATTTACGACGTCTTATTAGAAATGAAACGAAGATTTGCAAACATTTGGTACAAATACAAGAATCGTCAACAGAAAACAATATGAAGCATGATTTTTAAAATAAAAGAACATTTTCAACCATATTGATCAAGAAGCTTCTAAATGAAGAAATATAGAAAATAAGTAAATTAAACTTTTTTCTACCTATTGTCTCTGCAAAATAATAGAAAATAACTTAATATATATATGTAATTGGTATTTGAAAGCGAGTTTTTTGACACATTGGCATTAGAAAAAAATTGCACCAAACCCAGTGCGTATATGGCATTTGCGCCGGGATTTCATACTTATACCACATTTAAAAAAAATTTCTTTGCCTTATATGTTCGAAGAAAATCAAAATAAATTTAGGTGAATAAAAATTTTCAAAAAAAAAAAAAAAAATAGTATTTGAGAAAAATAGTATTTCATCCTTGGTATGTAATGAAACTAGTAAATCTGCAGAATTTGATCTTCAAACGTAGCAATTTTTTAAGGTTAAACCACAGAATTGTCAACTACTTGGTGTAAGACTTTTTGGCACTGCAATAGCTTCGCCAATTCAATCAACCTAAATATTCAAATGTAATGTAAACAAGTATAAACAATAATGTTTACAAATATACTTTTTTAATTCCCGATTTGGTGATTTTTTAAAGTCGTGACTAAATTTGTAATTTTACAAATAATTAATCATTGGATAAAATCAATTTTAAATCAATGGTACTACTTGGTTATCCCGTCGACCAAAAAACTATCGCCAAACTATAAAATTAAATGCCAGTAATGGATGATCGTGAATGTCACATTCAATGACATTAAATACCTATACGTATTTAGAGATGCCATCAAATGATTTTATTTCCACTTTTTACTAGTGTTTTACCCATTTATTTGGACTTTTGTTATAAAAAAAATGCCAATATGTATAATTTGGCTATTAGTTTGGCGATTTATATAATTTGGCGGAATTGGTTGAAGGAATAAACAAGTACCGAATTAACTTGTATTAAATTCATTATTCCGATGATTTTAATATGATAAAACACTACACGATTTAGTTTTTAAAGAGTTTCTGTTGAAAAATAGCTGTTTTTTTATACTTTAAGTTAATCTTTATATATAAAAATCTTCTGTGCGTGTGTATGTAATTGAACTCCTCCTAAACGACTGGACCACAGCCAGCTTTGGACTGGACCGATTTTGATGAAATTTTGTGTGTGCATTCCAGTAGATTCGACAATGGTTTAGATTCACGTTTCGTCGAAATTGATTCAGTACTTTTTTAGTAATTAGGCAAAAACTAATAGTTAGTGATTTTGCGCTAATTAAAAGTGCTATATATATTAAAGAAAGTCAGGATTTCGTATTAATCATAGCACAAAATAATCTACCGATCCAAAAATCTTGAAAATTGGCGTAAAAATACTTCTTACAACATCGAGTGCCGCTATAAAGGGATTTTCGAAAATTCCACCCCTAAGATGAGTAGAAAAAAGAACGAACTTTTAAAAAATTCCTTAAAAATAAGCTTGTTATTTTTCAACTGATAACATATTTAAGTGCATTTTTTCATTCTGAATCGAATGGTACTAAGCAAATTCGTTTAAATCCAGTAGTTCGTGAGATAATTCACATTTTCCTAATTTGGCGATGTCTTCGGCGCAAAAACCTGAAATTTTCAATGCACATCTTTATATATAAAAACTAGCGGCCCGCCCTCGCTTTGCTTCGGGTAGTCCCGTGTCACTACTGACACCGCAAATTGTTACTACCACTTCATCCCATTAAATTCAACTACTAAAACCATTACTCTCCTTTTAAGTAGTCGGGTAAAAAGTAGCCTATATGTTAATCTAAGGTGCCAGATAACTCCATACAAAGTTTCATAAAAATCGATCCATCCTTTCTTAAGTTATAGATGGTGTAACTAACACGACTTTGTTTTATGGATGTAGATTATAGCAGCCCGCCCAGACTTTGTACGGGTATTAAAAAAAAATTCAAGTTATAAATTTTTACACACATACTCATACTCTCTTCTTTGTGGGTGGAGTTATTAAAAAAGTGTAAATTTATAAAAGAAAATTCGGATATTAGTATTATTTTTTATTTATTTGTAATTCATACACTATATTTTTACTTATTTATTTTTTACATTTTTACCTATTTATTTTATTTTTACAACAATTACAGGATGTCTTTATACACAACGTTCACAGCTTTCTTGACAATACAAAAATGTTTTCTCTAGAGGTTACTTTTGAAAGAGCGTCATACAGTTGTCCATGTGAAAAACAGTCAACGCTCAAATGTAAGCCTGCAACGTTAAAATTTGACCCTGCGATTTATTAATGGTCATTGCAAAAGATGTTTTTACCTGAAACTTTAAACGTTTAAATTGGAAGGGTAAACCTTCCTCTTGAACCACTCTATCCTTTAAAAAAAAAACGCATCAAAATCCGTTGCGTAGTTTTAAAGATTTAAGCGCACATAGGGATACAGGGACAGAAAAAGCGACTTTGTTTTATACTATGTAGTGATGTTATTATACATATAAACCTTCCTCTTGAATCACCCTATCCTTTAAAAAAACCCGGATCAAAATCCGTTGCGTAGTTTTAAAGATTTAAGCGCACATAGGGATATAGGGACAGAAAAAGCGACTTTGTTTTATACTATGTAGTGATAAACCTTCCTCTTGAATCAACCTATCCTTTAAAAAAACCCGGATCAAAATCCGTTGCGTAGTTTTAAAGATTTAAGCGCACATAGGGATATAGGGACAGAAAAAGCGACTTTGTTTTATACTATGTAGTGATGTTATTATACATATAAACCTTCCTCTTGAATCACCCTATCCTTTAAAAAAACCCGGATCAAAATCCGTTGCGTAGTTTTAAAGATTTAAGCGCACATAGGGATATAGGGACAGAAAAAGCGACTTTGTTTTATACTATGTAGTGATCTTCTGTGCGTGTGTATGTAATTGAACTCCTCCTAAACGACTAGACCGATTTTGATGAAATTTTGTGTGTGCATTCCAGTAGATTCGACAATGGTTTAGATTCACGTTTCGTCGAAATGGATTCAGTACTTTTTTTGTAATTAGGCAAAAACTAACAGTTAGTGATTTTGCGCTAATTAAAAGTGCTATATATATTATAGAAAGTCAGGATTTCGTATTAATCATAGCACAAAATAATCTACCGATCCAAAAATCTTGAAAATTGGGGTAAAAATACTTCTTACAACATCGAGTGCCGCTATAAAGGGATTTTCGAAAATTCCACCCCTAAGATGAGTAGAAAAAAATAACGAACTTTTAAAAAATTCCTTAAAAATAAGCTTTTGTAGTTATTTTTCAACTGATAACATATTTAGTGCATTTTTTCATTCTGAATCGAATGGTACTAAGCAAATTCGTTTAAATCCAGTAGTTCGTGAGATAATTCACATTTTCCTAATTTGGCGATGTCTCCGGCGCAAAAGCCTGAAATTTTCAATGCACATCTTTATACACTATATTGCCATTGATTATGGGACACTTGCGATTTTAGACATTTTACTAAATATCTAGAAAAATACATGAGGAATCATCTCGAAACTCTTAGTGTATAAATATAATAGTATAAGTCATACATCTCCGTGAAGATTTTTTCCCGAAACTCCAAAGGGGACCGTCAACAAATTAAAAAAGAATGAATATCTTTTGAATAACCCTGTCAAAACTAATGTAGTAAAAGCGCTCAAACTCTAGATTGTGATTGAATGCCTTATTGTAATAAGCCTTGTTCATTTTTATGCAAATAGCATGCATACTCGCAGAGTAATTAAGGTTTTTATAAAAATGATCCCAAATTTTTCCAAGTTTTTTCATTATAATTTTCAGAGTTCTTAATATAAAATATTATTTTTTTCAGAAAATATGACAAACAACATTGCACACAGTACCCTGCAATCAGAATTAAAAATAATGAAAATTGTATAAAAAATGAGTTGGTTTACTAAATAATTTTTTACTGCGCATGCGTCAACGATATCAAAATTTCATTTGCATATTATGTTAGCTAAATGTATAGAGCAACTTTTGTGAAAGTCACAAAATCATAACTTGAAAATTCTGACAATAATCGTCAATTGAATAAGTCGAAAATCCGTTATTCTCAAAATGAAGCAAAAACAAGGGGGGTTGTATCCATATATTCATTGATTAGTGTCAATATAGAATACACAATATGGGATGTACTACTGCATTTGGATAAAATCCCTCATTTTTTTGCTTCATTTTGGAAACAAGGGATTTTGTCTTTTTTCTATGGACGATTACTTTCAGAATTTTCAAGCTATGATTTTGAGACTTTTACAAAAGTTGCTCTATACATTTAGCTAACATAATATGCAAATGAAATTTTGATATCTTTGACGCATGCGCAGTAAAAAATTATATAGTAAACCTACTCATTTTTCATACAATTTTTATTATTTTTTAATCCCGATTACAGAGTACTGTGTGCAATGTTGTTTGTCATATTTTCTGAAAAAAATATTATTTTATATTAAGAACTCTGAAAATTATAATGAAAAAACTTGGAAAAATTTGGGACCATTTTTGTAAAAACCTTAATTACTCTGCGAGTGTGCATGCTATTTGCATAAAAATGAACACAGTGTATTACAATAAGGCATTCAATCATAATCTAGAGTTTGAGCGCTTTTGCTACATTAGTTTTGACAGGGTTATTCAAAAGATATTCATTCTTTTTTAATTTGTTGACGGTCCCCTATGGCGTTTCGGTAAAAAATCTTCACGGAGATGTATGACGTATACTATTATATTTATACACTAAGAGTTTCGAGATGATTCCTCATGTATTTTTCTAGATATTTAGTAAAATGTCTAAAATCGCAAGTGTCCCATAATCAATGGCAATATAGTGTATATAAAAATCTTCTGTGCGTGTGTATGTAATTGAACTCCTCCTAAACGACTAGACCGATTTTGATGAAATTTTGTGTGTGCATTCCAGTAGATTCGACAATGGTTTAGATTCACGTTTCGTCGAAATTGATTCAGTACTTTTTTAGTAATTAGGCAAAAACTAATAGTTAGTGATTTTGCGCTAATTAAAAGTGCTATATATATTAAAGAAAGTCAGGATTTCGTATTAATCATAGCACAAAATAATCTACCGATCCAAAAATCTTGAAAAATGGGGTAAAAATACTTCTTACAACATCGAGTGCCGCTAAAAAGGGATCTTCGAAAATTCCATTCCTAAGATGAGAAGAAAAAAGAACGAAATTTTAAAAAATTCTTTAAAAATAAGCTTTTGTAGTTATTTTTCAACTGATAACATATTTAAGTGCATTTTTTCATTCTGAATCGAATGGTACTAAGCAAATTCGTTTAAATCCAGTAGTTCGTGAGATAATTCAGATTTTCCTAATTTGGCGATGTCTTTGGCGCAAAAACCTGAAATTTTCAATGCTCATCTTTATATATAAAAATCTTCTGTGCGTGTGTATGTAATTGAACTCCTCCTAAACGACTGGACCGATTTTGACGAGAATGGTTTAGATTGACGTTTCGTCGAAATTGATTCAGTACTTTTTTAGTAATTAGGCAAAAACTAATAGTTAGTGATTTTGTGCTAATTAAAAGTGTTGAATAAGTTCGATGAATAGAGTGCGGACGGAATTCCCGAGCGGTCTAAGGCGCCAGATATAAGCTCTGCTTCTCGAAGAAAGAGATCGGGTGGTCGAACCCCGCTCCTGTCAAACGTGTATGCTTTACAGTAATATAGCCTGTATTATAATTTTGATTAATTGACTTAAGAAAATCGTTAATTTTCAACAATAAAGAGAAAAATAAACTTTTCTATCAAAAATTGAACCGACTTCAAAAAATACTGAAGAGTGAAAAATAATTTCCTTACATAATTGTAATAAGAAATTAAATTAAAAGCGTAGTTTTATCGTGAGTATTACTATATTTAAGTACATTTATTCAATTTTCTGGTGTCGGTGCCAGGAAGGACAACGTCTGTCTGTGACAGGAAAACGTCTGTCGGGTCCGCTAGTATTTTTATAAAACTCTTTTGATTCACTACCTCTATGAGTTAATAAAATTTAAGCACATTTGGAATATTCATAATGCGTCACCTTTATGCACAGATGTCTAATACTTACCATGTTGGCGCAATTTTTTTCTGACGCCAATTTGGCGAAAATTTTGTTTTCAAATACATATCACATATATATTTTTGAATTATTTTCTAATATTTAAAAAGGGAAGTAGTGATAAATAAAAAAAAGTTTATTAATAACTATAGAGCAAAACGATCTACATAATTTTTTTTTAAAAAGAGTAATAGAAAATAAACAATTTATTAGTAAATAAACAACGCTAGCCAGGTTAGCATGTGAGGCATATAATATCCATCCTTATATCCTTATATATATTATAAATGTGAAAGTGTGTCCGAAAATTGGAATGAACTTGGCTTCAAAACGAATGGATTAATGTCTTTAAATTTTTGTATATAGGTAAATTATTGGAATGAAATGAACATAGGCTAATTTTTATTTATTTTATTCAAATAGTTTTCTTAATAATTCAATATTTCACTATTTTTCATACAGAATAAATTGAAAAATTTTCCATAATATTTAATCATCTTTCTTATTTCGTTGCCAAAAAATAAAAAAAACGGAATAATTATTTCTCTTCTGTAATTAATTTTCAACTGAAAGATTTTCACGTGATAAAATAAAATGAAATAAATAAATGGACCCTATTCTGTTTTTCGGTTCGAGATTAAAAACCGCAATTTCACCAACTGTGACGTCAGAGGAATACTGTTTTTTCTTCTTATATCACGCAAACGATTATATAAAATTCCTTTTACACTTAGAAGACTTTACAAGAATATAACTTCACACTTTACAAGAATATAAATATTTTAGTAGTTTTTCCAGATATTAATCCGTAATCAAAATGAACCTTTTTCTTTCTTTCGGTTCGAGGCTATTAAATTCAACTTTTTATCAATTGTGACGTCAGAGGAATACTTTCCATTAAGAATTTTAAAAATATCAATGTAACGTCATATATGAAACAAAGTATAAGTTTTCAAGTTTTCATTTTTAATAACACAATGTAATTTTGAGTAAGTGCTAAAAAGAGACGACTGTGACGTCACATGTTGAAAATAAAATAAATATCTCTGATGTTGCAATGAAATGAGATTGAATTATGATATCAAAAGTTATTATTTAAATAAAATTAAGTTTATCGTCTGAGCGTGGTTAATATTTAATTTTAAAATGAAATAAGTTTTTTTAAAGGTTAAATATTAAACGACTAGAAAATATTAATAATTTATACATATCGTAAATGACTTAATGATCAATGAAAAAACTTTATCATTTTTAGAAAGTAAGAAAAGCTCAACTAATCAAAAAAAATATTTTTGTGTGTTAATTCTGAAAATTGTTCAATTCAGAAAATATAAATAAATATCACTTTAAAAATGCACTTTCGGGCTTAAAATCTAAAGATTTATTGTAATTGTAAGAAAATACATTCCCTCAGTCAATATCTCAATTTGGCATAATGTGCTCAAAGTGTACTGGAAACAGGTTTGTAAATGGATATTAATTGCACATTTTTTTTAGCTCTTAAAAAGTAAAAATATGTTGTGACTTTTAAGAATGTTTTTTATAATAAATTTCTATAAATTTTTATGGTATGCAGAGCATATATGTACAAATTATACAAAAATGCCACCTAAAACACAGTTTTGTAGTATATTTTTCCTAACACTGATTTTTTTTTTTTTTTCGTTTTACGGTAACTACCCGCTTTTTGACACTTTCTAACATGGTCTAAAAGTGTTTACGACTTCAACCTGTCTGTATACCGGATGCCGAGTGCCTGGGGTCTGCCGTCTGTCTGTCCGTTTTTCAACTTGGGTAAATATAGTGGAATTCATACGAAAATAACATACGTTATTGAGATTTACCATAGCATATGCGGCATTAAAAATGGTCCAGGTAGCAATTATAGCTGAATCACAGGAGCACTCAAAAGGAAACTTTACATTATGGTCTAAGGCGAAAAAATCATTTGTGGTGTATTTTGATAATGTTACATAATTTTAAATGTAATGAAATTTACATGCATTTTTAAGGTTCAGAAGAACATGGTTACTATCGAATATGTTAAATGTAATACTTATAGTGTGCGTACAGGGAGCACAAAAGTATTTCAATATATTATGGTCTGTGAAGAAAAACCATTTGCAACGTATTTTAATAATGTTATTTTATTAAGGTTATTTTAATAATATTGAAATTGATATCAGGTTCTGAAGTGCACTAAAATAGGATTTCTGTAGAAAATGGGGTGAAAAGATTTAACATTCACTTACAAGATTACAGAAAAATGTTCGGTAATATAATAGTCTACGGAGAAAAAAATATTCCCAGCGTATTTTAATTGCGTTGCGCTATTTCAAACATGATGAAATTAATATACTGAGATAATCAATACAATGATAAATACTGAAATTTACTACAATAAGCTTGCAGTTAAGTATCATTTGCATCACATTTGTTGTTCATTTACAGAGACGCATAAAAGATTTTGGACCTGTGTCCAGATCTCAGATATTGTATCCAAAGTATGGTCTATTAGAAAAGATTGCTGAAGAGCTTTTTCAGTTATCGTATGTATTTGGAAAACTAATGCATCCTGAAGTTCAGCTACATTTGATATAATAAGAGATGTTTGTAGAATTTAAATAAATCATGTATCGGACTATACAATAAACTGGATTGGTCACCAGTGCAATAGCGATTCCCGGAAATATGAATTCAATAATTTGAATCGGGTTTTTTGCTTGAATAATTTAAGCTAAATAAGCGATCGTATACATATTTGCACGTAATATACAGGACTGTAAAAAAGAATTCATGTAAGTTTCTGTCTATAATTAGAAATTGCTAAAGGTGAATTTTAATATTCGTTTTACTTTTTCTCACTAAGCAAATTTTAACATTGTATTTAGAATATTTACAAACACATAGATCATATATACAGCTGCAGAAAAGAATGTCCCGGTGAAGTTATGCATTATGGAAATGTTGGATATTTTTTTTTATAACCTAGGTTTAACACATGGTTTTTCTTTCTTTGATATGGAATTCTGAAATGCACTACAACATGATTTCTGTACAATTGGGGTGCGTTACAGTTGTTCTACAGTATAAGTTGTTACAATTTCATTTTCTTTAAGTCCCGTATATAAAAAAACTACTGCATAGCCTTCTATAAGATAAATGTTATATATATTTTAAATTATTGTTAATGAACCGTTTTGTTTAATTAAAGCGTTTATCTTTTTTTTAATGCTACGTGAACGACGTCACGGGTAACAGCTAGTATATTATAAATGTGAAAGTGTGTCCGAAAATTGGAATGAACTTGGCTTCAAAACGGATGGAGTAATGTCTTTGAATTTTTGTATATAGAGAGATTATTGGTCTGAAATGAACATAGGCTAATTTTTATTTATTTTATTCAAATATTTTTCTTAATAATTCAACATTTCACTATTTTTCATACAGAATAAATTGAAAAATTTTCCATAATATTTAATCATCTTTCTTTTTTCGTTGCCAAAAAATAAAAAAACTGGAATAATTATTTCTCTTGTGTAATTAATTTTCAACTAAAAGATTTTCACGTGATAAAAGAAAATGAAATAAATAAATGGACCCTATTCTGTTTTTCGGTTCGAGGTTAAAAACCGCGATTTTACCAATTGTGACGTCAGAGGAATACTGTTTTTCTTCTTATATCACGCAGACGATTATATAAAATTTCTTTTACACTTAGAAGACTTTGCAAGAATACAACTTCCCACTTTACAAGAATATGAATATTTTAGTAGTTTTTCCAGATATTAATCCGTAATAAAAATGAACCTTTTCTTTCTTTCGGTTCGAGGCTATAAAATTCAACTTTTTACCAATTGTGACGTCACAGGAATACTTTCCATTAAGAATTTTTAAAATATCAATGTAACGTCATATCTGAAACAAAGTATAAGTTTTTAAATTTTCAAAAATTCTTTTTTTTTTTTTTTCGTTTTACGGAAACTACCCCATTTTTGTCACTTTCTAACATGATGTAAAAGTGTTTACGACTTCAACCTGTCTGTATACCGGATGCCGAGTGCCTGGGGTCTGCCGTCTGTTTGTCCGTGTTTCAACATGAGTAAATATAGTGGGATTCATACGAAAATAACATACGTTATTGAGATTTGCTATAGCATATGCGGCATTGAAAATGAACCAGGTAGCAATTATAGCTGAATCACAGGAGCACTCAAAACGAGACTTTACATTATGATATACGGTGAAAAAATCATTTGTGGTGTATTTTGATAATGTTACATAATTTTAAATGTAATGAAATTTACATGCATTTTTAAGGTTCACAAGAACATGGTTACTATCGAATATGTTAAGTATAGTACTTATAGTGTGCGTACAGTGAGCTCAAAAGTATTTCAATATATCATAGTCTGTGAAGAAAAACCATTTGCAGCATATTTTAACAATTTTTTTTTTTCGTTTTACGGAAACTACCCCATTTTTGTCACTTTCTAACATGATGTAAAAGTGTTTACGACTTCAACCTGTCTGTATACCGGATGCCGAGTGCCTGGGGTCTGCCGTCTGTTTGTCCGTGTTTCAACATGAGTAAATATAGTGGGATTCATACGAAAATAACATACGTTATTGAGATTTGCTATAGCATATGCGGCATTGAAAATGAACCAGGTAGCAATTATAGCTGAATCACAGGAGCACTCAAAACGAGACTTTATATTATGATATACGGCGAAAAAATCATTTGTGGTGTATTTTGATAATGTTACATAATTTTAAATGTAATGAAATTTACATGCATTTTTAAGGTTCACAAGACCATGGTTACTATCGAATATGTTAAGTATAGTACTTATAGTGTGCGTACAGTGAGCTCAAAAGTATTTCAATATATCATAGTCTGAAGAAAAACCATTTGCAGCATATTTTAATAATGTTATTTTATTAAGGTTATTTTAATAATATTGAAATTGATATCAGTTTCTGAAGTGCACTAAAACAGAATTTCTGTAGAAAATGGGGTGAAAAGGTTTAACATTCTTTTACAAGATAACAAAAAAACGTTCGGTAATACAATAGTCTATGGGGAAAAAATATTCCCAGCGTATTTTAATTGCGTTGCACTATTTCAAACATGATGAAATTAATATACTGAGATAATCAATACAATGATAAATACTGAAATTTACTAATATGCTTGCAGTAAAGTAGGATTTGCATCACATTTGTTGTTCATTTACAGAGACGCATGAAAGATTTTGGACCTGTGTCCAGATCTCAGATATTGTATCCAAAGTATGGCCTATTAGAAAAGATTGCTGAAGGGTTTTTTTAATTATAGTATGAATTTTAAGGAAAACTAATGCATCCTGAAGTTCAGCTACATTTGGTATAATAAGAGATGTTGGTAGAATTTAAATAAATCATGTATCGGACTATACAATAAACTGGATTGGTCACCAGTGCAATAGCGATTCCCGGAAATATGAATTCAATAATTTGAATCGGGTTTTTTGCTTGAATAATTTAAGCTAAATATGCGATCGTATACATATTTGCACGTAATATACAGGACTGTAAAAAAGAATTCATGTAAGTTTCTGTCTATAATTAGAAATTGCTAAAGGTGAATTTTAATATTCGTTTTACTTTTTCTCACTAAGCAAATTTTAACATTGTATTTAGAATATTTACAAACACATAGATCATATATACAGCTGCAGAAAAGAATGTCCCGGTGAAGTTATGCATTATGGAAATGTTGGATATTTTTTTTTATTACCTAGGTTTAACACATGGTTTTTCTTTCTTTGATATGGAATTCTGAAATGCACTACAACATGATTTCTGTACAATTGGGGTGCGTTACAGTTGTTCTACAGTATAAGTTGTTACAATTTCATTTTCTTTAAGTCCCGTATATAAAAAAACTACTGCATAGCCTTCTATAAGATAAATGTTATATATATTTTAAATTATTGTTAATGAACCGTTTTGTTTAATTAAAGCGTTTATCTTTTTTTTAATGCTACGTGAACGACGTCACGGGTAACAGCTAGTATATTATAAATGTGAAAGTGTGTCCGAAAATTGGAATGAACTTGGCTTCAAAACGGATGGAGTAATGTCTTTGAATTTTTGTATATAGAGAGATTATTGGTCTGAAATGAACATAGGCTAATTTTTATTTATTTTAATCAAATATTTTTCTTAATAATTCAACATTTCACTATTTTTCATACAGAATAAATTGAAAAATTTTCCATAATATTTAATCATCTTTCTTTTTTCGTTGCCAAAAAATAAAAAAACTGGAATAATTATTTCTCTTGTGTAATTAATTTTCAACTAAAAGATTTTCACGTGATAAAAGAAAATGAAATAAATAAATGGACCCTATTCTGTTTTTCGGTTCGAGGTTAAAAACCGCGATTTTACCAATTGTGACGTCAGAGGAATACTGTTTTTCTTCTTATATCACGCAGACGATTATATAAAATTTCTTTTACACTTAGAAGACTTTGCAAGAATACAACTTCCCACTTTACAAGAATATGAATATTTTAGTAGTTTTTCCAGATATTAATCCGTAATAAAAATGAACCTTTTCTTTCTTTCGGTTCGAGGCTATAAAATTCAACTTTTTACCAATTGTGACGTCACAGGAATACTTTCCATTAAGAATTTTTAAAATATCAATGTAACGTCATATCTGAAACAAAGTATAAGTTTTTAAATTTTCAAAAATTCTTTTTTTTTTTTTTTCGTTTTACGGAAACTACCCCATTTTTGTCACTTTCTAACATGATGTAAAAGTGTTTACGACTTCAACCTGTCTGTATACCGGATGCCGAGTGCCTGGGGTCTGCCGTCTGTTTGTCCGTGTTTCAACATGAGTAAATATAGTGGGATTCATACGAAAATAACATACGTTATTGAGATTTGCTATAGCATATGCGGCATTGAAAATGAACCAGGTAGCAATTATAGCTGAATCACAGGAGCACTCAAAACGAGACTTTACATTATGATATACGGTGAAAAAATCATTTGTGGTGTATTTTGATAATGTTACATAATTTTAAATGTAATGAAATTTACATGCATTTTTAAGGTTCACAAGAACATGGTTACTATCGAATATGTTAAGTATAGTACTTATAGTGTGCGTACAGTGAGCTCAAAAGTATTTCAATATATCATAGTCTGTGAAGAAAAACCATTTGCAGCATATTTTAACAATTTTTTTTTTTCGTTTTACGGAAACTACCCCATTTTTGTCACTTTCTAACATGATGTAAAAGTGTTTACGACTTCAACCTGTCTGTATACCGGATGCCGAGTGCCTGGGGTCTGCCGTCTGTTTGTCCGTGTTTCAACATGAGTAAATATAGTGGGATTCATACGAAAATAACATACGTTATTGAGATTTGCTATAGCATATGCGGCATTGAAAATGAACCAGGTAGCAATTATAGCTGAATCACAGGAGCACTCAAAACGAGACTTTACATTATGATATACGGCGAAAAAATCATTTGTGGTGTATTTTGATAATGTTACATAATTTTAAATGTAATGAAATTTACATGCATTTTTAAGGTTCACAAGAACATGGTTACTATCGAATATGTTAAGTATAGTACTTATAGTGTGCGTACAGTGAGCTCAAAAGTATTTCAATATATCATAGTCTGAAGAAAAACCATTTGCAGCATATTTTAACAATTTTTTTTTTTTCGTTTTACGGAAACTACCCCATTTTTGTCACTTTCTAACATGATGTAAAAGTGTTTACGACTTCAACCTGTCTGTATACCGGATGCCGAGTGCCTGGGGTCTGCCGTCTGTTTGTCCGTGTTTCAACATGAGTAAATATAGTGGGATTCATACGAAAATAACATACGTTATTGAGATTTGCTATAGCATATGCGGCATTGAAAATGAACCAGGTAGCAATTATAGCTGAATCACAGGAGCACTCAAAACGAGACTTTACATTATGATATACGGCGAAAAAATCATTTGTGGTGTATTTTGATAATGTTACATAATTTTAAATGTAATGAAATTTACATGCATTTTTAAGGTTCACAAGAACATGGTTACTATCGAATATGTTAAGTATAGTACTTATAGTGTGCGTACAGTGAGCTCAAAAGTATTTCAATATATCATAGTCTGAAGAAAAACCATTTGCAGCAATTTTAATAATGTTATTTTATTAAGGTTATTTTAATAATATTGAAATTGATATCAGTTTCTGAAGTGCACTAAAACAGAATTTCTGTAGAAAATGGGGTGAAAAGGTTTAACATTCTTTTACAAGATAACAAAAAAATGTTCGGTAATATAATAGTCTATGGGGAAAAAATATTCCCAGCGTATTTTAATTGCGTTGCACTATTTCAAACATGATGAAATTAATATACTGAGATAATCAATACAATGATAAATACTGAAATTTACTAATATGCTTGCAGTAAAGTAGGATTTGCATCACATTTGTTGTTCATTTACAGAGACGCATGAAAGATTTTGGACCTGTGTCCAGATCTCAGATATTGTATCCAAAGTATGGCCTATTAGAAAAGATTGCTGAAGGGTTTTTTTAATTATAGTATGAATTTTAAGGAAAACTAATGCATCCTGAAGTTCAGCTACATTTGGTATAATAAGAGATGTTGGTAGAATTTAAATAAATCATGTATCGGACTATACAATAAACTGGATATATGGTCACCTGTGCAATAGCGATTGCCGGAAATATGAATTCAATAATTTGAATCGGGTTTTTTGCTTGAATAATTTAAGCTAATCGCGGTCGTATAAATATTTGCACGTAATATACAGGACTGTACAAAAGAATTCAAGTACGTTTCTGTCTATTATTAGAAATTGCTAAAGGTGAATTTTAATCTTCGTTATACTTTTTCTAACTAAGCAAAATTTTAACATTGTATTTAGAATATTTACAAGCACATAGATCAAATACACAGATGCAGAAAAGAATAGGCCGGCGAAGTTATGTATTATGGAAATGTTGGATATTTTTTTTTATTACCTAGCTGATTTTTTATTACCTACACATGATTTTTCTTTCTTTGATATGGAATTCTGAAATGCACTACAACATGATTTCTGTACCATTTGGGTGCGTTACAGGTGTTCTACAGTATAAATGGTGGCAATTTCATTTTCGCGATCGTTAATATTATCTAACACATTTTCCATTTATTTGACTGATTTCTTTAAATACCCTATTTAAAAAAAAAAAAAAAAAAAAAAAAAAAAAAATTACTGCATAGCCTGGTATAAGATATGTGTTATATATATTTTAAATTATTGTTAATGAAATGTTTTGTTTAATTAAAGCGTTTATCTTTTTTTTGTGCTACGTGAACGACGTCACGGGTAACAGCTAGTTTTGTTCTAATTGCGCCAATGTGTTGCATATATCACATCTATCCCCAACTTTTCTACGCTGAACCCTGCCCAGAGCTTCGATAGCGGTTTGAAGTTCTGTTGAAGTTAAATTTCAATTTTGGGCAGAATTTCAACTAAAACATTGATTAATTTATCAAGAAGCTTCTAAGTGAAGAAATACAGAAAATAAATAAATATGACGTAATACAAAAAATACAAAAAATAAATAAATTTTATTGATGCTATGTCTTGAGGTATTGTTGGAGGAATATTATATTGTCGAGGGTGAATGTCTAGAACTATACTTCTGATGCAATGTATCAATGCTGATTGTTAAGTATAAATATCAGTTTCATGCAGAAGAGATTTTTCTGCCGTATATGACTTCATGATTCATAAGAAAAGAATTTGCCAAAGAAAAAAGTGACATCTGATTTTTGCGTGATACCATCGTTAAAAGGGTACTACTCTGTTATCCCGTTGACCAATTTCGCCAAATTATACCAATCGCCAAACTAATAGCCAAATTATACTTATTGATATAATTTTTATTTTAAATAGCGAAAAAAACAAATAATTATTAGAATATTAATATAAATACAATTAAAAAGTCGAAATAAAATCACGCCATGACGTTTTAAACACCTTTATCGTATTTAATGTCAATGAAGGTGACATTCATGGTCATCCATTATTGGCATTTAATCTTAGAATTTGGCGATAATTTTTTGGTCGACGGGATAACTTAGTAGTACCGTAAAAGGTGAAATTCATTTTACGAATTAAAAAGCGCACATTTATGACGTCATATTGGAAATGAAACAGAGATTTTGAAATATTTGGTATAAAGACAGAAAGCATGTACAGAATTCAGTTCTAGATGTAAAAAAAGTTAACGATTTGGAAATGAGGCAGACGATTTGAAAATGGATTAATGAAAATCTGTGCAAAACCCAATGGAGAAATGAAAATCTACGTAGATACCGCAGAGGTAGATAAATAGAGTTTTTAATTGAGGGTGGTTTTGGAGTCTAGGTATCATGATCGGTATAGATCTGGAAAAATAAATCAGAAATTCCTGCGTAGGGGAGAACGTAATAATTTGTATTTCATCAAATAAAATTGTGTTCAAAAATTTAATTTAATTTTGAGGCTCTTTCACAGTTTTGCAGAATTGCTAATTGTAACTAAAGTGCTTCAACACTCGCTCATCCTGCTTACACATATGAAGTCAACATTATGTTTAATCTTGAACTAGTTATACACTCAAATTTTTCATTACCATATTCTTTTTAGCATAAAATGGAACTATTACAACAATTTAATAAGAAACATGGAACTTACAATGTGAATATGCACTAATATATTTTTTTTTGCGTCAGAGGAAGAGAGAGAGAAATATGAGCCCCTCAGACGTTCTCTTGAGCGCACCCCCCCCCCCCCCCATAGTTCACTTCTAGCTATAACCCTGGGTAAACTACATGAGTAATTGTGATACGATACCGCATAAATGAAGTCCTGATGATGGTACCCTCAGTTCATTTTGAAATGAGCTCATCTGAATGCAG
This sequence comes from Maratus speculifer, assembly GCA_964019185.1. Classification (NCBI taxonomy): domain Eukaryota; kingdom Metazoa; phylum Arthropoda; class Arachnida; order Araneae; family Salticidae; genus Maratus; species Maratus speculifer. The sequence goes on along the minus strand of OZ025292.1, from coordinate 64,696,661 downwards.
TAGTTATTAAAAAACTTGAGATATTAAACAAAAACATAATTTGCAGAACAAATTAAAAAACAAAATTTATTTTCTGCACTATTTAAGCCCGAGAAGGAACAGATATTAAGATATTTGATTTATTTATTTCATAATTTAGTATTAAATTTTTATATCAAATAATTTAAATTATGTGAACATTAAAAAAATAAAAATGAAATTCAAACAATTTGGTACTTAAAAACGCTAAATCTTATATTCCGTTCAAACGAAATCGAAATAAATCTTAGACTTTTTTCCAAACTTAACTTGCAAATATTTGTTTTGCAGATTTTGTATAATGTTTACGGTAGGTATAGATAAAAAGAATAGACACATCTAAAAAGCAAATGTTCAAAAAGAGTCTAAGATTTATTTCGATTTCGTTTGAACGGGATCTAAGATTTAGCGTTTTTAAGTACCAAATTGTTTGAATTTCATTTTTTTTAGTGTTCACATAATTTAAATTATTTGCTACAAAAATTTAATACTAAATTATGAAATAAATAAATCAAATATCTTAATATCTGTTCCTTCTCGGGCTTAAATAGTCCAGGAAATAAATTTTGTTTTTTAATTTGTTCTGCAAATTATGTTTTTGTTTAATATTTAAATATTTTTAATATGCATAGTAATGCTCTGTTAATGAATTGCTCATGGAACAATTTCAACAAATTATATAAAACGCCAAACTACTAAAATAGTACCGATTTGCGAAATGAAACAACTTTATAACTCCAAAAATAATAATCATATTAACTAACAGTTTACTGCGTCAAATTGAATGTTGCATTTCCAATTAAAATATATCTTTGAATTGAAATTTGAATGAAATAAAGGGATCACCCCGTATTTCGTTCGAAATCGAAAAATCGAAGAGTGCGGAAAACAGGATTACAAATATCTTGACAACTAATAATCCGATTGACTTCGTTCTTCATGCAAAATTAGTGTTATTTTATTGTTATAGGGTAACATCCCCAGTAATTGGCATGCACCAGTGATTGGCACATCCTACAAACATGTCCTAAAATAAGATTTATACCCAGTCTTTTAAAAATGCATGACCATATACCAGTTATATGCTCATTTACGTTAAAGATTATAACTTTGATTTATGCTACTAGATGACAACAGTGCCTAGGAAAGAGAAACAATTATGGCTTGTATGAAATTAGCCATTTTTGTTGCAAATGCTTCTACTTTGGTTTAAGGAAGGCATGCTTTTCAATTCATTATTATATGATTTATAATATATTTTAAATTTTAATTGACAACAATTTAGTTAAAGTGTGTAGAAGTATTTTCAACACAAATATTTGAATTTCTGAATTAATGATAGATGCCAATTAATGGTGCTTCAATTTTGCTAGTTCCAAGTAATTGGCATCTATTCCAATTACAAGGAATTCACAAGGAATTTGAGATTAAACCACTTAACTTGGAAGTACTTTTAAAGTTATAGACTAATTTTGTTTATCATTTCTTTTTATTTGAAAATATGAAATATTATCAATAATTGGAATCCATTAAAGCTTCATATGACAATTACTGGGGACAGCATGACAATTACTGGGTATTAATATAAGTATATTGTATTGTTTTAAAGTGTTCACATTTCAGACTAATATGCTGATTTCTTATTCTCAAAAACCTGAAATATGGCATCTTCATCTACAGCAAATTCGTTTAAAGCGATTAAACTCAATGCAAACTTGTGCCAATTACTGGATACAAGGTGTCATACATTGGTGCTCTAGGTGCCAATTACTGGTGATTTCAGCAACTTTTTATAAATATATTTTTATAAAAATATTTCTTTCAAATTTTTTTGCTTTTAGTGGGCAAAATAGATGCACATATATGCATTCTTTGATTTAAAAATATTTCCAAGTAAATATCTTATTTCTTTGTAATGAAAATTAAAGTAAGTTTAAAGACAAATTCTTAAAGTGCCAATTACTGGGGATGTTACCCTAGATCCACTTCCTAAAAAAAAAAAAAAAAAAAAAAAAAAAAAAAAAAAAAAAAAACGAAAATTTTTATGTAACTTTCATCCGAAGGAATATTTCGAGAGTCCGACTGGCTTCGTCCCATTTTTACATTCTAAGTATATACAAAATTTTAAGTCCCTATCTCAATTTGTTCGGGTGGTAGAACGTTTGCAGACAGACAGACAGACGTCAAATTTTTATTTCCTAAAAATATGTTTTTCGGAATCTCCAGAGCCTGAAACATGAAATCCGTCATTTTTTTCGATTTTCAAAACGATTGCAAGACTTACCCTATACTACGTATGATGGGTAAGTAAAAAAGGAGAATCCTATGCTATCCTATGGGAAAAATATTTATTTTTCTTGTTCATTCAAATTTGGAAATTTTCCCAATATTTTTGTTTAGCACGTATATAGGAAAGTTCTTCCTCCCGCTGTAACTTTAAAATATTTTACAGATAATTATGAGTATTTGAAGATTCGTGCTAAAAATTCAGAATATCTGGAAAGTAGAAAAAAAAATTATTTATTCGTTTGTAATTTATGATTAGGAAAATTTATAAGAAATTGGAGTTTACAGAAGGATAAAGAACTTTCCTATCTACTTGCTGATTTAATTTCCAGATTTGAATGAACAAGAAGGATAAGTAATTTTCCCATAGGATAACATGGCATTTCACCTTTTCTTCTATATCAGAGACGTCCCTTCAACACTAGCAGAACGGCTGTAAGCGGTCATTTGATCGTTTTTTTATGAATATATTTCGGTTCAAACCAGAATTTTTACTATAAAACAAGTTTAAAAGATGTAAAGAAGAAAACTGTTAATTAAAAAGTTAAACTGTTTTAAATCAAAATTCTGTTGTGAAAGATTTTTTATAAAACTTGACTAAAATTTCCAATCTTTCTAGAGTTAAAACTGAAAGAATATATAAGAAATTGGAGTACTTATTAGAATTCAACCTAAAATTTTTCATAAAACAAAATTTCCGGTTGCAAACAAGCTTGTCTTGGATCCGACTTTGGATTAATTCAGATATGTTTTCATCTATGATGTGCAAAGCCAAAGCTTGATTACCGTAAAAGCAAACTTCCACTAGGAGAAAATAACTACTTATATTAATCTAAGTACTAATTTTTGCTTTATTCTAACGTAGTCTTATCGTAGACATAAATTCTACGGGGAATGCTGAAATCTTCCCCCAGTATATCTGCCCCCGTCCGCCATTTTGACCTCTGCATTAGAAGGGGGTAGATATCCAGTGCTGCAGCATTTCACTTTCTACGAGGGCCTGAAATCTGTCCCCATTATATGTACCCCCATACCAGAAAGGGGCAGAAATCCATTGCAGAGCATTTTGTCTTCGGCGAGAGCTGGATATCTACCCCCAGTATATCGGCCCCCGTCCGCCATTTTGAGCTCAGCATTAGAAGGGGGTAGATATCCAGTGCTGCAGCATTTCACTTTCTACGAGGGCCTGAAATCTGTCCCCATTATATGTACCCCCATACCAGAAAGGGGCAGAAATCCATTGCAGAGCATTTTGTCTTTGTCGAGAGCTGGATATCTACCCCCAGTATATCTGCCCCCATACGTCATTTTGACGTCACAGTAGAAGGGGGTAGATATCCAGTACTACAACATTTCACTTTCTACAAGCGCCTGATATCTACCCCCTGTATATCTACCCCCATACGTCATTTTGATATCACAGTAGAGGGGACGTACATACAGTGCTAGAACATTTTTACGTTCGTCGAGAGTTGGAAATTCTGAATATATGACCCTTTCTACGTATAGTTTTTATTGTTGTTGTGAATTAATATACGAATTTGAAGAAATATGTAGACGAGACTTAATGTATAATATAAAAAATATCGCTTATTTTGCATATTCAGTTATCAAGTCCATACTATGTCGAAACAGACCGTAGAGCAGGGTCGTAACCAGCGAATCATGTCAGGGGTGAACTCCGAAATTTTTTTGTGGGGCTAACATCTTTTGGCAATTAATGCAGTATTAAAGCATACTAAATACTTTAAAAACTGGTAAAATGGATCTGTCTATAAAGAAACCCGACTAAAGCGAAATCTTTTTAAAATAGGAATTAAAAAAAATCTTTCCTAAATGGAAAATATTTCGTGATCACCGGAAAATGAATTTTAATTTATTTAATTTAGCAATCTACTTAGAACTATTCCATTTTATTTTGTAGTTTTGTTTGTAGGGCGTTATTATCCACATAGGCGCGTAACATATATTAATCAATACATATAACATAATATGAATATAAATAAATATAAAAAATAAACAATATTAAAGAACTAAATTAAAATTATAAATAATATAAAATTATTTAATAACTAGCTGACCCGCCCGGCGTTGCCCGGGTCCGTATTAACAATATTAAACGAACTTGAAATTTGTATGATTTTATCATTAACTCGAAACATGCAGAAATGCATTGTCTGAAATACGTGGCCACTGACTGTGTGAAAAATCGGTTTAAAAAACAGCTAATGTTAAGCTCTATAAATACTCAAAATGAGCGATGAGGAATGTGGGAGGGAATATGTATTCAACGACTGCGTGATTTTCGTGTTAAAGTGTTGATATTTATCAAAAATCACTGTTAAGTCACGTAACTAATTATTTTTTTTTCACATAGAAATCCCAAGTGAAATATTTTGAATTTCAAACTAATTATATCACTCTTAAATCCAACTATACCATGAATGAAATCGATACTCGCTCGTAGCTAAAGTGTTGGTATGTAGTATTATAATTCCAGAGCCATTTAACAAAAGTAAGTGTTATTTTTAATCAAATCATGCATAATGTCCACTCTATGGATAAATTCCTAACCGTAAACTTTTTTACCGTAACCATAACCTGCCTGTAACCTAACTTTGACTTAACAGTACCTTAATTTTTTGTCTTATTCAGATCCGGTTACGATTCTTTGGAATATTTTTTATCAGGTTCCGATTTGGTTCGATTCAAATTTCAGGTATTTTTTCAAATAGAATTTTTAGGTTCGGATCTCGTTCAAGTCCACGGAAATTATTTTGTCATACTCGAATCCAGTTATGATTCTTTCGAATATTTTGGTCGAATTTAGATGTGGTTTGGGTCAAATTTCAGTTTTTTTCAAATCGAATTTTTTAGGTTCGAGTTGGGTTTATGTCCATAGAAATTATTTCGTCTTGCTTGGATTGGGTTATAGTTCTTTGGAATATTTTTGTCAGGTCCAGATTTGGCTCAATTCAGATTTCGAGTTTTTTCTTCAAATATAACTGTTGAGTTCGGGTCTTCTTGCATTTTTACGGAAATAATTCTGTCTTGTTCGAATAAGGACATGCTTCACTGGAATATTTCTGCGAAGTTCAGATTTCGTTCAGTTCGCGATTTTTTCAAAGAAATATTTTGGGTTCGGATTGTGTTCATGTCCATGGAAATATTTTGTCTTGTTTGGATCCGGTTGCGTTTGTTTGAAATAGTTTTGTCAGATTCAGATTTGGTTCGATTCAAATTTCAGGTATTTTTTTGAATGGGAGTTTTAGGTACGTATCGGGTTCATGTCCACGGAAATTATTTTGTCTTACTCGAATCCGGTTATGGTTCTTTCGAATACTTTGGTCAGATTTACATGTGGTTTGGGTCAAAGTTCAGGATTTTTCAAACGAAGTTTTTTAGGTTTGAGTCGGGTTTATGACCATGGAAAGTATTTTGTCTTGCTGGGATCGGGTTATAGTTCTCTGGAATATTTTTATCGGTTTCAGATTTCGTTCGAGCCATATTTCGGGTTTTTTAAAGAAAATATTTAGGTTCGGGTCAGATTTCATGCCCACGAAAATTATTTTTCCTTGTTTGAATCGGGTTATGCTTCACTTGAACATTTTTGCAGGATTCAGATTTGGTTTGGGTCAGTTATCAAATCCATAGTTTTCCCCAAACAGAATTTTTAGGTCAGGGTCGGGTTTATACTCACGGAAATTTTGTGTATCACGGATCGGAGTGTGGTCTGTTTTTTTTTTTTTTTTTTTTTTTTTTTTTTTTTTTTTCTGGTTGGAATCGGGTTATGTTTAAATTAGTCTAAACATTAAGGTTATAATCAGTTTTGCTACTATTCTTTTTATGGCTATTTCTGATAGATAATTTACTTAGCTATTTGATAATTTATTATGGTGAATGAATCGTTTGCGGATACAAACAATTGTACGCCAAACAGCTATTTTATTTTTGTTTTAAAAACAAATTAAAGCCATATTACAATTTTAAATTGAATAGAACACATTTAAATTTAATCAATGATTAAAAAAATAAACTCATAGAAAAGTGTCGTGTAATGTTTTTTTACTGCAACACAGCTAATGACTCATACATTCTAATGTTCGAAATGCCAAAAATATGCGTACAACCATATAGTAAAAAGAAATTAATAGAGTGACAGTATAATGTCTTGGAGTGACGCAAAATATGTAACTCTAAAATCAGCGACATTAAGTCCAAATAAGCACCAACAAAACCATGTGCTTTGAAACTCAGATCAATTCAAACTGGTTTAAACCAGTATTTCTTTGTTTTTGTTTTTTACCTTTAAACTGTTATTGAATAGATGACTAAAATTTCGTTTAAAAAATAACGTTTTGTGCCATTATTGCCAGGAATACACGATCAGAATGCATGAAAGATACAATTAGATCAATCATAGGCAAGAATTATTTGATTATTTTTATCATATGACTATTATCAACATCATATGAAATATCAATATAGAAGCATCATTTAAGACTTTGCTTGAAAAATCAACATTCTTTCGTTAATGTCTTAAAATCGTCTGCACTCTGAAATCTAGATTTTAGATTAATATTATTATTTAAGTGTTCATGCATGATTTTAAAAGAATCTTTTCATTACTATATTTTATATATTGACATGGAATTATAAATATGTTGTTAAATCATAAACATTTTTCATCTACGTTATAAAGTATTAAAAATTTCTGAAAAAAAAAGAGAAAACTTTTAGTAATACAATTTTTTACTTCAAATCATATGTTTTCAATATTTTATTTAATTTTGTTTTGACATTTAATTATTTTTAATTTTCTAATTTCAATTATTTTAAAAGCAAACATTTATTTTAATAAATAATATAATAGTAAAAAACATTTAAAAAAATTACGATTTCTTCGTAAAATATGCTTCAGCTGTAATTCATTTCTTCCAGTCCGTCTTATTAATACAAAATTCCTTCCTCGTGCTTTATTTTGAGACATTAAATTTTCAGCGATAAATGGTTTATTCTTGCAAACCTTTCTTTTTTTCGGTTTACTTCGTCACCACCTATCTTTTTCCTCCATGGCGTACAGCAGCTGTGATTAAAAAAAAAAAATCCTCATTTAAACTGACAGTTTGCCAGTCTATGAATTTTAAAGGTCAGTCTCAGTTTTCAAAATTATTTCTGCGAAAATTTTATGCAACCAACCAACCATAAGAGAATGAAAAGGAAAAAAGATAAAAAAAGCGATTTTTTATGAGAATGATGTTTGGAATTTAATTAATTACTCAGTTAATAAATAAAATTTTGAAATTCTGAGCGTCAGGTGCATCAGGAGAGATATTGGGCTACTCTCAGAAAAATTGTGAGCTTCGTACGTACCGTAGTTTTCGCTAACTATCGCAGACACACACACACAGAGCGATTTGTTATTTTATTAATATAGATACAATATTTAGGAATAAAAATAAAATTTTAATATATTATTAATATGTAATTTAATATATAATGCATAATTTAATGTATATTTTAATAATAATATATAATCTGGTTTCTTAAAATGTGTATTTAATGCAAATATTTTTTTTTATTTTAAAGTTTCTCGTTTATAGAAATGCGTGCTTATATATATATATATTATTTTAAAAATATACAGTCGACTCTCGTTAATTCGAAATCGGATAATTCGAATCTTTCTAATTCGAATTCTTGTTTATAAAAATGAGTGCTTATATATATATATATTATTCTGCCATTGAAAATTTCGGGAATTAATGTTTAGTTCGAATTAAGTGAAGATTCGAATTATCCGATTTCGTATTAACGAGAGTCGACTGTATATTTTTAATATACTAAACATTAATTCCCGAAATTTTCAATGGCAGAATAATATTGAAAATTTTCATTAATTCGAACTCATTTTCTCTTGACTTCGTTTAATATGAACTAACGAGAATTCAGATTTTTCATTTTTCTTTTCTTTCTCACGGATTTCAGATCATTTGAATAAATTTTTATCTTTGTTTTTTTTTAAAATTGTTCCGAATGAGTATCCATATAATACAATTCATTTGATAGCCACTTTATTAGAGCCCCATCTGTCTATAACTGACACTTTAAATTTTTCTTCTATAGTGCTTGTTTCTAATCTTTTAATTTGTTTATGTATTTATACATTATAATTTAATACTAAGTCATATTCTAATGATAACAGACGAAATTAATTTAAAAAACACTATAACATTAATTCCTTTGTAATAGTACCATATTAAGCATGTTTTCCATAATTCGAACTTTGGATAATTCGAACATTTTTTGTGGTCCCGAAGAGTTTGAAATAACGAGAGTCGACTGTAGTTTAAAACAAAGTTTTATGTATCAACATCTAATTGAAATTTAAAACAAATTGTTATAGTTCAAATATTATTTATAAAGTTTTGATTTTGAATAATGTACATTTTGAAATTCAACACGGGAGTTACATTCACTGCAAACTTATTTTAACTCATATCTTTCGATATGTGGCTACAAATTGTTCAAGCAATAAAACTGTTAAATAAAAATAAACAGTAAAAAAAATCTCCATAAAAAATTGAATATGTAAATGCTTTAAATTAATTTTGGTAAAATTCAGTACTGCTCTGCACAGTTTCGTTAAACTTGCTCGAATTTAAAATTATATTTAAACCACATTTTTACATTTAAATAAATTGGGTAAAAAAGGGGATACCTTTATTATACCCATTTCGAGTATTTAAAATCTACAAGTAATTATTTTATTTTATTTAATAGATATTAAATACAATTCTGTATTTTGATGAAAGTATTCGCTTTTACTACATTATTGGAGCATTATATTGCAGTTCTTCAAATTAATGATACATTCACCATGAGAAAATACAATTTGAAAATCCCTCAAATACTGTTTGGCACTTTGAAAAGACAGTAATTATTTTAACAACATAAGATTTCTTCGCATATCATTCGGTGAAAAATCTCCCCAGGAAGGGAAGACAGGTGTGCCACATGGGTGACAGGTATGATAATGACAAATACCAATAGACCATCCGCATTAATCACCTACGCTGAAAAGGGCTGATCATACCTTTTAAACTTCTAGTAACTAAGCAAGAAATGAAAAAAAAAACCATACCCGTAAGGAAAATGTTATTAATGAGCAAGAAATGTCAGGAAAATTAATTTTAACATAAGTCTTAAATTTCTCAAAAGAATTTTAAGAAAATTAGCGACATAGTTCGATTTGATTATTTTTCCAGAAATAATTACCTTTCGTTAAATACGTGGAGCAACACATGTTCTTGGTTTGGCAGATAAAAAGAACCGATTCTTTATCTCTAAAGTGACATTAGTCTCATTTTCGATTACTTTTTTCCAACAATTAATTCACATAAAGGAATTAAGAGTGATGGGCTGTGGGTTTCGGATTTTTTAAAGTTCTCACCAGTGTTTCTTTTCTACACCTTCAACCAATGGGGGACGTGATGCCTCCTAAAATATTTAGTCAGCCAAATGTGGATATCATATTCGCGTATTTCTTTTTTAAAAACAGTTGTGTAGAACTTATTTAAACCGTTGCGACTGTTCTAATTTTATAGTTTCAAAAGCACCTTCTAATTATCAGTTTTAAAATGGAGGAAACAGTTATTGAAGTCCTCGGCAAAAATAAAGGGAAGTTATACATGAAAAATGACGGATATTATTATAGAATAAAAGATAAATCCAGTGCCAATAGATGGAAGTTAACTTGTTGGAAGTTAAATGTCGGGGAAGCGCTACTTTAATTAACCCCGAGGGTGATAAAAAAATTGACGAAAAATCGGCACATACATTTGAACCGGACACTGCTTATCAAGAAAAATATAAATTACGTGAGGATATTCTCAAAAGATGTGCCAGAGATTTTACACCGAGCAGAGCAGCGAAATCTTCCGAGAAGAATGTGCGAAAAGGTAAGTGAGTTAATTTTTACATTTCATAATGAAATATAGAAATATAGAAATATTTAAAATTTTCCAATTTTAAATATTTCTCTCTCTCTCTTTCTATAAATATATATATATATTATGCTTATATTTCATGTAAGAAAATATCTTGTATCCTTAATCAGTTTTATGATTTTGCAAATCTTTTGGCTCTTCTGATTTTGAAAAGTATGGTAAAGTTTATTCGTTTCATAAGATTCAGATAACTTAGCACTAAAATAAGTATGCACTAAAAATTTCATCAAATTCTCTTTTTCGTATTGTATTATACTGAGTATCATATTTAATTTATGTCATTTATCATTTGTCTCAATATCTGATTATTGATGTTATATAATTTTAGGTTCTGTATCTACAGACCAAATTTATGAAAACTATATGACAGAAGAAACTTTTCTACACGAGGGAATGGAAGATATACCCTCACCTGATTTCTGTGCTCAGCAGAAACGAAATCTGCAAAGAGATATGGTTGCTGCTGAGGAAGTTTCTGTTCACACTTCAGGAGCGCCACTTTGTCCAATTTGCCACATGAATGCAGCCACAAGAGTGTCTATTCCTTGTGGACACTTGTGTGGCTGTTATGAGTGTGTGCAAAACTTAATTAGTACCCAAATTTTCATGGAAGTGACCATAGGGGATGGCAGCATACAAAATACTGACATTCCTCTTCCAACAACATGCTTAATTTGTAGAGAGATAATTGGAAAATTACAGAGCGTATTTCTATAATATAATTTCTTCAGACGCATTTTAAGCCATTATAAAAATTATTCGACAGTTTGTTTCATCTATTTGCACGTATAGAAACATAATTTTGTTACAAAACTAAATATTTATTATTAGTTTTTATTTACTAGAAATTTTTATTTACTTGAAAACCTGCATATTATGAGAAACACCATCGGTTTATTTTACGTAAATATGCTTATAAACAAGAAATGAAAAAAAAATAACCTTGCGACTTTTTTAAAATGGAGTTTTGTTCAAATCCAATATCATAAGAATTGCATTCACAAGTGTCTTATAGTATATATTGAAACACAATACAATACGTGGTTCAATGGCAGAAAAAAAATGCGTGTAATATATATATAATAAAGTTAACATCTTTGTCTAAATGCCATATTTACGAAAAGATTTTTTCCACATCTAATATTCTTATTCCTGCTGAATATTCCGTATAGTTGTCATTGATCACTAGAAACTTTCTTCCTTTTATTTATTTTATTGTCTCTTTCCTCAACTTTCTCTTCACAAATTTCTTGCACTATCAACACTAATCCCAGACAATTTTAGTATTTTATTTGCTTGAGAGTTATGTTTCAAATTGAAATAGTTAAGAGGAAAAGTTTAATTATTCAAAGAATCACAATTTCCAAACTCTAAACTGGATCCAGAAGAATAGATCTAACATTCATGAATTTAGTAGGATTCAATTGTGGCTAATTCATCTCTAGAATTAGAAATTCTAACTCAAAAAAATGCAATGCATATAAGAGAGATGATATACAAACTTTTACATATGTACTCAAAAATGCATATCAACAGTCATTATTTTACATTTTTTGGTACTTATCAGTATGTTATAATCATTAGAGATGACAAAGAAGAATGTCTAAAAGCAGAAATTTTTTAAAAACAAGAATTGAAAAAAATAGAAAGGTATAATATTTTGAAAAATATTATGAGTTGTCATTTTTATTATAAATGCAATGTGCATACCTGTACAACCATTAAATGTAATGGGATTAAATGGCAAAATACAATGAAATATGAATAAAGTTTATTTCTAAATAATGATTTATTACATTCAATAGAATAAAAATGATTTACATATATATTTTTATATGACTCATATTTTACAAATGTAACATAACAGTGTTTACACAAATATCTATGAAATTCATACTTAATCGATAGTACTTTTGGAAACATATTTTATCCAAATATGAATAATTAAGCGTATATACATATTAACCCATTTGTGCCTAGCGTCCCATTTTTGAGACAGTTTCAAAAAATTCAAGTAAGCGCTTTTCACACCAGTAAAAATGAGGATAGATAAATATTTTCTTTCTCGAGAGAATTTCATCGATAAATTAACATAAAAGTTATTCTTGTTTTAAAAGTGGTGGAAAAATGCAAAATTTGAATTTTAACGAAGAAAATAATTCATTAATGGGTTAAGATACTATTAGAAAATGATTGATAAAGTAAGTATGAGGTGCCATGTGATGTCTTTTTAGGCTCAATTCAATAGAATTTGAGTTATAAACAATTACCTTATCAGTATGACCTTTTTTTTGTTCCCAGATCTCCCACTTGGGAAAAATCGGTTCGAACTGCCGTTTTTGATTGCTTTTATTGCAATATTTTCTGAATTTATCAAAGAATCGACCATCACGGCACATCGTGTACTTTCCAAATAAGAGATTTTGAAAGTTTGGTGTATTTGAGAGCAAAAATGAATTCAAAAATAAATCGGAAAATAAGCAGTATGAATCGAAATACATCCTTAAATTCAACTTTTTAAAAACAATTTTAATGTTTTCATAATTAGAGCGTACAAAAACACACATTTTTAACTTTCGAAATAGTAAATTTGTGGTACAATTACATAAAATATTTAAAAAGTTAAATTTTCTAATAAATATTCACAATTTGTAAAAATTAGAGACAGTAGTCATTCCCTCGCCTTACATACAAGTGAATGAACACAGGGAAATGACAAAAATTAGGGTTAGCTTGTATACTATCATAACTATATGCACAAAAATAAATTGTACTTAAAGGAAGCTTAAAGAAACTTAATAAAATGAAGTTTACTAATTGAATCAGCTCTTCATATAGAATTTAAGTAAATAAAAGAATTACTGCAATCACAGTCAATAAAAATACTTAGAAATTTGTTTCTGGAAATCAACAAATTTTACATGTCTAGACTTTACACTCCAAAAAAGAATAATTCAAGTTATCTTCTCTGATGATGTCATTATTCACAGATGAAATTCTGGAGCAATATAAATGTTGTCACAGCAGATAATCATTACTTTCATTATATGACAACAACCAACGTGACAACAAACCAAAGAATAATTTTAATTATTTTATCAGAAAATTAAATAATTTTTTTTTTTTTTTTGAAATTTTAGCGTTTTATAAATTTATCATTAATTAAACCAACAAAAAAATTACATATATTTGGATGGACAACTTTTGGGAACTACTTTTGTTTTAAGGAGGAGAAAGGGACACACAGCGAAATGACATTTTTATAGCATAAAAATACATTTAAATGGCCTATGTTTAAAAAAATCCCTTTTTATTCTGATACACATATATAAAACATGTAATTAAAGTATTCTAGCATTTTATCTCATTTATATACAATTTTATTCATTATTTTTGAAGCAAAGACAAAAATATCACTGTTTTAGAGAAAATGACCCATATGTGTTAGAAAATACCAACCTTTTATGCGAAAACAGACTTAAACTATGCTACAGAATGTTTGCCATAGGGGAAAAAAGGGTTATATGTGGCACTTATACTTGTTATAAAGGATACACAAAAGAATTCGCAAGTATTTTAGTTTGTTGCAGTAATTTATTTAAAGTGTATTTTGATGATTTTTTGTTGAATAAATTCATCGAAATTTCTTTAATGTTATTATATTACATAAATGCACAGAATATTTCAAAAAACTGAAAGTGGATAAATATAGTAGGTAAAAGAAATGGGAAAGTGTTCAATAATCTATGATACCGGCATGATTTTCTTTATTATTTTGTTCCTATATGCCAGTGGCGCAGCGAGGAGGGGGGTTTTGGGGGTTAACCCCCCCCCCCCCCAGAGCCATGACAAAAATACAGAAATTTCCATTTTTATGAACCGAATCATAAAAAACACAACTAAAGTTAGAATTTTATTTATTTTGTTCTCGAAATCTGCCGCTTTATTGAATCAAATTTTATTTAAAAATTTGACTCGTTTAAGCGGCAGTAATGTATTTTCTTTTAAAAATGGGGAAAGTACATGGTAACGGTATCAGTATCGAAAACTAATCACTCATTTCGGAAAAGGCCGGCATTCATTCATACTATTGGAAATCAGCAGAAGGCTAAAAGGAATGGTCATTTCCTGTCACTGCCAATGCCGTCTCGGGTTTTTCAATACTGCACCATTTGGGGGGGGGGGGCTTAATTAGTTACATCTGTTTCTTGCTCTTTTTTTGGAAACGGGACTGGGCACTCCAATTCCAGGAAAAACACAAAAACGCATGCTTTGAAGGATAGGCTTAATTTCACAAACATTCTGTTGTTAGTTGCTGTAATGCTAGGGTATCCTTTATTGTGCGTTTCGCTATGGATATTAAATCCTATTCAGAGAAAAAAATATGAAAAAGATGGATATAAGAGATCATTTTTTAAAATCTTTCGAATTCCTTCAAGCATTCTTAAAATCCAGGTATGTTTGGAAAGTATATAATTCGTTTATATTTATGTCTCTGGAAAGATATTAACAGCGCCGTGCGAAAGGAGGGGGGGGGGTGGTAGAGGGCGGTCGCAGGGACTTAGGGGGTGCCAAATTTCTAACTACTTTCTACTTACTACTATTTTAAAGGGACTACTTTCAGACAATTTTTTTAATTAATATTAATTCATGTTTAAAAAACGTCCGAAATAGGCAAGTAGGTAAACGGAAAAAAATTTACCGGAAAAACAGTTATCAGAAAAAAAAGTGATATAAACTACAGAAGCGGAAAAGAAGTTACCAAAAAAAAAAAAAAGGGACTAGGAATTGATTTTGGGAATTCATTATTGATTTTGAGTATTCATTGGTTAAGTATTTAGGATGTATCAGGGGGAGGTTCTTAATTTAAGTAAATGGGTTTTTCGTTCTGAATTAACTGTTTTGGTTCAGTTTTTGGACATATTATACCCCCCCCCCCCTCCCATCCATAACTTCTCAAATTAAATTAATAGTTTTTTTACGCTGATTTACCCAATTCGGTTGGAATTTCGGACATAAGATCATTATGATAAGACGTGTCTCTGATTAGTTATAGAGTTCTTTTTCTTATTATAAAGGGAGGGTGGTCAAATACTCCCCCCCCCCCCCACAAATTAGATAGATCGGTTTTTAAGATCGGATCAAAATTATCCGATGTATTTCAAATTTAAGATATAGATTCTTTCTGATAAGGTGAATCCCTGAATAATTTTAAAAGTTTAATGACTAAGTATAAAGGGGAGGGGGATGGGGGATAATCCATCTGAAATTAAATAAAATGGCTTTTTACGCAGAATTATCCGATTTGCTTCGAATTTTGGACATAGGTTCATTATGATAAAACGTATCTCTGATTGGTTATGGGGTTCTTTTCCTTATTATAAAGGGGGGGACAAGCAATTATTTCCCCCTCAAATTAGATAAATCGGTTTTTATGCAGAATTATCTGATGTATTTCAAATTTTAAATATAGGTTCTACCTGAAAAGGTGAATCCCTGAATAGTTTTAAGGGTTTAATGGCTAAGTATAAAGGCAAAAACAGAGGATACCCTCCTTTTAAATTAAATAAATAGCTTTTTATGCAGAATTATCCGATTTGCTTCAAATTTTAGATGTAGTTGCATTATGGTAAGGCGTATAAGCTAATGAATATAGTTAAAATAGGGAGGGATGCAGCAGTCCATTCAGGAAACCTTTTCGGGGAAAGAAGCTTGCTTTCCCCATTCGACGGAGGGGGATGTCCGGTAGATATCGCGGGCGGCTAGTTTCTTAGGAAATTTGTCGATCAGGGAATTTCCCGGTAAAGGTTTGCCGCAAAAATACTCAAGCAACATAAAAAAACGAGTTGAATGCAACTGAATGCAAATAGTAAATAAAAATAATTTTTCTTTATTTTTTAATTTAATGATTGAAAACTATTATGTCAGAAAACATTATAACACATTTTACCTTTTTTCTGATAATGATCAATTTCCATTCATTTTGCACTTAAAACTGGTTTATTTAAGTTACGTATATACTAAAATATGCATTCTGTACAATCTGTGATGCAAATAATTTTTATTATTAAATTACAGGGCCACACGAAAGTATTCCACTACATAATGCTATACGGGGAAACATTGTTTGGGGCGTGTTTTAATTATATTTAACTAATTCATATTTTATGAATAAGATATACGTTTCTGAGGTGTAATAAAAATTATTTTCTGTATATTTACAGGAACACAAAAGAAGATTTCGACTACTATACTGTATCCGAAGTACGCTCTACTATATCAGAAAGATTTTAATATTTTTAAAACTTCGTTATCGTACGAACGCAACTCATTTGCTACGTTCACGTGCAATTTCCAACTTGTTTTATTTGTGAAAAAAGTAATACACTAAATTATTTGTTGTAATTGTCATTTTAATTTACGCCAAATATTTATCATTTACTGGATTTTTACTAAATAATGTCCCATATTACACATCACAAAATATAATATAAAACATTTTAAAAATATATGTTAGAAAATTTTAATGAACAAACTATGTTGTATGTCACGAACGAATGAACTAGTGAATTCATTAATCTGTAGTAATAAAAATAGTTTTTTATTACTAGCTTATGTTAGTAATTAGAAAGTTAATTGTTTAAAAACCTGTAGTTCTTGATAGATCTTCAGGTTTGAACGCATAAAAAAATAAACGGATTTAAATTAAAAAAAAAAACGATTTTAAGAAAAACAGGATAGTTTTTCTTTGTTACGATGTTTATAGAATACTGAAAAATGCTACGCAGAAACATAACTCACAGTTTTCAATTCAAACAGCTATTGAGGATATATAAACAAATCCTTAAAACTATTCAGGGATTGACTTTATGGGAAAGAAACTATAGCCAAAATTTGAAATACATCAGATAATTGTGTATAAAAAACAATTTATATTATTTAAGGGGGGAATAATCGCGGCCCTCTTTTTATTAGGAAAAGAACCCCATAACTAATCAGGGATACCCCTTATCTTAATGAGCCTACATTCAAAATTTGAAGCAAATCGGATAATTCTGCGTAAAAAGCCATTTATTTAATTTGAGAGAGGTTATCCCCCCATGCACCCTCTATACTTAACCATTAAACTCCCAAAATTCTTCAGGCATTATATACTCTGACGACTAACTGACAACATTAATCGTGGCAGAAGATAGATAGTGAAGTCTTATTGTGAAAAGGGATGCAGGGGTGAAAATATCTTCATTCAAAAGCTGAGAAGAATAGATGCTATTAACCTCAAGGGAATACCTAGAAAATAATTGCACTGGTCTAGTGGCAATGAGCTGAAGGGGAGCACTGGGATTATTGAGCACCGAGAGGGAAGGAAGGTAGTTGGAAGAGAGACATGTGCTGGTAATGTACAAGAAAATACATTGATGTAAGATGGCTTAGACGTGCTAATCGAAATGTAATATTTGAGTGTGGCTCCTAATGTATTTGTAATGTCGTTTCATTTATTTTTTTAATAATTGATCTGTGGTTCTAATAAAGAACTTGAGGAATTAAAAATGTGTTATTGATGAACTTAACAAATAAACCAACTTAGTAAAGAGAAACTCAGGGCGCGACACCACAATACTATATAAGAATTATCAGAAAGAACCTATATCCAAAATTTGACACACGTTGGATAATTCTGCTTAAAAAAACATTCATCGTATTTAGGGTGGAGGGGGGGGGGGTGTAATCGTCCGTTCCCAAAACTAATCAGGCAAGCGTCTTTTCAGTATGAACATATATCCAAAAATTGAACCAAAACAGTTAATTCAGCATAAAAAAATCATTCACTTAAATTAAGAGCCGACCCCCGACACCCCCCCCCCATTTCATGCTTTGCCAATAAATCTCCAAAATTAAAAATAAATCCCCCAAAACAATTCCTTGTCACTTTTTCCCCAGTAACATGTTTATCTTTTCCGTGTCACTTTTTTTCCGAATTTGTAGTTTGTCACTTTTTTCCGATAACACTTTTCCCTAGATTCAGGCAAGTAGATATCATGATTAAAAAGCTATGTAACTGAGAAATGTTCTTCATTCTTTGATAAGATCTTTCAGAAGACGATTCTCACAGTGGATGATTTGAAACGAATTTACGACGTAGTAGCAACAAAAAGGAGAAAAAATGGTTGCCATGCGATCAAAATTGCTTATAACTCGTTAACTAATATACTTATTATAAAAAAGAAAAAGAATAGCGTATTTGTTTCGTCAATGTTTTTGTTAACGAAATTTGTCAAAAGATCGCCGAAAAACGCGAATATCCTGTGCGGATCGCGGAGAAAACGGCAATTTCACCAAATATAGCAGATAAAATGCTGATTTCGTCTGAAGACCGCGGGAAAACGTCGATTTCGTCTAAAGATTTCTGATATAATGCCGATAGCCGATTTCGTTAAAAAATCGGAAAAAAACGCCGTTTTCGATAAAAGATTGCTTAAAAATATTTTCTCAAAAGATCATTGAAAGAAAAGGTCGCTTTCATCAAAAGATCACGGAAAAAACGCCGATTTCGTCGAAAAACCGCGAGGATAAAGCGCCGTTTTCAAGAAAAGATCGCGTAAAATTGCAAAATTTGTCTTAAGATCGTCGAAAAAACGCCGATTTTATAAATAAACACCGATTTCGTCAAAAAATCGCGGAAAAACCGCCGATTTCGACAAAAGATCGCAATAAATCACCGATTTTGCTAAAATATCGCAGATAAATTGCTGATTTCGTTTAGAGGTCACGAAAAAATGCCGATTTCGTCAAAAGATCGCGGAAAAACGCCGATTTCGTCAAAAAATCGCGGAAAAACCTCTGATTTCGCTAAAATATCGCAAATAAATCGCTGATTTCATCTGAAGGTCGCAGGAAAACGCTGATTTCGTCTGAAGGTTGCAGGAAAACGCCCATTTCGTCTCAAAATCGCGGATAAACCCCCTCGCGGGGGGGTAACTCGCTGCCCCCCACCCCCGCCGATTTCCAAAAAAAAAAAAAAAATTCAACCAGAATCATCCCTGAAGCAACTCTATCCCCCCCCCCCCCCCCGGAGCCGAATTCTGGCTGCGCCACTGTATATGCTATCAGCAGGAATGAATCTCAGGTGGAAAACCAACAATATTTTTATTTTATTTTGGAAACAATAACTAACCATCGGTCTGTAACACTTTAAAACAAAAACAAAAATAATAAAAAATGCATTTTTAATATTAACAAGAAAGAAAAAAATCATGCGTCAAGCATAGATTATGAAGAACGTCCCAACTCATTAAAAATAATGTAACAAAACTGCATTGTCTAAAAAATTAAAATATTCCGTCTCATTTTATCATATGGAAAAGTAAAACGCATTTCCAAAACGAATTTCTGCTGTTCTGATCTACAATAAGAAGATCAACCGATTTTTTTAGCAACCCTGTATATAATATAGACATTTATATTTTTTAACAACATACATTTTAAAATTTAAAATATTTAAGAGATACATATATTTCAGTTGAAAATTCATCTTCAGCAATCTCATCTTATAAGAAGAATGGTATGCGAGTACCTTTGTGCAGCCCTGTATAGAATTTAATATAAAGAGTAATCTGCAAAAAATTAATTAAATTTAATAGCGCATACCTAATTTTAAAAAATACACTCCAGCAATTATGACGCAAAGAGAGTTCTGTAACCGATTTCTTTTTTGTGTCCCTGTAAATTAATAAAAAATGCTACTAATGTTCTGTCTTAACGTGATCGAAAAGAAATCCAGGGATATGCATCAGTTTCAATAGATTTGGAATAGCGTAATGTGACATTCAAATTTTGCCTTTTCCAGAAAGTAAATTTTTTGAGATTTAAATAAATCGCGTAAAAATTATTAGTTTTCATTGTAAACACCAAGATTTTACAATGTCTAAACACACTTTAATTTTTTTTTCTGAGATTACAGATTTTTTTTTTTTTTTTTTTTTTTTTTTTTTTTTTTTAACTCAGATACATTAAGAGAATAGATTCATATAGAAATTTCATTTTTTAAAATTTCGATAAGGTGAGTTTTGAAGTTCACGTCCTCATATAGAAATATATAATTCTTGAGATATATTTTAAATATCGTCTATAAATTTCAAAATAAATAAACTGTATGATTATTCGCGGAAACAATAAAAACTATACGTAAAAAGGGACATATATTCAGAATTTCCAACTCTCGACGAACGTAAAAATGTTCTAGCACTGTATGTACGTCCCCTCTACTGTGATATCAAAATGACGTATGGGGGTAGATATACAGGGGGTAGATATCAGGCGCTCGTAGAAAGTGAAATGTTGTAGTACTGGATATCTACCCCCTTCTACTGTGACGTCAAAATGACGTATGGGGGCAGATATACTAAAGGTAGATATCCAGCTCTCGACAAAGACAAAATGCTCTGCAATGGATTTCTGCCCGTTTCTGGTATGGGGATACATATAATGGGGGCAGATTTCAGGCCCTCGTAGAAAGTGAAATGCTGCAGCACTGGATATCTACCCCCTTCTAATGCTGAGCTCAAAATGGCGGACGGGGGCCGATATACTGGGGGTAGATATCCAGCTCTCGCCGAAGACAAAATGCTCTGCAATGGATTTCTGCCCGTTTCTGGTATGGGGATACATATAATGGGGGCAGATTTCAGGCCCTCGTAGAAAGTGAAATGCTGCAGCACTGGATATCTACCCCCTTCTAATGCAGAGGTCAAAATGGCGGACGGGGGCAGATATACTGGGGGAAGATTTCATACTTCCCATTCTACGTTAAAAAAAAAGCGACGACTGTTAAATAGTGCACGAAATTTGCCTCTGTGTAGGACAACCACTGGTGATTATTTTTATATTATATTTGAACCACTATTTTCAAATAATAAATTTTAGTATGCTTCTCTTGCACATGTGGTCACAGCGTATGTGAAAAGACTTCGTTTTGAAAAAATGGCCTGAGATGGAATTAAAAAATAGTCGCCTGCTGTTACCAAGCTCGGAACAACCTTGCGATACCTCACTAGTTTTAGTGCCTCCTCGAATCTGTTAAAATATTATATTTTACCTTTATGATCGAAAATGATTCATACCAGAAATATTCAGATTGTTTACATTGGAGACCGACTTTTCCTATTTTTTTTGTTATATATTCCCTTTGTTATATATATATTTTTAAAATATGAAATAAAAGATATATATTTTTGAGGGAAACTTCGATTGTTCCGCGACCCACCAAAACACTCGCCGTGACCCATCAATAGATCGCTATCCATGGGTTGAGAACCACTGATCTACAGCAAAATTTGTTTTTTCAAACCTCGCAAATTCACAGTACGAACAACAGTGATCAATCGATTAGTTTAGTGCATAAACGTGTATTTTAGAAATTACTCCAAACACAGATTATCCCTTTGAAATTTTGAAACAGAAATAACAAAATACAATTTTTTGGAAACGAATTATACTTACTCTCAGATAAGCATTCTTGTCGCCAAACAAATAATGTCCTTCCGATAAACGCTGTACTTTATCGTCAAATTTTAAGTACTGTCGAGCCACTTCCATTACCTGGAATGGGAAATAAAATTAAGAAATTAAGGATGCATATTCTGTAGTTCAAAAAATATGGTGATTAAATCTATGCTGTAAATCTTGTAGTTTTTATACAGTGATGCACAAAAAATAAAATATTATCATCACAATTTATCACAGAATTTATTCACAGAATTTATCATCACAATAATGACCGACATATAGAACCGACTCAAATTTAATATCATTGATCTTACAAGTGTCTTGGATGAACTCATTAATCAACCATTGGTCTGGCGCTCATTGGGTTCACCCAATGAAAAAACAGACTTTGTTCAGAGCAAAGTGTATAAAATTAACAAATATATCTTTACTTTGAGTTTTATTCCATGCCATTTTTTGCTTAATTCATTACTTGCTTTTTGTATCACCGATGTTTTTGATTACACTATCAATGCCCAAAATTGCTTTATTAAGTCCCTGTAATCTAATAAATATTTGTGGCATATACTATAAACACAGGATCGTCCATAGAGTTTACATGAAAAGTTTGACCTTTAGTTACTCTGGCCACACACAGAATTTAAAACATCGAGCTTTGTTAATATTGCTGTACCACTAATAGATTGGGAATGACTGCATGTATCATAACCTTATCGAGTTGGCAGCTGAAATTTCAAGATTATTTAAAACTCGATTCGTATATTAAAATGCAACTGGTCTGCCAAGTCATATCTTGGTGGAAACTACATGCAAACCCGATTTTAGGGGTTAATCGTTAAGTTTATCATTTTGTTTTCCTGCGCCCAAAGATATGAAAACATGGAAGACTGGAAGCAGGAAAACACAATGACAAACCTACCAATCAACCATTAAAATCGGATTTTCAGGTGTCTTCCACCAAGATATGACTTGTCTGACCAGTTGCCTTTTAATATGGAATCGAGTTTTAAATAATCTTGAAATTTCAACCACCGAGTGAAGAGATCAGATTTCAAGATCCTTGAAGTGATGGTTTGTGCAGTCGCCTCCTAGTAAATATGATATATGTTTGTATTAAATTAAACTGGAATCGATAGAACCATGACCAAACATACTCATTCCTTTGTCACGTTGGAAGTGGACATATAGGAAGCTTCACTTGCCTTCGATTTGCTGTATTTCGTTAATGAATTCTATATTACAAAGCAAAAGCATGTCTGTGCATAACCCTGGGCGTCATTTTGACTATGGTAATGATCTAACCAATAAATTTCCCTTTTACTGCATTTTTTTTTTTTTTTAATTTTTAAACATTTTGCAATTTGAAGTTTTATATCATATAATGGAAAAAAAAAAAGATGAACTTTCTATAATTTTTACTATTTTCCTGTACAAAATATATGAATTTCGAATTGAATATTTGGAAGAATTATGAAAATAAATTGTTGAATAAAATAACAAAGTAGTAGAACAGGGAAACTATACAATGGTTAGAAGTAAATAAATTTGCGAAAACTGGAAAATGATTTGTTTTTAATCGTTGTCATAGTCGGTACAAACGTACATGTTTTTGCTTTATTATGTAGATGTATAACAGAGGGATTCTGTTGCATTTCGTTGCTCTTTTCATGTTGCAAAAATGGCACAAAAGCATATAAAAAGAAATAAATAAAGAGACAAAAGACGAGCAGAAAGTGGTTGTTACAATTAGATTTTTACAAAGACAGTGATAATAAAAACGCTGATGCTAGGTTAGAGAATACGCCAAAAAATTTCTCATTTGTTTGGAATAAGCAGCAGTTCTTAGTGAAAATTGTGTGATTATGTAATCTTTCCTGTTTCGAACTTGCTGTTATTTCTTTACACATTAACAAAGCTGAACAGTAGGGCAATTTCAAATAACGTTTTGCTGCAATCCATTAAATTCAAGATTCGATTGAATATCCTTACTATTGTATGAAGATAGATATTTTTTTAAAGAAATTAAAGAGATTATGGTACAATAGAATGTCAAAACTATGAAAAACGCCACAACCCAAACTTCGATGTATCCATTTAAGACTATATTTGTAAATTAAATCATTTTAGTTTTTCAAGCTGTTTGTTAACATATGCTTATTAAAGAATAATATAATTACCTTTTTAAATACACTTCATAATGTGATTAAAAGTTTCTGTATTGAATTAATGTGTCACTTTTTTTTTCAGTTATCAAGATAAATAATATTAAAATTAAAATTTATACCAATATTTTTTTTTGTTTTTATAACTAATTGGTATACCTTGCTAAATATTTATAAACTTTATTTCAGTAAGTAAAATTTTACTAACACGAATAAATTGACTGAATTATTGTACGTAATGTAATGTAACCAAAAAGCGTATCCGAAAGTGTTACTCCATTATCCCATTAATAAAATATATTTAAATAAATAAAAAAAAGCAGGCAGAGGATTGTATGCACTTACAAACCGTCGAAATATGAACTAAAATCCTTCGAAATATCATATTAAAATTGAAAATATACATTTAAATCTTTTTATTAAAAAGATCATTTGCATATAAATGTACTTATTATTATAATTGTACTTATGTATTAGGTTGGGTCGCAAAAATCTGTTTTTCAATTTTCGATGATGGCGGGTGCAGAGAGTGGCCACTGATGGCACTCAGTTGACACAAAAAATTTGAGATTTTTTGTACAATTCCTTACACTGCCGCAAATGGCTTAAGGTTTTGCAAAAATGCTAAATTTTTGAATTTTTTTTAGCAAAAGAAAAAAAAAAAGTTTAATTAAGTTTATTTTGGTTCTCTTCATTTGAAAAGATATATTTAACGTGCCATATGTTTAAATAACCTCTAGTTATGTATTATTTTTGTAATATGTACTTTAAAAATGCACAGCTTTTAGCTTTTTTTTGCGCTCGGTCCAAACGCGAAACAACCCAGAACTCATCACGAGGATGTAATTGCACGCCGAGTTTTACCTGCTCTCCTACCCACAGAATGTTTTATTCAAAGTGTATACCTTTTTACGCTACAAAGTCCTTCTTAGAAATGGACTTTAGTATATTTTTCCTTGCTTGCAGTTTTGCATCTTCTCATTCACTCCCGCATACCTTTGATGCAGCTTCTGTCACAATTTTAACGGGTACACGACATTTCGGTTCCGCCATTTCGGTCCCGCCGTTTCGGTCCCGAGACATTTCGGTCCCTGGCCATTTCGGTCCCGAGACATTTCGGTCCCTGGCCATTTCGGTCCCGAGACATTTCGGTCCCTTGCCATTTCGGTCCCTGGCCATTTTGGTCCCTAGTCATTTCGGTCCCTAGTCATTTCGGTCCCTTGCCATTTCGGTCCCTTGCTATTTCTTTACCGGCCACTTTATAACTTGGTTTCTGATTGATGAAGGCCTACTAAACGCTGTAAACTCAACATTGTTCAGGCTTTTTTAATATTTTTATTCTCCTGCCCCCCCCCCCCCTTCCGTCAAATTTTATCCAAAGCTGAATATAATAGTCCAATAAGTTTAATCTATTGCAACTCGTGATAATAAAATCACAGCGAGTTGAAAATTTGATTAAATAATGTTATATAATTTTACACTGTCTTTATTATTATTATTTAACAGAATGAATATTTTAAGTTTTATCATATATTCTTTGTATTAGGTATTTTATCTATACAAAAAACTAAAATATATATTTGATTGATTGTTTTAGGACACTTTCTTAGAATCTTTAAATTAGTGATTTCGTAACTAGGCGTGCTACGAAAATTTTTTGTTTAAAAAATAAAAATGCTCCAACGACCTTTTTTTATGTAATAATTATTGGTTGCAATTTTTTTTTGCACAGTTTTCTTACTTTATGAAGACAATTTTTGTGAATTAATTTTATTGAAAGTGGGCCTATTTCTTTGTAATAAAATGATTATTTTTTAATTTTATATAATAGCGTAACTATTATTTTGGTGAATTTCACATGAACTGCCAGTTTGATGTCCTGATGTTTAAATCTAAATTTCATATTAATAAATTTATTTTTTGATATTCTAAAATCAGGTAGTAGCACATCTTTTTATGCTTAATTCAATGCATTCATTAGATTTTTTCAGAGTTGTGAAATAGTGATCTTTTTTTTTGTACTTTAGTTATCAAGTAATGGGAATTTACTTGTCCTGAATAAAAAACTCGCAAAATTTCAATCTTTTTTTATGCTTCCAAACATTTTAAAATTTTTATATATGGATTAAAAGTAAAATATCCTGTGTTAATTAAACAAATAGTTAGTTTATATATTTAAAATTAGTATTTAAGAGTTAAAAATTTAAATGTATTTTGTGTCCGCATATGTAGAACATGAGTGTTACTTTAGGGAAGTTAATATTATTTGTTTTCAAAATATTTGTATATTGCAGTGGCAACGGTAGTTAGAAAACGATGTTGTTTCTTCTTTACAGTGCGCTTATTTAGAACGCGATAATTTTGTTCTATAATTGCTATTTATCAGAATGTTCATTTCAACATGGTGAATATTTTTATTTTCTTACAGGAGTGTTACCCATTTATTTATTATTATTATTTAACGTATAAAAATGTTAAGTTAGGGAATGCTGTATTTTTTGTTCAGGAATCAATAGGCCCAACTAAAATTTCAATAAAACAGTTAGAATTTATTTTAATGAAAAATTCCTTAATAAATGTCATGAGTGTTACCGTACATGAGTGTTACCTTACATGAGTGTTACTTGGAAAAAGTAACACTCATGAGAAAAGAAGTTAAGTAATTCTAAAACTATAAATCATGTGTAAGATTTAAGTTATGATTATAATAGATTCATGATTCAGGGATATATTTTGTCATATTATATATATTTATAATTATTAAAAATTATAACAGGATTTTCATGTCTGCACAGGTGTTTTGTAAGTGCTATTTAAGATTCAAGTTTTTATTCTTAATAAATAATTTTCAAAGGACTATCTATTTTACACCAATCATAGTTTAAACTTTTAAAAATCTTTTTTTATATATATTGTTACAAAAAAGCTGTTTGCTGCAAGATGAGTCTTATCACTTGTCATGAGTGTTACCACTTTTCATGAACGTTACTGTAACTAAGAATCAGAATTTTATTAATGCATTTCTTACTTCATTTAAGTTAATTGTTTTGTCTATTAAAACTTTCTAATTCTTTATTATTAACTGAAATGAAAATAATTAATTTTTAATTAAATTTGTTTTTAATCAGAAGTTATACCCTTTATAAGAAGCAAAGTAACACTCATGGCATAAACAACTATTAAAATGCTTTAAATTTATGAAATAAATAAATACTAATACATTTTTGATTTATTAATACGTATGTAAGAACCTTAAGCAATTTTTTAATTAATTATTGATACGAAAAAAATCAGAATATTTTATAGAGGTCCCACTTATTAAAAAAATAGTGACTGGGCAAGCCATTTCTTGAAATTTCTGAAATATAAATAAAAAACTCGCAAATAATCTACTGCTTAGAATGTTATAAACTATAAGCAACTCATACCTGAGTAAATTTTTATATTTAAAACAAATTATTTTTTCAAATTTTGTTTCACCTAATACGGCAATACATTTGAAAACCACCCTTAAATAATTTTATTTTCAATTTTTAACTGACAAAACTAAGTTTTTTTAAATTTATCGTTTATTTATTTATTTGCATTACCTTTTCGCTCCCACTTTCACAGAAAAAAAATTGACAATTCTTATTTTAATTTTATTATTGATTGAATTAATAGTTTTAAATTTCAGTAACTTTAAATATAAAATAAATATACAAGTAAACAATAAGTTTCAGTTTATAACTACTACAAAACATAATGATAAATTGAATATAAAACAGATTATTTATTGAGTTTATTTAAAGTAAAATTCGAAATGCGTATTAATAATTTTATCAATTTAATTAAATAAAGATTCATTAAATTAAAAATACATATATTTAATAAAATATTAATTTGATTTGCTTTATTAAAAATACCAATTATAGGCATTAGTTTTAGATCTCTTTAAAAAAATCTCAAAAAAAAAAAAATTTATATATCATATAATACAATTGTCAATTTTGTATTATATGATATATAAAATCATTTTTGAGATTTTTTTAAAGAGATTTAAAACTAATGCCTATAATTGGTATTTTTAATAAAGTAAATTATATATGAAAGCATTATACTTGTGATTGTGGTTATCTACAATTTCCTGAATATTAATTTGATTTTAATTTTAAAATCACTAACTGCTTTGAGATTTAATTTATAGCAATTAAATTCTCACCATAAGTTTTTATTCAAAAATTATTATTTATTTCAAAAAAGGAAATTATTATTATTATTATTATTATTATTATTATTATTATTATTATTATTATTATTATTATTATTATTATTATTATTATTATTATTATTATTATTATACTTGTTACTTCTAATTAATCGCATTACATTAAAATTTTATGTGGCTTTCAGTTAAAAAACCAGTGTTGAATTCAGACACTTTTCTCCGGGAGGGACTTCTGTGGCTCCGGGGGGGGGGGGGTGATTCAATAGAGTCCTGGGGGGATTACACTTTTTTACCACTGAAAACACAAAATCTCAAAATTTACGGGGGGGGGGCATTTGATAGCTCTAGGGGGAATGACCCGCCTCTGAATTCAACATTCTAAAATGTTCTTTATAAAATTATGTCAGATATTTCCCGTGCACAAAATTTCAGCTTGCTGGAGAAGGCAAATGTCTGAGGACCGAAAAGTGCAGGAACCGAAATGTCTCGGGACCGAAATGGCCATGGACCGAAATGTCTCGGGACCGAAACGTCTCGGGACCGAAATGGCCAGAGACCGAAATGTCTTGGGACCGAAACGTCTCGGGACCGAAATGTCTCGGGACCGAAACGGCGGGACCGAAATGGCGGGACCGAAACCTCCTGCTTCCATTTTAACGACTCTTCCATAGACTAAGAGTGACTTGGAAAGCAGACTTATAATTCATCTAATATGGATCCTGGAATTACGTTTTCTCCAATTTCTTCTCGTGAAAAGGTTTTTGTTATAGGAGGTCTGATTTCGGTGGCGACCCAGTCGATACACTCATAGTGTTCCGTTGCTTTAAAGTTGAGCTTTGGAACTTGAAACTCTCACACTATGTTAGTTTTTATCTTTTTTAAATTGCTGCATATTTTTATTCTTTCCCATGCCATACTTCTAATATGTTGTCTATCATCGGTGCCATTGTTAAAAATA
Organism: Maratus speculifer; assembly: GCA_964019185.1. Taxonomy (NCBI): domain Eukaryota; kingdom Metazoa; phylum Arthropoda; class Arachnida; order Araneae; family Salticidae; genus Maratus; species Maratus speculifer. The sequence goes on along the minus strand of OZ025292.1, from coordinate 64,667,516 downwards.
AATTCTAGGGATGGCCATAGATGGGATGGACATTTTTTTGAATGACTGAATGCACTGCCTCTTTTAGGTCATCTGGTAAAAACGTTGAAAGTTTAACTATCTGCTACATATCTCTATGTCCGTCCATGCAATCTGCCATTTTGCTTATAGAAAACCACACGGGCGTATAAACTCGTATCACGTACTAAGCGTATTCAAATCTTCAGTATTTTCCATTTCTGATGTCCATAAAACAGAAATAGGGTCGAACAAAGTGACATATAGATTTTCACACCTCGTTAGTCTAGCACCGATTGGACCGGCAAAGGTTTTATATCCCGTGGTTCCACCATCAATTTAGAGAGTAGATGTCGGAATTTGAGTTCGTTTGATGAAGAACACGTATCAAATGTTGCAGCTCTCTTAGTTTTTTTTTCCAAGACAGGCAATGACATCATTGCGTATTCCTGTATTAACAGCGGTGCCATCACATCCGACTGCTGTCAGTTCAGAAAAGTCTAACTTGTACTGACTTAGAACATTATATAATAATTTCGCTATTTTTTTTCCATCGCCGAACGAGGTGTCAAGTGCCCCAAGTATTTCGAACCAGGTTCAGAAAGCATGGTGATGTATTCTTCGCCTTTCTCTCGATAGTTCCGTTTGTTCTTTTTTTCTATGAAGATAGTTTTATTCTTTCTATCGAAAAAAAAAAAAAAAAACATGCTTTTAATTCTCCTTCCTTCAAGAACTTCTTCCGCCTGTATCTTCTTTCCAAGTTTATGTTTCTTTCTTCTGACTTTATTTTTATCGATGACGAGATTCTTACCCTCTGCTGTCACAACTCCTACATGTTGAAGCAACCAGTATAGTAGTTGCGCATGATATCAGGATAAGTTGGCAATTGCAATTATTTCAATATGCACGGTATCCTAAAACGGCTAATTTTCAAACTATCGCGTGTCTTTACATTGTCATGGCTCTTCATACTAGCTATTCTAAGCTCGTAGTAATAAAACGTACAAAATACTCTAATGGCATGTTAAACGATCCAAAAAGCACTGTATCTCACTAGGAAAAGGTTTCACATTCACACTGAACAAATATCGCAGGTTAACGGAACATGGATAAATAATAAGCATCTTTTATCGCCTTTTCGCCCCTCTTCTATTTCGTCCTTCACACTTTGAACATTACGATGAGTCATTGCGCTGGCTTAGAATCCTGCTTCATCCCCTTCTCACTTTTGAGATTTGTTTTTGAAGTATACTGCTGTCCGTTGCCCAAAAATATGACATTTGACGCATGAAAAAAATAAAGAAGATCAAGAGATATACATAAGAGGGAAACTAATGAACAATTCAAACAAATACAGCTTTTGCTTGCTATACGCGAAAAAGTTATAAAAACCTGCTAATTTAAAATATACATAGCAATTAAAAAATCATTATCAGATTGGCATTATCAGAATTTATTTAAACATTTGGTAGATTAAATATGACTTTTTAAGTAAACGCAGTCAAAATATATTCAATTTAATATTTTAAAAGTTTTTATTAAAAAAGTTCAAAAATCAGCATTTTTGCAAAACTTTAAGCCATTTGCGGCAGGGTAAGAAATTGTAAAAAAAAAAAAAAAACTCAATTTTTTTGTGTGAACTGAGTGCCACCAGTGGCCACTTTTCCGCACCCGCCATCATCGAAAATAAAAAAAGTTTTTTTCGGTCCTCCCTATTATGTATTATTGATAGTCAAATCATAATTGATAGTCAAATCAAAATTTGCTTCTTGAAAGTTATATTATCTATGTAATAAATTTATTAAAATATTAAGAACATTAGCACAAATTTTCACCTCGTTGTGCGTAATTTTTGTTTAATACACATTTGTGTATTTCAAAATTTTAAAAGACTTTGCCCTTTGTCGTCTAAATGCAAAATCGCTTTAAATGCAGATTATGCAGTATTTAAAATATTTTCTGCAGACATCTCAACATTATTATTTTATTACCAACGGCATTCAAAACATCATTTGCATTTACATTATTGCTATTATTTTAAATAATTATAGCAAAAATCTTTATTTAAAATTAAATATTAAATTACATTTTACTTAAATTATATCTCTCTAATATGAGGAAAGTTAAAACCCATGACACCCAAAACTTTTATGTAAAGCAAGTTATCCAGTACAAAGCATTAAATTTTTCCTATATATTTTTGATATATTGCTGTAAAGAAATATGATTTTATAATGAATTAAAGCAAAAGCATCGAATACAAGGCATTAAATTTTGATGATATATTTTTAATACATTGCTGTAAAGAATGAATTGGTATTTCAAAATGAATTTAGGCAAATGCATCGAATACAAGGCACTGAATTTTGGCGATGTATTTTTGATATATTGCTGTAAAAAATTAATATGATTTTATAATGAATTTAGGCAAAAGCATCGAATACAAGGCATTCAATTTTGATGACATATTTTTTATATATTGCTGTAAAAAATTCATTATGACTTTATAATGAATTAAGGCAAAAGCATGGAATACAAGACATAAAATTTTGCTGACATATTTTTTATACATTGCTGTAAAGAATGAATTAGGATTACAAAATGAATTTAGGTAAATACATCGAATACAAGGCACTGAATTTTGGCGATATATTTTTGATATATTGCTGTAAAAAATTAATATGATTTTATAATGAATTAAGGCAATACCATCGAATACAAGGCACTGAATTTTGGAGATATATTTTTGATATATTGCTGTAAAAAATTAATTATGATTTTATAATGAATTAAGGCAAAGCATCGAATACAAGACATTAAATTTTGATGACATATTTTTTATACATTGCTGTAAAGAATGAATTAGGATTTCAAAATGAATTTAGGCAAATGCACCGAATACAAGGCACTGAATTTTGGCGATATATTTTTGATATATTGCTGTAAAAAATTAATATGATTTTATAATGAATTAAGGCAACAGCATCGAATACAAGGCACTGAATTTTGGCGATATATTTTTTATATATTGGTGTAAAAAATTAATTATGATTTTATGATGAATTAAGGCAAAAGCATCGAATACAAGACATTAAATTTTGATGACATATTTTTTATACATTGCTATAAAGAATGAATTAGGATTTCAAAGTGAATTTAGGCAAATGCATCGAATACAAGGCACTGAATTTTGGCGATATATTTTTAATATATTTCTGTAAAAAATTAATATGATTTTATAATGAACTAAGGCAAAAGCATCGAATACAAGACATTAGATTTTGATGACATATTTTTTATACATTGCTGTAAAGAATGAATTAGGATTTGAAAATTAATTTAGGCAAATGCATCGAATACAAGGAACTGAATTTTGGCGATATATTTTTGATATATTGCTGTAAAAAATTAATATGATTTTCTAATGAATTAAGGCAACAGCATCGAATACAAGGTACTGAATTTTGGCGATATATTTTTGATATATTGCTGTAAAAAATTAATTATGTTTTTATAATGAATTAATATTCTACTAATTATTTGTTTTTTCGTTATTTAATATAAAAATTGCCTCAATATGTATATTTTGGCTATTAGTTTGGCGATTTGTACAATTTGGCGAAATTGGTCGTCGGGATAACCAAGTAGTACCGATTTTTCTTAGAAAAAAAAAAGTGGAGTTCAAAAAGCGGACCGAGTGAGAATCCTATAAATTGAGTATATATACTCACTACAGCAATACTAAAATAATATAAATGGCATAAAAACATGATTAAATATTGACTGTTAAATCAAATAAACCCCTACAAGAAATATTAATGGTAAAAAGCATAACTTATGAATTTAACAGAATGAACGTTCAGTTTTTATTAAAAATCATTTGTTTATAATAAATGCAATAGATGGCAGCACTAAATTTAGTTCATTTTTTAAGAGGACTCAACAGAGTTTAGAGAAAGATCAGAATGATTTGAAATTACGAAAAGTGATTGAAGTTTGATTGTGCATAAGCTTATAATTAATTTATATAATTTTTTTCCTTTATGTTTATTAATTATGTTTTATAAAAAACAATTGTTAAGATATAAAAAGCAATTACAAAAGTTTTTGTATGCTGTAACCATATCTTGAAGAAATCAGTTTGCCACACTTTTACAATCATGTATCCGTTCAAGTTTCATATTTTTGGTTTCTAATTTTTTACCTTTTTTTTATAGCGAGTTTTTCTTTTTTCATTTATAAAAAAAGAAAAAATAATGTAAATACATTAATTTGTTCAAAATTTATCGTAGCAACACCGCAAGAAAAAAAAAAAGTTTTTTAAAAAACTGAGTTTAGAATTTTGGCAACATTTTCACAATTAATCATCCTTTATCTTAGTACGACTAGCTAGTATGATTGTAATTTTAGAAATTTTTCTATTAGTTTTAACTGTACAGTATTCTGAATGATTCAAACAATGTAATAAAAATTATTAATAAGTGCATCTGTCATTTCAAAGTTTTCTGGTCTCTTTAAGTAAGCTAGTAATTGCCAACCTGTAAAAAAATTACAGAATGTTCTTTTCATGAGGGTATATACGTTTATTTAAAAAAAAAAAAAAAAAAAAGAATTGGCGGAATTTTTATACAGCATCAATTAAAATAATAATAATAATAATAATAATAAAAATTTCATAATTTCAGCGGTTAGCTATAAAATACAATTTAAAAAAATTCTTTTTTTTTTTTTTTTTTTTTTTTTTGTTAGATACATTTTAAGGAAAAAAAGTTTCATGTTGAACTTGTTTAGATAAATTTAAATAAGTTTATTTTTTTGTCAGTTTTAGTTTGTTTTAAGTATAATTTTGTTATATTGATATTTATATGTATTTATATGTATTTATATTCAAATTTAACAATCAAAATTTGCGATTTATAACTGAATTTATAAATTAAATTATTTAAATTATTTTAAGCTCAATGCCTAATTGAGCATTGTGGATTCGATTCTGTTGCTATGGAAACATCTGGCTTTTATTTTTGAATACGTTTAAATGTATGAAGATAATTTTTCTCAATGTGAATTTTTCGTTTATGAAAATATTTTTTCCAGTAATACTACAGCTAAAAACAATGTATATGTCATGATACGACGACGAGACGATATTCCATGCAATGTACAAGCTCCAGTGGAAAACCATGTTATTTGCAGAACATTCTACTACTCACTAAGAATCAACATCGGGACGAGCTGAGCAGTTGCTCCAGCAGTTTGACAAGCAGTGGATTAGTTTATTTGGGTATTTCCCCATAAGAAAGTTCGATCAATCAGTCTTTAAATTAATTTTATTAGAACTCATAAAATAAGTTAAGTTCTTCCCCGCAGTCACCTTAGCACACATCGAACACTACAACCTTCGTTATCCAGTCTACATCATCAGATATTCTAATTTAGCGGGGAAATGAAACGGGCATCTTAATAGTTTAAAAGTTAGTCGCATTCTGAGCTCCGAAAACCCCCCAAAAAAAACTAATCAACTGCTTCTCAAACTGCCGGAGCGACTGCTCAGCTCGTCCCGATGTTGATTCTTTGTGAGTAGTAGAATGTTCTGCAAATAACATGATTTTCCACTGGAGCTTGTACATTTCATGGAATATCGTCTGGTCGTCGTATCATGACATTTAAAGCCGGTAGGATTTCATTCTTGTCTCGCAAATGGACTAGCCTGCTAACATTCGCGCATTAACACAGATCACGTGATGGCAAATAAAAAATAAAATTAAAACCCCGAGAATATTCTAAAAAGGAAAAAGGTTACGAAATAACTTCCCGCCTTTTTTGAGAAACAAGCAATAAATTATTAATAAGTGAAATAAAATAAGAAAAAGAATTTTAGTTGTTAAAAGATTAATACATTACGAAACTAAGATTAAAATATGTTCCACAATTTTAGAGTTAAAAGCTCAGAGAGAACAAAATGGCGCAATTTTTTTTATTTTATTACATATATACGTAAAGCAATAAATATATATATTTATGAACATAATATATTAACTCTCTCATTGTTTATGTTTAAATTCATTAAATACCATTCTAAAAATCCAAAAGCTTTACGTTGCATTAAAATCGTTTGCTTTTGGCGAGGAAAAGTGCTACTCGCCAAATTGCCTGACGCTTTCGGCTTTTCACGCCAAACATTTGAAAGTATTTTACTTTTTTACCTACTTTCTACTGTAATTCCGTCGTTAATTTTCACTGATCTTTTATTACATAGATAAGTAGTTTAATTAGCATTCTTTTCAAAAAGTTCTCAGTATGCCCAGTATGGAGACCTTCCTTGTGAGAGAAAGTTTTGGTGGACGGCAAGACATCATGGTAATGATTTGCATTTTTTCTTCTGTAAATTGACATAAAAACATCTCTGTCAAGTAACGCAGCCGTCATATTGGTGGCAATCACTAGAGCAATCAATTTCGCCCTTTCTTTCTTTCATTTCTTTTCATTTTTTTAGATATTTATTATTTTCTAAGAACAGCAAAATTTGAATTTTTGCAGCATCGAAGAAAAAAAACTAATTAGAACAACCATTTGGAAAATGATTTTTTCAAAAATTAAAATTTAAGACTTATAAATAAATTCTATATTTAAAAGGGAAAAAAAAGACAGGGTTTTTTACAATCAGTCGGTTCAACATTAAATTATTTCCTTTTTCGTGATCGGGTACTCGATAATTAAACCACGTTTTTTTGCTTTAAAAGACGATTTACATATGACGTCTTTATTTTGGATTAGTTTTTTTCCATTTCTGATAATTTGCATCTACCCATTTTGTAACTTTATTCTTTATTACCAAAGACTTTTCGAGTCCATTCTCAAATAAAAATTCCTCTAAATGTAAAGAATTTCGTGAAAATAAAATAAAATGCGAACATCCATTGCTCAAAGCAAAACGTTTGAATGTTTCCCTTTGAGTTAATAAAAATCAGTAAAATCGACATTTTTATTGCGTACGACATGGATTAAGCATTAATATTTCAGGAACAATCCTAAAGAAAATAAAAATAAAAATAAAGTGACGGCACCACAAGGTCCATTCGTGACCGAAAATGACCATTTTCCAAACGGTTAAAGAAAGAAAAGAAAATGTACTTTGAAATGGCAATATTTTTGAAAACTGCATCTTAATGTACTTTTCTTTGATTACTATGATAACTCTGTGGCTATCATAATCTGAGAGCTTATGTGCCCGTCCGTTCTGTATGTATGTTCGTACGTGCGTAACGCGATAACACATGATAAAAATATCCGATCCACTTGAAATTTTGTATATAGATATATCCTGACAAGGCGCTTCCCTGGTTAGTTTTTGGAGTTCATTCGATATGTATAAGAGGGGGAACGGGGGGCTCATGCCCCCCCCCTAGTTGATATAAATGGGTTTTTCATGCAGAATTAAGTTTTCGTTCAAAATTTAGATATAGGATCATTCTGATAAGGCGATTCCGTGACTGTTATTAGGTGTTCATTGAATAAGTATAAATAGGGGGAACAGGGATTCTAATGCCCCTCCCCTTAATTTATATAAATGGGTTTTTCAAGCAGAATTGTCAGATTTCGTTCAAATCGCTGAATAGTTTTGGAAGTTTAATGATTAAGTATAAAAGAGGGGGATAACCCCTTTTAAATTATATAAATACTAAATGGGTTTTTATTAAGAATTATCTGATTTGCTCTGAATTTTGGATATAGATTTTTTATATGATAAAGCATGTCTTTGATAATTTAGGAAGTTCAATGATTAAGTATAAAAAAGAGGAAAGGGGAGAGCTGTTTCCCTTTCTTAATTTTTTTTTCGAACGGAATTAACCCTTGAAAATATAAGGCTGTAATGTACAATTAGTATGCATAGCCTGTGAGCTCAATGCCAACAGTTTAACTGGGCAATATTCTTTTTAATTCATCTTGAATTAAAATTTTTGAGAACACAGGACTATCGGATGTACTCAGAGCCGAGTGTACGACAGATGCGGCCGCACAGGACCTCATGCTTAGAGAGGCCCTCGCACTTGGACTGAAAATACTTTTTTTTTAAATAAAAAGAAGAAGACACAGTAGAAAATCCTTAATATAAATTTACGATTTTAGTTAAGAAAAGTTAGTGTTCTTGACATAAAATATAGCCTATGTTGGAAGAGGATTTTCATCATCAGTTTGCCACCAATTACATTTTGGTTCAGTAATTCCAGAAATTACCCCTACAAACACACAAACAAACGCTACACCTTTTAGTCCAAGAACCGACCGCACAAAACCCTAAGTCATCGAACACAAGAAAATTCCTTTATTTTATGAAAGAGTAAAAATAGGAGAATCTAATGATCCATGTCTGCCGGAAGCGAAGTGGTGTATAAGCCAAAAATTGATACCACTAGTGGTTCACTCGTACGTTTAACATTATGTTTTCCGTACAATCAAAAGCATGAAAACATGGAAAATTGGATGCAGGAAAACATAATGCTAAGTCTACGAGTCAACCACTAGTGGTATTCATTTTTGGCTTATGCACCAATTCGCTCCCGTTAGACATAGATCATTCGATTTCCCTATGACTACTCTTCCGTAAAAAAAAGGGGTTTTTTTTGTGCTCGATGACTTAGAGTTTTGTGCGGTCGGCTCTTGGATTATTTATAATAACTATGGGGGATATAACCCTGGCTTACCGTCACACAGTATATAGGTGAAAAAATTTCTTTTTTATTGATAATATATAGGTAAGATTATGTTTTTGGATTCAGAACTTAGGAAATTGGATTTCGTTTCAGACTCTTAAAGTGATATTACACGTAAAAATTGCAAGCGACAAAAATCGCTTGCGTTTTTTCGTTTTCTTAGCATTTCATTAGCTGTTCGAGAAGAGTCTTTACCATCATTTGGATTTACAAGCATTTGATTGGCTCTTACTGGCGACTCGCTTCGTTCCAGGCGTCAAAGACGCTCCGACACAAGAGAATCGCGCGCTAACCAAGCGACTCCCCTTGTCCCATTGGATAACATGGAGACGCCTGCAGTTTGACGCCTGCAGCACGACACGTGTAATAGCACTTTTACGTAAAAATTGCAAGCGACAAAAATCGCCTGCGTTTTTTCGTTTTCTTAGCATTTCATTGGCTGTACGAGAAGAGTCTTTACCATCATTTGGATTTCCAAGCATTTGATTGGCTCTTACGGGCGAGTCGCTTCGTTCCAGACGTCAAAGACGCTCCGACATAAGAGAATCGCGCGCTACCAAGCGACTCCCCTGGTCCCAAGGATAACGCTTGGATGAAGACGCTTGGAATTTGACGCCTGCAACAAATCACGTGTAATAGCACCTTCAGAGTCTGAAACGAATGGGCCTCGCAAAAGCCTTGTACCGGGTCTCGCTTTATGCCGTCCTCCATAAGGACGGCTCTGATGTACTTCTGCCACTTTTTGAGCAACCACTGGATAGGTAAAATTTAAACACGGGAAAATATTCCGATACCCCAACGCCAAACGTGCCAGGCAAACTGAAGAAAAGTGGATGAAACACTTTTCAAAATGTAAGAAATTAGTTCAGTAGAAAAATGAATATCCAATGAAGCATTGTGTAAAATACAAATTTTAAATACAAATTTAAGCCCCAGAGTGACGACACTTGTAGTATTTCTGCAATAAACGAATATTTCAAGGACGCGAAATAAGATTATATGGAAAAATGTTTTATTGTGTTTTTCGCACCAATCAGAGTATTTATAAACTAGTCGTTGGGGGTCACCATAATACATCTCCCTCATTGATATGCATACTACAAAATATGAAAATAAAATACGTGTAAACTATATATAAAATACATCGCAATTCCAAAATAAAATGTAAACGTATATTTAAATATTTTTAACACATATTAATGCTCTATTACGGAATTGCGGGTCCTGTTTGATTATCCCGTCGACCCATTTCGACAAATTGGATAAATCGCCAAACTTCTTGTAAATTATACAAATTGGCATAATTTTTATTTTAAAAAACGAAAGAACAAATAAATTAGTAAAAGATTAATAAAAATACAAATAAAACGTCAAATTAAAAATCAGTTATGATATATAAACACATGTAACATATTTAATGTCAAGTGCTTGTGACATTTACGATAAGCAATTATTGGTATTTAATTTCATAGTTTGGCGATAGTTTTTTGATCGACGTAATAATCAAGTAGTAAAAAAAATCCCTATAACTCCAAAAATGTTAAACCTATTAACTAACAGTTTACTGACTCGAACAAAATGTCTCATTTCCAATTAAAATATATGCTTGAATTGAAATTTGAATGAAATACATATTCATGAAAAATCGAAGATTGTGGAACATGGGATTATAAATATCAACAACTATTTATCCGATGGATTTCATTCTTTATGTAAATGTTATATTTTTTTACTGAGTCTTTTACTTACATGTGTCTTTTATAGCCACTACTTAAAAAAAAAAAAATCGAAAATTTTTATGTACTTTTCATTAGAACGAATATTTTGAGAGTCCGAAAAAAATAATTCCGTATAATCGAGCTTACTGATATTTAACAGGCTTCTTTCCATCATTACATACTAAGTACATACAAAAATTTCAAGTCTCTATCTCAATTTGGTCGGGAGATAGAGCATTTGCAGACAGACAGACGTACAGACAGACACATACACAGACAAACGGAGGGTAATTTATTTTTCTAAAAATATGTTTTTCGGAATCTCTTGTGCCTGAAACGTGTAAATCCGTCAATTTTTTTTTTTTTCGATTTTCAAAACGATTGCAAGATTTACCCTAACTACGGATGATGGGTAAGTAATAAACATGAAAGGAAAAACCCAAGTGTTTTGAAGTATTTTAAGCTTATTCTGAAATAAACCATCCACACTAATTTAAGAATCTATTTTTGATACTTACCCTTTTGTCAAGGATAGAACGTTTATTCTGAGACAAAGAATTGAGGGAAGTGGTCGATCCTTTCGAAGCCCTATTGATCGAACTCTTCGACGACATGATTGAAGAAGTACTTCTGCTCAGAGTGGCATTGGATTTCAACCGGCTGCTTATGGTGTCAGACTTCACCAACGACGAGTTTCGTTTGGGCGAAACCCGCGGTGCGGACCTTTTGCCATCGTTACCAACAAAGAAATTATCGGAATTACTTCGCACCACCACCACTACGGTCTTGTCCTTCTTTTTCTTGAGGGAAGAGTTTGGAGAGGATGTCTTGGAGAACACGGGACTACCTACGAAATAAACAGGCTAATTGTGATGCGTTGCAGTTGCAAGATTTTCTAAAAAATAGCAACAGCTAATAAAGGCCCCACAATAGTCACTGAAAAAGACCTGGATGATAATGTAAAGTCTATGGAAGTGTTCTTTTCAAATATTTCACCCAAATTTTAATATTTTTCATGATTTTTTTTGCATAGAATAGCTGAGGACGGTCTAGAACCGGCCTAGTTTTTACTTTTTCAATTTTGGTTTCAGATTTTTTTTAAAAATTATTTTAAGTTTCCAAATCGGTTTAAACAGGCTCTGAAATTGAAACTATCGTAATATAAAAGATATATAAGCAAAATCAAAAAAGTAAAAACTAGGCCGTTGTAGATCGTCCTCAGCTATCCTATGCAAAAAATTTCATGTAAAAATATTAAAATTTGAGCGAGATATTTGAAAAGAACGCTCCCAAAGACTTTACATTATCATCCGGGTCTTTTTAGGTAGATTTCGTATGAAATACTACCTATTGCATTGTCTCCCATGTTGGAATTTCTGAAAAATTTTTGCGGATCTACACGAATCATGACTCCTAGACCCCAAAACTACCATCAGTAAAAAAGTTTATATATCTATCTATCTATCTATCTATCTATCTATCTATCTATCTATCTATCGGTGTATATCACTTTCTTCTAGACACGATAACTTCCATAATTATGCTCAGATCTTCATCAAACTTTTACATAAAATCAAAGGGCATAAAATCTCGGTTAAGTTCGTTAATGGGCAAAATCGGACCAAGGAGGTGAAAGTTAGGAGGGTTTTTGTGAAAACAGAAAAAACGCGATAACTTTTTAATTAAAATAGATATCGAATCAGTTTAAAGTTTATATTACTTCTGAAAAATGAGGAAAAAGTTTATGCGTGACAGATTTTTGATAAAGTTAAAAGTGGGCTCAAGGGGCGAAAAAAACATGGTTTTTGGGAGAAAAAAAATCATAACTTCGTCAATTCTCAAGATATCAAATCCAACTAAATTTTATATAAATGTACTCAATATTATCTAAAACTTTTGTATTTACAAGTTTTTGATAGGACCAATTTTTACCGATGAAAAAAATTAAAAACGAAAAGAAAAAGGGGGGAGGAAAAAGAAAAAAAACCATAACTTACTCAATTCTTAAGCAATTAAATCTAATTAAATTTATTTTACATCTTCACAATAATATCTACAATTTTTATATTGACAAGTTTTTCATAGAACCAATTCTTATAGCAAAAATAAATTAAACAAAAATAGGAGTTGGAGAAAAAACCTCAAATCCAAACTGCTTATATTCTGACTCATTTTAAAATTCATTTTTGATTTTAAACGCATCCAAATGACAGATCCTATTATTTAGCAACTATATAATGCGACGTATTGGCCAATTTTTTGATAAAGGCAGAATATATTTTTAAAAAGGCTGCCAAAAAAGGTATTTTGAACAGATTTCCCGAAGTTTTCATCATTAAAAAATTCATTAAGTATAACAAATTGCGTTTTTTATGCGTCATTTTTAAATTCATTTTTGTTCTCAAACCCATCCAATTTACAGGTCCTATTATTTAGGAACTATATAACTTGACGTATTGGGCGGTTTTTTGATAAAGGCAGAATATATATTTTAAAAGGCTGCCAAAAAGGGTATTTTGAACAGAATTTCACGAAGTTATCGTGATTAAAATTTGCGGAAATTTAAGAAATTGCGTTTTTACCGAGTCATTTTTAAATCTTTTTTTGTTCTCAAACGCATCCAATTTACAGGTTCTCTTATTTAGGAACTATATAATGTGACGGAGTGGCCAGTTTTTTGATAAAGGCAGAATATATTTAAAAAAAGGCTGCCAAAATGGGCACTTCGCACAAAATTTCCCAAAGCGACATGATTAATGAACTGTGGGTATTCAAATAACAAATTGGTTATTTTATGACTCATTTTTAAATCCAATTTTGCTCTGACACACATTCAATTGACAGTTTTTTGTTACTTAGGAACTATATAATGTGCGTATTCGTCGATTTTTTGATAAAGGGTGAATATATATATTTTAAAAGCTGTCAAAGTAAGCACTTCGCAAAAAAAATTCCCAAAGCGATCATGATAAAAGAATTGAGGTTGTATTCAAATAACAAATTGTTTATTTTATGACTCATTTTTAAATTCAATTTTGCTCTCAAACGCATTCAATTGACAGTTATTTGTTATTTAGGAACTGTGTAATGTGCCGTATTGGTCAGAGTTTTGATAAAGGCTAAATATATATTTTAAAAAAATCTGTCAAAGTAGGCACTTCGCACATAATTTCTCAAAGCGATCTTGATTAAAGAATTGTGGATGTATTAAAATAATAAATTGGTTATTTTATGACTCATTTTTAAATTCAATTTTGCTGTCAAACGAATTTAATTAACAGTTTTTTGTTATTTAGGAACTATATAATGAGCATATTGTTCAATTTTTTAAATAAAGTAAGAATATAATTCAAAATATATTGCCAAAATGGGCATTTGAGTAAAAATAGGCTTTTTTTTTTTTTTTTGGAGATGAAAACTTTTCGAAATCTACCTCCGCCTATAGGCCATGCCGAAAGGGATTTTTCTATGCCTAATGTGGGGCCTTAACACGTTGAATACCATGTCAGTCACCGGAGACTGACACTGAAATTTACGTTTAGGCCGATTCAGTCGCCGGGGACTGTCAGTCTAAAATATGATATAAAACTAAAAAAATTATATTGTTTTAAGTAATCATTGAAAATTTATTTAAAATTTACTTAACTTTTATTTATTACAGGTTTATACTCTCTTACTAATTGCTTAAATCAATATATTTTTCTAAAATTTATATCATATTTTACACTGTCAGTTACCGGTGACTGAATCGGCCTAAACGGAAAGTTCAATTCCAGTCACCGAGGCACTCACCGTATTAAAGAAACAAAAGTTTATATTTACAAACAAACACATTACTTAATAAATAGCATTTTTAAATATTACATATACATAACATACACAAATAGACAAGTTGATTCTATTAAATTCAGTCCAAATTGCATGTTTGATATTCTGTTCTAGTTTAATAGCCTTAGTTTTTTTTTTCTCAACTATTAATTAATATTATACTTCTTTAGCTAAAATAATGACAAAAATTTCCTTTTCGATTTTAAGTGCCACGAATTCTTCTCTATTTTAAACAATAGTAGCTAAAATACTTGGAAATTTGGATCACATGGCTAATTATCAAATATTTATAATTTTTTAAGCCTGCAAAATCACAGGCACTCTACCATATAATAAACAGAATTAGCTATTCAAGATTTATTCTCAAGCATATGTTTAACATAAAAACCTTATAAGGATATAAAACGGAATAAAGCCTCAGCTGAAACATCTGATCACCAAATTATGAAACGACAGTAAATTTTCCGGAGCTTATACCCAAATTCAGTTTAAAAAATTGATTTCTGAAAAAATTTTCATTTATCCAAAAGATTACTTATTCGATTTTTGCGCGGTCGAAAAAATAATCAATCAATGAAAATTATACTTTTCATTGGTATAAGCTCCAAAAAGAACGATTACCTTTCTTTGGGCAAAAAATAATAAAATCGATTGAATAGTTCTCGCATGGCTGCCAACATCTACGCCTTTTTACAGTCAAATAAACACATTAGAATCAGAAATTTCACTTAACAAATGAAGAAATATGTAGGACTATGTACCATAAAATAAATTTCTCATGTATTTTACTAAATAATTTTTCTGATTCAAAATATGTTTATTTCATTTAAATAGGCGTAGTTGCTGGCAGCTCTGTTCTCGAAAAATTGGTGTCGTTTTATAAGTATGGTTTCGAAGCACAATATATTTCGGACATCATCAAGCGAAAAAGATGGCAATGATTTGAAATATCACAAAATCACTTTAAGAAAACATTTACGTACTTAAAAGTGTAAAATAATAATAATAATAATAATAATAATAATAATAATAATAATAATATATTTAATCAAGTAGCCTTTCCTTTTCTTAAAGCGTCTCTAGATGGAAAATATTCAATCCAAGATTAGGCCACATTTTCAGTGAAGGTGATCTGGATCGAAGAGTGCAGTTGTGTAGTATATGTTACGGCCCAAACCCGAAATTGGCCAATTCCCGAACTGGCCAGCAGCGTTTAAAAATGACTGGTCAATTCGCGAACTGGCCAGATGCGATTGGCCAGTTCACGAAATAGATATAAGCACTCAGTTTAATCCTTTCTAACATAGTTGAAAGTGTCTATGAATTCAAATAGTCTAGACGTCTGTCTGCCCGTGCTCTAACTCGAGTAAAGGCTCGGGTTAACTTGTAATTGTTATCTTATTTGATTTATCCATTAATTTCGATAATGAAAGGGAATTGTGTACTATTTTTGGTTAATTTACTGGGATACACAAAAGTATTTCGTTTCAATATAATCAATGGGAATCGTTTTTACTGTGCATTTTAATGTTGTTACATTATCTTAGTTACAATAAAATTGGTACCTATGTATCATTCTCTCATGTGGGAAGCAATTTTTTTCTTTGTAGAGTATATTGATTAAGTAGCCATTTAAGGGATGTTTCATGATGGCCCCTCATTTAAAGGGTAGCCTCAAATCCTCAGTTCGGATATTGTCCAAGGCTTTCCGGCCAGTCCGCGAATCGGCCGGCCAAAACCCAAAATACGCTATTCATTTCATGTATCTCGGGTTTTGGCCAGGAAGCTTGGCCAGTTCGGGTATTGGCCAGCCAGTTCTAGAATTGGTCAGGCTCCGGGTTTTAGCCGTAATATATACTTTTTTTAACACCTTGCTTGTGATAGAGATATATCAAGACACATCTAGCCAGAATTTATCAATTAAAAAGTCTGTCTTTTGAGTCAACAAGATCATTACAAAAACAACATATCGCAACTTTAAAGTTGATGAGTTATGTTTAATTCAAAACTGACCATCGTGAATGGGACAGTGAATCATATTAGGAATGCAAACATTTAGCAAGGTAAAAAACGCACAGGAAATAATATTGATCTTAAACAAAAAGTACCATCAACTGGGGCCGTCTTTGGGCCATTTTTCCTAGTTCTACTCATATTTCCGTTATTAAAAAATATTATGTATGATTTTTTAACGTCAGTATTGAGTTGTAAACAATTAACATGAAAATTTGTAGCAAACTGTATGGTTTTAGGAAGGACATTTTTTATTTATTTCATTTTTTAAACAATTTTTTTTTAATTTTGGAACAAAATAGCCTTTGTTGGGAGCTTTTTGGTCAATTCACTTAGTTTTATACAAAATGAACACATTTCATATGTAAATGAATACATTTTTATCGAAACTCCCTTGAAATAGCATCTGCTAATGAATTAATACTGCAAACTTGAAAAACAAATGATTTTTTTTAAACATTTAAACATTTAAACATTTAAACACAATAGACCAATACTAAATATTTAAAGAAACGAGAAACAGTTTGCGTCATGTTATCCTCAGGAACTGGAGCAAAAACAATTGATGTAACATTTTGATACAGTAATATTTGAAAAAAAATTACATGAAACATTTTTTAAGACATTTGGTTGCATAAAATGCATTTGTAAGTAATTGGGTCTACTTTCGGACCAAAAAAGGACTGGAACAAAGTAGCCCCAAAATAATAGTTAACATAGTTAGGTAATATAAAACATTTCCTGTCAAAACAAAACGTTAAGGAAAAACTATAATCATACATGGGTTACAGGTTACTAAAGGTACTTTATTTATAGCTTTTATCCATATTGTTTCACTATAGAAATTTTGAAGAATTAAAATTTACACAATAAAACAGTTGTTTACAAACACATGTAGTTGTAGTGTTGCCACAAAAAATTAAACTACCCAAAACAATTCAAATACCCTATACTAGGGTATAAAAATGGTTTTCAAGGGCAAAAACTCCTAATTATATTGTACGGATTGTTCAATACAAAGAATAAATCCTTTTTTATGGGATGGACCAAAGTAATCCAACAATTACCAAAGATGACGGTAATCGATGCTTTCAATAGTACAGGGTTATTACAAAAGAATCATCGGAGTTTCGAAATGTTTATTTCGGAATTTAATTGGATTACAACAATGAATTATACATGAAATTAAACCGAAAGTATAGAAGAATGACATCCAAACCACACATCTTCAATATGTGATCCTTGAGTGATACGGCAGATGTCAACGCAAAAGTTCAGTTCGCTCCACACATTATACTCAGCATGGTCGCGTCGATGGTCGCGAATGCAGTCGTGATGCGGTTCCGCAACTCAGCCAAAGTGATAGGTAAAACTACCACTTTGGTAACTCAACCAAGTTCAGTTTAGGCTAAGAATTTTGCCTGAGGACTCAGTTCACACTTTAAAAATTCTATTGCACAAAACGCTTTCTTCTTTCCAGTAGCCATTTTGAACAGACGTTCGCGCAGCAACCATGGCAGCCACACGCCCATGAACATATGCAGTGCGAAACTGCAGTTGACGCCGTCTCGTTTGAGTTAGCATGAAATCATGTGTGTTTCCTAGTTTGCGCGTAGTAACGTATCAAAATCCGATGATTCATTTGTTATAACCCTGTATTAGTGGCTAAGAATTCCAAAATATTTACAGAAGCATTCTTAGAAGAGTGTAGTTACATGTCAAAGTTAAGGGAAAACACTTTGAGAATGATATGTGAAATAGTACCAGATGGACTTCTTCCGCCACTGGAGCAACCCGAGTCCCATCTGTTGCTGGACTTGGACGAGATCAAGTTAGTCGATGGTAGTGTGGTGGCGTAGAAAAATTCGTCTTCGGAACAGTCCGAAACGTCGTCGACTGAGATGGTAGTGGGTGGAAGCTGAATGGGTGGGGGGAGCAGCACACCGAATTTCGAGGCGATGCGAGAAAGTTCCAGAAGGCACAGGATTACGGTCCGAGGCTGAGTTTGCATGACTGGAAAGAAAAAGGAATAAGTTTTGCACTTAATATCTTGAAGCTTTCAGAAACAATATTGACATTTCTTTGTTATTAGAGTCTTAAAGCGACAGATAAAAAAGAAAAGGGAAATTTGGCGAGAGATGCAAAATTGACAAAAGAATTTTATACAAACGTTCATCTAAATTTCAAAACCTTATCAAATTGTTACGGCTTTTTTGGAATAACTATCAATGTAGGAAATGAACAAGTAATTTGTTCAATATTTTAAAACGATCTATGCAACGACAAACATTTTATTTAAAACATATCAATGTGAGAACCTTTCGTCACATGGTTCGCATGAAGTCAATAGCTCAGTTTTTCCCAAACGTTGATTACTAAAAAAATTTTGTTCAGACGCTCACCCAATCTGATGCCATATGATTTCTGTCTGTGGGGTTTAATAAAGGATCGTGTGTTGTGACTCCACTACCAGCTGAACATTGCAGCTGTTGCTACAATGACCCTACAAAAAGTAATCAACATTTAGGAAGAATTAAGCTATCGACTTGATGTGTGCAGTGTGAAGAAAGATACTCACTTTGAACACTTGTAAGTTTGTAAGTGAAACCGTATTTAATATATTTTATAAATTGCTCACAAACGCCATTGAAAGCATTTTTATATGAAAAATAGCGTTCACATAACCCAACACTTTTTTGTTGCCAATATTTTTTAAGCTGATTTTATGTATATATCATGTATCGATTTCAAATATAAAATGGTTTTTTGCCAATCATCTCTAATTTTTTAGATATAAACATCGTCTGTTTTGTGTTACCTTATTTCATATTAGGCCTATGATTCACATAATGAATAGGGAGTGTTAAAAAACATAGATTATTTTACATTTTTTAATAGATTGGTGGCACAAAAAACATTGTGACGTTACAATAACACTGTAGTCGTAGCAGTTCAAATAACACATATTTTTTTCAAAATGATAAAAATGAAGTTATAATTGAAAAGAAAAATTGAACAGCCACTGGTAAAGAAGCTTCTTTCGTAGTATATTCTTAATTTTTTAGACATGCTGTTTAAAATCTACAGCAAACTATCTAGTCATTCCACCATTTTTGCCAAAAACGGTTACTTGATCATGATTTGTAGGTATTTTCATCATATTATTGACCATATTATGGTCAGAATCAATTAAAAATACAGTTAAGTAACTTTTAAATATAAGAAGAGTCGAACCGCTGAAAAGTTTGCCGCAAATTTTAACTGTGCTCACTGTTTGTAAATTGTAACCTGTCAGTAATCTGTCATCGTATGTATACTCCATCTTCTCTGGTAGCATTCTTCCATTATTTTAATGTATTTGTTCTTTGCTCATATCACTCTAATATCTTGGAATTCAATTGCGAACTTCAATGTTCATATGATATTCAATGTTCCTGGAATTTATAAGCATGTTTTTTACTAGCTCAGCATGGTTTTGAGTTTCG
The DNA here is from genome assembly GCA_964019185.1 of Maratus speculifer. NCBI lineage: Eukaryota > Metazoa > Arthropoda > Arachnida > Araneae > Salticidae > Maratus > Maratus speculifer. Next base: position 64,647,764 of record OZ025292.1, on the reverse strand, counting down.
TGGTTGTCTACGTTTCTGACAACGAAACGGAATGGCGTACATGCATTTTCCCTTTCCTCACTGATAGAATCTATGAAGAACAGAAATCTGCCCGGTTCGTTTATAAACTTTCTTAGTCAGGACCATTAAAATTTGTAGCTTTCAGTTTTTCTGTTTTATTCCAGGGGTCCTATATAAACAAAGTACGGTCTTATCCTAGATTAAAATACGGTGGAAGCAAAACGATTTAGAATTGTCAGTTCTGATTTTGACGAAAGTAGTATCGTTCGAAAGCTATGGTCATGACGATCCAGAAGTAATCAGGAACTATGCTCTCGAATACAACTGTTTACAAAATATTCGCAGTTGGATATAAGTTAAAATAGAAAGAAGGGAAAATTCGAAAAATGTTTAACGAATTAGTGAACAATAAATGCGAATAGCAATTAATGATAAATAACATTTGAGGGTACAAAAATATTAGCATTATTAGTTAAAAGACAAAATTCCTTCTTTCGATAGATTTAGAAGAAATTTTATGCTGTTTTTAATACTTTCCAAAAAAAAAAAAAAAAGGCTGAAAAGTGTTTATGATTTTGACTCTAACTCCCGTAAATATACTCAGATTGCATTGGATTTTTTGGATATTGATGTTTACCCTAGCACAAACCCTTTTTTCAAATGAAGTTTCTAGTATGATCAGTTTATTTACATGGACAGTCAAAAGTTTACCGTTACATTAAGGGCCTATGGGGAAAAATCGTTTCAAATGAATTTTAAAGATGTTACACCCTGTCAAACATATTAAAATTTATATGCATTTACGAAGTGCACTTAGAAATGTACAACCCTTGGCACAAAGTTTCCGATCATTACATCAACACAACCATCTATTGTAAGAAAAGATTATTTATTCTCACTGCATAAAAATTAAACGATTATTAGTGATAATACATTTGTATTATATATAATGAACAATAATATGCGATAAAGAAAAATCATTATACATTAACTTATAAACAGAAAAATTGAGATTGAAATTTAAGCACCAAAGAAAAAATTATCCGATCATGCTTTGATTTGGAAAAAAATAACCGATCACTGTAATCAATATTTCGTAAATCCACTTTTATTTCGGAAGACAGCCAAAGTTCTTAGTGGAATGGACTCAATAAGATTTTTACACTCATTGGGAGCAACTTTTCACCAGCATTCTCTTATAGCTTTACGTAGTTCCATGGCATGTGTAATTCGTCGAAAATCGATTTTTCTTTTTAAAATATTCCACAGATTTTCGATGGGATTAAGATCCTGACCCCTGATTGGGCGGTCAAGTCATGGTTTGAATTGGTATTTTACCTACATTTTGTAGACATTTCTTCACTGATTTGGTGCGTTGGGGAACTGCGTTGTCATCTTGAAATAAGAAATCATTTTGATCCTCGAACCATTAATCGATGTTAGGAATCAGAAAATAGTCTAAAATGTCAATGTAAACTTCAGCATTTACGGTACGTAACACAATACACAGCTTACCGACGCCTTGAGATGTCATACAGCTCCAAACTGTAAATGAAGTGAAAATTTAATCCTCGTATTGACACATTTATTATTGAACTTCTCACCAACTCTCCCCCAAACAAATGTTCCAGAATCATCATCTGTTCCGAGAGATATCCGAGATTCATTCCCTAAATAGAACTTTATTCCATTATCAAGTGGCCAGTACATTTTTTTACACCATTGCAAGCGTTCTTTTCTATGCTTATTTTTCAAGTAAGATTTCGTTTTAGCTTTACGGAATTTAAGTTCTGCTGCATTTAGACTTTTATGTACAGTGTGGTCACATACCTTTACGTTATACTTAGACCATTGGACATTGAGTTGTTTTGAAGTTGCTCGCCTTTTTTTTTTTTTTTTTGCTATTTCCTCAAGTTTTCTGTCCCTCTTAGGTGTTTTCATTCGTGGACGTCCACATCGAGGTAAATTTTCCACGTTGTTAGTCAACTATATTTTTTACGAATATCGCATACAATACTTTGTGCGCAATTTAATGAAACAGCCACTTTCTTTTGTAAATTTTTCTCTTGCAACAATTTAATCATGCGTATTTTTAAATTGCGAGACAGTTTATTTACGCGAGCCATTGTCCAGCAATTCAGAGCTGCTTTTGATCTCACAGCTGGAAGATTTCTTCTTTTAAATAAGATTCGGATATTGTACGCATGCTGTCTGTCTTCAATATGCAAATTTCAAACTTGTTACCTCAGTGATCGATTACTATCTTCCAACTTCCGTCTTGATCGGATATTTTTTTCTCACGAGGAAACTTTTCCGCTTGGCGTATAATTATTATATGATTGTTAAACTGAATTCAGTTTTCATTTATATTTTAGTACGTGTTCTTTTATTTGGCATTTTGTAAAATGTCCCTATGCTCATGAATCGCAAAATATATGCTTCGGAATGCAAAAATCAGAAACTTGATAACACTGATCAGAAACCTTTTGCCAAGGGTTGTATTTTGTAAAATATGCTTTGAAGAAACTAGCTATTATTCATTTACAGGGCCACAAAAAAGAATCCCATTACGTAATGGTAAATGGGTTAATTGTATGCGACATATTTTAATTGTATTAAACTATTTTATGAATAATAAAAATTATATACATTGCTGAGGCTTAAAATAAGTTATAGGTTATAGGATATAGTCGTGCATAATACGAAGTGCATAGTACTTACAGGGACACACTAAATACTTCAAATAGTATATGCTTTCCGAAGTACTGTATATGTATCCGATAATGGGTGATGGATGGATGAAATGCATTTTAATTATGTAAGTTTCACTAAATCTATGTATATAATATGGTGTGTATAAATGCTATAGTTGATATACAGAGCTACACCAAAGAGCTCAGAAACGATACTGAATATGAGCGTAAATTACTTAAAGGTTGTTTTTAAATAAATTATGCATTTTTACGCTGAACTGCATTCAGTTTACTAAGAAAGTGTTGTAGAATATAGATAAAATGATATGCAGGGCTACGCAAAGAATTGGATACATAAACGCCTATGAATGATAATTTCTGAGAAGAAATTTCAGTAGCTTTAAGAGTGTTTTAGTTTATAGTAAATTTTAACTAAATACTGGCGTGGAATAATGGTACTAGGTAAACTACAGGACTGAACAAAAGTATTCAGATATGTTTACATCTAATAGTATAATTATTGAAAGAAAAATTTCAACTTACTAGCCAATTTTTTGCTAAACTAAATTTCCCCATTAAATAGTATGTGTATCATCCGAAATATCAAATACAGGGTTATTCAAAAGCATTGGAATGAATATTTGGCTACCGACAGTAACCTTATTTCCTTAAATAACGAAGTTTTGTTAAAGATTTCAGGAAGTGTTGGAAAGTGTTTCATAATCTATGCTTAACGCATGATTTTTCTTATTTGTTTCATTATCAATTTCTGTTCTTGCGAAACAGAAAAGAGCTCATATCTCATGAACTATTGAGTTTGAAATTATATTTCCCATACATTTCTCGATCCTCGTGACAAGAACTTTTAAACGATACCATTGTTGCCGAAATCTACAACTGACAGTGTTCCTAAGTTACAAGCACAAATAACTATGGATATTTTGCGTACATTTTAGTGACCAAGGAGAAAATTTACATTTTTACATCAACACAAATTTTCCCGCCATCATCAACGATACGTCAAGACTTATAAACAGGTCAGATAAAGATCTGCCGCAGCTTTGGTATGCGCAAAAATAATAGCTGGTTAAGAAAAACTATTTTGAAATTCGGAATTAGAATGCAGATTATCACCGAAATCAGTTCTAACATTCTAGGTGCAAAAAGAAATATATATGTGTATATTTTTTGTTGGGATATGTTATGTATTTAAAAAATGCTTTGAAATGCATTAAAAGTGATATTTTAGTTTTAGCCGTATTTTAGAGGTTAATAACCAAAATAATCACCAATGATTTCATCAATTAAAGTTTGTCCTGTTGATTCTGATTATTTGAGTCTCTACATACATAGTTCGATTACATATCTATTATATTTATGTTTTATTTACATTATTATACTTTTTACAGATGAAGTGTTAATTTCGTTACGGACTGTTAACTATAAACAAATGTTAAGCTATTTATATTATTTTAAATACATGAAATCATTGAAAAATAATTTTTAACGCTATCAACAAAATCAATGAATTGTGATGCAGTTTTCAAACAAACTGCATTTTTTTTCGCTTTTTGACAGTGTAAAGTATAAACAATAAAGTTGTGTGGGATTAAAAAAAAAAAAAAAAAATCAGCAAAAGTAAAATTCGTTGGTATGACCGTTGCCACCATCAATACGACGACAGATATGTTTTTGCTTTACAGTATAAATGCTTTATAATATAAACTTCTGAAGAGGAAAAAAATGAATATAAAAGGAAATAAGAAAACTGTTTAGCCAGCATTTCAATGCAAGAGGAGAACTAAACTGCTGAATTCGGGAAAAGAACACGATGAAAAAGGAGAAAATTAATTCCTCACCCAGTCCATCGGATTCGAAGAGTACTGCGTCTCGAATTCCAATACTTTTGCACCATCGGATGAACATCTCGGCGTTGTCACGGGCGAAGAAAGTCTCTCTCTTGGCTCGCTCCCAATATTTTAGTTGCAATTGACACTGGAAAGACAGAAAAAAACTTTATTATATTTTTTGTATTACAGTGTTTTTCTGAAACTTTTTTTTGCTTTTTCTTCTAAAGACGAAAACTTGGTAATATTTGCATGTAAACGGATAACGACGTGAGAAGTAATGTAAATATTTCATTTTGTAAACACTTCAATTTGTATAAAATTCCACCATAGAAATTTTTAAGAATTTTTTATTAAAGGTTTTTTTGCTTTATTTTAACGTTAGCTTTAGAAATAAAAGTATCTGTAGAAGAAAATGATGTAAAAATTAAAATAAAATAAATCAGTATTTTTCTTTAAAGATATGAGATACATTATTACCTTTTTTTGTTCTTTTTTTTTCTTTCTGAAGGAAATATGTTAATTTTCTATTTTCACAATCATAAATACCATTTAATTGCTGAGCTCCCCGTAAAATCGACATTAATGAGATCTGTTAATATTAATGAATATTTTTAATCGTATTATAGTTTGTGTAAGGATGAAAGGGTACATTTTTTTTTTAAATCTCTGTTAATTTGGGGGACACTATTCTGCCACAATTCACAAATATTCGAATAATTCCCTATCTTTAATTTTCATTTAACTTCTCTTTGTTATATTCATACATATTTTACATTTTCTGGATATTATTCAAAATAGGTCTAGGTTAAAATTTTATTTTATCATTTTTACTCCCCTATTTGTAACTGGGAGATCTCTATTGTCTTGTAAAGATGTATATATTACAGGATGTATCTGAAAAAATGAGCAAAACATGGGCTATACGAGCAAATTTCATCAAAGAATGTATAATCGGAACGCAAGGGCTGATACGTTAAAATATAATTTTCCACTGTTTCAGGGTGATGGATTGGTCCAGGTGGTCCCATAGCTTGGTTACCAAGATCGTCGGATCGCTTAATTTTGTACCTTTTCCTTTGGTGTCACATGAAATGCCTAATCTATGAGTATCCCATTGAAACCGACATGAATCTAGTCACCAGGATTGTCGTTGTTGCAGGCGGGCGATATTAGGTAAAAGCCTGGTGTCATCTCAAATGCGCGTCAGTTCCTACCTTGCAGATGTGAAGCGTGCATTACAGCTGGCAGGAAGATCTTTTGAACAATTTCTTTAAGCATGTACGTTAATTCCATCCCTGTTAATAAAATGTTTTCTGAAGTAGCTCCATTCATTCTTATGTTTATTTACTTAACTGCGACAATGGAAAATTACCTTTTTAAATTCTCACCACTTGCGTTCTGATTATACATTCTATGACGAAATTTGCTCTTATAACTGCGTTCCATTACCCGTAAAATTTTGCCCTTTTTTAAGATACACTATAAGTGCAGATTACTAAAATTTTTAAGGAGCCAGTAACCCCTAAATCCGATTATAATATTCGCCACTAGTGCTTATTTTCTAAGAAAAATTAAGAAACAGCGCAAAACAATAGAAAAACAACACGAATTTCGTTAAAAGATCGTAGAAAAAGCTAATTTTATCAAAAGATCGCAAAAAACGTTGCGACTTTCGTCAAAAATCTCTGAAAAACGCGATTTTTGTCAAATGATTGCGGTAAAAACGCAATTTTGATTAGAGGATTGCTAAAAATACATGATTTTTGTCAGAAAATTGCAGAAAAACGAAATTTTTGCCACATGATAACGCAAAATTCATCAAAAGATGGCGACTTAGACACTGAGAATTAATCGACAAGTCAAAAAATTTAGTTGCTACGTGTGAATCTACACTTACAAGATACACCTTATATAATATCAATATATATGCATTGTAGATGTTTTAGGAATGCATACATAAAAGGCCATTTAAGGATGTGGATTTCTTGCCTTGGAATTGTTTAAATTACTATTTCTAATAATAAAAAATTGTTGAGCAATTCTCTAGCACATAAAATATATAGTAGTTGGTGCTAACGTACCTGATATGTTATTTTATTTTCTTATAATAAATACAAGGTCCAGATATTAATTTCCAGGACTCATGGAATATCTCATAAGAAACAAAAGTTAAACACATAGCCATTTAATATGATTCGAAGTAATCCCCATCAGCTGTAATGCACGTCTGTGCTCGGCTGTACAAATTTCGGAAAGAAGTCTTAAAGTCCTCTTTTGAAATGCTCTTTAATAGTGACGTTACAATTTTCTTGATGGTTTCGACATCCTGAAATCTTGTTCCCTTCAGTGAATTTTTCAGCTTAGGAAATAGGAAAAAGTCTGCGGATGCTAGGTCTGGAGAATATGGTGGATGGTACATCTGAACGAGGCCATGCTGGGCTAAGAATCGCTTCACAGGCAACTCAATGTGTGAGCGGGCATTGTCATGTAGCAAAAACCAGCTCTCATTTTGTTGAAAATGAGGCCTCAGTCTACGAATTCGTTTTCGAAGTCGACGATAGTCAATCGACGATGACATTTCACCTTATCGCGAACTTTTTGAATTGCTTCCGGCGCGGCGTACGTACGGACTGCGGCCGATTTGTGTGGGGATCATCTTCGACGCTTTCGCGCCCGTCCCGAAAGCGTTTAAACCATTCAAAAGTTCTTGAGTGGGATAATGCTTCCTCACCATAAACTTGCTTTAACATTTCGTAGGTTTCCACAGCTGTCATGTACAATTTTAAGCAAAGTTTAATATTAATTATCTATTGCATTTTCACTCCGACCGACAACAGGAATTTAACACTTATGTTGTAATGCGCCTTTCGAGGAGAACCACTTACTTCAGAATGGCGCCGAGTGCATTGCACATGTGCAAGAAAACGCTCTTCAATATGAAATCATTAGCGTCATCTTCCGGCTTTTCGTTCTCGTATTGTTATATCAGTCCTGGAAATTAATAGCCGGACCTTGTATAAGAATATCCTTATTTGTCTCTTCAAGAAAATAAATTGAAGAACATATACGCAATAATATTTTTCGCCATTTATCTTAATTAATATTTTCCAAATTATTATAATGTCTAACTTTTCCCCCTGTCATTTAATAATACCTTAACATATTTATTATGTTTTAATCAACGAGTGCTTTATTTTCTTATTCTAAAAACCTCAATTTGTTAAAAGCAACACTTTCCCTACAACCCATTAATTTATTTTATCCTTAATTAATACCTTTTATTTACAATTAAAAATATTATTCCATAGTTCTTGAGCATTTGTGAAACGATGCGCCGACCGCATTATGTAAGATATCCTCCCGATAAACTTTGAGAACTCTTTTTTTTCTTCTGCCCATTTTTGCTTTAGCATATGTAAGTTACTTGCCATCTAAAAAATTTATTGGCTGCCCTGAATTTTATTGTGGATTCTGGTATTCATGCGTCTTTTTGTATAAAGCGGATTGCTTTGACGTTTTTTGAGCTGCTTCAAGAATCCGCGTCACCCGGGTATAGCTTTTCGTCAAATGTTGTTGTTCTCTAGTATGCTGCATTTTTATGTGATTGTGAGTACGTAATGTGGCATCGATATGAAACCAAAAGACGAGTGAATTTGTTTCCACCTCCTGGAAACGAAATAAATTATCGATGCTCTACATTTCTTGTTTATTTACAAGAGAAATTCCTAATGGAATTTAAAACATTGCTTCTACAGTGACCTTACTGTTTAACTGCAAATAAATTAAGAAAATATATTCACCGTTGCCACGGAATATAGTTGTACGAGAGGTATATTTAGTTATATCTTTTTTTTCACTCGAAGGTGGTGTTCTATGAAAATTCGATATTCTTTGTATTGGCGTGAAAAAACTAAATTATGTGTCCAGTATAAAAAAAAAACATATGTGATCCAAATCGTCATACATATATTTAAAAAAATTCCGTTTTAATATTTTTTGTAATTAAAAGTCTCACATCGGAGAATTTATAAACCTGTCATTAATATCTATGTAAATACTTTAAATTGAATTAAAATTAGATATGAAAATGTGTAAGCAATAAAAAACATACTTGTAAAAAAAGATAATAGAAACACAAGTAATCAATTTTTATGAACAACTCGATGTTTAACTCTCTGAAAAAGTATAAATGTCTTAAAATGCGAGAAAAATGATATCCAACACATCAACATCTCATTTAGTGCTGTAAGAAAAAAAACATGCTGCACGAAAACTAATTTGTTTTTAATTATTATTATTGTCGCAAAAAAATTTCAGTCATTTTTTACGGTTAAAGTTTACTTTTACATATTTATGTCTTCAAAGGGAGAAAAAAAAATTAAACAATTTTTTTATCGCGACAATTTTGGAATATTAGAACACAATAATTAACTTCTGCATGTAAAAAGTTTTAATTAGTTTATTTTTAATAAAAAATCTTATAAAAGTATTTTTGGAGCTGATTATTTTTTTTCTTTTTTTTGGATAAACTTTGAATAACAAGATATAATTTGACAGGATCTAACATAATATTGTTCTTTTTTTATGTTTTGAGTAATCTGAGATTCTGAGGACTACTTTTACGTTACTTTTCAGCACAATTCTAACAATACTGTGTAATACGCAAGTGATCGAAATATTTTATTATCTGATTTTTGTAATACTTTCCAAAATATTGGGTAATTCAAAATGAATATAGCGATTACAAACGGCTATAACTATTCAAACGATAAGAATTTAACAATAAGAATTACACAAAGTGTGAAAGGAAGTTAAAAATTTTATTTGCATACTTTATAAATGTTCTATGCCACTCTCCTTGGTCATACGAAGAACATCTAAACATCAGATATCATCTACACGTGTTGTTGGCATTTTGGAGCATTCTGTGTCTTAGAATTTCACAATTTTCACTTTTGTCACCAGTGTAGCGAAGATTTCGAGCGAAGTTTTCTCGAACAGTCTAGCACCCCCAAATTCAAACAATATACATATATGGTATCGGATGTTTGAACTAGAAGGATATCTTTATGTCGCATATGTGACCAACGGGTATCACATGGAATATTACTAAAGTATGTAAACAAAATTTTGAGCTTTGTTTTTGAATTCTGTGTAATTCCTATCCAAATTCCTGTCGATTAAATTGTTATAGCCGTTTGTAATCGCTGTATTCATTTTGAATTACCTTGTAGTTGAAAAGTGTTCATGTGTTCGGTTCTGTCCGTCTGTCCATACTATATTTAAATATATTCTTGGATTACCATGTAATTTTTATATGTTATTGAGATTTATTATTAAATGTACGGTATCGAAAATGAAATGTGTAGAATTTATAATTTGTTTAAACGCATGCGACAGAGAATTTCGTTATATTATGGTCTAAAGGAAAAAAAAAGTCCTTTACATTTCAATGATGTTATGATAATTCAAAAATAATTAGATTGGTATGCGTCATTAAGATAGTTACTCTTTGAGGACCATGGAATAAGCAGCATCCACTCATGTTTAAGTCGACTGCCTCAATTTGCTAGCCGATAATTGTTAGAAATTCCTCGACTTATTTACGAGTGTATATGATATTTGATGTATCTCCCCCCCCCCCCCCCGAAATTTTTTTTTCATATAACTATTCTGGTATAAATTCTATTTTCAACTTTTAATTGTTCATTTTTTGAACTTGAATAACCTTTGTTTTCTTTTTTCATTTTGTATTTATTACTTATATTGTAAGTCTATAATTTTATTTTTCCAAAATAAAGGAAAAAAAATAGAATTAAGGAAAAAATAAAGGAAAAAAAATCAATAAAAATTTAAAATTTAGTAAATTAAAAAAATAGTAAAAAATGAAATTGTTCTCGTGGGACATACATTCCACGTTAGTAATCACAGCTGTAGTCAGTCAGGACCAATGTATTTGGAAATTGCTGGCCTAGATAAAAACAATTCCGATAAATTTAATAACTAAATGGAAAAACTGTAGCAGAAACCAATATTTTTTTTCTTCCATTCTTACTGCTCTATTATTTTTATTTCTAATCTTTTAAAAACCTTTTAAAAACCTTTTAACGTGACACCGCTGCCAAACGAATAAATAAAATAAAGTAAAAAATCGTTTGCTATGATTACTAACCAACAAATTCTTTTAAAGAATCAAAAAAGTAAAACCCAAAGTTAAGAAATGAAGGTAATACATTTAATCGGCAAGCTTTGATTTTCGAGTAATCGATCGGAGGACCCATCAGCAAAGGAGAATTTAAAAATTCCGTTTTTTTTATTAGGTTGTACGTGGAACGCACTTAAAGGAATGTATTATTAATAAGATTCGTTGATTGATGGTAGAACATGGGTGGATGTAAAATGTGCATAGTTTTTTTTAAGGTAATTTATAGACGAATACTTTCGTAGTAACGAACGAGTCATTGACCCAGTTTTGTAAGAGCTGTCAAATCGATATGAGTGTAGTTGATAGTAGATATAATGTATTCTTTTACTTTTTTTTATAACGAACTCAAAAAGTGAATAAAAGAAGGAAAAAAATAAAAGAAAGAAGAATTTTCTTCTTATTATTTTTTCCCAATTGGTTTTGAGGATCGTAAAATAGTTATTTTCATGTTGTTATAATTTTATCTCCGTTTATCTATGTATTAATATTTTACCCTGCTTCTAGAATTAATTTATCCACCTACAAAATACCTGTATATCTTATATTATAATAAAAGAAAACATTGTAATTGTGTATTTGTTAATTTTATCTTAAAAATATCTCTAACGATTTTGACCCTACATTTTTGAGATGCAATTGTGACTGTGTCACATTTTTGAGAAAACTTAATTAGTGAGTCAGTTTTAGATCACTACAGGTAAGGGTAAAGCTAATTTTAAGCAAAATAATGGCTCAAACAATTTTAATTAAATTTTGTATTCTACCATTTAGAGGAACAAGAAGACCAATTTACTGAGTCATAAGTTCTTGAAGATTTGATAGTGAGTCATTGTTGGGTCACTATGGGTAACGGTTAAGTTAATTTTGTCTAAAACATAGCTCAAACAATTTTGACAAAATTTTGTATCCTACTATTTTAGATTACGAAAAGACTATTGGAATACGTCACAGGTACGAGAAAATGCAATTAATGGATCACGTTTGTGTCCCTACGAATTTAGTTAATCGTATCTAAAAAACGGTTCCAACGATTTGTTTTAAATTTTATACTGTAATGCCTTCAGTGAAGACCGAATAAGGTGGTGCGAGTGCTTCCATAAGCACTCATGCATAATTAAAAGAAACATTTTATTAAATGTAATAATTAATTCTTGGCTACATAAGTCACAATCACAAACATTTATAATTTAGTTATAAAGGATTCAAGTTTCATAATAAAGTCAGTTAGATAAAATAAAGTTAATAGTCCCTGACAACAGAATATCAGTCTCTGTACTAGTATTCACAATGCGTATCCAAATGTCCGCACTTATTCACCGTTCGTCACTAGGTAATATCTTCCTTCAGTTTGACCTGACTTCGGCCCTTTCTTTTACTCCAATATCCGGAGTAATATGCCTTGACTGTCAGTTAAACCGCTGAACTGTCAAACATTGTTTCCAGGAGAGAAATCCCTCTCTTCCAAAACAGGTATTCCGACCTTCCTCTTTGCCTTCGAGAACCCAGACTCCTCTCTTCTCTCCTGATTTTTCTCTCCTCCCGACCCCCGTAAAAAACCATCGGTTATTTTTTTTGTCCACTTAGAATTTACTTTTCTTATGTCATTAATACGTTGTCTGTCTCTTTATTGGTTGAGTAAGATTTCATTCGTGCTGTGCAATGCTCTACTCCGATGCGTGGTCAGATCGTGGGAGATTTTCTGAATTTCACCTGACCGGTGATTCGAAAGCAGCACCGATTTGGCGCACCCATTCTTCGCTTGTCTAAAAAACTGTCTATTTCGAAGATGGATTGTAATGCATTTATTCTTTTTACTTTTCCGACCATATGTGGGACTTTGTTAAATTTTAGACTGTTTGAGGGTTTTTCTCCCGCAAGTTCGTACAATTTCTTACAATACCTTTATGTTTTATATTATAAGAAGAACCGTAGTCTACGTCACTTGTTCGAGAACATTCAATTAGTGGGTCATTTCGGGTCACTACGGCTCAGTGAATTTGATGGGGATGACGGTTGAAACAATTATTAAATTTAAAAAACATTGTTCGTTAAACAAAAGCCCCAAATTGACACCAATTTGTCAAATTTATGAATTTTCACGAAATGTTGATGACATTGGCAAAATGTAGGCGGAAAAATCAACTTTCTACCATTGTCAAAATATGTACTTGATGCTAAATTGAAGAAAGTCGCTAAGCTTTCAACTTTTTGCCAAATTTTGACGATATTTGTTGAAAAAGTTGTCTTTCAGAATTTGAAGGAATTTTCCAAAAATTCTAAATAGCATCCACTACACATGATTCCACCGAAATTTTTTGAAAAACAGTGACGTTGTTCCGTATAACGCATATTTATTGAAGAAAAACAGCTTTCAAAATCTGAAGGAATTATCCCAGAAACTTCCATTAGAACACTGGTCATCAAGAATAAACGATAATAATTAAAAATGTTGATCCATTAAGTTAATGTTGCAATCAATGCCCAATGCCGCAATTATTTATGTTAATTAAATATTATTGAACGCAAAATTGTACTACGTTAGCGTCTGAAATGTGCAAATTAGACAACTGTCATTGTAGAGCGCAGTGGACATATGTGGGAATTCTGGGCTGTAATGTTATTTAAAGAGAATACGGTGTCTGACTGTGATAATGATTTATTTATGGATCAAAAGCATTATTTAAGTAAAGGTCAAAAGCGGACAAAAATGGGGATAAAATGTACATAACATTAATTTTTAAGCTAATTCCCCTAGGAAAGTTTTCGTAGTAAGAAATTCATTCATTGACCCTTGACCTTGCTATTTAGGAATTATCAAATAGATATGGATGCAGTAAATAACAAAGATGATACATTCTCTTTAGATTTAGGTCTGAATTCAGGAAGGAAAAATACTTTGATGATGATTGAGGAATAGAATAATAAGTCTTTATTTGTAAGTTTTCTGATCATTTTTTGAATATTTAAAATAGTTATTATTAATCTGTTAGAATTTTACTATCTAGATAGTGTACCTGAAGTGATAGACAGAAGGAAGAAAGTTAGAAGGAATAATATATGTCGACAAAACGTTTACTATAGGATAATTCCAGGGTAGCTATTTACTAATGTAAATTTTTCCATTTTTCAATTTTGTGTGAAAAAAGTCCGGGCCAGGATGTATTGGCCGAAGCCACCAATCCTCTACCAACTGAGCTATCCCGGACACGAACACTGGAGGACTATTTCACCCATTTAACCTGGCCCGGACTTTTTTCACCCAAAATTGAAAAATGGAAAAATTTACATCTGTGATAATTAATTTACCGATCGAATAATCGTGTTCAAAATTAATCTAGCTATTTACTATGTATATACCGTTTGAGCCCCAGAGAGTTTTATAAAAACAATCTCGAAAAATCTCAAGCAGCACGATTGCGCTTCTTTTATTTTATGCCGAAACGACCGAAGCAGCGCGATAGCCTTCTTTTATTTCATGTCGATAAATCTCAAGCGGCCCGATAACGTTTCTTCTATTTTATGTTGAAAAGTCCCGATTGGCACACCATCAGGGGTCCAAACGCTCGAAATGTTCTGGGTTTTCTAGATATAAAAACTGAATACCGTGATCACACTGCTTTGGACACAAACGGTTAATAAAAGATATGGGTAAGTAAGCTAGAACCTTGTGCTTGTTCTCCATCCTATTTTTTTTAAGCCAGAAATTTTACTTAATAAATGAAATCGACTAATTATCACATAGAAAAAATGTACATTTTATTATTTTCTTTTATCCATAACATGTATATTTTACAAGTATAAATTCGAAAGTTGGCAGTTTTGGAGATATCTCACTCTACGTCAAATCTGGACTTTCGTTCACAAGCTATGTAATACATAAAATACTGTGACAAGAGCCATAAATTATTTTTACCGGCTTACTCTTCCAAAGATCTTTTTTACATTGCTATTTAACTATTTGTCGAAACAATGCGCTCAAATTAACAAAATAAATTCTGAACCTCTTCGAGTTACTGACTATCCAGGAAAACGAGTTATTTTTTTTTGTCTTTAGATATTTCATAAAACAATAAATTTCTGATACTTAATAAAGCATTTATGAAACCAAAGTTACTTTTGCTGCTACAGATTTTCGGAAATGAATGGAAGTAAACATTTCCATGTACAACATTGTTCATTACAAACACGATAAACTAACAATATTATCACTAATATTAAAGTTAATATTAGTCTTTTATTATTGATGTATAAATGACTTGTTCCATTTTTTAAATGTGAAATTTTTATCAAATTTGCATATTTCTCTGTGGCGAGGAGAATGCTGTCTACTACATTGAAACTAGATTGAATTGCTGACCTTCAGCTTACCAACTTACGACCTTTTATTACGTTTCAGTCAATAACATTAACATAAACTATTTTTTTGTAATTATTCCTTTAATATTTCCCGCCAGAATATTTACATTTACCTAAAGTTTAAGACCCGACAGCACAAAAACTTAAAATATCAAGCACAAGAGAAAAACCTTTATTTTATGGAAGAATAGAAATAGGGAATCGAATGATCCATGCCTGCCGGAAGTGCAGTGGTGCATTAGCCAAAAATTAATACCACCAGTGGTTGACTTGTAGATTTGTTATTGTGTATTCCTCCTCTCAGTCCACCATGTTTTTCAGACCTTTGATTGTACGGCAAGAACAATGATGAACCTACGAGTCAACCACTCGTGGTATTAATTTTTGGCTTATGTACCACTTCACTTCCGGCAGACAGGGGTTATTCGATTCCCTTATTACTACTTTTCCATTAAATAAAGGATTGTACTCTTGTGCTCAGTACCTTAGGTTTTCGTGCTGTTGGCTTTTGGAGTTGTTTTGAGTGCACAAATGGTTATTTGTAAATTATGCGACAAAGGCAAGTAACTAGCCAAAGAAGTAAGAAGGGGCTTTGTAATTTATTTTGGCTGATATGCAGCTTATTTTTTCTCTATTTCAATAAAAAACAATAATAGACAGAAGTACAAGGTAAGACTCTCCTAAAAACTATTTGATTATATAAATACGGATAATATTATATGATATTTTAAAGATGATTAAGAAGTTTAGAGTGGTTTGAGCCTACCCTGCCCTATCTGATTACGGCCCTGTAAGGCGACGATGATACATGAAAGACTTTGTTTACTTACATCATCTTTCCGGTAAATGCAGTGTGCCTCTTCCATTTTCTTCTGAATGCATTTTGCAAGTTTACACAAAATGACACCAGTTGACAATTTCGGTATCAAATTATCGGCATCGACGACAGTTGAACCTATCAGGAAGAAGCAAAATGAAAGCATTATGAGAAGAAATTGCGAAAAGACTTGTCTATTTTCAAATGTTATTGATTTAAAATCATTTTTTTATTAAAGATTTTTATGCACTTTTATTTAACTTAACTTATTTCATGTATGTAAAGAATTAAAATAGTTTTTTAAATATAAAAATTATGTTCACAGATTGCAAAATTTTTAACATAAAGTTTTTAGAAAGAAACAGAAATTCAGCTCACTACATCGGAAATATATTGTTACGAATTTTGTAAATAGTTAGTGTTTGTACTGTAAAATAATGTAAGTAATCTTATTAAGCTCCATTCCTTTACTAATATTATGTTACATTGTCTCTGTTATCAAGCAAACTTGTCCATTATTTTCAGTGTATGTCTACGGCAGATTGGCGAAATAATGAAGATATCGCCAAGTTCGCGTCACTTTTGGCGACTAATTTTGGTCGCCAAATTTGGCGATATATCGCCAAGTTGGCGACAAACTTGGCGATTGTTGGCGATGGTAACCCTTCCCTCTTAATGGTAACCCCCCCTTAGATATACTGATACATTGTTTGTTGTTCCGTGGATTTTTCGAGTAGGTTCTAGAAACTTCGGCGCATGCTACGAGCCTATATATAGGAGAGCCGATACGAGCTGCTGTTGTCATTATTTACCAGTCAGTCATTGAGTGAACAAGGCGTAAGCAAGTTTGCTTGAGTTTCATCTATGTTGTTTTGAAT
The DNA here is from genome assembly GCA_964019185.1 of Maratus speculifer. Taxonomy (NCBI): domain Eukaryota; kingdom Metazoa; phylum Arthropoda; class Arachnida; order Araneae; family Salticidae; genus Maratus; species Maratus speculifer. The sequence continues at coordinate 64,630,965 of OZ025292.1, read as the reverse complement.
GTTATTAAGTGTTGAGACGTTGTATAAAGAGTCTTTGGGGTCTAAAGCTGTAATTGTACGATAGATTTGAGCAGTTATTTTTGAATATCCAGTAATATTTGTGAGTTTCGAAGACTCTGTTGTTCTGAAGTCTGTAAATAAATTATTTTCTACTTTTCTAAGAGCAAGAGTTTGAAGTTGTCTAACCATAAGATCAAAAGAACCCTATATACGCTGCAACATTTGGTGTCAGGAGTGGGGTCTTATGGCGAAAAGGAGAGCATCGGAAGAGCATTTGAATGAGTTGTTGAAAGCTATTAATGGATTATCAAATAAAATGGATAAAGGCCAAGAAGAGTTGGCGGAAAAAATGAATAAAAACGAAGAAAGAATGGAACAGTTGACAAACAAAATTGACAAATGCCAAGAAGATGTGACTGAAAAGATTAATAAAGGCCAAGAAGAGTTGGCGAAAAAAATGAATAAAAACGAAGAAAGAATGGAACAATTGACAAATAAAATTGACAAATGCCAAGAAGATGTGACTGAAAAGATTAATAAAGGCCAAGAAGAAATGAAGAAAACTTTAGAAGAAAAGTTCTCGTCGGTAGAGAGGAGAATAGGCTCGATAGAAGAGAAAATAGAGGAAGTAGAAGAGAAAATTCAGAATGAAGTTAGTAATGTTGAACAGAAAATGGAAAGGAAAATGGCGGAAGTAGAAGAGAAAATATTAGGTGAAGTAGATGAAAAGCTAAATAAAAAGGTACAGGATCTTGAGAAGAAACTTTCAGCGTCCAGTGGTAATTATGAAGAATTTAGGAATCTGACTGCTTCTCCCGTGCACATCAAGTTGTCGACATACGACGGAAAGAGTTCCTGGCAAGTTTACAAGACCCAATTCACCATTGTAGCCGAAGCGAACAAATGGAGTGACGAGGTGAAAGCTTGTCAACTGGCAGCATCTTTGAGAGGAGAAGCCGCCGAAGTGCTGCAAACATTGCCCGATATGACGCAACTCAGTTTTGAGACTCTAAGTTGTGCACTTGAAATGAGATTCGGCGAAAAATTCTTCAAGGATTATACGAGAATACAAATGAAGAGCCGCCATCGAAAATCGAGTGAAACTCTTCAAGAGTTTGCCTCGGAAATTGAACGGCTTGCAAATTTAGCATTCATTGACTGTCCAACAAATGTACGGGAAATGCTCTCACTGCAATATTTTGTAGACGGAATAAAAGATCCAGAAGTGCAGAGAGCGGTACGAATGGCAGATGTACAGGATTTAAAGGCTGCACTACTCTATGCCTTAAAGTTGGAAGCAGCTACACAAGCCAGCCGAAGAGATCGTCATTCAGTCCGAGGGGCAATGGTGAACAAAAGCTCAGACACTGAGAACGACGTCTTGAAAGAAATTAGGAAAATAAATCAGGAACTTGAAGCTTTAAAATACGGAAGAACAAGTTCAAGAAGACAGAATCTTACGTGCTGGGGATGCGGTGATACAGGACATCTCCGAAGAAATTGCCTCAAAATCCACGAACGTGAGATAAATTCAAAAAGTCAGCAGGGAAACTAAATTTTGGCCATCTCGCGGGGCGGAGGTTGCCAGAGAATGAAAAGCCCCACCTGAAGATCCTCCAGATAGCAAAAATGAGTGGCGGTGATAATGAATTATATGTGATAGGCTTTATTAACGGAATTCAGAGCCGTATGATTGTCGATACAGGAGCCAATGTTACAATAATAAGAGAAATTTGGCTCGAAAATTGAAATGTAAACTCATCTGGACTCCACCATGCGTTACCCTGCAAACTGTGACGGGCGACAAGATAGGCATATATGGAAAGGCAAATTTAACCATCAACTTTGGAGGAACGAAATATTACCATATGGCATATGTGGCTGACATAACAGATCCTTGCATAATCGGGCTAGATTTTCTGAAGAAGTTTGACTTCAAACTTGATTTCAAAAATAACAAAATGTTCTCAAAATTTGAAGAAATAAGCCTTTTTGGATTAAATAACGAAATTGAATGTAAACAAATAGTAATAGACAAAGAAGACATCAATCTAGGTCCAAGAACAGAATTTTTAGTTCCAGCTGTAATTAACAATGAAACTAATTACCGATTTGGCCATATAGATTATCCAGAAGACAATAGAACACAAGCAGGAGTATTGGTGGCTTCTTCTGTAGTAGACTTCTCGAAAAAGACCATTCCAGTCAGAATTGCTAACATCAGTGATAAGACGAGGACTATCAAGAAAGGAGAGGTGTTAGCATCATGTGCTCCTGTGACGTGCATAAGTCAAAATTCCAGTCACTCTGAGAAATCTTCAGATAATTTAGTCAAGGATTTGTTACAAAATACAGACTTAGATCCAAAACAGATGGAAGCTGCTGAAAATTTAATTAGAGAATTCCAAAGTTTATTTTCCCAAACATTTGAAGACTTTGGACGAACTAAAATGGCACAACACCGAATTGACACGGGAGATCACTCTCCTATTAAACAGCACCCTAGACGATTACCTTTTGCCAAGCAAGAAGAGGTGCAGAATTTAATTAAGGATATGGAAGAAAATGACGTCATCGAACCATCGACAAGTCCATGGGCGTCTCCCATTGTGCTAGTAAGAAAGAAAGATGGTTCTACAAGATTTTGTGTAGACTACCGCCGACTGAATGACGTCACTAAAAAAGATAGTTACCCTCTACCAAGGATCGACGACACTCTCGACACACTTGCGGGCAACACTTGGTTCTCGACTCTGGATCTGAAGAGTGGTTACTGGCAGGTAGAGATCCATCCGGACGACCACGAGAAGACTGCCTTTACAACGGGACAAGGATTATGGCAGTTCAAGGTAATGCCTTTTGGTCTATGTAACGCACCTGCAACTTTTGAACGCCTTATGGAAACGGTTCTTCGGGGGCTGTCATATGAGGCATGTCTTGTTTATTTAGACGATATCATAATCATAGGAAAATCTTTTGATGAACATCTGAACAACCTCAGGCGGGTGCTACAAAAGTTAAAAGAAGCTAATTTGAAGTTAAGCCCTTCGAAGTGCAGTTTGTTTCGTAATGAAGTCGCCTACCTTGGACACATCATTTCGGCGGAAGGAGTTAGGACTGATCCGGAGAAGATATCGGCCGTGAAAAATTGGAATCGCCCAGCAGATGTTCACCAGCTTCGAAGTTTTCTAGGATTATGCACCTATTACAGAAAATTCGTCAAAGGCTTCTCGATGATTGCAAGACCACTTCATAAATTAACAGAAGCCAATCAAAAATTCATGTGGACACAGGAATGTGACGCTGCTTTCGAAAAGCTTAAGGAGGCCTTAACATCCACTCCAATTCTGTCATATCCTCAAATCGATAAACAGTTTATACTTGATACGGATGCAAGTAACGAAAGCATTGGCGCTGTACTGTCCCAGGAAATCGACGGCCAGGAGCGTGTTATCGCCTATTTCAGCAAGTGCTTATCAAAGGCAGAGCGAAACTACTGCGTAACAAGAAAAGAGCTTCTTGCTGTAGTGAAAGCCATAGACCATTTTCATCACTATCTTTACGGTCGAAAATTCCTGATCCGAACTGATCATGCTTCTCTAACTTGGCTATTGAATTTTAAGAACCCAGAAGGCCAGATAGCCAGATGGATACAAAAGCTTCAAGAGTACGACATGGAGATACGCCATCGAAAAGGCTCATCACATGGAAATGCAGATGCTCTCTCAAGAAGACCCTGCTCAGAGAATTGTAGATACTGCGACCGGGTTGAGAAGAAATTTAATGTCAAAAGTCCTATAGTAAGACAAGTTACAACTGGGTCTACATCATCGCAAGATCCGTGGAGTGACGAGAGCCTGCGTAAAGATCAACTTGCTGATCCTGAAATCAAGCCAATTTTAGAGCTGAAATAGAAGTCCAACAGGAAGCCCAGCTGGCAAGACATGGCCCATTACCATCCTACGACTAAACGTTATTTGGCTCTCTGGGATTCCTTACATTTGAAGAACGGCATCTTGTACCGAAAATGGGAGTCTGACGATGGAAAGACATGTAGATGGCAACTACTACTCCCTAAGTCGAGAATTTCTATGGTCCTTCAAGAACTGCATGGTAGTCCCACAGGAGGTCATTTTGGTGTAATGAAGACCCTGCAAAAGGTTCGAGAGCGTTTCTACTGGAATAATGTTCGCAGTGACGTGGAGAAGTGGTGTCGAACTTGTGACACCTGTGTAGCACGTAAAGGTCCAAAGAGGCGCACCCGTGGACGATTGCAACGTTATAATGTAGGAGCTCCTTTCGAACGAATTGCTCTAGACATCCTGGGTCCACTTCCTAGAACATCTGATGGCAATAAGTACATCCTCGTTATCATGGACTACTTCACTAAGTGGCCTGAAGCCTATGCCATTCCTAATCAAGAGGCGGTAACCGTAGCAGACATACTAATTCAACACTGGGTTTCCAGATACGGAGTTCCTCTTCAAATCCATTCCGATCAAGGAAGAAACTTTGATTCGGCTGTGTTTAAGGAAATGTGCGGACTACTCGGCATGGACAAAACTCGAACTACACCTCTACATCCTCAATCGGACGGCATGGTGGAGCGGTTCAATCGTACCATCCTAAATAGCCTCTCTCTCCTGGTGTCTAGAGACCAACAGGACTGGGACAAGAAATTGCCTCTTTTCCTGCTTGCCTACAGGAGTGCCACTCATGAGGCCACTGGTTACTCCCCTTCTCAAATGCTCTTTGGTCGTGATCTTCGTCTGCCTGCTGATCTTTTGTTTGGCCGTCCTCCTGATGCTCCTTCATCGCCTGAGGAATATGTCGATGAACTCCAGGCACGGATTGAGGAGATTCATTGTCTAGCGAGGAACCGAATTGGACTGGCATCAGAAAAGATGAAGACACGGTACGACACAAAGGCAACTGGACATGAGTTCAACGAAGGAGACAAAGTTTGGTTGTGGAATCCGATACGTCGTAAGGGACTGTCGCCAAAACTACAAACAAACTGGGACGGTCCTTACACAGTCGTCAACAGGCTGAATGACGTCGTCGTACGCATACGAAAATCGCCACACGCCAAAACCAAGGTTGTACACTATAACCGGCTAGCCCCTTATTTTGGCCTAAGTGATTAAAAATTCAAAACTGGAATTTCAGACCATGGTCATGAAAGTCACTTTTTGTAAATATGTAAATAGTAATTAGTTCTTATTTATGTAAATTTTATTATTATTGTTATTATTTATTTATTTATTTATTTGTTTATTTATTTTAAGTGTTTTCCTCTAACTCAAGGATTGCACTGCCCGGGACGTGCAGTCTTTGAGGAGGGGGTAGTGTTACGAATTTTGTAAATGGTTAGTGTTTGTACTGTAAAATAATGTAAGTAATCTTATTAAGCTCCATTCCTTTACTAATATTATGTTACATTGTCTCTGTTATCAAGCAAACTTGTCCATTATTTTCAGTGTATGTCTACGGCAGATTGGCGAAATAATGAAGATATCGCCAAGTTGGCGTCACTTTTGGCGACTAATTTTGGTCGCCAAATTTGGCGATATATCGCCAAGTTGGCGACAAACTTGGCGATTGTTGGCGATGGTAACCCTTCCCTCTTAATGGTAACCCCCCTTAGATATACTGATACATTGTTTGTTGTTCCGTGGATTTTTCGAGTAGGTTCTAGAAACTTCGGCGCATGCTACGAGCTTATATATAGGAGAGCCGATACGAGCTGCTGTTGTCATTATTTACCAGTCAGTCATTGAGTGAACAAGGCGTAAGCAAGTTTGCTTGAGTTTCATCTATGTTGTTTTGAATGTTATTAAGTGTTGAGACGTTGTATAAAGAGTCTTTGGGGTCTAAAGCTGTAATTGTACGATAGATTTGAGCAGTTATTTTTGAATATCCAGTAATATTTGTGAGTTTCGAAGACTCTGTTGTTCTGAAGTCTGTAAATAAATTATTTTCTGCTTTTCTAAGAGCAAGAGTTTGAAGTTGTCTAACCATAAGATCAAAAGAACCCTATATACGCTGCAACAATATATATTTCAGAATTTTCACGATATTTGATTGGTCTGTTCTATGAGTTGCTTTTATGTAGTTATATTTGGCGTTCAAATAATGAAAAAAAAAGATATTTAAAATAAAATATATATTGAAACATGAATATAGATATTAACATAGAAATATGAATACTGATATAAAAAATATTTCAAACAGAAGATACATCCTCATCGGATATTCAACATGCTCTTTTAAGATGCATTTCGCAATTAAATAAATGTGTTGCACCAATAGACGTCGTCTGGTCCGTCTGTCCGCATATAGCAGCTCAAAAACTACCTAATCGAATGGCTTGATATTTAATATTTAAAAAAGAATATACTAGCAGTATTTTGATTAGTCACTAATAATTTTATGAAAATAGAATCAAAATTAAAAAAAGATATTAATAAAAATTTTCTTCATTTTGTTAAATCGTATCATGCGCAATTAATTCAACTATATTCTATTAAATATAATGGTTTCTGTTCCCATGATGATTATTTTATTAAATCCTATCAGTTGTCATTAATTGAATGATACCCCATGATAGGTAATGATTCTAGGTTGCCGTGATGATGATGTCCTACTTGAGACGGAGTCCTATTACCTCTATACTACTGAATTTAACAAATTTACTTTAGTAATAAATTTCATACTCACGTATTTTTGCATAAGAGTGCAACAGCAGATGCACCAAGATCTGAATATTTATAAATCTAGTTGTAGTACGAACGCAATTCATTTCCCGTTGGACGTACAGTTTCCTACTTGTTCTAATTGCAGTGTAATGGTTATACCGCAATTTGTAAAGTTTCTGGAAAGTAATTTTATATTTGGTTAAAACATTTAAATGCTATTAACAAAACATAGTTGAATTGCAGAAGTGGTAATATGTTCTTGAATTTGTTTGCTATTTTTATATAACGTATGCAAATATACGTATGGCCTTGACAGTCATTTACTACAGTGGCGAACCATTCCGGGAATTTTCTGTTATGGGTTGATCAAAATAGTATATTTTATCCAATTTATTGTTGGTTACCGCACTCCTCTTGTGACCAAATCTTTACAAAACGTATTTTTACTTTCCTTACTATTTTTACTAAAGTTTAAGGCCGCATTTCTGTCGATATTCGACATAAACGTTTAAAATCGGAAGTGTTACTTATTATCTTTAATTTATGAAAATGAGGAATTGCATAAAAAATAGATAATAACATTATTATCTATTTATTTTTTCTTAATTTATTTACTTGCTGTGTCGGAAAATAATCCAATATTATTATTTTGACTTGCTTATGAAACTAAACTTTAATACAGAACACTCTAATACATTAAATAAACTTTAATACATTAATATGAAACAGCAGATTTTTCTAGAACTAAAAGAACAAAACTTTCATTTAACTGCGTATCTATTTAACCTAACATCCGAGTACATTCAAAAGAATTCCTTTAAATGAGCTTCAAACAAACTCTCCCGAGTTTATCAGTCTCCAAACGGATACCAGAAGGCAGACAGTTTTCCTCTCCGCTGAATCTTTCGGATGCTAATGCAAAATGCATTTTTGCAATTCATTCGCACAAAAGATCCTTTTCTAGGTAGTCTTCCTTACCCTCCCCGAAGAATGATTTTCTTGTCTCAAAGCTATGGACCTGTCGCTAATTTACTTGAGACATCTTCATACGATTTACACACTCCGTTTGCTTCCAAGACATGTCAGAATCGCTGACAGTTAGACTTCTTTTGTTTGTTTTTTTATTTTAAAGCTCTCGAACTTAATTTGTTATACAATAATGGAAATGGTTTTTTTAACAATTGTTCATGTCTAAAGCTATCGTTTATTTTTGATTGCAGATTGTTATGCTTCGTTTTCAATCGCAAAATAATATTCCTCCAATATATGTACGGAAATTTCAAATATCTTAATATAATAATTTATGATAATTAATAATAATAATAATTTATGCTATAACTATGTTCACTTCTCAAGAAACACTTACTTTTTATCAGTGCTTATAATTTGTTCAATTTTTCTTTTAAATTTGTCCAGTCTCAATTTCTCTCTTTTTTTGCCCTTTTCAATTTAAAGTCTAAGGCCACGGCCGAACTCAATGCCCCCCTCTCCCTCTCCTTATCCGGCCGTAACAAACGCTCGAAAAGCCTTTGTTTTCGCGATCCTCCTTCACCCCGGAGAATCGTAGGGGGCGCTTTTTAACGACTGAGTCAAAAGGGGGAATTTCCTTATCGCCTTGGACTTTACTATAGTATTTTGTTAAGCAAAACTTAAATGAATGTTCGATTTCGGATTTCTTTTTTAATACAAAATGGTTCTTTGCTGTGTTCCATACTGCACTTCCGATAAAGCAAAAAAAAAAAAAAAAAAACCCAAGAGTTTCTTTTCATGAATTTCCTTCGAATTTAGATTTAAGAAATAAATGGTTGAAAGCTATATCCAGGGAAAATTTTCATGTGAAAGACAAACACTTATATTTTATATAATAATTATAAAATACTCTTTTATTTCCATCATACATTTTTATACGATGACTTTCCAGAATTAAAATAGTTAATATTACTTTTTTTTTTTTTTTTTTTTTTTTTTTTTTTTTTTTTAAGATCAGCACCTATAATGATTAAATTATTTGAAAAATTGTTTGCAATGTACAGATAATTAATATTTTCTAAATAATTAAGATACATATAAATACCCACGTTTTAGAAAAAAAAAAAAAAAAAAAAAAAAAAAAAAAAAAAATCGATACGATGTCATTGCCCAGTATTGTCGAAAAAGTTTGCTTCATTTGTTTATGTTTTGAAACATGTAAATATATTTTTATTTTCATCGTATACTTTATTGCCATGTCTATCCGAATTTAAAATATTTCATTTAATATGTAAGTATGTTGTTTTTCTGTACGGTTGTAACTTCAGAGCAGCACATATAATGGCTCAAATTTATTGAAAATTGTTTGCAATGTATATATATCTATATATCCATATTTTAAAAAAATATTAAGAATAGTGTAAATTTCCATGTATTTAAAAAAATCGTTATTTTTTTTCTTGCCGGATAGCGGCAAAAAGATTTGCTTATATTATGAAACCATGTAGTTACATTTTTATTTTTATCATATAAGGTACCCTGGGGTAATAACGCCACGTTAAGGTTCTACCAATTTTCACGGCTTAGTTTTAGATTGTATTTTTCAAACAAATATATGATTTGATACAGCAACTCATTGACTATCTATATGAAAAAAATAATTTAATAGATATGTATTCATAAAACGTAATGGCGTGTTTTCTTGACCAATGCTATTTGGCGTTATTACCCACCTATATGGGTAATAACGCCATGCAAACAAAACTATGAAATAAGATGGAATAATTGCATGTAGATAGCCCAATTCTAAAAATACAAACTCTACAAACTTAGAAATTGACAAATTGCATTCTAAGCTATTGAAAATGTTCAATTTTTTGTGAAAGTGTAAGAAAAATAAAGGTGAGGTGTGGGGGGGGGGGGAGGATGAGGCAAAAGAATACAGACCGTGAGCTTCTTTCTGCTTAAAAAGGACCGCTTAAGTAGAATTATTAGAAACATTACACAGTTTTAACTGTGTTTATTTGAATCATTATTTAGGATGAAGCTCGGGTATTAATGCCCGGGTATTAATGCCAAGATTGGCGTTATTACCCCGTTATACTTATTGCGCTGTACATTTTAAATTACAAATTATCTTGAGAAGATATCCAAAATCTTCAACAACATTCTGAAAGTCCATGAAATGTACTACAAATTTATGTAATTAACAAAGTATTTCCGGATAAAAAAAAATAGCCTGCATATTACAAAACGTATTTCGCAAATTTTAGATCAAGCGTTAATTTTAGTTGGTTTGAAAAACAATAAGACCTAAAAATGAAACAAATTAACTTCAAGCTGTTTTTTGATATTTATATGACTCAAAACCCTTCTGCGCAGAGCACATGGGTGTCATTTACTTGATTATTTCATAATTATGCAAAATATAAGCACTTGGCGTTATTACCCGCCTGGCGTTATTACCCCAGGGTACCTTACTTTAATCCTATGACTGTACAAAGTTAAAATATTTAATTTTATATGCAAGTTTGTGAATTTTTCTATATGCTTGTATATTTCAGATCAACACATAGATTTTTTTTTCTTAAATGTATTATATTTTTTATAATATGACTGTCCAGAATTCAAATATTTGATTTTATTATTTCCCTTAAAATAATTTTTTTAACATAATAGAAATCTATAACTAGGACTTCCCTCAGAGGGATTAGTCTGAGCGATATTGCTGAGAATACACATTTAATAATTTGCGATAAGTAAAGAAAATGAGATGTTACCTTTAATTGGTCATTCATTGTGATAAAATATGATGAAAATAAGCATATTGAATCATAGAATTACAAAATCTTATATATAAAGTTGCATATACAATTTTTATAAAAGAAAAGCAAACCATGCATGGATATAAAATTGGAAATATGCAAAATGTTAAAAGTAATACAGAAAATGAAACACCAAATTTTCCGATATTGAAAATATATCTCTTTGAAATGATGTCATGAGCATAAACAGAAGCTTCGCACCGATTTGAGAAATTATAAATAACATAAACTATTATGTTTGAAGAGAATGGCGTGTATTTTATATGGTGTGAAATCCGTCCGAATAGTTTATAATGTTGAACATATGTTTCCCAGGATGCAATGAAGTTGTCGATAAGAGTTAAGGAATCCTTTTTTAAAAATTTGTCCTAAACGAGCACTTACATCTTATAAGTTATTGTGATGCCAAAGTTATAGTTTCTGACCCCAACAGTATAATAGAAATTGCAATATTCTCAATAAATTGGGTTTAAAACCTTTTCTAGAAAAAAAAAAAAAAAATGTTTAATTTGTGAAATTAAATTGTCGAATGTTTTAGAAATCGTTCATAACGAGAATATTATATTTTAAAAGTTGCCACCAAAAAAAAAAAAGATTTTAAATTTTTAGTCATATCAACATCAAAGAATTCTCAATTTTAGAACTTTTTTTGCTCGTGCATTGATGGTGATTATTGTTCCTACGCAAAATATAGTATATTTTGCAGCAAAGATGGTTACCAACATTTTTTGCCCACATTATTTTTTAAATCGGCTAGGTACTCCCAATGATTACGAAAAACACACAAACGTTAATGCTTTATAGCATAGAAATACAGAATCAAAAGCTATTTATCTCCTATTATATACACATAAATTATATAATTAGTGCTAGCAGATGCATTTTTAAATATACATAGATCAATATAATGCTTCATTTTTCTTTTATTAGTATTTCTTAGTATTCATTTTTCATTTATTTGTATTATTCAGTAAAAAACTCACTTTCTTAAGCCCGAATTATGTCAAATTTTTTATAAAAGAGCCTAAGTCCATATAACAGCGAAGTATTGTGAAGAGTATTAAATACAAGGTAGTAAGACACTTAGCCAAACGCTGGTAATAAATCGCCAAATATTGTTCTTTTCGCCCTCTCTTGAAATGCATTTTATCATAATCATTATTATCATAAAAATTATGTTTTTACTGATTTTTATTAACTCAATAGGAAAAATTTTGATCTTTGAGCAACAGATGTCCGCGTTTCACTTATTTATTTATTTTAACAAAATTCTTTGTATTTAGAAGAATTTTTATTTAAATAGGAAATCCAAATGTCGCTGTTAATAAAGAAGAAAGTTACAAAAAAAAGTTACAAAACGACTAGACGCATACTATCAAATATGGAAAAACGACGAATCCAAAAAAAACGTCGTATGAAATATCATCTTTTAAAGCAACAAAAAACGAGGTCTTATTATCGAGCCTACTGATTACGAAATGTGCATTACATTAAAAAAAAATATGTATATACTGCAAATATTGATTTTTTTTTTCTTTTGTGCAGTTTTGGCTTCGAAAGGTGCACTATGTTGCAAAAAGATATAAGCGACTATGAAAACACACTTGGTAAACGTTCATGCTCAGTTTTATAAATAAATATGGCACATATATGTATTATACACACCGAGGTACCTAATTGGTGCCAAAATGGCGTCCAGTTGCCTAACATGCTGGTTATCACATAAATGTTATAATAAGTTGTTTGTTCTAAAATATTATCATTTATTGATTGTTATTTCTTTTTTTTAATAACAGAAAATGTTTCGTTTATTCCTTTTTTTTTCATTTTGAAATAAATAAATAACGTGTTATTATAGCATGCTATATGTATCTGTTAATCAAAACGATGTTTTCGCCTAATTGGCATAAAAAATCTCGCCAAACCCGGTGCTTATATCTCCAGTATATTATCTCAAGTATTTTATTTATGTATACTATAATCGTTTTTACATACCACTTACTTCTTCTTGTATATAAAAATAGGTAAGTGGCTCCTTTATGCAGTATAAATTGTATAAATCTTTAACCCCTTGCGGCGCGGTGGTTTCATAGATATACCACTTAATTTTAATTCCTAAACGCCACATTGGCACCGGAATTTTGTTTCAAAAAATTACGGTTTACTGAATGCGCGAAATATAGCGTTTTCTTATTACTTACCCATCATACGTAGTATAGGGTAAGTCTTGCAATCGTTTTGAAAATCGAAAAAAATTTTTTGACGGATTTACACGTTTTAGATAGTGGAGATTCCGAAAAACATATTTTTAGAAAAAAAATTTTGCCGTCCGTCCGTCTGTCTGTCTGTCTGTCCGTCTGTCTGTCTGTCTGTCTGTCTGTCTGTCTGTCTGTAAACGCTCTATCTCCCGAACAAATTGAGATAGAGACTTGAAATTTTGTATGTAGTTAGTATGTAAGAATGGGACGAACCCTATTTAATATCAGCAACCTCAATTATCCGGAACTATTTTTTTTCGGAATCTCGAAAAATTCGTTCTGATGAAAGGTATATAAAAATTTTCGAATTTTTTTGTTCTAAGGAATGGACGTAAAAGGCAATAAAATAACACACATTTTGCATACAGAACGAAGTGGATCGGATTATTAGTTGCCGAGATATTTGTAATCTTGTTTTTCACATTCTTCGATTTTTCATGACCCTGTATTTCATTCAAATTTCAATTCAGAAGTATATTTTAATTGGAAATGAGACGCTTAACCCGACGCAGTTAATTGTTAGTTAATAGAATTATTATTTTTGGAGTTATAAGGATGTTTCTTTTACGCAGTTCGGTACTACTTGAGTAGTTTGGCGTTTTATATAATTTGTCGAAATTGGTACATCAGCAGTTCTTTAATATAGCATTACTATGTATATTAACAATATTTAAATTTTGTTTATGAATTGCAATGCATTGTATAAATAGTTTCACATGTTTTATTTTCATATACATATCCATGATGGGTAAGTATTACGGTGGCCCCCAACGACTAGTTTACAAATAAAGTTGTTTTCAAATTTCGGTGTCAGTCATTAATTTCAATACTTAAGCAATGATTTTGCCCTGCGCCGCAAAGGGTTAAAAAATAGCCCCCGTTGCCCCTTTTTGGATCGAATTAAAAAAAAAAATGAAGGTCTAATTCCAGTATTGCTCCCAGGTATGCATACATATTCCAAATTTCAAAGCTGTATGCCAACAGGAAATGGATGAAAAATGGGAAAAGATGTCACATATGCACCAGGGTACATAATTGGCGTCAAAATGGCATTATTTTACCTGAGATGGTAACCCGGCTTTATTTATTTATTATTTGTTTATTTACTCATAAAATGTTTATTTACTTTCCTTTACTTTTTTTTATTAATTATATAAAATACTAGCAGCCTTCGCCCGCTATGCTGGTCAGTTTTTTTTTTTTTTTTTTTTTTTTTTTTTTTTTTTTTTTTTAAGAAACTTTGAATCAAACAAAATTTTTATATCATAGTAATTTTTAGTTTTATATCGTACTTTAGACTGTCTGTCATCGGTGAAAAATCAGTCATCTAAACGGAAAGTTCAATGTTAGTCACCAATGAATGACGTAGCGCTCAACATGTTAACAATTTTAATCACATAAAAATTCATTCAGCGGAACTTTTAAAATAAAGCCAAACTTTTGTAATTGGGTTCATCTGATAAAAAACATTTCCTAAGTATTCAATTAAACAACGTAGAATGCTATATTTCATTTGTTACAAAATTTCTGAAAAATTATCCAACTAACAATGTAAAATCCATTAAAATCTATCTTGTAGAACTTAAGTTATGAGCGGCCGCAATGAAGTTTCACTTTGCGTTTTATATATATTGAGATAATTAAATATAGGTTACATAATCATGTTAACCTGATTATAGAACTCTCTTTCAAAATTATAGCTTTGGCAGATTTTTTTGTGCTGTGATTAATACGAAATCCAGACTTTCTTTTATATATATAGATAAGGATTGAAAATTTCAGGTTTTTGCGCCGAAGACGCCGCCAAATCAGGAAAATGTGAAGTATCTCGCGAAATACTGAACTTAAAAGAATTTGCTTGGTACCATTCGATTCAGCATAAAAAAATACACTAAGATATGTTATCAGTTGAAAAATAACTACAAAAGCCGATTTTTAAGGAATTTTTTTAAAAGTTCGTACCTTTTTTAAACCCCCTTAGGGGTGGAATTTTCGAAAATCCCATCTTAGCGGCACTCGATATTATCAGAAGCATTTTTACCCCAATTTTCAAGATTTTAGGTTCGGCAGATTTTTTTGTGCTGTGATTAATACGAAATCCAGACTTTCTTTTATCTATATATATAAAAGAAAGTCAGGATTTCGTGTTAATAACAGCACAAAAAAATCTGCCGAACCAAAAATCTTGAATATTGGGGTAAAAATACTTCTTATAACATCGAGTGCCGCTAAGAAGGGATTTTCGAAAATTCCACCCCCCCCTAAGGAGGGTGGAAAAAAGAACGAACTTTAAAAAATTCCTTTAAAATCAGCTTTTGTAGTTATTTTTCAACTGATAACATATTTTAGTGCATTTTGTCATTCTGAATCGAATTGTACTAAGCAAATTCGTTTAAATCCAGTAGTTCGTGAGATAATTCACATTTTCCTAATTTGGCGGTGTCTTCGGCGCAAAAACCTGAAATTTTCAATGCTCATCTTTATATATATAAATCATCTGTGCGTGTGTATGTCACTGAACTCCTCCTAAACGACTGGACCGATTTTAGTGAAATTTTCCAGTGGATTCGAGAATGGTTTAGATTCACATTTCATCGAAATCGATTCAGTACTTTTTTAGTAATTAGGCAAAAACTAATAGTTAGTGATTTTTCGTTAATTAAAAGTGTTATATATATATGAAAGAAAGTCTGGATTTCGTATTAATCACAGCACAAAAAAATCTACCGAACCAAAAATCTTGAAAATTGGCGTAAAAATACTTCTTATAACATCGGGTGCCGCTAAGAAGGAATTTTCGAAAGTACCCCCTAAGGAGGGTAAAAAAAAGAACGAACTTTAAAAAAATTCCTTAAAAATCGGCTTTTGGAGTTATTTTTCAACTGATAACATATTTTAGTGCATTTTTTCATTCTGAATCGAATGGTACTAAGCAAATTCTTTTAAATCCAGCAGTTCGTGAGATAATTCCCATTTTCCTAATTTGGCGATGTCTTCGGCGCAGAAACCTGAAATTTTCAATGCTTATCTTTATATATATAAATCTTCTGTACGTGTATATGTCACTGAACTCCTCCTAAACGACTGGACCGATTTTAATGAAATTTTGTGTGCGCGTTCCAGTAGATTCGAGAATGGTTTAGATTCACATTTCGTCGAAATTGATTCGGTACTTTTTTAGTAATTAGGCAAAAACTAATAGTTAGTGATTTTTCGCTAATTAAAAGTGTTGAATAAGTTCGATGAATAGAGTGCAGACGGAATGTCTGAGGGGTCTATGGCACCAGATATAAGCTCAGCTTCTGGAAGAAAGAGATCGCGTGTTCGAACCCCACTCCTGACAAATGTGTATGCTTTACAATAATATTTCCTGTATTATAATTTTGATTAACCGACTTCAGACAATCGTTAACTTTTAACTAAAAAGAGAAAAATAAACTTTTCTATCAAAAACTGAACCGACTTCAAAAAATACTGAAGAGTGAAATATAATTTCCTTACGTAATTGTAATAAGAAATTAAATTAAGAGCGTAGTGTTTATCGTGTGTGTTACCATATTTACGTACATTTATTTGATTTTCTGGAGTCGGTGCCAAGAAGGAAAACGTCTGCCGGTGACAGGACAACGTCTGTCGGGTCCGCTAGTATATATAGATAAGGATTGAAAATTTCAGTTTTTTGCGCCGAAGACACCGCCAAATCAGGAAAATGTGAAGTATCTCGCGAACTACTGAACTTAAAAGAATTTGCTTGGTACCATTCGATTCAGCATGAAAAAATACACTAAAATATGTTATCAGTTGAAAAATAACTACAAAAGCCGATTTTTAAGGAATTTTTTTAAAAGTTCGTACCTTTTTTTAACCCCCTTAGGGTTGGAATTTTCGAAAGCGATTTTCTTAGTGGCACTCGATGTTATCAGAAGTATTTTTACCCCAATTTGCAAGATTTTAGGTTCGGCAGATTTTTTTGTGCTGTGATTAATACGAAATCCAGACTTTCTTTTATATATATAGATTTCTGGTACTTCTAGGTTATCCCGTCAACCAAAAAATTATCGCCAAACTATAAGATTAAATGCCAATAATGAATGATCATGAATGTCACATTCAATGACATTAAATGCGATTCACGTGTTTAAAATGTCATTAAATGATTTTTATTTCTACTTTTTATTAATATTTTTATTAATATTCTACTAATTATTTGTTTTTTCGTTATTTAAAATAAAAATTATGTCAACATGTATAATTTGGCTATTAGTTTGGCGATTTGTACAATTTGGCGAAATTGGTCGACGGGATAACCTAGAAGTACCATATTTCTTTTTATAGTTATTAATTATTATTATTATTTTATTTACTGTAAGTTCTTTTTGAAAATAGAAAATAATTTAAAAATGTGTATGTAAGCGTTATTTGAAAACGGAGTTTTCGCGAAATGGGCTTTGGAAAAAATTGCGCCAAATCTGATGCGCTTGTGGTATCCGTGCCGAAAAATTAGTGACCAGAATTGACTTCCACACACAAACAAAATATAAGTTAAAAGAAAACATGCAATAAAAATAAATATAAAGGGAAAATGATGTCATAAAAGAAACTTTTTATTTAAAAACGTAATTTTTATACGCGAAATATATAAAACATTCTTTTAGCGATCAAAAAATGCTATTAAGAGATTATCACAAAATCTCAAAATCAAAGTTTTTATGACATTTTTTTAATATTAAAAAAAAAAAACAGTTTTATTTTCCTGCATGATTAAATTTTAAAATGTTTTATTGCATTCAATATTTCTGAGTGCGTAAATGATTACTATTTACCCCATGTAATGAGTCGGTTATCTACGAAAATATCCAGCCGGAAAAAATCACGCGCACCAAATTTCTGTGACGTATGCAAATAAATTGAGCTTTTTTATCAGTTTTTTAAATATAACTTTTAAACTATTTGGAATTAATTTTTAAAAGTAGGTGCATTCACCAGATTACCTTCATAGGTACATATTGGTACAAACAGAATCAAAATCCGACAAGTACTTTTTGAGATTTGCTTGACGAAAGAATTTTTTTGGCTTTTAATATCGTTACGTATCTCTGAGTATAAAGACTTCGCTTCGCTCAGACAATTATAAATAAATATACATATATATTAATATTTCCCAGTGCACTTCATCTTCTGTACCTCATATATTTAAAATTATAGTGTGAATTATCTGCAATCAATTTTATATATCTATATTTTTCATCCGAAGTACGGTACTAAATATTAAATGTTCTAAAAAGTTATTCTTATTTCACAGAGTTTTTTTCTCTTTTGATAAAGTTTTAGTTAATTTTTTTGATATTTTGAAAAGGTAAATATCATTTAAAAAAATGTTTTATTATTTATTTTATGGTCAGAATTCTCAGTGTTTCAAGTAATCAAGAATTTAAATGTAAATAAAAGTAAAAATTTAATTATAATTTTTGTTTTCGATGTTATGGTAGAGTGTTATTAAAAATATTTTTAATTGCATAAAGCATAGTATTTATTTATCCCTAAATCTTTCAGTTTTTTCTGTCTATAGAAAAAGAACGGCCATACAAAATATACATATAATATATATCTTTTATAACCCATATACGGCGAGGTTTTTCGTATTTTTATGTGTACGTTCAGTACGTTCGTTTTTTACGTTCAGTAAGCATTATTTACAGTCAGTAGCAAGCCACCTAGCGGTGAATGATAATTCCGAAACTAAGAGGTGATTGTCAAGGTCGTATAAGGAACGGAAGTGCTCATGGAGTTTGGCCGTCTCCGGACATAGGTAAGGGTTGCAGACGAAAATTCGTCGCTCACCGCGGCGGTTACCAAATAATAGAAAACCAAATAATTAATTTTTTTCGATCTATAAAATCACAAACTGCTGGGGGCCTGCGAGCTTTTCCAGTCAAGCGATGTATTACAGTACTCTGAACGAACTGTGTTTGCTATAAAGATTTAAATTGTTATCTTGAAATCAATCGAAAATGCAACGTGTTTTTAAAATAGTGAAAATAATATTTCTAATCATATATATTTTAAACATTAAAAATACTGTAAAATCTTTTTCCTATCCGGAAAAAAGTCTTGTTTCAAAGCGACAGACTTTTTGCTAATTTAATTGAGTTATCATCATATGGCTTGCATGCTCCGCTTTCTTCCTAAACTTATCAGAATCACTGACAGTTACATTTCTTTTATTTCTTTTATTCCCAAGCTTTCGAATTTAATTTACTACACAGTAATGGAAAATGGTTCGTTTAGCAATTGTTCACATTTGAAGTTATCGTTTATTATAAATTGAAAATTGTTATGCTTTATTTTCAATAAAAGAAATAATATTCTTTCAATAACTGTGTAAAAGTTTCAAATATTCTATTTAGAAATACAAATAATTAAGTTCTTCTTCGACCTATTAAAACTACAAACTGTTGGATGCCTACGAATTCGTACGATACCTACGAACGATGTACGATGCCTACGAACGAGGTAGTACAGTACATTAGACGAACTATACTGAAAATCATTATGTCCCTGACAAACAGAAAATAAGTTCTGGCTAAAATGTGAGAAAAAAATGGTTCCATGTCATCCTTATAAATTCTAGTTCCTTTTCTGGATATTTCTAGTTGTACCTATTAAAATTCAAGGGAATTTTATTATACTATCGTGGTCAAACTTATTTAAATCTCTCTCTCTCTCTCAGAAAAAAAAAGAACAAGAGTAGGCATTTTTAGTAGCAATAACTCCAGTTTGTGAATTAATTCTAGAAATCATGACATAATTTTCACAATTCAAACGATTCAAAATGTAATGTATCTTTTCATCACATGGAAATTTATAGATTAAAAATTTTTGATCCTTTTATCTATTCAGTTTGTTTATTTACCTTATCCGCATAGCTGGGCAGTCCATATTTCTAATTTAGGCATTTAGAAAATTACTACCAATTTGTTATAATGAACGCGGTTATATTTTTGAATCCCTATTTAGCGAAGTTTTAGAAATATAGTGTATCTATAATATAGCTAAATTCGGATTTTATTTATAATTAATATTAAAAATAAAATCGTAAATGGAGTTTTCAGTAGGCTTATTATCTTTAAATGAAAAGGGATGCCATCAGGAAATATGCAGTACGGACGACTAATTTACACTCTATGTACTGTCGGCGACATTCAGAAATGTAGAAAGTTAAACTCAATGTTTCATGAATGCTAATGGAGGATAATAGCATTTTTTACACCAACTCTCATAAAGTGTATTTTACATTTATCACATCTGGTGACGGACTCCTTTTTTAGACTTTGTGCTATTGAAAAAGAATAAAGAAAAAAGAATATTGCCCAGTTAAACTGATGGCATTGAGCTCACTGGCTACGCATACTAATTGTACATTATAGCGTTATTTTTCAAGAGTTAATTCCGTTCGAAATACAAATTAAGGAGGGGAAACAGCTCCCCCCATTTCCCCCCTTTTATTCTTAATCATTGAACCCCCTAAACTAATCAGGGACATGCTATATCATATAAAAAATCTACATCCAAAATTCAAAGCAAATCGGAAAATTCTTAATAAAAACCCATTTATATAATTTAAGAGGAGTTATCCCCCTCTTTTATACTTAATCATTAAACTTCCAAAATTATTAAGAGATTTGAACGAAATCTGTAATTCTGCATGAAAAACCCATTTATATAAATTAAAGGGAGGGGCACTAGAACCTCTGTTCCCCCTGTTTATACTTATCTAATGAAGACCTAATACCAGTCATGGAGGCGTCTCATCAGAATGATCCTATATCTAAATTGTGCACGAAAACTGATAATTCTGCATGAAAAACAAATTTATATCAATTAATAGAAGGGGAATGAGCCCTCCATTCCCCACTCTTATAGATATCGAATGAACTCCAAAAACTAATCAGGGAAGCACCTTAACAGAATATACCTAATACAAAATTTCAAGTGGATGATATATTTTTATCATGAGTTATCGCTTTACGCATGTACGCACGAACGAATGTACATAAGGTACCCTGGGGTAATAACGCCATGTGCTTATATTTTGCATAATTATGAAATAATCAGGTAAATGGCACCCATGTGCTCTGCGCAGAAGGGTTTTGAGTCATATAAATCGCAAAAAACAGCCTCAAGTTAATTTGTTTCATTTTTAGGTCTTATTGTTTTTACAAACAACTAAAATTAACGCTTGATCTAAAATTTGCGAGATACGTTTTGTGATGTGAAGACTATCTTTTTATCCGGAAATACTTTGTTAATTACATAAATTTGTAGTGCATTTCATGTACTTTTAAAATGTTGTTGAAGATTTTGGATATCTTCTCGAGATAATTTGTAATTTAAAATGTACTGCGCAATAACTATACCGGGGTAATAATGCCAATCTTTGACATTAAAACCCTGTTGATTCCCTACAGTGGCCGAGCTACATCCTAAATACTGATTCAAATAAACACAGTTAAAACTGTGCAATGTTTCTCATATTTATATTTAAGCGGTCCTTTTTAAGCAAAAAGAAGCTCACGGTCTGATATTCTTTTGCCTCATCCCCCCCCCCTCCCACACCACACCTTTATTTTTCTTAAACTTTCACAAAAAATGAACATTTTCAATAGCTTAGAATGAAATTTGTCAATTTCTAAGTTTGTAGAGTTTGTATTTTTAGAATTGGGCTATCTACATGCAATTATTCCATCTTATTTTATAGTTTTGTTTGCATGGCGTTATTACCCATATAGGTGGGTAATAACGCCAAATAACATTGGTCAAGAAAAAACGCCACTACATTTTATGAATACATATCTGTTAAATTATTTTATTTTTTATAGATAGTCAATGAGTTGCTGTATCAGATCCTATATTTGTTTGAAAAATACAATCTAAAACTAAGCCGTGAAAATTGGTAAAACCTTAACGTGGCGTTATTACCCCAGGGTACCTTACATACAGAACGGGAGAGCACATAAGCTCTCAGGCTATGGTAGCCTGTGAGCTAAAAAGTATAGCATATTTTCTAATGCTGTCTTATCGTTTCCTTTACCTCTTTGATTATGGATTATTTAATATGCGTTAAAACAATAAATGCGGACAAAATTAAGCTCTATTTTGAATGGCTAAATAATATATATTATTGCCAAACAGCTTAAAATATATCTTTACAAATACACGGGAGATTTATTTAATATTTGGAGATTGCCCTTTTAACTATTGTTTTTAATTCTAAGACAACGCAAATAGCAATATTTTCTTTCTAACAATTAAAATATTTTTGGCAAATATTACATAGAGTAAAAAAAGTTCATTAAAAATTATCTCAGACTTAAAGCGTTACATTTAGAATCCTTTTCTTATAGCATTATTAAAGAAATACGGGAAAGAAAAGGCTACGTTGACTTATTTATATTGCATTTTAGCATTTTTCCAGATGTTTAACTAATTTTATTTAGTCTATCACGAAAATAGCGATTAACATCAACTGATTAGGCCATAAAATCCCCCAGTAAAAGAGAAATGAATGAAAATCCGTTTACGTGGAGTTTGCCACTGTTTTTTTCATTATAATTCAACCTTCCGTAATCTTTTAAAAGCCAATCAACTTAATTTATTTTTAGAGTCTGAGCGGGGTTGGCGAGTATAGCTCGTAGGAGGCAAAGCCCCCTAATTATTAATATAAAAAGTATTGTAAACGAATTTTTTAATAGTCTCATTTGCTTTGAATGAAATGTGATGACATCACGAAAGGCACAAGACAGGCAAATTAATTTAGTTAACAACACGCTGTCTACTGAAATCTCTGAGTCAAATTACTCCATTTAAATATCAGTGTCTTGATAAACGCTATATGCTAACTGCTACATTTAGAAATATGGAGTTAAGTTCAGTGTTTGATGGTTAATGGTGGCTATTTTTCTCACAACCCCTATATTGTTTTCTCTTTCTGTCTCATAGATGGAGTAAAAAAGTGAAACACCATGTTATCCAATGAGGAGAATTACTTTTTTTCTTGTTCATTTAAATTTAGAAATATCTACAATTTTTGTTTGACGCATATATAATAAGGTTCCCTGTGTAAGCTTTAAATTGTTATGCGTTTTTCCAGTCTAAAGTTACAAATAAGTAAAGTGCACTTTTTATATTTTTCGGAATTTTTGAAACTTCATCGCAGATTTTAAAATAACGATAATTACATGGGTCGCATAAATGAAAGTGATCATTACTGTAATAACTTCACCATTTGAAGAGAAAGATCACTCGCCTGCTCATATAGAAGCCACAGAGTGCTGGGAATATATGTGATGTAGTCTGATCCCACCAGATGCGTGTGTGACAGCGTGGAAGCACGTTAAAATGCATCGTTCGCTTCATGGATGCCTCCAAACCATGTTAACGTGTGGTCATGCAATTTTTAGCTGTGGATTTTTTTACAATGTAAAAGGTGAAATAAGCGTGAATACAGTGGAAATGAGTTAGAAATTTATCGTCAAATGTAGAATGTATGTATGGCACAGAGTGTATGTCATGCAGATTGATTTTTCGATCGTGTACGGATTTTCGTAGAGGAAGGAGATTATATGCGTTTGATTAGATCGTGACCTGTCACCAGTGCTGCTTCTTCCAATATGAAAATTTCTACACTAAGGAAATACGATGTTTATGATATACACTCCGTGCCATACACATTTTGCATTTAATGATAGGTTTCATCATCATTCACATTTTCTGCTGTTAAAAATTGCACGATCACACGTTGACTTCGTTAACTTCGTCCATGACGAGAATGGTGGCTTTTAATATGCTCCTAAGCTATCGAACATGCATCTGGCGGAATATGACGATATTCTATTCCGATGCATTCCTAGCACTATGCACAGCCTATAGGAGCATGCGCAGCAATCTTTCTCTTCAATGAGTAATTACAGCAATGCCACTTTCATTTGGGCGACTCTTATATCTTAAAAATAAGTTTGTAGAGAGATAAAGATCCTTTCTATCTACGTGCTGAAAAAAAAGTATTGTTGAAATTTCCATATTTGAATGGACAAATAGGATATGCATTTTTTCCTTAGGATAGTTTTGGATTCCACATTTTTTCTTTCCAACCAGAAAAAACACTCTTAACATAACTCTCCTTCAGATCGTACAGCGCTTCACCTAATGCCATTCTATTTTACACAAAATTAGACATGCCAATTAAAAATGTCGTTATTATACTGTCGTTAGAATATTATTGTTAATTTTATTAATAAAAACTTTCAATAAGCTGCATTTATATTTGTTAATTCTATGAACAAAAACTTTCAATTACCAGAGTAATTTATTTAATGAAACATTATCTCGAAAGCTCTCGGAGTACATTAAAATTATTTCCTTTAAATGAACTTCAAACAAAGTATTACAGTCCCTAAATTGGTGGCGGAAGAGAAACATGTTTTCCTCTTCATTGGTTTTATCGAATGCTAATTCATTCGCCGAAAAGATGCTTTTCTCGTTTTCTTTACTCTCTCCGAAGAACTATTTGTTTGTCTCAGTGTGACAGGCTTTACACTAATTTACTTGAGACACCATCAAGCAATTTGCATGCTTAATTTGATACATTCCGAATCTCTGGCAATTACATTTCTTTTGTTTCTTTTATCCCAAAGTTCTCAAACTTAATTTGTTACACAATAAGAAAAATGGTTCCTTTGACAATTGTTCATATCAAAAATTATCGTTTTTTTTTTCATTGAAGATTATTATGATTCATTTAATCGTATTCCAATGCATGTACAGGAATTTCAAATATTATGAATAAAAATACGAAAAATTAAGCCGAGTTTATGGTTTTCTTTGACCTATTAAAACAACAAACTGCACGGGCTCTCTCGAATGTTTTCGGTAAGATAAGAGATTAAATTACACTGGGCGAATTACATTTGTCATAAGAGCTTAAATCGTTATACAAATACCAATTGAAAGTACAATCGTTAATATTCAAGCAGAATTTGCCTTTCATTCATATATTATTTATACCAAAAATATTGTAATCGAAATTTTCAATAGACTTATTTGTTATGAATGGAAAGGGATGCTATCATGAAAGGTGCAAGACAGACTGTTTAATTTAGTCAGTGCATCCTATACTACGTTCAGAAATATGGGGAGTTAAATTCAGTATTGTATGAATGTTAATGGAAATAAATAACGTTTCTTGCAACTATTTTAATAAAGTGTTTTACCTTTTAACCTTACCTGACATGGCGTCTCCTGTTTCAGATTTACTCCGATTAAAAACACAAAAACAAAAACAAAAAACAACAACAAATTTAAATAAAATAGCTCATATCCTAATGTTTTATACTTCAGATTAAGTTAGACAAATTAATTAAAATATTATATTGTCGTCGGAATAGTTATTGTATTGTCAATGTTAAGATAAAAATGCCTGCGTATTATATTTAAAGGAATATATTTCCGAAACATTTTCTAGTTTATTGTTAATAACATGGACAAAATATTTCAATTACCTGCATATTCTATTTAACGCAACATTTTCCCAAAATTTCTCCGAGTTCATTCAAAAAAAATTCTTTAAATGAACTACAAACAAAGTCTTTCAGTCCTGAAATGGATGGCAGAAGAGAGACAGTTTTTCCTCTTCACAGAATCTTTTGGATGCTATTTCATTTGCTGCAATTTACTCGTACAAAAGATGCTCTTCTTATTTCTTTTTCTCTCTCTGAAATTCCCCCCTTCCCTTATTATCCCAGAGCGATAGGATTGTTGTTAATTTATTTGAGACATCATCAGGCAATATGTGCTTAGTTTGCTTCCTAAACATGTCAGAAATGCTTACAATTACTTTTCTTTTGTTATTTTCATTCCAAAGTTCTCGAATATAATTTATTACACAATAATGGAAAAAGCTCCTTTGACAATTGTTCAGTACTCATATCTGAAGTTATTGTGTTATAATATTCCGTTCTCGTCAGAAAATGTACGCTATTTTCAACGTTATAAACAAAAATACCTGCGTATTATATTAAGAGGAATATTTATCCAAAATAATTTTAGTTTATTGTTAATAATATGAACAAAATCTTTCAACTATCTGCGTATTCTATTTAACGTAACATTTTCTCAAAATATCTCCGAATGCATCCAAAACAATTCCTTTAAATGACATTCAAACAAAGTTCTGCGTACTATATTAAGAGGAATATTTTTCAATTCTTTTTTTTAGTTTAATATTAAGAACAAAATCTTTCAATTATCTGCGTATTCTTTTAACGTAACAACAAAGTTCTATAGCCCTGAACGGAATGGCAGAAAAGAGACAGTTTTCCCCTTAATTGAATCTTTTGAATGTAATTTATTTTCTGCAAATTATTCTTGCTCTTCTTATTTCATTTTCTCTCTCTAAAAACCCCCTTTATTGTCTCAGAGCGATAGGATTGTCGTTAATTTATTTGAGACATCATCAAGCAATATGTGCTTAGTTTGCTTCCTAAACATGTCACAATTGCTTACAGTTACATTTTTAAAAAAATTACTTTTACTATTGTAGATTCCCATCCTAGGACGGTGGGTAAATATTGTGTTTTTCACATAAATTTGAAAAAAAAAAAAAAAAAAGAAAAAAAAACTGATAAAAATAGTTGACAATATAGAAGTGTTTAAATGAGCAAAGTTCGACTAGTTTATGTTCGAATAAACACACTTTTAGCATTTAAAAAATTGCTATGTAAAGCAAGCTTTGCGGCAAATATACTATAACAAAATTAAGATTTCTTAATAAAACAAAATTTTAACAAATATGCAATAAAGCTGTGCAATTAAAAATGTCTGCTGCAACTACTGAAATAATACTAATAATTAATAGTTATTACTATTTTTTATAGCACGTTGAAATTGTAATTTTTTTTGTTTAACCCCCCCTCCCCCCCCACCCAAAAAAAGAAATATTGTTATTTTTTCATTTTGTTGGAAAATTTCTGTTTCTGCTGTCAGGTTTCGGATGCACACACACGACATACCGGTATCGGAGGAGGTGTTTATTCCAATGTTCTTGCAAAGTATTTGCAGGGAAAAACCGGTTTAGCGCGGACTAGGTTTTATTATACTGAGATTTGTAAGTTCTCGAGCTTATGGACTAATTCTGGCATCAGCGGAATATAACTACACGGAATCAGTCGCTCCCGTAATCGTAATCCATAATGACTTTTTATACTTTGCAATTCTACCCTACTAGTGGAATTTGCAAACAACCTTTAACCCCTCCCTTTCAAGGTTAACCAGTTTCGACCAATTGCTTCCAAGGGCACATCCTTTTTGTTTATTTACAGGAGATCTAAACATATGTTTGCGAGCGATTAAAAAAAGACCGTTAATGGCAGTATTATTAGATACAAGTAAGGTAATGATATAATATCGCTATAAACAGTATAAAAAGTTTTAACAGGTGTTTAAAAACTTATAAAATAATAAAGATAAATTAAAATTAATAACATAAATGGTTAGGTAGACTCAAAAAGTTTCATGACTCTTGTCAGTGAATTTCCACGTGTGTCCCCTTCGTCGCACGGAGAATATCAAGTCGATAGTCAATTTCACGCAAGGTAGCGGCAAGCATGTCGGCATCCACAGAGGCTATTGCGGTTGTAATTCTATCTAACGCCGTAATTCTGTCTAACGCCGCTGTACTTTTTCCTTTGGGGATTTGTAAAGGACAATGTTTATAGGTGGAGAGTGTAGAACATTTATGACTTTAAAGCCTCAATAGCCTCTGTGGATGCCGACATGCTTGCAACTACCTGGCGTGAAATTGACTAGCGACTTCATATTCTCCTTGTGACGAAGGGACACGTGGAAGTTCATTGACAAGGGTCATGAAACTTTTTGAGTCTATTTAACTATTTATGTTATTAATTTTAATCTATCTTTATTATTTTATGAGTTATTAAACATCAAAATGAGTCCGGGACTTTATAAACACCCTGTATATTTATAATAAAGTCTTTTTTTCTTTCTTTTAGTTTGGTTTTAATGCGAGTACACTTTATTAAAATAACATTTTTAATGCGAGTTTTATAATACAAGCCAATTTAGCCCAATAATCGAAAAATCATGCTTCTTCATAATTATGTTGCATTTATAATTACAAAATTGTTATTCTTATTTAAGAGTACTTTTAAATTGATTAAAATATGGATTTTCTTTTTTTTTTTTTTAACATTAACTGAAAGCTTCTTTAGTTGTGAATATTGTGACACATGACCTGTTTTAAATGTAAATTCCCATACATCTAAAAATCCATACACAGTTGTATGTAGTATGTTCTAATAAATACGGGAAAAAAATTTGGAATTTACATATACGACAATTATGTCCCGAGGTATTGTAATTTTTGTTAATAGATCCAGTGCAATTACACATTCTTAATGAAAACTTTAAACTGATTTTTCTGTATTCATATTTATGAAAAAAGTAAGGATTTTAAAAAAAGTTGTGTAAAAGCATTTAAATTTTAGAGAAATAGACTCTTTTACAAAATAGTATTAGTAATAATTTTATTTAATTTTTAGTATTAAGTGTTGTGACATCACACATATTACAACAAGTATCAAAAAATGCTCTGGTGAGCAACAAAAAAGGGTAATATGTTTTTAAGTATGAAAAAGTGGGACAAGGAGTCCCTTTTTGGCTTCAGCTCACTGTCAATGCCCAATTTGAAAAAATCATATTTGCGCTTTTTCCGTGTAAAAGAAGTCAATCACAATTACGATAAAAATGTGTAGCGCAAAGACATAGTCAGAAAAAACGCCGCGTAATTAAGCATGAATGTAAGGCAGAAGAGTACTAGAAACCTTAGTTCCTGTAGTGTATCATACTCATGCAGTGCCACCAAGCATGCCCGCAGCATAGAACTGCACAGAAAACTGATTTGTAATGCAGTTGCAATGCAGAGTCAACAGTGCAGTTTGCAGTGCAGAGTCAAAAGCTTAGTTCACATGTAAAGCAGGGTTGAAAATTTTGCTAAAAAGAAAGACGGAAATTTTTACACAAATTTCTTGTATGTGGAAAAAGCGCAAATATGATTTTTTTTCTTGAAATTTGGCATTGACAGTGAGCTGCAGCGAAGAAGGGACCCCTTGTCCTCTCTCATGCTCAATTAGAAGCACTTGTCAAACACTTTTTCATACTTAAAAACATATCACCCTTTTTTGTTGCTCACTAGAGCATTTTTTGATACTTGTCATTCAAATTTTTCGATAAAAACTGAAGATATTTTTATATCTTTAAAAGCAAAATATTTGCTGCCAAAATTTTATTGTTGTATTAGAATAATTAAGAAAGTTATTGCATTGTCATATAAAATGCATGATGCCTCAGAACATGCCAAGGAGTCGAACGAAAATAATTATAGTACGCTCACAACTTTATTCAAAGAACTTAGAGTAAATATTTCGCAATAAAAACAAATAATTATGTTTTTCTCGTGATTTATTTAATTTGAATGAATTATGTTACATGCATAAAAAATTTATACCTATTTAAAATTGGAGGAAATGAATAAAAGAATTTACAACAGCAACAATAAGAAACAATGTTCAACTGGAGCTTTAAGACACAAATTCGATTTTCTCAGCGATCGTCAAACATACAAAGATGAAAAAAAAAAAAAATCGTTTTTAGATTTTACCAAAAGGATTAAAATAAACCAAAAATGAAGTTAATCCACCCATAAGATTGTTAGCTATCGCTTGTTAAATTTCTTCATTTTTTTGTTAAAAGTTAAATAAAAAACTACAGTAAACTTCGATAATTTTTTAATGCTATCATTTTATTTATCTCGTCGAGTTCTATCTTTTGAAAAAAAAAAAAAAAAAAAAAAAAAAAAAAAATCACTGTCGTACGTCAACTGTTTCACTAGAAATTTAAAAAAGACGTTTGCATTTTCCATTTCTTAAACATATTATAGCAAACGCTACCGCGTTTGCTATGATATTATTCGAAATCGAAGAGATGGTTTAAAAGGTACTGTGTCCCCTTGTAGTAAAATCAAGGAATTACTCGTATTTAAACAAAATCTATTTGTAAATACTCTTTTGAATTAGCACAGTAAGTCTTAATCTTATTAAAAATATAATTTAGCATCTTTTTTTTTCTCCAAAAAGAAAAAAAAAAACGTTTTGCCAATCAAAAAATAATGTTTTTATTATTTAGAGTATAGATTCAAAGTATTATTTAAACAAAAACTATTTGTAATTATACTTTTCGATTTTAATTAATTTTAATCTTCTCAAAAATATATATTGTAGCATTTTCCCCCTTTAAATACAAGTTGTGGTAGTCAAATAATAATTTTTTTTTTTTTTTTTTTTTTTTTTATTTAGAGTAAAATTAAGGTATTATTTAAAGAAAAACTTGTGTAAGTACTCTTTTGATTTAGTGCAATATGTTCTTCTCAAAAATATATTTCAGCTGTTTTTTTAAATACAAGTTTTACAATGTAATTTTTAAAATACGAGCTATATCAGTCAAACAAAATTGGAAAATTATGTTTGCCTTTTTATTATTTTACATTCACAGTTATATATTTTTTATTGTTTAGATCAAAATAAAGGAGTTTTTTTAAGCACAAACCATTTGTAATTACACTTATGTATTTCCTCATCAGTGACTGAGAGGTTCTAACCACGAAACTGGTAGACGGGAGATGCTGGGCTCGAACCCAATCTCGCTCGTCGGTCTAATCGTTCGGAATTTTTCGTGGGTTTTTTTTTTCGATCCTTGGTCTATCATGCGTAAATACGGCTTAGGTTCCCTAAGAAAGAGGTTCTCCACTCAATGTCTATATTCCTCGTCAAAAAACACTGAAAACACTGGCGATAATGAATAAATAAAAAAATGGACTTTGTGAAAATCATCATAAATAAAAAATAAAACAGTCGCTTTTATTTATGGTGATTTGTACAAAGTGTATTATTTTATCTATATTTCTTTGCATTGATAAATGGCCGTCATGAACACGATCAACCAACCTACACTTTTGTATAAGTCCGACAAGTTTTAATCTCAAAAATATATTTTAGCATAAATATATATATATATATATATATTTAAATACAAGTTTTAAAATACAAACAGTATTAGCCCAAATAATTTAAATAATATGCTATAATCAAAATTAGTTTATATTAAATTGAAGCTAAAATTATTTCTATTAATGAACACAACAAAACTATAATAAAAAATACTAATAATAGAATGCGAACACACATTTAACAAAAATTAAGTCTCTATCTCCACATAGAAGATCTGCCTAGTATATAAGCGCCGCCATCTTAATCCGACATAGATATTGGTTTTCCGACTGCCTACAGCGGTCGGATGAATTACGACGAAAGCAACCCCGTCAAACCGGAAACGATTGTGAGACGTTAGGGGCAGAATGCGAAATTATCGGAAGATTACGAGAAAGTCGTGCGATCCGACAGGGGCAGAATTCGTCTACAGAACTGTTACACTTGAATGAAAACAGTTCTTTTGACAAGTGTTCGCATCTGAAGTTATTGTTTTTTTTTTTTTTTTTTTTTTAGATTTGTATGCTTCATTTTCAATCACAAACTAATGTTCTTTCAATTCATGGCAGGAGTGTAGCAAGAATATACAGAGGCATATGCCGTATACCTTCTTGAATTTTTAAAGGAATTCTGTGAAGCTCCTGATTCTTAAATAAGTGCTATAGCGTTATTCTACATGACTTTAGCATATACTCTCTATCTGTAGCGTATACTTTTAGAATAATATACTGTTGTCATAAATATTTACATTATTGTTAATTTTATGAATAAGAATTTTCAATTACCTTCATGTACATACTTGCTGATGCTAAGAACAAAAACTTTCAATTATTTACATATTGTTTCATGTAACATTTTCTTGAAATCTCTCTGAGTATATTAAAAAGAATTCCTTTAAATGAGCTTCAAACAGAGTTTATTACAATACCAAAACGGATGGCAGAAGAGAGGCTGTTTTTCCTCTTCGCTGAATCTTTCGGATGCTGATTCATTCGCGCAAAAGATGCTGCTTTCATTTCCTTTTCTCTCTCCCGAAAAATCTATTTATTGTCTCAGAGCGACAGGCTTTTTCCTAACTTACTTGAAGCATCAACAAACGATTTGTACGCTCACTTTGCTACCAAAACATGCCAGAATCGCTGTCAACTTCTTTTGTTTACTTTATTCTAAAGCTATTGAAGTTAATTTGTTAATCAATAACGGTTATTGTTACGAATATTAAAATTAAAATGTCTTAATTGAAGTAAATATACTCGGATTGCAATGCAAATGATGTATATTATTGAAGTTTACTATTGAAAAATGAAGTATGTCGAATTTAGTGTTAGTTTACAGAAATGCACAAAAGAATTCTGTTACATTATGGTCAATAAGAAACAATAGTATAATTTGGAGTGTTATTTAAGGATGTCACATTATTTCAAACATATTGAAAGAGATAAATATTTTAGTGTAATACACTTAGGTGTATTAAAATAGGCTTACTATAGAATAGTGTGTGCAGAACATTCATCTTTCATTTACATAAACAACAACAAAAATATTTGTTAAAATACAGCCTATTTATCTATCTCTATTATAAAGGACAAACTTATCTGCACATCACGCTACAACTTTTTGCGAACGGCAACACCTTCTGATGAAATTTCGGCTTTGAAATTTTTGCTACTACAAATTTTTAAACTTAACATTGCACATTTTCAGTTTTTACCCCGTCATATAGAAAAAAAAATGTATATGGAAATGTTATTTGTTTAAAAATTGTATCTCAATTTATATTCGAGATGTTAATTTTTTTAAAGTTTTTATTTTTATTTCTTTAATTTTTTAAACTTTAGTATTCTATTTCTGTGAGTAAAGGGAAAATAACAGATTACTATGTATTTTTGTTGCCATTTTCTCATAATAACTGTAAAAAATTGTAATTAAACTATTTGCTACGTTAAGAATATCATAGGCTATAAAACCCGATGAATATTGGTTTTATTTCGTTTTTATATATCAATTAAACGGGGGGGGGGATTTTTAATTTATTTCAAAACTAATTTTACAAAAGATACATCCGTTTTTCTTTACAAAAATGTATTTTACAGAATATCCGTGTAATTTATTTTCACAGCATTTACTTAATTCGTATCAAAAAGCTGAAAGAATGCAATCATATTAATCCGTGTGAAATAACATTTTCCGATTAAAAGTAAATAAGGATTTCTGATAAAACATGGAATTATTATGAACAGACAAATGAAAGCATATTAATTATTACATAATCGATTTGTTTTGCCAAGTTTCTTAAATGACGATATTGTTTTTTGTTGATTTTGTGTATTATTACGCAATAACGACGTCATATAGTATGTACTTTTCTATACATGTTAGTAAAGGGTGAATGAAAAAGTCGAATACTTTAGTAGATACAAAGGAGGTTAGTTCATACATAAAACTTAAATAATTTACTTAGTGTACTTAAATTATTAAAACTGAAACATGTTTCGTAGAAGTGCGTCATTTTCTCTAAAGCGACTTTAAAATTTTTCACAGGTGAAAATGCTTCACTTTTGAAATCATACAATGATAAAATGTAATGTTTTACAAATATTTAGCCCATTTTTATAGAAGAGAAGTGACATACAGTGTGTGTTCCAAAAGTTTGGTGTGATTCATCTTTCATATTAGGTATAAACAAAATAAGTCGGTTACAATATTCGTCTTGAAAAACATTTGCTAGAAGTAAGTTTTTAGTTATGGAAAGCATTTTTAAATTCAAAAGACTTTTCTTTACTATTTGGTGTGTATCAGTTTTGTAGATGATATACAGGACAAAAAAAAATTGAAATATTTTTCTGATTACTAATGGTAATTGTGAATTTCGTGTTTTCAAATGTATTATGCATTTAACAAATTGTTTATTTAGACCTATTTTAGGTAGATTTCGTATGAAATACTACCTATTGCAATCGCACCAGTTTATCTATCTATCTATCTATCTATCTATCTATCTATATATCTCACTTTTTTATGGACACGATAACTTCTATAATTCTTCACCAATCTCCACCAAACTGGTACATAAAATCAAAGGGGTTAAAATTTCGGCTAAGTATGTTAATGGGCAAAATCGGACCAAGGGGGTCGGAAAAGGGGGCGTTTTTGTGAAAACCGAAAAAACGCTATAACTTCTTAATTAAAGTAGATATCGAATCGGTTTAAAGTTTATATTACTTCTTAAAAATGGGCCAAAAGTTTATGCATGACAGATTTTTAATAAATTTAGAAGTGGGCTCAAGGAGCGAAAAAAACAGGGGTTTTGAAAGAAAAAAATTCATAACTTCGTCAATTTTCAAGATATCAAGTCCAACTAAATTTTTTATAAATGTTCTTAAAATTATCTAAAACTTTTGTATTTACAAGTTTTTGATAGGACCAACATTTACCGATGAAAAAAATTAAAAACGAAAAGAAAAAGGGCGGTGAAAAAAGAGAAAAATCCATAACTCCGTCAATTTTTAAGATATCAAATCTAATTAAATTTATTTTACATCTTCTCAAAAATATCTACAACTTTTATATTGACAAGTTTTTCATAGGACCAATTCGTATAGCAAAAAGAAATTAAACAAAAATAGGAGTTGGAGAAAAGACCTCAAATCCAAACTGCTTATATTCTGACTCATTTTTAAATTCATTTTTGATTTTAAACGCATCCAAATGGTAGATCCTCTTATTTAGAAACTGTATAAAGTGACGCATTGGTCAATTTTCTGATAAAGATAGAATATATTTCAAAAAAGGCTACCAAAAAGGGTATTTTGAGCAGAATTTCCCAAAGTCATCGGGATTGAAAATTTAAATAAGTATTCAAATAAGAAATTGCGTTTTTTTCTGACTCGTTTTTAAATCCATTTTTGTTCTCAAACGCATCCAATTTACAGATCCTCTTATTTAGGAACTACATAATGTGATGCATTGGTCAGTTTTTTGATAAAGGCGGAATATATTTCAAAAAAGGCTACCAAAAACGGTATTTTGAACAGAATTCTCCGAAATCATCGTGAATGAAAATTTAAGGAAGTGTTCAAATAAGAAATTGCATTTTTTTCTGACTCGTTTTTAAATCCATTTTTGCTTTCAAACGCATTCAATTTACAGATCCTCTTATTTAGGAACTATATAATGTGATGCATTGATCGATTTTTCGATAAAGACAGAATATATTTTGAAAAAGACTACCAAAAAGGGTATTTTGAACAGAATTTCCCGAAGTCTTCGCGATTTGAAAATTTAAGGAAGTTTTCACGTAGCAAATTGCGTTTTTTATGACTCGTTTTAAAATTCATTTTCGCTCTCAAACGCATCCAATTTACAGATCCTCTTATTTATGAACTATATACTGTGACGCATTGGCCAGTTTTTTGATAAAGATAGAATATATTTTTAAAAATGCTGTCAAAGTGAGTATTTCGCACAAAATTTTCCGAAACAATCATGATTAAAGAATTAAGGATGTATTCAAACAACAAATCGGTTATTTTATGACTCATTTTTAAATTCAATTTTTTTCTCAAATGCATTCAACTGACAGTTTTTTGTTATTTAGGAATATGTTGTCAAAATGGGCATTTGAGCTGAAATTTTCTTAAGATTATTCTGATAAAACCAGTTTTTGCAGAAAAATGAAATTAAAAATTTTTCATAAACGGCCAAATGAAGTTATTAAACTGGGTTTATCTCTAATCATATATATATTTTTTGTTGAAATGAGCACTCTTCGAAATCTACCTTCGCCTATAGGCCCAGCCGACAGGGATTATTTATTTATCATTTTATGAAAACTTATTATAACAAACTGAATGTATTGAAAAGAGATCCATAATCTATGCTTGATGCATGAATTCGTATTCGGGTTTAGTTCACTTGTAGAATTATATTATATTCCACCGAACTTAATTGGTTTTCTTTAGATCAAGACATAAAGCAGAAAAACCAATAATGTGTGCACCATTATAGAAACCACTCAAATGTTGAATTTATAGATTGAATTGTGGCACTGTCTTGTTAAAACATACTGCGTGGTTCTCCAGTATCTTCATAAATAGGTGATAAATGGATATTAAGTACCTTAGTAACATTGTACAACAATGAAATTGCCCCTGATGAGAATATGTGAAATTATATATTAAATTAATCCATTGAATATGGATATCTCCTTGAAAAACCTTCACTGATTCTTGTTAACCGACTTCAAAAAAGAAGAGGAGGGTATCAATTCGACGCGTATATATATGGGAAATCTCCTCCACTATTAGATCTGCATATTATTTTCTACGCATCGCAACTCTGATGAACAGGCTCTCAGTGAGGCAGACGATTTTGAAGAAACTATTAATTCCTAAGAAGCCAGACGATTTAAGCGGTAGAAAAAAGAACTGAACGGAAGAAAGGAGAATGGAATGTTTTTAGTTTTAAGTTGGTGTAAAAAGAACGTAAGATGAAGACGAGTTCCCGTATAAGATGTAATTGATTAATTAGAGTTATGATTGTTTGCTTTGTAAATAGTCTTATGTAAATATCTTTTTTGTAAATATTAACGTTTAATATAAGTCATTTAAAAGTTTAAAAACGGTGTCAGAATTTAATTTACCTCCGAGTTTATTTACTTATGTGTTCAAAAGAACTTTTTAAAGAAGAATCTCCATAAATTTTGGTCTCAGTAAGTGAGATACAGACGCACGCCCACTGAGATGGAAATATATTTTTTTAAATATTCTGGATGCCAATATTTTTTAGAACTGTGATGGAATGTCAAGCCTACAAAGCTATTTCAGAAGAGGTAAAATTTTGCGATGGAAGTGAAATCAAAGTGTGTGAAGCTGAGCATCTGATTATGAAGTGGGTTTATTATTTCATTTTTCTTTTCAATAATGGAAAAATTAGTTGATTTAAAGGAATTAGAGTTTTCTTTGAAAACTGAAAAATCAGCTAGTATTAAGACATTGCACAAATTAATTTTTGGAGAAATCGGTGACAGAAATAATCGACGTAGAATTTGGAATTTTACTGGGTTTACGTTTGAAGTAGATTCCGATGAATATCAAACTAAATTCAAAGAAATTAAAGATAATTTTTCTGTTAACGACTTAATTACCATTTGCAATGTTTTGTGTATAAATAATTCGGGAACTTTTGATGAAATTGCTGCCAGAATAATTTCTAGTTTATGTGATTTTAATATTTTAAAAATTAATATGATAGCCGATGTAGGTACTCTTAGTGATGACGAAAGTGTCGATGAATTTAATGATGATTTACAAGATAAAACTAAAAATATTTCAACTGTTTTTGAGAATAATATGAGAAATGATTCTGGTAGTTCTAATTGTGAAAGTAATGAAAATCAGAAAATTCTGATTCCTGATTATGTTATTAAACCAAGCATTTCTATTAATGATATTGAAAGTATGATTACAATGTTTGAAGGTACTCAAGTACAAAATATTAATAAATGGATTGCCGATTTTGAAGATATTGTTTTATTATTTAACGTTAGTGATTTGCACAAATTGATTTTGGCTAAACGCCGTATGACAGGCAAAGCAAAATTATTTCTTGAAAGTGAAACAAATATTAATTCGTGGTCTAAATTAAAAGCCCTACTCATATCTGAATTTGGTCAAACGTGCAATTCAGCTGAATTACACGAATTGCTGTCCAAAAGAAAAATTAGACCACATGAATCGTTAGATGAATATTTTTTAAATATGAAACAATTATGCTCAAAAGGCAATATTGAAGATTCTGCCCTTATTCAGTATGTAATAAATGGAATTAATGACCCCATTTCTAAAAAATCTTTTTTGTATGGTTGTCCCAATATTGCTGAATTTAAACAAAAATTAAAGATTTATGAAAAAATAAGATCGGAGTATGAAAATGCAAAATTTCATAAATATGAAGGAGCTAAGCCTAAAATTAAATCCGAAGTTGAAGTTAAGAACAAATTTAAGCCTGTAAAGCCAAATATGCGTTGTTTTAATTGTGGCGGGAATAATCATAAGAGTATTAACTGTGTAAATAAAGATAAAGGGCCGCTTTGTTTTGCTTGTAACGCTTATGGTCATAAATCATTTCAATGTAATAAATCTAAAGATACAAGTGTTAAAAATGCTCAGTCACAAGTAAACATTATTACATCCCAAGATTTAATTCTGAAAGAGATAAAGCTTTATTCTTTGCGTTTAATCTCTTTAATAGATACTGGTAGCCAAAAGACTTTGTTAAAGAAAAGTATTTATGATAATTTGAAGAACTTTGTAGAATTAAAACCTACGAGTATCTCTTTGACCGGTCTAGGAAAAGCCTCAATTAAACCAGAAGGTTGTTTCAATTCAGAAATCGAAGTAGATGGTTCAAAATTTAAAGTTACTATTTTTGTCGTTAAGGACAGTTGCATTAATTTCGATTTAATTATTGGCACTGATGTTATTCATCAAGGTACATTAACTATTTCTGAGAATAAAGTGAAACTGTTTAAAGCTGAAGTTCAGTCTAATGACTTTTTAGTTAATATTGTAAATGTTTTGGATGAGCCTAAAATTGATTTAACTCACATTGCTGACAAAAAATTACGTTCAGAGTTATACTCTTTAATTGAAAATTATGTACCAATTAAAACTAAAACAGTAGATGTTAAAATGAAAATTAATTTAACTGACGAAATCCCAGTTTGTTCTTCGCCTCGAAGATTACCGCCATGCGAGAAAAAAAATAGTCGAAAACCGAATTGAGGAGTGGCTAGCTCAGGGAATAATTCGAGAAAGTTCTTCTAATTTTTCTTCGCCGGTTGTTTTAGTCAAGAAAAAAAATAACACAATGAGACTTTGTGTTGATTACAGATGTCTTAACAAAAAGACAGTACGCGAGCATTTCCCCTTGCCAGTTATTGATGATGTAATAGACCAATTACATTCTGCCGAAGTATTTACCACCATAGATTTGAAAAACGGTTTCTTTCATGTAGATGTTGAAGAAGACTCGCGGAAATACACCTCGTTTGTTACTCATGAAGGACAATACGAATTTTTGAAATGTCCATTCGGGTTGACCAATAGCCCTAGTGTTTTTCAAAAGTATATTTATAATGTATTTCGAAACCTATTAAAAGATCACATTGTTGTCATTTATATGGATGATTTAATAATACCTGCTATAAACGAAGCTGAAGGTCTAGAAAAATTAAAACTTGTACTCGAAACTGCATCGGAATATGGATTAGAATTAAATCTTAAAAAATGCAATTTTTTGAAGCGTGAAATTGATTTCTTGGGGTATAGAATCATAAATGGTAAATTGTATCCCTCTCCACTGAAGACTAAAGCAGTAATAAATTTTCCCGAACCAAAGTGTACCAAAGATGTTCAAAGTTATTTAGGATTGACAGGATACTTTCGAAAATTTATACGAAATTATTCGGTTATAGCTAAACCGTTAAGTGACCTGCTAAGAAAAGATTCAAAATTTAAATTCGATATAGAAGAACAAAGAGCTTTTAATGAACTCAAACGTATTTTGTCGTCAGAACCAGTACTTTTAATTTACAATCCCAAAAGTGCGACCGAAATCCATTGTGATGCCAGTATTGATGGCTATGGAGCTGTTTTAATGCAACAATCTCCAGTAGATAATCAATTTCATCCAGTTTATTTCGCAAGTAAAAAAACCACCGAAGCTGAACGGAAGTACACTAGTTACGAATTAGAAGTTTTAGCTGTAATTGAAGCCCTGAAAAAGTTTAGAGTATATGTGCTAGGTATCCCATTTAAAATTGTAACCGATTGTAATGCATTTAAAATGACTATGGATAAAAAAGAAATGAGTACAAAAATAGCTAGATGGGCAATAAT
The DNA here is from genome assembly GCA_964019185.1 of Maratus speculifer. Lineage (NCBI taxonomy): Eukaryota > Metazoa > Arthropoda > Arachnida > Araneae > Salticidae > Maratus > Maratus speculifer. The sequence continues at coordinate 64,591,199 of OZ025292.1, read as the reverse complement.
GTTATCCGATTTTGATTATGTTATTGAACATAGACAGGGTAGCAGTATGAGACATGTCGATGCATTAAGTAGGTATCCTATTTGCATGGTAATCCAAGATAGCTTAACTTTAAAAATTATCCAAGCTCAAGAAACCGATGACCATATTAAAACAATAAAAGAAATCCTAAAGGTGAAATCTTATGATGATTTTCTAGTTAAAAATGATGTTCTTTATAAATGTGTTAATGGTAATGATTTATTAGTTGTACCGGAAGACATGCAAATGAATATAATCAAGGCCGCTCACGAAAAAGGTCATTACGCAGTTGCAAGAACAGAGAAAAGTTTAGAAAATGATTTTTACATCCCTAAAGTTAAACAAAAAATTGAGAAATGTATAGCAAATTGTGTTCCCTGTATTTTAGTTTATAGAAAATGTGGTAAACAAGAAGGCTTACTTCACCCAATAGAAAAAGAAGAAGCTCCATTACATACGTACCATGTTGATCACTTAGGTCCATTAGAAAGCACTAATAAAAATTACAAACATATCCTTTCGGTCATTGACGCATTCACAAAATTTGTTTGGTTGTATCCCACAAAATCTACCGATGCTGCCGAAGTAATTTCTACATTAGAAATCCAAAAATCTATCTTTGGAAATCCAGTTCGAATTATATCAGATAAAGGTCCTGCATTTACCTCTAAAGCTTTTGAAGATTATTGCATCAATGAAAATATTAAACATATCCCGATTACCACTGGATTACCCAGGTCTAACGGCCAAGTTGAGCGTCTAAATTCTGTCATAATATCTGTTCTGTCTAAATTGTCTGTCGATAATCCTAAAAAATGGTATACACATGTAAGCAACGTCCAACAGGTGATAAATTCGACTTTTCAGAGAAGTATAAGCACAACTCCTTTTGAATTGATGTTTGGTACTAAAATGAAACTAAAAAATAACATTGAAATTACTAGTCTTCTGAATGCTGAAATACAATCTGATTTTACAAATAATCGCGAAGATATGAGAAAAAATGCTAAAAAACAGATTTTAAAAGTCCAAGAAGAGAACCGTAAAACTTACAACCTCAGACGAAAGAAAGCTAACAAATTTAAGATTAATGATGTGGTTGCTATAAAACGCACACAACAAGGTCCAGGTTTGAAGTTAAAACCAAAATATTTAGGTCCGTACAAAGTCATAAAAGTAAAAAATAATGACACCTACGATGTAAAGAAACTTGGATTCAACGAAGGACCCATGGTCACCAGTACATGTGCAGAGTACATGAAGCCGTGGACGGACGAAGCTTGAAAAAAAAAAAAGAATTTCACCGATTGTGACATTATACCAACTATGACAAACCACTGGATTGACAACTAAAAGAATTTTAACTTTATTCTCGAAAAGACGTAAGGTAAAAGAAGATGAAAAGACGTAAGAAAGAAAAAGACGAAAAGACGTAAGGTAAAAGAAGATGAAAAGACGTAAGAAAGAAAAAGACGAAAAAACGTAAGGTAATAGAAGATGAAAAGACGTATGAAAGAAGAAGACGAAAAGACGTAAGATAAAAGAAGATGAAAGGACGTAAGAAAGAGAAGACGAAAAGACGCGAAAAAAAAATATATGAATTTTTTCAAGAAATAATCTAAGCTTTGATAAACAATTTGAATGATGACTTCTTTTTTTCAATTTAGACTTTGGATGCTGCTGTGTTTTTTTCTTTATCTTTTCAGATGATCCAGCTGCTGTTTCCAGCCAACAAGAATACATTCGAGGACGAATGTCTCATCAGTATGGCCGAAATATGGGAAATCTCCTCCACTATTAGATCTGCATATTATTTTCTACGCATCGCAACTCTGATGAACAGGCTCTCGGTGAGGCAGACGATTTTGAAGAAACTATTAATTCCTAAGAAGCCAGACGATTTAAGCGGTAGAAAAAAGAACTGAACAGAAGAAAGGAGAATGGAATGTTTTTAGTTTTAAGTTGGTGTAAAAAGAACGTAAGATGAAGACGAGTTCCCGTATAAGATGTAATTGATTAATTAGAGTTATGATTGTTTGCTTTGTAAATAGTCTTATGTAAATATCTTTTTTGTAAATATTAACGTTTAATATAAGTCATTTAAAAGTTTAAAAACGGTGTCAGAATTTAATTTACCTCCGAGTTTATTTACTTATGTGCTCAAAAGAACTTTTTAAAGAAGAATCTCCATATATATATATTTTTAACCGACTTCAAAAAAGGAAAGGAGATTATCAACTCGACGCGCATGTATTATTTTTTTTAACGTATGTTCACCAATTATTCCGGGTGTCATAAAAGGCTTATTTTATAAAAAAAAAAAAAAAAAAAAAAAATATGCACACAATCGCATTAACTAAGATGTGCCAATTAGCAGCGGACAGAAGACGGAAAAATATTCCATAGTCTTCAAATCTCCACCATACTTAACATATTGAAAATGATAATGCAATAAGAAACATAATATATGCAAATGGAGCATATTAATGTCACTATGAAATAAAATGCTTTTTTTAAATTATTGAGGCCAGAAATACAAATGTACTTAAAATTCTATTTTGGCACTATAGAAATTTCATTAATGACAAGATATTTGGTGGAACGTTTTTTGTGTCTTTTACACTATAATCTTTTCCCGGTCAACTTTTGATACGTTATTCAGCCACCCTCTTCTATTTCGTAGAAACATTTCGTAGTAAGCCGAAGTTCTTTTTATTGTCAATTTCCAAAGATTAATATTTTTTCATGCGAGAAAGTCAGCAATTTCCATCAACAAATAATGTAAAAATCGTTAACTTTTAACTAAAAAGTGAAAAAAAAAACTTTTCTACCAAAAATTAAACCGACTTCAAAATCTACCGCAAAGTGAAAAATAATTTTTTTACATAATAGTAATAAGAAATTTAATTAAGAGCATATATTTACCATGCGTATTTTTATATTTATGTACATTAGTTTGATTTTTTAGAATCGATGGAACCTCTATTTTGGAACCTCGATGTCGGTTTAATTTTTGGCAGAAAAGGTTTTTGTAAATACAGTTGTCTAAAGTTAAGATTTAAAAAAAAAAATGTAAAAAATAAAATAATATTTTTAATTGATATTTAGATATACAGGGTGATTCAGCTCGTCGGTGACAAACTTTAAGGATCGATAGAGCACATCTAGACGAACATTTTTGAATAGGGAATGTAGGGTCCCTGACGCGATGGTAAGGCGCTAGGCGCTTTCGAAAATTTGGGTGCCGAAATTCGAAACGTCATAAAAACTAGGGAAATGGTTAGATTTTCTTGCTTGTTGCGTCGAAATGATTCTGTTTGTTTAGACTTTCTTCAGTACCAATTTGATAAGCGTATCTCTTAAAACATGGATAGGGGGCGCTGCAGACTTTGGAGAGCTAGACAACAACTTTAAGCCCGTTATTTTGATAATTTAACACATGCTCGCCAAAGTTTATACTCTAACTTAAAGTTTGAACCCAAAAGTAGAGCCCTGCAAAAAGCGTAAGAGCCGGAATAAAATGTCAAAGTACAGGGTGGTCGAAACTCGAAGGCTCCTAAGAGATAAACAAACAGATTTCTTGACTTATGGCATGCATTTTCATGATTCTGTTTGCTGGGGCTCTCTGAAACTCAGTTGAACGGTACAAAAAGAAACATCGATAGGGGGCGCTTTGGGCAAAAAACATAATTCGTTGACATTTCGGACGCTAACTGGAAACGGGGCGCTACGATCAGTTAGTAATAATGAAAACACATTTTCTACCTCTGCTCAACACTTCTGAATAAATTTAGACCAAAAACATCAATGATACTGGAAATTTATTTACAAAAAATAACACTACAGAAGATGCTCGAAATTTCGACCTTGGGCCATGATGCAGGCTTCGCACCTCCGTCGCATTGAGGAGTGTGTGTTTCCAACAATGCCAGGAGTATCTCTGATCTGCCCTGCAGCTGCCACAATGCGCGCCACAAGTAGCGTTGCAAAGGTTAGAAAAAACCCGGTTTAAACCCGGGAATAAATCGGGTTTTTAGACATAAACCTGGAAAAAACCCGGGATTTTTTGGAATAATTCGGTTTCTTGGGAATAAACCTGGGAATAAACCTGGTCTATTGGAAATAAACCCGGGAATAAACCGACTTTTTGCAACTCTAGCCACAAGTTCTTCAGCACTGCTGACAGGTGTATGGTATACCTCGGCCTTCAGGTAACCCCAAAGGAAGAAATCCAAGCAGGTGAGGTCTGGTAATCGGGCAGGCCAGTGAACTGGACCCCCACGCCCGATCCACCGCTGGCCATACCTTGCGTTTAGATGGAGACGCACGTCGTTCGTGTAATGGGCCGGAGCTCCAACGTGCTGGAACCACATCTGGCGACGCGAACCTTCGGGTACGTGCGCCTCCTCCAGAAGCTGCGGCAGCACTTGATCCAGGAAAATCAGGTAATTTCCACCTGTCAGCCGTTCAGGTAACAAATAAGGGCCAATGAGGCAATCCCCAGAATGCCGGCCCACACATTTACTGAGAAACGCTCCTGGGCTGCTCGGCTTCTGGTTTCATGTGGATTTTCATCACACCACACATGACTGTTGTGGGCGTTCCACATTCCCTCCCGGCTGAAGGTGGACTCGTCCGTAAACAAAATGCTGTTTACAAAACGGGGATCCCTGGATCTCATCGCCAAGTACCATCTTGAGAATTCCACTCGAGGGCCAAAATCCTGCTCTCTGAGCAACTGCACCCGCTGGATGTGGTAGGGGTGCAGATTCCGGGAACGTAAGATGCGCCACGCAGTTGCTTGCGAAATGCCAACATGTCTGGCGATATCTCTCGTGCTAAGACCTGGGTTGTCCTCAACCAGGTTAAGCACAGCCTCTTCGTTGTCGGGGGTGCTCACTGATCGCTCCCGTTCAGGCCTGCCTCCGTCGAAAGATCCCGTTGTGGACAACCTCTGGTGTACTCGACCGAAGAAGGCATGGCAGGGGATTTGCCTGTTGGGGTAACGCTCGGCGTACAACCGCTGAGCGGCTCGTCCATTACAACCAGCAGCGCCATACGCCAAATGCATGTCAGCCAATTCAGAGTTTGTGTACCGTTCCATCCTACTACCGATCTGCAGACAAGTAACCCGAAGCTTAAGTAGGTACCGCACGTTCAAAAGACGTGTCTGCGCATACAACTACGTCATCTCGCGTTGTCGTCTACGCATTACGTATCTTTTGCATATCGATATGGTACGATATCTTTTGCATAAATAAGCAAAAAGCACTTTATGTAAATTTTATTGCGCGCATTGTGCATGATTGAAACCAGCTATGTTTGTTAAAAAAAACAAACAAACTGCAGTTTTAATAGCTTCTTATGATAAGTAAATTACTCTCTTGTTTTGTTTCTAACTGATCGTAGCGCCCCGTTTCCAGTTAGCCACCGAAATGTCAACGAATTATGTTTTTTGCCCAAAGCGCCCCCTATCGATGTTTCTTTTTGTACCGTTCAACTGAGTTTCAGAGAGCCCCAGCAAACAGAATCATGAAAATGCATGCCATAAGTCAAGAAATCTGTTTGTTTATCTCTTAGGAGCCTTCGAGTTTCGACCACCCTGTACTTTGACATTTTATTCCGGCTCTTACGCTTTTTGCAGGGCTCTACTTTTGGGTTCAAACTTTAAGTTAGAGTATAAACTTTGGCGAGCATGTGTTAAATTATCAAAATAACGGGCTTAAAGTTGTTGTCTAGCTCTCCAAAGTCTGCAGCGCCCCCTATCCATGTTTTAAGAGATACGCTTATCAAATTGGTACTGAAGAAAGTCTAAACAAACAGAATCATTTCGACGCAACAAGCAAGAAAATCTAACCATTTCCCTAGTTTTTATGACGTTTCGAATTTCGGCACCCAAATTTTCGAAAGCGCCTAGCGCCTTACCATCGCGTCAGGGACCCTACATTCCCTATTCAAAAATGTTCGTCTAGGTGTGCTCTATCGATCCTTAAAGTTTGTCACCGACGAGCTGAATCACCCTGTATATGGAATGTAACATGTATGTTTTAAAATCTGAAATAGGTTTACTGAAGCTTCAAATATGTTAATCCAAAACTTCCGCACAACTTATAAAGATCTTAAAATTGCACTAATCTACATGACATTCAGGCTACTTCAGTTTTTGATTGTTTAATGGAGAATTTTTATTATTGAATCTTAAAATGTTATAAAAAAATCTATTAAATCACATTTTACAGTTATAGAACTTGAAAAGGATTATTTATTAAAAAAAAATAAAGACATATTTAAGTAAATTTAATTACTTATCAATAATTATTTATTATTAATGAATCATTTATTTATTGAAGATTTACTTTTTTTACTTTGGTATTCTACCTTAAATTTCAAAATTGTAGATAAAGCTTTTTTTTAAAGATGTTGCAGAGTTTATTAAATTTAGAAGTAGCAATAATTATGAAAAGTATCATTACATCTTCAAAATAATTGCTGTATATAGTCCAGAGCACAAAATTTTACTTTTTTGTTAAAAAAAGATTTTAACTCCCTTGTCTTTTAGTGAAATTCAGATTTATTTATGCATTTCTATTTAAATGTAAATTATTTTAATAACATACAGTCGACTCTTGTTAAATCAAAATCGGATAAATCGAATCTTCGCTTAATTCGAATTGTACGCAAAATCCTGAAATTTTCAAGGGCAGAATAACGTTAATATTTTTCACTTATTCGATTTCATTTTCTCTTGACTTCGTTTAATTTGAATTAATGAGACATTTTTTGTCAGATTTCTTCTGAAACTAGTAAACTCATAGTGCCATTCATTTGATACCCGCTTTCTTAATGCCTCGTCTATTTAGCAATGTTACCTCCAACCCTTCTCCCATTGTGCTTATTCTTAATCTCTTAATTAGTTTAAGTTTTTATATCTTTTAATTTAATATTAATTCATATTAAGCCGAAAATGACCGAAATAAATAAATAATAAGAAAAAAATACTATAACATTAATTCCTCGTGAGAGATTGAATGTGATGAACCATGTTGGAAATTCTTTTTAGATCATGGTCTATTTTAATTTAATTTTTTACAATAAAGCGCGTGATTTTTGTTTTTTGTTGTTTATATCTCATTGTCGCGTGTCATTTGTACTGACCTTGAAATTTTTTGAAATTTTGTTTTTATTTTTATTATGATTATGGATCTTATTAGACGGATCCGAAACATGTCAATGTCATTTATTTTTAATTATTATAACACCTTTCTTAAGTAAAATAAAATTTTTATTAAAACATTAATTCCTTTGTATTAGTACCCCTTTAAACACGTTTTCCTCTCATTCTTTTCATAATTCGAACTATAGATAATTCGAACATTTTCTGTGGTCCCAACGAGTTCGAATTAATGAGAGTCGACTGTATTTCATTTAAAAAAATTGAAAGTTTTATTATGTTTAAAACTTTATGCATATTCTGCAAGAATAACGGTTTTATATGCATTTTTTAATTTTTGAGTGAAAGAAAAAGTATTAATTTGACTTCTAGATTTACAAGAATATATATTTATATACACAGAAATTAATAAATAAATAGAAAATAAAAATGTAACAAGTTACCACAACCATTTGGAAAATGATTTTTTCAAAGATTAAAATTAAAGACTTATAAGTAAATTCGATATTAAATATATGTGCATATATAAATAGATACATATAGATTATTTCCCTCACTTTTTGTAAACAGTCTTGCTTATTTTACAGTTAAAGTTGAATAAGCATGAAAGATCTTGAAGAGATTATCATTTATACACTCATTTCCCCCCTAAAGGATTTATTAATTTTTTAAAAAAAGAAGAAAAAAGAGATAGTGTTTCTTTCTTTCTGAATTAATTCTATTTCTTATTGTTACATCTACCCTATCTATATTATAAAGGACAAACATATCTGTGCGTAACGCATACATCCTATTGCGAATGGCAACACTTTCAAATTTTAAATTAAATTTCTGCTTTACAATTTTCGGTACTGCAAATTCTCAAACTTCTAAACATCGCAAATTTCCAATTTTTGCATCATTTTATAGGGAAAAAAGATACTTTTAAATGCAATTTGTTTGAAAAATGTATCACAATCTGTTTTTCAGCTATTAATTTTTTGTAGTTTTTAATACTTTTTTTTTCATTGTGGCAACAGAAATATTCCATTTATGTTAAAAGTAAAGGGAAAATAGTATATTACTGTATGATTTTGTTGACGAATAAATAAATTATAAAAATAAATAGAAGTTAAAAAATAATAAAAATAAAATAATTATGATAATAGAGAAATAAAATAAAAACATTCGTAAAATATCATGTTTATAATGATCAAAAGCTGGCTTACGTAGTAACAGAGTCATACAATAGTTATGCTATGGATTAAATATTAATATTCCTAGACCGATAAAAAAAAAAGTAAAATTCGAACACCACAAAGCTTCAGCTATATCTCAGATATACCTATCCTCTTTCGAGGATAAACAATCAAAACAATTATTGATAAAAAACAATTGATCCAAATGGTTAATAATATTTAAAAGACAAGAATATGGCATATTTTGATGCAATAATAATAATAATAATAATAATCAAAATATTTTCTAAACTTTCACTCAAAACTTAAAATTTTAATATAAAATATTACATTTGAAACAACATAATATTTTACAAAAGTATTTAATTAATATTTTTATAACAATGACAATGTAATATTTTAATTTATATTGAAATATTATTCAAATAGTATATTATCAATATTAATTAAATATTTTAATTTATATTTAAATGTTAACTAATATATTATCAATATTAAATAATTGTTTCATTTTCCATGAAATAATATAATATTTTATAAAAGTTTAAAAAACTTAAAAAAAAATATCAAGTCTAAAACTTGATACATCTTCTGACAAAAAGTGAACTTCAAAAACAGTTTTTTTTTGTATAATTTTTTTTTTTTTTTTTTTTTTACAGAAAAGTATAAGTAATAATTAGATTCCTGAATTTACACAATATATATGTATATATATATATAATATATGTAATAAAATAAAAAAAAAATTGCGCCATTTTTTTTTTGTTCTCTCTTAGCTTCAATTCTAAATTTGTGGAACATATTTCAATCTTAGTTTCGTAACTTGTAACACCTAAAATTCTTTTTCTTACTTTAGTTATTAATAAATTATTTCTTGCTTCTCAAAAAGGCGGTAGGTATTTCGTAAGCATTTTACTTTCTGGAATATTCCTGGGATTTTAATTTAATTTTTTATTTTTAACATCGCGTGGCAGGTGTTACTACGCGTAGTTAAATGGCTTGTTCGTCCGAGGAAAAAATGTAGTTCTTGCCAAGGACCGCCTGCTACGACCAATTAGAAATGATCATTTTTGTCCGTTTGAGGCTCGAGTTCATCCTAATTTTTTTTTTTTGAAATGATTGACGCGGAGTGGGAGGGCGCTAGTTTTGTCGTGAAAATGATTTTTTCATTTGGTCTTTTAGGAGGTTAGAATGCATCTCTCCTTTAAACTACTCGGAAGCCATGTCATTATTTCCGAGATTGTAGAACGCCGAGAGTGTTGCAGCTTAGTGAGCGAGGGCCGTAGTGATGGATGTGTGGAACGGTGATCTGTGGAGTAACTTAAGTTCGTGCTCTAAATAATAAAGAACTAAAAAACTGATTTCTTGCATTGTTATTGGAGAAACTCCTACGACAACAAATCCATGGCTTATCCACTGGCCAGAATGACTGCTCATCCCACTAGTGAGTCTTAGTGAATAGTGGTGTTCTACAAGCTTATACACTATTATAGAGCATCGCCGTCGTTATTATTACATTTTAGGCGGCAGGATGTATGAGCCGGCGTGCATCTCTGGGAAAATATTAAACTAGTATGGTTTGCCAACTGCAGACTGTTCCTGTCAGAGAAACCTACAGCGATGGGTGTGTGCTCGCCATGTTCTAGGAAGAAATGTGTTTGTCTTACACTTCCTGTTCCAACTACATCAAGAGAACTGCACGCGCCATTTTCGCCGAATACGCCGATTCTTCATGTGCATAAATGATAAACCCTTCAGATGGGAAACGGATCGTCTTATGAAGTTTTGTGTGACTATGTCTAGCATCTGCAAATTTTTAAGTGTGAGATATGCCTGCAGTATTTTTTTTTCTTGGCAGCGATGAAAAACGTGTGCTGATATAGTTAATCCAAAGAACACCTGCACGACAAATTTCAACATCATTTACTTTTATTTATTTATTACTGTATTTTCTAGGTAAAAGTGCAGAAATATTTTGATAAATTTTCATTTCATAATAAATGAACACTTCATCAAGATTGCGAAACCACGGTTGATACCATCGGTAATATAAGCTAATTGAAATTTGCACCTGTGAGTCGTATCTACGAAGTGCTTTATTTTTGTTTATTTTAATAAATTTTAGGTATTTGAACAAGGCCACAGCGAGGTGTCTGTAAGTTATTATTTATTATTTTATTTGTTTATTGATTAAAAAATTTTAATTATAATTTCTTTGTTTAAATTCTTGATTTTTTTTTATTTTTATTACAGATATTCAAAAATAAATTTATTCTTAATTTATAATTAATTGAAATTTTCTGCTCATAGAAATTTTATTTAGTTTTAAAGGTGTTTTTTTAATAATACGAAAGATGGATTATTTTGTTCTTAAAAAATTCTCTGTTGCTAAATTTATTTTCAATACGTAAAGACAAGTATTTTTGTTCTTAAAATTATTTGTTATTTCCCATGTATGGAAAACCGATATTTATTATTTTATTACTTATTTATTTATTATTTATTTATTTCACATGAATTCAAACAGAATTGATTTATTTATTATTTATTATTTTTATTGTTATTTATTGAAGTATTTGAAGTATGGTAATTGAATTTTAATAATTGAAGTATAGCATTTAAATATTTTCCATATGAATTATCCTTCTTTCATGTTATTAAGGTCAGGATTAGTAAAAGAAGAAAAAATGTCAGAAAATAAACTTGTTATTGTCCCTTTTGAATTTGGGTCGGGCATGGATATTTTTAAATGGTTTAAACATTTTGATCGTGAATGTTCTGTAGAAAAAAAAAGATAATGAGTGGAAACACCAAAATATTTCAAAATATTTAAAGGGGGAAGCGCTAAAAACTTATATAAATGATTGTTTGGATTGTGCTACTTATGAGGAAATTGTCGAGATTTTAACTGAAAAATACATTCAGGTTAGAGTTCCAAAATTTTCTGAGTTTACTTCCTTAAAGTTAAATGATCTAAGTGATTTGGATTCTTATTTTAGAAAGAAAGTTGAGATTGGAAGGCAACTTCAGCTTGAGGAAAATTTAATTATACAGAGATTAACTGATGGACTTCAGCCGGAGTATCAAAATTGTTTGATGGTTAACCCTCCTTCCAATACTCGTGAATGGTTTTGCATTGCTAAACAATTAGCAGCGATTCCAAATCATACCTATAATAACAGCAATAGAAATTTTCAACAAACTAGACCTATGCACAATCCCAATCCTCAGCCCAGACATTGGACTCGACCTACTCCAAACAATCCATCCCAAAATTTTAATCCTAGGTTTTTCACTCCTAGAATGCCTGCAACTCATTATCAAAAACACTACCTTAGTCGTCCGTGCAGAATATGTTTAAACAGAGGCATAGAAAATGCATATCATTGGGAGAGGAGTTGTATATTTAACACAAATTCTTTTCAATCTCAAACTCCTGCTCCTATTCAACCACCCCCTACTAATAATATTTGACAATTAATCATCCCTGGATATGTGGGCAATATCAAAGTGTACTGTGTGGTTGATAGTAGATCAACTGTCTCAATTTTACCCTTCAAATTTGTTCGCTATTTAAATGGAAATTTACATAATGTTACCCCTATTACTATTAGACAGGCACAGGGAACTCTTACAATTAATAAATCTTGTCGATTATGTATTAAATTTGGTAATATAAAGAGATATGTTAATTTTTTAGTAAGTAAGCTTGATTTGGACTATGCTATTTTAGGTTTACCTGATTGTGCCAAATTTAAATTGAAAATTGATTGTGCAAAAAGCCAGGTGTTACAAGACAATATTTCGTTAAACCAATACGTCAACATATCCAGTGATAACTTCGAATTGCTTCATTTTGATATTATAAAAAATGATACTACTGTGCAATCCGATTATGGAAATACCATAACTCCTCAATCCTTGCCGCGAACTAATAATGATGATTATAATCTATTGGGGAATCTGAATGCTATTCAAAATAAAAATGTAAGGGAACTTTTAAGGGATTATTTAGATATTTTTGCAAAAAATAAATATGATGTAGGGAGAATTAATATTGAACCTCAGCGTATTTATCTTAAATCTGACCTACCAATATCTTTGAGGCCTTATCGTACATCCACTGCTGATGAAAAAGAAATATCTCAGCAAATCCAATCCTTATTAGCTGCTGGGTTAATTAAAGAAAGTTATAGCCCATATTCTTCTCCAGTTACGTTAGTAAATAAACGAGATGAAGGCAAAAAAACCCGAATGTGTGTTGATTACCGAAAATTAAATTCTATTATGAAAAATGACGCTGAACCTTTGCCCCGAATAGATGAAATTTTAGACAAATTAAGTGGTGCCCAATATTTCTCTACACTAGATTTAGCCTCAGGCTATTGGCACATACCTATTCACCCAGCTGATTCCGAAAAGTTAGCCTTTACTACTAATTGTGGGCTCTGGGAATGGAATGTTCTCCCCTTTGGTGTAAAGGTAGGCCCCCCAATTTTCAACAGGACAATTAGAAGAATTCTTACAAAATATAAAACAGACTTTGCTTGTTATTATTTTGATGATATAATTATTTTTTCTAAATCAATAGATGAACATATACAGCATCTCATCCAAATTTTTGATTTATGCCGAATAGAAAATATTAAATTAAAATTATCTAAATGTACTTTTGCTCAAAAACAAATCAATTTTCTAGGGTATGAAATCCAAAATGGAACTTTAACTCCAGCTAATACTAATATAGAAACAATTAAAAAATTAAAACCTCCTACTAATACTAAAGAATTACAAAGATTTCTTGGTTCTATAAATGTGTATCATAAATTTATTGACAAATATGCTGAAATTAGACACCCCCTAAATAAATTACTTAAGAAAGATACTATTTGGGAATGGAATACTGAATGTCAAAACTCTTTACAAAAATTAAAAGATGCCCTCATTGCTAAACCAATTTTAAAGATTTATGACCCAAAATTACCCCTACACATGTTTGTTGACGCTTCTCAGGTAGCGGTAGGTGCAGTTCTTAAACAACCCGACCATAATAACTTTTTACATCCAATTGCTTATTTTTCTAGAGGATTGAGAAGTTATGAGAAAAATTATTTCATTACCGAACTAGAGTGTCTTGCTATCATTGATACTTTAGATAAATTTTATCATTACTTTCACTGTGTACAATTTACCATCCATACTGATCATGCATCTCTTGTTTGGTTAAAAAATGTCAAACATTTAAGAGGTCGATTATTTAGGTGGTCATTGAAGTTAAGTATGTTCGATTACAAAATAGAGTACTTAAAGGGATATACAAATGTCGAAGCCGACATGTTGTCCCGAAACCCTATTTCTCAATTTTGTAAACCCCTTACTTTTCTTCTTGACGTTAAAGAGATTATTGAGATGCAAGAAAAAGAAAATGTGTGTGGATCAAATTATATTAATGACAATGGACTGATTATAGTTAAAAGAAAAGGTTTTCGTAAAGTGGTAGTTCCCATGTCCCTAAGAAAAAAATTGCTTAGTGTTGCTCATGAACAGTTTGGTCACTCTGGTGTTCAAAAAATGCAAAATTTAATTTCTCCTAATTATTATTGGCCAGATATGACCCAAGACATTACTAACTTTGTTAAATACTGTGATATTTGTCAGAAAAATAAAAAACCTAGACAGAAAAAAATTGGCTTATTACAAGCTATGCCCACTACAGATCAACCTTTTGACTGTCTGTCTGTTAATACTGTAGGAGGGTTCAATTATTATAATTCTACAAAAAAATATCTCCATATTATAATAGACCATGCCACAAGATATGTTTGGGCATTTCCTTCCAAAAGTGTCACTACAGAAACTTATACAAATTGTCTGAAACACATCTTCAATATCAAAATCCTTCAACAATTATTCTGTTTTAGTAAGATTTCAAGTGTACAATCCCCTCAAAAAATACTTAGTGACAGGAATGCTGCTTTTACTTCTTCAAGATTCAAAAAATTCTTGCGAAATCATAATATTAAACAACGTTTGACCACTGCCCATCATCCACAAACGAATGGGAAATGTGAAAGAGTAAATCAGACAATAGTAACTAGATTAAAATGTAAAGTAAACTCCACTACCTCTAAAATTCCCTGGACTAAGCTTTTAACTGAGGTAATTAATGAATATAATAATACACCCCATTCTGTTACTAAATTTCCACTTTCTTTTTGGCCAATTACCCTATGACTCCCCCTTAAAACAAAATTATTATCCCCCTGTTCATGAAGCACTTAAAATTGCTAAAGCAAGAACTGATGAATTTCATTTAAAAAATAAAAGATATTATGATAAAGATTATATCGAACCAAAATTTAAAATAGGAGATCTAGTTATCTATGAAGAATTTCAATACCCTAATACTAGAAAGTTATCACAAGTATTTAGTGGCCCTTATAAAATTCTTAACAAATTATCCGAAGTAAATTTTGAAATTGATAGGCAAAACCAGTTCAAAAGTTCAGAAATAGTACATGTATCTAAATTAAGGCCTTATTATTCCCCTGATAAATTTAAATTAAGTCATGAGCAACAACCCCCTAATCATCAACAACAAACTCAAGTAAAAACTGTAGCTTAGACTATATCTCTAGTTTATCATTTTATAATTTTTTTTCTTAAACAGTAAATTTCTTTCCATATTTTAATTCAGATAATATCTTGTAATTCTTACAGAATGGCAATGATATCTCTTGACTGCAGCGAGAGTGTCACTTGTCTGGAAATTTTTATGTGTTTGTTTATGCCGGCGTAGACGGACAAAGTGGAAATTTCTTATTCTGTATTGAATTACCCTACTTAGAATAGTATAATAACAAATACATATTTAAAAATATATATGTTGCAGCCAATACCCGAAATTGGCCAATTCTAGAACTGGCCGGCCAATTCCCAAATTATCCAGCAACGTTAAAAAATGACTGGCCAATTCTAGAATTGGCCGGCCAATTTGCGAACTGGCCAGATGCAATTGGCCGATTCGCAAACTGGCCAGTAGTGATTGGCCAATTCGCGAAATAGATATAAGTACTCGGCTTAATTCTTTCTAACATAGTTGAAAGTGTCTATGAATTCAAATAGTCTAGACGTCAGCCTGTCCGTGATCTAACTCGAGTAAAGTTTCCGGTTAACTTGTAATTGTCATCGTATTTGGTTCATCAATTAATTTCGATATTGAAAGGGAATTGTGTACTATTTTTGGTTAATTTAGTTGAGTACACAAAAATATTTCGTTTCAATATAATCAATGGGAATCATTTTTCCTGTACATTTTAATGTTACATTATCTTAATTGCAAAAAAATTGGTAACTATGCATCATAGTTCGGATGTTGGCCAAAGCTTCTCGGCCAGTTCGCAAATTGGCCGGCCAAAACCCGAAATACGCTATTTATTTCATGTATTTCGGGTTTTGGCCAGGAAGCTTGGCCAGTTCGGGTATTGGCCGGCCAGTTCTAGAATTGGCCAGGCTCCGGGTATTGGCCGCAACATATGTATAATTTTTTCAACTGAACCTATTTGTAATATTAAATTTAAGCTATCAATTAATAAATTAATTATTTGCCAAGTAACAAAATTTTTATCACTTTATTTTAATTTTTTTTCTTTCTCTCTTTCTTTGCTGCTGCATTCCAGTCCAAGTACATGTCAATTAGAATTTAATTTTGTTTCTTTTTCTCTTTCCTACTTGCATCTTGCAATGTTTTATCATACCGAGAGAATATTTATTGCGTAATTATCTGACATGAATTGACATTAATGATCTTGTCTTTTATTTTATTATTTATTAATATTTCTTTTAAAGAGTCTTAGTAGTTTGAAGGTCACGTGCATTCTTAAAAATGAAATAAATTTTAATTTATTTTTATTTTATATTATTTTATCATCTTATTTTTTAATTCTTTTTTTACATATTCGTACTTAATCCTGTACTCGATTTACAAGATTAAGTAAATGATTAAATAATTGCTTATATTCTTTATTCTATTCCACTTCTCTCTATATTTCATCCCAAATGCCTGAGATGAGATAAACGAGATTAAGTATTTAAAGAATGTCTTTTGTGATATTTATTATTACTTATTATGATATTTATTTATACTTATGATATTTATTATTATTGATATTTTTTCTTATTATGTTTCTTACTTATATTGTTTATTATTTACATTGTTAAAGTTTATTATTATTATATTATAAAATGTCTTACTATATTGAATTTGGACAATTAATAACGATATAATTAGACATCCTTGAAAAGAGGCAATGGACTATACCACTCCAAATATGACTCTTGGACAATTAATAAGATATAATTAGACTTCCTTGAAAAAAGATCATGAACAATCCAAATATGACTCTTAAATGGATTTTTGAAACAAATTTTCAACATTGATTTCAAGAAAGTTCTATTAAATTCCTTCAGTTCTGGATTTGACATTGTTAAAAAAGAATTCAACGTTACTGTTTTTCATTTTTATGTTTCATTTTTATGTTATTACTATGGGTAATTGCTTATATTTTCAAATTACTTTATGATGTGTACTTTAAACAAGATTATATCTTGTATTTGTACTGATGCCTATTTTATTGTATTTAAATTTAAAGTTATTCCACGCATCACCTTAGTGTTCTTAAATTTGAATTCTATATTTATATAAAAAAGAGAAATTAATTTAATTTTTTTTTTATTTAGTATCTAATTATTATTACTTATATCAACAACTTCGTGAGCTAAGTCTGCATCATCTCCCTTTCTGTGAAATGGCAGGTCTCAGACCTACTTTTTCACCCGTCTTTCTGGGAGGGGGGATTTGTAATAAAATAAAAAAAAATTGCGCCATTTTTTTTTGTTCTCTCTTAGCTTCAATTCTAAATTTGTGGAACATATTTCAATCTTAGTTTCGTAACTTGTAACAGCTAAAATTCCTTTTCTTACTTTAGTTATTAATAAATTATTTCTTGCTTCTCAAAAAGGCGGTAGGTATTTCGTAAGCTTTTTACTTTCTGAAATATTCCTGGGATTTTAATTTTATTTTTTATTTTTAACATCGCGTGACAGGTGTTACTACGCATAGTTAAAGGGCTTGTTCGTCCGAGGAAAAAATATAGTTCTTGCAAGGACCGCCTGCTACGACCAATTATACCTAAGCTTTTTACTTTCTGGAATATTCCTGGGATTTTAATTTAATTTTTTATTTTTAACATCGCGTGACAGGTGTTACTACGCGTAGTTAAAGGGCTTGTTCGTCCGAGGGAAAAATATAGTTCTTGCCAAGGACCGCCTGCTACGACCAATTAGAATTGATCATTTTTGTCCGTTTGAAGCTCGAGTTCATCCTAATTAGTTTTTTGAAATGATTGACGCGGAGTGGGAGGGCGCTAGTTTTGTCGTGAAAATGATTTTTTCATTTGGTCTTTTAGGAGGTTAGAATGCATCTCTCCTTTAAACTACTCGGAAGCCATGTCATTTTTTCCGAGAATGTAGAACGCCGAGAGTGTTGCAGCTTAGTGAGCGAGGGCCGTAGTGATGGATGTGTGGAACGGTGATCTGTGGAGTAACTTAAGTTCGTGCTCTAAATAATAAAGAACTAAAAAACTGATTTCTTGCATTGTTATTGGAGAAACTCCTACGACAACAAATCCATGGCTTATCCACTTGCCAGAATGACTGCTCATCCCACTATTGAGTCTTAGTGAATAGTGGTGTTCTACAAGCTTATACACTATTATAGAGCATCGCCGTCGTTATTATTACATATATATACATATATATATATATATATATATATATATATATATATAAATATATATATATATATATATATATATATATATATATACATATATATACACATATATATATACATACAGACATATATATATATATATATATATATATATATATATATATACACTATATTGCCATTGATTATGGGACACTTGCGATTTTAGACATTTTACTAAATATCTAGAAAAATACATGAGGAATCATCTCGAAACTCTTAGTGTATAAATATAATAGTATACGTCATACATCTCCGAGAAGATTTTTTACCGAAACGCCATAGGGGACCGTCAACAAATTAAAAAAGAATGAATATCTTTTGAATAACCCTGTCAAAACTAATGTAGTAAAAGCGCTCAAACTCTAGATTGTGATTGAATGCCTTATTGTAATAAGCCTTGTTCATTTTTATGCAAATAGCATGCATACTCGCAGAGTAATAAAGGTTTTTATAAAAATGATCCCAAATTTTTCCAAGTTTTTTCCTTATAATTTTCAGAGTTCTTAATATAAAATATTATTTTTTTCAGAAAATATGACAAACAACATTGCACACAGTACCCAGTAATCAAAATTAAAAAATAATGAAAATTGTATAAAAAATGAGTTGGTTTACTAAATAATTTTTTACTGCGCATGCGTCAACGATATCAAAATTTCATTTGCATATTATGTTAGCTAAATGTATACAGCAACTTTTGTGAAAGTCACAAAATCATAACTTGAAAATTCTGACAATAATCGTCAATTGAATAAGTCGAAAATCCGTTATTCTCAAAATGAAGCAAAAACAAGAGGGGTTGTATCCATATATTCATTGATTAGTGTCAATATAGAATACACAATATGGGATGTACTACTGCATTTGGATAAAATCCCTCATTTTTTTGCTTCATTTTGGAAACAACGGATTTTGTCCTTTTTCTATAGACGATTACTTTCAGAATTTTCAAGCTATGATTTTGAGACTTTTACAAAAGTTGCTCTATACATTTAGCTAACATAATATGCAAATGAAATTTTGATATCTTTGACGCATGCGCAGTAAAAAATTATATAGTAAACCTACTCATTTTTCATACAATTTTTATTATTTTTTAATTCTGATTACAGGGTACTGTGTGCAATGTTGTTTGTCATATTTTCTGAAAAAAAATATTATTTTATATTAAGAACTCTGAAAATTATAATGAAAAAACTTGGAAAAATTTGGGACCATTTATGTAAAAACCTTAATTACTCTGCGAGTGTGCATGCTATTTGCATAAAAATGAACACAGTGTATTACAATAAGGCATTCAATCATATTCTAGAGTTTGAGCGCTTTTGCTACATTAGTTTTGACAGGGTTATTCAAAAGATATTCATTCTTTTTTAATTTGTTGACGGTCCCCTATGGCGTTTCGGTAAAACATCTTCACGGAGATGTATGACGTATACTATTATATTTATACACTAAGAGTTTCGAGATGATTCCTCATGTATTTTTCTAGATATTTAGTAAAATGTCTAAAATCGCAAGTGTCCCATAATCAATGGCAATATAGTGTATAATACCATTAAAAGTAGACAAGATTCACCAATGGATTTTATCAACAAAACAATAAACCAAAACGAAGAATTAAATTGAATTATAGTAAACAATATTAACCATTTGAAATTAACCATTGAATTTAATAACTTATAGCACATTGAATATGGAAGGAAAAAAGAATAATATGAATACAAATGAAATTTGTAGAACCAAAGCAGAATCTTCAGGTCCCAAATACTTTGGAACTACAAATGGAGTGTGTGGTTTCATCTTCGTATTTGCCATGAAAAAGCAAAACAATACGAATTTGGGACTACCATCACACAAAAACCAAATTATTAAACAAGGAACAAAGATATTTTACAAAAAGGAGTTGAAAGTAAGTAAAAACAATAGTTATCCATAACAAACAAAAAAGATAAAGCTGAATGGAAATATAATTGAACCGGAAAAATAATTAATAATCGATATTAACATAAAATTAAATTAATAAACATGATTAAAATTAGAATTAAGAGATAACATTCATATTAACATATAACTTAAAATACATTATTGTTACTTTAATCAGTAACATTTATTGTGACTTTACATGGTGAAAACTCATTATCTTAATATAGGATAATAAAAATTAAAAAATAAAATGAAAGAAAAATAAAAAAAAAAATAATAATAGTAATAATATTATTAATAATAATACCAAAAATTATATCAATAACATTAAAAATAATTTGATAATTAAAATATAGCTATTTAACTATAGATAATAACTAGACAAATATCGATATATTGGTGTAAATTAAACAGTTTAAAAATTATGTTAAAATAAATAACCCACGCTCAATTTTTTTTTTATAAATAATTAACCTTTGCGTTTTTATCCAGACAACACCACCCTCCACCGTACTCTAACATCTACCCACCCAACCAACCTATATATATATATATTTATTACTTTTTAACATTTTTAATTTTTTATTATTATTTTTATGTTTTATAATTTTTTTATACATTTTTTACGCAAAGAATTAATTATAAGATCATGTAATATCTAATTATAAATTAAAGAATATATGAATTTTTTAGGATAACCATTATTTATAGCATCATATACAAGCTTTTTAATATTAGTATTAATTAAATGGGAAGAACATAGACATTTTATTCTATATAAATGGTTAAGTATTATATTACGATATACAGAATTATGAAGACATGATTTAAAATTAGTAAAGGTATTAACTTTAAAATTAAATTCTTTCCTTTTGTCATAAATATCAGTTATAAATTTGTTCTCTTTTAATATAATTTTAATATCTAAGAAATTGATTGTATTATTAAAAAGTAGGTTTTTTGAAAGTTCTAGATTAGAAGGATAATCAACAGAGAATTGAGATATACAGGTGTTATCAGTATCAATTAAAATTACATCATCTATATATCGATATAAATGTATTGTATTATTTAAATAATGACGTTCATAGTAATATAAGTCAGATAATACACTAGATGTACTACCACCTTGTGGTATACCAACATTTTGAATATATATATTGTTATCATGCATGATATACACACACACACACACACACACACACACACACACACACACACACACACACACACACACACACACACACACACACAGATATATATATATATATATATATATATATATATATATTTAAACCAAAAAATTGAAAACATTAATTATTGATATAATTTTGGTAATATAATTAAACATTATATTACCAAAAATAATTAAATATTTTAAATAATATATTATATTAATTTTTTTAATATTTTTACAACTATATTTTATAAAATATTTAATTAGAGAAAAAATCAAAAAGTTTTCATGTTTTAAATTTCTTATATTTTTTAAAATAATAACGTTTCTGCATACTTTATTTTTATTTTTGAGTACAGAAAAAAACCGTAATTGCTCTCCGGCTTTTACATAAATATTTATAAAAATAAATTGAAAAGAAAAAAAAATGTACTTTTTGTTACAATATTAAAAAAAATCTTTCGGAATTGAAAACATTAAAGACAATCAATTAACTGAAAAAAAAAAAAAGAAAATTGTCTTATTTTTATAACTTTAAAAATATTTTCCCTATCGAAACAAATTTGCTAAAAATGGATTTTACAAGTGAATATTTAAAATTATAATATTTCTACTTTGTATTTATGTATTTCACGAGTGTTATTGATATCCAGTCGAAATTTATGATAAAGAAGTAAAAATAAAATACACGATGTTTGTTTTTTTAATACACTTCCATATGAGGTTACACAGTTAAAAATTTCCCTAAAAACACCGAAAAAAAGAGTCTATCTGTAAATGTTCTTGGTTAAAGGCGTTTGATTGAGTTCCTCGGTCATCATTTTACAGACATTTCCCTTCTATCATGTCTAAATCCATGTAGGAATTTCTATGTCTTTATTTAAAGATAGTTTTATCTTTATTCAAACTTGCAAATCAAAACGAACACTTTTAAAATTCCTTTACAAATTTATTAGAAATATTAAAGAAGAAATTTTAGATAGAAAATTATTTTTATATACTTAGAATAATTTAGAAAGGGAAGAATTTCGGAGTTCTTGGGGATTTTTATCGACAATCACTTTTTGTTGTTGCCTTCATCATACGCAAGAATTTTTCTTACTAATTTTTTAAAAAAATATTAGTGAAAAAAAAAAAAAAAGCAGTGTGCAGCAATTTCGAAATATTTTCTGAATAATTACTAAAAAATAAATAAGATTTTTTTTTTATTCAATTAAAATAAAAAATCCAATGAATTAATTTGTTTTTTAAACTTGTTAAAAATCAAAATTGATAAAAAAATAATAAATTTTATATATCAGTCTGGAATAAGTTAAAATAAACCGTTTAAAATTTTTTAAGGAATAAATTTTAAGCGAAATCTTTGAAAAAGAACAAATATAAAAGATTTTTCCTTGCTGAATCATAAAAGACATAATTTGTACTAAACAACAATAGTTCCCGTAAGTCAGTATAGTGATCTCCCGTTGTCAAGAAGTCTCAGATTCAAACCCTGGGATGGCTTGAAATAATTTGTGTAAAAAATAAATGATAAAGCAACTCAATTTACTCGATTAGCTTCAAATTCATTCACGATTGAGTGATTCTAAATTAAATTAAATAAAAACTAAATTAAATTATTATCAATAAAAATAAATCTACAGAGTCTTATGTAAGGTGGTCTGGTGTAACAACGCCAGGCGGGGTAATAATGTCAAGTGCTAATATTATGCCTAATTATGAAATAATCTGGTAAATAACACCCATGTGCTCTGCGCAGAAGGGTTTTGAGTCATATAAATCGCAAAAAACAGCGTCAAGTTAATTTGTTCCGTTTGTAGGTCTTATTGCTTTTACAAGCAACTAAAATTGACGCTTGATCTAAAATTTGCGAGATACGTTTTGTGATGTGAAGACTATTTTTTTTAATCCGGAAATACTTTGTTTATTACATAAATTTGTAGTGCATTTCGTGTACTTTCAAAATGTTGTAGAAGAGTTTGGATATCTTCTCGATATAATTTGCAGTTTAAAATGTACTGCGCAATAACTATACCGGGGTAATAACACCAATCCTTGGCATTAATACCCCGGTTGATTCCCAACAGTGGCCGAGCTACATCCTAAATACTGATTCAAATAAACACAGTTAAAACTGTGCAATGTTTCTAATAATTCTGTTTAAACGGTCCTTTTTAAGCAAAAAAAAAAAAAAAGCTCATGGTCAGATATTCTTTTGCCTCCTTCCCCCCCTCCCCACACACACCACAGCTTTATTTTTCTTACAATTTCGCAAAAAAATTAACATTTTCAATATCTTAGAATGCAGTTTGTCGATTTCTAAGTTTGTAGAGTTTGTATTTTTAGAATTGGGCAATCTACATGCCATTATTCCATCTTATTTCATAGTTTTTTTTTGCATGGCGTTATTACCCATATAGGTGGGTAATAACGCCAAATGGCATTGGTCAAGAAATCACGCCATTACATTTTATGAATACATATCTGTTAAATTATTTTTTATATAGATAGTCAATGAGTTGCTGTATCAAATCATACATTTTTTTGAAAAATACAATCTAAAACTGAGCCGTGAAAATTGGTAGAACCTTAACGTGGCGTTATTACCCCAGGGTACCTTATTTTTAACGAATGTAAATTCACAGAGTCTATTGTATATTTACCAAATAACTTCTATATTATTTAGCAGTATCTCTATGTTTCTAATCTCTACAATTTTACACAAGATAATGGATTGCATGTAGATTCTCTGTAATTTCACCGAAAATTTTGAAACAGTGTACAATGCATAAAAGATTTTAAACAATAGAAATACCGAAATTTATCGAGAAAAAAGCTGTTGTGGAAGAGTTTTGTTAACAATTATTTCACCCTGTACTTTTAATTTTTTTACGTATGTTTTATTAAAAAAATCTCCTTACCTAAGCTATTATTTATTCAAGCTGCGAGCGATCTCTTCTGAGACTTCAGGATCCCTTTCTCTTTGCCGTAAATTATCATTCTTCCACCATTTACATTTTAACATATAAAACATTTTAATTTTTTAAATAAAACTCAGGTTCAAACCCCCAGGACGGTTTTAAATAAATTGTGTGAAAAATAAATGATAGAGCTATTCAATTTAAGTGAAATTCGTTGAATCTCACTGAAGATTGAGTGTTTCACCAATTTTGAAAATAAATTTAAACAATTATCGATAAAAAAAATTTACAGAGTCTGATGCATTTTTAAAGAATGTTAATTTACACAGTCTATTGTAAATTTAACGAATAACTTTTCTGTTATATAACAGTATCTTTTTCTAATTTCTGTAATTTTACATAAGACTTAAGATAAGGGATTGCACGTAGATTCTCTATAATTTCATCGAAAAATTTGTAACAGTGTACAATGCATTTTAAACAATAGAAATATCTGAATTAATGAAAAAAGAAGTTATCATCGAAGAGTTTTGTTAACATTTTATGCACCTTGTATTTTTTATTTGTTACATATGTTTCTTAGGAAAATTTTCCTTACCTAAACTATTATTTATCCAAGCTGCGAGCGATCTCTTCTGAGCCTTCAGGATCTCTTTCTCTTTGCCGTAAATTATCATTCTTCCACCATTTAGAACAATAATCTCGCGAATAAAAGTTCTATTTTTTGACTACATTCATTTATCCCTTTCTTTCCATCTCGGCAACCTTCGACGGAGATGTCATTTCTCTAATCGACAATTCTCCAAATCCGAAGGTGAAGTGTTTAATCTAGATTCGACACCAATTAAGTATCTTGTACCATTTTGGTGAGTCTGACATGTCGACCACTTGTGTTCCAAAGAAAGTGTTTTTAGACTATTTTCATCAGGATTTCATTTTCTACAGTTTCCGGTCATTGAGTCAACTGTAGTTTTATTTTATTTTTTCTCAAATCTGGGCGGGGTTCGAACCTCTTTTATTCAAAGGGCTTGCGATGTTCACGGCCGAGTGATTGTCGCTCTCACTTTCATAGACACTGTCTGTGTGGGGGTTTTTGCGAAAGATATTTGAATGTGTTCACGGTCGCATGCGATGTATGTAGTCTTTATATTTGGAATTATGATATTTTATTTCGCACTGAATGTGGATTTTAAGCTAGCAAAGTTGCTTTCAAAAAAAAGATTTGCTTTTTCGGCTTACTTTGGATAGATTTTTTCCGTATATAACTAGGGTTCATCAACCTTTTTTGATTTTTCCTAGCACGAACAGTTAAATTTACTTCCTTTTTTATTTCTTGTGTTACATTTTAAAATGTTTAAAAAATTGCAAGGATTTTTTTTAAAACCGTGATATACATTTAAAAAGAAAACCTGTTTTAATTGCTTTGTTGAAAATTGTTTTTGAAAATTTTTAAAGATTTCACTTTTGAAAAGCAACATAGAAAAGAAACCATAAATGATGCTTTTGCAGAGTAAGAAATGAAACCTTCTTAGATTGTTTACACCATGGCAGTCCAATGCGGTGTATTTGGAGGTTTTTTTTGCACCCTTTTGAATATTCCCTGTCGGTAATGTTTACTAAAAAAAGTAGATAGTAACCATCAAAACTTTACAGTTAAAAACATAGAAAATTCTCAAACAACAACAACAGCAAAAACAACAAGAACAACAACAGTGCATAAGATTGTTACTAGCGTTAACTTAAAAAAAAAAAAAAAAGTCAACAGCAAAAACTTATATAGTTATGTAAAAATTTGACAGTAAACAACTTAAAGGTTCCACAGAAAAAAAAAAAAGTTCATAAGATTGTTATTAGCATTTCAAAAGACTACATAGTAAACATAAAAACTTGACAGTAAAAAACTTAAAGGTTCACAATGATAAAAAAATCCCAAGAATATTAAAATTTGAGAGATTTTCATCGAATATTTGTTAGAAATCATTAAAAGAGATTAAAAAATGTTTTTTATAACTGGGCTGCATTTTAATTAGCTTTCTATCGATACAGACAACAGAACTTTCCCAGAGAATTCAGATTTCATATCTAAAAAAAGAGTAACTGTCTGCAAAACTTTTACAAATAAAGAAATTTTTGAAATTAAAATTTCGTTACTTTTCTTAAATATAAACATTTAAATATATGGAATTTTTAAAATAAATAATTCATTTAAATAAATAATTCATGGAATTTTTTAAATAAATATGTTTTCCTTCTTTCTGTTTTTTAGATAGAGTTCGTATAACTAACTATTAAATTATCATTTATGTTGGAAATTCTGAAAAATATTTGTAAATCTTACGCCGATCAGATGCAGAGAATCCAAAACCACCATTTGTTGAAAACTTTATCTATATATTCATCTATGAATCTATATATATGACTTTTTTATGTACACGATAATTACTTCTAAAAGAAAGGCAAAAAATTATGCATTACAAATTTTTAATGAAAATAAATGGGTTCAAAGGGAGACAAAAAAAAAAAAAAAAAAAAAAAAAAAAAAAAAAAAAAAAGATTTTAGGGAAAAAGTTATTGTTCAATTATCAAGATATCAAATCCAATTAAATGTATTATAAATCTTTGTGTTATTATCTGCAATTCTTAAACTGACAAGTTTTTGATAGAACCAATTCTTACTGAAAAAATTAAAACAAAGAAAAGGGTGTACTCAAATTCAAATTGCTAATTTTCTGCCTCAATTTTAAATTAATTTTTGTTCTCAAACGCATTTAATTAGTAGGCTTTCATATGCAAAAACTACATAATGTGCCGTAATGGCCTATTTTTTGATAGATGCAAAATATATTTAAAAAATGCTGTCAAATTGGGCATTTTGAACCGAATTACCCGATCTATTTCATTTTTTTCCATTTACATACCATTTATATGACATTATTTTATATTTATAAAATAGCTTTACTATCTGTGTTGTATACAAGTTTGCTTTTACAAACAACATCTTGAAAGATGATAAATGTAGAAGCGAAAAAGCCGTTAGTAAATTAGGCGAAAACGTTCATGTAGTTTATTGTATATTACATGTAAATCCATGTTACATCTATAAAGTTTTATAAATAACAAATTATAATATATATTTAATAAAAGTAAACCTCTATATTTTACATATTAACGTTGTTTTTGAAATATAAAGAAGTCTTATAATCGATATATAATGGTAAAATCATAAAAAAAGACATTATAAACTGGAATGCTGATATCAATGTTTTCATACAATTTTAACACATTTTAAATAGTTTAACATCATTTAAGTGCAATGAAAACGGTTTTTTATACAGACCATGATGTAATGGAATTATTTTGAGTGACCTGTAAACGAACTATAAACAGTAAATATTTCACTTTTTATACTTAACATGCCAAAGCTCAATAACAAATTTATGCGATCTGAGCAAATGTTGAAATATGGCCAGACGAAACGATTACATAAAAACTTTTCAGCTGTATTGAGGATTGCTGAATATAATCACTTTACTTTTGCATACGCTATCAAATACGATTTTCATAATCAGAACTAATTACATTTGAATTTAAGAAACTTTATTTGGAGAGAAAATGTCATAAAAGAAAGATTTAAGAATCACTCGAATTCTTAAACTTTTTTTCGTCTAGCTAAAATGTCTAGAATAAATTTTTGAAAAGGAAAAATTCATATAATTTTTCCAGACATGAAAAATAAGAATATTTACGATTGAACTAACAAAAAATACGATAAAAGATGGATCGCTTGAAATTCCATCATGTGGCAACCGGCCAAAGTAATATCCGGTCAAAAGGCGTTTAAAAAATTCTTAATTAATGTTGTAAAAAATGAAGTGTTTTCATCTTAGCTTTATGAGTGCAGTTTAATTTATCGAGCCACATTAAACTAATAACTGACACTTATTTTATATTGCCATTGTTTATCATTTTTGTCACATGTTAGCCCCAAAATAGGAATATTTGAGAAAAACTGAAGAAAATCATTTCATGTAATTTCATCATGAAAAGACATATTTTTCATGTCACGTGTATGAAATTTTTCAATAAATTAAATAAATATTATTCACAAATTAGTATTTCTTGCTATTAAGGGATTATATATGCATTCTAAACTTTCAAAAAATCGATTTCTTTTTTGATGGAAATTAAATCCATAGTGTGTAGAATTAATTATAGGTGAAAAGACTTAACCCCTTGGGGACGAGCGACCGGTACACGTGACACTCAAGGTGTTCAGAATCCATCATTATTCTCACCACTTCACGATTCAATTAGAAAAAATCTTTCTGTTTGGAAAAACTGGTGGTAAAAAAACAAAAACAAACAATCACGTAAAAGTCTTTCGTCTTGAAAGGGAGGGACATCTAAATTACTAAGAAAGATATGAGCCAATATATGAGCACACTCTAGATCGATAAAGCCGAACTCATCAAACAATATGCAGCGAAACTTCTCTAAGAAGCCAACCCATTAAAATATGAATAATCGATCTTTCTGATAGGTGGTCTTTGAATAGATATGATGGATAAAACAAAATTTCATAAAATGTATACTACAAAAAAGATATTATTGAATTGGTTTATTATATTTCATGCTTATACAGCTTAAAAATAAGAATTAACTGTAATTTGCTTTGATTTTTAATAATTTTTCACTAACAATTTTCGTTTCTAAACTTTATAATACTTATATCTAAGATTTATATATATATATTTTTCATCTCTTTAAACAAATAAATAGTATCATATCGAACTTTCCATCAATCTATTGTTTTTTGACTTGAAATAGGTTTTTAAACTGGCAGAAACTCATTGTCTGAATCAGAATGAACTCCTAAAATTGATTTTAAAACATCTCGATTGCAGTATAATTCACTTATAAATGACTGTAGAATATAAAAAAAATTGAAATCTTGCCTTTATCGAGATTATCTGTAGTATAATTTTCCAGTCTTCAGATAAATCAATGCAATTCTTCAGAATTTCGCCATATTTATGAAATTCGGGGGCAGAATCAAGTTAAAGAGGGCAAAAATGGTCTTGATTCTTCAACTCTAAGGAAGTAGACTTAGCTGAGTTGCTTTCTGGAGAGAAGTGGAATTGCGAGATTTCCTCATGCAAAGAAAAGTAATCTTACTCTTTGACTCAAGAGTGGTCTTTTAGGGAGGGAGAGTAAAAAACAGTGGCTTTTCAATAGAAGAAACTTAACATTGATCTTATAGCTGTTACAGGCCAAACCCGATTTTAGGCCAAACTAGATTGGCCTAGGCCAAACCGGTCTATCCTAACGCCATCGGATAAACTAGTTTTTCCTAGGCCAAACCGGTCTATCCTAACGCCCATCGGATAAACTAGTTTTTCCTAGGCCAAACTAGTCTATCCTAAGGTCCATAGGACAAACTAGATTTTCCTAGGTCAAAGTAGTTTGGCCTAACTCTTATAGGATAAACTAGTTTAGATTGCTGTTTATTGGTCTGAACTAGTTTATACTAGGCCGATCTAGTTTGTCCTAGGCCAATTCAATTTGGCGTGATTTTACTAAATTCAATGACCGCCTCAACGCCAACAGTTTCGTTTGTCCTAGGCTGATCTAGTTTATCTTAGGCCAATGTAGTTTTACATGTTTTTAGCTCACGGACGTGAAAGCCAGAGAAATAATGGGCTCGCAGGTCCTGTATATGCATGTTCGCATGTATGTACGCACGTATGTACCTATGTGCGTATGTATTTACGTAACGTGATAACTTTTGATAGAGATATTCGATTTGCTTCAAATTTTGGATGTAGGTTCATTCTGATAAGTTAATTTTCTGATTCATTTTGGGAATTCATTGGATAAGAATAAAGGGAGGAGGAACGGGAGGCTAATCCCCCACCGTTAATTTAGAGAAATGGATTTATCATCGAAAATTATCAGTTTTCATTTAAAAGTTTTGATATAGGATCATTGTGACAAGGCGCTTCCGTGATTAGTTGAGGATGTTTATTGTTTAAATCTAAAAAAAGGGCAATGTAGGTAACACAACATAATTTAGATAGGAGTCTAAGAATTAAGTCTAAGTATCTAAGTAATCAATAATACATTATGTATTTACCATTCTGTGAACGCATCGTAATTTAAAAATGCATTGTAAATTTTTCCAATAAATATGTATGCAGTATTTTTTAAAGGAATCCTAATTGTATGTTAAGTATAACGTGAATTTTTTGCAGAAATTGAGTAGGGCCAGATTGAGCCGGACTGAGTTTCTTTTCACTGATTTTTGTACAGGCAGGGCTCGGGCTGAACTTTTAATTTTTACACCGGGCCACGGCAAAATAACTGTCCTTCGGGAAAGACGGGCCCCGGGACTCGAAAATCCGGCCCGTGTGAACCTCTGACAGTATTTTACAACCCTTCGAATAAAATGCATCATATCAGAGTGATGACAAAACCACTTTGCACAAGATTAGCTATGGAGCAGTAGTCTGCATCAATATTTAAAAGAATATTGCCCGATTAAACTGATGGCTTTACATAGTCACAAGCTGTGTACACTAATTATGTATTACAACTTTTTTTTTTTTTAAGAATATCACCTTCGAAAAATAAAGTAAGTTGGATTACTTTTTCCTATTTCCTCCAATTATACTTAACTATTGAACCCCCAAAACAAATCACAGATACGCTTTATAAAATTAAACAATTATCCAAAATTTGAAGCAATTCAGATAATTCTGCTAAAAAAACCCATTTATCTGATTTAAGGAGAGTAATCACTCATTCCTCCCTTTATACTTAATCATTAAATCTTCAAAACAATTCAGTGATTCGCCTTATAAAGAAAAAAACTATACTAAAAACTTACGGCAAATCGGATAAATCTGCATAAAAACCAATTTATCTAATTTAAGGAAGGCAATAAAACGTCCACTACCCCATTAGTCTTAAAAAAAAAGAAAATAACTCAAATTAATTAAAGAAGCGGCTGATCGAATGAATCCATTTCCAAAATTTTAAGCAAATTGGATAATTCTGTATTATAACTAATTTATCTAATTTAAGGAAGGAAATAAAAGAACCACCAAAATTAATCAGTGAAACGCTTCATCAGAATGAACAAATCCAAGGTTCGCAGCAAATCGGTTAATTCTGCATGAAAAACTCATTTGCCAAAATTGCCCGTTCTTCCCGTTGTTCTTATTCAATTAATCCCCAAAACTAATTAGGCATACACTCCCCCCTCCCCCTATTCTTCTCCAATGACCCCCCCCCCAAATTAATCAGAAAAGCTCCTCATAAGAATAAACCTATATTGAAAGTTTGATGCAAATCGAGTATTTCTATCGAGAATTATTATGTTACGTACTTACGTACATACATAGATACAGAACCTACGGGCACATTAGTTCTCAGGCTTTGGTAGCCTGATGAGATAAAAACACGTCAAATTAAATTATTTCTATCAAGAGTTATCGCGTTACGCACATACGTACGTACATGCGTACATACATGCCTTCATACATACATACAGAACCTGTGAGCCCACTATTTCTCTGGCTTTGACGCCCGTGAGCTAAAAACACGTAAAACTACATTGGCCTAGGATAAACTAGATCAGCCTAGGACAAACAAGAAAGTTGGCGTTGAGGCGGTCATTGAATTCAATAAAATCACGCCAAATGGAATTGGCCTAGGACAAACTAGATCAGCCTAGGATAAACTAGTTCAGACCAATAAACAGCAATCTAAACTAGTTTATCCTATAAGAGTTAGGCCAAACTACTTTGGCCTTGGAAAATCTAGTTTGTCCTATGGACCTTAGGATAGACTAGTTTGGCCTAGGAAAAACTAGTTTATCCGATGGGCGTTAGGATAGACCGGTTTGTCCTAGGAAAAACTAGTTTATCCGATGGGCGTTAGGATAGACCGGTTTGGCCTAGACCAATCTAGTTTGGCCTAAAATCGGGTTTAGCCTGTAACATAGCTAAAAATTATAGATCCTTAAAAATGGTCCTTATGAGAGGGAGTGCTTACTTGATCCGGATTGGACAATCGGGTTAATCGGCGCTGTTACTGTATTTGTAAGAAAGAAGAAGCTTAACATTGATCCTATAGCTAAAAATTATAGATCCTTAAAAATGGTCTTTATGAGAGGGGGGGGGGTCTGTCTCCTTATAGAGGTGATCTTGCAGGGAGGTTTCATTGTAAAGTTCACTGTAGAGTTCATGTAGAAACTCCCAAATATATGTTTCCGCTGTTATTCCTTATATAGTACAGCGCTGATTATCCGGACCGTTCGGGACCAAGGCCGATCCAGTTATTGAAAACTTCTGATAATTGGATAGTTTAATAAACAGTTTTCATTCACTTTTTTTAATAACTTCTTTTCACATTTTTTTACAGACTTAAGACTGGCGATTGTAGTAGTGTATATTTTAATATACAGTCCTCCCCACTTAATCGGATAACGGATAATCGAATACCCCGCTTATTCGAATAAAATCCTCCGGAACCGAATTTAATCCCGTTGGGCTAATGTTATTTTTCCCCGCTTAACCGAATACCTTTCACGAAATGTCCTCGCTTAATCGAATAACAACTGAGTGAGACAATTTGAAAAATGAGCGTGAAAAATACGTTTCAATAGGAATTTCCTCCACACTTTTTGTCATTTTCACAATTTTACACAAAATTTATTTTTTTACACAAAAAATAAATTTCCAGAACTTCCAGCATGGATTTCGCTTGGCAAGAGTACAGGGGATTGGTCAAGTAAGCTCCTTTCCTTGTTCTTTTTTCCGAATAAATTTTAAAAATGGTGAAATAAATTGGACAGTAATTTCGAACAATTTTCAATTTTGTTTACTTTTATTTGCAAGGGACATTTTTTTTCACTTTTACCATTTTTTACAGGCATATTTAATGGAGATACTTTCATTTTTAAAACCAGTTCCGAAACTGAAATCATCCTCATTTAAAAAAAAATCAACAATAAAAATCGAAAAAGTTAAAGATGATGCCGTTTGAACAGATCGATCTCAGCTATTCATTGTAAAAAAAAAAAAAAAATCATCTAAAAATGTTGAAATGCGGTAGAGGTATGCTTAAAAATTTCTTCTATAAGATTAGCATTAGCGAGCAAATTCTTTCGCGTGACTGAAGTAGCCCCTTAATAATAATATGTTGCCTGTTAGAGGCTCAAGATAATAATTATGATACCATCGAAAAATAATTCGTCCATTTTTTATTCTAAAATTTCACATAAGCCACTTTCATCTATTTTTTTAAACCCGTATAAATTACGTAAATTAAATTCTAATAACAAAATTTGGACCCAATTCACACAATCTGCATTAAATGTAATGT
The DNA here is from genome assembly GCA_964019185.1 of Maratus speculifer. Lineage (NCBI taxonomy): Eukaryota > Metazoa > Arthropoda > Arachnida > Araneae > Salticidae > Maratus > Maratus speculifer. The sequence goes on along the minus strand of OZ025292.1, from coordinate 64,557,588 downwards.
AAACCGAACGCATATGTTTACTGACATTGAACTAATGATTTTGTTTTTAATTCAGTTTGCATTGTTCTATTAAAGTTCTTAACGATTTTCTTACTCTGATAATTAAATATACTGTATTTAATAATTTTGCCACTTTATTACACCTTAAATATTACATTTATATGCCTCCCCGTTTAATCAAATACCCCGCTTAATCGAATATTTTTTCTGGAACCGTCAATATTCGTTTACGCGGGGACGACTGTATTACATGTGGCGTATTTAGAAGTTATTTTAAAAAAAGTTCACACTTTTATTGTAATTATAAAATTGCTGCAAAGTTATACATAGAAGTATATATAAAAATTATCGCATGTATATTTGCATACACTATACGAATCAACGTGCACGAAGAGAGGAGTGGTCCCTTTTTCCGAGGATACCAAAAGACAAAATAAGCAATTTTTTGATACCCTTCAGAGAATTTGAAGACAATAAGGGATGTTCCTATGGGAAAAAAAAATACCCTTAAAAGGGACAATTTTTAGAAACTAGAAACATTTTATTTTATGTGTTGCTCTCTTTGTATTTGTTGACGATTTTATTATTTCAGGACTAGGACATTGTCATTTAACGGTTAATTTTCGTGAAATCCAGCCACATTTACTCTACCACACGTAAAAATGTTTCGCTTCAAACTTTTTAGAGAAGGCGAGAAAAAAACGCTTAGTGCTTACTTGATCCGGATTGGACAATCGGGTTAATCGGCGCTGTACTGTATTTGTAAAAAATAACTAAGCCATTTTAACGATTCTACTCACTTATTGAACGCTAATGAGAGTTTGAGTGTTAAAAGTTTTGCCCAAAAGTCACACACTGAAGTCGTCCTGTTGCTCAAATTGTCACCGATATTGCTTCTGGGACATAAAATAATAAGAGATGTCACAGAAGACAATTTTTACTTTCTATTCGCAACAGTATTTTTCTAATATAAATTTTAAAGTATATTTCCCTTGAAAATGTTGTTAAAGTAGCAATTAAGGATTTCTGTTTTGAGAAAAAAGTGCTTAGAGATTTAAAAAATAGTCACCTGTTGTAACGCCGAATGATGGCATAGAAATTTACATGCAGATATTACTACAAATAATAAGAGATACAAAGGAGGACGCCAAACATGTATGATATGGTAGAATTAAAACAACCCACCAACTGTGTGTGATATGGTAGAATCAGAGCAGCACAAGAGGCAAAAGAAACTCGCACTGTTTAAAGATAGTATGATAAAAACAATTTAAATTAGCAAATTGAGAACCAAGAGGGTCCACAGTGTTGAGAAGGAATATTCAATTAAACAAAATTGAAATATTAATACATTTTTTTTCTTAAGAAACTTTAAATGCGATTTTTCGGAAACTACATTTTTCATCATATTTTGTTGGCATGCTAATTTAAGAAATTTGTAATATTTTTGGACCATGAAATTTTAAGGACCATGGAATCATTTTTTGAAAGTCTAATTTTTTAAAATATTTCTTCCAATAAGTTTAACCCATTGAAGAGCAGTGACGCCACTATGGCATGACATAATTGAATTTCCTAGTTGCTATATTGGCACCCTAATTTTTAATGAAAATTTCATGTTTATTAAGCACTCGAAAATGCACTTTTATGTATTTTGAAATAAAGTTTCTTGTAAATACTGATGTAACCCAATTATTTCAACATTATGCGAATACGAGCTCCTACCCCCTGAAATGATTAAAAATCAAAATTTTAGACGAAAAATGTAAATTATTTTCAAAATAGCGCATTTTTTTATTTTTTAAAAATTAAAAAATTCGAACCAATGACCTTTATTGACAACCTTATTTTAAAAGAAGAAACTGTGATTTTAATATTATTTTGTTTCTAAAAGGAATTTAAGATACTGTTAATCGAGACTGGAAATTTTGGTGCCGGCAAAAATAGCTGCAGGTTTCCAACGTAATACACATATGTAATGAAATTTAACAACAATAAAAAATAGTTTTAAATATTAGAAGCAATAGAAAACAATGCAGAATTATTAGTTTTTCAATATTTTTACTGCCTTTCTATGATATCCTTCGTATTTCTACATTTTAGTGATTAAAAACAGGAAGATCATTTAAAAATACAGGGTGGTCATAAAAAAAACTTTGCCAATATATCGAATTCGAGCAGCCGATCCGTTCAACCGATCGATACGAAATTTCAGATATAGTTATTCAAAGGTATGAGCTCAGTATTCTGCGAAAGGCAACAAATTGGCGCTCACGGTTACGGTTATAGAATCAGAAACTAGAAATTTTCAAATGGTAACACCCATTTTTTTATCACAAAATGCTCAGCTCGTGCGAAAATCCTAAAGAGCGTTGGAACGGTACGTGTATCACAATAAACGGACGTGTTATGCTCGCACAAAAGCAGCTCTGCGAATGGCCAGAAAAAAAACACGATCAAAGATCACAAAGGATAATTTGCATATGAACAACAGAAATCCCGAAACGCCGTTTGATAGATAGTCGGCGTAGAAAACGGATAAAAAGTAGGGTGGCAATGTTAGTTCTTCAGTCAGGACTCGTACATACCGACGAAATGACTCTTCCAGCGAAAGTTCATTGAATTGCTAAAACTCTATTATCAAAATTGGATGCTTCGAAAACTTTGCGTGTTTACCGTCGAAACCATCGCCATATACGTGGCGCACGTAGCCCGCAAGTTCATTGTGCTTTAGTAAAGAATTCGAAGAAACTGGTTGCAGATCCGATCCGAACGACCAACTATTTATGAAGATACTGTTATCGAAGGGCGTCGCATAGTGACTACAGGACATTTGCAAACTGCAAGAGATGCATCTCGTGTATTAGACATACGGTGTACAACGGCCCTATAGCTACTGCGCTCTCTAATTCGCATGTGTTCGGCATTGCATTGGTACGAGCGTGTCCGGATGTTGGAAGTGGGAAATCATCAACAGCGTATAGACTTTACCTGTGAATTTCTTATCCGATATGAAGGAGATAACGATTGGGCACTTCGCATACTATGAAAGGATGAGTCACATGTCACATTAACTGACAACGTCAATACCAAAAATTGTGCGAACTCAGCAGACATGAATCCGCATGCTCTGGCACCAGTACCATTATAAGACGAGGAAATTACTGCGTGGGGCGGCATTGCAGGCACACTTATTCTTTGACCATATTTCTTTGAGCGAGCGACACCATCGGGATTTGTAACTTGCTCTGTAACAGGCTTCCACTATACGGCAATGCTAAAAAATTACGTCATACCACAATTGCTGCAGCGAAATGTACTGAATGATTTAATATGGATGCAAAGTGGTGTACCTCCAGATACAGTGAAGTCTGTTCGCAGGATCTTGGAACAACAATTTGGCAACCGCGCCTTTTCACGCCATTTTCCATTTCCGATACCTCCACGATCCTCACACCTTACTCCTATGGATTACAGGTTCTGGGGATATCTCAAATCTAAAGTGTACATGTACAATCCTCAAACATTGTCGGATTTGAAAGATTCTATCAAACATGAGATTGCAAACATCCCTCATTCGATGTTACGGTCTGCTGCATTGTCCACAGTCGCCCGCATACAATACGTAATTGCCTGTGATGGCACCCATGGGGAAAATGTGTAATCAAATAAAATAATCTTTTTCTCTGATCTGTGTTGGAATCAGTGATTTCCTCCGTGCGCCCCGACCGTGTTTTCTTTCTTTTTTTTTGAGAGGGGGGGGGGGAGGCGTTTGCAGAACTGTTTTTTGTGCGAACATAACGAGTCCGTTTCTTGCAATACACGTACGGTTCCAACGCCCTTTACGGTTTTCGCATGCGCTGAACATTTTGCGACGAAAAAAGAATGGGCGTTGCCATTGCAAAATTTCGAGTTTATGTATCTATAACCGTAACTGTGAGCACCACTTTGTTGCCGCTCACAGAATCCCAAGCTCATACCTCTGAATAACTATATCTAAAATCTCATCTTCATAGGTTGAACAGATCAGCCGCTAGAGCTCCATATATCGGCAAAGATTTTTATGACCACCCTGTATATTGGTAACAAAAGTATCATTGGTAAATTAATAACTTTTTTCCTTAGCTGAAGTATTTGGATCAGCCAGCAAGTTTTTGAAGAATTGAAGTAATTTCTCAATACATAAAAAAATAACATGGCAACTACCCAAAATAATATCCGGTCAAAATGCGTTTAAGAAAAACTTTAATTTATGTTACGGCGAATGAAATATTTTTATTCTAGTTTTATGAGCCCCATTTAAGTTATTGAGCTATATTAAACTAACAACTAACATTTATTTTTGACTATATTACTTATAGTTTCATCATGCATTAATTCAAAATAAAAATACTTTAAAGATAAATTTCGAGTAAAGTATTTTATTTTGTCACATTGATAAAATTTTATGTAAACTTAGAAGTTAACTGTAAAAGATAAACTTGTTATCCTCAAAATACTTGGAGTAAATATTATTTAGACCATGGGGAACAGCTTTGATAGAATAAATAATTTCTGTATATTCGATGTAGTCATAATTAAACAGACAATACTCAGAGTTTTCTGCAGCGCGATCTAATTGAGAGAATGTCGCCAAATTTTGTAAGAAGATTAAACAATATTTTGGATGAAAAATTCCGCGAAAAAAAAGTGCCAAAAATAACTGATAGGGGAATATGTGGCACTGTGTAACAGAAAAGAGAGTTTAAAAAAAATGCAGAATCAAATGTGCTATCGTTAAATGTGCTAAATAAGAGGTAATTTTATTTTAGTATAAATTCTGTAATTTTTAAAACTCTCTTTTCTGTAACACAGTGTCATATATTCCCCCTAGTGATGACTTTTGGAACACTTTTTTTTTCAGAATATTTCGTCTTCCGTCCTGTTTAATCGATGTGTTCATAATTAAACTTACAATACTCAGAGTTTTCTGTAGCGCAATGTGATTGAGAGAATGACGCCAAATTTTGTAAAGAGATTAAACAAAACGGGAAACAAAAGATTCCAAGGGAAAAAAAAATACGGTCTAAAAAATTCACACTAAGGAAATATGTGGCGCTGTGGCCCTAAGAGAATTTTAAAAAATGGATAATTAGAACTAAAAACGTTAAATGTGCTGAATGAAAGGTAATTTTATTTCGGTATTCATTCTGCATTTTTAAAAACTCTCTTTTCTGCATTTTTAAAAACTCTATTTTCTGCATTTTTAAAAACTCTCTTTTCTGTAACACAGTGCCACATATTCCCCTAGTGTTGACTTTTAGATTTTTTTTTTTTTTTTTTTTTTTGTGGAATCTTTTTCTCCCATCTTGTTTAATCTTCGCACAAAATTTGGCGTCATTTTCTCAATTAGATCGTACTATAAAACATTCTAAGTGCTGTCTGTTTAATTATGGTCACCTTGTATAAAAGGAAATGTGAATTGAGGTGTCAATTAATACACAACCCAAACTACTGAACCAAAAATCTTGAGAATTTGAATAAAAATAATTCTTATGACATTGACTTCCATTAAAAAAGGATTTTCTAAAATTCTAACTCTAAGGGACTAACTCTAAAAGATACCGAACTAAAAAAAACCCTTTAAAAATTAGATATTATAATTATGTATCAAATGATAGCATGTTATGATGTATTTCTGTATGTATGGTCAAAGTAAATTCTCATAAGCCAAAAATCCATGAGTTATTTTATACTGTTCAGATTTTGCAGTGTGTTTATTGCTTAAACATTAAAGCATTTAACATTATTAGCGATGATTATGCATATTTATTCATGTGAGTCCGTAGGGGTAATTAGGGTCATTTTTTAACAATTTGAACTTTGATATTAATTGGGAGAGGAATGAAGTGGACTACATACTAATGTTATGCGTAATTTTACTCACAAGGAGGGTATTTTTACATGGCATACTCAGAATATGCTGAAGAAAATGACAGTAAATAAAATAAAAGTGTTTAGTTTCTTCCCAACAGAACTCTAGAATGATTTTTCTTTTTTTGACAATGAATGAAAATGGCGGACATTTTGTCGAAAACAAATGGATCGCCGTAGAACAAAATATGTTCTAATTTGCATTCAACACTTTTTATTCTATTACAGTCATGGAAAACTTATTTGCTTTATATGCCTTCAGAAGGTAATGTAGAAGATAAATATAAGAATTATTAAGAATTTTTAGAAAATATGTTTTCTAAAGAGTTTTAATTCTCTTAAAAGAAAATGTACATAGTTAAATTTATGTTCTGCATGACTTTCTGATGCCATAGAAAAACTAGTTGGATGTGTCAATCCCAAAACTTTCTTCTATCTCATAAGTACATTTTAATATTAAAAAAAAAAAAAAAAAAAAAAAAAAAAAAAAAAAAAAAAAAAAAAAAACATGATGACTCCCAAGTTACCCACTATCGAATTTCCTCGAACATTTGACCCAGCCTAATGAGGTTCTGGTATCCGAAAAGCCTAAAACGCAAAATTTAATTAATATTCTGAGAAAATGAGCTTAGTAGTGCCTCATGTTGGGTAATTTATACTAAAACGTAATAAGCATCTATTTATGTCAAGACCTAACAGAATCTGAAATTTGATGGAATTTCGTCCATTAGTTCTTGAGATATAGTTATAACAAAAAATTTGCAAAACCTAGCACAGCAACACCATATCAGACAATTTATGCCAAACCGTAAAAAAGCGTCTAATTATGTTATGGTGTAAAAGAATCTGAAGTTTGATGAAATTCTGTGCATTAGTTCTTGAGATATAGCTAGTTTTAAAAAAACCGTGTAAAATATAGCACAGCAGCACCATCAATTAAAGGATTTATAACAAAACGTAATCATCGTGTAATTATGTTATATGTCATTTTGTAACAAAATCTGAAGTTTGATGAAAATCTGTGCGTTGGTTGTTGAGGTATAGCTATCGGAAAAATCGTGCAAAATGCAGCATTGCTGCACCACCTGTTGCAAGGTTAATACCAAAATGTAATCAGCGTCTAATTATGTTATATATTCTAGTGTGACAGAATCTAAAATTTGATGAAGTTCTCTGCATTAGTTCTTGAGATATAGCTATCGCAAAAATCGTGCAAAATGTAGCATAGCAGCGCCACCTATAGGGCAGTTCACACCAAAACCTTATCAGCGGCTATGTATCTCAAGGTATCGCGGAATCTGAAGTTTGGTGAAATTCTGTGCATTAGTTCTTAAGATATAGCTATCACAAAAATCATGAAAAACGTGGCATAGCAGCGCCACCTGCTGGCCAATTTACACCAAAACTTAATCAGCATCTATGTATATCAAGGGGTCACAGAATCTGAAGTTTGGTGAAATTCTGTGCATTAGTTCTTGAGATATAGCAATCTTGAAAATCATGAAAAACGTAGTATAGCAGCGCCACCTGCTGGCCAATATTCACCAAAAACCAATAGGCACTAATTCATATCAAGGTCTAACTGAATATAAAATTTTATTAAATTTCGAGCATTAGTTCTTGAGATAGAGCGCCCACAAATTTTTTGTCACATACAGACAGACAGACAGACAGACGGACAGACTCACAGACAGACATTTTCTAAAAATAGTCAAAACGTGTTCAGGACATTCTAAAACGTATAAATCCGTCGAAAACCGGAAGTCGAAAATTTTCATGAATCCAATACTTTCTTCTTGTAAAGATAGAAGAAAGTAAAAATATCCGTAAGAATAAATAATTATAGTATAACTTTAGTTTAACGAAGTCCCTATTTAACGAAATGTTCTACTTTACGAAAATTTCTGATAAACTTTGAACACTATTCACGAGTAAATAAATCTCCATATTACGAAAAATATATTCTATATTACGGAGTTTATTCTTCTGTTGTGTCTGTACTAATTCCAAAAGAAAGGTTGCTGTTTCGATGGTTGTATAAATTTATTTTTGTGGATGGTATAGAAATGGATTTTTTTGTGAATTTTTTTTATTAATTGAATCATTTTTTTATTCTTATTAATGCTAAAAAAATATTTTTTTAACCATTTGGAAAATGATTATTTTTTTCGGTATAGAGGCATCTGAATTATACCTGAATCCTTGTGATGACCGATTTTTATTTGTCTACAGAATGGTCCATGTTTAATGTCCAGAAGTGAAAAGCTTCTGTTGCCACAATGACAAAAAATATTTAAAACTACAAAAAAATTAATAATTCAATAACGTATTGAGACACAACATTAACATAAATTGCATTTAAAAGTACAATCTTATCTCTATATGACAGTGTAAAAATTGAAAATGTGCGATGTTTAGGAGTTTGAAAATTTGCAGAACCGAAAATTGTAAAACTGAAATTTCATTTAAAATTTGTTGATGATGGATCCAAGACCATTAATGTTTAATCCATGGCATACGTAATATATGACTCTGTTATTGCGAAAGTCACGTTTTGATCATCATAAAAATAATGTTTATTTTTATTATTTTTAAAAACATATAAATTATTTAAAACTCAAAAATTTTAGTCTTTCAAAATATCATTTTCCAAATGGTCATTGTAATTCGTTATATTAAAATTTTTTCTACACGACAAACTTTTGCTATCATTCCTCTTTCTTCCAGACACTCCTGTGCTAACAGTGGGAGGAAGTCTTCGATATAATTAGAAAGGGATTTTAGTTTCACAAAAATATTACAGATTGTTCAGAAACGCAAAATTTTAATGAACAGTGTCAGTAAAATTTTTAAATAAGAAACCTGTGCAAAGTAACATTACAAATTTTTTTCAAAATTAGAATCTGCTACACTGAGAAGAAAAGAGAAAAGATACACCACGCTTTAGTTTTTCTTTACCCTTCTTTATTGTTTAGTTTTTTTAGACATTATTCTAATTAATTTTTTTACATAGTTACATAAAAAAATTACTGCCCAAATAAAATAATATTGTCCCAGTATTTCTATTTTATGTGCATTTTTCATTTTTTGAATGCTGTTTTTATTATACAAATTCATGAATTTAAGTTGATTTCTAATTAGTGAATTTTCTTCATAACGAAGTGTTTAGATATCAAGGAGACAGTGTTGAATTCAGAAACTTTTCCCCGGGAAGAACTGTGGTTCCAGGGGAAATGTTATAGAATCTCGGGAGGATGGGAGGATACTACACTTTTACTGCACCCATTGGCTCACCCCCCCCCCCCCCTGAATTCAACATTACGAGACTTCGAGGTTTATAAGTATTTATAATAAATCATGGAAATATATCTTTATAGAAACGTTCCTCATATGAGCTATAATTGGTAAAAATGGAATATCATATGACAGTGTTAAACTATTCCCATTTAGTTGTTTTGATAAATAATCTTTATTTATTGTCAAAAGATATTGGCATCACATATTGAAGGAGATTCTCGCGATAATAAACTATTTCAGTTTACAAGTCTGTTTTGCTAGATTACAATATATGGTTGGATGCTATCCTCTTCAAAATTGATTAGGATTTTCTGAAATTCATGACAAAGTTATCTTTATCTTCAATATTTGTGCCATTTTATAGCGATGAACAGAATCCAAGAAATTGATAAGTCTAACATTTCTGACTTGTGATTAATAGACTCTCATCAAACTTCTAAACAGATATCAGGAAGTTCTATTCTTTGTCAGTTATGATTTCTGAAAAATGAATAACAAAGCCATAAGATAAATGGTGGTGCGTTGGCAGTGATCTAGAATAGCTCCCGGTCAACTTCCGCTTTATAAAATATTTTCATTTAATTATTGCAATTGAAGTGAGCTACCGAACACTTTAAACTGTTTTCTATTTCATTGATTCGCTTAAAATCATTTATAAAAGGAAAGAAAATAAAGAATTTTTCTTTCTATTTTGTAAAATGTTTGTCATAATCAGCATAGATGATGTTTGAATGAAATATTTTACTTTGTCACTTTAATAAGTATTTATATTAAATTATGGAAATACATCTTTATAGGAACATTCTTCATTTGAGTTATAATCGACAATAGTGGAACTACATATGATAGTGTTTATCTATTTCCATTTAGTTGTTTTGATAAATAACATTCATTTATAGTCAAAAGATACTGGCAGTACATATTGAAATAGATTCTTGCAATAATAAAATATTTCAATTTACAAGACTGTTTTGCTAGACTACAATACATAGTCACCACTCCGTGACATCACACTGTGACTGAGATGTGGCCTTCTTGGAAAACTTTAAAAAATATGCAAAAATTTTCTAAAACATGTTATTTAGTATAAAAATTATTTTTTCTGCGTTAAAAAATATTTGTGACATCACTGTTATATCACTATATGTAATGCACGTCACGTAATATATGTACAAAAAGAATCCCCTATATTGTAAATCTTTATTTGAACCATAATTGATAAAAGTGGAACTATGTATGATAATGTTAAACTACACTGCTCAAAACAATTAAAGGATATTGCAGTTTTAGGTGGATTTTGTATCTGGGAAACTTTTTAGCTGATTGATACATGGTCGACAGACATAGTAGGTTATATGAGAATAAATTACACATGTTTGGCAGAAAAAAATGCATTTTATTGCGCATTTGTGTACAAAAGGAAAAAAACACAATTTGTGCATATGAGAAAAAAAGAATAAGAAAAGGTGCTTTCTTCAAAGAAAATCATTTTCAGTAGGGGGTATGGTTTCCACGGGCAGCCAGCAACGTTGAACACCTTTGAGGCATGGACTCAATGAGGCTATTAATGACGAGTTGGGGTATTCTGCCCCACTCTTCCAGAAGAGCTCTTTCCAGTTCTTGGAGAGTTTGTGGGGGTTGTTGGCGGCCAGAAACTCGTCTTCCTAGAGCGTCCCAAACGTGCTCGATTGGATTCATGTCTGGAGAACACGCTGGCCACTCCATTCGAACGATTCCTTCTTCGAAAAGGAAATCCTCCACCAGGTTTGCACGATGTGGCCTGCAGTTATCGTCCATTAAAATGAAGTTATCTCCGATTGCTGCAGCGTAAGGGACTACAATAGGTCTGAGGATCTCATCCCTATATCGGCGACCAGTCAGAGCTCCATCTCGAATGATGTAGAGGTCAGTGCGCCCGTCAATGGAGATGCCACCATACACCAACACTCCTCCACCGCCAAATCTGAAACTTTCGTGCACGAACGCAGGATTATTCCTACTGCCACGGTCCCTCCAGATGAAAATACATCTATTATCCGGATGCACAGAAAAACGGGACTCGTCAGAATACAGAATATTGCTCCATTCATTTCTCCTCCAGTTGACATGCTCGCTTGCCCACCCCCTGCGGTCGTGACGATGCCTTGATGTTAATCTAACACATACAATCGGTCGGCGAGCATACAGACTTACAGCATGGAGCCGGTTTCGGACAGTCTGAGTTGAAATCGTGGTGCCTGTAGCCGAGCGAAGATGTTGTTGGAGAAGAGTAGCGTTCATGTTTCGGTGTCTCCGAGCTGTTAACGCTAAATACCGATCTTCATTGGACGTTGTTGCCCGTCTACGACCTTGCCCTGATCTTCGGCCTGCACATCCACTCTCCAAAAAACGGTTCCAGATCCTGGAAATGACACTTTGTGACACTCCAATGGCTTGCGTTACTTCGGCTTGAGTTTGGCCCCCTTATAACCTACCAACAATTCTCCAAGTTTCTGAATCTGTCAAATGACTTCGCTGAGACATTGTACTCATCGAAACAAAGCAATCACTGAATGCCGATCATCCTTGTCTTCATTCTCTTTTATCCAGTTAAAAGTCAAATTTCATTCGCTGCCGCTGAAGCGACGTTTTTGACGTCGAACTCAAAATTTGCATACTCCACAGTTTGAAAACCAGAAAAATTTGCATTTGTGATTCTCTTCTTCTATTTTCGGCAAAAAAATTCGTTTATATCTTTATTTTATATAAAACTTCAAATATCCTTTAATTGTTTTGAGCAGTGTATTTTCATTTAGATGTTTTGATAAATAACATTTATTTATCGTCAGAAGATACTGGCAGCACAAGTACATATTGAAGAAGATTCTTGCAATAATAAAGTATTTCAATTTACAAGACTAGTTTGCTAAACTACAATATATGGTTGGATGCCATCCTCTTCAAAATTGATTAGCCTTGTCTAAAATTCATCCAAATTTGTCTTTCTCTTTTAAATTAGCGCCATTTTATAGCGATGAACAGAATTAAAAAAAAAACAAGTAAGAAAAAATCATGCGTTAAGCATAGATTATGAAGCACTTTCCAACACTTAATGAAATCTTTAACAAAACTTTGTTATTTAGGGAAATAATAGTGTATAGCCAAATGTACCCAAATATGTATACCAGTACATTAGAACAGCCCTGTATTTCATATGTCAGTTCATATAATGGGAAAATTTAGCTTAGCAAGAAAATACCCAGTAGCTTGAAATTTGTTTTTCAGCAATTCATACTATTAGATGGAAACATACTTGAATACTTTTGTTCAGCCCTGTAGTTTACACTGTACCTTTATTACATGTCAGCATTAGGCTAAGATTTATTGTAAACAATTTTAAAAGAACTGAAATCACATTCTCATAAATCATCATTCATAGGCGTGTACCGAATTCTTTGCGTGGCCCTGTATATCCCTTTATCTATATTCTGCAAACATTTCTCAGTAAATTGAATGCAGCTCAGTGTAAAAATGCATAGCTTATTTAAGAAACACGTTTAAATAATTTACGCTCATATTCAGTAACTTTGGTGAGCTCTTTTGGGTAGCCCTGTATATCAACTATAACATTTATACACACCATATAATGTGCATATATTTAGCGAAATATAAACGCGAATATCATAATTAAAATGCATTTCATCCCTCCATCAGCCGTCATCGGACACATATACGGTACTTTGGAAAGAATACACTATTTGAAATCTTTTGTATGGCCCTGTAAATGCTATGTATTTCATATTATGCAAAACAGTAGCGTATAATTTATATTAAGCTTCAGTGACATATATGATTTTTATTATACATGAAAAAGCTTAATATATTTAAAATATGTCACACACAATTCCCCCTTTTACCATTATATAATGGAATTGTTTTGTGTGGCCCTGTAAATGAATAATAGCAACATTTTCATTTTATATTTTATAGAATGCATATTTTAATATGTTTGACAGGGTATAACATCCTTAAAATTCCTGTGAAACGATTTTTCCCTATAGGCCGTAATGTAATGGGAAACTTTTGATTCGCCCTGTAGATAAACTAATCATGGTAGAAACTTCATTTTCAATAAGACTTGTGCTAGGGTAAACGTCAATAACGTCCTAAAATTTCATGGCAATCCGAGTATATTAACATTTTCCCCCATGGGCCGTAATGTAATGGAAAGCTTTTGATTCGCCCTGTAGATAAACTAATCATAATAGAAACTTCATTTTCAATAGGGTTCGTGCTAGGGTAAACGTCAATAACGTCTTAAAATTTCATGGCAATCCGAGTATATTAACGATTTTTCCCCAATAGGCCGTAATGTAATGGGAAATTTTGATTCTCTCTGTAGATAAACTAATCATGGTAGATACTTCATTTTCAGTAGAGTTCGTGCTAGGGTGAACCTCAATAACGTCCTAAAATTTCATGGCAATCCGAGTATATTAACGATTTTCCCCCATAGGCCGTAATGTAATGGGAAACTTTTGATTCGCCCTGTAGATAAACTAATCATGGTAGAAACTTCATTTTCAATAGAACTTGTGCTAGGGTAAACGTCAATAACGTCCTAAAATTTCATGGCAATCAGAGTATATTAACGATTTTTCCCCATAGGCCGTAATGTTATGGGAAACTTTTGATTCTCTCTGTAGATAAACTAATCATGGTAGATACTTCATTTTCAATAGGGTTCGTGCTAGGGTAAACCTCAATAACGTATAAAAATTTCATAGCAATCCGAGTACATTTACGGGAGTTAGAGCGCGGACAGACGGACAGACGGACAGACGGCCATCCGGCCAGACGGACAGACGGCCAGACAAACCGAATGCATAAGCACTTTTCAACTTTGTTGGAAAGTGCTAAAAAATAAATAAATTAAATAAAAATAAAAATAGAAAATACGTGTGGCACTTGAGGACTGCCGCGGTAAAGCTATTGCATAGCATTTTTTATCAACTTATGCAATTATAATTATTTATTTATATTTTATTTATGAAGTTTTTTTTTGTCTTTGACATTAATTCAAGTTTTTTCTTTTTCTTTGATATTAATTCAAGTTACACTTTTTAAGCGTGATGACCGATAACAAAACAATTTTTTTTCTTTTATTGAATAAATGAGAAGTTAATATCGTTTAAAATATTTTTATTATCTTACAATACATGTAAATTAATCAGCAATTTTTATCATTGAAACTATATTTTTATGAAAGCTGAAATAAGAAACATAAGTTTGCGACTTGATATCCTCTAAATATCTGAAAAATACCGTGTCAATGTCTGCCGAAGTCTACCGAAGGATAGCGTGCCGAAGTCTGCCGAACTGAAACGACGTTAGCCGAGTGTTAGGTTGTTAGGAGTGTTAGGTTATTTCTCGTTACGGAATTTCTACATTCGGTAGCCGCGCTCAAAGCCCGCGATAAAAGCTATACAATAGCTTTAAAAAATGATTAGTCTAGCATTTCTGACTTATGATAAATAGACACCCGTCAAACTTCTAAACAGATATAAGAAAGTCCCATTCTTGGTCAGTTATGATCTCTGAAAAATGAATAACAAGCCATAAGATAAATGGTGCAGTGACGCTGATCCAGAATAGCTCCCAGTCAACTTTCAAATTTTAAAACATTTTCATTTAATTAATGTTATTGAAGTGAGCTACAGAATACTTTAAACTGTTCTCTATTTCATTGATTCAGTTAAAATCATTTATAAATAGAAAGAATAGAAAGAGCTTTTCTCTCTATTTTATAAAATGTTTGTTTTACTGAATTTAATTTATTTTTCAAAAGACACACCGCACATCTATATCCTCTTCAGTCCCTGAGTACCCAAATGGGTACATCAGTTTTGTACCATTTTATTAATGAAATTTCGATATAAGAATAACATGTTTCGAATTCTAAGATTCGAGCTAATGAAAATAAAACAAAAATCTCGCTCTGAAGTCAAACGAGAGAAGAAATAATTCAGTAATAATTAAAAATACTGTAATAATCGCCAGTAGCGAAGAAGATATATATGTGGTGACTTGAAAAAAAAGTACCCCCTCCCCCTCATTGCATGCATGATTACAATGATTACATTCTTTAATATCATGAGCGTCTTGTACTTAAAAGAAAAAATATTTGAGTAAAATATTTTATTTTGTTACTTTAATGAATATTTATAGTAAATCATGGAAATACATCTTTATAAAACCATTACTCATTTGAACTATAATCGATAAAAGTAAAACTATGTATGATAGTGTTAAACTATTCCCATTTAGTTTTTTGATAAATAATCTATATTTACTGTCAAAAGATGCTGTTAGCACACATTGAAGTAGATTCTTGCGATAATAAACTATTTCAATTTACAAGTCTGTTTTGCTAGATTACAATGTATGGTTGTATGCCATGATCTTCAAAATTGATCAGCCTTTTCTGTAAATCATGCCAAATTTATGTTTCTCTTCAAAATTTGTGCCGTTTTATAGCGATGAACAGAATCCAAGAAATTTATTAGTCTAATATTTCTGACTTGTGATTAATAGACTCCCATCAAACTCCTAAACAAATATAAGGAAGTTCCATTCTTTGTCAGTTATGATCTCTGAAAAATGAATAACAAAGCCAAAAGATAAATGGTGGTTCATTGGTAGCGATACAGAATAGTCCCCGGTCAACTATTAATTTATCAAACATTTTCATTTAATTAATATTTTTGAAGTGAGCTACCGAATATTTTAAAGTGTTTTCTATTTCATTAATTCAGTTAAAATCATTTATAAATAGAAAGAAAAGAAAGAGCTTTTCTTTCTATTTTGAAAAATGTTTGTCATAATCAGTATAGATATACAAAATATTTTTTAAATTCCAAGATAGGGGAGAATGTAATTGCTAGTTCTTATTACGAAAAATACCTAAAGGAGCCGCTTCACGTATTGTCTAAAATTTCATACAATATTTAGTTCATATGTTCGGAAGCACTGATTGTTCTTGGCATTGGTGACAGAATCAGAACTAATTTCTTTTCTTTATTAATATTATTTCTCATGATATAGAGCTAAACAGTTTTTCTACAAAAATGTTGTGTTTTGCTTTATAAATTTGTTTACAATTAACATTTAAAAGTCTTTCCTTTAATATCATGAGCGCTTTGTACTCTAAAGAAATAATGTTTAAGTAAAATATTTTACTTTGTCACTTTAATGAGTATTTATATTAAATTATGGAAATACATCTTCATAGGAACAATCTTCATTTGAATTATAATTGACAAAAGTGAAACTACATATGATAGTGTTTATCTATTTTCATTTAATTGTTTTATTAAATAACTTTTATTTATTGTCAAAGGATACTGGCAGCTTGAAGTAGATTCTTGCAGTATTAAACTATTTCAATTTACAAGTCTGTTTTTCTAGACTACAATATATGGTTGGATGCTATCTTCTTCAAAATTGATTAGCTTTTTCTGAAATTCATGCCAAATTCATCTTTCTCTTCAAAAGTTGTGCCATTTTATGGCGATGAACAGAATCCAAAAAATTGATTAGTCTAGCATTTCTGACTTGTAATAAATAGACTCCCATCAAACTTCTAAACAGATATAACGAAGTTCCATTCTTTGTCAGTTATGATCTCTGAAAAATGAATAACAAAGCCATAAGATAAATGATGATGCATTGGCAGTGTTCCAGAATAGCCCCCAGTCAATTTGCAATTTATAAAACATTTTCATTTAATTGATGTTATTGAAGTGAGCTACCACATACTTTAAACTGTTTTCTATTTCATTGATTCAGTTGAAATCCTTACTAATATTATAAATCGGAAAGTGAGTTTGTTTGTTTGTTTGTTTGTTCCGCTTTCACGCCGTAACTGCTGAACCGATTGCTTTGAAATTTTGCAGACGTAAAGTTAGAAATCCGGATTAAATAATAGGGTAATTTTTATTTATTTTATTCAAATATTTTCCTTAATAATTCAAAATTTAATTATTTTTCATACAAAATCAATAGGCTTTTTTCAGATAAAATTTAACCATTTTCCTTTCCTGTTGCCAAGAAAATAAAAAATTGGAATAATAATTTTTCAGCGGCGATGAATTTTTAATAGAAAACTTCCACGCGAAAAACTATAATAAACTAATTTAAAAGAAAATAAATATGACGTCATGTTTGAAATAAAAATAAAAGGTGTATTTTTTATAATACATTTAACAAGGATATTTGTTTAGTTAATGGGAATTTTTGTGTAAAATATGGTGACATAAATTAAAAGTAAAAAGAATGAAAAAGAATTATATTTTTAATAAAATGGTTCACTCATGAAAATGTGACGTCTTAGTTGAAATAAAACAAGTACTTTATAGCAGTCGTTAAAAATACAAGGGGTATGAATATCAGTAGCTAATGGAGCGAGATAAATAATGACGTCATATTTAAAATGAATCAGAAATATTTTTTACTTATACTAATTAATAAGTTATAAGTTACATACAAATGAATATTTTTATTCAAAACTCATAATTATCAATGGAAGAAATTTTTTGTGGGGAAAAGGTGGAAAATAAAATCACTGATTAATACATTTTTGGCTCGATTTTTTAACACTTTCGAACAAAGTTGAAAAGTTATTATGCTTTATGTTTGTCTGTCTGTCTGGTCGCTTTCTAACTTTCGAAAATATACTCCGATTTCCATGAAATTTTTGGACGTTCTTAACGTTTACCTAGCACGAATACCTATTGAAAATAAAGTTTCTACTATGATTAGTTTATTTACAGGGATAGTAAAATAATGTCCTTATATTACGGCATTATGGGGAAAAATCGTTTTAATTAAATTTAACTATGTTACAGCCTGTAGAACATATTCAAATTTATATGCATTTGCAAAGTGCACTAAAATATGCATTTTGTAAAGTATGTAGTGAAAAGGACACTTATTATTCATTTACAGGGTCAGACAGAAGAATTCCATTGCATAGGAATAAAGGGAGGAACAGTTTCCGACATATTTTAATTATGGTAAACGATTTCATGTATAATCAAATTGATATATGTTGCTGAGGCTTAATGTAAGTTATTTCATGCATAATACGAAGTGCATAGCATTTACAGGGACACACAAAAGATTTCAAATATTATATATTCTATCCGAAGTACTGTATATCATGGATGATGACTGTTGCATGGATGAAATGCATTTTGAATTATGATATGTGCTTTTAAGTTTCGCTAAATGTATGCATATTAAATGGAGAGTATAAATGGTAAGAGTACAAATAGTTAAATTTAGATATACAGGGTTACACAAACGATCTCGGAAAGGTTACTGAATATGAGCGTAATTTACTTAAAGGTGGTTTTTAAATAATATATGCATTTTTATTTTGAACTGCATTTAGTAAACTAAGAAATGTTTGTAGTATATCTTTATATATAAAAATCTTCTGTGCGTGTGTATGTAATTGAACTCCTCCTAAACGACTGGACAGATCTTGATGAAATTTTGTGTGTGCGTTCCAGTAGATTCGAGAATGGTTTAGATTCACATTTCGTCGAAATTGATTCAGTACTTTTTTAGTAACTAGGCAAAAACTAATAGTTAGTGATTTTTCACTAATTAAAAGTGCTATAAATATAAAAGAAATTCTGGATTTCGTATTAATCATAGCACAAAAAAATCTACCGTATAAAAAAGCTTGAAAATTGGGGTAAAAATACTTCTTAGAACATCGACTGCCGCTAAGAAGGTATTTTCGAAAATTAACCCCTAAGAGGAGTAGAAAAAAGAGCGAACTTTAAAAAAATTCCTTTAAAATCGGCTTTTGCTGATATTTTTCAACTGATAACATATTTTAGTGTATTTTTTCATTCTGAATCGAATAGTACTAAGCAAATTCGTTTAAATTCAGTAGTTCGTGAGATACTTTGAATTTTCCTAATTTGGCGATGTCTTCGGCGCAAAAACCTGAAATTTACAATGCTTATCTATATATATAAAAGAAAGTCTTGATTTCGTATTAATCACAGTACAAAAAAATCCACCGAATCAAAAATCTTGAAAATTGGGGTAAAAATACTTCTTATAACATCGAGTGCCGCTAAGAAGGGATTTTCGAAATTTCCCCCCCTAAGGAGGGTAAAAAAAAAGAAATAACTTTTAAAAAAATTCCTTTAAAATCGGCTTTTGTAGTTATTTTCAACTGATAACATATTTTAGTGCATTTTTTTAATTCTGAATCGAATCGTACTAAGCGAATTCGTTTAAATCCAGTAATTCGTGAGATAATTTACATTTTCCTAATTTCGCGATGTCTTTGGCTCAAAAACCTGAATTTTTCAATCTTTATCTATACATATAAAAGAAAGTTAGCATTTCGTATTAATCACAGCACAAAAAAATCTGCCGAACCTAAAATCTTGAAATTTGGGTAAAAATACTTCTTATAACATCGAGTGCCGCTAAAAACGGATTTTCGAAAATTCCACCCCTAAGATGAGTAGAAAAAAGAACAAACTTTTAAAAATTCCTTAAAATCAGCTTTTGTAGTTATTTTTCAATTGATAACATATTTTAGTGTATTTTTTTCATGCTGAATCGAATGGTACTAAGAAAATTCTTTTATATCCAGTTGTTCGTGAGATACTTCACATTTTCCTAATTTGGCGATATCTTCGGCGCAAAAACCTGAAATTTTCAATCCTTATCTATATATATAAAAGAAAGTCTGGATTTCGTATTAATCACAGCACAAAAATATCTACCAAACAAAAAAATCTTGAAAATTGGGGTAAATATACTTCTTATAACGTCGAGTGCCGCTAAGAAGAGATTTTTGAAAATTCCACCCCTAAGGCGGATAAAAAAAGAACGAACTTTAAAAAAAGTTCCTTAAAAATCGGCTTTTGCAGTTATTTTTCAACTGATAACATACTATAATGAATTTTTTCATTCTGAATCGAATAGTACTAAGCAAATTCGTTTAAATCCAGTAATTCGTGAGATAATTCACATTTTCCTACTTTGACGATGTCTTCGGAGCAAAAACCTGAAATTTTGAATCCTTATCTTTATAATCGAGAATGGTTTAGATTCACATTTCATCGAAATTGATTCAGTACTTTTTAGTAACTAGGCAAAAACTAATAGTTAGTGATTTTTCGCTAATTGAAGGTGTTGAATAAGTTCGATAAATAGAATGCGGACAGAATGTTCGAGCGGTCTAAGGCGCCAGATATAAGCTCTGCTTCTCCAAGAAAGAGATCGCGTGTTCGAACCCCGCTCCTGTCAAACGTGTATGTTTTACAGTAATATAGCCTGTAGAGCCTTGAAGTATTATAATTTTGATTAACTGACTTCAGAAAATCGTTAACTTTTAACAAAAAAGAGAAAAATTAACTTTTCTATCAAAAATTGAACCGACTTCAAAAAATACTGAAGAGTGAAAAATAATTTCCTTACATAATTGTAATAAGAAATTAAATTAAGAGCGTAGTGTTTATCGTGCGTATTACTATATTTAAGTACATTTATTTGATTTTCTGGTATCGGTGCGAGGAAGGACAACGTCTGTCGGTGACAGGACAACGTCTGTTGGGTCCGCTAGTATATATATAATATGATAAATAGGGTCCCGCAAAGAACTGGATGCAAGATTGTCTTCGGATGATAATTTCTGAAAATGTAATTTAGGTAGTAATAAGAAATATTTTTGTTTGAAATAAATTTTAGAAAGATACTTTCGTGTATTAAAGGCACTTGGAAAACTACAGGGCTGAACAAAAGAATTCAAGAATGTTTCTATCTATTAGTATTAATCGCTGAAAGGAAAATTTTGACCAGCAAACAAATTAGCAAATAGGGATTATCAAAAGTTTTTTTACCATAAATTCGCGATAAAAAGTTAATTACACATGCTTTTCATCATCGAAATTTTTTGCTTGATTGATCAATTATTTCTTCTTTAAATGTTATGTGAACGAAGTCACGGGTAACTGCTAGTCATTTATAAATAGAAAAAAAAAGATAGAGTTTTTGTAGCTATTTTGTAAAATGTTTGTCATAATCAACATAGATCTACAAAATATTTTTAAAAATTCCGAGATAGGGGAGAATGTATTGCTAGTACTTCCTATGAAAAAAACCTAAAAGGACCCCTTCACGTGATTGTCTAAAATTTTGTGCAATATTTAGTTCATATGCTCGGAAGCACTGATTGTTTTTGGCACTGGTGACAGAATCAGAACTAATTTCTTTTCTTTATTAATAATATTTCTCATGATATAGAATTAAACAGTTTTTGCACAAACATTTTGTGTTTGGTCTTATAAACTTGTTTACAATTGACGTTTAAAAGTCTTTTCTTTAATATCATGAGCAAATTGTACTCTAAAAACCGATGTTTAAGTAAAATATTTTACTTTGTCACTTTAATAAGTATTTATAGCAAATCATGGAAATACATCTTTATAGAAACATTCCTCGTGTGAAATATAATTGATAAAAGTGGAATTACATATGATAGTGTTAAACTATTTACATTTAGTCGTTTTGATAAATAACCTTTATTTATTGTGAAAAAATACTTGCGGCACATATTGAAGTCGATTCTTGCAGTAATAAACTATTTCAATTCACAAATTTGTTTTGCTAGACTACAAACATACATTATCGAATGCCATCCTTCAAAATATATTAGCATTCTCTGAAATTCATGCCAAATTTATATTTCTCTTCAAAATTTGTGCCCTTTTATACCGATGAACAGAATCCAAAAAATTGATTAGTCTACCATTTCTGACATGTGATTAATAGACTTTCATCAAACTTCTAAACAGATATAAAGAAGTTCCATTCTTTGTCAGTTATGATCTCTGAAAAATGAATAACAAAGCCAAAAGATAAATGGTGGTTCATTGGTAGCGATCCAGAATAGTCCCGTGTCAACTATTAATTTATCAAACATTTTCATTTAATTAATATTTTTGAAGTGAGCTACCGAATACTTTAAAGTGTTTTCTATTTCATTAATTAAGTTAAAATCATTTATAAATAGAAAGAAAATAAAGAGTTTTTGTGTTTCTTTTACTGAATTTAATTTATTTTTCAAAAGACACACCACACACATATCTATATACACAGGGTGATTCTAAATTGTTTTTACAATAAATGAAGGATGATAGTACACATCAAGACAAACAACATTAACACGTTCGCTGCCGCTTACATGAAGATATGATGATAGTAAATGCCGCACTGTAGAAGTGGATTTTTCCCAGAAGCCGATTTACTTTTTATAACAAAGAATCAGTGAAAGATTTTCCCGCGCTTGCGCATGACTGTCTGTTGGACATCAATCCATAACACGCGCTGGCACATGAGTGGCCCCTTAACGTTGGCGCCATATCACGCGCTATTGCGTGAGTGACCGCGAACATGTTAAATAGGAAACCAAAGGTCCCAAACGTTTTCCAAAGGAGGTAGCCGTCATTAAATTTTAGGGTCCAAAATTTCAAATAAAGATAAAAACGGAAAAAATTGGTCGATTTATTTGCGGTTTTCAGTAAAACTATTTTTTATGTCGGTATTTTTTTGAAAATAATGTATACAGATAAATTTTGGAAAATGCCGATAGAGGGCGCTTTAGACTTTGGAGTAACGAACAACTACTTTTTGCCGTTATTTTTTGCATCTCATTAAATGGTTTCCTAAGCTTAGACTTAAACTTAAAATTTGAGCTCAAATTCGGAATAGTTGGGAGTGGTTAAGTAGCACAAACTGAACTGTGTTCAGAGGGTTGAAATTTCAAATGATTATAAAAAACGGAAAAATTGGTCGATTGATTTGCGGTTTTCACTAAAACTATTCTTTATGTCGGTATTTTATTGAAAATAAATTATAAATATAAATTTCAAAAAATGCCCGTAGAGGGCGCTTTAGACTTTGGAGTAACGAAAAATTATTTTTTGCCGTTATTTTTTGCATCTGATTAAATGTTTTCATAAGATTAGAGTTAAATTTTGATCTCAAAATCTGAATAGTTGGGAGTGGTTAAGTAGCACTAACTGAATTGTGTTCAGAGGGTTCAAATTTCAAATGATTATAAAAAACGGAAAAATTGGTCGATTTGTTTGCAGTTTTCGCTAAAACTACTCTTTAAATCAGTGTTTTCTTGAAAATAAATTTTAAAGATAAATTTCACAAATTCCCGATAATGGACGCCTTAGACTTTGGAGTAGCATACAACTATTTTTAACCATTATTATTTTTTTTAAATCTCATTAAAAATTCTGAATCGTCGGGAGTGTTTAAGTAGCGCAAAATTGAACTGTATTCGAGGGGGCGGGGGCGGTTAAATTTCAACTTCTGACCCCACTTCAGTTTGCGCTTCCTAACCCTTTCCAACGGTTCAGAATTTGGGTTCAAAATTTAAGTTTAAATCTAAGATTTTGAAAACATCTAATAAGCTTTTGCAAGCATTTAATTAGATACAAAAAATAACGGTTAAAATTTTGGTTTCTCTAAAGTTTAAAACGTCCTCTAACTGAATTTTTTGAAATTTATATTTAAAATTTATTTTTAAGAAGATACTGAATTAAAATATAGCTTTATTTTAATCCGCAAACGAATCGATCAATTTTTCCGTTTTTTATAATCATTTAAAAGATAAACCTTCTGAACACAGTTCAGTTTGTGCTACTTAACCACTCCCAACTATTCAGATTTTGAGTTAAAAATTTAAGTTTATGTCTAAGCTTACGAAAACATTTAATCAGATGCAAAAAATAACAGCAAAAAATAGTTGTTCGTTACTCTAAAGTCTAAAGCGCCCTCTATCGGCATTTTTTGAAATTTATCTTTATAATTTTTTTTCAATAAAATACCCACATAAAGAATAGTTTTAGTGAAACCCGCAAATCAATCGACCAATTTTCCCGTTTTTTATGTTTATTTGAAATTTTGGACCCTAAACTTGAATAGCGGCTATCTCATTTAGAAAACGTTCCGGACCCTTGGTTTCCTATTTAATATTTTTTGTCTTGATGTGTAACATCACCCCTCTTTTGTTGTAAAAACAATTTAGAATCACCCTGTATGAATGCATATTTATAGAATACACATTAGAATTTTTTATAAAAAAAAAAAAAAAAAAAAAAAAAAAATTACAGATTCATTGAATGATTTATTTAAAGATGGAATGGAATATTATTTTACTAAATTGTTATATTAAAAAAAATAGAAAATATTTTTATAAATAAACCTAATAAAAAATATTAATACATTAAAGCACATAAACATTACCATACATGAGGCCAAGCAAAAATCAATTAACACATTGAAGGACACTTGCATGTATAGTCTTCAAAGCGAGCAGGGGCATGACTTTTTTGCTCCAAATGCATTCAAATAATAAATTCACACCGCAATTGTTGAAAAAATTTATTTCATAATATTCGAAAGCGTTTTTTTTTTTTTTTACCAATATTATCAGATTTATTTTATAATTAAAAACTTACTGGTGCTATTTAGAAATTTGGACCCTAAAATTAATCGTTTGCAAACTGAAAACGGCGCCCCCCAAGGGATTAAAAGGGATTTAATAATAAATTTGAGCACAAACGGAATATAGATGTCAAATGAAGATTGAAAATGAAAAATGGGCGTATTTATTTGACTGCCGCAATGCGTTATTTCATACAATAGACATGTTAATTTGTCAAAAAGAGTCCATAATAAACCGGGAGATGGCAATACAGACAATCACCTCATTGAGTTCACAGATGAAAATCTAGGATTAGTTAAATTTTGATTTACATATTACAAAGTTCGAGAATCAACATTTATACAATCATATTACAAAGTTCGAGAAAAAAATCGAGCATTAAAACATCATTATTTTTCAAATTAATTTGGTACTTCCTGAGATTGAGTATAAATCGCTATTTAGAATGATTTTCAGAATGCTTTTGTGCGCATTTTAACACCTTTTAAAGTACCCCTGGGTTATTTTTTAGGAAATGTTTTTAAAGATCATTTATATCTAATAAGTAATTAACATGTCGAATTTTATGTTTCAAGGCCCTTCAATGCGACAAAACTCGCATTTTTAGAACATTTTTTGTTCTTGCATCCTTTTTAGTGACGCCGACATAAGATACAGTCTATGTTGGAGAAAGGATTGTAACCATCATTCTGACATTTTTTTAAAAATTCGTTTCGTCACTTCCCGATATTGCTTAAAAGTCGCAATTTAAAACGTCTTTGTGCAATTTAAAATGCTTTTCATGCATTTTTTCTCCTTTTAAATTCCGGATTTTTTTGGAAATATTCTTAGAAATCATTTATATCTTATGCGAAATTTCATGTTTCTAGGTTCTTCAGTAGCACAAAAATCAAAATTTTAAACGTTTTTTCCTTTTGCATCTTTTTTGGGTTAGTGGCATCGACATAATATATAGCCTATGTTTGATTCGAGGCGAACACCACCATTTTGGTACCATTACTTTTCAATTGGTTCGGTAATTCAGGAGATTACCCCCTACAAATAAACAAATTTTGTCTCTTTATAATATGGGTATAGGTATAGATAATCAATTTAATAGTTTTAGTATCTTGAAAAAGAAATACGAAATATGACAAAACAATGGGTTTAGATCTTCTATATTTAAAATTACTTTTTTCCATTTTTATAAATGTTAAACATATATTCTAATCCTGAAACAAATCTGCGTTTGTAATTTATGATTTACAGTAAACAATATTAATTAACAAAACGATAAATGTATCAGTCGAAAGTTTAATTCCTTTCCAATGCCTGCTTTAGCTAGGAATATGAATATTTTTGAGAAATTAAAGTTTTTACGATTTTTTTATATCTATTTTGAGGAGCAACATGTTAATCTTCATTTATTTCTCCCCAAACAATCTAATAAATTAATAGACCATTTTGCATAAGATAAACCATAAAACAGAAGATATAAAGCAGATATAAAATGTTACGTATGATGAGAGAGTCTTTTATGACGGTAGTGAGTTTATTTATAAAAGAAAGGCTGAAATATAAGCAAGGAAAGTTACATATAAAAATATTTACTTTAAAAATTTCAGGGAAGTGGAAAGTACTATGTTGAGTGTTCAAAAGATATGTTTTATGAAATTTAGAAAAGAAATATCTGAATTGTTATTGTTTATTTTTCAAATATCAATAAAGTTCTGTAATAATGTAAATATCCGTGAAGTATTTAAAAAAAGAAAAAAAAAGGACTGATATAACAGAAATAGATAAAATTCTGTGAAGCATGGTGAGAAAAAATTAAATATGTTACATTAAAAATGGTGGTTGTGGGTGACACCAAAAATGTAGGGGGAACTGGGGCAAATTGATACAACTTTTTTCTAAGAATTTTTTTGGTGTCCAGAAAAAAGAAATTTCAAGTTATTTTTCCATGTAGTGTCAGCAAAACTTGTGTAGTGTGTTATAAAAATGTACAACCGTTGTTTTAAATAGTATTTTTGCATGCATTAAAAAAAATAAAAAAAAGTCATTTGTATCAATGTGCTCCATCTCCGGGGCAGATTGATACACCTCATGGGACACTTTGATACATTTAGGAAAAATGAAGACAAAATAACACCAATGCATGTTTTTCATAGAAAATTGGTTAGCAAACCATTCTATATTTAGATACGTGAATATTCATACTTCTACTAAGCGTAATACCAATTTAGTGAAAAATGACCAAGCCGGGGATCGAACCCGGAATCCTTGGAATAGTGTTCCAAGTGTTCTACCATTTAAGCTACAAGGACAATGCCCCGCTTACCATTTTTCACTTCACATGTTGGTTAAACTGCAAATCGCAATACTAGATCCATCTTCATGAGCACAAATTCTGCGGCGTAACATAAGACACAAGAGACCCAGCATCGGTAAATCACATATATTTTTGTTATTAATCAATTTATCAATTAATTTTCAGCAGTGAAATTACGCTTGAAATTCTAGATACGTGAATATTCATACTTCTACTAAGCGTAAGACCAACTTAGTGAAAAATGTCCAAGCCGGGGATCGAACCCGGAACCCTTGGAATAGCTCTCCCAAGTGCTCTATCATTTAAGCTACGAGGACAATGCCCCGCTTACCATTTTTCACTTCACATGTTGGTTAAGCTGCAAATCGCAACACTAGATCCATCTTCATGAGCACAAATTCTGCGGCGTAACATAAGACACAAGAGACCCAGCATCGGTAAATCACATATATTTTTGTTATTAATCAATTTATCAATTAATTTTCAGCAGTGAGATTACGCTTGAAATTCTAGATACGTGAATATTTATACTTCTACTAAGCGTAAGACCAACTTAGTGAAAAATGTCCAAGCCGGGGATCGAACCCGGAACCCTTGGAATAGCTCTCCCAAGTGCTCTATCATTTAAGCTACGAGGACAATGCCCCGCTTACCATTTTTCACTTCACATGTTGGTTAAGCTGCAAATCGCAACACTAGATTCATCTTCATGAGCACAAATTCTGCGGCGTAACATAAGACACAAGAGACCCAGCATCGGTAAATCACATATATTTTTGTTATTAATCAATTTATCAATTAATTTTCAGCAGTGAAATTACGCTTGAAATTCTAGATACGTGAATATTCATCCTTCTACTAAGCGTAAGACCAACTTAGTGAAAAATGTCCAAGCCGGGGATCGAACCCGGAACCCTTGGAATAGCTCTCCCAAGTGCTCTATCATTTAAGCTACGAGGACAATGCCCCGCTTACCGTTTTTCACTTCACATGTTGGTTAAGCTGCAAATCGCAACACTAGATCCATCTTCATGAGCACAAATTCTGTGGCGTAACATAAGACACAAGAGACCCAGCATCGGTAAATCACATATATTTTTGTTATTAATCAATTTATCAATTAATTTTCAGCAGTGAAATTACGCTTAAAATTCTAGATGCGTGAATATTCATACTTCTACTAAGCGTAATACCAACTTAGTAAAAAATGTCCAAGCCGGGGATCGAACCCGGAACCCTTGGAATAGCTCTCCCAAGTGCTTTATCATTTAAGCTACGAGGAAAATGCCCCGCTTACCATTTTTCACTTCACATGTTGGTTAAGCTGCAAATCGCAACACTAGATCCATCTTCATGAGCGCAAATTCTGCGGCGTAACATAAGACACAAGAGACCCAGCATCGGTAAATCACATATATTTTTGTTATTAATCAATTAATTTTCAGCA
Organism: Maratus speculifer; assembly: GCA_964019185.1. Lineage (NCBI taxonomy): Eukaryota > Metazoa > Arthropoda > Arachnida > Araneae > Salticidae > Maratus > Maratus speculifer. The sequence continues at coordinate 64,529,085 of OZ025292.1, read as the reverse complement.
GTGAAATTACGCTTGAAATTCTAGATACGTGAATATTCATCCTTCTACTAAGCGTAAGACCAACTTAGTGAAAAATGTCCAAGCCGGGGATCGAACCCGGAACCCCTGGAATAGCTCTCCCAAGTGCTCTATCATTTAAGCTACGAGGACAATGCCCCGCTTACCATTTTTCACTTCACATGTTGGTTAAGCTGCAAATCGCAACACTAGATCCATCTTCATAAGCACAAATTCTGCGGCGTAACATAAGACACAAGAGACCCAGCATCGGTATTTGTGTATTTGTGTATTTTGTGACGGCCGATTATCTACACTAGGGATATAGGCCCAGGGGGAGGGATGCCCTTCGTGGGGGTCTTTCTAAAGGAACCTAACCCGTATTTACGCAAAGTTCGAAGAAAACCACGAAAACTCCGAACGGTTAGGCCGACGGCCGCGATTGGGTTCGAACCCAGCACCTGCCGTCTACCAGTTGAGAGGTCAGACCCTCTCGGCCACTGGTGGGGCCCAGCATCGGTAAATCACATATATTTTTGTTATTAATCAATTTATCAATTAGTAATTTTCAGCAGTGAAATTACGCTTGAAATTCTAGATACGTGAATATTCATCCTTCTACTAAGCGTAAGACCAACTTAGTGAAAAATGTCCAAGCCGGGGATCGAACCCGGAAATCTTGGAATGGCTCTCCCAAGTGCTCTATCATTTAAGCTGCGAGGACAATGCCCCGCTTACCATTTTTCACTTCACATGTTGGTTAAGCTGCAAATCGCAACACTAGATTCATCTTCATGAGCACAAATTCTGCGGCGTAACATAAGACACAAGAGACCCAGCATCGGTAAATCACATATATTTTTGTTATTAATCAATTTATCAATTAATTTTCAGCAGTGAAATTACGCTTGAAATTCTAGATACGTGAATATTCATACTTCTACTAAGCGTAAGACCAACTTAGTGAAAAATGTCCAAGCCGGGGATCGAACCCGGAACCCTTGGAATAGCTCTCCCAAGTGCTCTATCATTTATGCTACGAGGACAATGCCCCGCTTACCATTTTTCACTTCACATGTTGGTTAAGCTGCAAATCGCAACACTAGATCCATCTTCATGAGCACGAATTCTGCGGCGTAACATAAGACACAAGAGACCCAGCATCGGTAAATCACATATATTTTTGTTATTAATCAATTTATCAATTAATTTTCAGCAGTGAAATTACGCTTAAAATTCTAGATGCGTGAATATTCATACTTCTACTAAGCGTAATACCAACTTAGTAAAAAATGTCCAAGCCGGGGATCGAACCCGGAACCCTTGGAATAGCACTCCAAGGGCTCTACCATTTAAGCTACGAGGACATGAGGTACTTAACCAACATGTGAAGTGAAAAATGCTAAGCTGGGCATCGTCCTCGTAGCTTAAATGGTAGAGCACTTGGAGCGCTGTTCCGGGTTCGATTTCGGGCTGGACATTTTCACCTAAGTTGGTATTACGCTTAGTAGATGTGAATAATCACGTATCTAGAATTTCAAGCATAATTTCACTGCTGAAAAATAATTGAGAAATTGATTAATATCAAAAATATACATTCTATATGTATTTATAGAAATTCAAATCACCCGCGATTTATTTGTAAGTAATATTAAACCAATCAAAATTAAATGAATAATGACTTAATGTTTTGTCTGATTGTTGGCTGTGGTAACTTTGTCATATCTGATACTTCAACCCCAGCATTAACTTCCTTCTGAGGAAAGATGAAAAAATTACCAGGTGTTAAGGAGTGTATGGTAAAAAAAATAATAAAAGGTAATGAAAAAAGAACTAGAAAAGGATTTAGGTCGTATTAATGTGCCCTATACAGCCATTTTGAATAAAATGTGTCTCAAAATCCAACACTTCATAATTTACCTAACAATAAAGAATGTGGAACTGATAAAGAGTAGCTTTACTTGCCAGGGAGAGTATTCTTTTCGGTTGAAAATACTGGAACATTTGTATACTACTATTTCAATTGTGGAACTCAAATTTACTTTTGAATTACAAAAACAATAAATCACCCGTCCCATTTCATCAAACTACTGAATCATTCCAGGACGTTCTGTATGTAGTTGTGAGCACTAGCAACACCTTTCGGAGCTGTTGTGAAACTTCCTATAATGATCCTGTGAGCAGTAGAGGATGTGTATTAATGTGCCCTAGTTCCCCCTACCCTAAATTTCTCTGCATTAAGTCCAAATACAACCACGTGCTTTCCCATAAAAGAAGAAAAATTTTGGTGAGACAGTTTTTAATTCATAATGCAATGGAATGCTACATTAGAATGCTTAAGTATTGGTATAAATTTCATTTAGAGAAAAATTGCACGGATGTTGTCAAAAAATTCGGTCCCTGTTCCACGTGGCTGTTCCACGTGTTCTGGCAGAATGAAGACATTTAAATTTGAGTGATAATGCGCGTTATATTGCAAACCTTTTTTACGATATACTGTATTTCCATCTATCTCTTTCCCCCATTATTCTAAGTATACTTTGAACCACACACTTCCTCTTTAAAGATTCTTTATAAATCTTTCAGAGTTTTATTAATATTAATTTTACATTTTGTTTAATGCACTGCTGTTTGCATGCAATTTCATCTTTGAATTTATTTCATTTTAATGATTTTTGTAAGCATTTACATCATTTTGGTTCTGGGCACATTTTTTTTTTTTTTTTTTTTTTATCATCTGAACAAGTAAGTAATATAAGCAAAAAACTTGTCTTGGAAGTTTACATTAGTTATCGCTGTTCTAGATTGACTTTTGTCTCAAGATGTTTAAAGTTTGTATGCACTGAACACAAATATGTATATCTGCCTTTACAATTTTTCTGAATCCTTGGAAAGGTTTAAATTGCAAAATTTTGAATAAATCAAAAATAAATAAAATTGTAGAAAATCAGTGTTAAGCTTTTTAAGAAGTTTTAATATTGATTCTGGCAGAAGACCCTTCTGTTTTTTCTTTATTCCTTGCAATTGTTTCTTTTCTTTTTGCGTACATTCTTGTGTCTTGTACGAGGATTCTAATTCCAAGATTTTACTTAGCTTTTTTATACATTGCATTTTTGCATTTATAAGCACTCTCCGAGGCGTTACAGGTGCACTCACCAGTTGGTATCTGTAATTTCATCTGTATGACAATTTCACTCATTATATAGCAGTAACATTCCTGTATAACAATTTAACTTGGATTTTGGTAATCTTGTTTAGCAGAGTTAGAGTGTAATATCTACCATCTAAGGAGTTTAAAACCATAGACAATTTAAGGGAGGACAAAAATTAAATCAGCAAGTTTGTATTAATACTTCTGATTAACTTCATCATAAATCTTTATCATTTGCTTGTTAAAATTTTAATTTTATAAATGAATGTAAACTATGACCACATTCTGTCCATAATATGGACTTTGGAGATGCCATGTCCACACATGTAGTGTCCACAAGCATAATAATTCTAAACACATATTTTGAAAGAACTAATTTTCATCCATACTTTATAAAATCGGTATTATCAATTTTTTATAATGCAAATTTTCATTATTTGCAAGTATTTATAGCAACGCACAATGTTTTAACTATTTTTAGAAAGCAGAAATGTGATCCTATGATATTTACACTCAACAATTGACATTCTATAAAGGTGTCAAGCAGCCACATACACACTACACAAAACATTCTACTGGTTTGGTTTCTTTAGACAAAATGGCTGCAAAAAAGTTTAGATTAACATTCAAATTTCACTGTGCTGCAATCTGATGGATTTTATGGAATATTTATTTGCCCACAAACAAGATAAAAATAGTTAGTGATAATAATAAATTTAGAAAAAAAAATCTTTTGCTAAAAGAAACAAAAATATCTGTATTATAAAGTCCAAACGTATCTGTATGTAACGCATACGTCATTTTGCGAATGGCAAAACTTTTAAATTGGAAATGAAATTTCGGTTTTGCAATTTTTACTACTGCAAATGTTTAAACTTCTAAATATTCCCCATTTTCAATTTTTACACCATCATATACGGAGAAAAATGTGATTTTAAATGCAATTTGCTTGACAACTGTTTCTTAATTTATTTTTGAGACTTATTTTTAATTTATTTTAGTAGTTTTTAATGCCACTTTTGTAATTGTGACAACAAAAGCACTTCATTTCTATTAACCCTTGGCACTCCGTTGTCTCCGCTGCGGAGACATCACCTTTCCTTCCAAAATTTGTTTTTGGCAGCAGTAATAAAGGAAAATAAAATGTTCCTTATTTAATAAAAGAATTTTTGAAATTGTCTTCTTTAATTAAAGCTCTTTTAAAAAAGTGGTGCTTATTGAATAAAATTTATGTAAGTGGCACCGGAGTCCGAAGGGTTAAAAGTAAAGGAAAAAAAAGACCGTATCTTTTCGTTACCATTTTCTTATAAAAAGTAAAAAATTTGAAATTAAAATGTGTGCTGTGCTAAAATTATCATTTGTTATAAAACCCGGTGAATTTTGGTTTTATTTCGATATTATTTATCATAAACGATTTTTAGTTTATTATAAATTTACTGTACATTCGGTTCAACATTTTCTCTTTACAAATTTATATTTTAATGAATAGTTGTGTGAGTTATTTTCTTTGCTTTAACTTAATTCATATCAAACAGCTGAAAGAATGCAAATTTATTAATCCGTGTGTAAAAAAAAAAATTCCGAAATTTCAAGAAACATCAATGAATGATTTTCGATAAAACTTGGAACTATGAAAAACAAACAAATGAAGACACAGGAATCATGTCAACAAATTTGCTTCTTAGATGACAACATTTTTTTTTACGTCATATGCATACATTTTTATAGATGCTTAGATCATAAAACAAGAATGATTAAGCGGATGAAAATGGTGTCATTTGATTAAAAATAAAAAGAATATCGCTCAATTTAACTCATGGCATTCAGCTCACAGGCTACGCAGAATAATTGCACATTATAGCCTTGTATTTTCAAGGGTTAATTCCATTCAAAAAACAAATTAAGAAGGGGAAACAGCTTCCCCCATTTTCCCTTTTTATACTTAATCATTGAACCCCCTAAACTAATCAGGGACATGATTTATCATAAACAAAAGCTATATCCAAAATTCAGAGCAAATCGGAAAATTCTTAATAAAAACCCATTTACATAATTTAAGAGGAGTTATCTCCCTCTTTTATAATTAGCCATTAAACTTCCAAAACTATTCGGAGATTTGAACGAAATCTGATAATTCTGCATGAAAAACCCATATATATAAATTAAGGGGAGGGGCATTAGAACACCCCATTCCACCTGTTTATGCTTGTCCAATGAACACCTAATATCAATCACGGAGGCGCCTCCTCAGAATGATCCTATATCTAAATTTTGAACGAAAACTGATAATTCTGCATGAAAAACCCATTTATACCAATTAAGGGGTGGGCCATGAGTCTTCCGTTCCTTCTTTTATACATATCGAATGAACTCCAAAAACTAATCAGGGAAGCGCCTTATCAGAATAAATCTATATACAAAATTTTAAGTGGATCAGATATTTTTATCACGAGTTATCGCGCTCGCACGAACGTTACATACGTACGGAATGGGCGGGCACATAAGCTCGCAGTTTGTGGTAGCCTGTGAGCTAAAAAGCATTTATTTTAATACTTATGATTTCACTATTTATACACATTTTACAGGATATCCCTCAAAAAATCGGATAGGTTACCGCCAACTGTCTTTAACCTGAATCTAGTTTCTGTGTACACAAAAGTGAATACGAAAATTTGATACATAAGTAGGCTGTCTTTGATGTAATTTATAAAACTTTGTCTTAAATTATATAAAGTTTCACTTTGTAATAAAAAATTAAAACTGTTTTTAAAAAAAGTTTTTTCCTTCCCTCCTTAAAAAAACGTAGAAAAATTATCTACATTTAAAAATCCCTGTCGGCTTGGCCTATAGGCGGAGGTAGATTTCGAAGAGTGCTCATTTCAACATAAAAAAATAAAATTTGATTACAGAGAAATCCAGTTTAATAACTTGATTCGGTCGCTTTTGAAAAAATTTTAATAACTTTTTTTTTGTAGAAACAAGTTTTATCAAAATCATCTTAAGCTAAATTCGACTCAAATGCCCATTTTGACAACCTATTTAAAAATATATTCTGACTTTATTAAAAAATCGACCAATACGGCACATTATATAGTTCCTAAATAACAAAAAAAAACTGTCAATTGAATGCCTTTGAGAGCAAAATTGAAATTAAAAATGAGTTATAAAATAACCAAATTGTTATTTGAATACAACCTCAATTCTTTATCATGATCGCTTCGGGAAGTTTTGTGCGAAGTGTCCACTTTGACAGCATTTTAAAAAATATATTTAGCCTTTATCAAAAAACTGAGCAATGCGTCACATTATATAGTTTCTAAATAAGAGGACCTGTAAACTGGATGCGTTTGAGAGCAAAAACGAATTTAAAAATGAGTCAGAAAAAACGCAATTTGTTATACTTCCTCAATTTTTCAATCACCATAATGTCGGGAAATTCTGTTCAAAATACCTTTTTTGGCAGCCTTTTTTGAAATATATTCTGACTTTATTAAAAAATCGACCAATACGGCACATTATACAGTTCCTAAATAACAGAAAAACTGTCAATTGAATGCGTTTGAGAGCAAAATTGAAATTAAAAATGAGTTATAAAATAGCCAAATTATTATTTGAATACAACCTCAATTCTTTATCATGATCGCTTCGGGAAATTTTGTGCGAAGTGTGCACTTTGACAGCATTTTAAAAAATATATTCAGCCTCTATCAAAAAACTGACCAATGCGTCATATTATATAGTTTCTAAATATAAGGACCTGTAAACTGGATGCGTTTGAGAGCAAAAAATGAATTTAAAAATGAGTCTGAAAAAACGCCATTTGTTATGCTTCTTCAATCTTTCAATCACCATAACGTCGGAAAATTCTGTTCAAAATACCTTTTTAGGCAGCCTTTTTTGAAATATATTCTGACTTTATTAAAAAGTCGACCAATGCGTCATTTTATGCAGTTCCTAAATAAGAGAATCTGCCATTTGGATGCGTTTAAAATCAAAAATGAATTTAAAAATGAGTCTGAATATAAGCAGTTTGGATTTGAGGTTTTTTCTCTAACTCCTATATTTGTTTAATTTATTTTTGCTAGAAGAATTGGTCCTATGAAAAACTTGTTAATATAAAAGTTGTAGATATTATTAGGAAGATGTAAAATAAATTTAATTATATTTGATTGCTTAAGAATTGAGTAAGTTATGGATTTTTTCTTTTGCCTCCCCCCTTTTTCTTTTCGTTTTTAATTTTTTTCGTCGGTAAAAGTTGGTCCTATCAAAAACTTGTAAATACAAAAGTTTTAGATAATGTTGAGTACATTTATAAAAAATTTAGTTGGATTTGATATCTTGAGAATTGACGAAGTTATAATTTTTTTTCTCCCCAAAACCCTGTTTTTTTCGCCCCTTGAGCCCATTTTTAACTTTACCAAAAATCTGTCATGCATATACTTTTAGCCCATGTTTGAGAAGTAATATAAACTTTAAACTGATTCGATACCTATTTAATTTAAGAAGTTATCGCGTTTTTTCGTTTTTCACAAAACCCTCCCAATTTCCACCCCCTTGGTCCGATTTTTCCCATTAAAGAACTCAACCGAGATTTTATGCTCCTTGATTTTATGTAAAAGTTTGAAGAAGATCTGAGCATAATTATAGAAGTTATCGTGTCCAGAAGAAAGTGATATACACCGATATATATATATATATATATATATATATATATATATATATATATATATATATATATATATATATAAACTTTTTTACTGATGGTTGTTTTGGGGTCTAGGAGTCATGATCGGTGTAGATCTGCAAAAATTTTTCAGAAATTCCAACATGGGAGACAATGCAATAGGTAGTATTTCATACGAAATCTACCTAAAAAGCTAACATTGAAGAAAAATAGCATTAACATATTCTTTCAAAAATAAAACTGCTTTTTAAAATGATCTCTTGCATTTGGAAGAGAAAATATGCCTAGTTTTAAATGTCTCAAAAACATCTTTATGTATGCGACATTTTACATTTTATTGAAGATAAGATGTCTTTTTGTCATATTTTGCTAAGAGAATTTTTTATTTCCTAATGTAAGGTAATTTCAGAAATGCGTTGCTAAATTATCTGATTCGTTTAAAAGGGAGTAAGTTCTTAATTTAAATTTTTAAGTATGATCGTGTATACTTTTATGTATATTAAAGACATAAATAAGTTATGAAGGTTCCCTAAAAAATAATGCCAGTAGGAAAAAAGAGGGTCCGTGATACAAAATTTAGCAATATAAGGTTCTTTTTTATAATAAACTATTCATAAGGCAACTAAATAACTTATGAGATCCAAATAATGTCATGCTTTAAAGTTAATATATGAGCTGAAATAATTTTTTTTTTGTTGGCATATTTGGAAAAAATGGAGTGAAATGTTATTGTATTTTTAGAAAATGATATTGTATGCTAGCATATTTCTCATTATAAATGTTTAACATAATTTAAATATATAATTCAACCTTAAATCTTATCTCAGAATTGAATGTTTAGCATAATTTAAATTCCGTAAAAAATAATGTTAGTAAGGAAAAAGAATATACCATAATACTCCTTTGAAATGTAATGTTATTTTTAATTTTTAGTGTACAGTTCATAATGCAACTAAATAATTAAAGATTTAAAAGAAATATATTTTAAAGTTAATATGTATGATCTAAAATAATTTGATTTTGTTGTTGTAAATGTGAAGTGAAATCTTATTATCTTATTTTCAGAAATGTTATAAATATTTAGTATATTTGTAACATGACGTTACTCGTCATGCATTCGAACGGATTTTCGAATGAAGATAAAAAGAAATAAATTGTATTTACATGAAATGCATATCTTTTATTCCGAAGAAAAGTAACTAATACTGTTGTCTATATGTTGTCGTCATTGAATTTATTGTGATAGGACGTTCTTGGCTTATATAAAATAGTTTATTGTGTAAAAAACGCGAAAAAGGTAGGTTTTTTGCGAAATACACAATAAACATTCTCAAGTAGACAATTTTATATTGAAAATTTATTTTGAGTGCATTTAATGTTAAAAATTTGAATTGTTGAATCGGAATGAATCAAGACAGCTCGGTTACATGAGTTTTATAGGATTTAAAACAATATATAGTAGCAAGTTAATCATTTTTTCCACGATGCACGATTTACCTGATGCACGATTAGTTTGAGGTCTGCATCGGACAATTTTTTTTATTTGTTTAATTTTTAGAGTTTTTGTTAAATGTTTATTTAAAATTTCATTATCTAAATACAGATTTCTTTCAATTTTCGAAAGTATGATGTCAAAATTAGGCGCTCGTATTGAAAATTTTAGCGTTTGGTACAATTTCGATATGAAGACGACTTCCTACGTTTATTATTTTTTTTAATAAATTGAAAAACGTAATTACAAATCGAAGAATTTGAATATATCGAATTTAGTTTTTTACCGATTGTATATCTTCTCCTATGGAACATAGTAACCATGCTTACATTACATCCTGCTAAATCCGAGCACATTTGATTAGTTGACTCACCGACGATGACCGATATTGTGATAATATAATATGATCCATCTATCTTTAATTCGATTTTTTATTAAATACGTATTCGCTGTCGAAATAAAAAGTTAAAAAAATTGAATAACAAAATAAAAATAAAAACTGATTTTTAATGATAAAAAGGCTTGCGATAACTATACCGAGAAACGTGCATGACGGAAGAGCGAAATGCTCTGCAGTTTTCGTGCTGAAGTATTGATATTTAACTATAGTAGAAACCACTGTTACACACATAGCTGTTTATTTTTATTTATTTATTTATTTTTTTTCTTGCATTGAAACCCTGAGTGAGCTTTGTTGATTTTCAAAATAGTTAAATCATCTTAAAATCCGACTACACGTGAATCAAATCTATACTCTATCATTAGTTAAAACGTTAATATATAGTAATAAAATTTCAGAACTACTGTACAATTTAGTATATTTTTTTAATCAAAACATGAGTAATGTTCATCCTGTGGCAAAAAATGTAACCGTAACCTGACTGCAATGATTTTAACTGTAGCTTCTTAAATATAATCTAAATGGAACCTTATCCTAGTCTAACTGTAACTTAACCCTAACCGTAACGCAACCTAACTGTAACATAAATCGTAACCTAAATGTAACTTAATCCTAATCAAACTTGAATTTAACCCTAATCGTAATCTAACTGCATCCTAAAAATGCACGCACTGCAAAGCACTCAAGTTCCACTTTCTATCACCAGGGGGTTCAAAATATTTTACACGAGCATCCAACACGAGTCACCGCTGCTTGTGTCTCCATGCAGCAAATGCTCGGCAAAATATTTTAGTTCCACTTTCCGCTTCTGTGCAAGAATACGCACTCCTTCGTAAACAAACCTATATCCGAAGGAAATTCTGATTTTCAAACTAACAGTATATATATTATTACTAGAGGGTGTGGGGACTCAAATAAGAAGGAACCTTCGACATTTGTCTCTAGTAGTGATGGGCGATTTCCGTTTTTTAAGTCGATTTAATCCATACTACGACCAACTCGATTTAATCGATACTTTAAAAATTTTAATCGATTTCTCTGAAGGTAATATCATTTTCATTTTCCTTCAAAAGTCGAAGATTAAGTAGTCAGATGTGCCAATCCCAAAATTTCTTCTAATTCATACATGTTAAAACTTCCAAATTCACTATCACAATGTCAAATTTAAATGATAACTTATGTCCATCATGAGGATTCAAAAAGCATAGGCTCATTGAAATATGTGCATTTTCAAAGAAAATATTAGTACTTCATTTTCCAAACAAATTGTTGAATATCGGCTCATACCCTTTTAGATGTCTGCAACCAAAATTTGAAATACAAAGAGCTTAAAAGCGACACCTTTTGGGCGGTACACACTCAAGCCTAAAAAAGATCTATTAATGTGATAGTGCAACATAATATGAAGTTTGATTAAATCCCATGCATAAATTTTAAGATATAGCTATCATTAATATCGTAAAAAATGCAGCGCAGTTTATTATATAATTTACACAAAAATATAATCAGGAACAACTTATGGTAATGTCTAACATAATATTAAGTTTTATGAAATTATGTTCATTAATTCTTGAAATATTCTCACTAACATCGTGAAAATGGTAAAAAAGTATTGAATTCAGGGAATGGTACCGAAGGGCATTCCTTCCACGGAGCACTGAATGGTACCCCAATAAGATTTCAAATTTTCAGATGCTTTATGGACAAAAATCCAATCTCCTCCTTCCACGCATACACAGAAAGACAGAAATCTAGAATGTCTCATTCCATAACCGAAGAAATCCCTCCCGAAGAAAAATGTCTGAATTCAACTCCCATTAGAAAAGCAGCATAGCAACGTAACCTGTCACATGATTTACACGAAAACCTAAATAAGAACAACTTATTAGGCAATATTAAACAAAGAATTAAATTTGATGAAATTACAAATTCCATTCATTTGTTCTTGAGAAATGATCCCTAAAATCATATGAATCCTGAAAAACGGTTGAATTCAGAAGGTATACCGAAGAGGGACATATCTGTCCGTGGAACATTGAAATATCCCTCAAAAAATTTTTTTTTTTTGATTTTATGCTTAATTTACAAAAAGTTCTATCTTCCTTCTCTGAAGTCAAGAATGTCCCTCTATGGAGCCTTAGGAATCCCTCCCGTAGAAAAATCTTTGACAAGGAAGATCTCCATATTGGGCATACTCAGAATTTCTTGAAAAAAAAAATACGAAATGAACTATTTATATATCTAATAAATGATCAGTAAAATTTAGCGGCGGAATTACAGTACGAAGTGTGTAAAAAAAAAATACTTTCGAGTATTTGGCGCGAAAATATGAAACTCTCACGCGATTTGGCGAGCAGCACTTTCTCTCGCCAAAAGCAAACAATTTTAATGCACCTGAAATTTGCTCCTTAATTAATTTTAAAAATGCATGTAAATAGAATTTCATGAATTTAATTTTGAACAATGAGAGAGTTTGGTATTTACATATATTTTGTATTACATATTTATGTCGCTTTAGCTGCAGTTATTTAATTTTAACACTTTAAAAATAATTTCATATATAAAAAATGCAAAATATATTTTCATACATTTAAGCGTATGACAAAATAAAGGCCAGATGAAGAATGATGCAGTAATGCATTTCAATATCGGAGAAGTTTTTGTTTCCATAGCAACGGAATTGAATCGACAGTGCTCAATTGGATTGTGCTTAATTTTGAGTTTGAAACAATTTTAATTAATTTAAATTTTATTTTAATTCATAAAATTTCATAGTTAATTTTCATTATAATTATATTATGACAAAACTATAGTTAAAACAAAGTAAAACTGACAAAATTATTTAGATAAAATTTCTTTAAACAAATTCAATGTTAAACAGTTTTACCTTAAAAAGTATTTGAAATAAAAAAAAATGCTTTTTTGAAATTTTATTTTGCCGCCAACTGATGATAAATCGCCAAATAAACGAAATATTTATTATTTTTTTAATTATATTCTATGGGGATTCCGCCGAAATTGTTTTTATAAACATACAGTGGAGGTCAAAACTTTCCGGCCAGCAAAAATTTTTCAGTTAATTTGTAAGTATACTCATATGAAAAGGAATTTCAAAGTGATACTTATACATTTTATTGACATAATAGCTAGGTACTTATTTATGGAATAATATATAAATATCAATAAATTTAATCGTTTGCCAATTTCTTTTCAATGATTTTCTATTGGATTCATGTCGGTCGATTGGGCTGGCCATTTCAAAAGCGGAATTGTTTGGGCGAAAGTCATTGCTTGTCAAGGATTGCAAACAATCTTTAAATCGTTATTATATTAAAATAAATAGTTGCGACCAGAATTTTTCCTCTAATAAAACAGCAAATAATCTTGAAAGATATCCTTATGCATTGCATCATTCATCTTGCCGTAGATTTTAAATAACGGACCTACACTTTTTTTAAGAAAATACTCCCCACAACATGTCCTCCGCCAAGCTTCATTGTAGGAATAACATAGATCAAACCATACTTTTTATTGTTCGATTATCGGACATAGTGTCTGCCATCATTTCCAAAAATATTTTTCATTCGATTGATGGAAAAAGAGAACTTTTGTCCAGTTTTCACTTGACCAGACATTGTGTTTTTTGGAAAACGCCAGTCGGGTGCTTTGATTTTTTTTTTACCGATGATAAATTTTTGAACACTGACTCTTCCATAAAGTTTTGCATCACGTCAGCATTTTGACACGCTGGATTGACTTATTTCAGCAATATTTTCATTCCGTAAATCGCGGGATATTGCAACGGAATTTTATGCGGGTCATCAATTGATTTTCTCCTGATAATTCTGTCTACAAAAATAATTCTTTCCCGGGGTCTCCCGCACCTCAGAAAGTCTTGAAGGCCATGGCCATCTTTATACAATTTTTTAATATCATTTACAGTCGTTTACCGATCGATAACTTTGCCGCAATATCTCGAGAAGTTTGGCCTTTTAGCGACAAACTAATCATTCGTTTACGAACAATAATCGTTGAACTTTTCAATTTTGAATTCAAACTATGCTATTCACATTGATTCATTCACAAACACGACCAAAAAATATTTTACCGACAGAAAAAAACAAAGAAATGATGAGTGGCTGGAAACTTTTGCACACGCGATCTTCGAATTCTACCCCTTTACATGAAGTGTTTCCAGTATCCAATCAAAATGATCACGTCGTCAGAGGTCACTCACTTATTCCTAATTTTTGAAGCAATTGTGCATATTCTTCGCTGAAACCTTCTTTTAAATAAATCAGAGAAACTAACTGGCCGGAAACTTTTGACCGCCACTGTATATAACCACATGAGAAGAATATTCTGTATTTTTTTCCAAAATTTTCTGAGTATGTCCGTATGGAGACCTTCCTTTTGAGTTCAACATTGCCGATAAAAGCAGTACAGCAATGTTCCTAATTAGGTGAGTTAAACTGAAATCTAAAAGCAACAACTTATGCCAACGTCTAACTGAATGTGAAGTTTGATAAAAATTCTTGCTTGATAAAAAATCTTTAAGATAGGGATCTTGCAGTAATCATGAAATATAGCAGAACCAGTTATAGTTACCAGTTGAAGAATTTTCACCAAAAAGTAATCAGCACCAATTTATATGAAAGTGTAACTGAATCTAAAGTTTCAATAGATTCCAAGCATTAGTTAATGATGTATGGCTCACACAAAAGTTTTGTCAGAGACAAAAACAAATAGATAGACTGACAGGCAGGCAATTTATAAAAATAGTGAAATTGTATTCGAGACAAGTCCTTCGAAAGCTAGAATTTTTTAATTAATTCAATACTTTCTTGGTTGTAAAGAAAAAAAAATAACAAACTAGTCATATGTGGAAATCCCAAAACTTTCTTCTATCTCATACATGTTCATATTTCTTGAAGAATGCCGCATAACAGCGCCACTGGTTAAGAGATTTACACCGAAATCTTGTCAGCAACAGCTTATGTCAACTTCTAATTGAATCTGAAGTTTGGTGAAAATCTGTACATTAGTTTCTGAGATACAGCTATTGCAAAATTTAAAAAAATCTGCATAAAACCGTCACCTATTGGGTGATGTACACCAAAAACTAGTTAGGATCAATTTTTATCTGATACTAACTGAATCTGATGATCCATGCATTAGTTTGTGAGATACAGCTTTTGCAAAATCATGAAAAATGCAGTACATCAGCGCCACCTGTTGGGCAATTTACCTTAAAAACTAAACAATATATATCAGGGATTTACTGAATCTGAAGTTTGATAAAAATTCGTGAATTAATTCTTGAGATAGAGCTATTGCGATAATCATGAATAACGCGGTATAGCAGCGATACCTCTCGAGCGATTTCCACCAAAAGGTAATCAGCATCAAATTATATCAAGAACTAACTGAATCTAAAGTTTTGTAAAAGTCCGTGCATTAGTTCTTGAGATAGAACTAAAGTGGAAATTGTGAAAATACAGCATAGCAGCGCTGTCTGTGGAGCGATTTACACGAAATTGTAAATCACATTAATCCTGTAATGGGCTAACTGAATCTGAAGTTTGATGAAAATTCGTGCATTAGTAATTCAGTTATAGCTGTAGTGTAAATCGTAAAAAATGCAGCATAGCAGCGCCACCTATAAAACGAATTTTATGGAACTTAGATACCCAGTTTAGATATTTTTTTGGAAAAGGTTTTAGCATATACGCATCGTTTTACGTTACTTAGTTTCAGTGCTATGATAGATAATTCTATAATTAGGTAAATTTGATTATCAAATATTAACTTTTTCAAAATTATCTACCTACTATACATATTAAAAACAAATTCGTATTTTTAAAAATCTTTAAAATTTCTCTAAATTTTAGATTTGGCCAATTGAAACTTTTCGGACAAAAACTAACAAAAAAAAAAAAAAAAAAAAAAAAAAAAAAAAACTAACAAAAGAGGATGAATCACACGAATATTATTATTTATATGCAATAAACGTACTCTTTTTCTGGAAAAAACGACCGATTTAGTTTGATTATTTTTAAATAAATTCCTAAAAAAATGGAAAATGTTTTAAGCAAGAATGAGAAATATTAAAGATAATTCGGAAAAAAATTTAATTCAACAAATTATAACGATCATTTTTTAAAAATGAAATTCTAATTTTGACATGTTAGATTCAGATTCAGATAACGAAAATTTACCTGATTTAAATTTACTGGATTAAGATTTGAGTTTATTCAATGCAAATGGTCAACTAACGGTTTATAATAAAAAGCTCGACGCAGCTGCTGTCGTTCGGTAGCTTCAGAGCCCCGAGACCACCCTTCGTGATTTTCGGTATCTTTGATTTAATCAATTTTTCTTTTCAGTTTGTCCGGTCTCAGTTTTTGATTTTTTTTCTCCAAGCTGGCTTCCGCTAGAAACTCGGCTATTCGGGACGTGGGTTGCGATCTTTAAACCTGGCTTTCGTTAGAGTCACAAACAGGCAAGAAAAGCTAAAGGATCACGGGCATTAAAAGGAGGAAAATTAAAAATCACGGGAGTTAAAAGAGGTAAATAAAATAAAATGAAATAAAATAAAATAAAACGGATATCACAAGCTTTTTTCTCGACCGAAAACAACAATCATTTTTCAAATGGTTAAAATATATATACATCTTCATTGCACAAAACGCACGTGATTTTTAAGTGCTTTTTTAAAGGGTAAATAGGAAAAAATATCATGCTTCAAGCATAGATTATGCAATGATACATTGAGAATATTGTAGCAAAATTTCACCGCTTAATAAGATATAACACGAAGTCTAAGTAAACAATTCGGAAAACGTATAACATTATTTGAAAATCCAATTTCAGCAAATACCATATAGAGCTGAAAGTATCTGAATTCTTTTGCGCCGCTCTGTATATGATCTAAAGATTTGCATTTATAACACATAGTATGCAAACTTCAATTCAGTTATGAAATGTATACCGGTATTGAAAATTACCCTTCAGCAACTTTTGTCAATAAGCGGAAATGTACTCGAATTCTTTTGGGCAGTTCTGTATATAATCTATAGTGCTTATGCTTAAATAACAATAATTTAAAAACCCATATTGCAACTAAAAACACACTTTCAGCAATTATCTCTCATAGTTATGCCATACCATATACTTTTGAGTGTCCCTTTAAATAAACGAACAATAAGTGCTATGCACACCATATTCTACAAAAACATATTGCAATGTACATTTGGAAGTATAAAATTTTGCTTTGTTTAAAATAGCACTACTTCGATTCTATCCTACGTGGTGCCAGCAAAAAAATCTTGAGATTCATTGAAAAACGAAGTTTATGACAGATGTCCTTACTGATACATTCATAAATAATACTACTTTTTCATTTCTGCATTTGTTGAAGTTGGTATTAACAGTATGTCACGTGTTTAAAAAATTATCAGACCTGGTTGAAGTCTTTCTCGGTCTTTTTAAACCAATTTTTCGTTTAGGTGCATTACCAAATGGTAAATAAACTTTACCCTTAAAAAAAAAAAGCAACAACAACAACAACAACAACAACCAAAAAAAAAAAAAAAAAAAAAAACCGTAGATAGTTTGTTTTCACGCTTCTAAATCTAAGGCTTTGCGACTTACAGGAACATTTTGTTCTAATAAAGTCAAAGCACGTGGTTGTTCAACAATTGCAAGCTTTTTATGTCGATTATGTACATCAGAAAAGTTTCTTCTGCAAAGAAAAGAATAATAAAAAAAAGTTTTTCAAACTATTACCAGAATCGAAAAAAAATTAAGGGAGAACTCTAAATCATGTTAAACTGCAAGGGCCACCACTCCACGTAACCAACGTGTGATAGAAATGCTCACCCGCCTCTTCTATTTAAAATCATAAAAAATAAAATAAAACACTTGAACACTGAGATTAGAACTTAAGTGCCGGGATTATTATTATTGATATTATTATTATTTTTTTTTTTGCTAGCGCTGTACACTGTAATGCAACGGAATTCTTTTCAGTGTCTCTATAAAAGGACTATAAATGCTACACACTCAATTTTGAATTGCGAATATGGTACATTAAATCTAATAACATACATATATTTATATACATCAGCTACATGGCAATCCGAGTATAATTATGAGAGTTACAGAGACAGATGGACATACAAACCAAATTCATACACACTTTTCAGTTGTATATGTTACAGGCCAAACCCGATTTTAGGCCAAACTAGATTGGCCTAGGATAAACCGTCCTATCCTAACGCCCATCGGACAAACTAGTTTTTCCTAGGCCGAACCGGTCTATCCTAACGCCCATCAGACAAACTAGTTTTTCCTAGGCCAAACCGGTTTATCCTAACGCCCATCGGCCAAACTAGTTTATCCTAAGGCCCATATGACAAACTAGATTTTCCTAGGCCAAACTAGTTTGGCCCAACTCTTATAGGGTAAACTAGTTTAGACTGCTGTTTATTGGTCTAAACTAGTTTATTCTAGACCGATCTAGTTTATCCTAGGCCAATTCAATTTGGCGTGATTTTATTCAATTCAATGACCGCCTCTACGCCAACATTCTTGTTTGTCCTAGGCTGATCTAGTTTATCCTAGGCCAATGTAGTTTTACGTATTTTAAGCTCACGGGCGTCTAAGCCAGGGAAATAATGGGCTCACAGCTTCTGTATGTATGTATGTACGCATGTATGTACGTATGTGCGTAACACGATAATTCTTGATACAAATAATGTAATTTGACGTGTTTTTATCTGATCAGGCTACCAAAGCCTGAGAACTAATGTGCCCTTAGGTTCTGTATTTATGTATGAACGTAAGTACGTAACGCAATAATTCTTGATAGAAATACTCGATTTGCATCAAACTTTCAACATAGGTTTATTCTTATGAGGAGCCTTTCTGATTGATTTTGGGAGGTCATTGGAGAAAAACAAGGGGAGGGGGGGGGACCAAGAGGCTGATTCACCCCTTCCATTAATTTAAATAAATTTGTTTCCATGCATTATTGGCATATTTTATTCAAATTTTAGACATAGGAGCATTCTCTTGAGGCGCCTCCATGATTAGTTATAGGTGTTCATTGTTTAAGTATAAAAGAATGGGGGAATAGGTGTAACGCCCCATAATTTATATAAATGCTTTTTTTACGCAGAATTTGCTGATTTGCTTCAAATTTTAGATATAAATTCATTTTGATAAATCGCTTCCCTAATTAGTTTTGGGGGATAATTGAATAAGAACAACGGGAGGAACGGGATGATCCCGCCTAATTTTGGCAAATGGATGTTTCATGCAGAATTAAATGATTTGCTGCAAAATCTTGGATTTGTTTATTCTGATGTAGCGCTTCACTGATAAATTTTGGTGGTTTTTCGGCGAAATATAAGGGGGGAAACTTACAATTTATTTCCTTCCTTAAATTAGATAAGTATGTTATAATACATAATTATCCAATTTGCTTAAAATTTTGAAAATGAATTCATTTGATCAGGCGCTTCTTTAGTTAATTTGGGTTTTTTCTTTTGATTAAGTATAATGGGGTAGTGGACGTTTTATCGTTTTCCTTAAATTAGATAAATGGGTTTTTATGCAGATTTATCCGATTTGCCGTAAAATTTTAATATAGTTTTTTTCTTTAAAAGGCGAATCCCTGAATAGTTTTGAGGGTTTAATGATTAAGTGTAAAGTGAGGGATGGGGGATAATCCTCCTTAAATCAGATGAATGGTTTTTTGAGCAGAATTATTTGATTTGCTTAAAATTTTGGTCAGTTGTTTAATTTTATAAAGCGTATCAGTGATTAGTTTTGGGGGTTCAATGGTTAAGTATAATTGGGGGAAATGGGAAAAAATAATCCAACTTACTTTATTTTTTGAGGGTATTATTCTTTAAAAAAATAAGGCTGTAATACACAATTAGTGTAAACAGCCTGTGAATGTAAAGATATCAGTTTAATTGGGCAATATTCTTTTTAATATTGATCCCGACTACTGCTCCATAGCTAACCTTGTGCAAAGTGGTTTTGTCATCACCCTCATATAATGTATTTTATTCGAAGGGTTGTAAAATACTGTCAGAGGTTTACACGGGCCGGATTTTCGAGGCCTGGGCACCGCCCTTCCCGAAGGAAAGATTTTTTGAAGTGATCTGGTGTAAAAATTAAAAGTTCAGCCCGAGCCCTGCCTGTACAAAATTCAGTGAAAAGAGACTCAGTCCGGCTCAATCTGGCCCTACTCAATTTCTGCAAACAATTCAGATTTTACATAACATACAATTAGGATACCTTTAAAAAATACTGCATACATTATAGCATAAATTTACAATGTATTTTTAAATTACGATGTGTTCACAGAATGCTAAATACACAATGTATTATTGATTATTTAGATTCTTAAATCTTTCAATATTCAAATAGGGATTCATTAAATAATTAGTGTAGTTTAGAACAAAAGAAAAAAAAGGAGAGTTATAAATATCATAACTATTGAATCTGTTCAGTAAAAAGTAGATTTGTGAATATGTTTCTCTGTCATTCCTTAAGGCTCTTCTCAAATCGAAAAGAGCTACATCATAACACATTTAAAAACTAATTCATTTTCGGAAATGCATAAGATTACAGGCTTTTTAACTCAGAAAATATGTAATCAAATGGCGTTAACCATTTCTTTAAAAAAGCGATGTACCTTTGAGAAAATACTCTTACTAAATTTGAGACTATTAAAGCTACGTTTTGAATCGAAATTCCGCTTACGACTTTTCGGAAAAGAAAAACTTGACGCCGTGACAAGAATAGCTTATATGCCGACAGGAAATTAATTTCTCAAAAATGGAAAACGCTGTTCGATTCCAAATTATGTTCATATCCGATCAGGCTCGAATATGCAATATAATAATAATAATAATAATAATAATAATAATAATAATAATAAATGCAGTCTGATCTCACTTGGCAAACACCATGTTCAATGCAACATGTCTCTACGGTAGACATATTAAATTTGTGTATTGATATTATAAGCAATGACTCTTTACACACATTTATACTTATTCTTGTGAAAGACATGTTTTTTACCGGCCAAACCCGATTTCGAGCCAAATTAGATTAATCTAGGCCAAAAATTTTTATCCCAACGCCAATTGGATAAACTAGTTTTTCCCACGCCAAACTTGTTTATCTAAATGCCCATAGGATAAACTAGTTTTTCCTAGGTTAGAGGGTAATCCTTCATTTTTCCCTTCATACTTAACCATTAAACCAACAAAAATATTGTGGGAATCGCCTTATCGGAAAAAACCTATATCAGAAATTTGAGGCAAATTCATCAATTCTGCGACAAAAATCATTTATCTAAGTTATGTTTTGTTACCTGCATTGCCCTTTCTTTTAGACTTAAACAGTAAACATCCACAACTAATCAGAGAGGCGCCTTGTCACAATGATCCTATATCTAAAATTTTAAATGAAAACTGATAATTCTGCATGATAAATCCATTTCTCTAAATTAACGGTGGTTGATTGGCCTTCTCTTAAGCCCCCTTTATTCTTATCCAATGAATTCCCCAAATTAATCAGAAAAGTACCTTATCAGAATGAACTTACAAAATTTGAAACAAATCGGATATCTCTATCAATAGTTATCGCATTACGTACATACGTATGCACATACGTACATACATGCATATACAGAACCTGTGAACCCATTATTTCTCCGGCTTTCACGCCCGTGAGCTAAAAACACGTAAAACTACATTGGCCTAGGATAAACTAGATCAGGACAAACAAGAATGTTGGCGTTGAGGCGGTCATTGAATTGAATAAAATCACGCCAAATTGAATTGGCCTTGGATAAACTAGATCGGCCTAGGATAAACTAGTTCAGACCAATAAACATCAGTCTAAACTAGTTTATCCTATGAGAGTTAGGCCAAACTAGTTTGGCCTAGGAAAATATAGTTTGTCCTAAGGGCCTTAGGAAAGACTAGTTTGGCCTAGGAAAAACTAGTTTATCCGATGGGCGTTAGGATAGACCGGTTTGGCCTAGGCCAATCTAGTTTGGCCTAAAATCGGGTTTGGCCTGTAACATATATAAGACACATAAATTTTTTTTACGGCGTAAGGAAAATACGTATGTGATGTGACGCATTGATGCATGCCGGAAAAATTTTTAAGTTATATTTATTAGTATGTGACGTGATTTTTCTTGTTTAAATTTTCATAGCTGCTTTATAATTTTCGATTATTAATGGAAACTTTCATTTTTAGGTGCGTTCGTAATTATGTAAATACGTAGCACCTATTGTTGTCGCTCAGTCCGTCCGTCTGTCTGTCTGTCCGTCTGTCTGTCTGTCTGTCTGTCCGTCTGTCTGTCTGTCTGTCCGTCTGTCTGTCCGTCCGCATATAACAACGCAAAAACTACCCAACCGAATCGTTTGAAATTTAAAATACATAATTATTACATAATTTTGTCGAGTCATTTCAAATTTTATGAAAATCGGATGGATAGATCAATTACAGGGACAATCAAAAGGATTCCGTTACATTACGGTCTATGGGGAAAAAAGTTTCAAATGCATTTTAATCGTTTGAAATTTAAAACGTATATTTATTACATAATTTTGTCGAGTCATTTCAAATGTTATGAAAATCGGATGCATTGATCAATTACAGGGACAATCAAAAGTATTCCGTTACATTACGGTCAATGGGGAAAAAAGTTTCAAATGCATTTTAATAGTGTTACACTCATTTGAATATACAGAATTGGCATGAATCTATGAAATATGTACTAAAAATACATTTAGTACAATCTGTGATGCAAAGAATATTATAAGTTAAATTACAGGGCCACACAAAGGTATTCCACTAAATAATGTTATACGGGGAAACATTGTTTGTGGAGTGTTTTAATTATATTAAACTACTTCACATTTTATGAATAAGATATACGTTAATGAAGTATAATAAAAATTACTCCCTGTATATTTACAGGAACACAAAGATTTCGACCACTATACTGTATCCAAAGTACGCTCTACTATATCAATAAGATCTGAATATTTTAAAACTTCGTTGTCAACGAACGCACCTCATTTGCTACGCTTTACGTGCAATTTCCAACTTGTTGGATTAATATGTGTAATGAAAATAGTAAGAAATATTGTTAAAATTTTGCTTTGCATTAAGTTTGTTCCCATAAAAATATTTCCTTTCAATTTTGAATAAAAAGCTAACCACAAATAATATGAGCTCATTTGATATTGGAGAATTTAAAAATTCTGTCAATTAATATGTAACATGAATTTTGTGTTTAAATTTTAATAACTTCTCTGTAGTTTTCAATTATAAACTGAAATTTTCATTTTTTTAGTAATATGAATAACAAAAAATAGTTAAAGTTATAGTTAAAATTTTGCCTTACATTAAAATTTGTACAAATAAAAATATTTTCTTTCAAGTGCCAATAAAAAGTTAAGCCCAAATAATATAAGTTCAGGCTTTTTTCATCGTCAGACAAATGTCTCAAAAAAACCTCCACAAAGAAGTTTCATAGTAAGAAAATGCATGAAGAAATAACAACATACTTTTTCTTTAGAAGTTTTCAGAAAAAAATTATAGATCAGAGAAAAGACATCCTTAGTTGATTTTTATGAAATAAAAGTCTTTTTTTATAAAAATGCTTGTAT
This sequence comes from Maratus speculifer, assembly GCA_964019185.1. NCBI lineage: Eukaryota > Metazoa > Arthropoda > Arachnida > Araneae > Salticidae > Maratus > Maratus speculifer. The sequence goes on along the minus strand of OZ025292.1, from coordinate 64,505,649 downwards.
GAAATTTTTATAAATTCAACAAAAGTCTCACTGTTTATGGCTTCATTTATAGTTTGTTGTGAAACCTTTGAGTTCTTAAAAGGATAAAAGAAAGTTTCATAAAACTTTTATTTCCTCTTTTTTATCTAATAAAAAATAAAAAAAATAATGTAAATAAGTTGTTTATTAATTTTTTTTAAAAATTTAGTTTCAAACTGTTCTATATCCTAAAGTAAGTAGCAAAACTAACCTATCGTTTATTTAACTTTCAAAATATCTGTATGATTACATCTTCATAAAAAATTGCAGCTACTCAACAAACAATGATATAATTTTTTCTGTATATTTACAATATTGTTAGGAGTACAATGACGTCCAACATAAAGAGAAGAAGTATTGAGTTTAAATTAAGGCACTGCATCGGATCAGACAACCCGATTTTGCACGATACCAACCTGATATACATGTCGATTTGATGCTCATGTTTTTCGGGTTTTTTCGTTCGTTTAGGTACGGTTCTCATTTACTTTAAAGCTTTCGGGTTTGTGTGGATTTTCGGTTGAGATTTGAATCTTACGTTCTAATTTGAAGTTGACCCTTTTTTAAGAAAAAATCTAGAATATCTTTCGGGTGAATAAAAAATATATTTAAAAATTAACGAGCCCTTTCCTGCTCCCAATCCTCCACTTTTTCATATTATTGGGTGTACGAAAGTACAATGGTAGATCTATGAGTCAATCGTTAAAATTGGGGCTTTAGGAGCTTTCCAGCAAGATATGACTTGGTAGACCGATTGCGCTTTAATATGTGAATCGAGATTTAACTAATCCTAGATTTTCATCTCTGAACTCGATGAGGTGATTGTCTATGCTACCGCTTCCCGGTCCATAGTGATAAGTCCAAGTATCTGGCTACTTCACGAGCTCTGCTGATTCCTGTACTGAATCAGAAGCTACCACTTCCATTTAGGTTTCAATACGCGATGAAACCAAGATCTTCCGATTGTTACATGATCGTTCAGAGTTCTTGTTTCCTCAAATTACCAAACAAGCTTTATGGGGCCGTCGTTTTTAATGTCCATTTTTCAGTCATCATATTCTTATAAATTTGGAATTTACGCAAGACAATGGTCGTTGATCCTTCGTTCAAATAAATAAAGTTTTATCCTTCACATAAATCCTTGTTTAGAGACAAAGTTTACAACCGTGAACTGGTTATGAATTAGGAGTGCAAGTTCTTATAACGTTTTCATTTGCATATTTCCGCTGCAATCCCTAATGCAATGTTATTATTAGACACCTACTTCATATACATAACTTCTTTCTTTTGCAACAAAACTGAGAAGATAGAAAGGTAAAAAAAACGGATATAGATTTAGCGACATTGCTCTAAGCGCCATCTATTGCTGCTATTTTGAATTAAAATCGGAAATCGCAATAAAAAAAATAATATCACATATAATTTTTACAGAAGATTTTTCCAATAGCTGCCACCATTAAGAAGATATTCAATTTTGAAATCAACCAGTCTATTTTAGGACATCCAGTACATAAAATACATACTTAGGTAAACAAACATTAAATCTCAACAGGTTTGCTTTTATAGTCATTTATATAATTTGGAAATATATCTAAATATCTAAAACCCATATTGTGCCAAGCTTTTTTTTTTTTTTTTTTTTTTTTGAAAAAATGCCGTGGCCTTTATAAAAGGAAATGTTTCGAAAATTATTATGTTCCACATAGATTTGGTATAGAGGTTTTGGATTAAAGAATAATTTTTTTTGTTTTGAAGTAGTTGTGTTACAAATAATGAAACCTTAATATATTTAGAAATAAATCAACCTATTTAAAAAGAAATTGCTCTTTATGAAAAATTCTGCAATATGAGGCTCAATATACTATAAAAGTTCAAAGAATAAAAAAAAAGAACTTTGAATTTCAAAGTACTTTATTGAAGATAAAATGTTTTCCGACAAATGGAAAAATAAGTTGAAATACCAATATTTTATTGAAAAATATTGACTTAAAAAATTTAGAACATCTAAAGAGCAGCTATTTCCTGTGAAAATATGCTTTGTTTTCACAACATACGGGGAAGAAAATCTTCAATATCTGTTTATACTAATATTTGTTTAAAGATATGCAGTGCTCAAATTTATTTCAGCTGTTCTAGCATTTTATACCATTTTCAAAAATGACAAAAGTTTATACTATATAGGAGAAAGTGTAGAGTATTATAAAATGTATGAGAAAATCCAAGATAAAATGTTTGAGATGTGAAATTTGATGCATTGCTCTGCAATGTTGATATTAAAGTTTTAATATAAAGAGAATATATGCGCAACTTTATACACGTTTTAAAGTTTTAGTTGTATCATTTTGAAAAATTTTGAAATAATAATGTTTTGCAGTCTTTCGCTAGAACTTTTATATTTTACAGGGTTATTTTACAGGTTTTACAGGTTTTTTGCTTTAAGAATTGCTGTGCTATTTTTTTTCTGGACTTATAACTTCAGGCTTAGAATAAGATGATCAGGGGCGCGGTTTAGGAAAGATTAGGGCGGAGATATTATATTTTAGGTATTATATTTCTCCTTATATATTAGAGTGCATCAGACATCATAAGTCAGTTAAAAAAAAAATCAGAAATTGCATAAATTAAAAGAAAATTTTCAGATTTGCTTTAAACAGAAACATTAGCATTCATTAAACATTGAGCATAAAAGTTAAAAATATTACTAGCAATATAATATTATCCGAATATTAATAGCCTTATAATAAATGTACTACTGTTATTAGCCTCATAATAGTTATCGAAATTGCAAGCTTTATAATACTAGTCCAAAGTTAATAGCCTTATAATGATTATTGAAATTACAAGCCATATAATATTAATTCGATATTCTTGCCTGATAATAATTATCACTATTATAAAATTTATAATAACGGTCCAATTTTATAAGCTGTATTTTAATTATCAACATTGCAACTTATAATAATTGTCAATATTACTAGTCTGATAATAATAACTCAATATTACTAGACTTTTAATAATTATCAGTATTACTATCCTTCCCAATATTAATAGCCTTTGAATAGTTATCTATATTACTAGCCTTATTATAATTATCAATATTACTAGCCTTCTAATAATAATGGAATTTTGACAGTGTTACATTTATCAATATTTGTTGCCTCATAGCAATAGTTCAACATTATTACCCTTGTAATAATTAATAAATAGCTTTTGTTAATTGAGGGACTCGCACTCGTAGTAGATGAAATTTACAAAAAAATTGAGATAGTGCATTTATAAGAAGCATAAAATCTGTTTTAGCCACTCCTACAATGAACCAAGTATGTTTTTATATGCTTCTTCATATATAACATGTTTTGACAGACTTAGTCCGCTGTCGAAGTGGATGAAACAGCTTTTATGATCCTTTTAAATGGACTATCACATTTTTTGTGTCAAAATGGACTGTGGTTGTTACCTCAATTAATATGCACCGTATCTAAGATTTTAATTTTAAACATGTGTTTTGTGTATTAAATTCAAAATAGAAAAAAATTCCTATAAATACGGTTAATTTTTATGATAAATATCTATCTTTTAACGAATATTTTCTATTTTAAGTGGGCCGCGTGAATTGCACTTGAATAAACTTAGAATTTCCTTTTTATCCTTACTCGTTAAATTTACAAAACAAAACAAAATAAAAAACTTTCTTTTTTTATTGAGAAGAAATAATAATAAAAAAAAAAAACAGTTGAAATTTCGTAATTGATATTTTGGCTTATTACCAAAACATTTGATTGAAAGGGACAGAGAATTCATCCTCTAATGGGAAGTACATAAGTTCGAATCTGGAATAAAGATAATCGATAAAAACGAGGGTGATAATATTCAATACAATTACTTGCTTCGTGTAAACATGCATAAGTATATACAATTATTATTTACCTTTCTTTTTATACTGTGCTATTGCTCACATTTATTTCTAAGACCAGAAAATTTTCAATTTTAAAGACAACATCGTGAAAATAGGAAAGTAAGGTACCCTGGGGTAATAACGCCATGTGGGGTAATAACGCCAAGTGCTAATATTTTGCATAATTATGAAATAATCTGGTAAATGACACCCATGTGCTCTGCGCAGAAGGGTTTTGAGTCATATAAATCGGAAAAACAGCTTCAAGTTAATTTGTTTCATTTTTAGGTCTTATTGTTTTTACAAGCAACTAAAATTAACGCTTGATCTAAAATTTGCGAGATACGTTTTGTGATGTGAAGACTAATTTTTTTATCCGGAAATACTTTGTTAATTACATAAATTTGTAGTACATTTCATGGACTTTCAAAATGTTGTTGAAGATTTTGGATGTCTTCTTGAGATAATTTGTAATTTAAAATGTACAGCGCAATAACTATAACGGGGTAATAACGCCAATCCTTGGCATTAATATCCCGGTTGATTCCCTACAGTGGCCGAGCTACATCCTAAATACTGATTCAAATAAACACAGTTAAAACTGTGCAATGTTTCTAATAATTCTATTTAAACGGTCCTTTTTAAGCAAAAAGAAGCTCACGATCTGGTATTCTTTTGCCTCACCTCCCCCCCACACCACAACTTTATTTGTCTTACACTTTCACAAAAAATTCAATATTTTCAATAGCTTAGAATGCTATTTGTCAATTTCTAAGTTTGTAGAGTGTGTATTTTTAGAATTGGGCAATCTACATGCAATTATTCTATCTTATTTCATAGATTTGTTTACATGGCGTTATTACCCATATAGGTGGGTAATAACGCCGAATAACGTTGGTCAAGATATCGCGCCATTACATTTTATGAATACATATCTGTTAAATTGTTTTTTTATATAGATAGTCAATAAGTTGCTGTATCAAATCATGTATTTGTTTGAAAAATACAAACTAAAACTGAGCCGTGAAAATTGGTAGAACCTTAACGTGGCGTTATTACCCCAGGGTACCTTATATAAATAGAAGTTTTGTAAAAAAATAGTAAATAGACAGGAAATTTGTAACCAATGTTTTCATAGGAATTCCTTTTACAATATCCTTGTCCGAAATAAAAATTTGTGAAAAAAACATGTACTAAAAAGTTTTATTTATGTTTAATTCTATTATAATGAGTCGCTATAGATTGGGAGGTGGTTATACTGACCATAAACTCATCGAGTTGACTTCTTAAATTCCAGTATTAGATAGAACTCGAGTCGAATTCTAAAATGCAACTGATCGTCATATTCGTATCTAGGTGGAAATCATCTGCAGACCTGGTTTTAGTGGCTTATCGGCAGGTTTATCCTAGTGTTTTCCTGCACCCAAAGGTTTGAAGGCATGGTGGATTGGAAGCCGGAAAACACAATGATAAATTTATCCGTCAACCGTTGCAGGTGCTTTCCATCAAGATATGACTTGGCAGCAGGGTTCTCGTTGTCGCTAGCCATTGCGCCAAATTACGATAAAATGCACCATTTGGCGAGAAAAAGAACATTCAGACACTTGAAATCTTGACTGCTAAATTTCTGCTGTTTTTTGTGTGTATGTGTGCGCCAATATAATAGAGATTCTTATCCACGTTGCTCAACCGTTGTATGTTACTTTACATGTTTAATCACACCATTCCCTTTACATAGTTCTATTTATAGAGATTTACCATCAATTCAGTTTAGAAACGGCCAAACACAGAAACGATTATGCGATAAATATTTATCTACTGCCAAATAATCCCTACATCTATGTACTATTTATTAATTTAACGCAAAGTAATCATTGTTCTGTATATTTTTCAATTCTTTTCTATCGGTTAAGGGTCGAAATCTCAAAATTTTTTTAGCGTATATTTGCACAGTAATAAATCAATCATAGCTGTTTATAATTTTTATTTAGACTACTAAAAGAATATCTGAAACATTTAAAAATTGAGGAGACAGTTTGAATGTAGTGGAATTTCTAATTTATAAGGAAAAAATAGAACTTTGGAAAAGCAAAAGGGATGCGATAACGATACATTTTTCAGTGTTTTCAACCGAATCTATTTTGCTAACACAGCTTTTCATTTGGCGATTGCCAAATCGCTAATGTTGGTCAAAAGCCAGCGGGAACCCTGCTTAACTGACCAGTTACATTGCAATATGTAAATCGAGTTTTAACTAATCCTGGAATGTCAAAGGTCAATTCATGAAATCATGGTGTGTACAGTTGTTACATTTATGATACAAAAAATAACTATATTAGGTTTCAGGACACTTTATTTTTGTCATTTGGACAGTTTTTATTTTAATCTTAACAGGTAATTTTAGCTTAAAACAAAAATAAAAAAAACTGATCCGAAAAAATTAATTTTATTAATTTCCATGTACAACTGCATACCTTTTACCTTTGTATGATGTAAAAAAATATGCTATTTTTTTTACATGACATTGAATTCTTATATTGAAACTTCACAGCCAAAATTTCATTATGTGACAAAAACCATGAATGGGGCAAGTTGTCGGAAAACTCCTTAAACTTTCAAAATTGCAAAAAGATTATTTGTACTAAACAGCCAATTGGCAACCAATTAAAAATGTGCGTTAAATATAAAAACTTTAACTGAATACATATATCTTTAATGAGAGAGAGGATTAGAACTTTTGGAAATGGGATTTAATAGGTGTGTTGTAAAATTACGTATAAAAATAATTTAAAAATTTCGAAAATATGGTAATAATTGTTGAAAGTGATAAATATGCTTATGCATATAAATACCTCAATTAAAACCGATATATGTTTCTTTTCTTAGACTGCGATAGTCTCAAGATCTTGGTTAATACAAATATTTCCGAAAAAAAGTTTAAATAAAATCATGATACCACATGTATAATGAAAAACAAGTCAAACATGAAATAAGTAAATTAAAATAGTATATTTGTAAACGTGAATTAATTTCTAAATGAATTAATTGGGTTTTTTTCCTGCAGAGCATCTCTTTCCAAATTTTGGGAAAGTTATTGGAGACTGAATCATTACAAATATTCTGATTGCCTAAACAGATTTCTATTTTTTTCCAGATAATGGATGGCAAATGTATATATATATATAATATATAAATACTTTTATAAATACATCCAAAGTTATTCAGACAATACCATTAAACAAACCAATGAAACCAGCATTATATATATGTTACAGGCCAAACTCGATTTTAGGCCAAACTAGATTGGCCTAGGCCAAACTAGTCTATCCTAACGCCCATCGGATAAACTAGTTTTTCCTAGGCCAAACCAATCTATCCTAACGCCCATCGGATAAACTAGTTTTTCCTAGGCCAAACCGGTTTATCCTAACTCCCATCGGATAGACTAGTTTTTCCAGGCCAAACTAGTCTATCCTAAGGTCCATAGGACAAACTAGTTTTTCCTAAGCCAAACTAGTTTGGCCTAACTTTTATAGGACAAACTAATTTAGCCTGCTGTTTATTGGTCTGAACTAGTTTATCCTAGGCCAATTCTATTTGGCGTGATTTTATTGAATTCAATGACCGCCTCAGCGCCAACATTCTAGTTTCTCCTAGGCTGATCTAGTTTATCCTAGGCCAATGTAATTTTGCGTGTTTTTAGCTCACGGATGTCAAAGCCAGGGAAATAAAGGGCTCACAGGTTCTGTATGTATGTACGTATGCATGCATGTACGTGTGTACTTACGAATGTACATAACGCTATAACTCCTAATAGAAATATCCGGTTAGCTTTAAATTTTGGATGTAGGTTCCTTCTGATAAGATACTTTTTTGATTAGTTTTGGACATTCACTGGATAAGAATAAAGGGGGCGAACAGGAGGCTGACCCCCCACCGTTAATTTAGAGAAATGCATTTATCATGCAGAATTATCAGTTTTCATTTAAAATTTTAGATATAAGATTATTCTGACAAGGCGCCTCCGGGATTAGTTGTGGATATTAATTGTTTAAGTGTAAAAGAAAGGGCAATGTAGGTAACCCCGCCCATAATTTAGTTAAATGGTTTTTAAAGAAGAATTTAGGGATTTTCTTCAAATTTTGGTTATAGGTTCTTTCTGATAAGGCAATTCCCTGAATAGTTGTGGAGGGTTTAATGGTAAAGTATGAAGGGAAAATGAAGGATTACCCTCTTACCTAGTAAAAACTAGTTTTTCCTACGGGCATTTAGATAAACAAGTTTGCCGTAAGAAAAACTAGTTTATATAGTTGGCATTAGGAAAAATAGTTTGGCCTAGGCTAATCTAATGTGGCTCAAAATCGGGTTTGGCCGGTAAAAAACATGTCTTTCACTAGAATAAGTATAAATGTGTGTCAAGAGTAATTGCTTATAACATCAATACAGGAATCTCACATGTCCACCGTAAAGACATAATGCATTTTATTACATGGTGTTTTTTTTTCTGCAGACTCGTGCCAATTGAGATCAGGCTTGCATTTATTATTATTATTATTATTGCATATTCAAGCCAAATATTGCATATTCAAGCCCAAGCTGAACATAATTTGGAATCGAACAGCGTTTTCCATTTTTTAGAAATTAATTACTTGTCGATATATAAGCTATTCTTGTCACGGCATCAAGTTTTTCTTTTCCTTGAAGTCGTAACCGAAAATTCGATTCAAAACACAGCTTTAATAGTATTTTCTCAAAGGTACATCGCTTTTATGAAAAAATGGTTAACTCCATTTGATTACATATTTTCTGAATGAAAATTCCTGTTAATCTTATGCATTTCCGAAAATGAATTAGTTCTTAAATGTGTTAGGATATAGTTCTTTTGGATTTAAGAAAAGTCTTAAGGAATGACAGAGAAACATATTTACAAATTTGCTTTTACTGAACAGATTAGTTATGATGTTTATAACTCTTCTTTTTTTGCTTTTGTTCTAAACTACATTAATTATTTAATGAATCCCTGTTTCAATATTGAAAGGTCTAAGAATCTAAATAATCAATAATACATTGTGAATTTTCCATTCTGTGAACACCTCGTAATTTAAAAATACATTGTAAATTTATCCAATATATATGTATGCAGTATTTTTTAAAGGAATCCTAATTGTATGTTAAGTAAAATCTGAATTTTTTGCAAAAATTGAGAAGGGCCAGATTGAGCGGGACTGAGTCTTTTTTCATATATTTTTGTACAGGCAGGGCTCGGGCTGAACTTTTAATTTTTACACCGGGTTACGGAGAAAGAACTTTCCTTCGGGAAAGGCGGGGCCCGAAACTCAAAATTTTGGCCCGTGCAAACTTTTGACAGTATTCTAAAACCCTTCGAATAAAATACATTATATAGGGGTGATGACAAAACCACTTTGAACAAGGTTAGCAATGGAGCAGCAGTCGGGATCAATATTAAAAAGAATATTGCCCAGTTAAACTGATGGCTGTGCATTCACAGTCTGTTAACAGTCATTGTGTATTACAGCCTTATTTTTTTAAAGTATAACACCTTCGAAAAATAAAGTAAGTTGGATTACTTTTTCCCATTTCCCCCACTTATAGTTAACCACTGAACCCCCAAAACTAATCACAGATACGCTTTATAAAATTACACAATAATCCAAAATTTGAAACAAATCAGATAATTCTGCTCAAAAAACCATTCATCTGATTTAAAGAGGGTAATCCCACATTCCTCTATTTATACTTAATCATTAAACCTTCAAAACAATTCAGGGATTCGCCTTTTAAAGGAAAATTTATAAACTATATTGAAAATTTACGGCAAATCGGATAAAACTGCATAAAAACCCATTTATCTAATTTAAGGAAAGCGATAAGTCGTCCACTAACACATTATACATAATCATAAGAAAAGACCCAAATTAATTAAAGAAGCACCTGATCAAATGAATTTTATTGAATTGATCAAAATTTTAAGCAAATTGGATAATTCTGTATTGTAACAAGTTTATATATTTAAGGAAGGAAATAAATTGTACGTTTCCTCTTTATACTTAACCAAAGAACCACGAAAATCCATCATTGAAACGTTTTATCAGAATGAACAAATCCAAGATTTGCAGCAAATCGGTTAATTTTGCATGAAAAACCCATTTAACAAAATTAGGCGGGATTCCTTCGTTCTTCCCTTTGTTCTTATTCAATTAATCCCCCAAACTAATTAGGGAAACGCCTTACCAGAATGAATCTATTTCTAAAATTTGAAGCAAATCAGTAAATTCTTCGTGAAAAAAGAATTTACATAAATTATGGGGCGTTACCCCTATTCTCCCCGCCCTTATACTTAAACAATTGACACCCACAACTAATGGAGGCGCCTCAACAGAATACTCCTATATCTAAAATTTGAATAAAATATGCTAATAATCCATGGAAACCCATTTATTTGAATTAAGGGAAGGGGGCGAATCAGCCTCTCGTCTCCCCCTCCCCTTATTCTCCTCCAATGACCTCCCAAAATTAATCAGAAGAGTTCCTCATAAGAATAAACTTATATTGAAAGTTTGATGCAAATCGAGTATTTCTAGCAAGAATTATTCGTTACGTACTTACGTACATACATAGATACAGAATCCACCGGGCACATTAGTTCTCAGTCTTTGGTAGCTGATGAGATAAAAACATGTCAAATTACATTATTACTATCAAGAGTTATCGCGTTACGTACATACATACATGCGTACATACATGCATACAGAACCTGTGAGCCCATTATTTCTTTGGCTTTGACGCCCATGAGCTAAAAACACGCAAAAATACATTGGCCTAGGATAAACTAGACAGCCTAGGACAAACTAGAATGTTTGCGCTGAGGCGGTCATTGAATAAAAAAAAAATCACGCTAAATTGATTTGGCCTAGGATAAATTAGATCGGCCTAGGATAAACTAGTTCAGACCAATAAACAACAGGCTAAACTAGTTTGTCCTATAAGAGTTAGGCCAAACTAGTTCGGCCTAGGAAGAGCTAGTTTGTCCTATGGGCCTTAAGATAGACTAGTTTGGCCTAGGAAAAACTAGTTTATCCGATGGGCGTTAGGATAAACCGGTTTGGCCTAGGAAAAACTAGTTTATCCGATGGGCGTTAGGATAGACCGGTTTAGCCTAGGAAAAACTAGTTTATCCGATGGGCGTTAGGATAGACAAGTTTGTCCTAGGCCAATCTAGTTTGGCCTAAAATCGGGTTTGGCCTGTAATATATATATATATATATATATATATATATGTTACAGGCCAAACCCGATTTTAGGCCAAACTAGATTGGCCTAGGCCAAACTAGTCTATCCTAAAGCCCATCGGATAAACTAGTTTTTCCTAGGCCAAACTAGTCAATCCTAACGCCCATCGGATAAACTAGTTTTTCCTAGGCCAAACTAGTCTATCCGAAAGCCCATCGGATAAACTAGTTTTTCCTAGGCCAAACTAGTCTATCCGAACGCCCATCGGATAAACTAGATTTTCCTAGGCCAAACTAGTTTGGCCGAACGGTCATTAGGATAAACTAGTTTAGCCTGCTATTCATTGGTTTGAACTAGTTTATCCTAGGCCGAACTAGATTGCCCTAGGCCAATTCAATTTGGCGTGATATTTTTTAATCTAAAGACCGCCACGGCGCCAACTTTCTAATTTTGATCTATTTTATCCTAGGCCGATGCAGTTTGACGCGATTTTAGCTCACAGACTGTCAAATCCTGACAGCTAATGTGCTCGCTGATTCTGTGTATGTGTATGTAACAATTTACGTACGTGTGGCCGTATGTACGTACGTATGTACGTACGCGTGTACTTATTGCGATAACGCCTGATAGAAATATCCAATTTGCTTCAAATTTTGGATATAGATTTATCCTGATAATGAATTTTCCTGATTAGTTTCAGGGGTTCATTGAATAAGAATAAGGGGAGGAGAACAAAAGGCTAATCGTCACCCCCCCCCCCCCCACACACACACACACAACTCCTTAATTTAGTTAAGTCAGTTTTCCATGCAAAATGATCACATTTTATTAAAATTTTAGGTATAATATCATTTTGATGAGGTACATCCATGATCAGTTGTGGGTATTCATTGTTTACGTATACAGAAAGGAGCAATGGGAGGTAACACTCTTAATTTATGTAAATAGGTTTTTCATAGAGAATTTACCGATTTGTTTCAAATTTTGGATGTATGTTCCTTCTGATAAGGCGTCTACCTGATTAATTTGGGGGGTTCTGAGATATAAACGTAGAACGGATTTTTTTTTTTTTTCAATCGGATAGAGACTTTCGGTTTTATGAAAAGATTTTTAATTCGTTAGATATTGGATTCAGATTAGATTGGATTCAGATATTGGTTTTTGCACACATCGCTTCAGGCGAAATTGTTCATATTAAGAAACTAAATATCCGAATCCTTTTAAAAATAAGAAAAAGCTTAAATAAAGCATGACACTTGAAATTTAGGATGGGGGGGGGGGGGGTAGAGTAAGAGGACGCTAGATTTTTTTTTTTTTTTAATCTCAGCACTTTTTAAGGTTTTAGCTGATAATTAAATATTACCATTATTTGAAACTTTTAGAAACATAATAAAACATGATGTTAAATATCTAAGAAAAAAGATGGCGCGTCAAATACCACTATATTCTATTAGTAATTTTTGTAAAATTGTTAAATTCTTGTTGGAACTGTTTGAAACTTTGTGATAGTTTATAACACATGATAAGAATTGTAAAAAAGTCCCATTACGAAAGGGAAAGAGGGGGGCGAAGAAAATCAGGAAATTCTAGGTTGATCTAGTTGAAACTTTAAGATAATTTATGACACATGATATAAATTTATAAAAATATGTTCCGCGTTTAATGCCACTATTGACGAATCGTGATTTTTGAACGATTTACATAAAAATGTAATCAGAATCAATTTATATCAGAGACTATTTGAATATAAATTTATATTAAATTCCGTTCATTAGTTTTTGAGATACAGCTATTGTAAAAATTGTTAAAAATGCAGCATAGCATAGCCATGTTGAGTGATTTACTTCAAAATAGAAACAACACCAACTCATCTCATGGACGAACTGATTCTGATGTTTGATGGAAATTCGTGTATCAGTTAAGATAGAGCTAATGCGTAAATCATAAAAAATGCAAAACAGCAGCTCCACTTGATAAGCGATTTACACCAATAACTAATCAGCATCAATTTAGATCAGAGACTACCTGAATGTAAATTTTTATTAAATTTCGTGCATTAGTTCTCTAGCCGCATTCCTACAGCTTGCGACAGCGTATAGCAGGTGTGCTGCACACGTACTGCCGAATGTCCTCTTTCTTTTCGAAAGAACTTCGAAGCGAACGAAATTCAAATCGTAGCAAGCGTGCTGAGTACGCACCGCCGAATGTAATCCTCCTTTTCGAAAGAGCCTCGAAGCGAACGAATTTCCAACCATAACCCCGCTGCATAGGCCAGTCAGATAGCGGACGAAGCCAGCAAGATTTAGCTAAGCCACGTTATATTAGTTTCTCATTCCAACACCAAGGAGTTCACTCTATTATTAACAAAACTGTATCTGAATGAAACTTCGTTAAACAACCTAATAGTAGATATGTTACTTGAGGTCGCGGTGCTTTAAAAGCTAGAATTTCCGTTATATTTCGCGATTTTGTTCCCATCCACACCCTCTTTCACGCCGAAATGTGACTTTTTTAAATAAATTTATATCCAATTATATATTAAATGCCATAAATTGTCAGTTTCAAAACTGTAAGTTTCATAAACTGTAAGTTTCAAAATGTTCCAACAAGAATATAACATTTTTACAAAAATTACTATTAGGAAATAGTGGTATTTCGATGCGAAATCTTTTTTTCTTAAAAATTTATCATCATGTTTTTTCTCTTCGAGGTTCATTCGCTTCAACATACGCCCGTTTCGAGATTTTATATAAAACAAAGGGCCCGATAGCGGGCGAAGCCGGCTGATTTGAACTAAATCGCATCCAAATTCCAACACTTGGGTGCTTGTGTTATATTAATTCCACATTAGTCCGTTATATTAGTCGCTATATATTAGTCCGACGTACGTACGTACGTACATAAGTATGTACATACGTACATGGTTACATACACACACACAGAATCTACGAGCACATTAGCTCTCAGGCTTTTATAGTATGTGAGCTAAAAGCGAGTCAAATTGCATCGGCCTAGGATAAATTAGATCAAAACTAGAAAGTTGGCGCCGTGGCGATATCTAGATTCAATAAAATCACGCCAAATTGAATTGGCCTAGTACAGTCTAGTTCGGCCTAGGATAAACTAGTTCAAACCAATGAATAGCAGGCTAAACTAGTTCATCCTAATGACCGTTCGGCCAAACTAGTTTGGCCTAGGAAAATCTAGTTTATCCGATGGGCGTTCGGATAGACTAGTTTGGCCTAGGAAAAACTAGTTTATCCGATGGGCTTTCGGATAGACTAGTTTGGCCTAGGCAAAACTAGTTTATCCGATGGGCGTTAGGATAGACTAGTTTGGCCTAGGAAAAACTAGTTTATCCGATGGGCTTTAGGATAGACTAATTTGGACTAGGCCAATCTAGTTTGGCCTAAAATCGGGTTTGGCCTGTAACATATATATATATATATATATATATATATGTATATAAGACCATTAATAGTAGACAATATTCACCAATTTAATTTATCAATAAACCAGACCGAACATGAGGAAAAATTTAAATAAATAATGAACTTAACATAAAGAATATTTAATAACATATTTAACCGTTAAAAAAATATAAAAATATCACAAATTATATTCATGATGAAACGAAATTACAACTCTTAATGGAAAATCCTATTAAGTGGTATCGGAAAACTACATAGTAGAAATCTCACTGACAACACACAAAGCTTATGCAATTACCTGTGCGCACAATCTATATTATAAAGGCCAAACGTATCTGTGCGTAACGCGTACGTCATTTTGTGAATGGCAACACTTTCGCAAGCAATTCAGTTTTGCAATTTTCGGTACTACAAATTTTATACTTCTAAATATCGCACATTTTCAATTTTTACACCGTTGTATTAAGAAAAAAAATGTATTTTTAAATGCAATTTGTTTGAAAGCTGTATCTCAATTTATTTATGAGTTATTAATTTTTTTATAGTTCTTAGTACGAATTTTGTAATTGTGGCAACAGAAATACGCCATTTTCCCTTAAAATTGATAAAAACTGAAATAAAAATATCATGTCAAAAGAAATCGTCTGATATCAAATCCGATGAATTATGGTTTTATTGCGGTTTTATTCATAAATTATTTTTTTTTTTTTTTAATTTATTGCAAACTTAACTTACAAAGGATAGAACACTTTCTCTTTCAAAAATATATTTTAAATAATATTCGAGTGACTTTACTGTATTTATTCAGTTCGCACCAGAAAGCTAAACGAGTGCAATTTTATTTGTCCGTGTGTATGTAATAATATTTTCCAAACTTTGAAAAAAAAAAAAAAAAAAAAAATACAAATGAATGATTTCTGATAAAACATGGAGCCATTATAAATAAACAAGTGAAGATTTGTGAATCATCAGATATCTGATTTGTTTTGCCGAGTGTCTTGAATATTGTTTTTGCTGCGTTTGTGTAATATTCCGTCCTAATGACGTTATATGCATAATTTTATATAGATGTTTGATTGGATCCGTAAAAATGGAATGCTTTTATTGGATGAAAATAACGTCTTTTATGTATAAAAAAAGCAAGCGATTTTAAAACGATCAAATTACTTTGAGAAGTGCGTATGTAAGTTTTGAGACAATGAAAATTAAGACGGTTTTAGATTTCACATGGGAATTCTATGATCATGTCCATTTTGAATATTTTTTTCATTCGCTTTATATCAAACAGAAGAGCCTTAATTGATTCATAATAACTGATCTTTGTTATACTTTACTGATTACATATGCGATTAAAGTTTAATTTTAATAATTTGCACAAATAAGTTTTATAAAAATATATTTTTTTAATCTTAAAATAATATTTGTTTGAGAGTTAGACTGGCCAATCTAAGATTCATTTTCACTGTATCTAATTTTGTGGGTTTATCATAAATCAATGACGCTGTTTCTTCCTAAACATTTTCTTTCGTCGAAATTCGACGGATTCCACCTCGTATTTATAAAATTGCTAATTTAGCAACGGATGTTATATATTAAATATATATAAGATATCCTAATAGGAAAAAAAACTCATTATGACTATTCAAAATGAAAATATATCAAACATATATATATATATATTAATAAGTCATTTTACCAAGTTACTATTTTTAAAATCAACCTGTATAGGTTCTAGGCTATATGACCTAACTAAAGCTGTAGCTCTCTTGTTGTATTTCATGTAGTAGAGTTATGAATAAAGAGGAATAGATATGTAGTATATTGTCTAGCAGTTGCGAGTGAACTAACTTAAAAGGTTGTCACAAGATGTTTGCTATTTCTTTTGAACTGATCAACATTTTCTGATTATCGCAGGTGAAAGCTTCCATCCAGAGGCGTAGCTACAGATATTTTTTGGGGGGGGAGAATTTAAAAATTTCCCAACTTGAAAAATATTGTTCTAATTTCCAATTAAAATTATACAATGCAATGTGCTTATAATGATAACAATACTTATGCATTAAAAATAATTTCTTTTCCAAAAAAAAAAAAAAAAAAAAAAAAAAAAAAACTAGATTTATTGCTATTTTTTCAGCATGAAAATAAAGATCAGAAGAAAAAGAGATAAAGATTATACTTTTACCACAAAGGTTAAAGAAACAATTTCAAATAATGCAATAAATGTAAGATTCAAAGTTAGAGACATTGCATACATTCAAAAAAAATTATATAAATATATGAAATATGAAACAAAAAATGTTACATAAAGAAAAATTGTAACGATTGCTAATGAACACTTACATTGTAATTTTTTTCATTTAACACTGATCCTTCTGTTCTTCAAAGAAGCCCACCTAATGATCACATCGTCCAGTTTAAGTAAGTCCGCTATTTTATTTTCACATTTCAAAAGCATTAAGCTATCCAGTCTGTCATCGCTCATGGTAGTTCGTAATTCATTTTTTATAATTTTTAGCTGACTAAATGTCCTTTCATTTGACGCAACACCATAAGCTGCTGTGAATGTTAAAATGCACAGTTTGAAGGCTTGACCTAAATAATTTTTGAATTTTTTGGCATGAACGAAAAGTCCGTTAAGAGAGTCAACATTATTGTTTGAACACAAGTCAAAAAGTATTTCCATTTGACTCTGCAAGTCGTGTATGTCAGGTTTATCAGATCCAGGAGGAAACATGTTAATAACTTTTTCTAGATTACTTATGCTCAAATTTGCTTTGGTGAATGGTAGCTTAAAAATCGAATGTATCGGTTCAATAGTATCTTTGATATATAAAACATTGTCATTGAAACCCATTATTAATGTGTCCAAAACTTCTTTGAATTCTTTCCTGTAAAAAGTATTTAAATCTATGTCCATTGCTGTTCTATTGTTTTCATCAATTTTTTTAGGTGGAACCCTTTTTCTATGGTGTTTTCGGAAGTCTGATTCAACATCTATCCCCATTTTTTCAGCGAATACAATTGAACTTTTTATAAG
The DNA here is from genome assembly GCA_964019185.1 of Maratus speculifer. Classification (NCBI taxonomy): domain Eukaryota; kingdom Metazoa; phylum Arthropoda; class Arachnida; order Araneae; family Salticidae; genus Maratus; species Maratus speculifer. The sequence goes on along the minus strand of OZ025292.1, from coordinate 64,488,017 downwards.
ATTATTCATTCCAGTGGAATCATCACTAATTGCTTGTAAGCTTTGGACAGTACTTTTTATTATCGCAATGCAGTCAATGACGTTAAAATCAGGTGTCTCCAGAATTTCAGTTAAAATTTTTATTTTGCTTAAGATGTTTTTCATGAAAAAAAATGATGCAATAAAATCAAAAGTTTTCATTTTTTTATAAATTCCAAATGCTTTTGTTCTAGTAGAGGAATCAAAAGTCTTTTCATTGAAAATATTTTCTAATAGTTCTATTACCATTTCAAACGATTGAGTTAAGGCTTTGACCGATTCAGCTCTTGCGGTCCATCTGGTTTTTGATAGATTTTTAAGTTGAATTACTTTATCAATGTTCTCTACACTTGACTGATAATGCTTAAATCTTTTTGTACTTGATGTGAAAAAGACATAGAGCTCTTCAAGGATGTTAAACAAATCTTGAATTAATATGCTAACGTTGCAAGCATGTTCTAGAGCAGTATTAGTGCGGTGATCTTGACAAGGTATGTAAGGAACACTGTGACCGACAATCTCAGATATATGTTTTTGTACACCATTGAACCTCCCGGACATATTTTGAGCAAAATCATAAGACTGGAATGCAAGCTTCGAATAATCAATTTCTATTTCATTTAAGCACTGTAAAATTAAATCTGCCATTCCCTTTCCAGTTTTGTCACTACATTCAATTGTTTTGACCAATCTTTCCCTAATTTCACCTTCATTACTTACACTTCGGATAACAATAGACATTATATCTTTGTGTGACAGATCTGGAGTTGTGTCGGCCAAAACTGCAAAACATAAACTATTTTTTATTTCAGAAGTGATTACCTGACGAATTTCAGATGCTATTAAATTTATCATTTCATTTTGAGATTCTGGACTCATATATGTAACATGATATGGTCTCAATTTTTTATCTTCAAACCAACATTTCATTGTAGTATTGTGCCTTGAGATAAGCTGTATCACTTCGCAAAAATTTCCTTTATTAATATCATCGGTGTTTGACTCTCGAAATGCTAATCCTTGCTTTCCGAATGTTTTACAAGTATCCATTAAAATTTTGATAACTTCTCTGTTGTGCATTCGAACTTTTTCTTCCTGAATTAAAACTTGCCTTTTTGATTTGTCAATTGAGACATCAATATGTTTTTTCTTTACAAGAAAATTACAAAAATCATATAGAGCAGACTTATGAGCTTGAGATGAGAAATGTTGTTGGAGCTTCCCTAATTTATCTTTTCCGCAACTTTTCATTTTACCCCATACTTTTACTCCGGTTGAAGTCCAAGCATCTTCTCTTTTTTCACGACCTATACCAACAGGAAAAAGACAACATACAAAGCAAAAAGCAGCATGCTTTGCTGTACTGTACTCTAAATATTCAAATTCTGTATACCAGTGGGGATTAAACCGGTTTTTTCCATCAGAAGGAAAACATGCTAATTTAGGTTGATGTGGACCTAACTGAATTAAATAATTTTTCTGATTTTCATTTAAAGTATCTGGACGTAGACCAGGATCATGATTTACTATTTCAGAGGCACTTCCACTGTCTTCAATTGAAAATTCTAACTCATTATTCAGTTTATTCAATACTCTGCACCCCTCTTCAAGAACTATATCACAGGTTTCTTTAATTGAAGAGATAAAGTTAACAATCTCAGTTATTGCCAATTTCTCGTTAACTATGTCAGATTCATTATATTGAGAAAAAATAGTTTTGCTCTCAGTTAATTTTTCGAGAATAAAAGAAAATTTTCCCATAAAAGACACCCAGTCCGACTTATTTTCATTTTCTTCTTTAGTTTGGTTTTCATTTGTGAAGCTTGCAGTCTCGTTTTGAAATTCATTATCCATTTCAGATTGGTTTTGAGTTTTGGAATTCGTAGCCTCATGTAGAAATTCACTTTCTTTTGAAAAATCCAAATTACACTGTTGAAGAAGTTGATCTTCGCTCTCGGTGTTGTTTATAGGAAAAGAAAAATCTTTTATTTCTTCAGACTTTTTATTTAAGTTCAACACATCAGTATTGCAACTTATGCTGATTATTTCTTCATTTGACGGACTGCTATCATATTTATATATTTGTTCCGATTTCACATCGTCCACTTTTTTCCTTTTACGTACTGAAGCATCGAATGGATTTTTAGGGGCTCCAATTTCCTGCACAGAAACTCTATTCCCATTATGATTGTTTTTTTCATGCTGAGATTTATAGTCATTATTAAATACTGCTTTACAATTACAACATTGAACTTTATATCGCTTTGGTTTCATATTTTATAAACCGATAAAAATATAGCAGTTTTTTTATCCGCACACAAACAAAGTAAAAAGGAACACATTTATCAGAATCAATAATTTTTTGAAATCACATTTGCTTTTATGATTATTTTTTCTTGACGACAAAGGGTTACCAGTATTTTTTCTGGCGAAAACTCATTGGATATTGTTGCCCAGTTACGTAATATAGCAGGTGTAGCTACTATTATAGAAATTAGGACTCCAGCTTTTCTTTTTTTTTTTTTTTCTTTTGGCGCCTGAATAAATATTTTTAATATTTTTTTTTTTTTCAAAGTTACTTATTCCAAGTTCTTTTAATACTATTTGAGATTAGCATAAAACGGAAATACAAATTGCATTTTTGTTTTACAATATTAGAATAGATTGCTATTTTGAAATAAAATTTACAGATTTTTAAGCTTAGATTGACTCGACGACTAAAGCCGTTGTATAAATTCTCCGGCGACGCGACGACGACGGGTTAAATATGAAAAGATGTGAATATTTTCTTGTTTTATTTTCATTTTGACAGTAGAATATGTTATAATTGGAATTATTAATTTTATTTTTAAAGATCTATTGCGATTTCTTTTCTTTCGTCAACCATCATTAGTTTGTTTAAAAATTCCCTTTTTTGTTTACTGTCTTTGCTATACATGTCTTTTCCGGCTGGAATTTCCAGATCAGAGCACGGTCCCGACTACATATAAGCTATTTTGGCCCAGCACGGCCCGATTTGAAAATTAAAACTTTGGCTCGAGCCGGATCTATATTTTCACAGTTCAGGGGCCGGCCTGAACAAAAATCTTTGAAAACAGGAACAGCTTGCGTAAAAAACAATTAAACCAGGCCCGATCCGCGGGCCAATTTGATAGCTACAAAAAATTCGGATTTTTCTTAACGTACAATTAAGATTCTTCTAAAGAATGCTGATAAAAAGAATCTAAAATAATTGTTTTCTTGCGCATTTCTCAATTCACTTTTGTTCGGAAACGCATAAAATTGGCAGATGTTCTTATTTAGAAAAAATGTTATCGAATGGCGCTTTCTTTTTTCTTGGAATGAAAGCAACATATATTTCAGAAAAGGCTGTCAAATATTAGTTTTTGATTCGATTTTCAAAACGTCATAGCAAGTAAAGAAGAGAAAACTGTCGTTGTGTAACAATAATCGCCTGTAATTGGATAAGTAATTTATTTATCGAAAAATGGAAAACGCTATTCAATTCGAAATCGTTTCAATCCAATCACTTCAGGCCTGTCAATGTTATGCATTTTCTTTTAAAAATGAGTCAGAAAATGTTTCAGAAAGTTTTGTGTTATTCAACAGGGAATTTGAGAACCACCTCAAGATACATTTCCGATGATTCCCCTTACCAAAAGTTCGTTATCATTATTACTTATTTTGCAAAGCAAAACTGTCCGCCCGACACATGCCAAGAGCAACCAAGTCCAGTTCCGTCCCGACTCAACTATGCAGAAAAAAATAATCCTTACCTCGGCCTAACCCGAGTCCAGGAGAGCCATTTGGGAAGGACAGGGGAGACATCCCCTCCCCACAAGAAAACAGACATTTTTGATCGCAGCCTCTATTACAAAAAAAAAAAAAAAAAAAAACTTCCGGAAGAAAATGTGAGAGATTAATGAAGATGTTTGTTATTATATGACTATGAACAAGGTAATAAACAATCTGGAAAGCCATTTTGGGGGACCTGGCGATGTGAGGGGAATCCCCCCGCCAACTGTAGGGTGTTTGATGTTGCACAGTGTCCTCCTTTCATACTCCTGACGTAAAAATTGCTTGAAAATTTCCCGCCAAAGATAAAAATCTGTCTAAAGTGAAAGTTTTCATCAGTCCTTTGCGACTTCATATTCGACATTTTTACTTTTTTTTGCATCTATGATTTGATAATTTTTCTGGTTTGAGGATTAAAAAGGGGGAGGGGTAATAAACTGACGGTGCTCCTGCCCGAGTCTGCAAAAAAAGCTAAGCTCAGGCTCAAACATGATTAACTATCCGATGACGTTCTCTACATTTTGGACAAAATATATTTTTGCAATAGTGTTGTTAAAATAAAATCGGCTCATGCAGCACATTTATACGCATTCTTGTGAAACTCATATTTATTGAAAATAATTCAAATTTTATGAGCTTCTTTTAAATTTTTATATCAGAATGGTGGAAGCACTCTGTTTGAAAGTTTGCCTGCTCGGTCCACGGGCCATGCCAGTACCTTGGACCAAGCCCAGGCCCGGACAGACTTCTAGTATATGAGCCATTATGGATTTTCATACGAAAGTAACATAAAAGTCACGGACTATAATTTGAAATTTTTCAGAAATGAAAGTTTTGGAGGAAACAAAGGAGTGGAGAAAGCTGTTTAGAGTCAGATATTGATACACAGGAGCAGAGACATTTAGGTCTAATAAGTGTATGATGTTTTCATAGAACAGAGAAATACAATGACAAATTGAGTCTGGTTGATTTCTTTTGATAATTTAACTTGTTTGCTAAACCGTTGTCACCGAAAGAATAAAAAGTTCATATATTTCTTGTAATTATTAAAAAAAAAGAAAGTCTTTCAAAAATCTAAATTTTCCCAACTCTAAGCTCAAATTTCCCAACTTCACATATATTGGGGGGGGAGGCTCCCCCCCCATACCCCCCCATGGCGACGCCCCTGCTTCCATCAGTAAACTTAAATAGAAAATATTGTCTAATTTAAGCGCTTTAAGAAAGGAAAATTTTTCTCACTCTATGGTAAAGAATTTCTATTTCATTTTACTGGTGTCAGGCTGCCCAAATATAAGATTTTTCAGAAGTTTTTTTGAGGTGGTAATTTATCATCCCTATGAAAATCTTTTCATTTGAAGCTTCACTATTTTAAGGATATGTCAGTTCCTTTGTCTTAATAGTTCCAGTTTCATGTATGCTATATGTTTTTTTAATTATAGTTTTAAGTTTTCTGTTTCTCATACCCATGTAAAATTGCATTGTTAAGTGTATTGTTATGTGGCTTTTAAGTCTATTTATTTTTATGATTTTTAACAATTATCAGTTAAGTTTTGAAAGAGATATTTTTGTGACAGCCAAATCTGCTTTTCACTGCAGTAATTTTATTTTCTTAACCCTCTGCAACTCGAGAGGCGACTCTCATTTGCCACAAGTACTGTCAGGTGTCCCACGTAAATCGGGACGTGAAATGCTGTGGCTACCACTAATATCTTACCACTTATTTCGCCATCTTATTTCACATATTATTCGGTCAATAGATAAGGTAAAGAAAATTACTTTAAAATACTGGTATCAAGAGCATTTGGAGAATCCATTTACATGATATACTAATGGTCAGTGAGAATCACATCACCAACACAATGGGTTAGTATTTATTTTGTCTGTTGAATCATTTAGTAGAAGCAATTTAGCATTGTTACATAAAAATTGTAAAATAACAACTTTACACAAGTTAGAAAATAAACTGGGAAACAATAATGAAAATTTTATTTTAATTTATATGTTCTATATGCACTTAAAAAAGCAATTTGTATTATGGTGCTAGATAAATGAAATCATACAAAAAACTGGTGGAACCAGAGAGAAAAGTAGAGCTCGATTTAAAAAAAATCTTACAGTAAAATTTGGGAAATATTTTCAATGTGCGTGCAAAAGAAAGGGAATCAGATGATCTTTAAAGCTTATGAAATAACACAAATTTTTGTTAGTTGAAAATGAGGACTGAGCTGTACTGGTGCCTTATATTCAGAATTATACTATTATCCACTCAAAATGATTACTGAGAAAAATAGTCAATAGAATATATTGTTATGTTGTCTCAAATCGATTAAGCCCCACAATGCTAAACAAATATAAACCATGATGTGATAATTAAAGTATAACATTAATATAATCAAGTTGTTGAGGAATTGATGTAGATAAGTATGTTTGGACACAAATATTTAGTATATAATTGAATCGTATCTATTCAAGGTTTTCAGTTTACTTGGAGCTTTGATCTTCCAGTTATCAAAACAGCTGGTATGGAATTGTGTTCACACTTTGTACAGAACGAACCGTTCTCATACTTCATTACATCAGCCTGTAACATATAGTTATGAACCCAAATTTTAAAACTGGTTATGGATGATTGAAATAGGAAAAGAGTTTAAAATGCCTCTTTTTCCCTGATTGATTTTAAAGCACCAGTAAAGCTCAGTCCTCATTTTCAGCTAACAAAAATTTGGGTTATTTCATAATGTTACGAATTTTGTAAATAGTTAGTGTTTGTACTGTAAAATAATGTAAATAATCTTATTAAGCTCCATTCCTTTACTTATATTAGTTTTTGTTACATTGTCTCTGTTATCAAGCAAACTTGTCCATTATTTTCAGTGTATGTCTACGGCAGATTGGCGAAATAATGAAGATATCGCCAAGTTGGCGTCACTTTTGGCGACTAATTTTGGTCGCCAAATTTGGCGATATATCGCCAAGTTGGCGACAAACTTGGCGATTGTTGGCGATGGTAACCCTTTCCTCTCTGGTAACCCCCCTTAGATATACTGATACATTGTTTGTTGTTCCGTGGATTTTTTCGAGTAGGTTCTAGAAATTTCTAGCACATGCTCCGAACCTATATAAGAAGAGAAGCGATGCGAGCTGTTGTTATTATTTACCAGTCAGTCATAGAGTGAACTTCTAGGTTTAAGCAAGTTTGCTTGATGTATTGAGTTTTATCTACGTTGTTTTGAATGTGATATAGTGTTGAGACATTGTATAAAGAGTCTCTGCGACCTATATTTGTACTTGTTCGATAGATTTAAACAGTTATTTTGGAATATCTTGTAATATTTGTGAGTTTCGAAGACTCTGTTGTTCTGAAGTTCTGTAAATAAATTATTTTCTACTTTTCTATAAGCAAGAGTTTGAAGTTGTCTAACCATAAGATCAAAAGAACCCAATATACGCTACAACATTTGGTGTCAGGAGTCGGGATCTTATGGCGAAAACAAGAACAATGGACGGTCAACTGAAAGAACTGTTAGAAGCTATTAATGGAATAAAGGCAGAATTGACGAAAGGCCAAGAAGAGTTGGCGGTAAAGATGAATAAAGGCCAAGAAGAGTTGGCGGAAAAAATGAATAAAAACGAAGAAAGAATGGAACAGTTGACAAATAAAATTGATAAAGGCCAAGAAGAGTTGGCAGAAAAAATGAATAAAGGCCAAGAAGAGTTGGCGGAAAAGATGAATAAAGGCCAAGAAGAGTTGGCGGAAAAGGTGAATAAAGGCCAAGAAGAGTTGGCGAAAAAAATGAATAAAAACGAAGAAAGAATGGAACAGTTGACAAATAAAATTGACAAATGCCAAGAAGATGTGACTGAAAAGATTAATAAAGGCCAAGAAGAAATGAAGAAAACTTTAGAAGAAAAGTTCTCGTCGGTAGAGAGAAGAATAGGCTCGGTAGAAGAGAAAATGGCGGAAGTAGAAGAGAAAATTCAGAATGAAGTTTGTAACTTTGAAGAGAAAATCAGTAACGTTGAAGAGAAAATCAGTAACGTTGAAGAGAAAATACTAGGTGAAGTAGATGAAAAGCTAAATAAAAAAGTACAAGATCTTGAGAAGAAACTTTCAGCGTCTAGTGGTAATTATGAAGAATTTAGGAATCCGCCTGCTTCTCCCGTGCACATTAAGCTGTCGACATACGATGGAAAGAGTTCCTGGCAAGTTTACAAGACCCAATTCACTATTGTAGCTGAAGCGAACAAATGGAGTGACGAGGTGAAAGCTTGTCAACTGGCAGCATCTTTAAGAGGAGAAGCCGCCGACGTGCTGCAAACATTGCCCGATATGACGCAACTCAATTTTGAGACTCTAAGTTGTGCACTTGAAATGAGATTCGGCGAAAAATTCTTCAAGGATTATACGAGAATACAAATGAAGAGCCGCCATCAAAAATCGAGTGAAACCCTTCAAGAGTTTGCCTCGGAAATTGAACGGCTTGCAAATTTAGCATTCATTGACTGTCCAACAAATGTACGGGAAATGCTCTCGCTGCAATATTTTGTAGACGGAATAAAAGATCCAGAAGTGCAGAGAGCGGTACGAATGGCAGATGTACAGGATTTAAAGGCTGCACTACTATATGCCTTAAAGTTGGAAGCAGCTACACAAGCCAGCCGAAGAGATCGTCATTCAGTCCGAGGGGCAACGGTGAACAGAAGCTCAGACACTGAGATCGACTTCTTGAAAGAAATTAGGAAATTAAATCAAGAGATTGAAGCTTTAAAATATGGAAGAACAAGCGCAAGAAGACAGAATCTCACGTGCTGGGGATGCGGTGATACAGGACATCTCCGAAGAAATTGCCCCAAAATCCACGAACGTGAGATAAATTCAAACAGTCAGCAGGGAAACTAAATTTTGGCCATCTCGCGGGGCGGAGGTTGCCAGAGAATGAAAAGCCCCACCTGAAGATCCTCCAGATATCAAAAATGAGTGGCGGTGATAATGAATTATATGTGATAGGCTTTATTAACGGAATTCAATGCCGTATGATTGTCGATACAGGAGCCAATGTGACAATAATAAGAGAAGATTTGGCTCGAAAATTGAAATGTAAACTCATCTGGACTCCACCATGCGTTACCCTGCAAACTGTGACGGGCGACAAGATTGGCATATATGGAAAGGTCAATTTAACTATCAACTTTGGAGGAACGAAATATTACCATACGGCATATGTGGCTGACATAACAGATCCTTGCTTAATCGGACTAGATTTTCTGAAGAAGTTTGACTTCAGACTTGATTTCAAAAATAACAAAATGATCTCAAAATTTGAAGAAATAAGTCTTTTTGGATTAAATAACGAAATTGAATGTAAACAAATAGTAATAGCCAAAGAAGACATTAATCTAGATGCAAGAACAGAATGTTTGGTTCCTGCTGTAATTAAAAATAAAACTAATTATCGATTTGGCCATATAGATTATCCAGAAGACAATAGTACACAAGCAGGAGTATTGGTGGCTTCTTCTGTGGTAGACCTCTCGAAAAAGACCATTCCAGTCAGAATTGCTAACATCAGTGATAAGACAAAGACTATCAAGAAAGGAGAGGTGATAGCGTCATGTGCTCCTGTGACGTGCATAAGTCAAAATTCCAGTCACTCTGAGAAATCTTCAGATAATTTAGTCAAGGATTTGTTACAAAATACAGACTTAAATCCAAAACAGTTGGAAGCTGCGGAAAATTTAATTAGAGAATTCCAAAGTTTATTTTCCCAAACATCTGAAGACTTTGGACGAACTAAAATGGCACAACACCGAATTGACACGGGAGATCACTCTCCTATTAAACAGCACCCTAGACGATTACCTTTTGCCAAGCAAGAAGAGGTGCAGAATTTAATTAAAGATATGGAAGAAAATGACGTCATCGAACCATCAACAAGTCCATGGGCGTCTCCCATTGTATTAGTAAGAAAGAAGGATGGTTCTACAAGATTTTGTGTAGACTACCGCCGACTGAATGACGTCACCAAAAAGGATAGTTACCCTCTGCCAAGGATTGACGACACTCTTGACACACTTGCGGGCAACACTTGGTTCTCGACTCTGGATCTGAAGAGTGGTTACTGGCAGGTAGAGATCCATCCCGACGACCGCGAGAAGACTGCCTTCACAACGGGACAAGGATTATGGCAATTCAAGGTAATGCCTTTTGGTCTATGTAACGCACCTGCAACTTTCGAACGGCTTATGGAAACGGTTCTCCGGGGGCTGTCGTATGAAGCATGTCTTGTTTATTTAGATGACATCATAATCATAGGAAAATCTTTTGATGAACATCTGAACAACCTCAGGCGGGTGCTACAAAAATTAAAGGAAGCTAATTTGAAGTTAAGCCTTTCGAAGTGCAGTTTGTTTCGCAATGAAGTCGCCTACCTTGGACACATCATTTCGGCGGAAGGAGTTAGGACTGATCCGGAGAAGATATCGGCCGTGAAAAATTGGAGTCGTCCAGCAGATGTTCACCAGCTTCGAAGTTTTCTAGGATTATGCACCTATTACAGAAAATTCGTCAAAGGCTTCTCGATGATTGCAAGACCACTTCATAAATTAACAGAAGCCAATCAAAAATTTATGTGGACACAGGAATGTGACGCTGCTTTCGAAAAGCTTAAGGAGGCCTTGACATCCACTCCAATTCTGTCATATCCTCAAATCGATAAACAGTTTATACTTGATACGGATGCAAGTAACGAAAGCATTGGCGCTGTACTGTCCCAGGAAATCGACGGCCAGGAGCGTGTTATCGCCTATTTCAGCAAGTGCTTGTCAAAGGCCGAGCGAAACTACTGCGTAACAAGAAAAGAGCTTCTTGCTGTAGTGAAAGCCATAGACCACTTTCATCACTATCTTTACGGTCGAAAGTTCCTGATCCGAACTGATCATGCTTCTCTAACTTGGCTATTGAATTTTAAGAACCCTGAAGGCCAGATAGCCAGGTGGATACAAAAGCTTCAAGAGTACGATATGGAGATACGCCATCGAAAAGGCTCATCACATGGAAATGCAGATGCTCTCTCAAGAAGACCCTGCTCAGAGAATTGTACACTGCAAATTCCCAGCACACATTGAGAACACATGTGGAGCACTTTGATTGAAAAAAAGTGTTCCAGTCACCTTAATGTGTACTGAAATGTGTTCCGGATGTGTTCCACTATAAAGAAAGTGTGCCGACAGTGTCCTGAAAGTGTTCCGAAAGTGATCTGCTTAGAATATTTGTTAAATCTAAACTTGGGAACACATTTAAGAGCAGATTGGGAACACATATGGGCACACTTGTGAAATCATGGCTTTCTGTGTTACAATGATGACGACCATAAGGAGTGTTGATCGCAATCAATGTGGATCTCAAGATCAATTTGGTAAGTTAATTTTTTTTTTTTATTTACTTATTTTTTGCATGCATGCATATAGTGATTATTACTTTTGAGGCTTTCATAAATTCATAAAAACCTCGAGAACAAGAATAATAGGTGCACTGTGTGTGCGTGGGGGGGGGGGGGTGTAACATTAACATGGAAAGGAATTTTGTGGTTAATTAATTCAATTTCATATTCAATTCCACTTTCAAATACTGATCGTAATGACGTACAGTGGTGTCAGGAATTGGGGAACTTAGGAGGAAAGAGTTGTCATGTAATTCCCCCTCCCCCTTTCACAGGGCCGTACAGAGAGACCACGTGTCCTGGTAGCAATCCAAATGCAAGCCCTCTTTCCTCTCACATCATAAATATAAATTTGCTAAGTCGAAATTTAATAAGTAAAATTACCGTCTTAGACAGGTTGTTTCCGTCTTAGGAGGTATAAATGCATAATATCCTTTTTGGTTTTCCGTATGAATAAGAATTCTGTTTTAGACAGGTAAATTTAAAAAACAGTAACTTCTGACTTTTTAATTTTATTATTTGTTAGATATTTAAACTAAAAAATAATTAACTTAAAAAAGTACGATTACACTGTTTTGCTACTTTATTTTTAAACAAGGACCGAAGCCAGGTGCTCTAGTAGAGATGGTAACAGGTGATCAGGGGCGTGCGAAGAGGAAAATACGCCCAGGAAAAAGGCTGAATTTGACGCCCCCCCTCCGGAACTTTTTCTTGTAACAGGCAAAAAATAACGTTGTGAGCATAAATTTTTGCGCCCCGTATATTTCCGCGCCCGGGGCAACGGCCCCTTCTCCCCCCCCCTTTCGCACGGCGCTGCAGGTAATTTGTACCATCTGTCAGAGTTGATTTCAGGAAAACGTCCGAGGGGGGGGGGCGATCCTCCCCCCCCAGAACAATGAGATGTCTCCCCGGAAGATTTGTGATTTTGTGTTTTCAAAGGCAAAAAATGCACGCCCACCCCCGTAACTCTACAATGTCCCCCTCCTCCCGAGCAACAGAAATCCTTCTTGGTAAAAGTGTCTAAATTTAACATTGTCGTCTACCCCCCCCCCCCCCATTTTCTACGGACTGCTCCCCAACTCCTTCAGGTTTGGATTTTTTAGTGAATAATTGAAAAATGAATATAAGTGAGATGAAAAGATAAGTGTTATATATTTTGAGCTTCTCCCCCCTCTAGACTACATGTCCAACTTGCTAAAGTTCTTGGCACAGAGCATATAACTGTGTGGCTCTTGACATCAGGAGATTTTTCAAGTTAGTTGGAACATTTTATTACAATGAAACGTGTCTTTCCCTCAAATGCAAATGTTCCCTTAACTTAAGAGCCCATGTATACTTATAATTGGAATAAATATTGATAGCCCTTTGCTGTTTTTTCATTACATATTTTGCAATTAAAAAAAATCCTTAAAGTTTTTTTTGTGTGTGTGTGAGTGGGGGGGGGAGAGATGGGAGGGGGATGCGGAATTTTCTTTTTCATTTTGTTTCAAATGACAGCAGAAGCATAGCCTCACCCCTTGAGCAGATGATGGATGCAACCGTCCTTCTCCTCTCCTTAGTTACTAATGATAAACTCAGTACTTACATTATTATTAATATTATTATTATTTTAAAATATTGAATCTAAATTGTATTACTGTATTGTCCTAATTCTTATTTGGCCTAAAATGCGGTCGGTATCTTGACACAGTACATTCTAAATTAAATAATTAAGAAATATGAATAATAATAAATTATAAAACTTCTAACTTGCAAAGAATGATAATTTTTTCCGAAGTACTGTAGTGGAAAGTTTTTATCAAGTTGGTGTGGCAACATCGACGCGACGCGCGGGAAATGGAAGCTGAGCTGTTTGTTTATGTTTACATTCCGACTCGGCGTCTCTGTGCAATTCGCAATTTTTATATATTTATATTAATATAAAGGTTACTCGACTTGTTTCTTTGAAAACAAGATTTTCTGTGGTACGTATTCTATTGCATCTATTGCATTTTGTTTGTCGAATTAATCAATATTCAGCCTAATTTATTTTACATAGGCACGTGATCTACATTTTATTGTGACATCTGAGTTTTGACAATAAAGGCAGGTATTCAGATATCCCATAAGGAACACACTGTTTTAAGATTCTTTAAATCCGAGTGAAATCTAAAATTCGATATTCAGATGGCATCCATATTGCTTAAAAAAAAAAAAAAAAAAAAAACGTTCGGTGTAAAAAACGTTATGTTTGCATATCTATATCTGTATTGTATGTTAATCTGTAATCTCCCGTTTTTATATTAATCAAAATGATTTTAGTAACAGTATTACAGTAAACTCTCTCAAATATATAGGTACATCTTCAAACCAGCAGTTATGTATAGTGTAAATGTTTTGTTTGCATTTTTTTTAAGAGTAGGGTCACCCGGGGTAAAATGGATATAAAAATCAGCTTTTTTATTTTTAATGTTTCATTGTAGAAATGTTGTGAAATAAATTCATGTTTTTGTTCAATATTTTTGACATTGTGTATCTTAGGTCTAAATTAAACATAATTTGTGGTTCCCTTTTTTTTAAATTTTTGTGTAAAACACTATACCTATTTTACCCGCGGTGTATACTCATTTTACCCCATGGTTCGGGGTAAAATGGGTATATGCTGGTTAAATTTGAATAATAAATTAAACATACTTAAATACACGATAATTAATGTGTAAACCATTTAAGAGTTTTGTACTTTCATCTTCTGAATCATGTGTAAACTTGGAAGGTGAAGGGAAGGGGCTTCAAAAACTCCCCACTTCAATTTGCTTATATTTTTTTCTTGATGTATAAAAACACTGTTATGAAACTAATGTAAATAAGATGAGAGTACTGACAAATCCTATCCTCCACCACATCAGTTTACACACATGCTGTGAATCGTGTTTCTCTTTAAAGGTATTTTTTTTTTATTATTATTTAATGCAATTCAAAAGCAGATAGATATCAGTATGAATATCTGTAGGGAAAAATGAGAAATTAAATTACACTGGAAAATCAATGTTTAATCAAAAGCAATTCATGCAGATAGGTATAACATAATAAAAATTTACATGCAAAGTGTATACTGGCAAGGACTATTGCAGCTTGGTTGAGATAGCTTTCTGACAATTTGGATGCGTTCACATCAGCAACATCGTCTTTCTCTGGAAAGAAATAAAATAATCCAGCAGATGACTTTGTTGCAAACTTCACAGTATTTTCACCTTCATCAGGGATATCAATAATGAGACCTGTGAATTCTTGAACAGACTTCTTTACATTAAATTTTACAGGGACTCAATCGCCAATCATTGGATTCATTGCAGTGAAAACCTTTGGCTTAACTTCTATTTTATGGGTTGCTTCGATTCTTTTAACTGTTTGTACTTTTTTTTTTGTGTGTTCCTAGTGCAAAGACTTTTAGCCACCTGCTCTGTAGTTAAAACTTCTCCTATCTTTGCTTGTACTCTCTTGCGTTTTTCTCTGAGTTTTTTTATAGCCTCACCAGTACTAGAAAATGTGTTTTAATTTAATTTCACGATATTTTTCTTACCTTGTGTTCCTGTACATTTAATCAATTTGCATGTATTTTAATGTCACCCGAAATAGCCTAATTTATAATATAAATGATAAATTAATGATATAAGTAATAGCCTAATTTCATATAACAAAGCATAATATCAATTTAAAACATAGGATCAATAACAATTTGCCTTCAAAGGTCTTTCAACTTTGATCAATCTTCATACATTCATATCTTGACCTATACCCATTTTACCCCATATGACAAAAAACGCTATAAAATTTTTGTGAGTAAATAAATTTACTTAATTTTACAGTTTTCAGTTAGAAGAATCCTTCTTCTGTAAATATCAAACAGTTTATTCCTAAAATTCTTCCAGTATATTT
Organism: Maratus speculifer; assembly: GCA_964019185.1. Lineage (NCBI taxonomy): Eukaryota > Metazoa > Arthropoda > Arachnida > Araneae > Salticidae > Maratus > Maratus speculifer. The sequence goes on along the minus strand of OZ025292.1, from coordinate 64,472,850 downwards.
TTCTGGAAAGAAGTTTTTCAACCACTAAAAACACTTTGTTCTATCTTCTGTAAAACAAAATGGTTGCCAAGCCTATTATATGTGTCGCCAGTTTGTTTTTATAAGGTTTAAGTATTGCCAGATATGTAAGCACTTTGTTCATAATTTAAATTTTTTTTAAAAATTTGTCTGGTAAAATAATAAAATAAATAAAATATACCCATTTTACCCCGGGTGACCCTATAATTTGAATGTAATTAAATATTAAAAAATATAATGATTGCTTAAAATGAGTAAAATATTAATTTAAGACCTAATTGATAATTAAATTAAATAATAAAAAATTAGCTCTAAAATGAAGCCCTATCAAGCTGTTTCATACTTTGAAATTTTTGGGTTATTGTCAACTAGTGTGTTTTCTTTTCCTGTCATTTTTTTATTTGAAATATTTGGAATTATCCATATTAGGGGGGTGTGCATATATAACTATTATCATTTTAGGGGGAAGGGGGGGGGTCTGGCACTGGCAGACGATATCTCTAGGGGGACACAGAGTTTGTTTATTGTTATCAATATCATTTTTGATCCAACCAAAATTTTCTCTTTTTTATTTGTAACATACATGGTCTTTGGTTCAAAATAGTATGTTTTTTTGCCTATTTTTATGAAAAAGCAAAGCCGTTATTGAAATTACGAAATTATTATAAAGTTGAATAATTCTAAACATGGAATTCCCCAATGTTTTACATTCCTATTCTTTATATGTGTATGCATTCATAATCGCTGTTCGACAATGCAAAATTAATATATTTGAGATGAAACTTATGTTTACTAATAGGTAAAAGAGAAAGAATGTTGTTCGCTTGTTTTGTTGATAAAAATTTCTATCTACACCCCCTCCTGTCCCTCCCCATTCATGAGCGGTAAGTGAAAGAAGACACTATTACTGTTAAATAGATTATGTTACAAAAAGCTATTATAAAATTCCTTTAAAAAGTAACTATTTATTTTAAGTGTTATTTCATATGTATTTCATACATAAGCTGATTTATATCTTATATATAAAGTTGTATTTTATTAACTTCCCTTCTTTTGAATCAATAAAACATTAAAAAAAAATATTTTATATGTCACTCTAAACAAATTTAGTAAATTTTAAAAGTGAAAAAAGAAAATTTAGACATTGATAACGATATTACTATGGGGAGTGGGGTCGAAAGATGATAACATTTGATATCGGGAGGGTGGAGGGAGTCCAGATTTTCCAAAAAGTTGATAATATGTATGAACAAACCCTAAGAAGAATTATGAAATAAGAAAAAGCATGCGTCAAGCATATATTATGAAACACTTCCTGAAATGTTGAACAAAGCATCGTTTTTTAGATAAATAAGGTGTTAATGTCCATAGCCAAATATGGGTTTTGATACTTTTGAACAGACCTGTATTTGATCTGCCGGTTGATATATATATATATATATATATATATATATATATATATATATATATATATATATATATATACTGTATACTGCGGAAGTTTAGTTTAGCAAGAAAACGCCTAACAAGTTGAAATTTCTCGGTATTTATGTATTAACGCCACCACAGTTACAGGTTTGGCGATTTTTAATCTACACTTAAATTTTTTTGACAAATCATAAAATAAAACACTTTATATAAAATTAAAGCACTTTCAAAATTCAAAACACTATATTTAAAAACAAAGTAACATATCAGATTTCGGTGGAAAATGGGCCAATATAGAGTCACTCCTGCTGCGGTAGCGTTAATAAGTAAGTACCAATTTCTCTTCCAGCTATTTATACTAATGTATGGAAAAATATTTCAATACTTTTGTTAAGCCATGTATAGTGTTCATTCTAGGCTATTTTTGAAAGGGTGCAACACCCTGCCCTTTTTCAAATTTGCAAAATGCACCGCTGGTTTTACCTAGAGATTTTTAATAAATATTTTATTCTGTATTATTTTTAAATTTGTGTGCCCAAAAATGTTACAATTTTTTTCATTTCTTTAGGAAAAAGAACATCAAACTATTCAATTATGGTTTAATTTAATTGTATTTTTAATTTTTATGTCATAAAATCAATCAAAATTAATATTACTTGACTTATCTTCAGTGTTCTCACTGTCGCTCGCCATTGTGCCAAATTGCTACTAAATTCTTCATTTGGCAAGCAAACAAGCGATTTGATTCGTCAAATTGCAAGCGCTCAACTTTTGCCTTTTCTTTTCTTTTTTTTTTTTTTTTTTTTTTTTTTTGTGTGTGTGTTTTTGCCTTGTGTTTTGAAGAGTATAATTTTGAAACTGCATTTGAAGTATGGACTTCTTAGAAAAGCCGAATTCTAGAAAAATAAAAGTTCATTTGAATATGACATTTTGATTTTTCAGATTCATTGTGTATGATATCATAAAATTCTGAATTAACTTAGGAATTTTTATTTCATAACATTTTAATGAGTTAAATCAGTTTTAGATTTTATTTTTCTTGATTATGCAAGATATTTAGAACAGAAATGTATAATATAGACGCACGCGGTGCGCAGAAAACTTTATGAAGTTTGCAGAAAATTTTAAGAAAGAAACAATTTTTATTTATTTACTTACTTATTTTTTTTAGTACCAAAAAATAAAATTATTCCCTCAATTTTATCAACAAATTATTTACTGTTAACGCGAATGTCTTCAAAAAAAGCATGAAATTTAATAAAGAATCGCGTAAAAACATGCATTTCACCAAAGAATTGCGTAAAAAAAACCTCCATTTCAACAAAGAATCGTTTTAAAAAAAATCCAACATTTCGACAAAATACCGCATGAAAAACGTGAATCTTGTCCAAAGGCTGAGTAAAAAATGTGAATTTTGTCCAATGACCGCGTTAAAAACATAAATTCCATGCATGAATCGCATAAAAAAATACAAATTTTGTGCATGAATCGCATTAAAAAATACAAATTTTGTGCATGAATCGCTTAAATGATCGCATGAATCGTGTTAAAAAGGCAATAATTACGTTCAGAAATTGTATGAAAAGTGCAAATTACATCTATGAATCATGTAGTAAAACGCGAATTATTTTCAGAAATCATTCAAAAAACGCGAATTTTGTTGGCAGAAAGCTGAAATGCAAATTACGTCTATAAATCGCATAAAAATAGCAAATTGTGTTCATAAATCGCATAATAAATGTGAATTGCATTCATGAATCGCATAAAAAACACGAATTACGTTCATGAATTGCTCAAAAAACGCAAATTACGTCCATGAATCGCGTAAAAACATGAATTATGTCCATGAATCATCATTTCATCAAAAAATCAAGAAAAAATCCAAAAATTTCATCAAAAAATTGAAAAAAAGCAAAAAAAAGTAAATTTTGTTAAAAGATCGTGAAAAAAAAAGGCAAATATTGTTGAAAGATTGCAAAAAAGCAGACAATTTTAGAAAATCACGAAAAACAGCTGATTTTGTTAAAAAGTCACAAAAACCAGATTTTGCCAAAAAAAAATCTGAAAAAAACGTTAAATTTCATGAAAAGATCACAAAAAATGGGAAATTTCGTTAAAATATCACAAAAAAGGCAAATTTCGCCAATTTTGTTGCGTTTAAACACAAAAAAAACGCAAATTTTGAAAAAAAAAAAAGAGCACATAGTTTGTAACTGGTTTGTGGGCCCCAAAGCACTGAAACTTAAGGGGCGTCAAATTTATACTACAAACATCATTTTTAGGCTGTCGCAAGAAAAAGTTACAAGAGGGGAAGGGGCCTCAAATTCTAATTATTCCCCAAGTGCAATTTTCTTTTCGCACGCCCCTGATTGTGAAGCAAGAAAATCCGCTTTAAGAGCAATAAAGGCACAATTTTGAAGCAGGAAAATCAGCTTTTATAACAGAAAAATTCCCTTCTCACATTAATTTTTTTTTTTTGTGCCCCTTTGACGAAATTTACATTTCTTTCCGGTCTTTTGCGAAATCTGTCTTTTTTTTGGGGGGGGGGGGGGGATATTTTGATAAATTTTGCATTTTTTCGTGAATGTTTGGCAAAAGTTGTCGTTTTTTGCAAATCTTTTGACAATTTTCCATTTTATTGCGATTTTTGGACGAAATTTACTGGTTTTTTGCAAATCTTCAGATGAAATCTGTCATTTTTATCATGATGTCTGATGAGAGTTGCCATTTTTCATGATTTTTGGCAAAATTTGCCGTTTTTTGCAAATCGTTTGACAAATTTTCATTTTATTGCGATTTTTGGACGAAATTTATCGTTTATTCACTATTTTTTGAGGAAATCTGCCTTTTTTTGGAGATTTTGTGATGAAATTAAGCATTTTTTCGCGAATCTTGTTGGAAATTAGATATTATTTTGTGATTTTTTAATGAAATTTGTCGGTTTTTCACGATTTTTTTACGAAATTACTCGTTTTGTAGGACACTTAAGAGCTGTTTTTTTGCCTAATTTATGCACAATACTGCATATTTTGTCAAAAGATCAGGAGAAATATGCCAATTTTGTTAAAAGATCTGGAAAATATGCAAATTTTGTCAAAAGATTGCAAAAGAAAAAATAGAATTTTGCCAAAAAGCGAGCAAAGAAGACATATTTTGTAAACAGATTGCAGAAAATATGCAGATTTTGTCGAATGATTGGAGAAAAGTCACAATTTTGCTTAAATACTGGGAAAAAATATGGGAATTTTGTTGAAACATCATGAACAAAATGCGAATTTTGTCCAAAGATTACGAATATTGTGCAAATTTTGTCCAAAGATTACAAATATTGTGCAAATTTTGTCCAAAGATCACGGATAGTAAGCGAATTTTGTCAAAAAATCACGGAAAGTATGTGAATTTTGTTGAAAGATCGCAGAAAAATGCAGATTTTCTCAAAAAGGGATGTGAAAAAAACACGAATTTTGTGAAAGGATCATGGATAAATGCAAATTTCATTGAAAAGAAGATTGTCGAAAAAAGTGCAATTATCGCCAGATGGTCACAAAAATGCAAATTTTGTTAAAACGCTGCAAAAAAAAATGCAAATTTTGTTAGTGGTCCATGAGGCCATGAAAGTTCAACTTTTTCTTTGCTGAGCCTGTAGCATGTCTGCAGCAAAGAAAAAAAAGGTGAATTTCATCAAAAGATCTCAGAAAAATGCAAATTTTATGAAAGAATTGCAGGAAAATGCAATTTTCATCAAAGAAATGCTAATAAAATGCAAATTTTATCACAGAGTTGTGAAAAGACGCAAATTTTATCAAAGGATCATGAAAAATTGTGAATTTCATCAATGGATTTTGAATTAAAAAAATGCATATTTTTTCAAATAATTATGGAAAAAATGTCGATTTTTGACTAAAGATTGAGGAAATGCTAATTTCGTCAAATGTTTGTGAAAAGCAAGAATTTTTGCCTTTGCAGAAAACATGCAAAATCAAAGACGATTGCAAAAATTCATGATCTTTTGGCGCCTGATCAGCAAATTTCATGATTTTTACACACTTAAGGACAAAATTTGCGATTTTTTTTCCGTGCTCAATCAACACAATTCACTTTTTTTTTTCCCCGGGCAATAAGCCAAGAAAACATTTGATTTTTCTGCAGCTGGTGAATTTGAAATTTTTTTCATGCATCATCAACAAAACTGACAATTTTTTCTTGCCCAGTCAATGAAATGTGTAGCTTTTCTCGCTTCAATCCAATCAACAAAATTTGCAACTTTTTAGAAGTCGATCAGTAAAAATTCATGATTTTACAGTGGCCATTCGACAAAATTTGCCCTCTTTCTGTTTTTAATTGACGAAATACATGTTTTTCTGTGCCCAATCAACAAAATTTGTGATTTTTAACGAACTCTGACAAAATATATATTTTTTTACACAACAAAATGAAATTTGTGACTTTTTTTCCTTGATAAACTGACAGAACTCATGATTGTTTTGTTGCCGATCAATGATATTTTAAAATTTTTTCGAGCATTATGAATAAATTTGCAATTTTTCCATGTGTTATCAACAAAATTTGAGATTTTTTTTTTTTTTTTTTTTTTTTTTTGTTCTTGATTACAAAATTTGTTATTTTTTTCATGTAAGATCAATGAAATTTGCTTTTTTTTTGTGTGATAAACCAAGAAAACATGTGATTCCACAAGCAATAAATTTTATTTGCATTTTTTTCATTTATCATCAACAAAACTGATGATTTTTTCTTGCCCGATCAGTAGAATATGCAATTTTTTGCGTATAACCGACAAATTCATGTCTAATCGACAAATGAACAATTTCACTATTTTCCACACTTAATCAATGAAGTTCACAATTTTTCTGTGCTCAATCAGTGACATTTGCAATTCTTAAGTGATTGACAAAATTTCATATTTCCCCACGATACATTGACAAAATTTATGATTTTTTTCTACAATCTATGCATAAAAATTGCAATTTTTTCCAATTGTAAATTGACGAAATTCACAGGCCGCAGGTTTTGGTTTTGCATCCCTAATATTAGATATATTTTACATCTAATGCGGTGCAATAATGAAGTTTAGTTAAATTGTGGCTTAATTATTGACTTTTGAATTTTTAGTACCATATATTTTTCACTGAGTAAATGTTTTTCAACCTATTTTCCTGCTCAAATTTGCTAATTTCTGTCACTCTTAAGCCTTGTCATACCTTTTTTTTAAACTCTCTGTATCTGTCAGATTTTTGTAAAAGAAAAATTGTATGTATCCTTTCTGATTTTTTTTTTTAATGATTTTAGGATTTTCTCTTACCTATGGTAGATATATGTGGTGCCTACCTCAGACCGAAGAAAAACTGGTGAAAAAACACAGCATCATTTACGATTAAGGTATAGCTAATTTATTGTTTATTAATTTAAGTTTATGCATACATAAACTTGTGCTTAAATGTATTTTAAGAAAATGCTGCACATTTACTGTCTCTGTTATGAAAATCCTGCTCATAGGCATGTATTTAAAAGTGTATGTGGCTCCAATTACTTTTTTTTTACGGGGAACAAATGGCAGCAATTCCCCGATGGTAAAATTTCCTGAGGAAAATTTCAAGCTATGTTACCAACTAATAAATTGCAATACAGTCAAGTCTCTCTATATCAAAACTCCATACATCGAATTTCTCTATATAATGAATTTTTAGTAGGAACAGTCCCCTTTTTGCATGATTACATTAAAAACAGTCTCTATATAGCGAAATATCTATTTCCATATAACAAATTTTTTTATAAATTGGTCTTAATTTATTCAGTTTTAAAAAAGCTTCAAAATTATATGGAATCCATTTTCCATCACTTATTTTTGATTTATCATTCAGTGCTGTTTTTTTTTTTTTTTTTTAAATATTACTTCTCTCCTTGTTCTTTAAATCCAACGAGTTAATCCCACCTCCCACACACCTTTCAACATCCTTCTCAAAACAGAATCAATTGGATTGTTACACACAGGGTTCTCGCTGTCGCTCGCCATTGCGCCAAATTGCGACTAAATTCTTCATTTGGCGAGTAAACAAGCGATTAGATTCGCCAAATTGCTAGTGCTCAATTTTTGCTTTTTCTTACTTTTCTTTTTTGTTTTCATACATATGCATATATACATATTTTTAATAGATTTGTAGCAGATAGTTGAAACTAGATTAATAACAGTCGGTGTCGCAGTTATAAAAATTTAGGTTATTTTAGAACATACGGACATAAGGGGGGGGGGGGTGTTCATTAAAAGGTTAAAGATAATTTTTTAGTGCTACACAGTGAATCTATTTTGCTAATACTTTTTTCATTTGGCGAATGTTTTTTATTTTTAATTAGCCAAATTACTAACGTCGGTCAAATGTCAGCGAGAACACTGGTTACACATATAAAAGAGGAATCAATGAGAGGCCTTCAAATGGAGGAAAATGTGAACTACAATTTTTCATTCCTTGCTAAAATTTGAGCATTTTTTTTAAAGAGTGTTACAATTTTAAAATCAAAACAACAAAAAATTACAGATTTCTACCTCTGAAATTAATGTAAGTCTTTCTCATTTGATTTTCATTAAGCTTTCAAATAAATGTCTATTCTTTTTTTTTTTTCTTTCTTTCTTTCTTTTTTTTTTTTTTTTTTTTTTTTGAAACTGCTTAAATAATTAAGAAATGTTAGATTTACTTTTAAACATTTCAAATTCTTAATTAAATAGATCAAAAATAATTTTTGTTCAAAATTTACACATTAAATATGATTTTTAACATCATTCTCTATACTAGGGATGCACCAAATATTCGGTATCTATTCGGTATTCGGCCATGTTACCGAATATTCGGTTAGGCCGAATATCAAACTATTCGGTTAAGCCGAATATGAAACTATTCAGCCTGCCGAATATTCGGTTTGGCCGAATATCAAAGTATTCGGCCAAATCCAATACTTAATAAAGCCTTTTAAAGAACATTTTTTAAAACTTTTCACAATTTCTACTTTTAACTGTCAATTTATAAATATATTTGAAATAATATGAAAGAAAATTATATTTAAATAAAATAGAATGTTTTTACATTATTTATTTGCTGTTTGTAAAATGTAACTTAAGAAAATTAACCATGAGAAGGATTAAAATGGTGATTTATTAGGATTCTCCTTAAGAATAAATGATGCAAGTGCAGATGCAAGTTCCTAGATTTTATTTAGTAAAAAGTCTGTTTCTTGCTTTTCCCAAATAAAAGTCTTTAAACAAGAAAGAAAAAACTTTTGAGATTAGTAATAGCTATCAAGGCAGACAATTTGTGTTCATGAAACCATAATCATAATCAACTTATTGAGTCATAAGTACATTGTATTTCATCTCACTCTAGGTCAAACTTGTGTTTTCGTTTGTTGCATTAACAATAAATAAGATACCATAACTGTATTTTCAATTCGCATGCTTTGATTTCTGTAAAATATGATATGATATGTTAAGAAGGATGGAAAATGCCGCCATTTATAAGATAAGAACTATGATCTAGACATTCCTTTTTTCAGAATTAAATTGAAAGTACTTATACTTTATTCTAAAAAAAATCTGTCTAGAGTTATTTAAAAAGAACAATTATGAGACGCTACAGTTTTTCTTCAACCATTTTTTGATTATTTCTCTTTGATTTTAAAATGTTTGTTTCAATTTGTTGAAGAAATCATGAAATTTAAAATTTTATTAATTAAAAAAGTCTCATAATTGTGCTTCTTAAATAAATAAAGGCAGAATTTTTTCAATACTAAATGCTCTTATAAAAAGCTCTTGTTTATGAAAATATAAGTTTCTCTTATTAAATATTATGTAAAATTGTTTTAAAAAGTAACATTTTAATACCTTTAAACTTTGAAATATAAAAAGTATTTGGAAAGCCGAATATTCGGTATTCGGCTGAATAGTTACTATTCGGATGGCCGAATATTCTGTATTCAGCTTAACAATTACTATTCGCCTTGCCGAATATTCGGTATTCGGTTCAGCTGTCGGCCGAATATTCGGCATTCGGCCAAAATCACTATTCGGTGCATCCTTACTCTATACATCAAATTTCTCTATATGACCAATTTTTTACAGGAACGATGGTTTTCATTATATAGAGACTCGACTGTTATTATATTTATGTATATCTCCACTCTGAAAAAACAGTTCAAAATAAACATTTATTGCAATAATCTGTTCAATCACAATCAAAAAAGGCTTTTTATATGTTAGTATCTTTATAGTACCTTTTATTATTATTATGTTTTCAAAGATTTTTACACATATAACTTGGTCTTAGATTGATTTATGCTCTTAAATTGAGAGCAAGAATACAAAACAGAGAGTTTGAGATTAAAAAATCTAGAAAGTGTGAATTTTACATTTTTCTGTTGAATTTAATGGCCCATAATTGTTTTGAACTTGGAACAAAAGCAAAAATGCAATTAAAAAAGGAAAAACTTAAACCATCTGTGCTGCATGAAATGACCACTCTTTTAGCCTAAGATGTCTCAAAATGTAATTGCTGCTCTTTTTCAAAACAAATGACCAGTTTTCATTTAACTAATGCATACAAAAGGTGTCTCACAATTTTAAATGCAATATTCACCCTTTAACTGAATCACTTTCTAGAGCAGAATTTTATTCAACAAAATTATGGATTCTAAGTAAGCCAAAAATTTTTTATATTAACTTTGATTTTGATTTATAAAAATGGCTAATTGGCTTAACCAGTGATTCATATAAGAGTCAATATTATATTAATGAATGTTGCATTATAATATATACTACCAGAGTGAGTCATAATTATCGAAACAATATGCTATCTTGTTAAATATTGTCCCTTTGTACAATGCTTCCAATTGCAAAGTTTCATTTAAAAAAATGTGAAAATTTTCATAAGATAAGTTGCATTACCATGGAGGGTCTTTTTAACAAAATACAAAGATTAAATTTTTATATGCACCCCCCCCCCTCCCCCAGGATAAAAATTCCAATTAGGAAAACTTCCCTTATTCAGGCCCGAATTATATACAAAAAATTGCATCTGCATATCTGCAAAACTCATAAGTGTTATACCCATTTAAATAATTCATCAGGTTTTAAGGGACACAAATTGAAATAGTACTCACAATTCAAGAAACAATGTTACTTTAACAGTTCTAGGAATTTTTCAAAGGCAACACTATTCCATATGAAGGGTACATTTATTTTCAAACATGGAACACACTTCTAAAAAAGGGCACACTTGTACCTTGTTCCACCAAAATATTTTGAACTGCTTTGTTTAGAATCCCCTAAAATTTGTGATATTTTCCCAGAATCAATTAAATTGCCACAAAGTACATGGGAAAAGTTAAAAAGGGTCATTGGACGCACCGGAAATGTTTAAAAGAACCATCAGACCCATAAAAGAAATTAAAAGGGCCACCAGGTGCTGCGCCTTGATAAAACTACTTCAAATAATAATGTGATCTGCTGTGAGATTATAAGAGCTCAATACTGTTGGACACAGGATGTTGTTAGACATGGTTAAGTTTTGGAATAATATTACAGTTTATATTTTTCAAACACTTACATTTTTTAGCGATCCACATTAAATATTGTATTTGGACTTATCTTTTTTTGGTTATATCACTGCAGATGATGATTAATATATCTTACACCTCTTTCTAAAATGCTTTAGTGTTGACTCTATGAAAAAAGGGCTGCCGGGCAGGAATTTTACAAAAAGGGGACATTATTCTGTAAAAAGGATACACTTGTACCTTACCCAAAATATTTTGAACTGGTTTGTTTAGAATACTCTAGAATTTGCAATATTTCCCCATGATCAATTCAATTGCCACAGAGCATATTGGAAGTTTTAAAAAAGACCACCAGGTGCATCAAAAGGATTTAAAAGAGCCACTAGGCACATAAAAGAAATACAAAAGTCTGTCAGGTGTTACACCCTGCTAAAGTAGTTTAAAGTCGACACTATGCTTATTATATTTAAATAAAATTCAAAATTGTCATTAGCTAATTTTTTTTTTTTTTTCAATATACATTATGTATCTGATTTTTTTTTTTTTTTCTTTAGAAGGATGACAAATTTCAGACAAAAACTGAAGGATGTGCCAGCCTCTCAATCGCCAAGTGCAATAGTATGCATTAAAGACATGCTAATCTTCTATGCCACTGTCCTGTATTTGTTAGCAATTGTTAAGTGAAACTTCAGCAAGTGTAATGGAGTTATGAATTGTACTGTTATAGATGAATTACAATTTGAAACTAAATTATCCTGTGCAATATATGTGCAAGCAATTGGAGCATTAGGAGTCTTTGTATTGGACCAGCACAGTTATAAACTTTGAAAAAAGTCATAATTGTTTAAGCCCTTTTAAAATGTAATTGAGAGATTTTAAAGATAATAAAAGTTTTGAACAAATTTGAATAATGGGATAAAGTTTAAATTTCCATTGTTGTTATTTTTATACATAAGTAATAATCATGTGTGCAAGATCTTCGGTCTCAGCTGACTGATTTCAGTCTTGAAGAGATTTTTGACTAATAGTAAATTTTGCTTTATCTTCAAAAATAACAATAATTTTACTCTAAATACCTTTTAACCTGTTTCTTTTATTATAAGAAATAATTTTAAACCTAGAAATCATCTTGGCCATTTACATCAAGCGATTTCTAATACTCAGAAAGGTTTTTACTCTTGGCTTGGATGGGCTTTTTGCATCCATGGTAATAAAAAAAATATTCAATATTTTTATTAAATTTCTGTGAAAACTTTTTTCTGTGATGTTATTTTATTTTTTATGCTACATATCTTTATTTTTTTACTTAATTTTTTACATTTTAATCATGAAGTATGATCACTAGGGAGATTTATGATTCCATCTGGGGTTTTGGAAAATCATAGTTAAAAAAAAAATATAATGGATCTAACAAAAAGATTTGTATAACTGTAACATAAATGAATTCCTTCAGATTTCAATTGTGGTGCTTGTTGGTAAATAGCAGATCTTGTATGATTAAGTAAATGCTTATAATTCGACTTATGAATGAATATTCATATGTATTAGGCAAAAAAAAAAAAAAAAAAAAAAATCTAATGGACCAAAAATTAAACAAAGCATCATGGTGAATTAAATGAAAGCATATCAGAAGAATAAGAATAATTTTTGTTGCTTGTTACTATCAGCATTAAGAATAAATTTATTTTGTTTTGATTTTGGGTTTACATTTGTTTACCACAAATTAAACAGCTATTCAAATTTTACAATTTTTTAAATACAGTAAACTCAAAGGCAACTTGAATTCAGTTAACTAAATGATCTGCTTATATTCAATTCTCCAAGTCCTGAAGCTTTTTTAAGCTAATGACTGTGAACATTTTTACTGTTTTTGTGGTGGTGGGGGGGGGGGGGGCATAATTTTTTCCCTCTTTGATCTATGAGTTTACTGTGTATCATGCATTTTTCAATAATTTTTTTATTATTCTAATATTTGTAATCTAAGTTTTCTCTTTTAAAAGAATAAATCTTGATCTTGATATACAAGCTTGCATTATTCAGCTATGTGTTAGCGACATATATCCACCATGTTTTAAAGTTGTCACCAGCTAAGCTAGAAGTTGCAACAAGATATGCAAATCTTTTGGGTGTACATTTGTTCCTTAAAAAATATGTTATATAGTTGGCCTTGTTAAATCCGCATTATTTGCAATTATCTATCATCTGCACTTTATTTTCAGATTTAAACAAATGAAAATTGCTCTATGAAGTTTGTAAGAAAAAAATAACAAATTATCGAATCCATATTTAGTAAATTTTCAAAGAAATGTTTAGTTATTTAAGAATTCTAATGCAGTTCATCTATTTAAAAGAACAGATTTTATATTGAAGCTCATGATCGCAAACCAATAAATAGATTGTACTAAATGGCATAGCAGATTAAACAATCAATAAAAACATTTTTTTACTATATTTTTTACATTATTAATTTTCTATAAATTATTAATTTCGACAATATTGTTAATTTTAATGTTTCATTTGTATGCTATATTTTCCTGCGGTATTTTTAACTTATATTAATTATTATATTGTGTATAAATTTGCTGTAAATTGTTAAATTGTTTTCACATTGCAGTTTAAATTTTTATAATAATAATCAGATTCAAACAAAAAAATTGTAAACAAAACTATGATCTAAAATCCACCAATTTTTCAGCCTCAATGTTGGCCGATTTGACAGAGACAATACAATATATACTTATACTTTTTAACTGCATACTGACATCAGGCTTTTCCTGTTTAATCTCAAATTAGTTGTCTGAGCATTTAAAATATTTTATTATATTGGAAAATAACAGGAATGCATACAACATTTTGTCCTTTTAAAAGAGGTGCCCACATCAATAAACAAATTGTCTGAAATGGTTAATGTGTAAATATTTTTGGTCATAAAAAAACTTCATTGAAAATATATGTGCACCTGCAGAAACTATGTGTAAAAGAAAATTTTTTTAAATATATTCTGAGAAATGTGCTTGAATGTGTACTAGAAAAAGATCAGTTTTCCACAAGCATTCTAAAAAGTGTTCCATAAGCATTATAAAAACTGTTCCATATGTGTTCTAAAAAGTGTTCCAGAAAATGCACTGAAAAGTGTTCCAAAAAAGGTGACAAAACGTATTCCAAAAAGTGTTCTCAAATGTGTTCTAGAAAGTGCGCTGGAAAGAAATAAGCGTTCCATATGTGTTCTAAAAATGTGTTCCAAAAAGTGCGCTGAAAAGTGTTCTAAAAAAGGAGACAAATATGTGTTCCGAAAAGCATTCTCAAATGTGTTCCTTAAGTGTTCTGAGAAGTATTCTAAAAACTGTTCCAAAAAGTGCGCTAAAAAGTGTTCTAAAAAAGGAGACAAAATAAGTGTTCTAAAAAGTGTTCTGAAAAGTGTTTTAAGATTTGCAGTGTAGATACTGCGACCGGGCTGAGAAGAAATTTAATGTCAAAGGTCCTATAGTAAGACAAGTTACAACTGGGTCTACATCATCGCAAGATCCGTGGAGTGACGAGAGCCTGCGTAAAGATCAACTTGCTGATCCTGAAATTAAGCCAATTCTAGAGCTGAAACAGGAGTCCAACAGGAAGCCCAGCTGGCAAGACATGGCCCATTACCATCCTACGACTAAACGTTATTGGGCTCTCTGGGATTCCTTACATTTGAAGAACGGCATCTTGTACCGAAAATGGGAGTCTGACGATGGAAAGACATGTAGATGGCAACTACTACTCCCTAAGTCGAGAATTTCTATAGTCCTTCAAGAACTGCATGGTAGTCCCACAGGAGGTCATTTTGGTGTAATGAAGACCCTGCAAAAGGTTCGAGAGCGTTTCTACTGGAATAATGTTCGCAGTGATGTAGAGAAATGGTGTCGAACTTGTGACACCTGTGTAGCACGTAAAGGTCCAAAGAGGCGCACCCGTGGGCGACTGCAGCGTTATAATGTAGGAGCTCCTTTCGAACGAATTGGACTAGACATCCTGGGTCCTCTTCCTAGAACATCTGATGGCAATAAATACATCCTCGTTGTCATGGACTACTTTACTAAGTGGCCTGAAGCCTACGCCATTCCTAATCAAGAGGCGGTAACAGTAGCAGACATACTAGTTCAACACTGGGTTTCCAGATATGGAGTTCCTCTTCAAATCCATTCCGATCAAGGAAGAAACTTCGATTCGACTGTGTTTAAGGAAATGTGTGGACTACTCGGCATGGACAAAACCCGAACAACACCTCTACACCCTCAATCGGACGGCCTGGTAGAGCGGTTCAATCGTACCATCCTAAATAGCCTCTCTCTCCTGGTGTCTAGAGACCAACAGGACTGGGACAAGAAATTGCCTCTTTTCCTGCTTGCTTACAGGAGTGCCACTCATGAGGCCACTGGTTACTCCCCTTCTCAAATGCTCTTTGGTCGTGATCTTCGTCTACCTGCGGATCTTTTGTTTGGCCGTCCTCCTGATGCTCCTTCATCGCCTGAGGAATATGTCGATAAACTCCAGGCGCGGATTGAGGAGATTCATCGTCTAGCGAGGAACCGAATCGGACTGGCAACGGAAAAGATGAAGACACGGTACGACACAAAGGCAACAGGACATGAGTTCAACGAAGGTGACAAAGTTTGGTTGTGGAATCCGATACGTCGTAAGGGACTGTCGCCAAAATTACAAAGAAACTGGGACGGTCCTTACATAGTCGTCAACAGGCTGAATGACGTCGTCGTACGCATACGAAAATCGCCACACGCCAAACCCAAGGTCGTACACTATAACCGGCTAGCCCCTTATTTTGGCCAAAGTGATTAGAAATTCAAAACTAGAATTTTAGACCATGGTCATGAAAGTCACTTTTTGTAAATATGTAAATAGTAATTAGTTCTTATTTATGTAAATTTTATTATTATTGTTATTATTTATTTATTTATTTATTTGTTTATTTATTTTAAGTGTTCTCCTCTAACTCAAGGATTGCACTGCCCGGGACGTGCAGTCTTTGAGGAGGGGGTAGTGTTACGAATTTTGTAAATAGTTAGTGTTTGTACTGTAAAATAATGTAAATAATCTTATTAAGCTCCATTCCTTTACTTATATTAGTTTTTGTTACATTGTCTCTGTTATCAAGCAAACTTGTCCATTATTTTCAGTGTATGTCTACGGCAGATTGGCGAAATAATGAAGATATCGCCAAGTTGGCGTCACTTTTGGCGACTAATTTTGGTCGCCAAATTTGGCGATATATCGCCAAGTTGGCGACAAACTTGGCGATTGTTGGCGATGGTAACCCTTTCCTCTCTGGTAACCCCCCTTAGATATACTGATACATTGTTTGTTATTCCGTGGATTTTTTCGAGTAGGTTCTAGAAATTTCTAGCACATGCTCCGAACCTATATAAGAAGAAAAGCGATGCGAGCTGTTGTTATTATTTACCAGTCAGTCATAGAGTGAACTTCTAGGTTTAAGCAAGTTTGCTTGATGTATTGAGTTTTATCTACGTTGTTTTGAATGTGATATAGTGTTGAGACATTGTATAAAGAGTCTCTGCGACCTATATTTGTACTTGTTCGATAGATTTAAACAGTTATTTTGGAATATCTTGTAATATTTGTGAGTTTCGAAGACTCTGTTGTTCTGAAGTTCTGTAAATAAATTATTTTCTACTTTTCTATAAGCAAGAGTTTGAAGTTGTCTAACCATAAGATCAAAAGAACCCAATATACGCTACAACAATAAGCTTTACAGATCATCTGACTCCCTTTCTTTTGCACGCACATTGAAAATATTTCCCAAATTTTACTGTAAGATTTTTTTTAAATCGAGCTCTACTTTTCTCTCTGGTTCCACCAGTTTTTTGTATGATTTCATAGCTTTTTCAGATCCTTTCAGGAACTTTATATATCACCTTCAACTACAAATCTAAACTATTATTAGTATTAGTTTAAAATTATTAGTAGTCATATTAGTTTGGCGAAATACTTGAAATGACACCAAGTTGGCTTTAATTTTGGCAAATAATTTTGGACGCCAGAGTTGGCGATATATCGCCAAGTTGACGAAAAACTTGGCAACATTTGACGACAGAACCGCCTCTTCCCAGATGGTAGTCCCACTGCAGTTTCTCGGTACCTACGTAGATTTTCTTATGACGATAGGTATCTACACAGATTTTCATAAACGGTTATTTTTATAAATATAGAAGAATTTTTTTCCCTAATTATCCCTTTTTGATTGAAATATCTATATTGTAGTAACTGTTTTACTTCGAAAACACTCAAATAAAGGTGCGATGTTGTTTTAACACATATTTAATTACAATTTATGAAACAGTTTATGAAATGTTTATGAAAAATATGTATTTTCTGTTTTGAATGACGTCAATTTCAAAGATTCAAAACTATCAGGAGAATCAGAATTTTTATTGATCTATAAAAAAAGAACACCTGTTATCGTTTCTTTTTTAAATTATTGAATTGTTTTTTAGTTGGTGGCAATTCGAAAGCAACAATTGAATTAGCAATTAAAAAGGAGAGATTTCTATAATGTTAAATCATGAAAGGAATAGCGTTACATAAATTTTAAATGGGTGCCATTTCCTTAATTTTTGATATTTTTTTATCGGACCTTCAAAAGGCACATCCCTAAATTAAAAGCTTTCGAACAAGCTATTACACGTTGCTGAATGTTTCCTGGTTCGGGTTATAATTGAGTTGTTTCTCTTTTTTTGTTGTTTCACGAGCAAAAAGTGCCAAAACAGGACTCCGAGACTCCGAAACTAATGGACTCCGAAACTAATCGGTGGATCTGGATGAATTTTTGTATGAGATGTGGGGTAGGACACTTCCCCTTTTGAATTTCGTCGCGATCCGATGATTGGGTCTAAAGTTATTAAGAGGCAAACTTTGGACTTTAACATTAGAGATGCAGCTGAGCTCTACTATACAGCACTATCGTGCTGTATGATATATAGAAAAACAAATACGTATTGACATATATATATATATATATATATATATATATATATTAAGAGAGAGAGAGAGAGAAATAAAGGAATAGAGAGATAGAGATAAGTATATAAATAAAAAGACAGAGAGAAATAGAGGAAGGAATAGCGATATAGAGATAGGTAGATAGATATAAAGACAGAGAGAGATAGAGAGAAAATTAAAGAGAAATAGAAAAAGGAATAGAGGGAGACAAAGGAAGAAATAGAGAGATATAAATAGATACAGATTGGGAGAGAGGGAGATAAAGGAAGGAATAGACAAAGGAATAGACAAAGGTAGATATAGATTGAGCGATATAAATAAAGAGAGAGAGAGATACAAAGAAATTTATTTTTAAAATCCTTTATTTCTTTTTGTCAATTTATTGTCTTTGTCAACAGTAATTCGTATTAAAAATTATTTATTTTCAATTTAATAATTTAAGCATAATTCACTGCTAAATACATTCTTTAAAATTAAAACATACCTCAAAAAACGTATCTGTATTTGCAACGTTTCCATATAGAATATTGTGAAACAAAATTGCATGTAGTCAAGCTTTAATATATTCATTTTGCTACGATAACCACATCTTATTATATTCAAGGTTACAAGGAGAAACAATTTGCGTGGAACATAATTAGACAACTTGGATGTAATATAATTTTAAATATCTAATGAGTTACAGTAAAGTTAATTAATTTATTTACGATACTTCTGCTTAAATCAAAAACATTTATGTTCCAGAATATGGTGAATTAGTATACTTGAAATATAAGCTATTTATTGATTTTCTCCTGAGGTTTAGTGACGCCATCATATGCGATAGTTTATGTGAAATGTTAATGGCGTAAAGAAAATAATTTTTAACAGAAATATTCAAATTTTTTTTACTTTGTAACAAATTTTTAAATAAATAGCGCACTAACTGTAAATAATGTAGCAATAAAGTATGCAAAATATGTATGAAAACTTCTCTTAAGAGGAAAATTTTTGATTGAACTTTCAATTTTGCATTTGCAAGGATAATTTATTATGTTACCAGATAAATTACTAAAAGAGTTGCATAAAGATTATTATACAAATGTTGAAAACATTTTTCATGTAACTGTATTGTCGAATTTAAAAACACACACACACACATATATATATATATATGTATATATATATGTGTGTGTGTGTGTAAGTTTCTTGCTATTATTTAACCTTGGACCTAATGTTCTTTAAAAGGTGTCCCTCTTTTTTTTTTCTTAACTCTTAAAAAACAAAAATACAATGCCAGTAATTTGAGACCCGTGTACTGTTTTCTTAAAGATTCTTTGCCATCTGTCCAACTTTTGCTTGTAAAACCAGATGCTTTTTATAAATTCCCAAATCTTTTTCGCGCACTTATGACTAACTATACTTTGGTATTACGTAAAGTTTGTGCATATCTTTGCAAGTATGTCTAAAAAAGGAAGTCCAATATTTCATTTTGCTTCAGAAAAGACAATCTTTATCTAGTTGCTAAATCTGATATACGTTTTAATGAAATAAGTTGGAATGAACAGCAGTTCTCTCGTTGTCTGAACTATTTTCACTTGCACACAAATTTTAATTTCGTCTTCTGGAACGCGTTCAGTTTACCGGTCTTTCGACTGACCAAGGTTCACGTTTTACAAGTGAAATCAAAACTTGTAAAACGTGAGTAATTAATACTGGTACTTATATACTATTATTATTATACCGGTGATCAGGCTCCTACCTGCAAGGCATTAAACTTAGCTTAACAAATTATGTCCTTGATTGTGGACCGAAATTCGTCTGATCGTCTCGTGGTGAAGATCAGACTAGCGCATTACCCATTATGGCTGCAGCACTAATTTAATCATTTTTTATTATGTTGACCGTTTCTAGATTGCTATTAATTACAGTGGAGCATCGAGTAATTGAACCTTGGTCAGTCGAAAGACCGGTAAACTGAACGCGTTCCAGAAGACGAAATTAAAATTTGTGTGCAAGTGAAAATAGTTCAGACAACGAGAGAACTGCTGTTCATTCCAACTTATTTCATTAAAACGTATATCAGATTTAGCAACTAGATAAAGATTGTCTTTTCTGAAGAAAAATGAAATATTGGGCTTCCTTTTTTAAAATTTCGCCTTGCAGTATTGACTGTAGTTTTCATTTACTGTAGATTTTTTTGTGTCTTATTTACTGACTATTAAAAATTTACAGCAAACTATCTAGTTATTTCTGTTTTTTGAAAAAACGACTACATACCTGTAATTTAACTGTATTCGGACCATAAAAATGGCAATAATATGGCCAGAATAACCTTAAACTACGGTTGTGTAACTGTTTTCGATAAAACCAATCAAATGATTTAACAGAAACAGAACTGAAAATTTTTGAGATTGCTTGAGCAAAGAGATACATCTGTGAATCAATCTATCCTTTTTTTTTCTACAATTATCCTGCCTATTAGTTTTACCAATGTGTTTTCTTGCCTCCAGTACTTCATGTTTGTCATGGGTGGAGGAAAACACAATGATAAACCTACGAGTCAACCGCTAAATTCGGGTTTTCAGGTGTTTTCTGCCAAGATATGATTTGACAGACCGTATACATATTAATATGCGAATTCTATTTTAGTTAATTCTGGAATTTCAGCTGTAATCTAAATAAGTGATTGTTTGTGCTGCCGCTTTCCGGTTTAAAAGATTGCGATTAGTTTTGTTTTAAAGTTATATGTTGTACAGATTTTGTCATTACTCAAATTTGTATTTCCATTCTTTATGTCTTGAGAATGAATTATTCTATAAAAAGAAAAAATAATACATTCAGAAATATGTAATTCTAAAATCCTTTTTCACTAAAAGATAAAATATATCACCATCATTTACGGTAATGAGTATAAAAATAAAACTTTGTTTTGAAATATCAAGAACAACTACATAAATGGGTTAAAGAAAAAGTAAAAGTTACCGCGTAAATATATTGAAACAGCGTGAGTGAGGGACTCGTGTTTTGCTGATAAGTTCATCAATAAACTCCGAAAATTCCTGATGAACTTGAAATAGTTGAAAACATTTAAATTTATCACTAAAATGTATCTCGGAAGTCCAGTTGATTACAAGAAAAAAAATAACGATATTTGAATGTAAGATTTGTACGACTGTCTGGCCTATTGCCACTGTTTGAAATAGCACCCGTAAATCAAAGCGCTATCCAGTTTATTTATCATTGTAATTGCGAAAAACAAAAGTTTGCAACAGAGTTACGGAAATTTTTTTTTGATATAAATAAAGTGACATTTGAAGGGAAACTGTTAGAAAGAAAAGAAAAAAAATCAAAATTGTTTAAATGATTATCTGTACAGTGATGAAAAAAATTAAGTACCATCAACAAAAACTGTAAAGCTCTTATTTTAAGAAAAAACGAATATTACAAAAAATTATATACATAAAGTCATGCAAGTTTTGTTATTTGTTTTAAATTGCAATATGTTTTTTATGAAAAAGGCAAAATTAATTTCTACATAACACAACTTGGTGGAAAAAGTATATTTAATATTTAAATTATATATGTGAAAGATAGGTACAATCGTAGAGATAAAAAGTAAACACACCCTGCAACAAATTATCATAGAATAAAGTTACTAGTTCCAACCCATTGAAAATAAAGTCGACTTTTAAATGATGTATGTAAATTTGTTTAGATGGCTATTTATCATGGCTATATATCAAATCAATTTTTTTTAGTAGCAAGACTTAATTCTGACACCATTCATTCCACACTCTTCCATTAACCTAAATGTGAATTTGCATGTGATCTTTGCATGAGATCTTTTAGAGTTTGTATCCAAACTGAAGTTCGGTACTCGAAGGTTGTTGTAAAGCTACGTATTTACTGACTTCTATTAATGTATTTTTTCTCACCAATATGACTATTTCACTCATTTAATATGCTTCGAATATTATTATATACTGAAAAATCCTCTTTGTATTCATTTTATAATTCTTACTAATGTTGAATCATCCGGATAAAATGTTTCTGTAATTATAATAGTTTTTGAATGTGTAGATGTGATTGAAATTTTATAAGCGTTTTTATAATGTTTTTTTTAATCAGAGTTTGAATTTATTTAACTCACAGTTTTCTTTTAGTTTATTGGCCGAAATGTATAGAAACTCGGGGAATTCAAAATTTATAATAAGAAATAGTGTAAAGCCGTATTAGGAATCAATGTAAAGAAAAAAAAACTTACGACAAATTGCTGCTTTCCTCGAAAATAAACCCAAGGGGATTAGTAATGCCATATTTAAAAAAAAGTTTTTGAAGAGCGTTAAGGAGAGATTAATTCTTGTTAGATTTTTTTCAGATGCGTTCGCGTGGTTTGTATTCAGACTTATTTGAAGAATTAAAATTAAATCTATTTTGAAAACATCAGAATAATGTTATAGTCGCTATTCTCACTTGAAATAGGATTAATAATTCTAAGATTTTCAAGGCAATTAGTAACTCCATATTTTGAAAAAAAAAAAAAAAGGTTTTGAAAAGTAGGTGGGAGGGATTGGTTCTTGTTAGATCTTTTCAAATATGTTCGCATGGTTTATATAGTCAGACTTATATGAAGAACTAAAATTAAATCTATTTTAAAAAGACATCAAAATATTTTTACATATATTGTTCTCAATTAAAATAGGGTTGATAATTATATGATTGAACTTATTCAGCTATTTTATTTGCAAGTAATTTTTTTTTATGAAGATTGGCAATAAAAACTTGCCATTGGAAGTTTCATTTTCTTCATATTTTAGATTTTTTTCACTCTACTTCCGATTGTCAGGAAAACTTGTCTATCTGAAAGCTATAAAAATAACTTTTAAAATATTTATAACTTACTCGAACAGATCTATAAACAAGCTATGGAAGAAAAGGTTTAATTATTTAAAGCTTTTTATTAACGGGTTAAAATGTTTACACAGGTATTTATTTGAAAATATTAGTATTTTTGATTGACATACAAAAGTTAGTTAAGGACTAAATTAGCAGCTTTAACTAACAATAAAATACTTTCCTGGGAATATTTTATCTAACAGATGTTCAGTGTAATACAGGAAATAATTAAACAAGATTTGAGTAAATTAAATTAATAAGTATAAACATCTCAATAAATACGTAATTGGTATAATTATTGTTTAAAAGTTGTAAAATATTTTTGACCAAAGTTTTGTAGATATCAAATACTACAATTCGATTAATCATTTGCCGTAAATACATCGGAATTTATTATCGGAAAAAAATTTCACGTGTTCTTTTATTCTGTGGAAAACATTGAAATAAGTAATTTCGTATTTATACTACCAATTAAATTTTGCTCTCTGAAATTTCGTGTTAACATGATGATTACATATCTTTCATTAAAATTAAACATGAACCAAACGCAAACATGCGTAAGAATGCAAAATGGTTCGCATAATGAAACTTAAATAGCAACATTTGGAGCAATTTGCTACCAAAATTTTAAAACACTGAAGTTTATACATGTAATAAAAAAATGTCCACGCCAAATAAGAAAAATTACTTTATATGATAGAACTTTATCAAAAGAGTAGCAGAACATTATGGGTATATTAGTACGCAGAAATTAATAGGGCGAAAATTTCTCTCCCCACCCCCCAATAAGCCACACGACCACTGATTTTATGTTATTACACGAGGAGGATGGCCCATACGCAAAAATAACAGAGTGTTTACAAACAAAAAACAAACTTGTAGAGAATTGGTAGGTATGGAAAAATTATCTTATTTTGTCGTACTGCGCATCCTGACCGAGTGGAAATGTTTGGAATCGACCAATGCATTGATAGTAGCGTATTTCTGCAAATACTAACAGAGAAATTTACGAATATTTTTAGTAAAATATTTAGCATTATTTTTACTGTAATTCTAAAAACGTATCTTTGATTTTAACGAATTTTTTTCTCGAAAAGTAAATACTTTAAGCATTATTCTGTAATTTTTTGGTTGGTGTAAATATAAAATTACTGAATTAATAATTTGGAAAAATTTTTTCTTTTTTTCTATGTTAAAATTTGTGTAAAAATGGAAAAAAAATATGTATAATGTGAAGTAATACATTCATCAATAATTGGCGTTCGATTCATTTTTTAAACTTTTGTACTTTTTGAGAAAAACGTATTTGAAAAATAGTAGCACCACGGAAAGACCTCTTCGTTTATCTCAAGGACAGTTCGAGGTCAGGGGCTAAAAACACTATATATTGTATTCTCATGGTGGGTCTTATCACCACACATGTTATTTCAAAAATCGGCCGTGGGGGGCCATTTCGCCTTGCTTATCCAGCTAGATCCTTTAACTCATTGCATATATAAATATGGTTAGTGGAAAAATTTTAATTTACTGTTACACATTAATAGAAAAAGTAAAAAACAATCATTATAAAATATCTGTTTAATTTGTACCATTTTGAGTCCATATATATGAGATGCCCAATAAAGTTCTTGTGGTTATTGAGAGCAGCTGCGTTTGTCACGTAGATGTGGTCAAATGGATTCTGATGGCTTCATATCTGCATATTCTCTAGAAGCCTCATTGTGTTAAAAGGTTTTTAGAGCCCCATACGCTTCTCTATCAGTTTTGTACGGAGAGCAATATTTGAAAGAATATGTCGTTGCCAAAAGAAATTATGAAGCCCATTTTGTTCAACGGTTTCAAATTGTAAACAAAGCTGCAGAGGCCACTAGAAGAATATTCTCCACGTTTTGAAGGATTTCATTTAGTAAACGGACCGCTCAAAATTTGTTTAGCCGATTTTTGTGTTCGTAGACGAGATCTTCGGAAATAAATGGTCGTCCATGCCCCTAGACAAAGTCAGCTGGAGACGGAAATTAAACAGAATCTTTATCAAACGCGGCAGAAGATGTCATGCAGGCTTGGAGTACATGATGAAACCATCCAATCGCATCTTCATAACCTTGCGAAGACGTGGAAACTCAACAAGTGGAGTTCTCCTGTTCTGGGGAAAGGGAAACAAGCTCCGACGGTTGATTATCTTCTTCTCATTGCTGTCATAGCACAACAAACCCTTGTTTCTGAACTAAATATTGATATTTGACAAAAAATGGCTATATATATTAGCCGGAACAGAAAGCAACATTGAGTGATTTTTTGTTCATTGGCCAACAAACTAGACATTCAGGAAGAAAAGCTAATCCTGTGTAACTGGTGGACCAACGCCGATACAGCTCACTAGAATTTCTTAGAAAGCGGGAAAGCTATTCTAATCGACGACGTCTACTCGTCTCACTCGCAAAAATTTTGAGCTGCAGTGTTCTAAAAGAAGTCAGCGCTGGTTAACAAGAGAGGAGTTTTCCTCCTCCAAGATAATACCAACCGTGTCATATAGCGAATGAACGTGACCTCGGACGTGATCAAAACACTATACTGGCAATTTTTGCATTTAGTTAATATGTTTTGTATTTGGTTTCGTCTGCCTGTAAAGTATAAAGCATTTTTTATAATCATTACGAGATAAATGCAAATGTATAATGCTATCTTTAAAATATGGCCTATTAATTTTAATGTTTCTCAAATTTAAGGGCAGCATTATAGCTGGGGACGACATTACTTTTTTAGGGGCACCATTATATTTAAGCCAGAGCCCAACTGACTCATGTTTTAATCAGTTTCTGCAATATTATATTTTTATAGGTTTTCAAACATTAGATTAAGGTATAAACTTTGCCTATAAACCAGTCGATATTTACCTGAATCCGACCGGAGATGTGTCGTAAAAAATCTATTTATACCAGGTTATTGGCTTTTGTCAGCTGCTGCAGAAATTCGCTTTTTAAGAGAGAAAAGAAAACAACAGAGATGTAAAAAAAGTCGTTTGTTATGTTGTTAAAAGTTATGTTGCCATGAAATTTAACTTGAGTAATAAAATCCTGCACAAGAGACATAAAGATTGGTTCGATATCGATAACTTATAAAATCTATTCAGAAATAAAATACTTATAACGAAAATAACTTTTTTTTAATAAGAAAGAAAATTATACTAAAAGAAAATACTGTTATACTTTCAGATGCGTATCTTTGATTTTATTGATCACAATGTTTATTTACAATTTTATTACAATTTGTTGTTTTTATTTTTATTTTGGAGAGATGTTGCAGTAAATGATTCTTTATTTAAAGTTTTGTTTTTTAAATATTTTTGATGAAAAAGTCATATATTTTTTAGCAATTATTACTATTCAAGGTAAGTGCCATAGAAGCTGAAGATTAAATATTAAAAATCTCCAAATATAAGTACATTAGAACATATCAAATTATTTGTTAAAATATCTTTCCTCAAAGGGTTTTATGAGTTGGTTCTATCGTTAAATCGTATGTTAAAGAAGATGATGAATGATATTCAATTTATCTCTGTACAGCCAAATTAATACAGCATTTGTTTAATTTTTCTTCCATGGAAGCGTCGCTTAAAAAAATACTATTATATTGTAATCAACACAAAACTTTCATCTATCTTAAGGTGATCTGGGGTAATATTGCCAAATGTAATATTACGTGTAGTTATGAAGGAATCCAGAAAAATGACACTACGGTTCTGCATTTAAAGGTTTTGAGTCATTTGAAGGACAAACAATTGTTAATAAAAAAAGTTAATTTGTTACATTTGTAGGCTTTATTGCTAAAATAGGCCAGTAAAACTCAATGTCCGATCTAAAATTTGCTAGCTAAGTGCTGTGACACGAAGACAATATATTTATGATATATTTATTAGGAAATATTTTGTCTATTACACAAATTTGTAGTGTATAACATGTACTTTCAAAGTGCTGTGAGGGATTTTGGATATGTTCACGAGCTTGTAGTTCAAAACATGCTGCTCAAAATGTATACCGGCGTAATAACACCATTTACTGGTGTTTTAATTTTATACACAAAAGACCATTGTTGTCATTGTTGAAATCTGAAAGGGATACATAGAAATTTGTACCCTAAATGCTGCTAAATTTATTATGTCAAGAAAGTATAATATCAAATGATTATTATTGTATCCTGATATCGCAAATAAAAGATAAGTAAAAGCGATTTGTAATTTTCTAGGGCTGCAGAGTTTGTATCTTTAGAATTGGATAATTTATATGCCATTATTCTATCTTATTTCATAGCTTTTTTGCATGGCGTTATTACTCATATAGGTGGGTAACAACGCAAATAGCATTGGCCAAGAAATTACGCCATTACAGTTTATGAATACATATCTGCTCAAATATTCGTTTTTTTATACTTAGCCAATAAGTTGCTGTATGAAATCCTATGTTTATTTTGAGAAAAAAATCTAAAACTAAGCCGTGAAAGTTGGTAGAACCTTAACGTAGCGGCATTACCCCCAGGACATCTTATATCACAACATCTACCACCAAAACTAAGTGACAATCTATTGGTTTTTAAAATATGAATATCGCTAAAAAAAAAAAAAAAAAAAAAAAAAAGAGTATAGCATAAATACTTATCAGTCAGTATACAACCAAACCTTGAAGAGAGCAATATGTGTCAAGGTTAAACAGAATATGAAGTTTGGTTAAATTTCATGCATTAGTTTTTAATGTATAGCTGTCGCCGAAAGCGTGATAAACGCAGTTAGAAGCAGCATATCCTGGGCTATTTACATTAAAAACTAATCAACGTTTATTTATGCCAATATTTAAGAGTATATGAAGTTGGATGGAATTTCGTGCATTAGTTCTTGAGATATCGTTGTCGCGGAAATCGTCAAAAATGCAACATAGAAGTGTCGCATGTTGGGAAAAATCTTACAAAAATCTAATTATTCCAATATATGTCAAATGTTCCATTATTTGTAACAGAATATGAAGTTGTATGGAATTTGTACATTAGGTCTCGAGATACATCAATAAGGAGAAATGCAGAATAGCAGCACACCTGCTGAGCAATTTACACCAAAATCCAATCAAGGGTTAACATAGTCCGAAGTTTGATTGAATTCCATGTGTTAATTCCTTTGATAGATCGTCCACAACATTTGTGTCATATGCAGATAGACAGACAGGCACAAACATACCCATACAGATTCGTGAACAGACATTTTCGAAAAACAGTTGAATCGTGTTAAGCACCTTCTAAAACGTATCAATCTATCAAAAATTGGAAGTTGAATATTTTCAGGAATCCCAAAAAGCATTTCTAGAAAGTAACTTACCACTTATAAAGATAGTCTCTTTGTATGTCGAAAGTATTCAAATGGAATAGTGATTTGTAGAAGAAACTTCGTGGAAGGAAAATTCAATATAAAAAGAAAAAACTTAAAAACTCAAAGTGAGTTCAGAGCGGAATGACACATTCACCTCGTGTTAAAGTAACTAAAATTAAAAGTCTATTTACTAAAAAAGTGCTTAAAATCTTTTTAAATATTTCATTACAAATGAACTGCTCTTAAAACTTAAAATCATTAATATTAATAAAAAAGAATATTGCCCAGTTAAACTGATGGCATTGAGCTCACAGGCTACGCATACTAATTGTACATTACAGCCTTGTATTTTCGTTAATTCCGTTCGAAAAAAAAATTAAAAAGGGGTAACAGCTCTCCCCTTTCTCCTTTTTTATACTTAATCATTGAACCTCCTAAACTATCAAGCACATGCTTTATTATATTAAAAAACCTATATCCAAAATTCAGAGCAAATCGGATAATTCTTAATAAAAACCCATTTAGCATTTATATAATTTAAGAGGAGTTATTCTCCTCTTTTATACTTAACCATTAAACTTCCAAAACTATTCAGAGATTTGAGCGAAATCTGACAATTCTGATTGAAAAATCCATTTATACAAGTTAAGGAGAAGGGCATTAGAGCCCCCGTTCCCCCTGTTTATACTTATTCAATGAACACCTAATAACAGCCATGGACTCGCCTCATCAGAATGATCCTATATCTAAATTTTGAACGAAAACTGTTAATTCTGCATGAAAATCCCGTTTATATCAATTAAGGGGAGGGGCATGAGCCCCCCGTTCCCCCTGTTTATACTTATTCAATGAACACCTAATAACAGTCACGGAATCTCCTCATCAGAATGATCCTATATCTAAATTTTGAACGAAAACTGTTAATTCTGCATGAAAATCCCGTTTATATCAATTAAGGGGGGGGCATGAGCCCCCCGTTCCCCCTGATTATACTTATTCAATGAACACCTAATGACAGTCACGGAATCGCCTCATCAGAATGATCCTATATCTAAATTTTGAACGAAAACTGTTAATTCTGCATGAAAATCCCGTTTATATCAATTAAGGGGAGGGGCATGAGCCCCCCGTTCCCCCTGTTTATACTTATTCAATGAACACCTAATAACAGTCACGGAATCGGCTCATCAGAATGATCCTATATCTAAATTTTGAACGAAAACTGTTAATTCTGCATGAAAATCCCGTTTTTATCAATTAAGGGGGGGGGGCATGAGCCCCCCGTAACCCCTCTTATACATATCGAATGAACTCCAAAAACTAATCAGGGAATCTCCTTATCTGGATATACCTATATACAAAATTTCAAGTGGATCCGATATTTTTATCATGAGTTATCGCGTTACGCACGAACGAACATACATACAGAACGGACGGGCACATAAGCTCTCAGGCTATGATAGCCTGTGAGCTAATAAAGAATACTGCCCAGTTAAACTGATGGCATTGAGCTCACAGGCTACAAATACTAATTGTACATTAAAGCCTTATATTTTCAAGGGTTAATTCCGTTCGAAAAAAAAATTAAGAAGGGGAAACAGCTCTCCCCTTTCCTCTTTTTTTATACTTAATCATTGAACCTCCTATACTATCAAAGACATGCTTTATCATATAAAAAATCTATATCCAAAATTCAGAGCAAATTAGATAATTCTTAATAAAAACCCATTTAGCATTTATATAATTTAAAAGGAGTTATGGGTGATTCTCCATAAACAGGGTAATTTGGAAGTTGCAAAATACAAAATTATAAACTATGAAATAAATAACTTTTTTCTTCATATATAGCTTTAAGAAGTGATTTTGTATTAGAATTATCACCCATCGTTCATAACTCCTAAAATTTAATATTTTATTTATAATTTAAAAAATACAACTTCCAAGGGAATGATGGTAGTGAGCAGGGGAATGATTCAATAATCTATAAAGCACTGCACTCAACTATTACAGAGAGAAAAATTCATATCACTGAACATTTTTAATCAAATAAAGTAATATACATAATTATTTAAATTACTGTACATAGTTTTTACCATAATGAATACATATATAATGAATATATATATAAAAGTTTCTTTCTAACAACTGAAGAAAACTTTTCTTTTCGCTTCAGAAAATAATCTGCTTTTGACCTAGGACTCATATCTTCTGGTTTGCTGTTAATTTTAAATTTCAATCTTTGGTTACGTTTTTTATATTTTTCTAATTTTCTATTTAGACATTTTATTTGATTTTCCATTTTTACACATTTTGCATGAAGTGCACTCCTGTTGCGCATTACGCGTTTTTTTCCAGATAATTTCCGTTTCTCGATTAAAGCATTACTTGATTTTAAATTAGATAAAGGAGCGTTGAGTAAATTTGACATTGAGCTTGTGTTTAACTCTTCATAATTATCATTTGTTGACACTTCTTCAACAGTCAAAGCTTGATGTTTATAGAGACTTGATCGTTTTCGTTAATTTCTGGAATTATTTTTCTATTGTTTCCACTTGCTTCTTTTCTCGCGGGCAGTCAGTCATCTCTGTAGTTGACTTTATTGCACCCTTCATCTTTTTTTTTTTAGTATTTCTGTCCCTTCTTTTCTTTTTGTATTTCATATGCAGCTGGGTCATTTTTTTAATCTCTTGATAGTGTTTGCGTTGTGGTTCTATTTTATTGTTTTTATTTTCTCCTCTTTAGTCAGTTTGTCTTTTACTTATGGCATCTTCCTGAAAACAAAGAGAATTTTTATAAAAAAAATCATTTTGTTATCAGTTTAATTTTGTTTATTTGTATTAAATTTTAGCATTAATCTTAATGAAAAGAATTATTTTATTCCATATTAATCATTTATATAAAACAGGATGCTGGTAAAGTAAAAGCTAATCTTTTTTTTTTATTTTGTAGGCATAGACATGCTTTAATTTAAAGTGGTACTTAAAAATATTTAAATTAAAAATAAAAATGAGATACATTCAAATTTAATGAAGTGTCTAAATTTAATCATACATTTAAAATAAAATTCTTAAACGCACATTAATTTCTTTTTTAATTATGAAAATCAGTGTTAAATTCAGACTTTTTTCTCCGGGGGGGTATTATAGATTTCTGGTGTGGGGGGGGGGGAATGCACATTTTCAACATTGAAAACCCAAAATCTTAAATTTTCCCCGGGCCAGCCCATGGATTCAATACTGATGAAAATTTAAAAATACAGATTTCAATAAGTTACATTGAATTCTCCTTGAAAAACAACTAATAAAAAAAGTTTCCGATTGAAATTGAGTAACAATAGCAATAAATCATTACATACTGTTTCAAATTAATGCAAAATATTGTCAAATTTATAAAATAATTGAGTAGTAATAGTAACTAAATTAAACATTTTTCGTTCTTTTTAAAATTTCCTAAATTGTAACTAACTAATATGTAAAAAATGTAGCGTCTATATTTAAAGATTACCTAAAACTAAAGTATTTCAATATTCATATAAAAAATCATTTATAGTTATCAATATTAAGAATTTTTGAATATTTTTTAAATTTAAAAACATTTAGTTTCTTTACAAATGTATTAATAGGGTTTTTAGCCAATATCTTAATAACATTTGTAAAATTTCATCATTCCCCTAACTAGAATCATTCCCCTGCTTTAAGAACAGGCAGGGGAATGATGCTAGGGGAATGATGATTTGTTAGTAATACCTACCTTAGAACCACATGGGGGAACAAAAAAATTTTAAAATGATTACACATATTAAAAAACATGTAATAAAAATATAAAAGTAAATAAAAAAAGCTTACCTTAAATTTATCCACAAAAAATTGATCCAGGGTAATGATGGCTAATAAAAATATTCTTTTTGGAACTCCACTTTTCAACATCTGCACTCACAAACAAAATGGCTAAAGACTCCAAACTTTTAAGGTGTCTCTTCCAAGCAAGTAGTTAAAATTGGATCAATGCCAAATTTGAAACCAGCGGCATCTATTGGTGTTTTTTAGAAGTATTTTTGTAAGTGCAGGGGAATGATGCCCAAATTGATGGACATACTTTATTGTGTTTTTTCACAGAGTTGCATTATAGTATACCTCTACATAAGTACTCCTGATATAAAGGAACAAATTGTGATACTATATTAATAATTACAATTTTTTAAAATCAATACTTGATAAATATTTGCTGGATTCAAAGTCTAATTCTGGGGTTGGGGACAGCCAGGGGAATGATATTTTACATACATTTACCTATATATATATTATTTAGAATTATTTTTTAAGTAAATGATATGAGTAGTAGATGGCAAAAAAGTACAGCTTTTAGTAAAAATAAACTTTACTGGTAAAATAGTTTTAAAAAAATTATAGAATCAAGTGGGACTTTGTTTTTTCCTATTCAATGAGAATGATCCTTATCCCCTTCTTTTATACTTAACCATTAAACTTCCAAAACGATTCAGAGATTTGAACGAAATCTGAAAATTCTGCTTGAAAAACCTATTTATATAAATTAAGAGGGGGGGGAGGCATTAGAACCCCTGTTGCCCCTATTTATACTTATTCAATGAACACCTAATAGCAGTCACGGAATCGCCTCATCAGAATGATCCTAATCTAAATTTTGAACGAAAACTTAATTCTGCATGAAAATCCCATTTATATCAACTAACGGGGGGGGCATTAGAACCCCTGTTCCCCCTATTTATACTTATTCAATGAACACCTAATAACAGCCACGGAATCGCCTCATCAGAATGATCCTAATCTAAATTTTGAACGAAAACTTAATTCTGCATGAAAATCCCATTTATATCAACTAACGGGGGGGGGGATTAGAGCCCCTGTTCCCCCTATTTATACTTATTCAATGAACACCTAATAACAGTCACGGAATCGCCTCATCAGAATGATCCTAATCTAAATTTTGAAAACTTAATTCTGCATGAAAATCCCATTTATATCAACTAACGGGGGGCATGAGCCCCCCGTTCCCCCTCTTATACATATCGAATGAACTCCAAAAACTAATCAGGGAAGCGCCTTATCAGGATATACCTATATACAAAATTTCAAGTGGATCCGATATTTTTATCATGAGTTATCGCGTTACGCACATACGCACATACATACAGAACGGACGGGCACATAAGCTCTCAGGCTATGATAGCCTGTGAGCTAAAAAACCGCATGTAAATAAACAGAAAAGATGTCCGATATCTTTCGATCGCAAACACGATCCTTTTCAAGAGATTGTTTCACTAGAATGTCGCATTCACTGTGCTATTTATATATCAGTTTCGGAAAAAAGGATCAGTCTATTAGTATAGAGGGTGTATATGAAATTGGTTCGTTCCGATTCTGAATTGTTTGATACATTCAAAATATTGAACCAAATAAGAGGTATGTCATAGGATGGAACTCATTACTTTTAAAATCAGGAAATGATTGGAGATTTTGAACAAAGGAAATAGTACTATATGTAATGATATTTTATTCTATGACATACCGTACATGTGGTTCAATATTTTGAAAATATTCAACACTTCAACATCGGAAAGTACCAACTTCCTATACACTCCCAAAGAGTAATAAAAGAATTTTGTTTTTACAAACTGATACATCAATAACTTTAGTGAAATAATTTGTTGACAACAATCGTAATATTCGATTGCAATTTGCGATCAAAAGATCGGATTCATATGACATCTTTTCTGTTTCTTCACATATGATTTTTAATATAAATGGTTTTAAGTTTTTAAGACCGGTTTATTTCTATAATATAGATATATTACAGAATACTTAATAAAAATTTAAGCATCTTTTTAGTTAATATATTTTTATTTTTAGTTATTCAATCTAAATTTTGATGTTATCTCAACTGTACAAGATTCAATGAAATAGTGTTCACAAATCCCATTAGATACTTTGAAATGGTGATTGAACGATGGGACCATTCCATGTCACCTGAGACACGATATTTAGACCCCAACGAATAAAAGTTTTACATACACAATACACATACAGTGTTCAGCAAAAGTTTAGACATTGGTGTTATTTAATCTTTAAATAAAAAATACGAACTCTTGAGTTTTACAAATGACTATATTTATTTTAAAATATATTTTAAACATTTTAGAATAAAAATAACTGTTATAATATAAGATAACATTTAATTTAACTGAAAAATGTAAAATTTAAGTATTGCAAAAGTTTAGACACTTTTTTGATTTTTTGCCACCTGTTCATGGAAATATGCAAATTTCTAAGTTATGATGTCATATGTCTGAAGTATTTAAGTATACCTCTTCATAGCATCAGTTTGTGAAGATGCCGCGAGCTAAAAATGTTCAGTTTAATGAGGTAATTGAAGTAGAAAAGCTGAAATGGAAAAGGGAAGAGTGTTGCAGAAATTTCAGCAGCATTGAATCGTCCAAAGGGGTCTGTCTATAAAGTATAGTCTAAGGGTGACACCTTCAAAACAAAGTATCAATCTGGAAGACCTTGTGTGACCAGAAAATGAGATGACAAAAGGATCCATAAACTGGCATTTCCACAAATGATGATTGCTATTCACATTAAAAGTAAGTCAGGACTTTCTGTGTCGACAGATATCGTTCGTAAATGAATTAAAGAAAGCGGTAAATCAATTTAGATGAAAATGATAAAAAAAATCAGCTTTAAAATCTCGCTGCAAATTGACGAGAATGCAATGAACTTTCAAAGATACGTCATTTGGACCCAAATGGTACGCCATGATATTCAGCAACGAAAAAAAGTAAAATTTGAATGGCCCAAACGGGTTGGTATAATATTGGCGCGACTTGAGTAAATAACCTGAGACTTTCTCAAATCGACAACTAGGAGGTAACTTTTTAATGATTTGGTCCTCAATTTACTTAGCTCGAGTATCTCTGGAGTTATACTTTAGTTGCCAAGCAACAGAAGACTACATACATACGTTGGCGATCAATTTGTAGTTATTTGGGGAATATTTAGCTGGTTCAAAGCATGGATTTTAGCAAAATAATGCGTATATTCATGTTGCATACACAAAAAGAACTTCGTTTAACCCTGAAAATACAACTGATCTCAACTGGCCGGCGTGTAGTCCTGACCTGGACCCAATCGAAAACATTTGTAACATCATATGTCATAAGGTTTAAGCAAATTTTTGTTATACTTTTCTGTTAATGAGCTTCGAGCTGCTGTTGAACATGTTTGGTACAAAATAAACCCCCAAGTGACGCAGCATTTAGTTTCTTTGATGAAAAGTCACATTCTTGCACTAATTGCAGACAATGTAGGTGCAACTCGATTTTAATTTGTAGTTATTTTTCTATAAATATACAAATTATCTATACTTTTGCCACAATGTTAATTTCGTTTTTTTTTGTCATTATGTAAAAGGGGAAATTAAAAATTTATTGTTTGTGAATAAAAGATAAGTCACAAGTAATGTATGACAGATGAATTACAAAAATTCGGTACATACTTCTGACTATAGAAGCGTAATAGATCATTGTCTAAACTTTTGCTGAGCACTGTACATTAGGGTGGGCCGAAAAAAACTTTTTTTTGATTTTCGATGATGGCGGGTGCGGAAAAGTGGCCACTGGTAGCACTCAGTTCATTCAAAAAATTTGAGATTTTTTGGACATTTCCTTACCCTGCCGCAAACGGCTTGAAGTTTTGCAAAAATGCTCATTTTTGAACTTTTTCGAAAAAAATTAAAAAATGTTAAATTAAATTTATTTTGGTTGATTTTACTTGAAAAGGCATATTTAATGTACCAAAGGTTTAAATAAGATCTGATCATGCATTATTTAATATCTATGTGTATTATAACTTAGGCTATTTTTATAGCTTTTTCGCATATAATAGCCAAAAGTTGTATTTGATTGAATCTATCGTTAATTTCTCTCTTATTTATGTCCCTTGGTCTTCTTTATATGTTTTCTATGTGCCGTAATTGAGCAACAGACAGCAATATACTTCAAAAACAAATCTGGAAGGTGAGAAGGGGGTGAAGCAGGACTCTAAGCGAGTGCAATGACTCGTCGTAATACTCAGGGAGTGAGGGATGAAATACATGAGACCAAAATGCGATAAAGGATTCTTATTATTTCTCCTTGCTCAATTATCGCGCGACATTTGTTCAGTGTTTTCGTGAAACCCTTTTCTAGTCATATACAGTGCTTTTTGGGCCGTTTAATGTGTCATTATAGTGTTTTGTGCGTTTTATTACGACGAGTTTAGAAATGGCTAGTATAAAGGCCTCGGCCATGGCAATGCAAAGACACGCGATAGCGTGAAGAGTAACTTTTTCGGGGCACCATGTATATTGAAAGAATTGCAATTGATAACATATGCTG
Source organism: Maratus speculifer (assembly GCA_964019185.1). NCBI lineage: Eukaryota > Metazoa > Arthropoda > Arachnida > Araneae > Salticidae > Maratus > Maratus speculifer. The sequence continues at coordinate 64,436,194 of OZ025292.1, read as the reverse complement.
ATAATCATGCGCCACTACTACTGGTTGCTTCACCATGTAGAAGTTGTGACAGCAGAAGATACGAATCTCGTCATCGATAAAAACAAAGTCAGAAGAGAGAAATAGAAACTTGGAAAGAAGATACAGGTAGAAGAAGTTATTGAAAGAAGGAAAATTAAAAGCATACTTTTTGATGGTAGAAAGGATAAAAGTATATTCAGAGTGAAAAAAAAAAGAACAAGCAGCGCCGTCGAGAGAAAGGCGAGGAACACATCACCGTGTTGGTTGAACCTGGTTAGGAACACTTGTGTCACTTGATATCTCGTTCCGTTACCTTGATACCTCGTCAGTTCAGAAAAGTCTAACTTGTGGTGACTTGGAAGATTGTATAATGATTTTGCTATTTCTTTTCCGTGACCGGAACGGGGTATCAAGTGACTCAAGTATTCCTAACCACTTTTAATGAACACGGCGATGTGTTCCTCGCCTTTCCTTCGACGGTGCCGCTTCGCTTGTTCCTTTTTCCTCTGAATATACTTTTATCCTTTCAACCATAAAAAATATTATAATTTTCCTTTTTTCAATAATTTCTTCTGCCTGCATCTTCTTTTCAAGTTTCTATTTCTCTCTTCTGACTTTGTTTTTATCGATGACAAGATTCGTATCGTCTGCTGTCACAACTTCTACATGGTGAAGCAACCAGTAGTAGTGGCGGATGATTATCAGCATATGTTGTCAATTGCAATTCTTTCAATATGCATGGAGCACCAAAAAAGTTACTCTTCACGCTATCGCGTGCTTTTGCATTATCATCGCCCTTTATACTAGCCATTTCTAAGCTCGTCGTAATAAAACGCACAAAACACTGTAATGGCACATTAAACGACCCAAAAAGCACTGTATATGACTAGAAAAGGGTTTCACGTTCACACTAAACAAATGTCGCTGGTAACTGAGCAAGGAGAAATAATAAGAATCCTTTATCGCATTTTGGCTCTCATGTATTTCGTCCTTCACTCCCTGAGTATTACGACGAGTCATTGCACTCGCTTAGAGTCCTGCTTCACCCCCTTCTCACCTTCCAGATTTGTTTTTGAAGTATACTGCTGTCTGTTGCTCAATTATATGACGTTTGGCACATAGAAAACATATAAAGAAGACCAAGGGACATAAATAAGAGAGAAACTAACGATCGATTCAATCAAATACAACTTTTGGCTATTATATGCGAAAAAGCTATAAAAATAGCCTAAGTTATAATACACATAGATATTAAATAATGCATGATCAGATCTTATTTAAACATTTGGTACATTAAATATGCCTTTTCAAGTAAAATCAACCAAAATAAATTTAATTTAACATTTTTTAATTTTTTTCGAAAAAGTTCAAAAATGAGCATTTTTGCAAAACTTCAAGCCGTTTGCGGCAGGGTAAGGAAATGTCCAAAAAATCTCAAATTTTTTGAATGAACTGAGTGCCACCAGTGGCCACTTTTCCGCACCCGCCATCATCGAAAATCGAAAAAAAGTTTTTTTCGGCCCACCCTACTGTACATGTTGAGTGCCATGGTAGGTCACCGGTGATTGACTCTGAATTTTTCGTTAAGGCCACGTTAGTCATGGATGACTGATAATCTATATTAATAAAATAACAAATCGTTCTGTCTGCGTGTGTGTGTGTGTGTCTGCTATGGCTAGCAAAATCTACGGGACTTACGAGGCTCAAAATTTTTATGAGAATAGCCCAATATCTCTCCTGATGCACCTGAAGGTCAGAATTTTAATATTTTGATTAATTTCAGATATATTAATTACGAAGTGGAACTCACTATTATCAAAACTATACCTTTTTTTCCTTTTCTTCTCTACGCTGATTTTCGGTTGGTTGGTTCATGCAGAGTCGCTTATAAAAAACACGTTTCTTTTTTGCGCTTGCTTTCGTTTGGTCAATTGTATAAAACATTCACAAAAATAATTTAAAAAACCGAGACAGAAAAAATAAACGAATTTGTGTACTTAATCTTTCAAAAATGACTGTTTTTTCACCTAAACTTTAAATTTTAGCACGGAGTTGAAATACTTGCTTTGAAAACGTATTTAATAATAATGAAAGTTTAAAGGAATGAATTAGTTCAAATGACGTCAGAACCTAGCAACGAACTTCACAACCTGGAATTCATGTTGTTCGTCTTTCTGTTTTTCCTTAACTCTGATTGGTTGAGCAATACAGCAATAATACATTCGTAATTGAAACTGATCTATTTAAATAGCAAGACATATGGTTTTTAAATATCAATTAAAAGATCAGAAAAGATCTTACTGGCTCTTTTACCACTAAAAATTAGAAATTGGGCAAAAATAATTCCTTACATTCGAATGCTTTCTGTTGCTGTTGCGCGTAGCAATATTTTAAATATAATTTACATTCTCATTTTCGATGATATTAATAATATAATTTCTTTTAATATCAGAAGTGTTTTTAGCACTTTTCAATAAAGTTTAAAAGTACTTATGCATTCGGTTTGTCTGTCCACCTGTCCACACCTTAATTTCTGTAAATATACTCGGATTTTTATGCAATTGACAAGTCTTATTTAGGGTCATGAAATTGCATATGAAGTGCGTACGAATATTGGTTCATTTACAGAGACACCCAAAAGAAATAGATTACATTATGGTGTATGTGGAAAATTTGTTTGGAGAGTATTTTAATGAGTATTTTAACGCTATTTCAAATGTACTGAAACGGATTAAATTCCCTGCTTTCACTACTATTAAATTAAATAGACAAATCATAGCAATTTTTAATAATTTACAGGGACACACAAAAGAAATCAGGTAGAATGCTGTCTTTGCGTAATAATTGCTAGAGAGTATGCTTTAAAATTCAATATGCACTTTTAAATTTACTTAGTTTTTTGCATACTACTCTTTATATATAATTTCTACATCTCATATATAGGGCTGCACAAAATTATTCGCATACTATTCTTCTTTTTTGGAAAAAATTGCTGAAGGGAAATTTTCTGAAATATATGTAGTACATAAATGAATTAATTTTTGAAATACATGTACATGTTGTTAATATGTACAAATCTCTTCTATATCATATACAGAGTTGCTAAAAAATTCGGATAATTTTCCGAAAGTAAATGGAAACAGCTGACATTCGGTTTTGAAATGCTTTGTGTATTAAATAAATTGTAAACGGAAAATAAGTTTTTTCTGATGTTTCTAAAGATAAAGAAATATTGGGTGACATAGAAGCGGTAATCGAAGATGTTTACTTCGTGATTATAATAAATTTTCGTAGTTTAAGAAACATCTGTCTTTTTAGCACTTACCGAGAAAGTTGAGAAGTTCTTATGCATTCGGTTTGTCTGTCCGCCTGTCCTCGCTATAACTCCTGTAAATATACTCGGATTTTCATGCAATTCATAAAGCTTATTTAAGGTCACCAAAGCATGCTTGGTATTCCATATGAAGCATGTATGACAAATGATTCATTTACAGGGATATTTAAAAGAGTTCAATTAGAGTATATGGAGAAAAATCGTTTGGGGAGTATTTTAATGACATTACGTTATTTCTAATGTATTCAAACTAATATAAATTAATGAATTTAACCACGGTTACGTTAAAACAGAGCATTTATTGCATTTTTTATTAATTTAAAGGGATACACAAAAGAAATGTTTACAGTACTCTTTTTCCTTAATAATTGATGAAGAGTGATTAAAATATAAATGATGAAGAGTGATTGAGTTTTAAAATTCGGTATGCGCCTCTAAATGTAATTAGTTTTTTCCATATTATCCTTTACATATAAATTCTATACTACATCATATACAGAGCAGCACAAAAATATTTGCATACCATTTTTCCTTATTAGAGGGTATTGCTGAAGGGGAATTTTCAACTGAAATATGTGTATCTCTTAAATGAATTAAATTTTTGAATGCATGTTATTAATAAATATCAATCTATGTGTCATATACAGGGCTGCTAAAAATTTCGGATCATTTTCCGAATGTAGATGGGAACAGCTGGAATTCTGTTTTGAAATGCTTAATATATTTTCATATGGTGAAATGAGATGTAATATTTTAATTTTTTAAACGGTGCAGTTTTTTACATTATTCTGAATGTGTTGGACAGCGTTTCATATCCATTGCATGTATTATTACTTACCCATCATATGTAGTATAGGGTAAGTCTTGCAATCGTTTTAAAAATCGAAAAAAAATTTTTGACGGATTTACACGTTTTAGATAGTGGAGATTCCGAAAAACATATTTTTAGAAAAAAAAAAATTTGCCGCCCGTCTGTCTGTCTGTCTGTCTGTCTGTCTGTCAGTCTGTCTGTCTGTAAACGCTCTATCTCCCGTACAAATTGAGATAGAGACTTGAAATTTTGTATGTAGTTAGTATGTAAGAATGGGACGAACCCTATTTAATATCAGCAACCTCGATTATCCGGAACTAATTTTTTTTTACTCTCGAAAAATTCGTTCTGATGAAAGGTACATAAAATTTTTTGAATTTTTTGGTCTAAGGAATGCACGTGAATGGCAATAAAATAACACATATTTTGCATATAGAACGAAGTCGATCGGATAATTAGTTGCCGAGATATTTGTAATCTTGTTTTCCACATTCTTCGATTTTTCATGACCCTGTATTTCATTCAAATTTCAATTCAGAAGTATAATTTAATTGGAGATGAGACGCTTAATCCGACGCAGTTAATTGTTAGTTAATAGAATTATTATTTTTGGAGTTATAAGGATGTTTCTTTTACGCAGTTCGGTACTACTTGAGTAGTTTGGCGTTTTATATAATTTGTCGAAATTGGTACATTAGCAGTTCTTTAATATAGCATTACTATGTATATTAACAACATTTAAATTTTGTTTATGAATTGCAATGCATTGTATAAATACAGCTCATATTCAAAATATTAGAATAATTTAGAAAAAGTAATAAGAAAAAATTATTTGTCATTTATTTACTTTTTATACTAAGTAAATGCAATTAAATTTCTTATAAATTAAATCTGGAATGTTTAGATAAGATTTTAACATTTATAAAATATAAAATACAGTACAATAAATTAGGTATACAGCTACCTTAAACACACCAGAATATTAGAATAAAATTTAGATTGATTCAAAATATTAGAATATTTTATTTTACGCAACAATATTACCTTATGAATATGAAGTAAATGGTAGTTAATATTTTGTAGCATCCCTTTTAGCTTTCATAACAGCGTACAATCGATCTTGCATACTATATACAAGGTGTTTACAAACATTTCTATCAATATTATTCCAAACAGACTTTATACGTGCCACTAACTCAGTTTTACTTGAAGGAGGATTTTCTTGAAGTTTTTTCTTCATTATACACCATAAGTTTTCGATGGGATTAAGATCTGGTGAATTTGGTGGCCAAGGAAGTACCTTAATGTTGCGTTGGCGGAACCAATTCTTAGTTGACACCGAGGTATACGGGGACGCTAAATCTTGTTGAAAGATGAAATCATCTTCAAATAAATCTTCTGATGATGGAATCATGTAATATTCTAAAATTTCTTGATATATCAGAGAGTTAACCTTTTCGTAGACGATGCACAACTTTCCAGATCCTTCTGCACTCATACAACCCCAAACCATGACACTAGCAGCAAATTTTACGGAACGTTTAAGGCATTCTTTATCAAATGCTTCTTGCTTCATTCTCCAAACTCGAATACCTTGATTACCATATGAAACACAAAACATACTTTCATCACTAAATAATATATTTTTCCAATCTTCATTGCTCCATAAACGTCTTGATTTACACCAATTCAATCGTATACGCTTTTGTCTTGCAGTCATGAGAGGTTTTGTTTTCGGTACACGAGATTCAAATTTAAATTTATGGAGACGTCTTAATGTTGTCTATGTAGAAACTTCAACTCCTTCTTCTTTCCATTTTCGGTGCAAGAATCGCACACTTTTAAAACGGTTTTTCTTAACTATACGCTTCAGTTTCCTGTCATCTCTAGCAGATGTTTTTGGTTTTCGGCCACCATTTCGGCGATTATTTTGAAAATTTTCAATTTTTGAATATTGTGTTAGTATTTTACTAACGCTCGATTGCGAACAATGCAAATAATTCGCTATAAAACATTGATTTTTACCGTGCCGATACAAATCAACCATACGAAGTTTAGTAGATTCAGGAATATCACTCACACGGCCCATTTTAAGACGAAAAAGAAACAAACTGCAAAAATGAACACTGATTTTAAATAAAATAGTCTGAATTTAATCAATGATGCCACCAGTTAAGAATTGGTAATAATTAAAGGAGAATTAATGTGAAATATTCTAATATTTTGAACCACTTGAATAAATATTCTAATATTTTGACTTTTCAAAATAATTTTTTTTGCAATTAATCTTTTCAAAAATGATATTAAATTTAAGATAACAAGTAAGTTTAATCAACAATAAGTTCTTAATAAAAATATCGTTTGCATATTTTTATTAAAAGACATTAAATTACCAAACGATATTTCCAATTTCTAAAAAAAAGGTAATTATTCTAATATTTTGAATATGAGCTGTAGTTTAACATGTTTTATTTTCATATACATATCTATGATGGGTAAGTATTACGGTGGCCCCCAACGACTAATTTTTTATTTTGAAAGATAATTTTAAACACATTTTATCATTGCTCTATTTTTTTGTAAAAAAGACCTGAAATTTTATGCAAACTACATCTGAATCCGATAAAAATACTCGAAAGAACCATAACCGGATTCGAATAAGAGAAAATAATTTCCGGGGACATGAACCCGATCCAAACCTAAAATTCCATTTGAAAAAAAATTCCTGAAATTTGAATCGAACCAAATATGAACCTGACAAAAATATTCCACAGAACCATACCAGGCTCTGAACATGATCAAAAATTTCCATGAACATGAACCCAATCCGAACCTAAAGAACTGAACTAAACCTGAATCTGACAAAAATATTCCAGAGAAGCATATCCTTATTCGAACAATGCAGAATAATTTCCGCTGATGCGCAACCCAACCTGAACCTAAAAATTCCATTAAAAAAAACGAAATCTGAATTGAACGACATCTGAACCCAAAAAAAATATTCCAAAGACCCAAAACCGGATCCGAGCAAAAAAAAAAAATAATAATTTCCCTGGACATGAATCCGACCAGAACCTTAAAAATCAATTTAAAAAAATACCTGAAATTTGAATCGAACCAAATCTGAATCCGACGAAAATATGCCAAATAACTATAACCAGATACGAACAAGACAATACAATTTCCATGGATATAAACCCAATCCGAACCAAAAAATTTCTTAAAAAAAAAAAAAATCCCGAAATTTGAACCAAACCTAATCTGAACCTAACAAAAATATTTCAGTGAAGTATAACCTCATTGGAACTAGGTAAAATAATTTCCATGGAAGTCCAACCCGACCCGAACTTAAAAATCCCATTTGAAGGAAAAAAAACCCCCACGAAATCTGAATTGAATGGAATCTAATCTGAACAAAAATATTCCAAACAACCATAACCGTACCCGAAAAAGACAAAATAATTTCCATGAACATGAATCCAATCCGAACCTAAAATTCGGATGTTTTACAAAACATAATGCGCTCCGTAGCGGTGGAAAATGAAACTAACAAGGAAGGTCTCCATTGGGGGCATACTCAGAATTTTTTGAAAAAAATACGAATTAAACTACTCATGTAGGTAATAAAGGATCAGTGAAAATTAGCGGCAGAATTACATTATTAGATATGTAAAAAAATAAAATATTTTGGAATAATTGGCGTGAAAAGCTGAAAGCTACGCGGGATTTGGCGAGCAGTGCATTTCCTCGCCAAAAGCAGACGATTTTAACGAATCTGAAAATTGATTTTAATTGACTTCACTGTTAAAAATCAGCAGCAGTTACTGCAACGTCACTCCACTACTTTTATAGAATATCTCTCTTCTGACCAATGAGAATGCTCCATAGCACAGTGAATTGACCGTGTCATACACTGTTAAAAATCTGCTGCATTTTGTTGCAACGCACTCCACCGCTTGTATATAATATATCTATTCCAACCAATGAGAAAGCTCCATTTCACGGCCAAGTAACCTTTTTTCTATGCAAGCAAGGCAGTGCGTTGCAACAAAATGCAGCAGATAATTAACAGTGTATTTTTCAATTTGGAACAATTTTAATCAGTTTAAATTGTGTTTTAAATGATAAAATATATTAATTTCATTTTGTTATAAGTACATATAAACGTATATGACAAAATTACACTTAAAGTAAAGAAAAAATGCAAAACTAAAATTACTTAAACTAAACTTATTTAATTAAATTGAACATAGAAAGTTTTTTCTTTAAAAAGTATATCCGAAGCGTAAAAGCGTATTTTTCAAAATTTCGTTTTTTCGCCAACCGGAGATAAATCGCCAACTAAACGAAATGTTTATTATTTTTTTACGGACGTTATAAGGAGGTTCCGCCGAAATTTTTTTTATAAACATATATAACTATATGAGAAGAACATTCTGTAATTTTTTCAGATTTTTCTGAGTATGCCCGTATGGAGACCTTCCTTGTAAGTACTTAGCGCGAGATGGTTAAGATTTTTCGTTTATAGTTAGAGTTAAATTATAACTTGGTTACGGTTAGGTAACAGTTAGGTTGCAATTACGTTCCGGTGAGCCATATGTTATATTTAATTTCCGGTTAGGTTACAGTTAGGTCATGGTTAAGTTACATTTAGGTTAAGGTTAAGTTGCGGTTAGGTTGTGGTTAGATTATGGGTAGGTTATGATAAGGTGACGGCCAGATTACATTTATGGTTTATTTAAGTTACAGTTAGGTTACAGTCAGTGTTCTCGCTGACATTTGACGAATGTTAGTAATTTGGCTAATTAAATATAAAAAACATTCGCCAAATCAAAAAAGTGTTAGCAAAATAGATTCGCCGTGTAGCGAAAAAAAAAGAAAAAAAAAGCCTTTAATTCTTTAAAGTATTCCCTTATTTTCAATATGTTCTAACATAACCCAAGTTTTTATAACTGTGACACCGATTGTTATTAATCTAATTTCAACTATTCGCTACAAATATATTAACAGTTTCCCCCAGAGGGTTTCAGGGGGGCGCTCCGCCCCTCCTGCCCTTTAGTTTAAAAAATAGCGCCCCTCTTGCCCCTCATCCAAAAACTAGCGCCCCTCTTGTCATTCATTAAAAAAAAATAGCGCCCTTCTTGTCCCACATTTGAAAAAACGCAGCCCTCCAGCGATGATCCAAACGCGCTATAGCGCGTAAATTACACAAGAAATCGGCGACGGAATGCAAAAATAGCCTCATACGCGTCCGGTGGAATGGGTAATTTCGTCATAAAGACGCTAAAAAACAGCAATTTTCGTTAAAAATTGTGAAATACCAATTTCCGCAAGATTTGCAAAAAAAATGGCTAATTTTGTAAAAAAATGTCACAAAACGGCAGGTTTTTTCAAAAGATCGTGGAAAAACAACAAATTTCTTCCAAAAATCGCGATAAAACGAAAAATTTTGTCAAATGAGTCGCAAAAGACGGCAACTTTCGTCAAAAAATAGAGATAAAACGGCAGATTTCGTCAAAAGATTTGCGAGAAAAACGGCAAATTTCGTCCAAAAATCGCAATAAAACGGAGAATTCTGTGAAAAGTTTTCTGTTTTTTCGCTATATTTTCACGAGATTTGTTGTTTTTTCCCGATTTTTTTAGCAAAATATGCTGTTTTTTGCGATCTTTTAACAAAAACTGCTGTTTTTACGATCTTTTAACAAAATTGGCCGTTTTTCAAGATCTTTTATCAATAGTTGCCGTTTTTTCGAGATCTTTTTAAAAATTTACCTTTTTGTTCTTTTTTTCAATTTTTTGATTGAATTTCTGTTTTTTCGCGATTTTTTGAATCGCTAGATTCTTGATTCAACTTTATAAAAGTGCCCTTAAAAATGAAAAAGTGCCCTTAAAAATGAAAAAGTGCCCTTAAAAATGTAAAAAGTGCCCTGAAAAATGTAAAAAGTGCCCTTTTCAGAGCAGTAGCGCCCTGCCCTTTTTTAAACCTGGGGGAAACTCTGAATTAAATATATATATATATATATTAAATATATATGCATATGTATGAAAAACGAAAAAGAAAAAAAGAGAAAGCAAAAATTGAGCACTAGCAATTTGGCGAATCTAATCGCTTGTTGACTCGCCAAATGAAGAAATGAGTCGCAATTTGGCGCATTGGCGAGCGACAGCGAGAACACTGGTTACAGTTATGATACAGCTATGTTACAGACAAGTTATGATTACAATACAATAAGGTTACGGTTAGGATTTTGTTCATAGAACGAACATTACGCATGATTGATAAAAAATATACACCTATTTTTTTTAAATGGCTCTGAAATTATAATACTATTTACTAACGCTTTAGCTAATCATCGAGAATCGATTTCATTCACGGTATAGTCGGATTTAAGAGTGATATAATTAGTTTGAAATTCAAAATATTTCACATGGTATATCTATGTGAAAAAAGTATTTAGTTAAGACACTTAACAGTAATTTTAAGGATAAATATCAGCACTTTAACACGAAAATCACGCAATAGTTGGACACATATTCCCCCCTACGTTTCCCATTGCAGTCATTTTGGGTATTTTTGGAGCTAAATATTAGTTTTTTTAAAACCAATTTTTGACACAGTCAGGGGGTACGTATTTAATATAATGTACACTATAAAAAATTTGACCCTTTTGCTGCATCATCACTCCCCCGCTTTTATGGAATATATCTCTTTTGACCTATGAGAATGCTCCATAATAAGCTGAAGTAATCATCTTCGGTAAAAGCGGTGGAGTGACGATGCAGCAAAAGGGTCAAATTTTTAACAGTGTATTTACACATATTTCGAGTTAAAGATAAAATCATAAAAAATTCAAGTTCGTTTAACATTATTATTACGGACCCGTGCCATGCCGGGCGGGTCAGCTAGTCTTAAATATAATATAAAACTAAAATAAATATATTGTTTTAAATAATTGCTGAAAATTTATTTAAATTTTACTTATTATTTATTATTTATTATTTATTTTTATTTAATTACAGGTTGGTGTAATATACTTTCTAAATAATTACGTTAAAAATATTTTTTTAAGTTTTCTATTGTAATCTACGTTGTCAATCATCGGGGACAGCTGCGATTTAAACGGAAAGTTCAGTGTCAGTCTTCCTGGCATTCACTGTGTTAAAGGGTGAAGGGAAAAATACAAATAAAGACCATAAATGTTTTCAGTTACACAGAGAAAACTTAAAGAGGATAAATTGTACACCATACTTAAAAATGTCATTCAAAAAATCCATTAAATATAATAAATGTCTAAATATTATTCACCAGTGTCACATAGCATAAAGTTTAGAATAAGTGCCATTTTCCTAAGCGCGAAAAGACGATGAATTGTTCTCTTGACATAATTTCTATAATATAAATCATCACCATGGGAACAATTACCATACGTAGCGTTTGGAGAAAAACGAAACCCAAGAGTAATAGGTTCATTCTTTTCCGGAATGTTCTACAATTAGCAAAACAGTCCAGTGAAATGTATTTGGCAGTTGATTTTTGTGGTGGATTCAAGCTATGTTTTATAATAGTTATTAAAAGTAAAACTTAGCACTTTTAGGTTAATGAAGCAAAGTAATAAACATATATTATTCCTTATATGCCAACCAGGGTAGTTAAATATTAATTTCTTGCGTCATAATGTTAACAAATGATAATTATGTAAATAAAATATTTGCGAAAAAAATCGTGACATAAAACCCTGAAGATCTAATAATAAGCAAGAGGACAAATATTTCTAACAAGAATATTAGTTTCTTTGACTTGGAATTTGGCATTTGGATTTACTAGAATCTGGCAATGGAAGAATCTATGATGGTTGTACGAGCGTTTCTAGAAGCTGCAGATGCGTTGCTGACATGCGCAAATAAATGTGTACTCCACACTGAACCCAAGATAAACAAGTTTTAATTAAATAAAAAAATTATAACAAATTATTTAATTTATTTATTGTAGCTAATTATTAAAAAAAAAACAATTCTTTTTAGATATAATATTATTTGTTAATATGACAAGTGTAGTTTGGTGTACCATTAAATCCACTTTTATTGTTTTTCGTATACAGTTTCAACCATGAAGAATATTTAGCGATGCATCACTTGCTCCCAGTTAATCAAAAATGATTTAAAATTAATTTTTAAATTTATTATTAAGTTGCAAAATTATTAAAATATTGTATGATCATTGGAAACACATCTATGAATGTATATTTGTTTAATTATTAAATATCAAGTAGTTCTTAAAAAGTTGTTTGTTAAATTCCGTCTTTACAAACAAAATCTAAGTTGCATCTAATAACAGAGTAAAAAGTCATGTAATAATTTAACTCTGAAGTACAACAGACAACGTCATAACAATAAAAACAAATCTTATTCGCCTGTCACATTTTTGAAGTATTACAGAAAAATGGGGCTATACTTTTTCAAAGTCGAGAAATAAACAATGAAATAAATAAAACCCCACTAGAGCATGGCCATATTTTTTTTCCATATAAAAAGTGAACACATTAGGCGAAACTTTGTATACATTGTTAGACACTCATGTACAAACTGATTTTCTGTTGTGGATTCGTGCCAAGGCTCGAGAATTTCGCAAATAAACAGATAATTGAGTGTCATTGTTAATTAAAAAGTTACACGAATATTTGTTCAAAGGGATTAACTCAACGTTTACTCGTTTGTTACGCTATATATTTTTACAATCTGTTTTGTGTTATTTTGACAGATAATGCATAAGATAGTAGAATTTTTTATGCGAATCACGGTTTATTAAGAAGAAAGTAATAATTAAGAAAAAAAATCTGGAGGGATTTCACTTGATTTTACGAATATTATTTTTTGTGCCCAGAGAAAGAAAAAAAATCTACGTATAAATTTCTAACCTTTTACTTCAAAAAAAATAAATAAATAAATAAATAAATAAATAAAAAAAATAAAATAAAAAATGAAAAATAAAAAATAAAGCGGGATATTAACCCGTTCAGGACCAGCTTCTTTGACACGAATTTTATTCTTTGGCCTCACTTTTTGTTAGTCATTTGACTTATCCTTATAAATTACGAAAATGTCTTTATTGAATAAAATCAATTTCGCTTTTCCCTTTTATAGACATCAAATTCGAACCATGTAAGCAATTTTTGAGGATGTCTATATGCACCCATGGTTCCGAATGGGTTAAAAATGTTTCAGATCGAACCTCTTTAGGTGAGAAATTTAACTGCAATCCACAAAAGTATGGAAAAGACATCTGAAAATGAAGATCTCTATAAATATCTAATACAGAAGGGCTCTACCAGTGGCCAAGAGGTTCTGTACTTGAAACTGGTAGACGGCAAGTGCAAGTTTCGAACCCATTTTCGACCGTTGGCCTAATCGTTCGAAGTTTTCCGTGGTTTTCCTTGAACCTTGGATTTCCTTGCGTAAATGCGGGCTAAGTTTCTTTAGATAAACCCCCACGGAGGGCATCCCTCCTAAGGACCTATATCCCGCGTAATGATAATTGGCCGTCATAAACACAGCCAAACACAACCATCTAATACAATGAATCAGCTAATATACTCAAATGCTGGTCATGTGTTTCGAAATTAGAAATGCCACCTCTTCACCAGTAATATATGATTTCATTACTACAATACTATTTATCACACCAGTTGCAAAACAGTTTAAAAATGGAACAAATGTCTAATTCTTCAGCAGATTTGTAAGAGAATTTAAACAGTTATTGCGACAGTGGTTTATGACGTATTTACGAAATGGGTTTAGCTTTTGGGAGTAATTGTGTTTGCTCTCTAACACAGGCATGAAACAGGATTACGATATTACGGTATGTATTTCAAAAGTAAAAATCAGAACATTAAAAGTTATGCGTTAGCATACATGAAAAATATTTAAATGCATAGAGCCAGATTCTATGACATTTGAGGTTTTCAACTGAGCCAAAAAATATCCAAATCAGAATCTGTGATTTACATTTCCAATGCGCTACGTTCTTATGAAGAACTGAGCTGTCTACAGGGCAGACCAGATACCATCACCGATAATTATATCCGAGTGAAATATGCCTTCCAATCATCTGCAAGAAACCTCAAATTGTAAAGAATTGCCAATATAAATCAACAGTCTTGGGTTCGAATCTCGGATTGAGCATTTTTCTATCAGTTGGAAAAATTCAAAACGTATGATATTTTAGCAAATCCTCATGATTGAGTTTAAAAAAGCAATATTAAAATGTATTATTAATTTTATTTGTTGAACTCGATTAAAAATAACTAATTAACTAAGTAAATAAATTAATTAAACTAAAAAGTAAAAGAGAAACCATAAACTGCAAAAACATCTTGCTAAAAATTTCATTCTTATAGCACACATACTATACTGGAACAATGATTATGGCAGATATCATTATAATTTTTATTTGTATGGTATTTCGGTATATTGCTTTTTTATGTAAGGTTTATAAGAAAATAAGAAGATATTTTTTACTAGATTGCTGTTTTTTCTGTGACAAGAAGTACCTCCCCCCATTATTTATAGCTCATTAAGAACTGCATTTATGGGTACAGTATTTTGCTATTTTGTACAGTCATTATCATTAGATGATGTTCGTTACGACCTATTTATTGTCTGTATCAGGGATATCGCCAAGTGCACATAAGACTTCGCACATAAGACTTTCTGCATTTTATAATCGAAAAAAAAAAAAGATTTCTGGAAGAGTTTTTATAAGCATTTTATGATACAATTATGCTATACCTTTTCTGGAAAATTGTTGATACTAGTTTTGTTAGCAAATGCCTAAATTTCCAATGAAGAGAAGCAACATGTATAAGTAAACCATTAAAACACTATTAACAACCGCCGAAACTGCAAAAGAGACCACTGTCCACAATTTTATAAAATTTTACGATACAATTTTATTGTTAATCTATTTCAAAATTACTGATATAAATTTTAGTAGCGAAATCGATTTCTTTATAAATGAAGTACAACATCAAAACAAAATCAATTATCACTGAACTCATACTTAAAATTGCTGTCTAAAAATTTACAAGATTTTACAGTACAATAATGCTGTTAAATTGGCATCAAAACAGCAAATAAAAATAGTTTTAGGAATATTCTATTTTTTTAAATAAATGTATCATCAAAACAGGAGCTACCATCATTGAATTTATGCTCAAGATTGCTATCTAGACTTTCATAAAACTTAAAACCTTCCCATAAAACTGAAACTGAATTTGAAAATATCCTTTTCTATTCAGTGTATGAAAGAAACTTTAATAATAACGTTACGAAAGAATACCTGAAAATTTATGAATTCACAGTATTCTAGATTTTGTCATCTACTCTACAATATTATGCGTGAAATATAATCCTGTATTAGGAATTTTTGTCATACGTTTGAAAATCGTATTAAACTCAAGGACGCCTAAAGTAAACTTATTTTAGAGCTGTGTATCTTCAAACAAACGTAACTATATATTGTGTATTTTCTTACAGTATTATAATTTACAGTGTTATTTCTTACAGCGTGTTATGAAAAAAGCCTTTTTTTATTTGTTTATTGGAGTTTTCACGTGTTGGAAAGTTTTGGAATCAATATTATTTTTCGCTACAGTTTTACTTTCATTGTAACTGAATTTCCCCAATCATATATATATGTACACACACACACACACACACACACACATACATACACACACACACACACATATATATATATATACACATATATATATATATATATCGTAAAAGAAATTTCATTCTTTGAATTTTTCTAATTTAAATCGTGCGCTGTTCGGCTTAAATACAAAGCTATTTTGACGTATAGTGACATTTGACACATTTGACATATAGTGCAGAAATTAATTCGAAACCCTATGGATATTGTATGATAGTGCACCATTACAAGCTACATATTTATTAGCAATTATTTCAATAATATTCTCTTATAATGGCTACTTGGTAATTATATGAACAAAAGAAGAATTTGGATTTATTAAAAATCTATTTTGATTTGTTATTACTATACAACCTTATTATATATATTTTTTAAGTTTTGTGAAGTGCATGTGAATCTCTGGGATCGATTACAATTTGAAATGTTAAGTTAATTAGGCAACTATGATTATGTGTAGATGTTATAGTATAATGTTAGTAATAATCGATGAATTTTCAACGCATAATGCATTCTGGTAAATAACTACTCTCGTGAAATGGAGCCACGTGTCAACTTGAAGCATAGTTTCCGACTAGTAATTTTAAATAGAGCCATCGGATGTGAGCTTTGACCATTACTTCTACTATTAATAATCCGTCTTCGGAATCCACGGGATTCTATTTTACAGTGATTGATTATCAGTTAAAATGACTTTCCTGATGTAGTTTCCTAAAGCTCGTGCAGTACGAAGAGTCTTTTAAAGTCGAATTACGTGAATTGAAGAAAATAAGTTGAAACTAGTGTGAATTAATGGCAGAGATGAAAACTTCTTAAACACACCATAAAAATATATGTGAATTCGCTTAGGCCTTTCGAAAGAACTGAGTCTTTCTTCGTCAGATGCAAAGAAGAAGTGCGTCTACTATGAAACCTAACAAAGAAAGACTCAGTTCTTTCGAAAAGCCTAAGCGAATTCACATATTTTTTATGGTGTGTTTAAGAAAACTTTATCTCTTCATAGGTGAATAGAATTTAATAAGCTTTGAGAAAAGATCTCCCTCTCTCTTTAAGTCTTTCATGGAATTGAGCTTATTTTTAATAATCTTTTTTTAAATTCTATGTGCTTCACTGCTAATTAATTCCCTGTTTACAAATATAAATGAATTGTTGTGTGTTTTTTTAAATATGTATCATGGTATTTTTTACAGATGGCAGGCTGAAAGGGTATAATCCTAGTAAAAAAAAGACCAAAATTAGCAAATTGAAATGAGCACTTATTTGTCAGATTTTTATCTGTTTATTTACAACGAAAATTTTTTGCTGTAATCTTTTATATGCGTAAGTAAACAAATTTCAAAACATTTTATAAAAATATCTAGAAGATATAATAAAGAAAATAAATAATTTTTATGTTTATTTTAATTATGTTTTATTTTAATTTTTTTAGTTTAATGGATTTAAAACTCCTTACATGTAAAAACGTAATGTCAATTTTAACATTTATTTTGAAAAACGTAAGAACTTTCTAACACTTTGAAATGAATTTTACACAAACAGTTTTAAGAAAAAAACTTTTATTTAAGAAAAATCTGCATATATTTCAGATCTGTAATATTTCTATAGACGTCTAGGAGAAAAATAATGTTATTAGTCCCATCTAAATCTGTATTATAGCGAACTTAAAAATGCCTTTTTTACATTTTTTTTCTCAGTATGAAAGGTTTTGACTTTTGAAGTGTTCTTTTATTTTTTTTTTTTTTTAACTGATGAAAACTACATTTCATATATGTAAACAAATTTTAAAGAATTATAAAATATTATAACTAAGATGATAATCATTCCATATTTATTTATATTGAAAATCAAAACTATGTGTATGAGTAACACTAATGTCATATTGACAGTGCTCACCGACATGGGTAATCAATTTCGTTTTTTTTCTTAACCTCTTGGGGACGAGCGACACGTATATGTGATGCAAAAAGGATTAAGCATCCTCTTTTATCCCCACCAATGAAATTTTAATTTAAAATTTGACTTATTTAATCTGAGCATTTTCTTAATCCAATAAATTGCAGATTTCTATTTTTAAAAACCCGTGACAAAACATTAAAAATTTCGTAAAAGGAACACATCGAGAAGGGTTTAACTGATGGAAACTACGTTTCATAAATATAAAATATTTTTATAGAAGGGCAAAATGTTATAACTAAGATGATAACTATTACATATTTATTTATATTGTAAAGCTCCCCACCAGTGGCCACGAGGATCTGCCCTCCAAACTGGTAGACGGTAGATTCTGTGTTCGATCACAATCGCGACTGTTGGTCTAACTGTTCGGAGTTTCCGTGGTTTTCTTCGAACCTTGGATTTCCTTGCGTAAATAAGAGTTATGTTCCCTTAAAAAGAACCACCCTGAGGACACCCCTATTTGGTCCTATATCCCTCTTCTAGACAATTGGCCGGCATAAACATAATTATTATATTGTAAAGCCGAAGCATATTTATGAGTAACGCTGGTGTCATATTAACAGTGTTCAACGACTTGGGTAATCAATTTCGTTTTTTCTCTTAATTGATGGAAACAATGTTTCATAAATATAAACAATTTTTAAAAAAATGGCAAAATATTATAATTAAAATGATATTCATTGCATATTTATTTATAAAAAGCAAAAACATATCTGTGAGTAATGCTGATGTCATATTGACAGTATTCAACAACTTGGGTAATCAATTTCTTTTTTATTGGGAAATTATTAGTTTCTAAATACAGCACCATTCAAATATTTACATCGTCGAATAGAGAAGAAAAAACGTCATTTCAATTGAAATCTATTCCAAAACTGTTTAATTTTTTACGAATTCGAAAAATAAGTTTTTATTATGAATTTGAACTCGATAAGGAAGATTAACGCGTTTACATTTGAAACAATGTAAATAATTCTGCACTCGTTTGATTCTGTGTAATATGCCATAACGAAATTATGAAATGAAAATAAAATTTTACAAATGAATAAATAGAGCCCGAGCATAGCTCGTCTGTAAACATAATAGATGGAAAAATAGTTAGAATCACAAAGGTAGCCATAGTGCGATGTTTCGCGATCGACAGAACGGCATACGGTAGTAGTAATCCGCGCCGTATGAGCGGCGGAAGTGACGTCACAGGGGGGCGTGGCCTAAACCGGAAGTGACGTCATCAGGATGACGTCTTGTTAGACGAGGGTCGGTTGAGTTGTTTTTGGCTGAGAGCGTCTTGTTAGACGAGGTGGGTTGAGTTGTTTTCCTGCTGGATGTTTCGGTTTCGGTTTTCGTCTGCTATAAGACGATGTTTTTGGTGTCGGTTTCGATGTTCGTCTGCTACAGGACAGGGAGTTAAAAGTTGAGTTGTTTGGGGGTTTTCGATTTTCGGCAGCTGTAAGACGGGAATTTTAGTTTCGGTTTTCGTCTGCTACAAGCCATGGGGTTAAAGGTTGAGTTGTTTATTTGGTTTTGTTTTTAAGAGTTTTCTTTTTTGAAAATGGCAACTTCTAAAGTTGGACTTGTAAAATTTTGGATAGTTTGCAGACCACGTGTTCTATGACGTCATAGTTTCATGTCAGAAAACGTACGTTCATGTCTGGACGGTGAATCACGTGGTCAATGACGTCACGCATGTCTGTTGAAACAGATTCATTCGTGTCAGCACTCGAATGCTGACCCACGTGATTATGACGTCATGCTTTCATGCCAGAACACAAGAAATACCTTTGTTTTGTGAAGTTTAGTTGTTTTTTTCAATCAAAACCTCGCTTACCTGTAACCAAATGTAAAGTTGAGTTGTTTAAATGACCATTAACTGTAACCGATAATGAAAAAGTTTGTTACGCAGCCAATGGCAACAGTTGTATTCGTCAGTTGCTTTGATTTTTCTTGTGAGTGTAGCATCGTTTGGTGAATTGCGGATTTTTTTAAAAATATTTGTGCAGATCTTTAACAAAAGTTTTAAAATGAAAAGGTTTAGTACCGATATATGTAATTTGGAATCTAGAATGCGAAAGAAAGCGGCTAAGGACTTAGCAATTAAAAATGAAAAGAGTGGTGCTAGAAAGACTTTAATCGAGAATGTTCGTGTAATTCCGTCCGAGGATGGTGCCTACGCCCTGGACTCTTTGCCTAAAGATATGATCCATCTAGGAGGTGAAATTTTCGTAAAAGTGTCTAATTTTCTTGGACAAACACGAGTTCATGTGAGAAGATATGTTTGTGATGAAGATGGTTTTTATCACCCTACGACAGATGGAATTTCCCTTTCTCCTAAAGTGTGGCTTTCATTCTGTGGTGAAGTAAACAGTATGTTAAACCACAGATCATCTGATAAAGTTTATGTGATTGAGAGAGACTTATCTGTGTCCAAACAAATGGAAGACGGCTTTCAACTGTTTGTTTTACAAAGAATGTTTCAGAGGAAAACCTGAGTATGCAGTTTGTGCCGGAACATGTTGCGCTGAGAGGATGCGAGTTCGGTAAACTCGCTTTTAACAAGGACATTATAACTGAATGTGTGAAAAGTGATCTAATTACATACACTTTGTTTCATAACATCGCTAAAGAAATAAATAACCCAAATCTGGATTTTAAACCTGATTCATCTTGTGACGGATTTCTTCAACTGATTGAATCTTTGGGTAAGTGCTTGTGTGATTCTGTTACCCTTAAAATTATTGAACTTATAAACTGTTGTGGATGTAGAGACAATTATCAAGTAGAGTTCATGCACGATTGCATGTCTAAAAGTAGAACCGACAAATTTGCTGAATACTTTGATCTAGCATTATTTCAAATAAACTTGAGTGATGTAGCTAAAGATATTGTGCTGAAAAACTTAAATGTTGATTTTAATTTTGTAATTGGTCAACAAGAATTTTTCGATGCTATTGATGTAAAAGGATTGTTTAAAAGTATTGAAAAAATGTATGTTTCAGAAGAACAAGATGAGTTTGAGCAATTAATGATTTCATTGTAATTATATTTGTAAATTTTTAGATCTGAATAAATGTATATTTGCATAGTTTATTTTGCTTCGTGTGTTTTATATTGTTTTGTTTATAATTTTTCTTTATGAGAGAGACAGAGAAAGAGTATACACGTTCATATATTATATACTCTTTCTCTCTCTCTCTCTCTTTTTTTTTTGGTCAATTTTTTAGATTAAAATTTAAATTTTTATAAATTCTTCCAAAATATAATTGTATATATTTAAAAGATTTCTTATAATGCTTTCATTTTAAGTAAAACTTTGGTGATGTAAACATCGTGAAAAATTTTTAGCTGAAAATATAAATGAATGTTAACTTTCGTGTAGATCATAATCATTGTTGCAATGGAAGTTTTGACTCAGATGTATCGGGATCCGGAGATACCGGCGAATTTCGGTGGTATCAGTGCTTTACGACGTGCTTTAAAAGGTCGCGTCAAAACACAACAAATAAAAAAATGGCTTCAAACGAAAGAATCTTATACTTTGCACAAGCCTTTGAGACACAAATTCCCGAGAAATCGTGTCATAGTAGGTGGCTTAAACGAGCAGTTTCAATCTGATTTAGTAGACATGCAGTCTCTGTCTTCTTTTAATGATAACTATAAGTATTTACTGACATGTATTGATATTTTGTCGAAATATGCATGGGTCATTCCATTAAAAGATAAAAAAGCTCCAGGCATTAAACGAGCTTTCGAAAAAATATTTTCGGAACGTAAACCGCAAACTCTGCAGTGCGACGATGGGAAGGAGTTCACAAATAAGCTTGTACAAGATTTCTTTAAAAAACAGAAGGTTCACTTTTTCACAACCAATAACTCCACAAAAGCTTCTGTAGTAGAACGCTTTAATCGTACACTTAAAACGAAAATGTGGAAATATTTTACTGAAAAGAATACAAAGAGATATATTGATGTAATCGATAAATTAACTCACAGTTATAACCACACGTGGCATCGTAGTATTAAAATGGAGCCAGCATCAGTAAACTTCGATAACCAAAGTCAGGTTTGGAAAACATTGTATGCAAACAACAAAATATCTCCAATGAAATCTGACCTGAAATTAAACGATACCGTTCGTATAAGTAAGGAGAAATTACGTTTTGAGAAAGGATATGAACAAAATTGGACAAGAGAAATTTTTACGATTTATAAAATCATAAATCGAGTACCTGTTGTCTATAAATTAAAAAATCTAGCAGGAGAAATCATCAAAGGAACTTTTTACAAGCAAGAACTACAAAAAGTTTCGGATTCGGGTTTTTACCCCGTGGAAAAAGTATTGAAAAAAAGAAAACAAGGGGGGAAAATAAAATATTTCGTGAAATTTCTGGGATATCCTGAAAAATTTAATGCATGGGTTGAAGATGTCCGAATGATATAAATAGAGTACTCATCATACTTACCGTTTCATTTCACCAAAAGATGTCATTCTACATCACACTCATCAGCGATAGCTCTGTGAGCTTTTTCCCAAATAATAAAATATCGCAGTTTACAACTCAACTGTCCACTCCCATAAATTTAAACGGTGAATGGGAAATGGCTTTGGTCGATTTCATTTACCCGCATACATGGTATAATGTTAGAAAGGATAATAATTTGTTTGGTTTTGACTTGGGGGATGGAAAATTGGAAGGTAGGAGAGTTCCTTCTGGATGTTATGAAACCATACCAGACCTCATTAAAAGTATGACAATACCATCGCATAAAAATAAAATTGAATTTCATTTTCACCCTGTTACGAAAAGAGTTACAATCAAGACAGATAAAAAATCGAAAGTAGTTTTTCATGAAGGTTTAGCAGAACTTTTAGGGTTTGAACCCGGGGAATTTACAGGATTGCAACAAAGTCCTTTTGTGGCCGACCCAAAGTCGTCGTTTCCCGTGATGTATGTATATTGTGATCTCGTGGAGCCTCAAATAGTAGGGGATGTTCAAGCCCCTCTTTTAAAATTTGTGTCTGTCGAAGGAAGCGATGGCGAAATTATTAATTCTCATTATCCGAGACCGTTGTATGTACCAGTTATTCGTCAACATTTTCAAACTGTACAAATTGATATTAGACTTCATTCTGGAGATTTAGTGCCTTTTGAAAGAGGTAAAGTTTTTGTAACGTTGCATTTTCGTTTACGACAAATCATATAAAAGAGCCTTACGTTTAAATTAGTCTCATTTTCCTTCTTGGTTGCGATAAAGAAAGATCAACAAAATGTTGGTGCCTTATACATGTTGTACACAAAAGTTCGAAGATTATTATGCAGGGCAAACAGGAGATGGGTTGCCTTACTATAGAGGAACAGTTTTGCAGAGAGGATACGGTATAGGCGGATTTTTTGCTAAATTGTTTCGCAGTGCGATGCCATTTTTGATAAGTGGTGCCAAAACTATTGGAAAAGAAGCATTACGAACAGGCACTATGGTTGCGAATGACGTGTTATCAGGTGAAAATTTTAAATCATCTCTCAAAACACGGTCAAAAGAAGCCGGAAAGAAATTAGCTAGAAAAGCAGTTGAAAAAGCGGATCAAATGATTGGCCATGGAAAGCTTAAAAGAAAGCGAAAACCTGCGAAACGCATCATTTCATCGAAAGCACGGAAGGTGCAAGGACGTGATATTTTTGACTGTTAATCTACACATTATACTATGGCTTTTCTTTTAAAGGACTCTCCCGAATGTGCTAAATTGGAATTAGAATTATTTCATCTACCTCCTACTCAAACAGTTATTGAAAGAGGCCAATGGGTTGAATTTCACCCACTTTCCAATGTTTCTGATGGAGGGCCTGTGGAATTTAATGTTTCTGGAAGCGGAGAGGACTACCTTGATTTATCCCAAACTCAGTTATATGTCAAAGTAAAGATTTTAAAAAAGGATGGCAAACCCATTCTGGATAAATGTAAAGTGGGACCCGTCAATCTTTTTTTGCATTCTATGTTTTCCCAAGTTGATATTAGTCTGAACGATAGACTCGTTTCTTCAAGCAATAATACTTACCCATACAGAGCCATGATAGAGAAATTACTGAATCACGGGTACGATGAAAAAACTTCTCAACTTTCCTCAGAATTATTTTTTAAAGATACTGCTGGTCGTATGAATGTTGTGGATCCAGCAGATGCAAATCCCAATGAAGGATTTAGTAAACGTGCCGAATTGACGAAACACAGTGCTTCAGTTGATATGATTGGTCGATTGCACCTGGATATGTTTCACCAGCAAAGACTTCTCCTAAACATGGTTGATGTGAAAATTAAATTGATTCGTAGTAAACCAGAGTTTTGCTTGTTAGCAGGTGAAGGAGAGTTTAAAGTTTCCCTGGAACACGCTTCCTTATTTGTTCGTAAAGTACGAGTAAGTCCTGGCGTTGTTTTAGGACATGCTAAAAGCTTAGAAAAAACATCCGCCAAATACCCTATTAACAGAGTGCTTTGCAAATCATATTCCATTCCTACAGGCAATATGAGTTTTGTTCAAGATAATATTTTCACAGGTCAGATGCCCAACCGCATCGTGATCGCCTGTGTGGATAATGACGCATTCAACGGCAACTATAAAAAGTCCCCCTTTGAGTTCAAGCATTACAATATTAATTTCA
Source organism: Maratus speculifer (assembly GCA_964019185.1). Taxonomy (NCBI): domain Eukaryota; kingdom Metazoa; phylum Arthropoda; class Arachnida; order Araneae; family Salticidae; genus Maratus; species Maratus speculifer. Next base: position 64,411,730 of record OZ025292.1, on the reverse strand, counting down.
TAGGCGTCTATGTGGACGGTCAGCCCGTTCCTCACAATCCACTACAACCTGACTTTGAAAACAATTTATTTATTCGAGCTTATGAGAATTTATTTTCGAATGCAGAAAACAAAGGTTTGTACCTTTCGAGATCAGAATTTTCACAGGGATATTCACTATTTTGTTTTGATCTGTCACCTGATTTATGTGATGGTTCACATGTTAATCTCATACGCCATAGTAATTTAAGATTGGAAATTAAGTTCGGAACGGTTTTGGCACAAACAGTCTCTTTGCTAGTGTATGCTGAATTTGAAAATTTAATCGAAATCAACAAATCTCGCAATATTCTGTATGATTTTGGAAACTAATGAATTCAACACAAATTCATAGAATTTTATCTCGTGATCCTGTTTCGGCGAGATATTTTGCAGGAGTTTTCCCTTCTGACAAAATACCTGATATTCAAAACTTTCCCTGTGCCTTAGTGATCAATACCGATAGACATGACGAAAAGGGATCCCATTGGCTAGCAATTTATGTTCAAGATAAGAAAACTCTGGACTTTTTTGATTCTTACGGACTTCCTCCCGAAACCTATGGAGGAGACATAACAAAATTTGCGAAGAAGTATCACCGAATTCGTTGGAACAAGACAATGCTCCAAAGTTTAACGTCCAATGTCTGTGGACAATATTGTATTTTCTTTCTTGTAAAACGATGTCAAGGACTTTGTATGAAATCTATTACCAATGTATTATCCAGAAGGAAGAATGATTTTCGAATGTATCAATTTGTCAAAAAAAGATATGGTGTAAACATGATTTTTAAAAAATAAAAATTATTTCTCTTATTTTAAGTGTATTCAATGTTTCTTAAAACTCATCCAGGTTAGTGGATTACATAAACAAAATCATATTCATTTGTTTTTTAGAAAAAATATGCATGCTTAAGATTTCATTTTCCTAGCAAGATCATAAAAGTTTTGTGTTGTTTATAGTTACTCAAAAATAGTTCGCCTAGATAATCAAGAAACTATAAAAATTGAAGTTTCAATTCATTCGTGTCATTTAAATCATGGAATTACTTAAGTTAGTACATCCTTCTACTGTCCTTATTAGTGGGCCAACAGGCTCGGGTAAGAGTGTATTGGTTAAAAAGTTAATTGATTTTAAATATTTTCGTCCCATGCCCGCACGCATAATATACTGTTATGGAAGCTATCAACCCCTTTTCAATTCAATGAAACATGTACAATTTGAAGAAGGTTTACCGTCGAATCTTAACTCTCTAAAAGATGCTTTAATTATCATTGATGATTTGATGTCAGAATTATCTTCTGATGCACGATTGGGCAAACTTTTCACGAAAGGCAGTCACCATCGAAATATTTCGGTTATCTTTATAACTCAAAACTTGTTTCATCACGGTAAAGAAATGCGAAATATTAATTTAAACTCTCAGTACATGGTACTATACAAAAATCCTCGAGATAAAAGCCAAATAATGCATCTATCCAGACAAATGTTTCCTGGTAAAACTAAGGCTTTTCAAGAAATTTTTAATGATGCTACTGCATTACCTTTTAGCTACTTATTCATTGATTTAAGGCCCGATTCTTTTGAAAGCTTGCGCATGCGCACAAGTATATTTCCTGGTGATAAACATTACGTTTATGAATTTCGATAAGCCATTTATCCGTTGAATGTCATTCGGTGAACATGTCTTCCATTGTACATGAATTCGAGGGATTTCATATAAATTCGAACGATTTTATTATCAAAGAACTCGCCTTTTATGCGGTTGATTCTGGATACCACTGTCGTTGGAGTTTTCTCCCCCCGCATCACTGGAAGCAGCTATCCTTCAAACAAAGGAAGACTTTCACCTGGTTGACAAATTACTGTCATGGTTTGCAGTGGAATAGTGGTAATTTACCTTTTTTATCACTAGACCCTATACTTTTATCCTTGTTTATTTCTTACAAAAATATCTATACCAAAGGGTTAGTAAAAGCAAAGTTTTTAGAACGAATGTCTGGACGAAAGATTTTTAATCTGGATGATTTTAACTGTCCTAAGATTGATTTATTAAAAATTTCAGTGGTAAACTGTCCCAATCACAAATCCTGTTTTAAAAATTGCGCTTTAACGAAAGCATTTTCTTACGGTATGCATATAAAAGAGAGATTAAGCTCAACAATCAGCATTTGTACTCAGGATGTCGACCGTGGAACATCTCAAATTGTTAAGCAAGACAAAGCAAAAAGCAGCCTTTCTTAAAAAGTGTCCCAATAGTATTATAAAAGGGGTCTGTGAATGCGCTTTAAATCTTTTAAAGGGTAACATACCTGTATCTAAACGTCAAAAAAATAGATTATCCGCTCATAAAAGAGCATTGCGTTGTCTGGGAGATAAGAGAGTACCTTTGTTTAAGAAAAGACGACTTCTCGTTCAAAAAGGAGAAGGATTTTTGTCTATACTTATTCCCGCTGCAGTATCAGTGCTCAGTACGTTGATCAATGGAGCTCGCTCGTAAATTCAGACTTGTTCCAGCTGACAGAGATCAAGAGTTTTCCGATGAGCATTTAAGTGATTTGGACAGACAGATTCAGACTATTTTGAAAAGAAAAATAGAGGATGATGAAAAAGCGAAGCTTTATACACAGATTTTGCAAAAGTTTGTATTATTCCCAGATATGAATGCAGTCAAACCCCCCGGAAGAACAACTTCCTCAGAAATCCTTTGAAAAATCTCCTGATATAGAAAGCGAAATTCTAAGTTCTGTCCCTATTAAACAAAAGAAAACTGCTGTTAAAATAATGGAATTTTTAAAACAAAATAAAATTTCCTATTCAGAAAGCAAAGAGTTGAAAATCGATGATACTGTAATTAACGGATCAGATTTTGTTCAACTAATCGGATTTTTACTGAGAAATAGAAGAGAAAAACCTATTGCTTTTGATCAATTTCAAGAACTTTTAAAGCAAATTAGCTTTCCTGAAGAACTTATAAAAAACAAGTATTTGAAGCCTGAACAGAAAACTATTTTTGCAAGACCTGAATCCCATCATAGAAAACGAAAATCATCTCAGCACGCCACTTTACCAATATCACAAATACCTTGGTTAAAAATGTAGAAAACTGTTTGAAACTTCACTGTATTTTATGAACCAAATAAAATTTTTATATTGTAAAATATTTATGCGTGCATCTATTTGTGTATTTTTTTTTTCATTTTGTAAGTCTGAAAACTTTTAGAATAACTTTTCTAAATTTTTCTTGAGAAAAGAAATTTTTTTGAAAAGAATGCCCATAAAAAACAACAACAACAAAAAAAAAAATATGTGTTCAGGAGATTATTAAATTATGTTTGGAGATTAAAAAATTATGTTTAGGAAAAAGCGATTTATGTTAAAAAATAATAAGAAATTTTATGCTTAGAAAATATTACGTTTTATAAAAAGAAATAATGCTTTGGAAAAAAATATTTTATGAAAAAATATTTTTGTGTTTTAGAAAAAAGAAAAATGTTTTCGGAAAAAATATTTGTATGTTTTAGAAAAAAATTTATTTAAGAAAATAATTTTTTTTAAGTTTAGGGGAAAAAATGTTTTTTATGTTTAAGAAAAAGTTTTTTTATTATGTAAAAAAAAAGTTTTGTACTCTGGAAAAAATATTTTTTATGCTTAGGAAAAAGTTATGGTTTTATAAAAAATTATCTTGAGTAAAATTATTTTTTTTTGTGTATTAGAAAAAAAAAATGTTTAGTAAAAAAGATATGAATTGGGAAAAAAATTTATATTGAATAAATTATTTTTGTGTTTAGGAAAAAGTTTTTTAGTTTGGTTTTTAAAAAAGTTTTATGTTTAGTATAAAAATGTATTCAGTAAAAAAAAAATTATGTTAAGGGAAAAAAAGTTTTATATTGGGTAAATTATTTTTGTGTTTAGGGAAAAGTTTTAAGTTTAGTTTAAAAAAAAAGTTTTGTGTTTAGAAAGAAGTTTTATGTTTAGCAAAAAAAAAAAAAAAAAAAAAAATGTATTGAGTAAAAAAAAAAAAAAAAAGTTATTTTAAAGAAAAAAAGTTTTATATTGAGTAAATTATTTTTGTGTTTAGGGAAAAGTTTTAAGTTTAGTTTTAAAAAAGTTTTAAGTTTAGTTTTAAAAAAAGTTTTGTGTTTAGAAAAAAAAAAAGTTTTATGTTTAGCAAAAAAATGTATTGAGTTGAGTAAATTATTTTTGTGTTTAGGGAAAAGTTTTAAGTTTAGTTTTAAAAAAAGTTTTAAGTTTAGTTTTTAAAAAAGTTTTAAGTTTAGTTTTAAAAAAGTTTCATGTTTAGCAAAAAATGTATTGAATAAAAAAAAAGTTATTTTAAGGAAAAATTATGTTTCATTAAAAAATACCTTCAGTAAAAGAGAGAGAGAAAAAAAAAAGTTTTATGTTTAGTAAAAAATGTATTCAGTAAAAAAAGTTATGTTAAGGAAAAAAAAATTTATGTTTCATTAAAAAATACGTTCAGTAAAAGAGAAAAAAAGTTATGTATTGGAAAGAAAAAAGTTTTGTTTCATTAAAAAATACGTTCAGTAAAAGAGAAAAAAAGTTATGTATTGGAAAGAAAAAAGTTTTGTGTTTTATAAAAAAAATGTGTTCTGTTAAAAAATGTTTGAGTTTTGTAAAAAAAGAGTTTCAGTTTAGTGAAAAAAGAGAGTGGGTTCAATTCAAGGTGACATCATGCAAGAAAACATCCAGTTGAAAAAATGTTACATGCACTGTTAAAAAATATTTGATGAAGGCTAGAGATTATACTTTTTTACAATGAAACTATTTATTAATCATTCAAAATAATGAAATATACAAATCAAATAAACATGCTATATTGCATTGTATACAATTCTAATTTCAAAATGTTTTGTAATGTCCAACTAAACGCTTGTTCAGTAAAATCTTCAAACGAGTTAAAAATTTTTATAAAAGCTTTCTGAACATGTAGAGGTATGTTTTGATTCGTTAATTCCAGTACAGTTTTTGAACGGAAGAAAGGGGTGGCAGTCTCTAAGTCACTGTCCTGTATCTTACGGCATACATCCACTTGAACGGCTGCATACCATTTTATTGACTTTTTCACTTGCATTTGATAGTTTAATTCATTTATAGTATCCGACAGAACACTATTAAAGAATGAACGAAAGTCTTTGTGATTCACTCCAGTCGAGTCAATAATAGTTTTAGTAAAAATATTTTGTGTATTTTGTCTTTTAAAATGTTTTACTTTTTCAAATAATGATTTTTTTGAAAAGGGTGATTTCACAGCTTTAGGTAGAACCTTGTGGAAAGCATCACAATGTTGCAATAAATCCAACTGACGATCAAACATTTCGCTACACTTTGTACATGAGTGTTGTTTTCGAATTTTATGAATCTTCTTATGTTGCATTAAATCGCACTTTCTTGTAAACATTTCATTGCAATCTATACAATGAGGACGAACCATATCCTTTGGCAAAGAATTCAGGGTGAAGCCAGCATCCCTCGATGAATTTGGAAAATCGTTCTTTTCTTTTCTGTCATCTAAGTCTTTAGAAGCTCTCTTTCGCTTTATTTGTTCATCAGAACTAATCTTTAAAAAGCGTTTCATTTTTAAAACTACTCAAAAAAGTACAAAAACACTAAATTACAAACGAAATAATTTTCACCAAAAAAAAATGGCCTATGAATAGTTGATATTCAGAAACACGATGCAACACACAGCATGAAAATCCAAGCAACTGATCCATACAACTGTTGCCAGATGCTGCATGAGAAACTTTTTTCATTACCGGTTACAGTTAATCCTAATCCAAACAACTCAACTTTACACTTGGTTACAGTTAAACACCATCTAGAACCGAAAAAACAACTCAACTCTACAATCGGTTGCAGATAAAACTATTAAATGTGTTCTAACATGAAAGTATGACGTCATGGACCACGTGGTTCAGCGTTCAAGTCCTAACAGGAAAGTAAAGATTAAAAACACAAATGAACCTGTTCTAACATGAAAGTATGACGTCATGGACCACGTGATCACTAAAACGAAACGATCACTTTCAAATGAATATTAATTACATCTTAATTAATTATAATCTTAATTAATTAAATTAAAATTAACAACTCAACATTTATCCTCGTTATCCTATACGATAAAATCACGTGACCTCCATTTTTCCAACCCCCTCTTTCCCCCCATAAAAAAATCCAGCAAACAACAACTCAACATTCAGCAAAAAACAATTCAACATTAACCCTCGTTATCCTATACGATCAAGTCACGTGACACCCCCACTTCCGGTTCCGCCCCCCTTTTTTGATTGACAGGTAGACACGCCCACAAAAAACAACTCAACCCACCCTCGTCTAACAAGACGCTCTCAGCCAAAAACAACTCAACCGACCCTCGTCTAACAAGACGTCATCCTGATGACGTCACTTCCGGTTTAGGCCACGCCCCCCTGTGACGTCACTTCCGCCGCACATACGGCGCGGCTTACTACTTACGGTAAATATGAAACTGCCAAAAATGCTTTTTGGTGTATTTTGTGGATATATTAAGGAAATATATTAAATATAAACATTTTATATAGAGAAGGATTCTAAAATTGTCATGTCTTTCAGGAATGACGTATGAATAGGTGCGGTTGGATTTCGTCCGTAGATTTAAACAAGATGATATTTGCACGTCAAGTGTAGCAAATGAAGTGCGTTCGTACTATAGTGAAGTTTTTAAAACATTCAGATCTTGGGGCAACAGTATATTTTACTTTGGATACAAATGAGTATCCGAAATGTTTTGTATGGGCCTGTAAGTACTATCCGCTTTCTGTTATACAAGAATTAACTTGTACTAATCGTCAAAAATGTATATCAATTTCATAAAACGTGAAATAGCTTAGTATTATTAAAACACGCCCCAAACAGAGTTTCACAATGTACCATTATGTAATGGAATACTTTTGTGTGGCCTTGTAAATTAATAAAAATTTTTCTTTGCATCACAGACAAAACTTTATTATATACTTCACAGATGCATGTCATTTTTTATTATGTTTGAAAGAGTATAATACCATTAAAAAGCACCTGAATATATTTTCCCCAGTGGGCGTAATGTAACGGAATAATTTTGATTGTTCCTGTAATTAAACTATGCATACGATTTTCGTAAAGTTTGAAATGACGTTTGATAAATGTATGCAAAAAATATATATTTTAAATTTCAAATGATTCAGCTGAATAGTTTTTGCTTTAAAATATGCGGACAGATGGACGGACGGAAAGATTGAACGACATTATAGGTGCTACATATTTATGTAATTAGGAAGGAATATGAAAACAAGGCCCCCCCCCTGGTTGAGTCTAAAGATCCTATTCAGTAAATTACTACGTACTGTCATTGTTGCATGTGATAAAAGATCAGAGAAGTCTTGAATAAGGTCAGACACCATGCAAAGTGTGCAGGATGCAATCCACGTAGCCATTCTCCGTGTACTAGGAGGCTTAGTAGGAAGCTTGGCATCTTTCAAACGCACCGTGGGGAAAACAAAGCGTCACAAGCTGCAGAAACGGGCATTCTAAGTCTACGAAGTGTATAAGTTTGAAGTTGAGGACTATGGAGCCAGAAAAACTATGTGTTATGGCTTGCAAGAAGCTGTGGAAGATGATAATTTGATACAAAATGTCTTCTTCAATGATAAAGCTACATTTAACGATTATGGTCATGTGAACAGTCACAAATGTAGGATCTGGTCAGACGAATAACCAAATACGATACGGGACCCAGCAAGGTATAACCAAAATGGATATGGAGTTATTGATTACGAGATCAACAATTTAAATGCTTTTTATGTTCTCAGAAGAAATCGTTACTGGAGCTTTTGTAGTTCCAGATTTATATGTGATGAGATTATAGATACTGTAGCTTTTCAACAAGATGGGTACTACCACTACCGCATTTTACCTTTATTTATCGGGATTACCTGAATCAAGCTTTTTCCGGCAGATGAATCGATCGTGCCTCGCTAAGGATGTGTGTACTCCAGCTCTCCTGACGTGATGCGCTTAGACATTTTGCCTAGCGATTTGTAAAGTGTAAGTTTTACCTTTTAAAGATCCTTAGCTTTGAGTATTAAACACAATATTTTCCAGTCGCAATTGTTGAGATTACACCATCTCTACTTAACAAAGTTTTTCGCTCTGCAATGAAGCGCTGTGGTTGTGCCTAGCTATGCAATAGGCCACTTTAAAATGCATTGAAACAATGTCTATTGTGACGTAAATTTCAGTAAAACTCTATATTGTGAAATAAAATCTGTTTTCTGAGAAAGTATAGTGACTTTAGAATCACCAAGTATATGTATTACCGTCCTCAATCAAAACAATCTTTATCCTCAAAACATACAAATAAATACTTAAAAGGTGTTGCAAAAAATATAGATATTATTTATTTTTCTTTTACTTGAGATCTTTCGAATGCCCACGCATTCATTTTCAAGGGAATATAAAAGAAGATATTTGATTAGAAATTTGATTTGAAACAAAACAAAGACAAAAACAAAAACAGGCCGCGTGTATAAACAAAGTCACGATGAATTCATCGAAACACGAAGGATATTGTACCAGAGTTCAGAGTTCTATCAAATTCAATGAATAGCTGTGACTTTGATCATTTCCAGCGTGTTTTAAATGACTTTAGAGATATTCAACGACATAATAAAGAAAGCCCTTAACCACGAACTTAATAGATTAATATCAACAGCTTTTTATGTCGTTTCTGTCATTTTATATAATATTTCCACACTCTGGTACAATAACCTTGGTAGAGATGGGAAATATAGTTATTTTTGGTTAACAGGTTACATCATTCCACACATTCACAGGTAACAGGTTTCAACAACCTGTTATTTTTGTAACGTATAACTAATCTATGAGACTATGCTGTCAACAGACATTTTAATTAGAGGGCCGTTAATTAAGGTATTTTGAATAATTTTGATACATAAGTATAGACGCTGTTTTAGTTCAGATAAACCTGCGCCTTTAAAATCAACATAGAGTTAAAATTTTAATTTTTGCAAGACAAAAACTTAGTTAGTTGTGATACTTTACATTTCATGTATTATTATTGTTTTCTTGCACTAAAAATGTACTTTTTATTGCTGAAAATTTATACGTATCATAACTCAGTAAATTTTGCCCGTAGAACTTTTTTTTTTTTTTTTTTGCTGATTTTCTTGTTAAAACACATAAAAACTTTTTGTAAATAAAAGTTACAGGAAACTTACTGAACACTGTATAAAATATGTAGTTTCTTAACAATTTAAAAAATAATTATTTTAATGTAAATTAATATTTATATGATGCAGAAGAAAGTTTAAAGCATTTTTGCAATTGTTACAATGACTCCAAAACTGACGGTTTAGAATTTTTTTTTCTAAACGATCAGAAATATCCTCCATAAAAACAACACCGTTTTAGCAATGCGATTTGTTAAAAAAAAAAAAAAAAAAAAAAAAAAAAAAATTGATCTTCAATCGTTAGCACCTTGATTTGAAGTTCGAATTTTGACATCCCCGAATCAATATCTGTCAACGCATATTCAAAGCTCATCCCACAAGAGCACGAAACATTACTTGTATATTTTTAATCAAATGTCATTCATCCTACAAATTTCGTATGTACAAGTACGTATTTAAATCCCCTCCCCAAAACTTGTGACAGGCCAAAAAAAATGACTTTGGTAGTATAAAATTGGCGCCCTATAAATTTCCTCGTCCGTCGGAACTGCCCCCCTTCGCCCCCCCCTCCCCTCCCATCCCTTTTCGAATGGTTGTGTCCTCACCAGGCTATTTTTCTTATTTTTTTCAGGAAAATACAATTACAAAAGTAATGTTTTCCTGTTCGTATTTTCTAACGACGCAATATTGACAAAATATTAATGATAAAAAAACAGTAATAAACATTTTATTAAATAAAAATCATAGCGCCAGAATACCCCCCCCCCTTCCCCAAATACCATGAGTACATAGTAATATCCCTTTTAAATATTCAAACTCAAAGATTGTCACCATTTTACCCATCTAACTACATCAACAAAAGATTATGTCCCGTGTCCGAGCGATAAAACAGCTTTCTATCAACAATTAAATCCGTAAATCTCTTTAATTCCATTTTTCAAACAGAGATTCCTTCCCATTAAAAATATGACCAAAGATGGCCGACATTACCTCCTTGCTTTTTAATAATCTGCAAGCGTCATTAACTAACTTCACGTACTCTAGAATAAAAACACATTTTCTCCCCATTTCATTTTCGGTGTTCTAACCCTTTTTCCATTATTCCAGTTGTTTTTTTTAATAAATGTTGTTTTCGTTATTCTAAAAACTGATTCTATTGCTTTAATCTTTGTAACTGTGAGCGTTATAAAAAGTCAAACGATAAAATATATTCTGTGAAGAATCGAAACCAGATGTTTTTAAATATTCATAGAATAATCAACAACGAATAGCTTTTGAGAGATTTTATCACGTGAACTTTTGAGATAGCAAAAGGACAAGGTTTCCTATGATTGGCTTTCTTGATTAGACATAAAAAGCTTTTTAATGCATTGGACAATGCAAGAGGAAAACGGTTCCTATGATTGACTTCCTTGATTAGACCAAAAGAATTTTTAATGTCTTGGAATGGTAGATCGACAGTGACGCGTCAAAAACAAAGTCTCATAGGGTTTTTTTTTTTGTGCGTCGAAATTTCTTTTTCTCTCTCTGTCTCAAAAGCGTTTTAATGCAGTTGGGGATTTTTGTTTTCTTGCAGTAATAGAAATTCTTTGCCCCAGAATTCAAATAGATTTATAAGTTGGAATTTTTTTATGTAACTAAGCATTTATTAATTTATAAATATGTATTCCTAAAATGATTTTCAGCCTTACTATTTGTTTCTTCTTTTTAAAATGCTTATCATACGAGGCGTTCCAAAATTAACAGGGACTTTTTGGTAATCTGTTATTGAATAATAAGTTTTTAGTTAATATTACGAATATTTATCCTGTTATGTTAAATAATGCCCATCTCTAATCCTTGGTGTTTCGATGAATTCATCGTGACTTTGTTTATACACGCGGACTGTTTTTGTTATTTTTTTTGTTTTCTATTTCGAATCAAATAACTTCTTTTACATTCCTTTGAAAATGAATGCGTGGGCATTCGAAAGATCTCAGGTAAAATAAAAATAAATAATATCTATATTTTTGCAACACTTTTTAAGTATTTATTTGTATATTTTGAGTTTAATAACAAGGTGTATTTTCCATTAAAGACACTGGTATTAATACAGTGATTTGACTCACTGACAATCTTTATCTACAATCATTGCATGTAAGAATACACCAGGCATCTTCAACTGGTCTGTAACGGGTAGGATTACCTGACTAAAGAAGAATTAAAAAGGAAATAGGTAGATAGGTAATTTTTTGCCATTTCGACTTTCAATAGGGTCAGTTTTTTTTTTCATTTTACTTTTATTCTGTTTTCATAAGAAGATAGTATTGAATTCTTTGATTTCCGGTTTTCAACGGTTTTATGCGTTTTACAATGTACTGAACACTATTAAACTATTTTTAGAAAATGCCAATCTGTAAGACTGTTTGTGTGTCTGTCTATCTCTGTGACACAATTTAGGGATGGATCTATCTAAATAAAAGCACAAAATTCCATCAGACTTTAGTTTAGTGACATAAAATGGTGTTGATTAGTTTTTGTGTAAATTTCCCACCATGTGAAATTGCTGTGTTTCAGTTTTTAAATTTTTTGGAATAGTAATACCACAAGAACTAATTTTCCAGCACTTCATATTCAATTAGACTTTGAAATAAATAGATATTCATCAGGTTAGGGTGTATAATGCTCAACAGATGTCGCTGCTATGCTCTGTTTTTCACGACTTACGTGATAACTATATCTCAAAAAAGAATCGAATGCCATTCAATTTTGTTTGCATATGATTTGATTTATATCGTAGAGTTTTATGATGGTCACAATACACTGGTTTCGAAATACATTTCTTTTTATACTTTATATATTTTATTATAATTTCTTATCTATATTCTCTGCTTGTTTCTTTTTTGTTTAAATGCTATTTAAATGTGTTGTACAAGATGATATAGATTTATTTCTGATTTTTTTTTATTTAATTTCAATTATGTCACTTTGAATATTTTATATGTAACGCTTATTGTAACATCTCTGTAATGTTTATATATGTCACTACGTAAAAAATAAATTAAAACGTAAATAAAAATCATGGAGATTTTATTAAAGCTTCTTAATGATTTAATTTTTCAATTCCTGTTGCATTCTTATTTTAAATATGATTTTCTTTAACAGTGTTTTAAGACTATATCAAGGACCCCTATAACAATAAAGTACCAAAAAACTGGTTACTCATACATTAGAGTAATTGTGGGTTATAAAAAAAGCTTTCCTTTATATATGTCGAATTTCTTACATTTGCTTTATTTCTTTTAGATGCTTTTGAAAGTTGTATTCAAAATTAATGCAAGAGGTGAGAATTCCGAAAGATTAAAACGATTGTTTGCACGATTTAAACAAAAGACTTTTTTTCTCTTAATTCATAAATAACCACAACAACTTCTTCGCTATTTTTCTCTTCAAACTGATTTAAGAACCTGGCTTGAAGCCATGGCAACACTTTACTACCGCTTTCTGTGCTATTGTTTACAAGAATATTTCTATTCTTTGAAAAAAATACTCATTTTGAAACGATAAAAAACTTGTTCTTTATTCAAATAGCAATTAATGGTTATTATTTTCTTGATGATAAAATGTTTCAATAAATCATGCATCAAACATGGATTATGAAGCACTTTTTAACACTTCCAGAATGCTTTAACAATATTTCGCCATTTAATCAGATGAATAAGATACCTAATAGACCGGGAGGAGGCAACACAAGACAATCGCCTCTTCGAAGGTGAAATCTAGGATTTGTTAAATCTTGATTTGCATAGTAAAAAGCAATCGGTCTGTCATGTCATATCTTGGTAGAGAACACCTAAAAATCCGAATTTTAACGGTTGACTCGTAGGTTTATTGTTATGTTTTCTTGCTCCTAATCCTCCATCCTTTCATACTTTTGGGTACAGGACAGCACAATGGTAAACCTACGAGTCAACCTTTAAAATCTGATGTTTAGGTGTTTTCCATCGAGGTATGACATGGCAGACCGATTGCGCTTTAATATACGAATAAAGATCTATATATTAAAACGAAAGGCAGAAAAAGTAATCGTGGTTTAATTGCGTCTCTACGCATCGATACTTGCGCCGGTCTCTGAGAGTCTCCTCCTATTGGTTAATCGGAGGAGAGTAGTTACTGTCTGTAAGAGCATTTGCAAAGCGCGTTTGTAAATATGGGATAAGAACGCTGACACTGTTTAATGCAATGCTATAATAATTAATTTTTTAACTTTACTCATCTTATAATGATTGGAATACATTGTTTTTTTCACTTTACGTAAGTTAATTAATTTATTTCCATCTATATTCTTTTTTTGCAATGTTATTGCCGGCAATCTAAGGCTTAATTGTAGAGATGTTTCATATGAAATTGAAACATTCAATAAGTTAATGATTAAAGTGTTTATTTACGTTCTTGGCCGATAAATCATTTTCTATATTGTAATTTTCAAATTTATTTATTAGTATGTGTAAAAAAAAAGGCTGGAAATCACATTGTTTTTTGTTTCGTGTTTTGATGGTGCGATTTTCGACGGATAGTTTGACTTCATGGATGTAAACAGATTCGCAAATCACTATTTATTTTTTGCTTCAGTTTCTTATTATACTCATGTCAAAAAACGGTGATTTTTTTTCCCATTTATAATTTCATTTTTGAGCAAATTCATAACGTTTAGGAAGTATTTACATTATATCTCAGAGTCTCGCCGAATAATAGAAAATTGCATATGAAATGAAAATAATCCCAGTTATAAACAGCTTTGTAAATCATTAATATTTCTTTAATGTTTCACTTTTTTTTTGAGTTTTTTTGGGGAGAAGGAGGAGGGAATATTTTGATGAAATTTGCTTTTTTTTTTTTTTTTTTTTTTTTTTTTTTTTTTTTTTTTAATCGCTTGATCTTAATCTCTCAACAATGTTTTTTCAGAAATATGAAGATCATTATAATCAACAAAGAAAAATAAAATTATCAGAAGAGATCCCTCTTTTTGCATAGCTTTCAATCATGATAAAGCAGTCTTTATATACCATATTCATTGCTTGCTGGTTTCTTTTATGATTATTTGGCAAAATTTGCATTTTTTGTGGTACCTAGACGATTTGAAAATTACAATATAGAAAATGCTTTATCGGCCAAGAACGTAAATAAACACTTGGAAATAAAATAACTTATGTAAAGTGAAAAAACCAATGTATTTCAATCATTATAAGATAAGTAAAGAAAAAAAATATAATTATCATAGCATTGCATTAAACAGTGATAGCAAAAATGCAGTCTCTCTGTGTTGTTTTCTCACAATCTGTTTACCAATATTTGCGTTTTTTGAAGTACCTAGACAAATTTAAAGTATTTTTTCAAGATCTTTTGACGAAATTCACATCTTTTCAGGTACCAGGACAAAAATATTTGTTTTCTTAGGGATTTTCGGTGAAATTTGTCATTTTTTTCTCGCTATCTTTCGATGTAATTTGCCGTTTTATCAAATTTATGCTTTTTTCATGATTTTTTTTTTAATTTGTCGTTTTTTTCGTTATTTTCAGAAATTTGTCATATTTTCGCTTTTTTTTCTTTGCAAAAATTACCTGTTTTGCGATCTTTTGATGAAATGTGACTCTTTTTTTCATCTTTTGACAAAATGTGTTGTTTTCTCACAATCTGTTTACCAATATTTGCGTTTTTTGAAGTACCTAGACAAATTTAAAGTATTTTCAAGATCTTTTGACGAAATTCACATCTTTTATGGTACCAGGACAAATTTATTTGTTTTCTCAGGGATTTTCGGTGAAATTTGTCGTTTTTTTTCTCGCTATCTTTCGATGTAATTTGCCGTTTTATCGAATTTATGCTTTTTTTGTTAAATTTGTCGTTTTTTTTTTGTTATTTTCAGAAATTTATCATATTTTCGCTTTTTTTTCTTTGAAAAAAATTACCTGTTTTGCAATTTTTTCTTGAAATGTGCCTCTTTTTCATCTTTTGACAAAATGTGTTGTTTTCTCACAATCTGTTTACCAATATTTGCGTTTTTTGAAGTACCTAGACAAATTTAAAGTATTTTCAAGATCTTTTGACGAAATTCACATCTTTTATGGTACCAGGATAAAATTACTTGTTTTCTCGGGGATTTTCGGTGAAATTTGTCATTTTTTCTCACTATCTTTCGATGTAATTTGCTGTTTTATCGAATTTATCCTTTTTTCGTGATTTTTGTTTGTGAAATTGTTCTTTGTTATTTTTTTTTTAGAAATTTGTCGTTTTTTTCCACTATTTTTAGCTAAATTTACCATTTTTTGCGATTACCTGGATAAATTTTATGTGCTTTTTGAGATCTTTGGGCGAAATTCACATCTTTTATGATAACTGGATGAAATTCGTCATCTTGAGGTCTTTCGGCAAAGTTTATCGTTTTTCTCGATTTCTTTCGATGACAGTTGTCGTGTTGTCATGATTTTTCGATATAATTTGCCGTTTATTGAAGATCTTTTTGCAAAGTTTATCTTTTTTGTGATTATTTGATAAAATTTGCTTTTTTCTCAATCCTTTGACGAGAATTGTTGTTTACTCACAATCATTTGTCGAAATTTGTTGATTTCTCACAATATTTTGAATTTTTTTTCATATGTTTACAAATTTGTCATTTTTTAAGGACTTTTTTGTCAAAATTTACCTTTTTTTTTTCGAAATTTTTTCATGAAAATTGCCATTTTTTTAGACGAAAGAAAGATTTACAATATAGAAAATGCTTTATCAGCCAAGAACGTAAATAAACACTTGGAAATAAAATAACTTACGTAAAGTGAAAAAACCAACGTATTTCGATCATTATAAGATAAGTAAAGAAAACAAATATAATTATCACAGCATTGCATTAAACAGTGATAGCAAAAATGCAGTCTCTCTGTGTTGTTTTCTCACAATCTGTTTACCAATATTTGCGTTTTTTGAAGTACCTAGACAAATTTAAAGTATTTTTTCAAGATCTTTTGACAAAATTCACATCTTTTCTGGTACCAGGAAAAAAATATTTGTTTTCTTAGGGATTTTCGGTGAAATTTGTCATTTTTTTCTCGCTATCTTTCGATGTAATTTGCCGTTTTATCGAATTTATGCTTTTTTTGTTAAATTTGTCGTTTTTTTTTTGTTATTTTCAGAAATTTATCATATTTTCGCTTTTTTTTCTTTGAAAAAAATTACCTGTTTTGCAATTTTTTCTTGAAATGTGCCTCTTTTTCATCTTTTGACAAAATGTGTTGTTTTCTCACAATCTGTTTACCAATATTTGCGTTTTTTGAAGTACCTAGACAAATTTAAAGTATTTTCAAGATCTTTTGACGAAATTCACATCTTTTATGGTACCAGGATAAAATTACTTGTTTTCTGGGGGATTTTCGGTGAAATTTGTCATTTTTTCTCACTATCTTTCGATGTAATTTGCTGTTTTATCGAATTTATCCTTTTTTCGTGATTTTTGTTTGTGAAATTGTTCTTTGTTATTTTTTTTTAGAAATTTGTCGTTTTTTTCCACTATTTTTAGCTAAATTTACCATTTTTTGCGATTACCTGGATAAATTTTATGTGCTTTTTGAGATCTTTGGGCGAAATTCACATCTTTTATGATAACTTGATGAAATTCGTCATCTTGAGGTCTTTCGGCAAAGTTTATCGTTTTTCTCGATTTCTTTCGATGACAGTTGTCGTGTTGTCATGATTTTTCGATGTAATTTGCCGTTTATTGAAAATCTTTTTGCAAAGTTTATCTTTTTTGTGATTATTTGATAAAATTTGCTTTTTTCTCAATCCTTTGACGAGAATTGTTGTTTACTCACAATCATTTGTCGAAATTTGTTGATTTCTCACAATATTTTGAATTTTTTTTCATATGTTTACAAATTTGTCATTTTTTAAGGACTTTTTTGTCAAAATTTACCTTTTTTTTCGAAATTTTTTCATGAAAATTGCCATTTTTTTAGACGAAAGAAAGATTTACAATATAGAAAATGCTTTATCAGCCAAGAACGTAAATAAACACTTGGAAATAAAATAACTTACGTAAAGTGAAAAAACCAACGTATTTCGATCATTATAAGATAAGTAAAGAAAAAAAATATAATTATCACAGCATTGCATTAAACAGTGATAGCAAAAATGCAGTCTCTCTGTGTTGTTTTCTCACAATCTGTTTACCAATATTTGCGTTTTTTGAAGTACCTAGACAAATTTAAAATATTTTTCAAGATCTTTTGACGAAATTCACATCTTTTCTGGTACCAGGAAAAAAATATTTGTTTTCTTAGGGATTTTCGGTGAAATTTGTCCTTTTTTTCTCGCTATCTTTCGATGTAATTTGCCGTTTTATCGAATTGATGCTTTTTTTGTTAAATTTGTCGTTTTTTTTTGTTATTTTCAGAAATTTATCATATTTTCGCTTTTTTTTCTTTGAAAAAAATTACCTGTTTTGCAATTTTTTCTTGAAATGTGCCTCTTTTTCATCTTTTGACAAAATGTGTTGTTTTCTCACAATCTGTTTACCAATATTTGCGTTTTTTGAAGTACCTAGACAAATTTAAAGTATTTTCAAGATCTTTTGACGAAATTCACATCTTTTATGGTACCAGGATAAAATTACTTGTTTTCTCGGGGATTTTCGGTGAAATTTGTCATTTTTTCTCACTATCTTTCGATGTAATTTGCTGTTTTATCGAATTTATCCTTTTTTCGTGATTTTTGTTTGTGAAATTGTTCTTTGTTATTTTTTTTTAGAAATTTGTCGTTTTTTTCCACTATTTTTAGCTAAATTTACCATTTTTTGCGATTACCTGGATAAATTTTATGTGCTTTTTGAGATCTTTGGGCGAAATTCACATCTTTTATGATAACTGGATGAAATTCGTCATCTTGAGGTCTTTCGGCAAAGTTTATCGTTTTTCTCGATTTCTTTCGATGACAGTTGTCGTGTTGTCATGATTTTTCGATGTAATTTGCCGTTTATTGAAGATCTTTTTGCAAAGTTTATCTTTTTTGTGATTATTTGATAAAATTTGCTTTTTTCTCAATCCTTTGACGAGAATTGTTGTTTACTCACAATCATTTGTCGAAATTTGTTGATTTCTCACAATATTTTGAATTTTTTTTCATATGTTTACAAATTTGTCATTTTTTAAGGACTTTTTTGTCAAAATTTACCTTTTTTTTTCGAAATTTTTTCATGAAAATTGCCATTTTTTTAGACGAAAGAAATATTTACAATATAGAAAATGCTTTATCAGCCAAGAACGTAAATAAACACTTGGAAATAAAATAACTTACGTAAAGTGAAAAAACCAACGTATTTCGATCATTATAAGATAAGTAAAGAAAAAAAATATAATTATCACAGCATTGCATTAAACAGTGATAGCAAAAATGCAGTCTCTCTGTGTTGTTTTCTCACAATCTGTTTACCAATATTTGCGTTTTTTGAAGTACCTAGACAAATTTAAAGTATTTTCAAGATCTTTTGACGAAATTCCCATCTTTTACTGTACCAGGACAAAATTATTTGTTCTTTCGGGGATTTTCGATGAAATTTGTCATTTTTTTCTCACAATCTTCCGATGTAATTTGCTGTTTTATCGAATTTATCCTTTTTTCGTGATTTTCGTTTGCGAAATTGTTGTTCTTTGTTATTTTTTTTTTAGAAATTTGTCATTTTTTTCCCACTATTTTTAGCTAAATTTACCTTTTTTTGCGATTACCTGGATAAATTGTATGTGCTTTTTGAGATCTTTGGGCGAAATTCACGTCTTTTATGATAACTGGACGAAATTCGTCATCTTGAGGTCTTTCGGTTAAGTTTATCGTTTTTCTCGAGTTCTTTCGATGAAAGTTGTCGTGTTGTCATGATTTTTCAATGTAAATTGCCGTTTTTTGAAGATCTTTTTGCAAAATTTATCTTTTTTGTGATAATTTGATAAAATTTGCTTTTTTTTTTCAATCCTTTGACGAAAATTGTTGTTTACTCACAATCATTTGTCGAAATTTGTTGTTTTCTCACAATATTTTGAATTTTTTTTCATAATATGTTTACAAATTTGCCATTTTTTAGGGATTTTTTTTGTCAAAATTTGCCTTTTTTAAAAAGAATTCATGAAAATTGCCATTTTTTTAGACGTTTTGGCAAAATTTTTATTTTTGTGCAATACTTTTGCGAAATTTGTTTTATTTGGGATATCCAGACAATTTTTTTTTTTTTGCAGTTTTTTGACAAATTTTTTAGAGATGTTTTGAAGAAATTTGTTGTTTTTTGCAATCTGTTGACGAAATTTGCTATTTTATTTTCCCACATCTATTTATAAAATTTCCGGGCAATGTTTTTTTTTTTTTTTGGGGGTGGGGGGTGGGGGGTGGGGGTGGGCGGGAGTATTTTGATGAAATTTTCTAATTTTTGTGATTATTTGCCAGAATTTGTGTTTTTTATGGTACCTAGAAAACTTTGGTACATAGCAAATGATTTCTAGCATTTTTTTAAAAAAAACTTAAACAGTTGAAAAATAATCTGCAAACATTTTCAAGTCTGTGACGTGTGTCGCAGCACTGCACCAATTCTGCACCCGGGATCATGTCATGTTGGTGTTACGTTGGTAAATGGAAAAGCATATTGAAATTTTTAATAAATATTAATCTTTAAAAAAAAATTTCTTTGAAAATTTTTTTATAGTGGCAAAATACTTTTTTTCTTTGATTCTTTCATATTGTTGCTGTCAAGTTTTGACGGGCTTCACCTAGCCAGAATAAATATTATCATTAATTTTTTTAATATGTGAAATTTACATGTATTTTTGATTTATGAAAAGGTAATAGAAAAGTAGTTGAAAATGCAAATGTTTATTTGTTGAATGGGGTGGGTAATGTAACAACAAATTAACCACGGAGAGGATCATTGTTATAGTTGTTGCTAAATGGCAAACTATAAATTCAGTCTTATTTTGCTGCGAAGTAAGTGAAGTATGTATATTTTGTATGAAATGAGTGATGACAGTAATTTATGATTTATTCATGTTATGTACAATTTATTGGTGTTGTATTTGTAAATTAAAAATTATCAAATGAGAGAGATTCTAATTCTATGACAGCATGTTTGAATGTAACTCGGCCAATTGCGGGTCATTTGCCTGGATGTAAAATGCAGGTTGTTCTTTTATTTATTGAAATTTTTGCTGAAGATTAGTCGTTAAAAAATCCTTTAATAGCTGGAAAATACCTTTTTCTTTCTTCGGTGCCGTCGTTTTGACGGGTTCCATCTAGTTTAACTAATCCTGGATTTTCATCCATGAATTCAGTGAGGTGTTTATCTTTGTTGTCGGTCTGTAAGAAATAGTTTTAGAAAACGCATACCATATTTGAAATACAGAATTCAGCCATTATAGTCAAAGATCAAAAACTTGCTTTTTTTCTTTTGTAGAAAAATACTTGAATTTATTATAAAAAAACACTTATTACCTTTCTTACATCATGTATTAAGATAAAATCTAATTGAGGCAATAAACATGCTTAAAACTACCGTAATCACATTTTTTTCAAATTATCACCTATGGAATACTTTATATTAAAGTGTTTCCATGGTTTCAAACCGATTCTTAAATTCTATTTCGGAGAAAATAATGAGGTAAAAAGGATGTTTAGGTTAATTATGAATACGCAGCATCAAGAAGCATTACTTTTCTTTAAGAATTTGAAAACTGCCTATTTATTTCCTTTGCAGTTGTTATCATCTTATATTTCGTAATAATACAGCTCATATTCAAAATATTAGAATAATTACCTTTTTTTAGAAATTGAAAATATCGTTTGGTAATTTAATGTCTTTTAATGAAAATATGCAAACAATATTTTTATTAAGAACTTATTGTTGATTAAACTTACTTGTTATCTTAAATTTAATATCATTTTTGAAAAGATTAATTGCAAAAAAATTATTTTGAAAAGTCAAAATATTAGAATATTTATTCAAGTGGTTCAAAATATTAGAATATTTCACATTAATTCTCCTTTAATTATTACCAATTCTTAACTGGTGGCATCATTGATTAAATTCAGACTATTTTATTTAGAATCAGTATTCTTTTTTGCAGTTTGTTTCTTTTTCGTCTTAAAATGGGCCGTGTGAGTGATATTCCTGAATCTACTAAACTTCGTATGGTTGATTTGTATCGGCACGGTAAAAATCAATGTTTTATAGCGAATTATTTACATTGTTCGCAATCGAGCGTTAGTAAAATACTAACACAATATTCAAAAATTGGAAAATTTCGAAATAATCGCCGAAATGGTGGCCGAAAACCAAAAACATCTGCTAGAGATGACAGGAAACTGAAGCGTATAGTTAAGAAAATCCGTTTTAAAAGTGTGCGATTCTTGCACCGAAACTGGAAAGAAGAAGGAGTTGAAGTTTCTACATCGACAACATTAAGACGTCTCCATAAATTTAAATTTGAATCTCGTGTACCGAAAACAAAATCTCTCATGACTGCAAGACAAAAGCGTATAAGATTGAATTGGTGTAAATCAAGACGTTTATGGAGCAATGAAGATTGGAAAAATATATTATTTAGTGATGAAAGTATGTTTTGTGTTTCATATGGTAATCAAGGTATTCGAGTTTGGAGAATGAAGCAAGAAGCATTTGATAAAGAATGCCTTAAACTTTCCGTAAAATTTGCTGCTAATGTCATGGTTTGGGGTTGTATGAGTGCAGAAGGACCTGGAAAGTTATGCATCGTCTACGAAAAGGTTAACCCTCTGATATATCAAGATATTTTAGAATATTACATGATTCCATTATCAGAAGATTTATTTAAAGATGATTTCATCTTTCAACAAGATTTAGCGTCCCCGCATACTTCGGTGTCAACTAAGAATTGGTTCCGCCAACGCAACATTAAGGTACTTCCTTGGCCACCAAATTCACCAGATCTTAATCACATCGAAAACTTATGGTGTATAATGAAGAAAAAACTTCAAGAAAATCCTCCTTCAAGTAAAACTGAGTTAGTGGCACGTATAAAGTCTATTTGGGATAATATTGATAGAAATGTTTGTAAACACCTTGTATATAGTATGCAAGAGCGATTGTACGCTGTTATGAAAGCTAAAGGGGATGCTACAAAATATTAACTACCATTTACTTCATATTCATAAGGTAATATTGTTGCGTAAAATAAAATATTCTAATATTTTGAACCAGTCTAAATTTTATTCTAATATTCTGGTGTGTTTAAGGAAGCTGTATACCTAATTTATTGTGCTGTATTTTATATTTTATAAATGTTAAAATCTTATCTAAACATTCCAGATTTAATTTATAAGAAATTTAATTGCATTTACTTAGTATAAAAAATAAATAAATGACAAATAATTTTTTCTTATTACTTTTTCTCAATTATTCTAATATTTTGAATATGAGCTGTATGGCTTTTAAAGAAATCAATGGAAGCTAAGGAAAATCGATGTATATTAATCAGTACAAAAAACCCTGAACGGGTTAAAAGCTTGTGACGCAGCACTTTATCTTATATATCTAAGAATTTTAAATTTGGGACTTAAAACTAATGATATCAAAATTTATGTGACGCTATGCTATTAATTAATATATACATATATTAAAATTTATTCATTAAGATTTTATCAATTACATCTTTCATAAATTCAAAATATAAATCTTAAAAGATATGATATCAAAATTTAAGTGACGCCTTGACGAGGCTTTAAACAATGTTTTAAAATTCCATTTATTTATTTATTGTCTAAATACATTTTCATATCTAAACAATACTTTTCATTTTCCAATACACTGTTAAATACATCACTTTCACTGAATATATATAATGCACTGAAATTTATTTATTTGAATAAATAGATTTATCTTTTGGGCTACGCTATCCAAAATCAAAAATAACATTTGAATAAATATTTTTTGCGTCATTGTATCCAAAGTAAGTTAAATAGATGCAAATAGATACAATGACGCAAAAAATATGTATTCAAATGTTATTTTTGATTTTGGATAGCGTAGCCCAAAAGATAAATCTATTTATTCAAATAAATAAATTTCAGTGCATTATATATATTCAGTGAAAGTGATGTATTTAACAGTGTATTGGAAAATGAAAAGTATTGTTTAGATATGAAAATGTATTTAGACAATAAATAAATAAATGGAATTTTAAAACATTGTTTAAAGCCTCGTCAAGGCGTCACTTAAATTTTGATATCATATCTTTTAAGATTCATATTTTGAATTTATGAAAGATGTAATTGATAAAATCTTAATGAATAAATTTTAATATATGTATATATTAATTAATAGCATAGCGTCACATAAATTTTGATATCATTAGTTTTAAGTCCCAAATTTAAAATTCTTCGATATATAAGATAAAGTGCTGCGTCACAAGCTTTTAACCCGTTCAGGGTTTTTTGTACTGATATCAGTGCTTTTTTTAGGTTAATAATAAAAAGATAAAAACAAAAAATTAAAGACTAATGCAAAGAATTCATTTTCATGATTTCTGATCACCTTTAATTACCCCTCCCCACCCACTTAAAAAAAGATATTTCATATTTTATTATTAATATATGCTGTGCTACTTGATTTCGTTAAAAACAACTCTGTAGTAAAGTACGTTAGTATAAGATAAGAAAGTAATGTACATTCAGCACTGTATTTCTAAGAAAGGATTTCATAATCTATGCTGTATGTATCATTTCTCATTCTAGTTAACTATGTTTATTCTTTACACATGATGATACATATACTGCAGATGGATTAAAATGATCAGGAATACAATATTCAGAATGTGCTGGAAAGTATTTCATAATCTATGCTGCGTGCATGATTCTTGTTAATTATGTTTCAACCTTTGTAGGTTGGTAATATTGCAGATTGATTAAGACTATATCCGTTACAATATTC
The DNA here is from genome assembly GCA_964019185.1 of Maratus speculifer. Lineage (NCBI taxonomy): Eukaryota > Metazoa > Arthropoda > Arachnida > Araneae > Salticidae > Maratus > Maratus speculifer. Next base: position 64,387,518 of record OZ025292.1, on the reverse strand, counting down.
AGAATATGCTGGAAAGTGTTTAATAATCTATGGTGCACACAGGTTTTTCTTTCTTGTTAATTATGATTTGTTCTTTATATAGAGTGGTAAAATTACTGCAAATGGATTAAAACGATATGTTTACAATAATGAAAATGTGTTGGAACGTGTTTCATAATCTATACTGTATGTGTAACTTTTCATTCTTGTTAGTTTATTTTTTGCTGTTTGCACAAAACATATATAAACTAACAGGGGGGGGAAGATTACTGTACAAAGATAAAACTGATAGGTTTAAAGCATTCAGAATAAAATGGAAAGTACAGTAGACTCCCTCAAATCCGCAAACCAGAAATCCGCAACTCTCTAAAATCTGCAGATACTTTATGGATGTAAACAATGAAACTTTCAGATTGGATATTTGGACAAAATGTGATTTTTTAAATTTTGTATCAATTCCATATATTTTTTAATTTTTAATTTTCTCAATAATACTCTATTCATGTTTTTTTTTTTTTTTTTTTTTTTTTTTTTTTTTTTTTTTCATGAAGGAAGAAAAATTTAAAAAAAAAAAAAAAAAAAAAAAAAATCAAGATATTGCTGATATCACTGGTAATCACAATTTTCTTACCAAATATATTTATGTATTAATCAAGATTTTTTGGTTACTAAGCCTGGCTAAACTTTAAAAAAAAATCCTTATTTTATGATTTTGATGTGAATTAGTAATGTACTTTTATGAGGCAAGTTTTGTTGAATAATTTTGGAAAAATATATTTAATTTTTATAATGAATATTTAATCATACACTATTGATCATTAACTTGATCTTTGCTTTTAATATTTTAATCATTTTGAAAATTATCTAAATTTTTATTATTTTAATTTATTACTTATTTTAACATTTTATTATATTGTAAGTATTCATTATAGTCCTGAATGCACTATTAATTGCACTCAAATTACTGTTTAAAAAACGTAAACAAAGCAATGACCAGAAATCCGCAAAATTCTAAAATCCGCACAACCTCTGGTCCCAAGCTGTGCGGATTTGAGGGAGTCTACTGTATATAAACATGTTAAAGGAAAATTTTTTACTCTCGTTAATTATGCTTTGTTTTTTTGCACAGAATGGTAAAATTATTGTACATGAATGACAATAAGTTTACAATATTCAGAATGAGTCAGAAAATGCATCATAATCGATGCAGTATGCATGACTCTTCGTTCTTGTTAGTTATGTTTTGTGGGGTCATCAAGGCTTCTTGTTAGTTATGTAAGGGAGGGGGAGGAGTTTGTATCGGGTTTAAGATTTTATTAAAATTTCCATGCTCTAGTCTGTACGTATTTACATAATTTTTTTTTCTAAAAATTTTGATTTGGTTAGATAATTGTTTTTTTTTTTTTTTTCGGGTTTGAATCTCGATTCAGTTTGACTTGAATTGGAATTTTCAGGTTCTTGCAGAGTTGCATTTCAAATACTAGTTTTCAATTCTGGTCAGTGGATGGGGACAAAAATTACTTTGTCTTTCTTGAACAGATTTTTATTTCCTAATTTTTTTATTTTACTTTTTTTTTTTTGGGGGGGGGGGATTAGATTGGGTTTCAGGTTATTCTGATCGGGTATGAGATAGACTTCTATTGGAATTTCCATGATCTGGTCAATACATATCGACATAAATTGTTCTTTTTTTTCTAAAATCTCGATTTGATTTTTTTTTTTTTTGGGGGGGGGGGGGGATTGAATCTGGTTTCGGATTGACTTCAAATGGAATTTTCAGGTTCTTGTTGAGTTGCATTTCAAGTATATTATTTTGTCGCAGATAAATTGGGTTACAATTGGATTTTTTTTTTTTTTGGGGGGGGGGGGTAGTGTTTGAACTGGGTTTGGGATAGATTTCAATTGAAATTCTTGTCAGTATATGTGGACAGAAATTATTTGGTCTTTCTTGGACAGACTTGTGTTTCCATTGTTTTTTCCTTTTCGGGTTTGGATTAGGTTTCATGATAACTTTCAGACTCTTGTCAGTGTGTATCGGCAGAAATAATTTTCTCTTTTCCGGATTAGGTTAAGGTTCGATGGAAATTTTTTTCAGGTTTCAATCAGGTTCAATTCAAATGGAATTTTCAAGTTCTGGTCAGGTTGCGCTTTAATGGAAAATATTTTGTCCTGTATAGATACTGGGCTCCGGTTGTATGGAATTTCCTTTTTCAGGTTCAGATTAGGTTTAAGATAGACTAATTGGAATTTCCAGATTTCTGATCACGCATATATATGGAAATTAAGTTTTCTTTCCCAAATCGAGATATGGTTGGATAATTTTTTTTTTTTTTTTTTTTGGGGGGGGGGGGGTTGAATCTGCTTTCGGTTTGACTTCAAATGTAATTTTCAGGTTCTTGTTCAGTTGCATTTCAATGTATTTTATTTTGCAGCAGATAGATTGAGTTACTCTTGGAGGGATTTTTTTCTTTCCGGTTTTGGATTGTATAGGATAGATTTCAATAGGAATTTTTCGATTCTAGTCAATGTATGTTAATGGAAATTATTTTGTCTTTCTTGGACAAATTTATCTTTCCATTAAATTTTTGTTGGTTTAGAATGGGTTTCAGGATAACTTGTAGGTTCTTGTTGGCAGACTTGTATAAAACCAAAAACTTTCTGCAAATTAATTTAATGTTGGGTGTAATTCGTATTTTTTGCGCAATTCATGGTCATCATTCATGTTTTTTATGCGATTTATGAATTTAATTTGCATTTTTGAGCAATTTATGGACATAATTCGCAATTTTTATGCGATTAATGAATGTAATTTACATTTTACATGATTTATGGACGTAATTTGCTATTTTTATGCAATTCATGGACAGAATTTGCGTTTTTTCAGCTTTCTGTTGACGAAATTTGCGTTTTTTAATCGATTTATTGACGTTATTTATGTTTTTATAGGATTTATGAATGTAATTTGCTTTTTTTACCAATTCTTGGACGTAATTTGCATTTTTTGTAATTTATGAACGTTATTAGTGTTTTTTTGCACGATTCATGGAAGTGATTCGCATTTCTTGAGTGATTAATGAATGTAATTCACGTTTTTATGCGTTTCATGGACGTAATTTGTGTTTTTTGAGCGATTCATGAATGTAATTTGCGTTTTTTATGCAATTCATGAATGCAAAACACTATTCGCTATTTTTATGCGATTTATAGACGTAATTTGCGTTTCAGTTTTCTGCTGCCAAAATTCGTGTTTTTTGAGCAATTTATGAACATAATTCCCGTTTTACTACACGATTCATAGACATAATTTGTGTTTCTCATACAATTTCTGAACGTAATTCTCACTTTTTTAAACAATTCATGGACGTAATTAACGTTTTGACGATTTGTGGACCCAATTCGCGTTTTTTAAACTATTCATGGGCATAATTCGCGTTTTTTATGCGATTAATGAATGTAATTTACATTTTACATGATTCATGGATGTAATTTGCTATATTTATGCAATTCGTAGATATAATTTGCATTTTTTGAGCTTTCTGTCGACGAAATTTGTGTTTTTGATCAATTTATTGACGTTATTTGTGTTTTTATAGGATTTATGAATGTAATTCGCTTTTTTTACCAATTGTTGGACTTAATTCACATTTTTTGCAATTTATGAATGTTATTAGTATTTTTTTGCACGATTCATGGAAGTGATTCGCATTTTTTGAGTGATTTATGAACTTAATTTACGTTTCAGCTTTCTGCTGCCAAAATTCGTGTTTTTTGAGCAATTTATGAACATAATTCCCATTTTACTACACGATTCATAGACATAATTTGTGTTTTTCATACAATTTCTGAACGTAATTCTCACTTTTTTAAACAATTCATGGACGTAATTCAAGTTTTGAGCGATTTGTGGACCCAATTCATGTTTTTTATGCAATTTGCTTTTTTTGAGCGATTCATGGACATAATTTAGCAATTTTTATGCGATTAATGAATGTAATTTACATTTTACATGATTTATGGACATAATTTGCTATACTTATGTGATTCGTAGGCATAATATGCATCTTTTGAGCTTTTTATTGACGAAACTTGCGTTTTTTGATCGATTTATTGACATTATTTGTGTTTTTATAGGATTTATGAATGTAATTCGCTTTTTTTTAACCAATTCTTGGACGTAATTTGCATTTTTTGCAATTTCTGAACGTTATTCGTGTTTTTTTGCACAATTCATGGAAGTGATTCGCATTTTTTGAGTGATTTATGAACATAATTCACGTTTTTATGCAATTCATGGATGTAATTTGCGTTTTTTGAGCGATTCATGAACTTAATTCACATTTTTTATGCAATTCATGAATCCAATTCGGTATTTTTATGCGTTTTATAGAGGTAATTTCCGTTTCAGATTTCTGCCGCCAAAATTCGTGTTTTTTGAGCGATTTATGAACATAATTCATGTTTTACTACACGATTCATAGACGTAATTTGCATTTTTCATACAATTTATGAATATAATTCTCGCTTTTTTACATGATTCATGGACGTAATTCACATTAAGCAATTTGTGGACGTAATTCCCATTTTTTATGCAATTTGCTTTTTTTTTTAGCGATTCATGGATGTAGTTCACAAAAACACCCCCTTGGCTGTGCCACTGACAACAAAATCTTATGTTGGTGCAAGGAGTAATTTATTCATAGACATGAGAAAAAAGTTTGACAACAAACCAAAAAAAAGTACAATACAGGATTTTTACCTGGCATTCTCATAAAATTTTGAATATACCCTGCCTCCCCCCTCTAATTCATAAGTTTTCATACATTCTATATTATATTCCATATTAAGAAGGCGCCACTTGTCTAGTTTTTTTTTTTAATCAGAACGCGTTATTAGCATTTTTCATTCAGGTAGAATTTATTTAGAATAGAATTGATAAAGAAAATGCACAAATTGAAAACCATTGAACAGACATGATAGAATCATTACGTATATTTCATGGTTTTAATAATCCACATGGATGTTTCTTGTTATGCCAATACAATCTTGCAATGTCTTAATATACAATGAATAAAGTCTGCAATAAAGTTAACCAGAGAATCTTGCAATGGATTTTTGCCGTCGCTTATTCAAATTTACTTAAGAAGAATCGAGTTAATGAAATGTTGTATAAATGTTACTTGTTAGCTTTATAGATTACTAGGTACTACTAGGTTATCCCGTCGACCAAAAAATTATTGCCAAACTATAAGATTAAATTCCAATAATGGATGATTGTGAATGTCACATTCAATGACATTAAATACAATTTGTATATTTAAAATGTCATTGATTTTTATTTCGACTTTTTATTAATATTTTACTTTGTTTTTCATTTGTTTTTTCATTATTTAAAATAAAAAAATATGTGATTATGTATAATTTGGTGAAATTGGTCGACGGAATAACAGTAGTAGCGATTACTAAAATATTTCAAATTGAAATAATTTATGAAATTGAAAATGTTTTAGCCAACATTTCACTTAAGTTTAAAACAAGCAATATATAGAAATTGTAAAGTCCATCAAGTGTGTGTACTTTACAATTTCCATTGTTGGGACCAGGCATTGCACAAATATGTGCTCATCTTTTGTTTACATTTTTAAAAAGAGTAATTTGAATGTAATAATGTACTAGAAATCATAATGAATGCTTATAATAGAGTATAATACAGTCAACTCTGTGAAATTCACAAAATGTATTATCTGCAAAACATGCTAAAATGCAAACATTGAAAAGTGTTTTAACACTTAAACTCAAAGATAACAGATATGCAATAATTTTATTTTCATGAAATGACAAATTTTAATAAAATAAACTGGGATTTAAGAAAATTCATGTATTTTGTACCCTGTATTTAAAAACAATACTTTAAGCAAGCCAGTAAGTTTCCGTTTATTAATTATGATTAATGCAAACCTATTCTTTGCTCAAGCAGCGAAAAAATTAAAAAAAATAAACAATTTTACCTCTATATATTTGGAAGCAGGACGTTTCGGTCCCGCCATTTCGGTCCCGCCGTTTCGGTCCCGCCGTTTCGGTCCCGAGACATTTCGGTCCCGAGACATTTCGGTCCCTGGCCATTTCGGTCCCGAGACATTTCGGTCCCGAGACATTTCGGTCCCGAGACATTTCGGTCCCGAGACATTTCGGTCCCGAGACATTTCGGTCCCTGGACTTTTCGGTCCTCAGACATTTCGGTCCCTTCTCCAGCAAGCTGAAATTTTGTGCACGGGAAATATCCGACATAATTTTATAGGGAACATTTTAGAGTGTTGAATTCAGGGGCGGGTCATTCCCCCCAGAGCTATCAATGTCCCCCCCCCGGAAATTTTGAGATTTTGTGTTTTCAGTGGTAAAAAAGTGTAATCCCCCCAAGACTCTATTGAATCCCCCCCGGAGCCACAGAAGTCTCTCCCGGAGAAAAGTGTCTGAATTCAACACTGGTTTTTTAACTGAAAGCCACATAAAGTTTTAGTATAATGCGATTAATTAGAAGTAACAAGTACCCAAAAACCGCTTACATGTATAACTCGGATCCAAACTCAAACATATTGCAGCGGATCCAAACGCCATGCAAATTTCATATGACAGAAGTAATTGTTTTCAGGAGTGAGGGGAGGATTGTTCTGTGGATTTATATAGAAGTTCCTTAATCATGAAGATCTGGTAATTTAAAAACACGTATAAGTCGAATTTAATTTGCTTAAGCAAATGTCCATGGCCTACACATTTTCAATTGCATATAATTTGTACAATATGTTTTAATAATGAAAAAAAAAATCTGCAACTAGTTTTAGAAATCTTTATTTCATCCTATTATTTAACGGCACATCATTTTTAGATTATGGCATTTTACATTTTTTTTTTTTTTTCAAGGGGTTTTTAACATGGAATTTTGATAAAGCCACATTATTTTTTAAGTTCTGCATCGGGATTGACTAAAACATTTTATTTTTCAAATAATTATTTTATTTCGCTATTAAAAAACTATTTAAAAGTTTGCGTTAATCTTTTTACATATAACAATTATTGCTACGAAATAACTTTTTACGTGTAACAACCTTTTTACATATAACAATGCAGGAATTACAAATTCTTTTTAATGCATTAAATACTTTTTATGCTTATTACATTCAAAAACTACGAGCGAAATAAACACAAGTCAAATCTGGGAGGTCCGTCCGCATTTGAACTCCAGAGTAAAAAGGACATTGTATTATAGAATGAGGGATTTCATCTGACAAGTGTATAAAGATCAAGATAAGTAGAATAAAGTAGCTTTTATAGCTATCTTGTATAAAGATGACTATTTGTTCTGATGGGCGTTGAAAATTGATTGACATGCAGAATTTTTGCTTAAAAGAGGTTAATAGTAGTACTTAGCTGGTACTTATATGCATATATTTCAAATTTTATAGGAACACCAACATAAAAAATTATAAGTGTTTAAAAATTCCCGGCACTCGGTTTTGATTTGTTTCTTACTTAATGTTATACAATATTTTATTAAATGATTAACATAGTCTTAGAAAATTTTAAAGCATTAATAACTATGCTGTTAAATTAAAAAAAATTAAAAATTAAATTATTTTTATCAAACATATTTATTAATAAGAATTCAAAATTATTTTAACTATTAATTGTTTAAGTGACTTATTTATCAATTACTTGTTTAAAATCTAGTTTATAGCTCTTATTATAGCAAAAATGAAAAAACACATTTTTTAAATTTCAGCTACTATAATGTTATCAAGTTCATTAGGATATATAAAAATTATAAGGATTCTCAAAATAAATATGTTATTTATTCATTTATTGGTTAGTTTATGATATTTTTCTTACTCTTTAAAAATAATTAATTAATATATGATTGCTTTTTGCGAACTGTAAACTATAACTTTGTTTCAGAAAATTTAAATCTGCATCTGGATAATAATGTTATCTAATACTGTTAAGAAATATTTTTACGCATTGTTACAGTGTTGCATTATTATGTTTAATTAATTATTACGTTATGTTACTGATTTTTTAATAATAATAATAATAATAATAATAATAATTTCCTTTTTTGAAATAAATAATATTTTTTGAATAAAAACTTATGGTGATGAATAATTGCTATAAATTAAATCTCAAAACAGTTAGTGATTTTAAAATTAAAATCAAATTAATATTTTATTAAATATATGTATTTTTAATTTAATGAATCTTTATTTAATTAAATTGATAAAATTATTAATACGCATTTCGAATTTTACTTTAAATAAACTCAATAAATAATCTGTTTTATATTAAATTTATCATTATGTTTTGTAGTAGTTATAAACTGAAACTTATTGTTTACCTGTTTATTTATATTATATTTAAAGTTACTGAAATTTAAAACTATTAATTCAATCAATAATAAAATTAAAATAAGAATTGTCAAATTTTTTTTCTGTGAAAGTGGGAGCGAAAAAGTAATGCAAATAAATAAATAAATAAATAAATAAATAAACGATAAATTAAAAAAGCTTAGTTTTGTCAGTTAAAATTTCAAAATAAAATTATTTAAAATAATAGTTACATTATTATATAAAATTTAAAAATAATCACTTTATTTACAAAGAAATAAGCCCACTTTCACTAAACTTAATTCACAAAAATTGTCTTCATGAAGTGAGAAAACTGTGAAAAAAACATTGCAACCAATAATTATTACATAAAAAAGGTCGTTGGAGCATTTTTATTTTTTAAACAAAAAATTTTCGTTGCACGCCTAGTTAGGAAATCACTAATTTAAAGATTATAAGAAAGTGTGCTAAAACAATCAATAAAATATGTATTTTAGTTTTTTGTATAGATAAAATACCTAATACAAAGAATATATGATAAAACTTAAAATATTCATTATGTTAAATAATAATAATAAAGACAGTGTAAAATTATATAACATTATTTAATCAAATTTTCAACATGCTGTGATTTTATTATCACGAATTACAATAGATTAAACTTATTGGACTATTATATTAAGCTTTGTATAAAATTTGAGGGAAGGGGAGCAGGAGAATAAAAATATTAAAAAAAGCCAGAACAATGTTGAGCTTACAGCGTTTAGTAGGCCTTCATCAATAAGAAACCAAGTTATAAGGTGGCTGGTAAAGAAATAACAAGGGACCGAAATGGCCAGGGACCGAAATGGCAAGGGACCGAAATGTCTCGGGACCGAAATGGCCAGGGACCGAAATGTCTCGGGACCGAAATGTCTCGGGACCGAAATGGCCAGGGACCGAAATGTCTCGGGACCGAAATGTCTCGGGACCGAAATGGCCAGGGACCGAAATGTCTCGGGACCGAAACGGCGGGACCGAAATGGCGGGACCGAAATGTCGTGTACCCATATATTTTTTGTTTATCAAACAATACACATAAAAAGTTCCTTGGCGAAGGAGAATAAACTGCATTTCACCCAAAATTACTGACAACAAAACAAAATGCAGTCCAGATTTTTAACTGGCATTCTCGTAAAATTTTGAATATATCCTGCCTCCACACTGTAATCCATAAGTCTTCAAAAATACAAGCAAAAAACTTTATTGCAAAGTTACACATTCTGTATTAATTACTAATCCATTGCAAGATTCTCCGGTTAACTTTATTGCAGAGCTTATTCGTTGTATATTGACATTGCGAGATTCAATTGGCGTAACAAGAAACAACATGTGGATTATTAAAACCTGAAAATTACTTAATGATTCTATCTTGTCTGGTTTATATTTTTTAATTCGTGCATTTTCTATATCAATTTAATGGACATTATGTAAGAATATTGCTACCTGAATGAAAAATGCTCCGTGTAACTGGCCGCGTTCGGGTTCGGATTCAAAACAAAACTAGACAAGTGGCGCCCCTAGGCGTATGAATACATGACTTTCCAACAACAAATAATTTAAAATAATTTTTGTTTGAAAACTTAAAAAAAAATCATAAGTCGAAAGTATATTGAATATGTATAATTAAAAAATATTTTCCTATTTTAAAAAAGGATTCAAAATATTTTTTCCACAAAATGCAAAAATATCTAATGTAAGAAACGTAATATTTTCTTCTTACGAAAAATAAAGGCAAAATAAATAGAAATTTGATTTAGTATATATTTATTGAATGTTTTAAAGCACATGATAAGATGTTTTTGTAGTTTAAAAAACACTTATTGCTTCGATTCGGGTGTTTTAACTGTGACCATAAGTACATAAGGTTTTTCACTCAGGCTCCGTCTGCTAACCCATAGAATAACATGTAATCCGCGAGCTAATATAGTCCAATTTTCCAAGACCAATATATAACAAACAAGAGTTTTCCTAGAAACAAGGCAAGTCTTATTACCTCTATCTTAAAGAGATTCATATTATATATAAGTTTTAATAAAATCTCCCAGCCCGTTTCCTAGATCTCATTATCAGGAACAAACACCATCGATTACAGTTTTAAAATGGTTATCGAGATCTAAAAATATACGGCACGTAGAAATGTAAAAATTATAGGATAGGATTAGACTGGGAATATAAGACTATATTAAAAAAATTGGACCATTCTGACCAATATTTGCTGAGTTATTAGAAGGCGGCTTTTCCGATTTTCTTTGATGTTGAGTTAGCTGTATATATGAAGTTCCGCATCTACCGTTATGACGATGGTAGGTTTAAAGCTGCGTCACTTGAAGGCTGCCGCCTTCTATGATGGAGGGCTTTTGTTTTGGGAACGAAATTTCTTTCAATGTATGAGTTTTCAAAATTTTTACTTTCTCCACAAATAAGACGCGTTTGGAGACTTAACAAGTAAGAAAAATCATGCGTTAAGTATAGATTATGAAACATTTTCCAACACTTCCTGATATCTTGAAAAAAATTTCGTTATTTAGATAAATAAGGTGTTATAACCTATAGCCAAATATGTATTTCGATACTTTTGAACAGACCTGTATTCGATGTGTAGGTTTGTATATTATATATTATATAATGCGGAAGTTTAGTTTAGCAAGAAAACGCCCAACAGGTTGAAATTTCCCTTTCAACAATTTGTACTAATATATGGTGAAATACTTCAATACTTTTTTTCAGCCCTATAGTTTACCTAGTACCTTTATTACACTCCAATATTTTGTTAAAATTTAGTTCAAACCACTTTTAAAACTACTTAAATCACATTTCCAGAAATTATAATCCATGACTGACCATGTAGATAATTCTTTGTGTGACCCTGTATATCATTTTATTTATATTCTAAAAACTTTTAGTAAACTCTCTCTTTTCTTAGAAAACTGAAAGCAGTTCAAAAATGTATCACTTATTTAAAAACCACTTTTAAGTAAATTACCCTCACATTCAGTAAAGTTTGCGAGCTCTATTCTGTAACTCTGTATATCAACTATAGCATTTATACTCACCATATCACCATAATATGCAGACATTTAGTAAAACTTAACCCTTTCGGGACGGGAGTCTTTTACGAAATTTTTATTAGTGCTTTGTCATCGGTTTTTAAAAACAGTAATTTGTGCCTTATTAAATACAGAAAATGCTCCGATTAAATACGGCAAATTTTTCAGTAAAATTTTTCTGGTGGGGATAAACGAGGATTTTTAAGCCTTTTTGTGGCACGTATACGTGTCGTTCGTCTCCAAGGGATTAAAAGAGATTATCACAATTGATAATGCATTCCATCCTTCCATCAGCTATCATCGATAATATACATTACTTCGGACAGAATATACGATTTGAACTATTTTGTGTGTCCCTGTAAATCCTATGAACTTCATATTATGCGTGAAATAATGAGTCTCACCGGTGTACATAAATCTTATTATACTTGAAATCGTTTAACACAGTTAAAATATGTCGCAAACAATTCCTTTCTTTATTATTGTGTTATGAATTCTTTTGAGTGTTCATGTAAATGAATAATAACTATTATTTTCCCTGCATATTTTACAGAATAAATATTTTAGTGCACTTTGCGAATATATATAAATATGAATATGTTTGATTGGGTGTAACGTTTTTAAACTTCATTTAAAACAATTTTTTCATATAGGCCCATAGGTATCCGAAAACTTTTGACTGCCCCTGTAAATAAACTACTCATGATAATAACTTCATTTTTAATAGGGTTCGTGATTGAATAAGCATAAATAAAATATAAAATTTTCATAGCAATCTGAGTATATTTACGGGAGTTCGAGCGCGGACAGACGGCCATACGGCCAGACAAACCAAATGCATAAACACTTTTCAACTTTGTTGGAAAGTATTAATAACAATTCGTTTCACTACATACTTTACAATTTCAGTGCATATATGTACATTTGAATATGTTAGGTAGAGTGTAACATCTTTAAAGTTCATTTGAAACGATTTTTCCCCATAGGCCGTAATGTAATGGACAACTTTTGACTATCCCTGTAAATAAACTAATCATGGTAGAAAATTCATTTTCAATAGGGTTCGTGCTATTGTAAACCTCAATAACGTACAAAAATTTCATGGCAATCCGAGAATATTTAATAAAGTTAGAGCACGGACAGACGGTCATCCGACCAGACGGACAGACGACCAGACAAACCGAAAGCATAAACACTTTTCAACTTTGTTGGAAAGTGTTAAAAATGGGTCTCTGAAAATTGGAGATTGATGTCATATTGTTTTCACAGCATAAGTCTGGATTAGAAGGATTGGTATAAAACTTTTTTAACTCTTTGTAGCTTTACAACTCCGATTTGAAAAATTCTTACATATATATTAAAATGCATCACTTTAAGAATGGAAAAAATTATAAAAAATATTTAGAACAGAAAAATAAAATTGTACTGGAATTTTGCATAGCTTCAACAATTTTCCAAATTCACAAAAACTGAAAATATTTAAAATATTATTTCACATGAAAAATTTTGAAACAATTATTGGTTTTGTTGTATGAATGCGATTTTTCTATGAGTAAAAGAATATAAGTAAAGATGCTAAAATTTTGTGCAGCATGCGGATGCACAAACAATTCGAGTGATAATTTCTGCAAAGAAAATATTTCTTTTCATCGCTTTCCATTAAAAAAAACATGATACTTTAAAGCAGGTGTTACCGAAGTTAAAACGTAAAAACTTTACTTAAAGTACACATTATGTTTTCGGTCCATATTAAATTTTAAGCGATTAATAAAGCTCATTTTGAACATTTTTTCATCTTTAATTTTTTCTTTAAGAGAAGCTCGCTCTCCATGGTATTCATTTGATGCATACATCAACAATATATGTGAATCAACGTCACATTGATCAAAGTCTCTTAACGGTAATGGTTCATCTAAAATAGATGACATTTTACATGTGCAGCAATAAATAACTTTTTATATATTTAAACTGGAAGTATATAACATATGTGCAAATAGAAAAAATCAGGAGATATGTGAAGAACGAAGCACATGAAAAACAAACAAATAGAAACGCATCAGGTGATGGTACATGATGGTAGTTTATGACGTCACGAAAATAAAGCCCATCCAGCAAAAATCACGTGTAGCTGTTAGAGCGATAAATCAAACTTTGGTGGAAAAAATACTATCACTATCTGTTGTGGATTTAGTTGAATAATTATATTAATAGCAGTATAATAAAATAACATCAATCGAAAAAAATCGTCTTTTGAAGTTTATTGTCAAAATAACATTACTTTTTAGGTATGTTGCAGATCTACAACACGGTGATACAAAGTGTTGAATACTGAACTATTTTGACCGATTTCAACATTAAATAATGCTATGCATATTTCTTAAATTTAAAAATGACTGCTTACATGTTTTAGGGATCAGAAATAGTAGAATAACATGTTTTTACAAAATGTTTGTCTGTGAGTCTGTCTGTGACTCTATTTGTCTGTATGTGAAACAAATTTTGTTGGTGCTTTATCTCAAGAAATAATGCACGGATATTTATAAAATTTCAGATTCAATTAGTCCTTAACATTAATTGACGTTTTCTATCTTATGATGGAAATTGTTCAATAGATGGTACTGCTATGCATGCAGCATTTTTCAGCAGCAGTTCCGCAATAACTCTATTTTTAGAATCAATACATCTATTTTCATAAAAATTCAGATTCACGTAGTCCTTAATATAATTTCGTGTTGTTTACATTTTTGGTGTAACTCACTGGACAACTGGTATTACTATTAATTATTTTTCATAATTTTCTTAATAACTCTATCTCAAGAACTAATGGACGAATTTTCATAAAACTTTAGATTCAGGTAGATGTTGACACAGACTGTTACAAATTAAGTGTCCGTGTAAATTACCCAAAAAGTGAGGCTGCTACTCTGCATTTTGCCTGATTTACGTGATTTTAGCGTTAGTCTTATACGAAGAACTAATGCACGAAATTTCATATCACTTGAATCGACATAATGGGCACAGATGTCATTTAATTTTGGCATTATGGTAGCGAATTTTGAAGTATTATTGAAGTATTATGCATGAGATAGAAGAAAGTTTTGGGATTGTCACATTCGACACTTGTTTTTTTAAGTAAAAGTTTTCCTAATATAAACCGAGAAAGAGCTCCGGTTACACTAAATTCATAGACGATAAAGGCACGTTAGTTACTTTTTTAGGTGCATATTTATTGTATAAATACGTGCGCACCATCGTGTGGTCCGTCAGTCTGACCACAAACAACAGCACAAAAATTATCCAACCAAACGATTTCAAACGTAATATAAATAATCTTTGAAAAATTTTGTGAAGTAATTTCAAATTTTTTAAAATTTGAATGAAAACTTTATAAGGTGGAAATTGTACGTCAGATGTACTGAATGAGGTGTTTTCGTACTATAACGAAGTTTTCAAAATATACAGTACTTCGGATAGAATACAGTATCCGAAAACTTCTTTGTATCCCTTCAAATGTTAAATGTTTTCTATTATACAAGAATTAACTTGCAGTAAACCTCAGCAATGAATATCAATTTCATAAATGCGAAATAGTTCAATATCATTAAAATGCACCTCAAATAAAATTTCTATTAGACCATTAAGTTGTGTACTTTTGTGTGGCCTTGTATATTAATAAAAAATATTCCTTGTACCACAGATTGTACTGAATGTATGTTTTAGTATATATTTCTTAGATGCACATGAATTGTATTATGTTTATAAGAGTGTAACATCATTAGAAAGGCCTTGAAACTATTTTTTACTGTTGGCCGTAATGCAATGGAATACCTTTCATTGTTTCTGTAATTGAACTATGCATCCGATTTTCATAAAATTTTAAATGACTGGATAGAATTGTACAAGAACTGTGTACTTTAATTTCAAACGATTCGGTCGGGTAGTTTTTTCGTTGTTATATGCGAACAGACGGACGGACTGAACGATGACTAAGGTGCTACGTTTTTACATAATTATGAACGCACCAAAAAAGATAAACTTAATAAAAATTATAAAATAATAAACTTAATAAAAATTAATAAAACTTATATTCTTTCTATTAAATTTTTTTCATTGATATCGATGATAGGTAATGATACTATGATGCCGAGTTGATTATTCTATTAAATCCTTTATGATAATGTCCTGTTTTAGATGGAATCCTATTATATCCGTATTACTGTATTTAGTGTACAGAATCATAATGAATTTTGTTTTGGTGAATTTTTGCATAACAGTGCTACAGCTATTCCTCTAAGATCTATATACTTATAAAATTACTTCTACACTGTAAAAAAAAAAAAATCTGTAAAGTTCTTAACATTTTTAAAAGTTTTGTCTATTTACATCTTTTTTTATGCAGTATACAGATAAATTTAGAGGAAGTATATAGATATCTGTAACTTTACATCTGTAGAAATAGAGTTTTTTTTACAAACTACAATAAATTAAAATAAATGTTCTAATAAAAGAAAATAAGTTGAAACTGTTGTTAATTAATGTGAAGAGATAGAAACTTCTTTAAATAACCATAAAAAACTTAAATTCTCACATTTCAAAAGAATTGAGTCTTCTTTGTCAAGTTTTTATCACTTCACATTAATGTTATAATCGTCTAAAGTTTGTAATAAGAAAAATCTTAACCTTCACAAAATATTTCATATATTTATCGTTGCCATTTCGTATATTTATAGTTATATATTTATTAGTATATATTTTAGTTCGTATATTTATTTCGTTGCATTTTGCATATTTATAGTTGTACATATAAATTCCGCCTTAGATAAAAATTTCAATACGTTGTGCATCGGAAACTTAAAATAATTTGTTTGAGAAACTAAATTTGAATATTCTATTCATCTAAAACTGTAATAGAAAAAATCTAAGTATTGCAAAACATTTCACATGTTTACATATTGAAATGGTGTCTTATATAAATTTTGAATAAGTTATATATTGGAAGTTTAAAATAAACTATTTGAGAAGCTATTAACGAAAAGATAAATATAACGGTCTAAGCATTATTTTTTAATGAAATGTTCTACGACACTACAAAACTTTTGTTATTCAAATGGCGTCATGAATAATATAATCTATTCTCCTTTCATAATTTTAGAGTTTTTTAACATTATCATTAAGGGAATAATCACCTCCAGTTGTTCGAATAAAGGGCAATTCTTGACAGTATCTTTTCACATAACTTTCTCCTTAATTTTCTTCAATGAAAGAAACATTTTTGTAAACAATAGCG
This sequence comes from Maratus speculifer, assembly GCA_964019185.1. Lineage (NCBI taxonomy): Eukaryota > Metazoa > Arthropoda > Arachnida > Araneae > Salticidae > Maratus > Maratus speculifer. Next base: position 64,370,791 of record OZ025292.1, on the reverse strand, counting down.
TAAACAGCACTTCGTGGTAAAATGTTGCCATGGCTTCAATCCAAATACTTAAATCTTTTTAGAGACAAAAAGAGCAAAGAAGACATTTTGGTTACTTATGAATTTATAAAAGTACTTCTCTTTTGTTTAAGATTCTGTAAGCTACCTTCTTAATTGTTACTTCTTATACTTTTTTGGAAAATATCTTTGAAAAAATGTAAAAGAAATGAGGCAAATGTGAGAAATTAGAGATATATTGAGGGAAAAACTTTTTATTTATAACTCACACTTTCTAAAATATATAAGTTATCAACTTTTTAGTTGTTCTTTGTTATTGTGCATACATAAGCGTCATTTGTAAAAAATCATGCTTATTAATGCATTCCTAGTAATTTTTTCTTGCTTCAGACATAATGCAATTCATAGAATTCGCATATATTCATACGTATATATATATATATATATATAGATGTATAAAGAACTATCTCTCAACCATTTTTGCAAGATCTTTTGTAAAGCGCTGATCAATTTTTAAATTTTATCTATATAAAATTATGATGTCGTGTACCTTTTATAAGCCACATATTTTTAAAAATATGTCATTTTTTTGTAACATTGTATATGATATTAAAATTTTTCAAAGCAAAAATGTGTTTATTATGTATGTTACAATAATTATAGCCGACACTAACATTTATCATTTTTACCATACACCGAAAAAAATATTAATGTTTCAATGTCTTTATTAAAAATGACAATTAATACAATATTCGGGTTATACAAAGTGATGCTGTTTGTTGTAGTGTGATAACATAAAAAAGTGGCAGTGACTTACGCGCCTAACGTAAAGTTAAGAAATCATGTACTCATCATGTACCTCAACATGTGCTAAAAACAACTTAAAACTGACCTATCCAATAATACAACAAGTTACATCATTATACAAACGGTTAATTTCTAATGAATTATTATAATCAAGGCAAGACTTTTGGTTCACCCTGTATTTGTTTACTGGTGTCAATCTAGTATCGGCAAATGCAACATATTTATACTTATTCTCGCCTCAGTAACGTCCATTGAACACTGATAAAATTTTATTGGCTTTGTTTGATTCTGTTAAATATTTATATCGGGCCGATGTTTTTTATCGGCCTGGCCCATTTATCTTTTCCAATGGGCCGGGAGTTCGTTAATATATATATTAAATTCATATTTTATTTTATTAATTGCGAAATTTTAATTTATTTTTGAAATTTTGTTATTGTGCAGTAGAAACGAATTCTGTATTATGTATACCAAGAAATCCAACTCAGCTCATACGTGTTAAAGAGGCTTAATATACTATCTAGTATACAATATGCAGGGGAAAACTTTTTTAATTGAAAACTCAAATACATTTTTTTATATTTAGCCTGTTTCTTTTAGATTTCCCACCAACAACACACACACAAAATATCTATTTTGTTATTTTCATATTATCTTCCCTTTCACTAGAAAATTGTTAAAGATTTAACTATTTATAGTAATCTTTAGGATCTGATTATTGCAGTGCATAATTTGCAGTTCGATTACACATCTGCTCAACATAATTTTGTTTATTTATCTGTTAAGCTTAAATTCAGTTTCGCAATTTAGCTATAGATTATTAAACTAAAACAAGCAAATTCTGAATTATTTATGTTTTTTAAATGCAAACATGTTAATTTTTTCTACTGCAGTTGAACATTCCTATTTGAGATAGATTTGCAATGATTCATCATGCTAAAGAGTATTTTAAAACCAACAAAAATCAGTAATTAAAATGATGTTTTGAAACAAATTGCATTTGAAAGCACTTTTTTATCTTTTTCAACGAAGAGAGAATTAAAACTGTATAATGTTTTGATGCATAAAAAAATTTCAGGAAATGCGAATTTTATGCCGGAAACATTCCCATCAAGAATATCACGTCAGTGTTTGTTTATAGTCATTTTTTTTTTTGGTTTATAACACAGACATTGATTTCATTTCTTTATTTACATCTTTTAAATAAAAAGTTTAAAATGTCTTACATAATAAGATAAACAGCTATTGTTCAAATTGTGATTTAACAAAAATTGCGTTTAACTGTTTAAATAATATTATATCAATGACAGGTTCTTGGAATCTTAGAAAATGCTCAGTTAGCTGCCATACTGAAAAGATGATTTATTTCTTCCGACATAATTTTGAAGTTGTGAATTATCATCAGTGAGCGATTACAAGAAAACAATCAAGGGAGTAATCACCACCAATTGTTATTCAAATAAAGAACAATTCTCAAGTGTATCTTTTACCATTTTTCCCACTGAATTGTGTTCAGTGCAAGGAAATAGTCTCGTAAACAATAGCACAGGCTGCTCCCGGTTTTAAAGTGTTGGCTTCAAATCAAATTTTTAAATCTTTTATTAAGAAAATGATAAGAGAAAAGGAAGTTTCGGTTATTTTGTGAATGAATAAAAGTATAGAGAAAATACATTTTTGTACAAAATTCTGAAAACTGCTTTTTTTATTTTATAAAGAATTGTTACCGTTTATATATTTTTTATTCGGTTTTGAAAGAAACCAGAATAAAGTAAAGCGAATGAGAAAAAATTGGGTTACATTGATATTGATGGGTGACTGTAGATTTCAAAAACAAAATTTCTTGGAATATCCGAATCATTCAGTTTTTTTGCGATATACACAGGAATAATGTTAATTTGTTTTTTAAAATATATATTGTAGTAAGAGAAACAATTGTTTTCATTGATATATGTGAGAATGCGAAGAAATGGAGTAAAGCGAATGAGAAAAATTTGGGGATATTGACGGGAGGCTATTGTTTTTCTAAGACAAATTTACCGATATGTTCGAGTCATCAATTCTTTTACGACATATGCAGGAATAATGTTGATTTAATTAATATATACATATATATTGGAGTTAAAGAAACAATTCTTTCATTGACATGTGTGAAAATAAGAAGCACTGAAGTAAATCGAATGAGAGAAATTTGGGCTATGTTGAAACTGACGGAAGATAGTTGGTCTTTTACATGAAACTTCCTAAAATATTCGAGTCGGCATTTCTTTTATAATATACACAAAGATATTAATGTCAATTTAATTTTTTAAATATTTATTGGAGTTAGAAAAACAATTATTTCATTGATTTGTGTGAGAATGAGAGGCAATGAAATAAAGCGATTGAGAGAAATTTGGGCGAGATATAGTGATGGAAAATTGTTGGTTTTCTAACAGAAACTTCCCAAAACATCCGAGTCATCAATTATGATATACACGGGGATAATAATGCTGATTTATGTGCTTTAAAATAAATATTGGAGTTAACAAAGACAATTGTTTTTATTGATATGTGTGAGAATAATGAGCCTAATCTGAACGAAGATACCATTTCAATAGAGTATAAAGATTTTCGAGCCATCATAGATTCCACGATGATGGATAAGATTATTTTTGAAATTGTCTTCCGAGAAATCGGTTAGTTTAAATAGGAGTAAAATATATGCCTATTACTATTTAACGAACGAAAGCTAAAGTCCTTCTCCATTATATTACAAGTGTAACATAGGCAATTGGCCATATTTTTTGCTGTGTCAATCAACTATAGAAATATTTACTAGTTAATGTTATGCATTTCATGTCTCACTAAAAATATTCTCTTCGCATTCAAGATGAATCATTATTGTACTCAAAATCTTATTGTACATCTGTACCTTACATACACAGTCGAACTTCCCTTTAACAAAATCCCTGTTTAACGAAGTTTTTCTATTAACAAAATTTTCTGTTGAACCTTGCTTCCGGACACCATTATCATTCAAATTAATCTTCATATTACAAAAAACATATTCTATATAACGAAGTTCATTACACTTTCGTGCGTGTACAACATTCAAACGGAGAGCTTGAAGATGTGCTGGATGTATGAAAATGAAATTATTTATTTATTTAATCATTTCCTTTTGAAAGAAAATAAACTATAAGCCTTCGATGCAATAAAAAAGAAGATTCCAGTTTTACGAGAATGTTGAAGATAAATTTTTCGGGTACTTAAAAAAAGTGCGAAAATGTTTAGGAACAATATGTTTTTGTACAAACTAATATTAGACACATTTAGAATTAAAAAATTGGAATACTGCAAAAAAGTAGTAAAGCTGTATTATGATTCACTTTTTGTTTTCCCCTATTTATTATGTGGTTTTTTTTTTCAGTGTTATTCTAGTTGAATTTTCCTCAGATGTCTACTTTGTTAAAAATAATTTTACTGACAAAATTAAAATACATTTTTCCATTTATTACAGATAAATCGTTCAGGTATTTCAAAAAGTGCGAAATTTTTAATGAATAATGCGCTTATTTGTACAAATTATATTGCATATCTCAAATTAAGGAATTGAAATACTGTGAAAAACTGTGTAAAGCTGTACTATGCTTCACTTTTTGTTTTCCCCTATTTATTATGTGTTTTTATTTAGCCAGTATTCTATTTAAATTTTCCTCATTTTTAAATTTGTTTACATTGTATTTATAAAAAATACTGACCTAATCAAAATACATTTTCCCATTTTTATGTTACAGATAAATATTTCGTTACTTAAACGAGTGTGAATTTTTTTTATGAACAATGTGTTACATACAAACTACACTTTCTTAAAATTAAAGAATTGGAATATAGAGTAAAGATAAAAAGGAAAGTCTAGTAAAAATAGTAAAAAGATAGTAATGATAGAAAAAAACAATAAAGATATATTATATTTCAATTTTTGTGTCCCCCTATTTATTATGTGTTTTTTCTAGACATTATGCTAGTTAAAATTTCCTCAGATATCTACATTGTATATGTAAAAATAAATACAGACCTAATCAAAATACATTTTCCCATTTTTATGTTACAGATAAATTGTTCGGGTACTTAAAAAAGTGCAAAATTTCTTATGAACAATGTGTTTTGTACAAAGTAATATTAGACACTTTTTTAAAATTAAAGATTATGAATACTGTGTAAAATAGAATAAAGGTATGATATGCTTCAGTTTTTGTTTACCCCTATTTATTGTGTTTTTTAGACATTATTCTTGTTAAATTTTCCTCAGATGTCTACATTGTATTAAACAAATGCTGACCTAATTTAAATACATTTTCCAATACTTCCATTTTATGCATATACTTTATTTTATGTATGTGTATTTTACTAAACAAATTTCATGAATTTGAATTCATTTCCATTTAACGAATTTTCTTCATAAAAAAGGTGTTTAAGTGTAACCATGAGACTTTGTCAAATGGAAGTTTCACTGTATCTTTCAGGAAATATTACTAACCATTTGGAAAACGGTTGTTGTTCTCGGTCGAGGATTGTTGTAAAATGAAATGAAGTGAAACTAATTGAACGCGTAAATTAAGAAAATGAAAATATCGTCTGATTTTATTTATTATTATTCGAAGAACTTTGACAAGTGTGTGAGAACGATTGAGTTCTCTGGATGTAATGATGGATGTGTCTTTTACATGGAATTAAACGACAATTTTTATAATATATGGACTTTTAGATTAATTTGAACTTAGAATAAGTTTATCTTAACAGATGAGATGATTTTAATTCAAAGCTCCGCGCATCGCATAGATGCAACCCGCAAATGAAGACTCGCATGGTTAGTAAGTAATTTTTAAACTAACCCTATTTTCGAATTCTAACATACTGGTACCCTCGGTTCGGGACAGGAGTTTTTGAATTTTAATTAATTTTAAATGAAAAAATGAATCTGAGTAGTTTGAAAACTCAGAGAAAAGGACTGAGAGCTGCTTTTACTCTCACGTTTAAGAAAATTGAAACTGAATTAACTAAAGAAACATGTGAAATCAAAGAACTTTCTATTTTGAAAACTCAACTGTTTGATAAATTTCAACGGATGGACACTTGTCAAAGTAAAATTTCGGAAATATTGTTACAAGATAAGGACGAAAAATTGTTTACCGAAGATTTTGAAGGTGCAGAAGAATATCGAGAAAAATATATAGAAATATGTGCTCGTATTGATGAAAAGATACAGTTTTCTTCATCTCCTGGCGAAGAAGTAAAACGCAAATTTAAATTACCGGAGATCGAGCTGAAAAAATTTAACGGCGAACCAAAGGAATTTTTATCATTTTGGAGCCAGTTTAAGAAAATACATGAAGACGATTCTATTGCCGCGGAGGATAAGATGCAGTATCTATTCCAATGTATGGAACCGAAATCAAAAGCGGAGCGTTTAATATCAAGCTATCCAGCTACCGCGGAAAATTATCCGAAGGCTATCGATCAATTGAAACTGAGATTTGGACGAGATGATCTTCTTGTGCAAATTTACGTCAGGGAACTATTAACCCTCGTAATGAAAAATGCCAATGCGCCTAAAATGAAAGTTGACTTAGCCTCTTTATACGATGAATTAGAAAGCAAACTTCGTGCCTTAGAAAGTTTGGGAAGAACTCAAGAGAAGTATGGAGACTTTCTCATGCCCTTGGTTGAGAGCTGCCTGCCTGAAGAAGTTCTTTTGACCTGGGAAAGAAGTCGAAATCACGATACATATTCCAGTGAGAATTCCAGGACTTTAAAAAATCTGATGGACTTTCTACGCCAAGAAGTTCAAGGAGATGAAATGGTGTTTTTAGCAAGAAAAGGTTTTGATTCTATTGTTAGAAAAAAGAACATTTTATCTGAAATTATTAGCAAACCTGATCCAGCTACCGCATCTGCATTGGTGAGTATAGAAAATAAAGGTAAGAAAAACAATTGCATATTCTGTGATAGGTTTCACCCCTCTAATAAATGTTTTGGGGCTAAAAAAATGTCTTTAATTGAAAAACAAAAAATTTTGTTAAAAAAGGGGATTTGTTTCACTTGTTTGCAAAAAGCTGGTCATCTGAGTAAGAATTGTAATATTAAAAATAAATTAAAGTGTAATTATTGCCATAAACATCATTTTGAAATAATGTGTCCAGAACAAAATATAAATAATAATCAAAATGATACTTTGAAATCTGAAAATTCTCTTTCTAATTGTAGTAGAAATAAAGTTGTGTATATGCAAACGCTTGGCGTGCGCATTCGATCGCAAGGTCGCCAAAAAGTCGTACGCGCACTGCTAGATTCAGCGAGCCAAAGTAGTTACGTAAGCGAGAGAATAACGAAATCACTAAAAATGCATCCTATAAGAAAAGAAATAATTATTCACGCGCTGTTCGGGGGGGATGAAACGAAACCTAAAAAACATGATGTGTTTTCTGTAGAAATCAGTGAATTAGATGGAAATAATGCGTTTTGTTTTGAGGCATTTTCCGAAAAAAAGATTTGCGGATTTGTACCTAAAATTAAAGATTATAGAATATTAAATGAATTAAAAGGAAATAAAATAAATCTATCTGATGATTTTTGTAAGGAATCTGAAATTGATCTTTTGGTGGGGGCTGATATGATAGGAAAATTATTGACAGGAAATTTAATTCAATTAAATTGCGATTTGACTGCCATAGAAACCAAGCTCGGTTGGACAGTAATGGGGAAACTAACGTGTGGCAAGAAACATAACGTTTTGACAACATTGTCTATGCACGTTAGAAATATTCCTTTGAATGAATTATGGGAACTTGAAACCATAGGAATTTCTGACCCCATTCAGAGTTTTGAAAAACGGGAAAACTTTGATTTAAACGATTTTAAAGAAAAAATGAAAATTCTTCCCGATGGCAGATATGAAGTAGAGCTTCCATGGAAGTGTAATTTTAAGAACTTGCCCGACAATAAAGTTTTAGCTTGGAAGAGATATGAAAAAATGATCAATAAATTGAAATGTGGGGGATTTTTCGATGAATATCAGGAAGTATTTAAGAATTGGAAAAAAATGAATATTATTGAACGTGTTCCAGAAAATGAATTAAGTAATAAATGTCATTATTTACCGCATAGGCCCGTTATCAGGTTAGATAAGGAAACCACAAAAATACGCCCTGTATTTGATGCATCTGCTTCTGAGAAAGGGAAACCCTCGTTAAATGAATGTTTGTATAAAGGCATCAATCTTATAGAATTAATACCTGATATTCTTGATCGTTTTAGAATGTATCCTATCGGTATAACTGCAGATATAGAAAAGGCTTATTTAATGTTATCTGTTATGCCTAAAGATAGAGATTTTCTTAGATTCTATTTCCCATGTAATGAAGGACAATTGATTTATAGACATTGTAGAGTTGTATTTGGTGTCTCTTCTAGCTCTTATTTACTAAGTGCATCTATAATGCATCTTTTAGAAAATAGTCCTCCTGAATATAAGGAAACTGCTGAAAAATTAAAGTGTTCATTTTATGTAGATAATTGTGTATCAGGTGTTTCTAACATTAATGAAGCTGAAATGTTTATTGAAAATGCAAAGTTATTAATGTCTAAAGGGTGTTTCAATTTGCGTTGTTTTGAAAGCAATGTAGCTTGCAAGAATGTTGATAAATATTCTGGGGATACTTCAGTTTTGGGGATTATTTGGGATTTAGATAATGATTCTTTGAAATGTTGTTTAGATTTAGAAACATTAACGTGTGAAAGGAAAATTACTAAGAGATTAATTTTGAGCATTGTGCAAAAGATTTTTGATCCTATCGGTTTATTCTCTCCTGCTACATTGCTTCCAAAATTATTGCTACAAGACTCATGGAAACAGAAAATTCCATGGGATCGAGAATTACCTTGTAACATTGTGAGTGCTTTTTTGAAATGGTTGAAGAATATTGATGTTTTAAAAGAAGTAGCTATACCTCGATACTTAGAAATTAATGCTTCATCTGAACTTCATGTTTTTGTTGATGCGAGTAAAGGGGCATATGCAGCATGTGTCTTCGCTAGATCAATAATTGATTCCGATGTCAAGGTTACGCTTGTTAGAGCGAAGTCTAGGGTTGCTCCTCTCAAAACTTTGAGCATGCCGCGTTTAGAGTTAATGGCTTGTTGTATAGGTACTCGACTTGCGAGTTCTATCATCAAGGCAATAAATATGCCAGGTCTGAAAATCACATTCTGGTCAGATTCTACTACCGCAATTTGGTGGATAAAGCAACATGGAAATTGGTCGGTTTTCGTGAGCAACAGAGTCAAAGAAATTCGGCAGATGTCCAATATAGAGTCATGGAAGCACGTTCCAGGAAATTTGAATATAGCGGATATACTTTCACGTGGATGTTCTCCACAGAAAATGCTTAGTTCGCGATGGTGGGAAGGTCCTAAGTGGTTAAAAGAAAATCCTGAATGTTGGCCAATTGGCACGATTGACTGTCAGCCAAAAGATGTTGATTTAGAAAGAAAAAAAGTTGAAATTACGAATATTGATCTAGCTAAAGACACACCCCTTTGGCTCTTAGATAATATATCTAATTATGATAAGATGATAAGAATATTTGCTTGGATTCTGAGATTTGTAAATAATTGCCGAAATGTTTCTAATAAGTGTAAATATTCTAATCTTACTCAAAATGAAATTGAAAATTCTGAAAAATATCTAATCCGTTTAGTTCAGAGCTGTTATTTCTATAATAAAAGGTCATTAAATGATATTGTAACATTCACAGATGATAATGGAATTTTAAGAGTTAAAACTAAAATAACTGAAAGAAATGACCGAGAATCCTTTTTGTATCCAATATTGTTACCAGGCAAATGTGAATTTACTAAATTATTGATTAGATCAGTACACCAAAAGAATTGTCATGCAGGTATAAGAACAATGCAATCTTTAATAAGAGAAAGATTTTGGATAATTAGAGCTAGAAGAACTATTAAAAATGTATTGTACGACTGTATTGCATGTAAACGTTTTAAGGTAAAGTCTTTGTCAAGCGAACCAACACCTTTGCCACCAGATCGCGTTACAGATTGTGCTGTCTTTGAAATTATTGGAGTAGACTTAGCCGGGCCGTTATTTCTAAAAAATGGCGAGAAAGTTTGGATAGCATTGTTTACTTGTGCCGTTTATCGCGCGATTCACCTTGAACTAGTCAATTCGCTATCTTCTGATGCTTTCCTGCTAGCACTTAGACGTTTTATAGCTAGACGCGGTAGGCCCAGCACTATTTATTGTGATAATGGAACAAACTTTAGGGGGGCTTCCAATGAACTTTCAAAATTAAATTGGGATAAAATTTTAAAAGAAACCATGACGCATAAAATTGTTTGGAAATTTATACCTCCCACCGCAGCTTGGTGGGGAGGCTGGTGGGAAAGGTTGGTTCGCATTGTAAAAGAATTGTTAGTACGTACTTTAGGTAGATCTGTATTGACTTATGAAGAATTGAATACACTTATATGTGATTGTGAATCTGTGATTAACTGCAGACCTCTAACCTATGTCTCAGAGGACCCACTGGAGCTAGTACCTCTCACACCCGCTATGTTTCTTACTGAAAACCGAAGTTTCAGCAATTCGGATATTATCGAATTAGATTCTCAAAGTTTAAGGAGAAGGTTGAATTACAGAGCTAAACTTCTTACCGATTTTAGGCAACGTTTTAGAAAAGAATACCTCAGCGAATTAGTTCAAAAACATACTGAAAAATATACACGTGAACCGCGAGTGGGAGAAATAGTCTTAGTTGGGGATGATAACAAAAAACGTTTATTTTGGCCTTTAGCAAAGGTGATTCATTTAATTCCAGGACGGGATGGTAAAGTTCGTGCTGTTAAGTTGAAAACTCAGCACGGCACGGTTTTACGTCCGGTGCAGCGCATCTTTCCTTTGGAAATATATTCGAATGAAATAATTGAAATTGCATCCAAACCGTCGGGTGAAGAGAAAACTAGTTCCAGTGAGCATGATGATCATGAAAATGTGTCTTCTCCTGATAGTGTTATACTTAAGAAATATACCTCTTCTGGAAGATGTGTAAAAGCTCCAAAGAGGTTGGATCTTTTTAATAATAATTGTTATGTATTTGAAACTCTCCCCAAGTTTCAAAGGGGGGAGGATGTTGTAAAATGAAATGAAGTGAAACTAATTGAACGCGTAAATTAAGAAAATGAAAATATCGTCTGATTTTATTTATTATTATTCGAAGAACTTTGACAAGTGTGTGAGAACGATTGAGTTCTCTGGATGTAATGATGGATGTGTCTTTTACATGGAATTAAACGACAATTTTTATAATATATGGACTTTTAGATTAATTTGAACTTAGAATAAGTTTATCTTAACAGATGAGATGATTTTAATTCAAAGCTCCGCGCATCGCATAGATGCAACCCGCAAATGAAGACTCGCATGGTTAGTAAGTAATTTTTAAACTAACCCTATTTTCGAATTCTAACAAGGATAAATATATCTTAGACACATCTAAATCTTTGTGGTGCCTGCATTTTATTCCTTTTCTGATTGGTCCAGGATTATTAATGTTTAATCCATGGCGTACGTAATGTATGACTCTGTTATTACGCAAGCCACGTTTTGATCACTATAAAAATAATATTACATTTTACTTTTATTTTTACTTATTTATTTATTTATTTATTCATTTTTTTCTCAACAAATGGATACAGTAATCTACTACTTTTACTTTACTTTCAACAGAAATAGAACAGTTTTGCTGACGCTATATGACAAAAAAAACATTAAAAACAACAAGAAATTAATAACTCAAAAACAAATTGAGATAAAGTTTTCAAATTAATTGCATTTAAAAGTACATGTTTTTCTCTACTCGATGGTGTAAAAAGTGAAAATGTGCGTGTTTAGACGTTTGAAAGTTTGCTTTACCGAAAATTGTGAAACTGAAATTTCATGTAAAATTTGAAAGTATTACCAATCGCAGAAGGACGTATGCATAGACACACAGATACGTTAGTCCTTTATAATATAGATGGGGTAGATATAACTATGTAAGAAATTGGATGAATTCAGAAAGGATGAAACACAGTCACCATTTTATTTTATTTTTTTAAAAATTAATAAATCCTTTAGGAGCAAATTGACCGTATAAATGATAATATCTTCGAGATGTTCCTCTTTATATTTTGAATTTAACTTTACTATAAAATAAAAATGTATTGTTTACAAAAAGTGAGAAAAAATATTTTTTAAATATAGGATTTATTTATAAAGTTTAAGTTTTAGTCTTTGAAAAAATCATTTTCCAAACGGTTATTGTAAATTGTTAAATAAAAATTTTTTTTCAAAATTAATTTATTTATAATATTGCACTTTGATGATTTTATTTTCTGTCAGTGTTCATGAAGAGAAAAGAGAATTGATTTAATTTTTTCTATTTTAATTTATGGGATCGTCTTATAGGCGGGCTTTGTTTTGTTTTCTTTTTTTCGAAGTAGTTAGATTGACTTACACGCGAACTTGACTTTTATGCAAAGTCTAAAAATACGTAAACTCGAATTCTGTTCGTATATATAAAATAATTAATAGTTAAATCAAGACTAAAAAATTGTTGTTTATAAATATTAATTCCATATACTTTTTACACAAATTTTTCATTTTTTTGGATTAGAATATAAAAATATTTTTTTGAACTTCAGAAAAAAAATCTAAAAACGGAAGTTTCAATTAATTTGTTCAAGAAGTAAATTAAGAATCTATTCTTCTATATATAATATAAACATCACTTTAAAATATCAATTTAATTTAAATGCTTTAAGTGATAAATTAAAATAACATGAAAAGATTATAGCTTGACATGTTTCATTGCTCTTACGGCAACATTTTCAAAAGCAAATAAAATGATAAAAAGGAATTTTCCGAAATAAACAGAAAAAACACAAATCACGTGAACATGAGCATATAAAAATAAACAGGAAATAAAATGAATAAAAATAATTGTGAGCGTGACATATTACAAATTATTGTCTTAAAAACCTTTGAAGCATTTCTTTCCATATTTTTGGTAGTTCCATGGAGGCAAATTCATTGCAAATATTGTCTTTACCTATGAAGATTTCTATTGATTCTCTTATGATTGACGGAAAATATGATCCAGAAGGGTATATTATTCTGCTATTTTTAAAATCTATTTGTAATGGTTCTTTGCTGTATAATCTTGAGAGAGCTGTAGTTTTCCTATTGTATTTGATGTAAACAAAACTAGAATTAAAGAACATATAGCAGACATCAAATACAATAGGAAAACCACAGCTCTCTCAAGATTATACAGCAAAGAACCATTACAAATAGATTTTAAAAATAGCAGAATAATATACCCTTCTGGATCATATTTTCCGTCAATCATAAGAGAATCAATAGAAATCTTCATACGTAAAGACAATATTTGCAATGAATTTGCCTCCATGGAACTACCAAAAATATGGAAAGAAATGCTTCAAAGGTTTTTAAGGCAATAATTTGTAATATGTCACGCTCACAATTATTTTTATTCATTTTATTTCCAGTTTATTTTTATATGCTCATGTTCACGTGATTTGTGTTTTTTCTGTTTATTTCGGGAAATTCCTTTTTATCATTTTATTTGCTTTTGAAAATGTTGCCGTAAGAGCAATGAAACATGTCAAGCTATAATCTTTTCATGTTATTTTAATTTATCACTTAAAGCATTTAAATTAAATTGATCTATTCTTCTTCTAAAGAAAGTTGAAGAATTATTCATGTATTTGAAGATTTCCACAAATTTATGGTTCAAAATACTGTAAACCACACTATATATGTATATCAATATAAATATTTTAATAAATTTCACATAAGAGACTTAATTTTTTGTATTCAACAGACCACTTAAGATAAATTACGTGTAACTGTCTAAACATAATTTTTTAAAAGTTGTGCTCCATAAAACTTCAGAACCCACATTATTTAATTGCTGCTATACTGAATAAGGTAATTTATTCTCCTGACATAAATTTGAAGCTATAAATCATCACCAGGGAGTAATCTCCATCGATTGCTTTTCTAATAAAGAACAATTCTCAAGTGTATCTGTGTCATTTGTCCCGGTGATTTTTCTTCAAAGAGAACACAAAATTATATATTTACGAAAACAATAGCATATAAAATACTCGGTAGTAAAGTGTTGCCATGGCTTCAAGCCAAATTCTCAAACTTTTTTGGGAAAAAATGATGAGAAATATATGTTTTAATTAATTATGGATTGAGTACAAAAAAACTTTGTTTTTGTCTCACATTCTGAAAAGTGTTTATTATAACAATTCTTAGCTTACTTTTGTAGTTCTGATCAATATATAGCAGTAAAACAATCAAAAATTATATGCAATTGGCAGAGGCTGTATTTTGCAGATTATACACTATAAATTTACGGGAGAAACAGAGGGTACATGGAGATTCTTAAAAGAAAAAAAAAAAAAATCAAAAATATATACGGCGTGCATTGTTTAATATCGATTATGCATCTCCGTTTCTGTTATTTCATTCCGATTCAACCTCTTCCTTCCAGAAAAAAAAGGCAAATATTTATTCATTGATTTTAAACAAACAAAATGACATCATAGATGACTTAGAAAAAGGAGCTTTTTTGGAAATTAATATTTTAGGGAACAAGTAATTTAGGTTCACAAATAGGAATCTAAGACCTAACAAATTCCCTTAAAACATCAATTTATAACTAACTTAACTTCCCACAAATTTAAGGTGTTTAAACAAGTGAATGAAATACAAATCCTAAAAACATTTTACTGTAAAGGATTTAAGTGAAATAAGTATGAAAATTTCTCGATTTCTAGCATACTCTATCTTGAAGGCATTTTGCAAAATCAGATGAATATAATAACTATTTCATGAGGAAAGCAGCGTAGATTTTGCGATTTACTTATTTATTTATAACCCTTTTGGGTCCATTTTTTTCTATTTTTAGAAAAAAATACTTTTACATTAATAACATTAGCACTAGCTATCCAAGTAGATTTATTAGAGTTTAACGAATATATCAAAGTCTGGAACATAACGGATGTTGTCGTTTTGCGTAATATCCAAGTCATATTCATCTGAAAATAGATTAAGGAAGATGTTTTGGAAATATTTAGAAAATATTGTACACCAACACGATTTAACTGATATTACAGCTTTTTAATATTTTTTGCTTTTTATTACACAAGATTCTTTCAGGAAAATAACCTTTATTTTTAATTTAAAGAGTGAAATATATGTTAGAATAAAAGAATTGCAAACGATAGAAAGAGAATTAAGAAAATGTTTATTATTATTAGTAGTAGTAAGTGTCTAACCATTAATGACGTCATATAATAAATACATAGACACATTACTACATGTAAACAGTAACAAAATTATTTATTCAAATAAAATAATAGTCAAGTGAAAGACATGTGCTATTGATAGTATATCAGACCCGAAAGGGTAAAATAAAAAAACACTCAACTATTAAGAAATAAAGTAAAATAAAAAAAATACAGCAGTCTAGTATTTGTAAGTAAAACAATAGAGGTTCACATATGTAGATCCAGTAACGAAGAGGTTAATACCAACAGACGAAAGTCTTTCAGAAGAGGGAGGAGCTTCAAATGTTTGCAAACCCTGATTTAAGAAAAATATAAACTCAGTAAACTCTTGAGGTGATCTTATTCTTGCATTTGAATTTTCTTTTTAATTTCTTCACAATGAATAGATTGCATAAGACTTTATTGGATTACCAGAAACAGTAAAAACAAGGATAATGACTCTCAACAGATAACGTTTATAATAGACCAGGTGGCTGCAGCACTCACGATCACCTTATCGAGTTCACAGATGAAAATATAGGATTAGTTAAATTTCGATTTGGATATTAGAACACAATCGGCCTACCAAGTCATATCTTAGTAGAAAACCCGTAAAATGCCGATTTTTAGCGGTTGATTCATAGATTTAAAGTTGTGCTTTTCTGAACCAAAAGCATGAAAACATAGAAAATCTGGAGTAGGAAAACATAATGGCAAACCCATGAATGAACTGTTAAAATCCAGTTTTTACCTGTTTTCTACTAACTAGAGAACTGCAAGAAGTGTAAGTCACCGATTTTGACGGAAGTGGTATCGTTGGAAAGATCTCATTGAGAGCAGTAAAAAACTCAATAGAACTACCCGTCGCAAATGAGCTGTTATCGAGATATCCGACAATTTATGTTACTTAACTAGTGCATACTTAATGGAGGGGCGCAAAAAATTTTAGTCTAGATTTTAACGAAAGTGGTATCGTTAAAAACATATCATCATGAGAAAGAAAAAACTCATTTGAACTATCCGTCGGAAATGAGCCGTTTTCGAGATATCCGATAATTTATATCACGTAGCTAGTGCCTACTGGTCTAGTGCACACTTAATGGGGGCCGCAAATTTTTTTTTCTCGATTTTGGCGAAAATGGTGTCGTTGCAAAGATATCATAGTGAGAAGTAAAAAACTCAATGGAACTAACCATCTGAAATGAGCCATTTTCGAGATATCCGACAATTTATGTCAATGCACTTTCCCAGCAGTGTGCATTAGCAATGTGACACAAATTGTCAGATATCTCGAAAACGTCTCATTTCCGACGGATGATTCCATTGAATTTTTTAATCATCACGATGATATCTTTTCAACGATACCACTTATATTAAAATCGAGACTAAAATTTTTTGCGCTCCCCCATTAAGTATGCACTAGTTACGTGACATAAATTGTCGGATATCTCGATAACGACTCATTTAAGACGGGTAGTTTCATTGAGTTTTTTGCTGCTCTCGATGAGATCTTTCCAACGATACCACTTTCGTCAAAATCGGTGACTTACACTTCTTGCAGTTCCCTAGTAAGATATTGACAGACAATTTGCGTTCTAATACCTAAATCGAAATTGAACAAATCCTAGATTTTCATCCGTGAACTCGATGAGGAAATCATTTGTGCTGCCCCAGCCCGGTACATGATTTTCATCTGGAAAGTTGTTATCAAAATTTCAAATTTTTTCTGCCTGGATATAGTGACAAATTTATGAACTTTAAGAAAAACTGAAAATGGAAGTTTCAGTTAACTAATGTAAATAATGCAATCAAGAATTCTAATTTTCTAAATGTTTAAATTTGAAAAAAAATCCACGATTTATTGTTTAAATTGAAAATTCGAACACGATTATGGTTAAATAAGTGGTTTCATCCTTCATCCTCTTAAAAAAAATCTAAATGTGCATTTTCTAAATAAAATTTTAATTGTTCTTACATCAGAAGCCCATTAATAGGTATAATTAAGAGTAAAGAAATAATTAATAAAAATTGCATATAATTATTTAAAAATGTGTTTTAAATGACACATTCTTTGAAACTTAATAATATACACCATTTAACTGCTGCCATCCTGAGTACCTTATGCTATTGCCTTGACATAAATTTAAAGCTAGAATAAATCCTTAATCATCCTTATCATATGCCATTTTAAATTAGTTAATTTCAAGCAATGTTTATATCCTTAATTCATTCTATAAAATAGAGTTTAGAGATCATTTTAGTCTACGAATGAAGTTTATAGGTCTACTCAAAGTTTAGTTATCTTACAGATAGTGATAGCCTTTTTGAAAAAATACATGAAAATTTCATTACTTAAATGTTCTTGCTATATTTTTTTTAGTCTGTTGTGAGTCTTTATTTTATGATATTATTAGACCTAAGCCCTATCCCAAATATACCACAAAAAATTAAGTAAATAGTTTGAATATTTATGAAGTTATGCGAATTCGAAGCGGAAGCACATTTTCATGAAGTGCGTTAAATTTAAAACTCCTGACACCCCTTAAGGTTTGTGAAATCAGTTTAATAAAATAGAAGTTGATGGATAAACTTATTTTTAGATAGGTATTTAAAACCACAATAGCTAATCAATATGACAATTATTGGATTCCTAAAATCAAACTACAGTGTAAAATAAACATTAAATGAATCCTAAAACCCACAAACAGTGATATACTTTCTCAAGTGTTACTATTGATACGCTTTGGTCATAATCTCTAATTACTTTTCCTCAGATTTACCAGTGTCAAGATTACATTTAAGTTATAAATTATAATCAATGCCAATATAAAATTACATTTAACCCATAAATTGTATTTAGAATTCCCCTAGCTGACATTTTTTAACCCTCTTAATAAACTCTAATTACTTTCCCTAAAATTTGGGAGAGTCAAGATTATATTTAAGTTATAAATTGTAACCAATGTCAAAATAAAATTAAATTTAACTGATAAATTGTAATTAGAATTCCCTTAGCTGACGTTTATTGAAACACAAATAATCATTTTATTTAAATACAAATAATCATTAGTCTCAAAGATGGTAATTCTAT
Organism: Maratus speculifer; assembly: GCA_964019185.1. NCBI lineage: Eukaryota > Metazoa > Arthropoda > Arachnida > Araneae > Salticidae > Maratus > Maratus speculifer. The sequence goes on along the minus strand of OZ025292.1, from coordinate 64,352,493 downwards.
TTTAGAGCGCAATCAAGATAATGCAATACATGTGTTGTAACGTTACATTCATGCTGGGTGTCATTTGTAACGTTTGGTTGGTCGTGGTGGGAGTTAAATGTAGACATACTCAGTACTTAAGATAAAATAACAAAGTTTATTAAAATGATAAGGGCTGAAGGGAAGTGGAGCAAGTCTTAATTTTACACAACTGAGAATACTATGAAAAAACTAAACGCATACTCATAGGCTCCGGCCTAGCTCAATCGTGGCACCTTCTAATACTTCTCACTATCTCCTGGCTGAGCTGCTAGATAAAGCTTAATTAGACAGCCCGTGGCTGTGCGTAATTCTTTATTCACAAATAATCAAAAATGAAACTACTATAAATTTTCTTACCACGGCCAACTCTCAAGTCAACTATCGAAACTCCTTTACACTTCACTAGAGGCTTCGCTGCTACTTTCAATTTTCTAGCATTTCGCTAACTAATAATTCACTTCGCTAACTAACGCCAAATATCCTCACTCGCTGGCTACCGCCACAGATGCTCTCTCGCTGGCTAATGCCAGAGACACTCGCTAGCTAATGCCAGAGACACTCGCTGGCTAATGCCAGAGACACTCTCCATTCACTCAAACCCAAGCTTTTATATGCTGCAAACTGAGATACTTCACATTAACATATTACTAATAACCGCGAGCTAACTGCAGAATCCGAAAGAGCACACACACTCTAGAAAGTTAAAGTAAAAGAGAGGATAGATGTCGCTTTTACGCTTACACATGTTAAATTATTGACGTCACGATCTCAGAAATACTAGAGTGCCTTTAGCACAAAGGTCACTCCCTCACAACCCCTCCTCGGATTCTACAGAGAAAAAGGGCTGGGCCAAATGCATGCTCAGGACTTTTTCTTGTTATAAATTTCGAGCCGTAAAAAAACACAGTGATGGGTGAAATTTAGAACCAAAAAACCTCAGTTTGCCTCAAATATTCACATATTCAATCCAATCATTCTTCTATCTTACAAATAGCCTCCGTAAAACTTCCAAAAACTCGTAAAACTTTCAAAACTAATTACTTCTTCCAAAACAACCCACTCCACTGGGAGTGCTAAAATTTCTCAAAACACTAAACTTTCGAAATTTTCCTCAATATTGAAATACAACTATAACTTTACCAAAAATCTCTCCATAATTTTCCTAATACTAGAATTCGCACCAAGTCCAAAAAACCCAATGCGCAAAAATTTTCCTCATCCAAATTCCGAACTCATCTAAAATTAAATTTACTTCATACTAAAATAACCCTGCTACTACGTAATACCTACATACCCATTAGCCAATGAACTAACTCCCAAAATTCTTCAGAACTTAACTCCACTTTAACAATAATTGGGGCACATACGTACAGCGTCACATCGCTGTGCTTATGCAACAATAAAAAAATATCAAATTTACAAAATGACGTCATCATGCTCTTCATCTGTATTAACTAAAAGAAAAATAGCAGAATCAATACATAACACAGGTATACTTCCCTGCAAGAAAATCACATTAACATTCAATTTTAATACAATACAATTTCAAATTCAAACGCAGCTTAAAACTTCGCAACTTGCGGAAACCATTCCCAACTAAAGTACAAACGCAACTCATAAAACACGAACGATAAGAAGAAAGTTAATTCATTAAATGTTAGTACAAGAGATAGAAACGCGTGTCAAGGACTTCTTGACCGCAAAACACGTGCGCGCCTGAACCGCGGCGCGTGTACAAAATAACCCAAATTACTATCTGTACTTTCTGAAAATTTAAACATACATTAACATACATTTTATAACACATGAACAATATAACAATATAGTAACATTTTTAACAAATAACATAACAATTTAACAATAGATCCAGAATTTTTAAAAGTAGTTAAGACCAAAATCTCAAACATACATAAAACTGTCAATTTTGCAAAAAAAAATTTTGAACACAATTAAGCACTAATCGTGAGTTCGTCAAAAAATTCCAAAAATTGGCCAAAAATACAAAACAGTCTCTCTGCTTTCCATTCCTTCACATTGCTACCACATATATGCACTCTAATAGAAATTTAATAAAGAACATTATCACCCAATCATAGAGATGATTCGCTGCTGGCCGGCTTCATACTACAGGATGGCTTTCTCCTCTTGTCCCAGAAACCTTGTACGAAGGATCTTTCGTCATCAGAACTGTACGGTGACGCCACAGTTGACTGTCGTGCCTGCAGCCTGGTTCTGAATGGATGCCGTGGGATACTTGTAGGTTCCGCTCGACGACTCTGCTCTGGCCGGTTCGCTGGGGTCACTCCCTGGCGAGCTTCACACTGTTGATGCCGGTAATCTGAGCGTTGTCTCCTCTTTCTAGACGCACCCGAAGTTACTGAAGATCCTAGGCCACGTTTCTTTCCGGACCTATGCTGTTTCTTATTGGGCAAAAATTCCGACTTTAAAGTCCTTTTAACAGTTTGGCGAGTGTCCATCTGAAATCTTTTCCGGGGATTAAGTACCGAAGATGGTGAACTATTAGATAATTTGTGTTTCTGGGGTTGCTGTCTAATAAGTGGAGGAACGGGACAGTTTATAATCTTTTGTCTTTTATGGCACACAGAATCTGATGTATTTGACACAGTTCTCTTATTTTTATTATCATACTGTGCTCTCGGATTGATAGGCTTTCTACTTTCAATAACAGTTTTTGGAGCTGTTTGACCAAATTTTCTTCTTGAATATTGATGAAAATAATTAGATGAAGAAGTGCTGGACTCGGGACACTCATTGGATCGGGAATTTCGCGAAACACCACTCGACACATGAGAACCTTCACTACCATTTTCTCTAAACTTATAAACTCTAACCTGATCCAGATTAACCGTCATTCTTTCACCATTGACATCAACAACCAAATTATTATTTCGAACTTCCAAAACTTCAAACGGACCTACAAACTTCGGACCAAACTTAGCTACTCTCTTTTGACGACTTGAACTTAACCAATGCTTTTCTACCAACACAAAATCTCCAACTTTCACTTCTAACTCCCTTCTACGCATATTATAATACTGAGCTTGCTTTTCTTGCGCTTTTCCCATCTGAACCTGAGCTTCCTTAACCAACCTCTCAATATCCTGGCACATGTACTGACTTTCCGCATCCGACACCATAACTAACCTTTGGAATGGAGTAATGACTTTTCTACCCAAAAACAATTCAGCCGGCGTTTTCCCCGTCGACTCGTGAACTGCCGTACGAAGTGCATACGCAAAATGCTGAAGAAACTGGTCCCAATTTGCATGATGAGAACCAACATAAGAAGAAATCATTTGAATTAATGTACAATTTACACGTTTAGCCATATTAGACTGAGGACGATACGGAACAGTAAAAGAATGATCGATCTCCAGCTTCTCACACAGGGCCTTAAATATATCAGAAATAAAACAAGGGCCATGATCGCTCACTACCCTAATTGGTGCACCATATTTAGAAATATAATTATCGAAAAATGCATCGGCAACTGCAGGTGCAGAAGCCTTCCTGAGGGGGACTAACACTACCCATTTACTAAAATAATCAACTATAACTAGTACAAATCTATATCTTTTAGGATTAGACAATGGATAAGGACCGATTAAATCTACACCTACACATTCATTAGGAAAATTTACTCTAATAGGAATTAATTTGCTAGCTGGACTTACATTTTTATAATTATAACGTTGGCATGTGCTACAGCTGGAGACATAAGCGCGCACTGCTTCCCGCATTTTAGGGAAGTAGCAGGATTCACAAATTCGAGTATAAGTTTTCCTGATTCCTAAGTGACCTGCTAATGGATTATCATGAAATTCTTTCAAGATGGCCTTACGAAGACTAGCCGGAATAAAAACTCTTAATTCTCCACGTGAATTTACAATTTTAGAATAAAAAAGAAGACCATCTATAAGCTTAAAAGATTGGGACCATTTCTCAAACATAGGCACATCTGCGCTCGGGACATCATCAGGATTTTCCAAATAACGATACAAACTACCAAACTCCTCATCTTGTTTCTGTTCCCTTATTAACTGCTCTCGTGACCTTAACACCAACGACGACAATGCACAACACTTAACTTCCTCTAAACCACCATGCGGGTTTCGTGACAAAGCGTCCGCTACCGCATTCTCCTTGCCAGCCCTATGTTCTATAACCACATTATACTCTGCTAACTTCAAACACCATCTGACCATACGAGACGACAAACCCTTTCCATTAGTTAACTTTGTCAAAGCTGAATGATCCGTAATGACTTTAACCGGTATATTAGTGAAAAACAACGAAACTTATTCAAAGCCCAATTACTGCAAGACACTCCCTTTTCGTAATCGAATAATTCCTTTCCGCTGCATTTAAAATTCTCGACGCAAACGCTATAGGTCGACCTTTCTGTGCTAACATCGCTCCAACCCCCACTGCACTCGCATCGCAATACACTTCAAACTGAGACGAATAATCGGGGTGAACCAAAACAGGAGGGGAAACTACTGCCTCTTTTAATAACTCAAACGACCTCTGAGCCGCTGATGACCATACAAACTTCACCCTCTTCCTTTTTAAATTATACAACGGTTCACATATCTCTGAAAAACGTGGGATGAACTTGGCAAACCAAGCCACCATTCCTAAAAATGTCGCCACTTCCTTACTATTTTTGGGGGGACTCATTGACGTAATTGCCTCAATTTTCTCATTATCTATATTAATACCATCACGCGTAATTTTAACTCCTAAATACTTTATCTCTTTTCTCAAAAATTTACATTTTTCTAACTTAACTGTTAACCCAGCATCTCTTAACAACGTAAATACTTCCCTCAATAATCTTAAATGCTCTTCAAAAGTAGCTGCCATTATAATTATGTCGTCCAGGTAGAACAAGACACCCTTACCAAGCAAAGGTTTAAGGATATTATTCATGGCCTTCTGGAACGTTGCCGGCGCTCCCGATAAACCAAAACTCATTCTCTTAAAAGCAAAACAACCGTCCCGAGTAATAAACGCAGTCTTAGGTATGTCCTCCGGCTTCATTGCAATCTGAAAATAACCTGACGTAAGATCTAACGTTGACATATAATTCGTACTCGTTATATTAGCCAAAATGTCATCAATAACTGGAATAGGATACTGAGGATATTGCGTTATCGCATTTAACTTTCTATAATCTACTGCAAACCTATATGCCTCTGGATTATCTAAACTTTTCCCATTATTTTTACGACATAACACTACTGGCGACGCAAAAGGAGACTCAGTCGGCATTATAATATCGTCCGCTAGCATTTTTTGAATATGATAATCAATTATACCTTCTTTAACTTTATCATAAAGATATGGTTTACTAGCAACAGGTGCTTTCAAACCAGTATCAATCTCATGCCACGCAACATGCGTTAAACCCGGTTTATCAGAAAAAACCTCTCCAAATTCATTCAAAAACTTATTAACCCTTAAGCGGTAACCATGGGTCACTAGTGCCTCGGTCAAATTTTCTTTCCTTGCTAGCTTAGAGGAGAGAGTGGGAAGCGGTGTCGCGAATGCGATTAATATTTGTAATTGGTGTCCACACTCTCATAGTGACTCCATGGTCATAGTTTTATTTTTCACAGATGATCACGAGAAATTAAAAGGAAGTAGTAGAATTATTCTGGAATAAAGTGTGTGTTAAGTTTTAAGTGAAATGTTTTGAAGCTTCATTTTTTTGTAAGATATTTAAATTACTTTTCACGCGTTTGAAGTAAAACGACGATGTCTATATTTTCGGGTAGATTTTATAGCTTCGATTTCGCATTGTTTTGCGATATGTGGCGTCCGAACTAATAGGGACGTGTGAAAAGTAACTGTTTTTTATTTGTTAACAGAAGTTGTCATTGAAAAAAAAATGGATGCTTTGAAAATCAAAAGAACTCCTCTTAGAACTGGATTTACGAAAACTTATAATGCTTTAAATGAAGCTTAAAACGACGCAACTCCAGATGCTAATTTAATAGAGAATTTAATGTGTCAACTGGAAGATAAAAGCACAAGATTACGAGCTGTAGATGAAGAAATTTTGAATTTTATGTTGACAGAGAAAGTTGTAGAAAAAGATTATTTTAAAGAATTTGAAGCATGCGAGGAGTATACAGAAAAATTTATTGCTATAAAGCAAAAAGTAAAGACATTTTTGGTGAAACCTATCGAAGAACAACTCCGATCGCAGAATTATACAGATGTTGAAAGAACGCTGTCCCGACCACTTCGCTTACCAGAAATAAGTTTACAGCCGTTTGATGGCGATGCAAGATTATGGTTAACCTTTTGGAATTCATTCAGCAAAATTCATGAAGACACCACTTTAGATGACCATTTGAAATTTGTTTATCTTTTACAGGCGATAACGCCGAAATCCAAAGCAGCACAGATAGTAAATAGTTATCCGGTTTCTGCTGATAATTATCCAAAAGTAATTCTACATCTGAAAGAAAGGTTTGGCAGAGAAGATACACTTATTGAGATATATGTTAGAGACCTTCTTCAATTAGTCTTAAATAATAATAGATCATCAAGCAAGAATTTTAATTTATCGTCGTTATATGATAATCTAGAGACAAAAATTAGGTCTCTAGAGTCCTTAGGTGTCACAGAAGAGAAATATGCCAGCATACTTTTCCCACTTGTTCCCACTACCTCATGATATATTAAAAATCTGGGAAAGACAGCGTGAGAAGACTTCTCAAGGTAAGAACCAATTAAATTCTATCCTTGATTATTTAAAAAATGAAGTACTTGTGGAAGAGCGGGTTCTTTTGGCTCATTCCAATCTTGGTTTTGAAAACCCAAAGAAATATCATAAATGTAATAATGAATATAATTCAATGCCAACTGCCACAGATTTATTTATAAATAATAAGTCTAATAAGAATTTAGTTTAAAAACGTGAAGGTTTGTGTATATTTTGTGACAAGTGTCACTTATCAGAAAATTGTTTTAAAGCTAGTTCGCTTTCTTTTGATGAGAAACGTAACTTAATTTTGAAAAAAGGAGCATGCTTTGTTTGCCTGAAGAAAAACCACATTTCACGCAATTGTAACTCTAAAACTAAATGCACGAATTGTGGTAAAAGACATTTTTTTATATTATGTCAAAATTTTTTAATGAAGGTGGGAATGTGTCGTTAGAAAGTCATAAACATGAATCAGGGAGTAGTGACACTGTTTTAACTACTCAAGCTTCGGATCCTACTGTGTTACTCCAAACTTTGAGTGTCCGTGTAAAGCACAATGGAAAAGAGAAAATCGTGCGTGGAGTTATTGACAGAGGATCCGAACGTTCCTATTTATCACGAGTTGTAATTAAATATTTGAATTATAAAAGTATTAAATTAAATTAATTCACACATTATTTGGTAATATTGAAACAAGTGAAACAAAGCATAATAAGTATTGAATTCACTTAAGTAGCATAGACAATAGTTATAAATGTGATATGCATGTTTTAGATGTTCCTGTTATTTGTTCTAAAATACGAAAAGTGCCAACTGGGCCTTGGTTATCAGAATTAAATAAATGTGGTATTAAAATTTCTGATGTTGAAAATAGTTCATGTGAAACCGAAAATGAAATGAAATTATTGATTGGTTCTGATGTGGCCGGAAAATTACTCACTGGAAATAATAAAGCTTTAGAAAGTGGTCCGGTTGCGGTAAAAACCCATTTGGGATGGACTCTAATGGGAAAAATTGCAAGTATTAAATCAGAAACAAATAAGGCTGCTATGATTATTTCATCACTTTGGAACAATTGTTCCGTTGCTGATTTTTGGAAGTTGGATATTATGGGTATAACGGATCCAGTTGAATCCAAAACTAAATCTGAAATTCATGAAGAAACTATGCAGCATTTTAAGAGTAATATAAGAATAGATTCAGAAGGGGGATACGAAGTAGCATTGCCATGGGTGCTAGATAAAGCTTGCTTACCTAACAATAGAGAATTGGCCGAAAAGCGGCTTGCTACAACGAGGAAAAAGTTAATTAATTTAAATAAAATTGAAGTATATAGCGAAGTATTTGATTCGTGGATAAATGCAGGAATAATTGAAAGGGTGGTTGATAATAAAGAAACTAAAGTACATTATTTACCACACAGACCTGTATTTAAAGAATCGAGTGAAACTACTAAAGTTAGACCAGTTTTTGACGCTTCGGCTCATGTTAAAGGTTCCCCTTCTCTAAATGATTGCCTAGATAAGGGATTAAATTTGATTGAAATGATTCCTTCTATATTGCATCGGTTTCGGAAATATCCTGTTGGTGCAGTATCCGATATAGAGAAGGCATTTCTACAAATTGGTATTAGAGTAGAGGATAGAGACTATCTGAGATTTATATGGGAAAATGGCATAATTTATAGACATAAACGTGTTGTTTTTGGAATCAATTGTAGCCCTTTTTTATTAGAGGCTACTTTGAGACATCATTTAGAAAGTGCGACTGAAAATCTCGCTTCTACAGTAGAAATTTTGAATGAATCGTTATATGTAGATAATTGTGTTTGCAGTTTCAACACAGTTGAAGAATTAAATAAGTTTATATTTGAATCCCAAACGTTACTATTCTCTGCAAAATTTAATCTCAGGGGATGGTTGTCAAATTATCCCATTCAAATTATTTCTGAAAATTCAACAGCTAATGTAACACCAGTATTAGGTTTAAATTGGGATCTAGAAAACGATACCCTATCTTGCAAAATCGGTTCTATTGAGGAAAAACAAATTATTCCCACAAAACGAGCTGTACTTTCATTCGCTCAGAAAGTGTTAGATCCTCTTGGATTTACCTCTCCAGTGACTTTGCTCCCTAAACTTATTCTACAAGAATGCTGGAAGTTAAAAATTAAGTGGGATGAATTACTCCCAACTAATTTGGCTAAACAATTTTTAAAATGGGTGCAAGGATTGAAGATGATTTCTGACATCAAATTGCAGCGATGTATGTATTTTGATAATTATGAAAGTAATGATGTAGGCCTTCACATATTTTGTGATGGAAGCAAACATGCGTATGCTACTTGCATTTTTCTAAGAGTAAAGAGAAAAGATAAAATCCTGGTAACTTTCGTACAGTCACTTGCAAGAGTAGCTCCCCTTAAGAACATAACGATACCCCGGTTGGAGCTTTTAGCATGCTGCATTGGAGCCAGTCGAGGGGAAGTCGATGGGAAGTCGAGTTATATCTGATCTACGAATTCCAAATTTAAAGATATTTTATTGGTGTGACTCAAGTACAGATTTAAGCTGGATAAAGCGAGACGAAAGATGGGGAACATTCGTTTGGAATCGCGTAGAAGAAATCAGATCCTTAACTCAAAAGAACCAATGGCGACACATTGCAGGAAAATTTAATCCGGCAGATATCCCTTCCAGAGGTTGTTCGATTGAACAATTTTTACAATTAAGATGGTGGGAGGGACCGGATTGGTTGGCTCAACCTGAATATATTTGGCCTCAAAGTGTCGAAATTCCCGATGAAGAAATTATTAACTCTGAAAAACGGAAAAGTGTCATTTCAGCAATGAACAAGAACACAGAATCTAGTGATTGGTATTATCGACGGTTTTCATCTTTCAAGAAAATTATAAGATTGATCGCCTAAATTTTAAGATTCTTAAACAATTTAAGAAATCCTAATTCAAAAGAAGTTTCTGAACTTACGTGTTTGGAATTAGAACAAGCCGAAAGAAAATTGATAATTTTGATTCAGAAAGACAGATTCAACGAGAAGAATAATCAGAAGATAAGTAGCTTGAGACCAATCCTAGATGAAGATGGTATTATAAGAGTGAAAACGCAAGTTATTTATAGAGAAGATGCTTTCAATTTTAAATACCCTGTTCTTTTGCCTTCTGACCATCCTGTAGTCCACCGCCTGATCTCCTGGAAACACCAAGAGCTTTTGCATGCAGGAGTGGCTCTTATGATGACATCGTTACGAGAAGACTACTGGATCGTAAAAGCTAGGAAAACTATTCGAGCAGTAGTACAGAAATGTGTACGATGCAGAAGATTCAGTGCACAAAAGACAGAATCGATTTCTATTGCATTACCAACAGAAAGAGTTGAAGACGCAGCAGTGTTTCAGATAATTGGAGTTGATTTAGCTGGCCCATTATATTTAAAGAATGAGGAAAAGGCTTGGATTGTTCTGTACACTTGTGCAGTGTATAGGGCCATACACTTAGAATTAGTTACGTCATTATCTACAGATTCTTTCCTCCAGTCTTTCAGGCGTTTTATAGCGCGAAGAGGAAGACCAACCACCGTGTATTCTGATAACGGCGGAAATTTCGTTGGGGCAGACACAGCATTTTCAGCCATAGATTGGGAGCAAATCTCTGCCGTTGCAGCAACACAAAAGATTCGCTGGAAATTTAACCCACCTACCGCTGCCTGGTGGGGCGGTTGGTGGGAGCGATTGATACAAATCATGAAACGGATACTGAGAAAAGTTCTAGGTAGAGCTTCATTATCCTACGAAGAACTGCTCACAGTGCTCTGTGATTGTGAACAAGTTGTGAATGCTAGATCTCTAACTTATGTTACTGAAGATGTGAACGATCTAGCACCATCAATTACCGTTAACACCATCAATGTTTTTACAGGACATAAGATCTTCAGATGTGAGAGATTTTGATGCAATTGACGCGCAAGAATTAAATAAAAGAGTTAAGTATAGGCAACATGTTCGAGAACACTTACGTAAGCGATTTCGTATTGAATATTTAGGACAATTGCGCCAGCAAAGTTCTTTGCAAAAGAATGTCAAGCAGCTGACCGTTGATGATGTCGTACTCGTAGAGTCTGATAAGAAACGTGCCTATTGGGCTTTAGCCCGAGTGCAAGAACTTATTTCTGGTAAAGATGGCCACCCAAGAGTTGCACGATTAAAAACTGAAAATGGTGAACTTTTGCGACCTGTCCAAAAACTGTACAATTTAGAGATTCCAAAAGAGCTTTCTAGTGATCCAGTATTAAGAACGAGAAGTGGCAGTATAGTGACTGTCCCAAAACGCTATTAACTCTAAATACTGTTTCAACAAAAAACTTTATTCTTATTTTTTAGTATATTTCATAGTGTTAATTTGAATTTGTAATAATATGTTTAATTTTATTTGAATTTTGCAGAAGAAAATGTTTATTTACCTGTTTTGAGAAATGTAATATTGTAAGAATTGTATCTTATCACTGTAATGTAAGTATTAGTCATATTTTATTTTATATTTTATTGTACCCGTTGTTGAGTTTATCTGTCGAAAACTCAAGGTGGGAGAATGTCGCGAATGTGATTAATATTTGTAATTACTTTGGTGTCCACACTCTCATAGTGACTCCATGGTCATAGTTTTATTTTTCACAGATGATCACGAGAAATTAAAAAGAAGTAGTAGAATTATTCTGGAATAAAGTGTGTGTTAAGTTTTAAGTGAAATGTTTTGAAGCTTCATTTTTTTGTAAGATATTTAAATTACTTTTCACGCGTTTGAAGTAAAACGACGATGTCTATATTTTCGGGTAGATTTTATAGCTTCGATTTCGCATTGTTTTGCGATAAGCGGGACTAAACTACCCTGAAAAAAATAGTATACTAGTAGGCTATTAGCTCCGGAAACGCCGATGTTTTAGTGCGTTCACAGCCGACGTAAGAGCCAGTCAAAATTTCGAAAACGCACGAGTGACCCAGGGTTACCATTTACGTTGACGAAAAGTGTAAGGTAAGAAAAAATTTGTTTGGTTGGGAATTGGTATTTTTTTTCATAAAAAATGGGTTACACTCACTTGGGTTTCCGAACCTTACTTTTTATGCAAACACGTGTTTATGAAATTGTTTAGTGTTATTGCAGTTTGCTCTCCTTCTTGGCTTCCTTCGATTGTTTATAAATGATGATATCAGTGTTGCTGTAATTTTTTATTATTATAGTTTTTGTTTAATTAAATAAAGTTTGATAATTAACATCATTTTCATAAATAAAATTGATTAAAAACTAATAAAATTTCTATTTCATTGTAAATTGTACCTATTTATAAGTAAAAAAACGTCATTTTTATGCTCAAAACTTAAGCATTGTTTTAATTTATACCGGCTATTTTTATTTTTTTGTGAAAGTACCATTCTTGATCTTCAATTTCCCGTTTAAAACAGAAAAAAATGTCAATTCTATCCAAAGTTATGATTTTTTAAAGAAAATGTGCATTTTTCACATTTTTATTTGTTTATTTAAACATATTGTTTAAACAAATTAATAAATCAGCAATATTGTGACTGATTCTTATTCAAGGGTAGTTGATGTAATATCATGAATTGTTTTAGAATTTTTAAAGCACTTTAAACCACTTTTTACAGCGCTAAGCACGAGTGACCCATGATTACCGTTTAAAGGTGCCGAAAAACACGTTACCGTTTAAGGGTTAAATTCCTCCTTCTCGATTTCACTTAACCCCAACTCCTCCAAATTAACTGACACTGAAACTGGCTCTTTCTTACTCACATTCTCATCATTATTCACGATCAACGACTTTTTAAAGAAATCCAAACTAATTCCTCTATCCTTCATATAATCCACACCAACTATACAATGCACTGTTAATCCATCTAACACACAAAACTCCCAACATGTCTTAACCGAACGAATTTCAACTTCCAACTCTACTAAACCTTTATTATCGCAAGCTACTCCCTGTGCCGACTGAACCACCAGACTTAACTTCTTCAACTTCTTATACGAAAAATATTTCCGATAACAATCAAAAGAAATGAACGACTTATCTGCCCCTGTATCGAAGACACTTTTAACGACAATACCATCTAACACAATTAACACTTCAGGTAACTCAACCGGATTAATAGTAATTTTTTTCAAACTCACAGAAGGCTTTTCCGATTTTAATCTGTGACTGCATACCTTCCGAAATACAGTCACCTACCAGTTTAACTGACCCGACCTCTGAACACATCTCTTTTGCATTGACCTATTTTCCAAATTCTCATACGAAGTTAATCTCCTTACTTGCGAAGAAACATTCCTGTCCCGTACTCCCCCTCTCCGATCATAACCACTATTCTGTCTATTTCCATACACATTTCTCTCACCACTTCTAAAACTATTAGCACCATCACAATTCCTATTAACATTACTCGTATTCGACATATTACGACCAAATCCATCATTTCTATTACGCAAATTATCCGGAAATCGCTGTCCCCCTCTCAAAAATTTACGATCCCCCTCATTTCTCAAATTACTATCCGCGACAGGTCTCTGACGAGGGCTACGCAAATCCCGTTGATCCGAGCTATGCCGAGTCTCATACTTCGATAATATCTGATGCATTTCTGCAAAATTCTTCGGTGCTCTAACTTCAATGAAGTCCTGTACATTTGGATTAAAAAGAGGAAAAACAATGTCCAACAATTCCTCAAATGTGACATCTAAATCTAATTTATTTTTTAGTTCCAGCTTACGAAGATAAAATTTTGACGCCGACTCATAAATATTCTGCTTATTACAATAGAACTCTTTTCTCAAAATACTTTTATCTTTAATGGGAGGAAATGCCTTCTTTAACTCAATCACAGTTTGTTCAAATCTTTTCGCTTCATCAGTAATTAAAAACTTTCCTATATTTTCCAACCACAAAAGTGCTTCGCCCTTCAATGAGCATTTAAACACTACGTATCTACTTTTCTCAGGCATATTATTGAACAAAATATAATCATCTAATTTAACTAAAAATTCACTAATATTCACCGGTGAAATACACACGTAGCACAATCTCACAATGTCCGATGTTTCGTTGGGCGCCATTTGTAACGTTACATGCATGCTGGGTGTCATTTGTAACGTTTGGTTGGTCGTAGTGGGAGTTAAATGTAGACATACTCAGTACTTAAGATAAAACAACAAAGTTTATTAAAATGATAAGGGCTGAAGGGAAGTGGAGCAAGTCTTAATTTTACACAACTGAGAATACTATGAAAAAACTAAACGCATACTCACAGGCTCCGGCCTAGCTCAATCGTGGCACCTTCTAATACTTCTCACTATCTCCTGGCTGAGCTGCTAGATAAAGCTTAATTAGACAGCCCGTGGCTGTGCGTAATTCTTTATTCACAAATAATCAAAAATGAAACTACTATAAATTTTCTTACCACGGCCAACTCTCAAGTCAACTATCGAAACTCCTTTACACTTCACTGGAGGCTTCGCTGCTACTTTCAATTTTCTAGCATTTCGCTAACTAATAATTCACTTCGCTAACTAACGCCAAATATCCTCACTCGCTGGCTACCGCCACAGATGCTCTCTCGCTGGCTAATGCCAGAGACACTCGCTGGCTAATGCCAGAGGCACTCTCCATTCACTCAAACCCAAGCTTTTATATGCTGCAAACTGAGATACTTCACATTAACATATTACTAATAACCGCGAGCTAACTGCAGAATCCGAAAGAGCACACACACTCTAGAAAGTTAAAGTAAAAGAGAGGATAGATGTCGCTTTTACGCTTACATATGTTAAATTATTGACGTCACGATCTGAGAAATACTAGAGTGCCTTTATGACAAAGGTCACTCCCTCACAGTATAACCTTAGAAAACCCATTATTATAAAATAAAATTAACCAATCAAGATTCAAGAAAATTCCTACTATAAAAATAAGACCCTCTGCTGGAAAATATTCTAAATTCTTGAACAAAAGCTATGTGCTCTGTTTTTTAGAGACTTGTACTTACTCTAATACTTGCATTATGTGACTGAACCAAAAGTTTGATTTCTCTGAGCCTCCGGCAGTAGAGTTGCAAAGAGTCGGTTTATTCCCGGGTTTATTTCCAATAGACCAGATTTATTACCAGGTTTATTCCCAAAAAAAACGAATTACTCCAAAAAATCCCGGGTTTTTTCCAGGTTTATTCCTAAAAACTCGGTTTATTCCCGGGTTTAAACCGGCTTTTTTCAAACCTTTGCAACGCTATTCGGCAGACTCACAACTACTTTGTATCCTCAGTCTGTAAAAAAAAATTATATGTCAATTCAAGCACCGAAACCCCGAGTCAATTTTTTATGAATACTGGAAAAGCAATCTCATCTGTCCATTTAACTATATGAATTCAATCTGTGATGGAACAAAACACCGAAAGCGGCTAGCATATTTTCCATAGATATATTATATGAAGAATATAAATCGGCTGATTTTTAATATATTCCCAATTTTCGAAATTACTTTTTTTTTTATTATCTTCTTCTCGCGCCTGATTTTTTCCCTATTGATGATGAATAGGTACAAAGCATATTTTTTTTTTATGAAAGTTAACACAAAATACTACAAAAACACAAAATTAAAACTTCTTTCAACACAAACCTTTCTTAGGAATATCAATCGCACAGTTGCTATTGAAATTTTTAACTTTTCTGTTAAGATACATGGACAGATTTATTCACTTCAAAATTATTATTTTAAACTGAAAAATGGAAATATTATCCTGTCAGGTCTGGAGTACTATTAATAGTACATGTTTTTTATTTGAGCGTTATTTTGTTTTAACAAATATATTTATTGCTGTTTACATGTAGTAATATTAGTATATACACTGGTGTGCAAAATTTAAGGACGAGTTCCAAAATTTCAATTTTCAAGGGAAATTTCAAGTGATAATTTTCACGCGAATATCTAAAAGGAAGCAATATAACTTGAATAATTACTATCCCAGTATTACAGCTAGTCCATATAACATCTCATTTAGGTTACACATGGTCACAAGAGTCACAATAACTGCGGTGAAACAAAAAAACAGGAAATTTCATACGTCTCTTTTATGAGTCTCAAATGACTACTATATGTGGCTCCACTGTCAGATCACTGAGACTGCTGCTTTGTGACGAGTCACCAGGTGACTTTACAGTGTCGTTTTATTGAGACTCTCGTGTGACTGTCGTTTGAAGGCTCAATTTAAAAGTCATTGTGAATGTTGCATTATGATAAATCAAGAAACAATGTCCCATTAAATTCACATGGTGAGTTTTCACCATTTTTCACAGTGGTTACTTCACAATAGGATCTCTGTTACCATTTGACAAAGTCTTATGCCAGAAAGTCACCACGTGACTTTAATGTGTCATTATTTTGTTATTTATAATAATGCAACAATCACAATGACTTTGAAATTGAGCCTCCAAATAACAGTCACGGGACGGGCAGACATACAGCTCATATTCAAAATATTAGAATAATTAAGAAAAAGTAATAAGAAGAAATTATTTGTCATTTATTTATTTTTTATACTAAGTAAATGCAATTAAATTTCTTATAAATTAAATCTGGAATGTTTAGATAAGATTTTAACATTTATAAAATATAAAATACAGCACAATAAATTAGGTATACAGCTTTCTTAAACACACCAGAATATTAGAATAAAATTTAGATTGGTTCAAAATATTAGAATATTTTATTTTACGCAACAATATTACCTTATGAATATGAAGTAAATGGTAGTTAATATTTTGTAGCATCCCTTTTAGCTTTCATAACAGCGTACAATCGATCTTGCATACTATATACAAGGTGTTTACAAACATTTCTATCAATATTATCCCAAATAGACTTTATACGTGCCACTAACTCAGTTTTACTTGAAGGAGGATTTTCTTGAAGTTTTTTCTTCATTATACACCATAAGTTTTCGATGGGATTAAGATCTGGTGAATTTGGTGGCCAAGGAAGTACCTTAATGTTGCGTTGGCGGAACCAATTCTTAGTTGACACCGAGGTATGCGGGGACGCTAAACCTTGTTGAAAGATGAAATCATCTTCAAATAAATCTTCTGATGATGGAATCATGTAATATTCTAAAATTTCTTGATATATCAGAGAGTTAACCTTTTCGTAGACGATGCATAACTTTCCAGGTCCTTCTGCACTCATACAACCCCAAACCATGACACTAGCAGCAAATTTTACGGAACGTTTAAGGCATTCTTTATCAAATGCTTCTTGCTTCATTCTCCAAACTCGAATACCTTGATTACCATATGAAACACAAAACATACTTTCATCACTAAATAATATATTTTTCCAATCTTCATTGCTCCATAAACGTCTTGATTTACACCAATTCAATCTTATACGCTTTTGTCTTGCAGTCATGAGAGGTTTTGTTTTCGGTACACGAGATTCAAATTTAAATTTATGGAGATGTCTTAATGTTGTCTATGTAGAAACTTCAACTCCTTCTTCTTTCCATTTTCGGTGCAAGAATCGCACACTTTTAAAACGGTTTTTCTTAACTATACGCTTCAGTTTCCTGTCATCTCTAGCAGATGTTTTTGGTTTTCGGCCACCATTTCGGCGATTATTTTGAAATTTTTCAATTTTTGAATATTGTGTTAGTATTTTACTAACGCTCGATTGCGAACAATGCAAATAATTCGCTATAAAACATTGATTTTTACCGTGCCGATACAAATCAACCATACGAAGTTTAGTAGATTCAGGAATATCACTCACACGGCCCATTTTAAGACGAAAAAGAAACAAACTGCAAAAAAGAATACTGATTTTAAATAAAATAGTCTGAATTTAATCAATGATGCCACCAGTTAAGTATTGGTAATAATTAAAGGAGAATTAATGTGAAATATTCTAATATTTTGAAGAACTTGAATAAATATTCTAATATTTTGACTTTTCAAAATAATTTTTTTTGCAATTAATCTTTTCAAAAATGATATTAAATTTAAGATAACAAGTAAGTTTAATCAACAATAAGTTCTTAATAAAAATATCGTTTGCATATTTTCATTAAAAGACATTAAATTACCAAACGATATTTTCAATTTCTAAAAAAAAGGTAATTATTCTAATATTTTGAAAATGAGCTGTATATGCGGACGGGCAGACAGACAGACGGACAGACAGACTGACAGACGGACGGACTGAGCGACAACAATAGGTGCTACTTATTTACATAATTACGAACGCACCTAAAAATAATCAATAAATCAACGTTTTTAATTTTTTTTGGTGAAAAAAAAACATGTTTTATTGATTTATTTGCAAAGTTTCATACATTTGGTTAAACAATTTTTTTCCAGCTTTTTTTCTTTAAAATCTAAATTTAAATTTCAAAGATTATGCAGAAAAAGCTGATTAACAGGCCTATAATCAACCACTTAAGAAAAATTACTGAGGATTATTTAAACATACAAATTTAATGACAGGTTCTTTGAAACTTAAGAACACGCGTCATTTAGCTGCCAACCTCAATAAAATAATTTATTCTCTTAACATAATTTTGAAGATATAAATCATCCTGAAGGGAGTAATCACTATATATTGCTTTTCTGGTAAAGAACTATTTATTCTCAAGTGTATCTTTTCGATTTTTTTGATTAATTTTCCTCCTCGAAAAGAAATATTCTCATACACAATAACATTGAAAGCCTCCGGTAGTAAAGTGTTGCCATGGCTTCAAGCCAACTTCTTAAATATTTTTAAGAGAGAAAATAATAAAAGGAAGATATGTTTCCGTTAATTATGAACTACTAAAAGTACAAAGAAACTTTATTTTTGTCTGAGGTTCTGTAAATTGTCTCATTATTTCTTAGAGTTATTTTTTTCATCTTCGATATTTCATAACAATATAATTTGAAAGAAATGCGAAATAGTATATTGATAGAAATATTTTGGTTTTTGTTTACACTCTTTTATTGAAATCAACCTGGTTAAAGTATGTAGACGTGGAAATCTGTAATCGTTTTTCTAGCTATTTATTGATATGCTAAAATTATAATAATAGCATTAACAAGTATGATTCCAGTAAAATTGAAAATTTTAGTACTTTCAGAAATTAATTATAAACGAGTGGGTAAGTGTAGTCGCAGATCGCAAAGAAGGTTTCGCTTAATATTTCTTTCAAAACAACTTATCCTAATAAATTCAAATTGTTAATTTATAATTATTCAATTCTTACTTAGATGGTAGCACCAATAAAGTTAATTTTAAAATAATTATAAAAAGGATGTTATTTATTTTAATCAAATTAAAAATGTTCAAATCAAATTATTTAAATAAAATTCAAAATTCCAACTTTTTTTTAAAATCCGAAAGAAAAAGGATAGCACAAATATAAATAAAATTTTAAATTTCTAAAAACGAATAAATTGTTTTCTTTTTCAAAAACAGGATTTTCATCACTGCTCAATATTCAATTATTTCCATTGTTGCGATATTATTAAAGTTGCTCTACTCAAATGACTTCCATTCACAAACTAAATCACTTAGTGACTTTGCAAGTTGCCACGTTTGATGCGAAAGATCACTTTTACGAAAGAAATCATTTTTTTTAAATTCTAGTAGCACCGCTTCTGGTCGAGGCCAGGTATTTATAATACTGCCTAAATATGTTCTTGCAGCAAGGCATAAATCTGCCATACAACTTCCTGATTCTGCCTTTAGACAATGTGCTAAGCTCTATTTGGATATTTGCTGTTGCAGAAATGCGGTAAAATGAAATCTTACTCGCGATTGTTAAAAAAATTTTCAGGTAAATTTTATAAAATTCGTAGTAATTAAAAAATTTCATCGACAGTGGTGTTAAACGAGCTCAGTATGAAGTAGAACAGTTATATATATTGCCGTGTTTGTGAGTTTACTTCTACGCTACCTCTTTGATGAATGCAGAAGTTATGGTTTTCAAGATAGTGTGTATTGCAATAAAGGGAACATCAGCAGTACAGCTGTTTCAAGGCGAATTTGTTCTCCATTTTTTAACCATATTGCTAGTTAATTATTAATTTTGACGAAATTTGGCCACTCCTGTGGCGGTTGAGCTACCTGTTCACCCCCAACTGCCACCCAGACTAATAAAAAGCGAGTCGTAGCTCGGGTTGTTCGGTAGCTTCTTCGCCACGGTCCCACCTTTCCCACTTTTCAGTGTGTTTAATTTGTGCAATTTTGCTTATAAATGTGTTTGGTATCATATTTTCATAATATATTTTTTTTTCCATTCCTCTATAGAGTTGGATTATTCGGTACGTAGGTAGCGGTCTTGGATGAAATTTGACTGCTACCGCGGCGGTTGACCCAGTTATTTATGCCTCTGATTTTTAGCTGTCATAAAATAATGCAATATAAAAGTTATATTATTATTTATATTTTGTCTGAAATTTATGGATATACATACTATGTTGAAACATATGAATATGTATGCTTGTTATAAATGTGGTTCCATATACGTATAATTATTTTTAAAAAGTATATATTTACGGACATATTGATTCTTTTGGATTTTTAGAAGAGTTTCGTTTTCGTTTTTGGCCGAAACTAATACGATTACTGAAAATTGGTTTTTGTTTTGACTTCGTTCGAATTTTCCCGTTCGAAAACTACTTAAAATATGATTTTCTTTCCTGTTTCTACAATTTAAAGATTTCTTTGATATATTTAAATTTAAGTTTTGATAAGTTTCAGAAATTTAATTGTATAAATGCATAGAGCCATTTAAGAAATAAAACTATGTATAACTGCCCAAATATCATTTTTAATAACGCATTCTCTGAAGTATTAAAACATATTTATTTAACTACTGCTATACTAAATAAGATAATTATCTTCCCGATAAAATTTCATGGTTATAAAGCATGATCGAGGGAGTAATCATCATCAATTGTTATTCGTATAAAGAACAACTCTCAAGTGTATCTTTTCCCATTCCCCCTTAATGAATGCCTTCAACTAAAAGAAATATTCTATTGAACAATCGCTTAGAAATCACTCGGTAGTAAAGTGTTGCCATGGGTTAAAGCAAAATTCTGAAATCTTTTGGAAACGAAATGTTGTGAGATAAGAATGTTTTGTTTAATTATGAATTAAGAAAAGAATAAAGAATCTTAATTTTTGGCTATGTTTCTGAAAACTGATTTATTACTTCTTTGAGAAATGTTACCTCTTATATTTCTTTTTAATACGTCTCCAAAAGAAACCATGCAAAAGTGAAAAGAATGACGATATTTGAAATATGTTTATGGGATGTTTTTGTTTTTGTAATCTACTATTTCGGAAGTGTTTGAGTCATCAAAATTTATTTACTTTTAACGTCGATTTAAAAAAAAAATGAAATCATATATATGCAAAAATTATGTTTATGGTTTACATATAATGTTGATTATTTTTTTAAATATTTTTTTTTTGTTTTTCAATATCTAATCAAGTTAAAAAATATTCTTTTTTAGTACGCATCAAATTTAATCTTTTACAGAGTACAGTAGACTCCTTCAAATCCACAATCTTAAAATCCGCAACTCTCTAAAATCCGCACATAATTTACAGATGTAAACAAGGAAACATTCAGTTTTGATGTAGGCACAAAATTTGACTTTTTTGCTTTTATATCAATTCCACATATATTTTAATTTGTAATTTTCATTAATATTACTTAATTCATGTGTTTTCATGAAGGAAGAATAAATTTATTTTGGAAAAAATAAGATATTGCTGATATTACTAGTAATCACAATCTTTTTATCAAATATATTAATTTATTAAACAAAATATTTTGGTTATTAAGTCTGGCTAAACTTGATGTAAAACTTCCTTATTTTATGATTTTGATATGAATTAGTAATGTATCTTTATAAAACGAATTTCATATGAAAAATGCATCTTATCTTTATAATAAATTTTTAATCATACATTATTGATTATTAACTTGACCTTTGCTTTTAATATTTTAATCATGTTAAAAATTATATAAATTTTTATTATTTTAGTTTAATACTTATTTTAATGTTTTATTATATTGTAAGCCTTCATAATAGTTTCAATTTCAATTTTAATTACATGCAAATTACCATTAAAAAAATGTAAATAAAGGAATGACCAGAAATCCGCAAAATTCTAAAATCCGCAAAACCTCTGGTGCCAAGCTGTGCGGATTTGAAGGAGTCTACTGTATATAGTTAGAATATACGGAATAAATTTTAACGTTCAGATGAAGTATGCTTCAAATTGCCTAAATTAAAAACAAACAAAAATTGAATTTAAGGTGATACTTGGCAGTGTACAATACAAGCAGTTAAAAGAAATTTTTAAGTATAAGATTTTTAAAAACTATTTGCAGACTACTTTTCATTTGATTCAGCGCAGCGTCCATAATGAAAAAAATGATGTTTTTTTGCCACATTGTGGCATCTACCATTTTTTCAGTCGCTGATTAATGGAATAGTGGTTCGTTCAAAATAAATCTATTTTACTTGATATTAAAGAAATGTCACTAATTAAGAGCCTCGTTTAATTTCTAATAGAAGTAATATCCAATGTTCATCAATTCGACTGCACAATTCTTTAAAAGGTAACATAACTCTTTAAAACATAACGTAACATAACTCTTTAATAGGTAACAGACATGTTATAAAACTCTTGACTTTGACGCTATAAAGACATTGACGGCTTTTATAAACTTATCAGTGCTCGAGAAGCATTTCCGAACAATTTGAAAACCCGCTTTTTAAAAATAAAGACATAATAGGATACCTTTTCTGAGAGCACAAATATAGATCAACTCTTGAAATATCTACTTCTGCCGATTGTTGTTGGAAGTAAGTCAACTTTCAATGTCAGGGATTACTGGAAAATTTACTCCGAAATGATCATTTAAACTGAGGATGAATAAAGATTAGACTGATGCATCTGTGTCAAACACTACGCTGTGAGAATGAATACGTGTACACGCTGCCTACGGGTTTTACTTTATAAAATTTGCTAATCCGAGAGAATGTGTACATGTGCTGTGCATGAAAATAAATGAATATTCTTTGACAAGTCATCCTACTTGTTCTTGAATGAAATATTATGTCAGGATGCCTAAAACGCAACACAGTAGATATATGGAAGAGAAGCGGACAGAAGAGGTGAGATGGGTTTATTGACTAATAGAATTATAGGATAATATAATGATCAGTCAATAGGAAACTGACAAAGAAAAAACTCATAATGTGGGGTAAATGTTAGAAAAAATTAACAAACAGGGTTTTTTAAATAATATTACAAACAATTTAGCAGTGAGGGATTAACGAAGCCTTAATTGAGAATTGTGTCGTTTTTACAGATGGAATGCGTCGAGTAAATTAAGTTCATGTCAGTTCAAGAAATGGATTTAAGGATCATTTTAGTAGAATTAAAGTCAAAGGTGTAGTTCATCTCAGAGCAATGTTTTTCAACGGCCAATAGACCGAAAAGAGTCAGTTTCGCCAAACTGATTGCTCGATCGTTTCTGCCGAAATGTCTCGGTGAATTTTGATATATTTTCGGATTTGAAGTCGGTGCTCCAGGTTCTTTATTTTCTAGTGTCTTGTTACAGAGCAGTTGCCGTAATTAGAGATCAGGATAAAAGTTATGGAATCTAAGTCCATATGGATTGGACCAAAACCCACATTGTTTTCGCCTACAACGAACGTGCTGATGCACTGACCAAAGAAGCTGTGACTCGTCCTAAAGTCAATGCGCAGATTTTTTTTTTTTTTCAACTACCAGATGAAGAGAAATTTTTTTGGTCGGGCACTTAATGTTTAGCAGAGTAGGTGATATCTGTCTGCGGACGATGGATGACACATACGATTTTCCTGAGTGTCTCCACTTAGCGATTTCATGGGAATATCTTTGTTAATAAGGTCTTAACGGACTTTTTGACTTATCCTTGAACGGACTTTTGGTTATCACCAATCTCGCTTTTCCAGAGCCAATCTAGCGTTATTTTGTATATCGGAAACAGCATGATTAGATACTGTGTGTATGAGTGGCTTTTGCAGAAATCTGTCCGGTAAAACCACTTTTCTCGGGTCTTTCACACATGAGCGCTTGTCGATCTTTGCCTTCATCATTACATCAGAAAGGGAATCAGTTATTGTCAGCGACCTTGTGAGTAGGACTTTATATCATATTGGTGGTCGTTTAGGTATTTGAACTCTTGCACATCTTGTCTCGAATTCTCAAATCATTTGAACGCATTACACTAAAAACTCCCTTTATTTCTTATCCTAAAAGAGTTCTTACTTATAAACCTATTATCCTATACTTTCACTGTATATTCAATAAACTTACCCTGAAACGCATTTTCTTCTCCTTACATATAGATTAAATTCTTTACACTGATTACAGTAAGTTGAACGTTACAGAAACTAGTAAAAAATTAATTAGAAAGTTCCAGTGCTTATAAAGTAGTTTTATCTGCCTAAATAAAGACCTTTTTTCCTGAAACATCTGTTTAAAGAGACATAACAACGTCAATATGCATTCTTTTCTTAAAATATCGAAAATATAATAGAATAAAGAATATTCCTCCCGAGTATTTCACATATCTTGAATATATTTCTGTATGTAAAAGTGAAAAATTTCAGTAATGTACATTTTAGATGTAATGTAATGCATATAATATCGAGATTTTTGCTGTTTTATGTCGATAGCTTGAGACAGCTTGAGATTTCTAAAAGAAGAAATGCAACACACAAAGAAGATGTTATTATTAAAAGCTCGGGTGAACGCTGATTTAAAAAGGCCACAGATATTTATATAACACTATACTTTGTATTTCTGAAATATGGTTTAAATTCTCTTAGAAAAATCTATTCGTGCTAGCATTTTTCGCTTCAACGTATCGAAATTTATGAGGATAAAGAATACTAAAGGGGAATAGGACAGGAAATAATTCACAAAAATAACTGAAAAAAAGTTTTTGTTTTCATAACTTTTCTTTTTCTTGAATAATGACTTGTGTGTATATCTTTATATCCGTTGTTTTGTATAGCAATTTTCTTTCATGCTTTCATACACGATATTGATGAATAAAACACTATGAGATAGGTTATTTTTCTGCACTTAGGAAAGCTTTTAGCACAACTTCTTTGCTGTTTAAAGGTACTTCATTATTAATTAGAAAATTATACACCTGTGTAATTTTAATAATGCAAAAGTATTGCAAATTAATGTATAAATCAGATAAATAGAATCAGAAATATATAGAGAAAATGATGGAAAATGATAGAAAATTTATCTGTGAGAGGAAAACTCTTTTTGAACATAGCTGGAAAGTATCTATGAGTTCTATTTGTCTACCGTTTGGTCACCTCGATGACTGTCTCAGCTTTAACTTGCATAAATATAATAATGGGGTATTTTTCAGTTTACACAGAACCTCTCCCTGTTTCCAATCCTTGGTGATTTTTTGCCTCTTAAATTTATGAATCTGTTTGGAAGAGATTTGTGCAGAATTATGAAAGTTATCGTGTCCGTAAAAAAATAATGTATAAAAAGTTTTTAACTCGGGAGGTTAGGGTCTAGAGTCATGATAGGCATAGATCTGGAATCCTGTTTGAGGGATTTCACGATCTTAGGGTCAATGTAACAGGTAGTATTTCTTGTAAAATCTACCTAAAAGAGTCATCTGCATGGAGCGAAACAATTGCTGATACGAAGTATCGACAGCTAGTTTATACAGCACAAAAAGACAGTTTCCTAGAAAAATACTGGATGTTTCTGAATGAATATCGGGGATTCAACGCTTGGTAGTGTTTATTAGATAAAATTTGAAATTATAATTAAAATATTAAATGAAAGAGCTTTTCAAACAGTTTAACCTACATACTTACAAGTGTTGAATATGAGCATATTTTGTCACACTGCACACATCAAGTCGATAGCTTAGTTCCTCCTAAACCTTGATTGATATTTGTGAGATCATTGTTGCGATAGCTGCAATGGTCAGCTGGTACTGAACCAGCATGCGCACGATCCTTTCTGAACCCCCACCGCTAAAAATCACATGGCGTCAGATCGAGTGAGCTTCTGAACAGAACTTCTTGGCTAATCAATGTTTGGGAAGAACCGAGCTATTTACTTCATGTGTGCTGTGTGACGAAAGGTGTTTACATTGAATACTTGTAAGCTTGACGATAAAATTGTTTGAATTGTTATTAAATTTTGTGTATTAATTATAATTTTAATTTTTATGTAATAAATACTACGAAGCATTTAATCCCTAATGTCTATTTAGAAGCACCCCGTATTATAAAAGCGCATAGAAAATACTTCCGAAAATTAGTGGCAGCAAAAGAACAATATTTTTGTATGCGTCTTTAAATCCTTAAAATATACTGGCTTCTGCGGATCCTTATATTAAAGAACAGATTTTGAAATAGTGAGTAGCTTGAAAGTGATTATCGTATATTTTCGTAAAAAAAATTTTTTCTTGGCTTTTTAGCTCACAGGCTATCATAGCCTAAGAGCTTATGTGCCCGTCCGTTCTGTATGTATGTGCGTATGTGCGTAACGCGATAACTCATGATAAAAATATCGGATCCACTTGAAATTTTGTATATAGGTATATCCTGATAAGGCGCTTCCCTGATTAGTTTTTGGAGTTCATTCGATATGTATAAGAGGGGGAACGGGGGGCTCATGCCCCCCGTTAGTTGATATAAATGGGATTTTCATGCAGAATTAAGTTTTCAAAATTTAGATTAGGATCATTCTGATGAGGCGATTCCGTGACTGTTATTAGGTGTTCATTGAATAAGTATAAATAGGGGGAACAGGGGTTCTAATCCCCCCCCCCGTTAGTTGATATAAATGGGATTTTCATGCAGAATTAAGTTTTCGTTCAAAATTTAGATTAGGATCATTCTGATGAGGCGATTCCGTGGCTGTTATTAGGTGTTCACTGAATAAGTATAAATAGGGGGAACAGGGGTTCTAATGCCCCCCCCCCGTTAGTTGATATAAATGGGATTTTCATGCAGAATTAAGTTTTCGTTCAAAATTTAGATTAGGATCATTCTGATGAGGCGATTCCGTGACTGCTATTAGGTGTTCATTGAATAAGTATAAATAGGGGCAACAGGGGTTCTAATGCCTCCCCCCCTCTTAATTTATATAAATAGGTTTTTCAAGCAGAATTTTCAGATTTCGTTCAAATCTCTGAATCGTTTTGGAAGTTTAATGGTTAAGTATAAAAGAAGGGGATAACTCCTTTTAAATTATATAAATGCTAAATGGGTTTTTATTAAAAATTATCTAATTTGCTCTGAATTTTGGATATAGATTTTTTATATGATAAAGCATGTCTTTGATAGTATAGGAGGTTCAATGATTAAGTATAAAAAAAGAGGAAAGGGGAGAGCTGTTTCCCCTTCTTAATTTTTTTTTCGAACGGAATTAACCCTTGAAAATATAAGGCTTTAATGTACAATTAGTATTTGTAGCCTGTGAGCTCAATGCCATCAGTTTAACTGGGCAGTATTCTTTATTTACAGTGTACTTAGCAAATCTAAACTGAAATCAATCGAAATTCAACATCAGAATAGGAATTATAGGCATAAACTTTAGCAATAGCAACCATCTTTTGAAGTTATTTATTGCCATTTTATTCCGAAAATTATTTATTTCGGAAATTACCTAAACATAATCTGTACGAATTGTATTTTGAGAATGAAAAACCGTTTCCTCCACCATCCCTCGCTCCAATATTCTAAGGGTAGTTTCACATAGGATGCAAGGTTTATTTGAATTACATTTTTAACTTCACATTATATTTGAAATTTCTTCCAAGCTTAACAATAATTTAATTTGAAATGTGAAGATTCCAGTATCCTGTTCCGCATGAAATTTAATATTTAGTTTGTAAGAATTTCTTCTTAAATTAAAAATTTTATTATTGTACTTCGCAGTTTATTTGATAAAACAATTTTTGTTGTTGTGTTCTTTGTTATTTACGCTGTCTTGATAAAAACCTTACACAAATCAATATTATTATTATTATTTCTTCGTTTTGGTTAAAAACAAATAGAAGAGGAATAACAAAAAACATATCTAAACAACTTTGCCCAAAAATGTTTTTAGAGCATAAATAGAAAGCATAGATTATGAAATGTCTTCAACATATTCAGAATAATTTTAACCCTTTGTGGCGCAGGGTAAATTCAATGCTTAAGTGTTGAAATTAATGACTGATACCGGAATTTGAAAACAATTTTATTTGTAAATAAGAAAAAGCTATATTTCACGCATTCAGTAAACTGTAAAATTTTTTACCAAAATTCCGGTGCCAATGTGATGTTTCGGAATTAAAATTAAGTGGATTCATAGATACCTCACCGCGCCTCAAGGGGTTAAAAAAACTTCACAATTTAATAAAATGAAAAATTTTGTCTAATTAATCAACATCGAAAACGCGTTACACAATTGAAGGCAATTTCAGCGATTACAACCGAACGTCAAAGAAATATCTGAATTCTTTTGTGTAGCTATGATCTACATATTTGTAAATGTACCATATAGTGTGTTAAATCTCACGGTTCAGCTATAATCACATAACGCAGTTGAAAACTTCATGAGCAATTTTCTTGAATCAACAGAAATGAACTCGAATTCTCTTGTGCAGTCTTGTATATGGACACAGGGCCGTAGCTAGAAGTGTACGATAGGGGGGGGGGGGCTCAGGGGAATATAGGAAGGTAGGGGCTCAAGGGAATGTAGGGGGGGGAGCTCATATTTTTTTGTTCTCTCTCTAATGCAGAAAGATAAATTAGTGCATATTCACATTGTAGGTACTATGTTTCTCATTAAACTGTTGTAATAACTTCATTTTATGCTAAGAAAAGTATATGATGATGAAAATTTTGAGAGTATAACTGGTGCAAAATTAAACATCCTGTTAGCTTCATATGTACCAAAAGGATGAGGGAGTGTTGAAACATGTATTTCAGGTACAATTTAGTAACTCTGCAAAACTGTGAAAGGGTCTCAAAACTAAATTA
Organism: Maratus speculifer; assembly: GCA_964019185.1. Taxonomy (NCBI): domain Eukaryota; kingdom Metazoa; phylum Arthropoda; class Arachnida; order Araneae; family Salticidae; genus Maratus; species Maratus speculifer. The sequence continues at coordinate 64,323,598 of OZ025292.1, read as the reverse complement.
GATTTTTGAACAGAATTTCATTTGAATTTTCGGAACATTTAGTGACCTTGGAACTTTTTCCAGGGGGGGTCAAAGTATTTTAGGGAGGGGCTGAGCCGCCCATAGCGCCCCCTTAGCTACGGCACTATATGGACAATAGAATTTATAAACAACTAATACACCGAAAATTAGTTGCAGTCCTTTTTAATAAAAAGCTTTATGTCACTGACGATTGGCTTTTTTGCTAATGTAGAAAAAATATATATAAATGTGAAAAAATAAATGTAAAAAAATCCAGCAGCTTAGTTTTTATAAGTAAAACAATAGAGGTCCACATAAGTGGACCCAAGTAACGGTGAGATTAATACCAACAGACAAAAAACTTTCAATAGAGGGAGGAGCTTCTAGTTTTAAAACACTGATTTTAAAAAAACGTAAGTTTAGTATGATTATAAGATAATCTTAGTCTTGCGATTGATTTTTTTTAATTTCATCGTAATGAAATAGATTTAAAACATAACATTTTATCGAATCACCAGAAGCAGTAAAAACAGCAATAATGACTAAAAACAGAGAACGTTTATATTTATTAACTGCAAAGTTGCTATCAAAAATTAAAAAAATTATGTCAGGTTTTAGTGACAAATTTATGAACTTTAAGGAAAACTAAGAAAAATTAAAAACGGAAATTTCAGTTAATTAATAAAAAAATGCAATCAAATATTCCAATTTTCGAAATGTTTAAATAAATAAAAAGAAATCTATGATTTATTGATTGATTTGAAAATTTGAAAATGTTAATGGTTGAATAAATGTTTTCCCTTTTTTAACCCCCAGTTTTTTTTTAATCTAACACTACATTTTCTAGATAAATTTTAATTGTTTTTACATCAGAAACTCAATAAGCATGCTCAAGAATAAAAAAATTCTTAAGACAAAAATGCATGTGATTATCTAAAAATGTGTTTCTAATGGCACATTCTCTGATACTTAACAATATGCACCATTTAACATGTGCCATCCTGAATCCCGTACGTTACTGTCTTGACATAAATTTAAAGCTACATCATTATCAGGGGAGAATTCCTCATTAACTGTTATTCGAATGAAGATTAACTATCAAATGTACCTTTTCACATTTTCCCCGAATGAATTTTCTTCAACTAACAGAAATATTCTCTTTAACAATAGCTTAAAAACCACTCACAATAAAGTGTTGCCATGGGTTAAAGCCAAATTCTGAAATCTTTTGGAAAAGAATTGTTCAGACAGAAGTATGTTTTGGTTAATTATGAATTAACAAAAGAATACAGAAGCTTCCTTTTTGTCAAAGTTTCTGAAAACTGTATTCTCATTTCTTTGAGAATTGTTACTTTTTATATTTCTTTATAACACGGAACTCAAAGTAATCAAGATAAAGTGAAATAAATGACGATATTTGAAAAATGTTCATGGAATATTTTGTTTTTGTAATCTATTTTTTCGAAATGTTGGAATTGTCAAAATGTATTTTATTTTATGATATTTAAGGGGGATGTTAATGTCGTTCTTTATGGTTTGAAATTTAATAGTTAATGAAATATTTATTTTAATGGCTGTTATTTTATCTTGATTATCTTATATATATATATATATATATATATATATATATATATATATGTGGTTTTAATATCTAATCGAGTTAGAGAAATATTCTTTTATGTTATGCATCAATTTTTAATACGAAAAGAAATATTATCGTAAATAATACATTGAAAAATTTGGTTGTAAAGTGCTGCCACTACCTTATGCCAAATTTATATATATATATGCATATATATATATATATATATATTTCTTTGGGGGGTGACTGAAGAAGGATGTTTTGCTTAAATATTATTTAACAAAAGCAAAAAAAAAAAAAAAAAAAAAAAGAACTTTATTTTTGTAAAAGATTTAATATATTTACCAGTAATAATATTTTTAGAATACTATTAATTCTCAAATAAAAATTTCACCTTCAATAAACATGTGTTACGCAGACAAACAGGTAAATTAACAGTATTAATGTCAGTTGCAGTTTGCCTCCCAAAACATCCAATTAGTTCATTGCTGTGGTAAGCATTATCTCACGGGAAGCAAGTGACGTGTTCATATTTGTTTATGTGCTGACAGTCAAGTTTTATCCAATTAGCCTGATAGCAGAGAAAAGTGAAACAGATTCATTCTCACAGCGAGGCGGGCAAGACTTGCTCCTGGAGCTGCCGCGGAGCATCGTCGAACGTTCCGGTGTACGGAACAGAATGTCCCAAAACCACCCTTATTATTTCATTTTGTAAATACTTTTATCTGCTTTCATATAGTCCAGACATGTTAATAAACATTATTAACCAAATCCCCTAGACATTCTTATTTACATTAATATTGATAATAAAAATATTTTATTACTCTTGCGTGTATAAATTCAATTATGTAGCGGAAAAAATTACTTAATAATTGATTTCTAAAAAATAGGCATTAATTTTGGGAAAACTCATTAATACACCAAAAAATAAACGATTCGTAAACTTTCCGAAAATTAGTATTCAAAAGAAAGTTTGTTTTTATAAATGCTCCTTAATATTTAATAATTTTAAAGATACCTAAAGACAAAAAAAGCTTTAAGAAATCGTGGGCAACTCTGATGTGATTATTGTATATTTTAGTTCGTCGTTATATAGTTTCACAGATTAATTTACGTTTGTTTTTTTCCAGAGTGTAGAGTACTTCTAAACCGCTGATTTTATTTTCAATTTCTTTTTCAGAGTACATAGTATATCAACATTAAATATATATATGAAATGATAATAAAAAAATATCCGGCACAAACATATTAAGGTCTGTGAAATCAATTTGATAAACAAATTTATTTTTAGATAAATGAACCAGAAACTACAATGAGCAATCAATGTGACAATTATTTGATTCCTAAAATGAAACTAGATTATAAAATAAACATTAAATGAATCCTAAAACCCATAAATAGTGATATACTTTCTCTAGTTTGGCAATTGATTATGTTTAGGCTATAAATTCTCATTCCTTATTTTCAAATTTGAGTTAGACTTATGACTATGTTTAAGTTATAATTTATGATCAATGCCAAAATAAGATTACATTTAACTCGAAAAATGTAATTAGAGCTACTCTAGTTGATGTTTATTAAATCATAATTAATCGATTTGTTAAAATATAAATAATCATTATTGTCATGGATGGTCATTACATTGTAGTATGCAATCAAGATGATGTGTAACCTTAGAAAACTCATCAAAAACAGAATTAACCAATAAGGATTGAAACTCCCACTTTAACAATAAGGCCCTCACCTGAAAAATATTCTAAATTCTTGTACAAAATTCATTTGCCTTTCGGAAGAGCTTAGTTTTTTAGAGATTTGAGCTTACTCTAATACTTGCATGATGTGATTCAACCAAAAGTTTGGTTTTTCGGGGTCTGAGGCAGACTCGTGACTACTTTGTATGCTCAGTCTGTCTAACAAAAGACATGTTAATTCATGCATCGAGGTCTCGAGTCAATTATTTATTAATACTTAAAAAAACTTTCATTTATGTATTTAACTACATGAATCCAATCTGTGATTGAACACATGAAGCAGCCAGTATATTTTACATATACATGTTCCGGTCAACTTAATAAATCAGTTATTATTCAGAGTAACCGGTTATTATTAATAATAACCAAGTGATATCCTAATAAATAGGTTAATGTGTTGAATTTATGTGAATTTTTAGAAATAACCGGCTAATCTGAATGATTACCACTCAAGGTTGGTAAATATAATAAATTTGAATTAGTTTAGCTCGAGATTTTTTTTTTGCCCGTTTTTTCTAAATATTCATTGTTAAAAGTATCCATTTCAAAGCTTTATCATTTATTCTTTGATTATTTCTGAGTTAAAAAAATTTTTACCTAATTTTTTTTTGCCTTCATTCAGTAATTATAAAAATAATTATTTTATACTCTTTAGTCTTTTGCGTCTTATTAATAGCACACTTTTTTTTTGACTGTGTAATGTTGTTTCTCAACAATTGTTATTAGATTCAAGTAGTTGTGATAGTGCATATTTTTGTAAAGTATTAATTGATCATACTGACTGAACTTCACCGGTAATTATTAATAATAACTTGTAAATATGATTAATATGCAACATTTATTAAATTTACCAAAAGACATGGTTATTATTAATGATAATCGACTGTTATTAATAATTTCCGAATTTATCAAATTAACCGTTACATATATATTATTTGAAGAATATAAATCGGCTGTTATTTAATATGCTCTCAATTTTTGTAATTATTTTTTTAATTATCTTATTCTCGCCCCCTTTTTTTTCTCTTGATGATAAATAGATACAAAGAATATGATTTTTATCAAAGTTTCACAAGATACAATAAAAACAACTTTTAAGCTCCTCTCAACGCAGAACTTTTAGAAATATCAATCGCACAGTTGCTACAGAAAAAATTTAACTTTTCTGTTAAGAAACATGGACAGATTTATTCACTTTAAAAATTATTATTATTTAAAGAGGATTAATTAAACATACTAATTTAATGACAGATTCTCTGAAACTTAAGAACAAGCGTCATTTAACTGCTAACCTCAGTAATATAATTTATTCTCCCGACATAATTTTGAAGATATAAATCATCGAGAAGGGAGTAATCACTATATATTGCTTTTCTGGTAAAGAACTATTTACTCTCAAGTGTATGCTTCCGATTTTTTCGGTTAATTTTCCTCCACCGAAAGAAATATTCTCATACACAAAAACATTGAAAGCCCCCGGTAATAAAGTGTTGCCATGGCTTCAAGCCAACTTCTTTAATATTTTTAGGAGAGAAAATAATAAAAGGAAGATATGTTTCCGTTAATTATGAATTACTAAAAGTACAAAAAAACTTTATTTTTGTCTGAGGTTCTGTAAATTGTCTCAATATTTCTTAGAGTTATTTTTTAATCTTCGAGGTTTCATAACAATATAAAAAGAAAGAAATTCGAAAAGTATATTAATAGGAATATTTTGGTTTTTGTTTACACTCTTTTATTAAAATCAACCTGGTTAATAAACGTAGAGGTGAAATTCTGTAATTGATTTTTAACTCATTTATTGATATGCTATAATAGAAATAACAACGTTAACTAATCTGTATCCAATGAAATGGAAAAAGTTTTAGTATTTTCAGATATTAATTATAAACGAGTAGGTAAGTGAAATCGCATATCGCACAGAAGGTTTCCTTTAACATTTTTTTCAAGGAACAGCTTATCCTAATAAATCCAAATTGTTAATTTATAATTATTTAATATTTATATAGATGGTAGCACCAACAAAGTTAATTTTAAGATAATTATAAAAGGTAGATATTTATTTTAATCAAATTAAAAATGTTTAAATCAAGTTATTTAAATAAAATCAAAAATTCCAAATTTTTTGAAAATCTGAAAAAAAATTGGAGATATAAATAAAGTTTTAAATTTCTAAAAACGAAAAAAATCATTTAATTGAAATTATAAATGTTGAATTATCAATAATTCACAATCTTTTTTAAGATTGAATGAAAATTGAAGTCCAAAAATATATTATGAATGTCAGATAAACGAATTCCTAATAATGTAAACTCTTAAATAGACAAAAAATACGAGATCTTTTTAATTAACCAATCTTAATATGAAAATTTCAACTACCAGCGCTGCGGATCGAACTAAGAACCTGTTTGATTTAGTTTTATTTATTAGTTCTTTGTTTTACCTCCAAGCTATGATGTCTACACGACTAACGTTGACATGTAACTCTGTTTTAAAACTTAAATCGCAAAGATGAACGGGTGTCATTGAATTAAATAATTTAATTAATACAATGGACTTTTTAAAAAGTATTATGATAAGACATGACAAGACAAGTATGACAAGAGGTATTCAGTTGTAAGTAGAGAAATTTTTAAGTTTCTGACTCATGCAGTTTTTGTGTACGGACTGTCTGACGGACAGACAGACAAAGGGCTGAGGTGAAAAGAGTTTCGTCAGATAATCAAAATCCTAATGAATACATTATTTTTAAGATACTCATATTTATTTTTGTTAGCATGCTTCAGGTGATAAATCTCCGTGTATTAGCGGTAACAACTACTATTGTTTGAGAAAGCAAACAAAAATGGACTTAACGCAACACAAATGCACAAAACATTTTCCACAAAATAGGTCAAATAGCTGAGAAAATCCAATAATGTAGCATTTTAAAGACTGAAAAAGTATAACATAAATTAAAAATAAAAAATAAAAAATGCAATAAGTTTTTTTTTTTTTTTTTTTTTTTTGAAATACGCTTTTATAAGTAGTGCGATATTAATTAATTTATTATTATATATTGAGAAATCAATTTCGAAATCATAAAAATATATTTTTAAGAATGTTTCATTTTTTTTATTTCCTGTACCAACGATGAAAAAACATCATTGTTCAAAGTTTTCGCAATATATAACGTTCATAAATATTAACTGTGGAATCTTTTTATGCAATTTTTCCTATTTTTTGTGTTTGAATACAAGCATGAATGTTCGAATTTTAAGAAGAAAAATTGTATCAGAATTATATCAATAAAAATTCAACTTAAATACATTATTTCAATATGGAGAAAATTTGGGTATTTTGGAATGAACGGACAATATTTCAATACGAAGGCTTTATGATAAATACTTGACCTTCGCAAGAAAAAAACATTTTTGGGTCAAGAATGTGGATTATTGTTCAATATAATATCCTTTTAGTTTGATTCACTTAGCCCAACGTTTTTCTATTTTTTTATCCCCTCTAAAAAATATGATTTCTCCAATCTTTCAAATTAGTCGTATGTTTTAGCAATAGCCTCATCATTCGAGACAAATTTTTTTCCACCGAAATATTTTTTCAAATTTGGAGGCATGATGTAATCACCAAAGTCTAAATCTTGCTAATATAAGTTGATGCAGAAGCAGTTCATATACTAACAGATAGATTTTTTTATGCGATGCCATAGTTGTGCACGCGCGCGTTCTCTTGATGAAAGAGATTTTTTTCATCGCCAAATGCGTATGTTTTTATTTTACAAAATCGTTGAAAAGATCCAGTAAGTGTCATATTATTTCCCATTGATAGTTTTGACCTTTTTCAAAGTAATCGACGAGGATTATGCTGAATGCATCCCAAAAACTGTAGCTATGACTTTGTTTGCAGATAAAGCCTTCTTAGCCTTTTTGGCGCAGGTTAGCCGTGAAAAACTCTCTTCTTGAACAGTTCTTTAGTTTCTAGTGATTTAGTTTACTGTGATGAATCCATGTTATGAATCGATACCAAAATACATTTGAATTTCACTTTAACTTTTGCAAAAATTCTTTTAAAATTGACCAGGAGTGCGTTTAATGTTAATAGTGAGTATTTGCGACTGCCATTTTGGAAAAGCTTTAATATTTAATATCATGCAAAATATTTTGCACCCATTCAATTGAGATACCCGCTGTCTCAGCAATCCCGCGCACATTTACTCTACGATCGTTTATCAAAGTATCGTGAATTTTTTCAATTAGTTTCGTTGTCGTTGTCTCAATTCGACGACCTGAACGCTCTTCATTAAAAATGCTTGCTCTGCCGCGTTTGAATTCAGCTGTCCATAACCAGCAAACACATACCTGTGTGTGACACTGCGATTTCGGTGAAGTGTCGGCAGCATGTCAACAACTGAAACATAAGTATCTGCTTTTTCAGCAGCCGGTTATCGTGATCGGTCCTTTTATGATTCTACATCGGCAAGCGAATTACACCGGCAAGTGGCGCATGACCTATACCGGGTTTCTAATAGTGACCCGATTAGATCTGCCAACATCGATCCGAATTAAGAATTTTTAGTCTTAACTGACATTTAATTTTTATTTTCTAAATTTTGTTTGCGTTTTGACAAGTTATCTAAATTTCATGTATTTCATTTAAAATTCTAACAGGCATAAGCAGAAATTTTTTTCAAAAAAAGCCAATATTTATTTATTTATTTTATTTAATTCAATTATAAAAGGACTTACATTTATTTGAATCAGCAAAAAGCATTTTTTAATCGCTCCTTAAAATCATCATTCATTATAAACTTTATCGTAATAATAATATTAATTATCATAAAAAATACTTCATAAGTTAATTCAACGTATTTTCTAATTATATATTCATTTTAAAAGAAATTGTTATTTATTATTTTGTTTTAAATAGAGATTATTAAAAGTTGTTTAAAATGATTTTACAAGCTATAAAAATTTAAGAATTCTACACAGATTTTTAGCTTTAAATTTAAATGAAAGATTCAGAAACCCCCTTCTAAAAAATTATCAAACAAAAATAAATAATATTGATAAATATTCACTAAAAATATATTCTACAGTAAATCATCAAATGACATAAAATAATTTTTTATTCTCATTAAAAGTGATTTATTACCAACTTATTTTCTTATTAAAAATTTTTTATGTTACAATTATATAATCTTTAATCTAAAACACTTAGATTATACTTCCTAAAACAAAAATTTGTGTCAATGGAAAAGATTCTAAATTCACCGATATTATTAAATACCAAAGTATTCTTAAATTTACGGAAAGATCCAAAAATTCCCACTATAAAAATTATCTACCGAAAGAAAAATATATGGATATAAATTAATATTTATGTTTTATTTTAAAATTAAAAATATTGATAAATAACGTATGACATAAAATGAATTCTTAATCTAATTAAAATTATTCTTCTTATTATATAAATAAATAATAATTATCAACTTAATATATATGAAAATAAGATTTTCCATGTTAAATATTTATAAATTAATGCAATGCTTGTAGTTATATTATAAGTCCTAATAAAAAAATATCAACTAATACAAAACCTCCAAAAATAATTTATTTTATTAAATACATAATGATTCTTAAATCTGTAAGAAAAAAAATCGTTTGCTTTAACTAATTCGCTACGATAATTATTTCATTCATTTAAATAATAAGTTAATATTTAAATACATGCGCATAAGACAATTGCAAAATAAAGTAATAAATAATACATACATATAAAATACTACATTAATTAATAATAAAAAAAAATAAAGAACACATCAAAATTCCAACTTCGCCGTCTACCATTTACCTTCAACGACAAACCATCCCTTAACGAAATACCTTCCCCCAATTGCTCCTCAACATCTTCACTAGAACAAGGCGCTCTGATCCATTGGTTAAAGCACTCACCTTCTAACCTAGGGGACGTCGAATCAACTCCAACTTATGACAAAGTATGCTTCTTTTTGATTTTTTTTAAATACAAATGTATGTCCCAAGATGAATCATAGATAACTGTATGCTGGTGTCGGGCTGCGGTCGGTATTCGTATGATTAGTTTTTTTAGTGTAAATTTAGTGTAAATTTTTTCGCTCGAAAACTACTTAAAATATCATTTTTTTCCTTTATCTATACTTTAAAGATTTTTTTTAATAAGTTTAAAATTAAGTTTTGATAAGTTTCAGAAGTTTAATTGTAAGATTGCAAAGAGCCAACTAAAAAAATTGTGTATAACTGTCCAAATATAATTTTTAACCCCCTGATTGCCCAGCCAAAGGGTAATATTGTAATGTTGTTTTCTCTATAATTTATTAAAAATATTAAAAAAAAAGATGTTTTTTCCAACCTGATACAAAATATGTTATTAGTATCGGTGTATAATCTTTGATAGCATCAATCCAACTTAATTTTTCAGAACTGGGTTTTATTTGTGGAATTATACTAATTTAAATATTGCTTATGTTGCAGTAAAACCTGCAGCTTAGTGTGTGAAAAAATCAGCAGTCAGGAGGTTAATAGCACATTCTCTGAAGTTTTATAACATATTCATTTAACTACTACTATCTTAAATAAGATATTTATCCTCCCGATATAATTTTATAACTATGAAACATGATCAAGGGAGTAATCACCATCAATTGTTATTCGAATAAAGAACAACTCTCAAATGTATCTTTTCCATTTCCCCTTTGTGAATGCCTTTAACTAAAAGAAATATTCTATTGAACAATCGCTTAGAAATCACTCGGTAGTAAAGTGTTGCCATGGGTTAAAGCAAAATTCTGAAATCTTTTGGAAACGAAATGTTGAGAGAAAAGAATATTTTGGTTAATTATGAATTATCAAAAGAATAAAGAAACTTTATTTTTGTCTAAGTTTCTGAAAACTGCTTTCTTATTTCTTTGAGAATTGTTACCTCATATATTTCTTTTTAATAAAACTTTTAAAGAAATCAAATAGAAGTGGAAATAATGACGATATTTGAAATATGTTTACGGAATATTTTTGTTTTTGTAATCCACTTTTTCTGAAATGCTTAAGTAATCAAAATTTATTTTCTTTTATGATTAGTACAGGGGAATATTAACGTCTTTTTTATATTCTAAAATGAGATGATATTGATGCAATAATTATTTTGATGGTTTCTTTATGATGTTGGTTATTTTTATAAATATATATTTTTTATTGTTTAATATAATAGAGTTAAAAATAGTCTTTTTTAGTACACATCAATTTTTTCTTCTTTTCCGGAGTGTGTAGTTAGAATATGTGAAAAGCATTTCACCGTTCAGATGAAGTATACGTCAAAATTACCTAAATTAAAAACAAACAAATAATGAATTTAAGGTGATATTTGACGTGTATAATACAAGCAGATAAAAGAAAATATTTAAGCATCAGATACTTCAAACTAATTGCAGACTAGTTTTAATTTCTTTCAGCGCATCGTTCATAATTAAAGATTGATGTATTAACACACATTGTGGAATCTACCACCTTATCAATCACTGATTAATAGAATTGTAGTTAGTTAAAAATAAACCTTTTTTACCCTGATATTAAAGAAATGTCACAAATTAAAAGCCTTGTTTAATTTCTAATAGGAAGTATATCAAATGTTCATCAATTCTTCTAAACGACTCTTTAAGAGGCATTATAATAGCCCATGTGCCGTCAGCATAAAAAACTTAGGTATCGAGCACATGAAAAAAACCTTTATTTTATGGAAGAGTAGTAATAGGGAAATCTAATGATCCGTATTTGCCTGAAGTGAAGTGGTGCATAAGCCAAAATTAATTACTACTAGTGATTCACTCGTAGGTTTAGCATTGTATTTGCCATACGATAAAAGATTAAAATGATTGTACAGAAAAAACAATAATGAACCTACAAGTGAATAATTAGTGGTAAAAAGTTTTGGCTTATACAACACTTCATTTCAAGAAGACATGGATCATTAGATTCCCCTATCACTACTATTCCATAAAATAAATGGTTTTTTCTTGTGCTCCATACCCTAGGTTTTTGTGCTGTCGGCTCTTGGACTATAAGACATGAAATAAAACTCTTGACTTTGACGTTATAATGACATTGAAGGCTTATATAAACTTATCAGTGCTTCAGAAGTACTTCAGAACACGTTGAAAACCGATTTAAGGAGGATAAATTGATTAAAAGGAAGACAATGAGAAGTAACAATAAGATATCTTTTCTCAGAGCACATTCATAGATTAACTCTTAAAATATCTACTTCTGCCGATCATTATTTGAAGTGAGTCAACTTTTAGTGCCAGGGATTACTGGAATTTTTTTTCGAAATGATCACCTCAAACTCAGGGTGGATAAAGGTTAGACTGATGCATCTATGTTGAACAGTATATTAGGATAATGAGTACGCACATACCTTTTCTACTGACTTTGTCTTATAAAATTAACTGTTCCGAGAGAACATGGGTGTTCTATCTGTTCTTGTGCTGTGCATGAAAAAAAAATGAATATTCGTTGATCAGCCATCCTACTTGTTCTTGATTAAGATACTATGTCAGAATGCTTGAAACGCTTCTTATACATACATGGAGGAGAAGCCTATTGGAGAGATGTATTTATTGATTAATATAATTATAAGATATAATATTCAGTCAATAGAAAATTGAATAAGGAAAGAAACTGATAATGTGGTAAAATGTTACAAGAAATTAATAAAAAAACTTTTTTAAATACAATTACGAACAATTTAAAAATGAGGGATTAAATAAAATCATAATTGAGAATATTATTTTCATTTTTTTAACATAAGGGATGCTTTAAGTAAGTTAAGTTAATGTAAGTTCAAGGAATGGATTTAAACATAATTTTAGCTTAGTTAAAATCACAGGGGTAGTTCATCACCCAGCAATGTTTTTCAATGGCCAATAATTCGAGAAGGGTTCCCCTAAACCGATAGCTCGATCGTTTCGCCGAAATGACTCGGTGAACTAGATATCTTTTCGGGTTTGAAGTTGATTGTCAAGGTGATTACTTTCTCGTTTTTTGTCACAGAGCAGTTGCTGAGGTTACAAACCTGGTTAAAAGTTACGAAATTAAAGTTTAAATGCGTTGGATCAAAGCCCACATTGTTTACGCCTACAACGGACATGCTCATGCCCTGGCCAAAGAAATTGCGACTTGTCATTAAGTCAATGTGTTGAATCTTTTCTCTTGTGGTCCACCAGATTAAAGAGGACACTTATTGTTTGGCAGAATAGGTGAGACTTCGACTCAGAGACTTCAGGGGATTTCTCTGTTAACGAACTACTCTGCTAACTGGATGTGATGCTTTTGGATATCATCAAGCCCGCTTTTTCAGAAGCAATCTAACGTGCTTTTGTGGACCAGGAACAACACAAATAGATACTGTGTCTATGACTCATTCTTGTAGAGATCTGCCAGCGAAAACCACTTTCCCCGTGACTTTCACACACGAATTTTTGTCTATCTTTGAAGTTTGATTATTTGAGTAAGAAGAGAATCGATGTTCTGATAAGGACTTTGTATCAAATTGATGGTCGATTTAGGTATTTGAGCTTTTCTTTTTCTTATCTCGAAGTCTTCGTATACAGTCTCAAATCATTTGAACGCATACACTCTTCTAGGATTATCCGACATCATAGTGTCGTTGAGTTACATACGTGTAACCATACTAGATTGTAATTATTTTCCTTGTGTGTAACAATAATTCGCATCGATTTTTTTTGCAAGTTCTTTTTGGAGCAGAGTCTCATGTTTCAGTGGTGCGTACTCGTCTGCAAGTATTTGCTTTGTCCCTGCACGGATTTCTTTTGAACGAACAGATTTTTCTTCCTTGATGACTTTCATGGGCTTTTCTGGGTTCCAACTTGCTTCCCCTTAGTTTTGACATGTTAACTGGGCTTCTATTTTGTATTTCATATTGGGGGGGGGGGGTCTCAGATTCTAGTTTGACTTTTCATTTCATGAAAAACAATTTTCTTAATTTTTACAAACATTTTTTTCCACATTACTAGTTTTTTACACTAAAAAATGTCCTCCTTGGAAACCTATTTCCATATATTTTCACTGTATTTTCAATAAACATATCCCTAAAATCCGCTTCTTCTTCTTGCATTTTAATCACATTCTTTACACTAATGTCAGTACGTCGAACGTTAGAAAAAACCTTCTATAATTAGAAAGTTCCAGTGTTTATAATGTAGTTTTATCTGCCTAAATAAAAACCTTTTTCTTCTAAAGCGTCTGTTTAAAGAGACGTAACAGCATCGGTATGCATTATTTTTTTTAAATATTGAGAATATAATAGAATAAAGAATATTCCTCCAGAGTATCCACATATCTTGAATATTTTTCTTTATGTAAAAGTGAAAAAATTCAGTAATGTATATAATATCGAGATTTTTGCTGCTTTATGTCGATAGCTTGAGATTTCTAAAAGAAGAAATACAACACACGAAGAAGATGTCATTATTAAAAGCTTGGGTGAACGTTGATTGAAAAAGGCCACAAATATTTATTTAACAGTACACTTTGTATTTCTGAAATATGGCTTAAGTTTTCTTAGACAAATCTATTCGTGCTAGCATTTTTCGCTTCAACGTATTGATATTTATGAGGAAAAAGAATACTAAAGAGGAATAGGAGAGGAAATAATTCACAAAAATAACCGAAAGAAAGTTTTTGTTTTCATAACCCTTCCTTTTCTTGAATAATGATCTGTGTAGAGATTTATCCTTTTATCCGTTGTTTGTATAGCAGCTTTCTTTCGTGTTTTCATACACGAGATTGCTGAATAAAACAGTATGAGATATGTTATTTTTTTGCGATTAGAAAAGTTTTTAACATAACATTTGTTGTTTAAAATTACTGTATTATTACATAGAAAATTGCACATCTGTGGAATTTTAATAATGCAAAATTATTGAAAATTAATGTATGAATCAAATAAAAAGTCTGCGTAATATATGATAGAAAACATATTTATGAGAATAAAACTCTTTTGGAACATAGTTAAAAACTCCTCTATAAACTCAATGTGTCTGACCATTTGGACACCTTGTCATCTATCTCAGCTTTTACTTGCGTAAATATAATAATGGGGTATTTTTCAGTTTTCACAAAACCTCTGCCTATTTCCACCCCCCTTGGTCCAATTTCGCTTATTTACGAACTTGACCGTGATTTTCTGTCCGATGATTTTATGAATTAGCTTGGAACTGATTTGTGAAATTTATCACGCCCATAAAAATGATATATAACTACTTTTGAACTGGGAGTGGTTTTGGATTCTAAGAGTCATGACCGGCGTAAGATCTGCAATCATTTTTCTGAAATTTCATGATATTATAGAAAATGTAACAGGCAGTCTTTCTTGTGAAATCTACCTAAAACAGCCATCTGTATGGCACGAAACAATTGGTGATATAAAGAATTAAGAGCTGGTTAGTGTATCACAGTAAAGAAATTCTACTCAGCAAATATACGGCGTGTTTCTCAATAAATATAGCGATTTTGAGGCTTGGTAGTATTTATTACATGAGATTTACAATACATAAAGCAACTCAAACAGTTTTACTTACAAGATCACAAGTGTTCAAAGTGAGCACCTTTCGTACCATGACACACTTCAAGTCGATAGTTCAGTTCGTCCCAAATGCGGATTAGTGTTTGTGGGTCATTGTTGCAACAGATGCAATGGGTATCTGGTAGTAAAGGCACATACACACAATCCTTTATGAACCTCACAGGTAGAAATCATGTGTCGTCAGCTCATCTGAGCATCTGAACAAAACTTCTTTGTGAATCAACGTTCCTAAAGAACTGAAGTATGGATTTGAAGTATATCCTGTGTGACGAAAGATACTCACATTGAACGCTTGTAAGCTTGTAGGTAAAAATGTTTGAGTTGCTCTTTCATTTTATGTATTAATTATAATTTTATGTTATATGTAATAAATACCACTAAGCGTAAAATCTCCGATATTTATTTAGAGACAACCTGTATTTCTTGAAAATTAACTGATCTTTCAAATTGTAGACAATGGCAGTGAAATAAATAAATAAATAAATAAATAAAAATAAAATAAAATAGAATGGTTTTGGGATTTAGCACTACTTTATAAAACTACAGGATGGGGCATAAAGATCTCACCATTTTAAGATGTCAATAAAAATATATAGGATATTGAAAACAAATATTTTATGTTTACATTTATAAAGAATAATGTTTGCCATTTATTGATTTTTACAATCTGTTGCAATTTTCGCTATTAATTAATTTAGAGGTTTTGTTGCACGAAAAATGATATCGTCTAAATGTTTTCCTTCGTTCTCTGTACACTTGTGAATAGCGTTGCAAAGGTTGGAAAAAACCCGGTTTAAACCCGGGAATAAACCGGGTTTTTAGGAATAAACCTGGAAAAAACCCGGGATTTTTTGGAATAATTCGGTTTTTTGGGAATAAACCTGGGAATAAACCTGGTCTATTGGAAATAAACCCTGGAATAAACCGACTTTTTGCAACTCTACTTGTGAAGTCTCCCGCTGAAATTCAGCATAAACTTTTCCACCATTGTTGGGGGAATCGCTGCAATTTCAAACTGAATATAGCCTCCATCAGTTCGTCGGGTGTCTTAAGTTTATGTGTGTAAACTTTAGCTTTCAGGTAACTCACAGGAAGAAGGCACATGCATCAAGATCCGGTGAGCATGCTGGCCATGGAATGTCACCTCGAATACAGATTAGGCTGCTTGGAAACATTTGTGTTAGCAATTCCATGGATTATATGGAAGTATGTGCTATGGCACCATCCTGCTGAAACCACAACTCCGACTGGCGAAATTGATGGAGATGAGTCTGCAAGAAGCTGCATAATATATGCACGTAACAGTGGCTATTTACTGTAACTGTCTCGCTATTCTCCTCAAAGAAGTACGAGACATGACGTGGTTTACCTGGCGACTTCTTTTTAAACACAAACATGTTTCTCTAAAATTAGTAATCCATAAAGATTTTGTTTTTCTGTCGGGTACTATACTATGAATGCTTAGTACAAAGTGCCTATGAAATAATCTTTGCGTTTGAATGGGGAATCCGCATTCTTAAAATAAATTTCAAAACGAACGCACGATGTTCACTAGTTTACTGAAATAGTATACCCAGGGAAATTTAACAGCGCTATTTGGGACACGCGCTCTACACTAGCGCCGCCGCAGCGACAGCGTCAAATTAGAGAGATCTTTATGCCCCACCCTGTATAACATAACACTGCAATAAGAGCTCCCAGCTACTCTGGAATAGTCTATGATCAAGTCAGTTTTGAGTTTTATATGTGATCACGATGTATTCAATTCTAAAATTTGTACGTAAAGAAGCTAGCTGTTGTGACATTTCTGTCATTTCTGTTAAATTCGGAGACAGTGTCTGAATATCCGCTAATGTGACTTTTAAGGTTAGCCAGTGCCATAATATGGCAATTTGGCGTCTGTTTTTGTATTTACTTTTCATGTATTTTTGAATAGAATAAATTCAGGGAATTTTGCCGCATTTAGACAGTAAGTAATATTCTAGACTAGATTTGAGCTCCATACAGACTTCCACGTGCCTTTGTTCGAAGTGAAGTTAAACAGCTAGCTGATTTTGTAGTTGATGCAATTATAATCTTGCTATCGTAGTATTTTTAAGTGCCATTTTATAGTGTTAAGTACAGTATTTTGAGTGAAATCTTCATAGTAAACTGACGTGAGCTTTTCTTAGGTTTCGGCAATCTATCAGCAAAACCAATTTATTTTAAATTAGCATTTGAATTAGCAAGTTTCTTGGGAAATGCTAATTTGAGTTAGCCCACAGTTTTGCAGTGTCTTATCGGCTACTGTCGAATATGGATGACAGAAATCTTACATTTATAAATTCAACTACGCAGCTAAAAATATTCAATTGCGATTTTGTAATATTCTAAAACAGGTATTGTAAAAAAGATGATATAGATATTGAGAGTATCCTGAAACATATACCGAGAAAAATGATTAATATATTACAAAAACTCCTAGAAAACATTTTCAAAACTCAGTGGCAACAAAAGAAACATTGTTTTTATATATGCATCTTTAACTCTCTGAAGACCGGAGATCAATTTTCCCTCATACCTCAAACGACCAGGAGACGGCCGAAATTCTGAGAAAATTCCACTCCCATCTCATCCTGACGGGTGTGAACTAGAGGGTTGGATTTCTTATCAGAACATCAACGCCTCTTTCAGAGAGAGGAAATACGACAGGATTTTTTTTTCACCGGGGAGAAGGCAAAGGGAAAAAATATCATTGTAATTAAAGAAAAAAATACTTATTAGAGGATGATTGTTATAAAAGAGAGCTGGAATAAAAAATTAGCCATTTTTATCCGAGTATTATAACTATTTTTATCCGACACATATTAGTAGTGCACAAGTAAATCAGAAGATAAATTTGATAAATTTATTTAATATTTTATTGCGTGTATAAAAGTGCGTGTAAATAAAAAATTTCTTCTAAGTTTTTTTTTTTTTTTTTTTTTTTTTTCAAAAGGAAACAACAATTTGATGCATTGCAATTAGTTGCGTTGAATAAAATCAATGTAATAAATTTAACTTTTTCAAAAAAATGTATAACCGACTCCAAAAGAAGTGCTAAAAAGAATTAAATAATTCTATAAAATTCTCTAATGACAAATCGTTATCCAATAACCACACATCGACTATCGGTATACCGGTGTCGTGTACCATCATGTACCGGTATAAAGCGGTTAAATTTTATATATAGAATTTAATATCCAACAAACATAGATTTTCCAGAGAATATTTTTTACAAGAGATTAATTTACATATTTTTGATTTAATTTATGTATATATACATATAAAAAGTAAGGAATTACTTTTTGAAATTGGTGCCAAACTATCTGAAGTATAGTAAGAATTGTGGATATGTTATGTCTAGTACCATAAATAAAATGGGGAAATCATTATCGATATGATTGTTTGGCACCAACTTCAAAAAGTAATTCATTAGTTTTTATATGTATATATTCAAAAATTAAATCAAAAATATGTAAATTAATCTCTTGTAAAAAATATTCTCTGGAAAATCTATGTTTGGTGGATATTAAATTTAACCGCTTTATACCGGTACATGATAGTCGATGTGTGGTTATTGGATAACGATTTGTCATTAGAGAATTTTATAGAATTATTTAATTCTTTTTAGCGCTTCTTTTGGAGTCGGTTATACATTTTTTTGAAAAAGTTAAATTTATCTATTATAAAATTTGATGATGATTTCCTGGTGGAATTCGATTGTACGCCGAATGATCCTTTATTTCTACACAGACATAAATACATAATCCATATTATTTTACAAATTCGTGGACATACAAGGACAAGATAGCACAAGGAAATATTACGACACAAGAAAACTACAACCGGGAGCTGCACATAAGGAGTGTGTGCAACGGCGCCAGTGGGATACGAACCCACAATCTCCTACGCTCTCAAGAGATTAGCAGCATGGTGTCTTAATCACTCGGTCACAAGGACCCCCTTGATGACTCATTTTTGTCCAGAATCTTTTCAATCAATCGTATACTGTGCTCCATGTGTCGTCATATTCACATCGAGGAATCCTACATGAACAAAATCTGAAATCATTCTGGTGTCTAATCCGGTACCCAAATCTGAATCTAAAGATAATTTTGTTACACATATCTATGCACTTTATTTTGCATTGATATATAGAGATAATGTTTTCTTCCGGAGCAAAATATATACTAAAGGATTTTTCATCTTTTCAACAACTTAAGGATGTCGATTGGTATCGATGTCTATTTCCGCTTTAGTGGATGCGAGAACTTGTCCATTTAAGCTTTAACATTTCGGAAATTTATCGCATCCAGCAAACTTTAAGGCCGCACACTAGGCACAGAAAAAGACCCGGATGATAATGTGAAGTCTATTATGGGGGCGTTCTTTTCAAATATCTCGCTCAAATTTTAAAATTTGTACGTGATTTTCTTTGCATAGAATAGCTGAGGATATTCCACAACCGGCCTAGTTTTTACTTTTTCAATTTACGTTTCAGATTAAAAAAAAATATTTTTTAAATTTCAAAACCGGTTTAAACGGTTCTGAAATTGAAACTATCATTATATAAAACATACATAAGCAAAATCGAAGAAGTAAAAACTAGGCCGGTTGTAGATCATCCTCGGCTATCCTATGCAAAAAAAATAATGTAAATATATGAAAATTTGAGCGAGATATTTGAATGAACATACCCATAGTCTTTACACTAACATCCGGGTCTTTTTCTGAGACTAGTGTAGTGCCTTAAGGTCCACATTGAAATCTACAGACTTCGTAAATGGGCATTGAAAAGCTGACAATCCATCAGTACACGTTAAAATTATTGTGAGAAATCACCTTTGTTTTTAAAGCTATCTATTTTCTGACTAATGAGAGCGATCTAAAAACGTCCATGGGGCGTTTTCATTGGTCAGAAAATAGATAGTCTTTAAAAACAGAGGTAATTTTTCAAGATATTTTAAACAGGGTACACTGTTAAAAATTTGACCCTTTTGCTGCATCGTCCCTCCATCGCTAATATGGAAAACGATTACTTCAGCCTATTATGGAGCATTCTCATGGATCAAAAGTGAGACATTCTATAAAAGCGGGGTAGTGACGATGCAACAAAAGGGTAAGATTTTTTACAGTTTAAAGTACGCGTACACAATCAGAGCGCGTCAAGTTGCTTCTATGATTAAATGCATAGCAAAGTAATTCTAAATGTTCGTATGTATTGAAATACCCTTTTCAGTCATAAAAACGAAAAAGGAAGATATTAGCAAAATCACACCATGATTCAACATGCGTCTATATAAAAGTAGGAATATTTGAAGTTAAGAATGTTCTTTGATAAACGCGATTTTCCAAAGTACAGAAAATTTAAGAATTTTTATTCTAGAACGAGTCGCATGAACGAGTTTGTTTTATGGGTGAAAGAAGTTAACTAGCTTAACTTTAATGGTAAGCTTATCAAAATTTTTTGTCATTTATATTTGTCCAAATGTAAATCTAGCACATAGTAATGTACTTTAATCACTTTGTGAATCCGGCATAACAAGCACCCTGATATACAGACACTCTTGCTTTAACGTGAAAGGCTCTTTAGAGATGAATTTTCAGCTTTTCGATATCGAATTCTCATGTCTGGATCGATGTGCATCTTTCCCTTTGGTGGATACGAGAATGGTTCCAGCTAAGATTTCGCACTTTGGAAAAAAAACTAGCATCTCTGCAACAGTGGTTAGGATCCAGAAGGATTATTCGCTGTTAAGCAAAACAAGATTGACCAATCATAAGCCTTCATTTTTGAGAACTTTTCTTTGTTCGAAGGAGAGAGTCTGGAATACATGGAGTAAAAATCTGCTATCGACACTGTAAAAAATTTGACCCTTTAGCTGCATCGTTACTCCATCGCTTTTATAGAATTTCTTTGTTTTGACCAATGAGAATGATCCATAATAGAGCGAAGTAATCGTTTAGTATAAAAGCGATGGAGTGACGATTCAACAAAAGGGTTCAATTTTTTACAATGCAAGCAGCGCTAAAAATTTGTATCCTTTAAATGTGCAACGATGCTACTGAATTCCAAAGTGTCGATCACAGCGACATCTGCGGCATTTTCGGGATACATTATCTAGACTAGCAATAATTCTTGCATTTTTAGAAAATGTCCTGCAGATGTCGCTTCTATCTTTAAATTTCATTAGCATTGTTGCACATTTAAAGAATAGAACATTTTAGCGCTTTTTTTAAGTGTTACAGAGGGCATGTTCAGCACAACTTACCGGTTACTTACCGACCACTTACCGATTGTAGACAAGTAAGAAATGAAAATCAAAGCGAAGTGTGACGTCAGCTACAATTCAACAGAATAGTTTTCATTTATGCCACAATTTGCTTTCGTACTGCCCTACAATCGGTCGGTAACATTGGTTACTTTTGTAAGTTGCTCTGAATAGCCGAGCCGATAGCCGATATAGCCGATTTCCACACTATATCCCCTAGATACTATATTTCCGGTTTCTTGCATAAGAGAACTTGTAGGTAGAATTTCCGCAATCCAGGTAGAATTTGCACTGTTAGCGAAACCAAATTAACGAATCAGAAGCCTGAATTTTAGCAAATTTTTCAATGTTTTAAATAAATTTTCTTGTTAATAAATCTCGTTTCGCAAACAGCGCAAAATTTATGTGAATCTTGGCCCTCGTCCAGTTAGGATTTTGCACTTTGAACACTGTTAAAAATTTGAAACTTTTACTTTATCGTCAATCCATCGCTTTTATAGAAAATGATTACTTCATTGTATTATGGTGAATTCTCATTGGTCAAAATAGAGATATTCCATAAAAGCGGTGCAGTGACGATGCAGCAAAAACTTCAAACTTTTAACAGTGAAAAGATCGTGTGTCTATGTAAGTGTAACATAAAAGCATGCAAAATGAACACATCTAATTGGTCGATTGCTTCAAAATGAATTTGAAATTTAAAGTTTTTATTTTTAAAAAAGTTCTAATTATCATATTTTTATGAAAATTGAATGGGACCACATGGGCCTCATACGCTTTCAAACAAAAAAACAATGATCAAAATCGGTTCGTATTTGCAAAAGTTATGCGTGAACAACAAATACATACAGGTCGAAATCATAACCTCCTCTTTGAAGTCGGTTAATAAGTTAAATAAAGGAAATAAAAAAAATTAAAAAGAATTTCATTTCTTTCAGCATGTATAATACATTTGTCATATTAATTTGAAGCATGTAATCAAGTCGCTTTTAGTGTGCTTTAGACATAAATTGCGAAATCTATCTTTTGAAATTTTCGCTCGTACATTTGCTTGGAAGTTTTAGCAATAAATTTACACATTTTTATTAATATACATTTCATACGCGAAATTATTTGTCTTTCAGAAATTCGGTCACTATTTTTTTGAGCTGACTGACTACTATTATATTTAATCGCATTTCTAAAATAATGTTCTAATTTTATCAATTAAAACATATCCTTCGTTTTAAAAATGATGCACATTTTATTCGAAAGCGTAAGCAATTTTATGGAGATTATTTATAGTATATTCGTACGGAACATGTGTCACATTTTTTTTCACTCGGAAAATGCCATCAATAAATATTTAATAATCTTTATTTTACCATTTCTTAAAAAAACTGGCCAAAAAAGTTTTCACCATTTGTATTTATTAAGAAAATATCATTAATAAAATTCAAAACTCTTTAGTAACGTGACAAATAAATTTAACTTTTTTGTTTTTAATTTTTAAATTATTATTTTTATATAGCAGTTTTCTAGCAAATAAATTATATTTGTTTCGAATCACAAATTATCCTGTTCTCCCATTCAAGGAATATCTAAGAAAGCCATGCATAGGAAATGCATACATATATTCAGATTTTAGCATATGTTTGCTTATTTATGCTACATTAATCATGATTATTTATGATTAATTAGCTCATTATTTATGGTACCTTAATTCATACAAAATTATAACTTCGGGGTCTTTATTTTATTTAGAAGCGCTTGATTTCGATTTATTTTGTATTTTAAAACCTTCTTTTAATTTCTTGTTTGTGTTTCAAGGATGATTTTGAATTGTGTCAGATCGTAAAATTAAAATACATTTATTTTTAGAGTATTGAATAACAAAGATGCGCATGCTTAAAGAATGAAAAGCAAAAAAAATTATTTTTGAAAATGCATTTTTTAATCAAGAATTTTAATAAATTTAACTATCATCACCTTATTTATAATACATTAAAAATATAATAGAAAGATCACCGAAAAGTGGCAATATTTGACAATTATAATAATAACGCTTTATAAATATCACTGGTAGCACCACCTGTCGCACTCACTGTAATCAGCCCTCATTTCCATTTCTGTTAATTTGTGCAATTCTACCCCTTACGAGTTTACAATAGCTGATGACGGGATAATGATCTTCAATATTGAAACGCGTCCTATGCATCGTTTCGATTTTATAATGATTTTTACGAATTTAGGAAAAAAAGTGACCGGAAAAAAGTGACATAAACTACAATTTATATAATTTAAGGGGGGGGATAATAGTCCGCCCCCCTTTTTAATTAGAAAAAAACCCCTTAACTAATCAGCCTTATGATACGCCTTATCATAGTGAGCCTATATCCAAAATTTGGGAAATCAGATAATTCTGCGTAAAAAATCTATTTATTTTATTTAAGAGGGGTTAGCCCCCGTTCCTCCTTCTATACTTTGACATTAAACCCGTAAAACTGTTCAGGGATTCACATTATCAGAAAGAACCTACATCCAAAATTCGAAATACATCAGATAATTGGTAAAAAAAATCAATTTATCTAATTTAAGAAAAATTGTGCATCAAAAACAATTTATCAATAACAATTAACGAAGGGGGGGGGGAATCGCCCCCCCCCTTTTTAATTAGCAAAAGAACCCCATAACTAATCAGGGATACGCCTTATCATAATGAATCTACATCCAAAATTTGAAGCAACTCCGATAATTCTGCGTTAAAAGCCATTAATTTAATTTATCAAAGTTTATCCTCGTTATCTCCTCTTTATTTGGCCATTAAACACTTAATATTATTCAGAAAGAACCAATATTTAAAACTTGAAATACATGAGATTATTTTGCATAATTATCGACTTATCTAAATTAAGGGGGAGATAATCACCGCCCCCCCTTTTTAATTATCAAAATAACCCCATACTTAATCAGAGATACACCTTGTCATAATCAAGCTACATCCAAAATTTGTTGCAAATCGGATAATTCTGCGTAAAAAAAGCCATTTATTAAATTTAATGGAAGATATCCTCTATTCCCACCGCTATACTTAACCATTAAACCCTTAATACTATTCAGGGATTCACCTTATAAGAAAGAACCTATATTTAAAATTTGAAATGCATCAGATAATTTTGCATAAAAACTGATTTGTGTAATTTAAGGAGGGGATATAATCGCCCGTTCCCCCATTTTTACTTAGCAAAAGAACCTCCAAACTAATCAGAGATATGCATCGGATAATTGTGCATCAAAAACAATTTATCTAATTTAAGGGGAGGATAATCGCCCCCCCCCTTTAATTAGCAAAAGAACTCCATAACTAATCAGGGATACGCTTTATCATAATGGACCTACATCCAAAATTTGAAGCAACTCCTATAATTCTGCGTAAAAAGCCATTTATTTAATTTAAGGGGAGATATCCTCTGTATCCCCCTTACTTAGCCATTAAACCCTTAAAAATATTCAGGGATTCACCTTATCAGAAAGAACCTATATTTAAAATTTGAAATACATCGGAGAAATCTGCATAAAAAACGATGCATCTAATTTGAGGGGGAGATAATTACCCGTCCCCCTTTATAATAAACAAAAGAACCCCTTAACTAATCAGAGATGCGTCTTATCATAATAAACCTATGTTCCAAAATACCAAGCAAATTGGATGATTCTGCGTAAAAAGCTATTAATTTAATTTAAGAGAGATTATCCCCCGTTCCCCTTCTATACCTCACCATTAAACTTCCAAAACTCTTCAGGCATTGTATACTATATACACTGGTGTCCAAAAGTTAAGCATAATTGGTAATTAAGTAAGTAATGAAAGAAATATAAATCGAAATGTGTTGAAACTCCAGGTGTGTAAACAAAATAGTACGCGTCATATATTTTCCAGAAGAGTTTTCCCCCCAAATCGAACAGGGGACCGTCAACAAATTGAAAAAGAACGAAGATCTTTTGGATAACCCTGTCAAAATTAATGTAGCAAAAGCGTTCAAACTGCTCATTATGATTAAGTGGCTCATTGTAATGTACTGTGTTTATTTTTATAAGGATAGCATGTATACTTGTAGAGAAATTAAGGTTTTTATAAAACGAGCCCTAAATTTTTCCAAGTTTTTTACTTATAATTTGCAGAGTTCTTAATATAAAATAATGTTCTTTTCTGAAAATATGACAAACATCATTGTACACAATACCCTGTCATCAGAATTTAAAAATAATAAAAATTGTATGAAAAATGAGTTGAGTTAGTAAATAATTTTTCATTGCGCATCCATCAACGATATCAAAACTTCATTTGCATATTGTTTTAGCTAAATGTATAGAGCAACTTCTGTAAAAGTTTCAAAAACATAGCTTGAAAATTCTGAAAATCATCGTCTATAGAATCAACTCAAAATCCGTTATTCCTAAAAGGAAGAAAAAAAATCAGGGGTTTTATTCAAATATTAGTTGTACGTGCAATATTGTGTAGGCACTAAACAATGGAATATGGATACAGCCCTTCATCTTTTTGCTTCATCTAGGGAATAAAGGATTTTGATCTCATTCTATCAACGATAATTTTCAGAATTTTTAAACTATGTTTTTGAGACTTTCACAAAAGTTGCTCTATACATTTAACTAACATAATATGCAAATGAAATTTTAATAGCGTTCACGCATGCGCAGTAAAATATTTAGTTAATCTGCTCATTTGTCATACAATTTTTATAAATTTTTAATTCTGATGACAGGGTATTGTGTACAATGATGCTTGTCATATTTTCAGAAAAGAACATTATTTTACATTAAGAACTCTGCAAATTATAAGCAAAAAACTTGGAAAATTTTCTGTTTTTATAAAAACCTTAATTACTCTACGAGTATACATGTTATCCTTATAAAAATAAACACAGTACATTACAATAAGCCACTTAATTATAATGTGCAGTTTGAACGCTTTTGCTACATTAATTTTGACAGGGTTATCCAAAAGATCTTTGTTCTTTTTCAATTTGTTGACGATCCTCTGTTCGATTTCGGGGAAAATTCTTCGCGAAAATATATGACGCGTACTATTTTGTTTACACACTGGAGTTTCACCACATTTCGATTTTTATTTATTTCATTACTTATTTAATTACCAATTATGCTTAACTTTTGGACACCAGTGTATAAGGCTTATCAGAAAGAACATATATCCAAAATTTGACACACGTTGGATAATTCTGCATAAAAACCGATTTATCTAATTTAGGGCGGATAGGGGGAGACGGTTAATTTCCCTCCAAATTCCTAATTTTTTATTGGTTTCAAGAAATATTTTTTATAGCTAAAGATTTACAGATTTTTGATTTAAATATCACAAATGCTTGCTTTTATCATGGATATATCCGAAAATATAACTTACTTATTTATTTATTTGTTAATCTTGTAATGCCACGAGGCACTTTCTCTGAAGAAACCTTTAACTTCTTTTATTTGTGAACGAGATATTTCGCAATTATTCCAATTTTGAAAGGCTATATATAAATTTTCTTCTTAGGATGTGTATGAAAATTTCAACAGATTTTTTGTATTATATTTCTAATAAGTTGTCATGAAAATTTTTGTGAAAATATGCTGATAAATGCAAAAGAAAAAATTCTTGAACTCATCACATTTTAAAATGTATGATAAGCTTTATAATGATTGTTTTTAAAAAACCTAGCGACAAGTTGAAATTACACATCTATACACGGCATTGCAAAAATTGAAAAAAAGTAGTTAGAGTTACGGCGAAATAATTTTTGTTGCATCATTTAGATAAATAATTTCATAATTAGATAAACGCTGTGTTTAAAATTAAAGATGTTATTTTCAAGGTTGATTAATTTAAACTGCATTCTTAAAAAACATTCCAAATTTCTCAAAATCATTGTAAAATACACACATTGTATTTATTAAAAGTTGTTTTGCATTTTCTTGGAGATTTTTTTTAATTCATAATTTAGGAAACATTACTAAATTCTTTGTAATCATTTAATTGCTAAATACAAGAGTTTAAATTTAAATTCTTTAATTCTAAAACAATAGTGATTAAAGATAAGATTATAATTAAAAGAAAAGAAAAAAATATCTAAGAGCACTCAATGTTTTATCTATGAGTGTGTTTTCAGGTAAAATATACAGCTTAACAATAACTTTATGTTAAGTAGGCATTTGTCTGAGGTTTTTCAAGTTATTTTAGTATATTATGTATCTATTTTGTAAGTTAATGTTAGTTAAAGTATTAAAAAACATATTTTTTTATAGCATGAATTTTCTTTTCTTTATTTCTTTTTTTTTCTTTTTTTTTCTTTATCTAACAGAAAAAGAAAAAGTTTCACGGTTTTTTTTACTTTGTGCATCATATTTAATAAAAATATTTTCCCATTCCTTCCAAATTACCAAAAAATTTTGTTTCTTTTGAAAATGGATTCCAGTAAAATTTATTAAAATTAACTTCTAACCATCGGCTTCTGTAATGCATTTATGTGATGATATTGAATGTCTTCAAATAGCACTTAACACATATCAGCATTATCTGTCAATGTATACTTCCGTTTAACGAATGCATATATTTCTGATATAAACTTTTCAAAGAAACTTATGATAATTTTGAGATTTTTATCCTTACTACATGTTGACGCAGAAAAAAAATGTTATAATACAAGTCTTATAAGATTTCTAAAATTTGTATTTGACTTAGGCAGAAAAATAATAGACTGAACGATAAACATTATTTCTGGTTTCAACCGAAAATTTTATAAAGGAGTCAAGAGCGAATCTAGTGGAGGCTATAGTGTGTCATGAACTTCTCTGAATAAAGAAAGAAACAAAAATACATTTTAAAAAAGAAAATGCTTTTAAGATCATTTGAAAAGAAAATTTTGCTCAACACCACAAATGTTTCTGACACAGAGAACTTAACAAATGAAATGCTTAGAATTTATTCATTAAGCATCAAAACTCGATCAAAGTTTTTCAGTTTATATATATTTTATACAGCTTGAAATTGATCTAATTGATCCAACTGCTTTCAAATTAAGCCTTATTGATATATATATATTCGTTAGTGTCAAATTAATTCTAATTAAAAATCTAAAAATTTCACAAAAACGTTTTCTGAAAGATCGTGTGACTTTATAAGAAAATGAGAAGTTCAATTCCATTTCTTAGCATTTGAATGGAACTTCTAAATTTTATGAATTTAGGAATATTTTCTTTAAACAGCAGATATTTAAATATTCCTACAAATTTTATGCATTTACGAATGAAAATATAATTTTGTTATGCATAATGAAATAGTAAAATTGATTTGTGCTAAATTTAAGGCATAGGAATGATATTATAGTTATCAATAAAAGAAAATGTACTTGAATTCTTCTGCACTGTAAAAAAAAAAAAAAAAAATCTGTAAAGGTACTACACTTTATCTAGGAAACTGGGATTCCAAGAACTTTTCCTGTAACGGTAACAACAAAAACTCAAGTTTTAGAATCGGTTGCATGGATTTTTCCTGTTATCGTTACATGAAAAGTTCTTGGAATCCCAGTTTCCTAGAAAATGTTTAGTGCCTTTACATATTTTTTTTTACAGTGTGTGCATCTTCGTATACTATATACTGTTTTTCTATATACGCCACATAATATAAAACTTAATTGGGACAAAAATGTTTAAAGTTAAAAAAATAACGCTTTTAGAAATAATACCCGACAGACTGCGATGTATCCAGTTTTCTGTGTAGCTCTCTATATTTATTTATCTATATTCTACACCTCCTTTTCATACAGAAAGACACGTGGCCGTCGCCAGTCCCCCTACAAAAGCTGATTCTGACCTTGTAACGAGTACCACAACAACACATTTTTTGAGAAAAACTATTCACAATCATTCAACAGAAGTCACATCCTGTAATACGCACAGAATCAAGTCAAGAGATTACAAAAATATCTTTGATGTAGGCGAAGAAAGTGAAACAAATACTTTGCTCCAAGCATTTTTTCTTACAATACTGCCAGGATTCCCCTTACTGTGTCCTATTCTATTTTGTGACGGTCGATGGGGGGTAAAGTTTCCCGGCACATGTAATACTCTCTCTCACTACAAAGTTACAAATACGGTTTCTTATTGAAACATGGGAAAAAATATCTCACGTCTTGGATTTTGTTTAAATCACAATGCACTGAAAAAAAGGAAAAGAAAAGAAAAGAAAAATCACTTTTTATTTTCTTAAATTTTATAAATGGGTAATATTTCAACATTAATAAGTTTAAGAGAATAGGAATTCATTGTCGAACAGTTTATATAAGATTTTTTTCATAAAAATTTAATAAGAAATTAATAATATTACATTTAAAAATGTGTTGCTGAATCTTTATTCATATACTTTTTGTGTAAATGGAATTTACAATGCGATAGAATTAATTTCTTCAAAATTTATTTGGATAGAATTTTAGAAGCGCTTTCCTTTTTATCTATATAAATAAGATTTCTGAAAGAAAGTGGTATCAAGATATACATTTCAAACTGATTTTACAAACTGATCTGCAGAAAGCAATTTAAGATGTGATAAATTTATTGCTAAATAAAAACACTATTCTTTCCAAAGCACATAAATAATTTCCATTAATTCTATACTTTTACATATAAACTTGTACTTACATGTAAATTTTACAGAAAGGTCAACTTTGTTCAGAGTAAATTTTATTTTTCTTTTGTTATTATTATTATCAGATAATACTTTCATGTATTCACATGCACAAATGCAATTTGAATGTAGTAGACTGGTTAATTTACTGTACGTTAAGTACATTGTAATTTATTTCTCTTTCTTTTAATTATTCTTCTGTGTCTCTTGTTTAAAAATATTTATTCACTGTATATTTTTCAGAAATTCTTCTTTATTTTTAGATTAATAAAATTTTTTGCAAAAAAAAAAAAAAATTATTTTTTTTCCGTAACATCTACAGTCTTGAACTTTATAAAATTGTAGTAGTAATATTATCGCGTCTTAATTAATGCAATTCACATTAATGCTTCTTTTTATGCAAGAAAAAAAAGAAGAAAATGTTTGAATTATTGCATTTATTTAATATTAGCCTTGTTTTTAAATCAATTCTAACTAATACTTTGATTTTATGTTAATTTATTCAGTGATATTTAATAAAGTGTCGAGGCATGTATACTTAAGTATTTTTTAAATTAAATGAAATTCGTACTATTAGAAATTTATTCTATGGCATTGTTAAATTAATAATATAAAAAATAAGTATGAAAATAAAAAGTTTTCGTCAGTGGTGGCAAAAACAGCTAACTTGAGTCATACTTATAATTAATTAATATTTATGAATATCTAATAACCATGTGTGATTAATTAATATTTATGTATATTTATATATGTAATTGTTAATAAAAAAAAATTCTTCAATTTTAATCTTTTTTTTCGATTTTAGTCGAAAATAACAAGATTACCGAAATTCTTTTTCGGTTTCGGTCTTAAAAACCTCTTTCGACAGATCCTTAACATTGAGTCCCATGACTGTTTTCCACACAAAGTGTAACATAATTTGCTATTTTTAAACACAATGTAATCAATGAATTTTTAAGACTGTTAATATGTAACAAGAAATAGTTATACCCTTAATTCTACACATAACACAATGAAATATTTAGGAATTGTACATGCTGCTTTATTATTGTGAAATCATACTCGGGAAAACCCGACATCTGAAGTAATCTTTCTGGCTCTGAATGTTTTATGCTGTTGAAAATTCTGAACCGTACTTTTTAAATTGGTTAATGTCTTGTTCAATATAAATATATTCAGAGTATATTATCAGAGATAATATACGTAATTAAAAGAACAAAAAATTATAACACTTAACGGCATTTATTTAAAATCGTGCATGCTTGGAATCCAAATTTAGATTTCTGATTATGTACAAATAGTGTGGTATCCCGAGCTAAAAAACATATGTTTTTAGTATTAATGCAATCATGTTAAAGCTATGCTTAAACATACGTAATAAAAAATATTATTCTCAAAGTAAAAGATGTTTATTTTCCTAAAATATCATAAATCGTAATAGCTAACCTTTTCCTTTTTTGAAAAAAAAAAATACTTTTATCTGTATGTATTAAGAATTCAAACCAAGTAAATTTTGGGGTCTTAGGTTGTTTCACAAAATACCACCCATTAAGGTTGTATTCGGAAAAATATTTTACATTCAACACCTCAAAATTTTCCAATACATTTTCAGACTAATTTTTAAAGGTAAAAATATGAAACTTGCTGAGGAAATCTCTGAAGATTTTTCGCTCAATCCATTAGAATTTGACTTATAAACAAATATTTTTTCAGCGTGACCTTTTTTTTTCGTTCGCAGGTCTTCCTCTTCAGAAAATTTGCTTCAAAACGCCGTTTTTGAAAGCATTTTTATTTTATTTTATTTATTTATTTATTTATTGCAACATTTTCTACATTTATCAAAATTTCGGCAATCACGGTACCTTGTGTAGTTTCTAATAAGAGAATTTGAAAGTTTGGTGCATTTGAGAGCAAAAACGAATTTGAAAACAAACGGAAAAAAAGCAGTTTGGATCGGAATACACCCGTAAAACCACACTCTTTATTAATTATTTTTCATTTGTTAAGTTCCCTCCCCCCCCCTCCCCCCCCAAAAAAAGCTTGCAAGATGGAAATATATCATTAGAAGTTCACGATTTCTTTGTTTGAATTTGACTTATGGATGCGTTAAAATCATCTCTCATTCCATTCTTTTTAAAAACAAAAATGTATTACTGTTAAAACTGTTGTTAGCTTTCGTTTTTTCAAAAACTAAAACAAAATCACTTCACCTTTTTTCATTCACGTATAAAAACATTTCATATTTATTTACTTAGAAGGTGTCACAAATAAAAATTAAATTAAAGAGTTGACATGTTTCGGTTCATTAATAAGAACCGTATTCATAACATATAAAATCAGTAGAAAATTAAATGACACTGGATAATATCCAGTGTCATTTAATTTTCTACTGATTTTATATGTTATGAATACGGTTCTTATTAATGAACCGAAACATGTCAACTCTTTAATTTAATTTTTATTTGTGACACCTTCTAAGTAAATAAATATGAAATGTTTTTATAAAAATGTATTACATTTCATAAAAGTACATTCTTCCCTCCCCCACAAAATGGATGAAATAATAATTAAAGAAAAACTGCATCGACATGTATACATTATATAAAAATAATTAAAAAAAGTAAATAATAAAGTATAATTTATAATTTGTTAAAAAAATATCTTTAAACATATACTGCGTAATTTTCGTTACATACCGTGACCATTTTAAATTAAAAAAAAAACTAGTTCAATTAAAATTTAGCTAAAACGTATGGAAAATTTCATAAAATAGAAATTTTTCATTAATATTTTGATATTGTACTATGCATAAAAATGCATAAATATGTATGAACTACGTTAATAGTACATACAGATTTTTTAATCTTTTAAATACATGAATTATATTCATTTTAAAAAGCTCAACTAATTAAGAAATCAGTAAATAATGAATAGTTTTAATGCTTTAGAAGAATTAGCTAATAAAATGTTTCCTCTGAAAGAAAAATCCCTGTTAAGTAGGGAAAGTTTGCGCACAGAAGTAACGCTTTTTCTTTCGAAGTGGAGAGGAAAAACCAAATGTCAACTAAACAAATGGAGAGTTGAATTATTGCTTTAGCACCCTCCTCCTAAAAGCGGGATAAAGTTGCTCGGACATTCGGCCGGCCGTTTCGGTCCTCTGAATGAAAAGCCGTCCTGGCCGTTTGTGTCTCCAGAGGGTTAATAGTGAGTAACTTAAAAGTGATTATTATATATTTTCGTTAAAAAAAAAACATTTTTAGCTCACCGGCTATCAAAGTCTGAAATCTGATGTGCCCACCCGTTCTGTATGTATGTATGCATGTACAGGGTGCCCAGTAAATGACTGACCAATTTTAAATGTAAATAACAAAAAAAAAAAAAAAAAAAGGTTTGAGATAAAAATGCGTGGTTTGCTACATTGTTATTAGAAAATCAATAGATTTGTAAAAATGCACTTTCTTCAAATAGTTCGAGTTTTGGCCAACAGATGGTGCTGGCGGCCATAGGTGGACGAAATTCAGACATTACTCTAGTTTTCAAAACCCATGAGCTTTTCGGCTCATTTTGCAGAGAGGAATCTCAATTGACATGTCTAATCGACTCTCGACTCACCTGCAGAAATAAAGTTTGTTGGATGGAAAGACATTTAAAATAATTATGATTGAACAATGTCTATTATACTTAATAAAAACCAGCAAAACATGCTTTTTAACAAGCATTGACTTATCATACATTTACCATAAATAAATTGTATTGAACAAAATGTTTTTGCAACCGGTTAATTGACCGGTTACTCTTTTTATGTACAATAAATTGAAAATATGGGATAAACACCGCTTTTTTAAGCTAGAAGATAGTAATATTTTATTTAAACATTCCTTTCGTTAAATAGTAAGAAATTGTATTTTAAAAATTTTGTGGAATCAAAAAGCTTTATGTGAAGGATTAAGCACACTCTTCTTGTCCGTATGTCATACAGGAAAATCAGTTAAGTGGTTAAAACAGTGGTCGCAAATAGTGTTAGAACAAGTTCCCTGACTAAAACAAAGTGGGGCAGTGACTTATAAATCGGCACATAAAAATACAGGGTGTATCTAAACTACTGAGCAGAACATTAAGGGATGATAGTACACATCAAGACAAACAATATTAAATGGGAAATTAAGGGTCCCAAACGTCTTCCGAAGGAGATAGGCGCCATTAAAGTTTAAGGTCCAAAATTTCAAATAAACATAAAAAACGGAAAAATTGGTCGATTAATTTGCGGTTTTCACTAAAAGTATTCTTTATGTCAGTATTTTCGTGAAAATAAATTATAAAGATAAATTTCAAAAAATGTCGATAGGGGGCGCTTTAGACTTTGGAGTAACGAACAATTATTTTTGCCGATATTTTTTGCATCTCATTAAATATTTTTGGAAGCTTAGACTTAAACTTAAATTTTGAGCTCAAAATCTGAATAGTTGGGAGTGGTTAAGTAGCGCAAACTGAACTGTGTTCAAAGGTTCAAATTTCAAATGATTATAAAAAACGGAAAAATTGGTCGATTCATTTGCGGTTTTCGCTAAAACTATTGTCTAAATCAGTATCTTCTTGAAAATAAATTTGAAAGATAAATTTCAAAAAAACGCCGATAGAGGGCGCCTTAGACTTTGGAATAACGTACAACTATTTTTAACCATTAGTTTTTTAACCTCATTAAATGCATGCAAAAGCTTATACTTTAATGTTGTGCTCAAAATCTGAATAGATTAAAGTGATTAAGTAGGGCAAACTGAACTGTGTTCAGAGGGGGGAGGGAGGAGCTTTAAAATTGAATTGATTATAAAAAACGGAAAAATTGGTTGATTCGTTTGCAGTTTTCGCTAAAACTACTCTTTAAATCAGTATTTTCTCGAAAATTAATTTTAAAGATAAATTTTAAAAAATGCCGATTGAGGGCGCCTTACACTTTGGAGTAACCTACAACTATTTTTAACCGTTATTTTTTAATCTCATTAAATGCTTGCAAAAGCTTAAAATTAAATTTTGAGCATAAAATCTGAATCGTTGGGAGTAATTAAGTAGAGCAAAATTGAACTATGTTCGAGGTGGGGGGGGGGGTTAAATTTCAACTCCTGAACACAGTTCAATTTGCGCTTCTTAACCCCTCCCAACGATTCAGAATTTCAGCTCAAAATTTAAGTGTAAGCTTTTGCAAGCATTTAATTAGATACAAAAAATAACGGTTAAAAATAATTGTTGGTTAATCTTAAGTTTAAAGCGCCCTCGAAAGATTTTTTTTTTATTGAAATTTATTTTTAAAATTTATTTTTCAGAAAATACGGACATAAAGAATAGTTTTAGCAAAAACGGCAAACGAGTCGACTAATTTTTACGTTTTTTATGATAATTTGAAATTGGAATCTACCTCCCTTCCTTTAATGCAGATCACTTTGCGCTACTTAACCACTCCCAGCGATTCAGATTTTGAGCTCAAAATTTTAGTTTATGTCTAAGCTTCTAAAAAAAATTAATGAGATGCAAACAATAACCGTAAAACATAGTTGTTCGTTACCCCAAAGTCTAAAGCGCCCTCTATCGGCATTTTGTGATATTTATCTTTAAAATTTATTTTTAAGAAGATACTGATTTAAACAATAGTTTTAGCGAAAACCGCAAATGAATCGACCAATTTTTCCGTTTTTTATAATCATTTGAAATTTGAACCTTTGAACACAGTTCAGTTTGCGCTACTTAACCACTCCCAACTATTCAGATTTTGAGCTGAAAATTTAAGTTTAAGTCTAAGCTTCCGTAAATATTTAATGAGATGCAAAAAATAGCGGCAAAAAATAATTGTTCTTTACTCCAAAGTCTAAAGCGCCGTCTATCGACATTTTTTGCAATTTATCGGTATAATTTATTTTCACGAAAACACTGACATAAAAGAATACTTTTTGTGAAAAACGCAAATCAATTGACCAATTTTTCCGTTTTTTATGCTTATTTGAAATTTTGGACCCTAAACTTTAATGCCGCCTATCTCCTTCGGAAGACGTTTGGGACCCTTAGTTTCCCGTTTAATATTGTTAGTCTTGATGTGTACTATCACCCCTTAAAGTTTTGCCCAGTAGTTTAGATACACCCTGTATATTCAACCTTAGCATAAAGGTTAGTCTACATTTCGTCTATAACAAATCCTGTCTTAGACATAAAAAATTATTGATCACGATGAAGAACGTATCATGCGGAATTACCTGCTAAGACGAAATCCTGTCTAAAGCGAAATATTGTTAATTTTTTTAAAAATTGAATCGTCCCTACGTTACATTTATATTTTGATATTTGACATATCCGAAAAATATTTTACGAAAGCTACGAGATATTTTAAGATGCATTTAACACATAACATTTCCCTCTTCTCTCGAGATTCGACTCTGCAATATGAACCGAAAAGCTCATGCGTTTGAAAACTAGAATAATATCTGAATTTCGGCTGCCTGTTGTCGCCAGCGCCATCTGTTGGCAGGAATTCGAACTATTTGAAGAAAGTGCATCTTTACAAATTTATTGATTTTCTGATAACAATACAGAAAACCACGCATTTTTATCGCAAACCGTTTTTTTTTTTTTTTTTTTGTTTTCTACATTCAAAATGGGTCAGTCATTTACTGGATACCCTGCAAGTACTTGGTAACGCGATAACTCCTGATAAAAATATAAGATTTACTTGAAATTTTGGATATAGAGTTATTATGATAATGCGCTTCCCTGATCAGTTTTGGGAGTCCATTCCATAAGTACAAGAGGGGGAACGGGGGCTATAGCCCCTCCCCTTAATTTATATAAATGACTTTTTTTTGCAGAATTCTCAGATTTCATTCAAATCTTAGATATAGGATCATTCTAATGAGGCACCCCTGTGATTAGTATTGGGTGTTCATTGGATAAGTATAAGGGGGGAGAATGGGCAGCAACTCCAATTTATTTAGATTAATGGGTTTTTCACGCAAATTTTACCGATTAGCTTCAAATTTTAGATTTAGTTTTATTCTGATAAAACACTTTTTTGATTTGTTTTTGGAAACCTTGGATAAGAATAAAGAGGAATAGGGGGAGGGACTAAACCCTCTTAATTTAAGTAAATAGTTTTTCATGGAGAATTAATCGATTTGCTTCAATTTTTGGATACATGTTCATACTGATAAAACGCTGCCTTTATTAATTGTGGGTTCTTAAGTATAAAGAGGTTTACGGGCGCTTAACTCCCTTTTAGTTAGCTAAATGGAGTTTTATGCAAAATTATTCGATTTGCTTTAAATTTTGGATGTAGGTTCTTTCTGATAAGTTAAATTTCTAAATAGTTTTGAAGGTTTAATGGTCAAGTATAAAGGAGGGAACAATGGATAATTCCTCTTAAATTATCTAAATGGGTTTTTATGCAGAATTATCCGACTTGCTTCGAATTTTGGATACAGGTTTATTGTATGATAAGGCGTATCCCTGATTATTTTTGGGTACTATATCCTTTCTTAATTATTTTTTCGAAAAGAATTATTATATAAGATTGTTAGACAGTGAGGTCAATGCCATCAGTTTAACTGGGCAATATTCTTTTTATTTTTGCGTGTTTTGTTTTTTACAGTGTACTCAACAAATCTAAATTGAAATCAGTTTAAATTCAGTATCAGGATATGAAGTACCAACACAAACTTCAGTAATAATAACCATCTTTTAAAGTAGTATATTACAATTTTATTCCGAAAATAATTTGTTTAGAAAATTACCTAAATATAATCTGTACTCAAAGTGTATTTTGAGAATGAAAAATCGTTTCCTCCACCACCCCATTCTCAAATATTC
The DNA here is from genome assembly GCA_964019185.1 of Maratus speculifer. Classification (NCBI taxonomy): domain Eukaryota; kingdom Metazoa; phylum Arthropoda; class Arachnida; order Araneae; family Salticidae; genus Maratus; species Maratus speculifer. The sequence continues at coordinate 64,285,816 of OZ025292.1, read as the reverse complement.
TAGGGTAATTTTACATAGGATGTATATCGTACTGGTTTATTTGAATTACATTTTTGACTTCACGTTACATTCGAAATTCCTCCTAAGCGTACAATAATTTAATTTGAAATGTAAAGATTCTAATTTCCTGTTCCGCATAAAGCTTAAAATTTAGTTTGTTAGAATTTCTTCTTAGATTAAAAATGTTACTATTGTGCTTCGCAGTTTATTTCATAAGACATTTTGCTCTTGTGTTCTTTATTATTTACGCTTTCCTGAATAAAACCTTAAACAAAACAATATTATTCTTATTATTTCTTCCTTTTGGTAGAAAACATATAGAAGGGGAAAAATATATCTAAACAAATTTTCTTAAAAATTTTCTTTGAGGAAGCACAGATTATGAAATGTCTTCCAGCACATTCAGAAAATTTTGAAAAAAAATCACAGTTTAATAAAGTAAAATATAATGTCTAATTGACATGTTATGGAAAACGCATTGCACATTTGAAGAAATTTCAGCCGATTACCACCAATCACAAAACAAATATCCGAATTTTTTTGTGCAGACGTGTATATAATCCACATATTTGTAGATATAGCACATAGAGTGTTGAAATGCAGTACAGATATTAATCAATAGCGCAGTTGAAAACCCCAATGAGCAATTTTCCCGAATCAACGGAAATGAACTGGAATTCTCTTATGTAATCTTTTATATGACCAGTAGAATTTATTAACAGGAAAATAGTTAAAGTTTTAAGGAAAGTACAGGAAAATAAAGTTTTAAACACGACAATCTTCTTTAATAAAATGTACCTATCACTGACGACTGGCTTTTTCGCTAATCGTTGCCACAGATTAATCTCGGAAAATGAAACATTTGAATGCACTAGAAAAAATTAATAGTTCGAAAGTATTTGTTAGAAATTTTTTAGACAAACTGCGTTAGAAACCTAAAAATTGTACTTTTTTAAACACCAATTTCAAATCTTAAGCCGTTTTTCAAATATTGAATTTGAAAATTTTCACAATGGAGAACCATGGCAAAACCTTCAAAGTTATGTTTAAAAATGAACTATCTTGAAAGTTTTTATTTTAAATAAGATTCTTCGTTTTTTTAGGTAAAGTTTTCTTTTTTCCTACTTTTTCTATTCACAGTACAAGGTTTAGGGGAAAGTTGGATAAAACCGGGTAGGTGGATAAAACAGAGAACCAGGCTTTATGGCTTTATTTGTGGCAGTATCTAGAGGTAACTTCTAAAATCACTTCTAGGTGAGTGCCACGCCAGCTCCCAGTAAGCAGAAGTCGTGTAAACGATCTTATTTCACAGTGGTGATTTTTTAAAGGTTTTAGGTAATAATGTTAAAAATTCGGCGTCTACAATATTACGTTACCAATCCTAAATACCTAGTTACTAAATATCCTAAATACCTAAATACTATTAGTTTAGGTATAATAATCTATTATTTACTTGTTATTTTACCGTTTCGTATTTGTATCAATGAGTTATCTGAACAATGCCAGAGTAACATTTCATCAAAATGGCGTGGACGGAGAAAACCGGGATGCAGATGGTCGGACATAACCGGGAAGTTTCCGGTTTTTACTATGTGTTCTTAAAGTCTTGTCAGAGTTATTTTGTAGTCTCATCCCATGATATAAAGCCTATTCCAGCACAAATGGAACTTAGGGCCATCAGGAAATCTGATAAGCAGTGACGAAAACAGCTATTCTTATTTCAAACCCATACAAATTAGAACTCGGAAAAGAAAAAAAAAAGAAAAAAATGGAAAATACAAACAAAAGACAAGTAAAAATTCACTTTGAAGCGAAAACTTTTCATGATGAAAGAAAAGTAGAAAAACATGTGAAAAAAGAGCCCCCCCCCCCCCAAAAAAAAAAACCTTGACATCAAACGAGATGGAAGATGAAAGTGAAGCATGTATCTTTTGCAACAGCTTACATGAATAATCTAAACCTAAGGAGAGTTGAATACAGTGTCTTCACGTGCCCACCTGAAGCATGCATCGATGCAAATACACAAGATGACACTTCCATTTGTGATTTTTGTGCCTAACAATTTCAACTCTTAAAATATAATTTAACTCACTATTTTTTTATGTAGATTTGATATAGATTCATATTCTATAAGTATAATACGTCAATTTTCATTTAATAAATAGTACTATTACAGTTAGTTACGATGGGCTTTTAATTATTTCTTCTAGCTCCCAGTTTTCTCCGACCAGGTCGGACAAAAACGGGACATTGCACACTTCTAAAAAAAGTGTAGTTATGATCTCAATTGCCTTTGTTTGCGATTGAATAAATACTTTTTTTCGCAAGGAATCAATTTATTGTTTTAAAATAAATTTTGACTGTTTTGTTCACATAGGGCACAATAATAAAAAGAAAAGCATTAGGGTCCCGGTTTTATCCAACTTTCTCCTACGTATCGTAAGTAAAGACATTTGACGGGGCTCTTGGTTGCCTAGGAACGACAGAGCTTAGCGCAAGAGAGTCAAACTATTCGGAGCGTAATTAGGAGTCGCGGACGAAAATAGGCCGCTCACCACGGCGGCGGTTTGTTTATATTTGTTTGGTATTTGTATATGTTACTGATATGAATGAGAACACTATTTGGCGATTTACCCCATTTCCAAATTAATATAAAAGTACTCTATTTTCTACATATTAATGTAATGAACATAGCTTGTAATTTTTAATTTTTCTCAGATTTGTATGTTAAATTTATTATAGAAAAATTGGTTTGACAAAAAAAAAAAAAAAATCTATTTTTCTTTTTTTTAAAGTAAATACTTCTTAACTTTCCATAGTTTCAAATTTGACACCATTGAACAGAAAGAATGTACTTTCAAGTGTAAAATATCTCAAAACTGTATTTTAATTTACTAACTTTTTATGATTTTTAATCGAAATAGCTCAGTTACAGAATAAAAGTACTTGAATATTTTTATCTATTATTTCAAATTTTTAGGAAGAGCCATGATTCTTACCCACCATCCTAGGACAGGTGTTTACGCCAGTTAAAACTACTATAATATCCAGCAATTAGCGCTCTCACGAACGGGACGGAAATTTCGTTACGGAAATTTTTGTATCCTGCAAATCTATGGTAAATGCTATACACACTCTATTCTACGGTAATTATCTTGTGGGGAACCTTAGTCTATTAAAAAAATTTTTAAATGGTGTTTTAACATGAAAACATATTGCTGACGATTTTTTGCAACTGACGAAAATGTAATGAGATTCTTTTGCGCTGTAACGTTTTGAGTTTAATCATTAGGACATATAGTCAATAGAGTCAGATGTTATACCTTAATAGACCCCTCTGATACACAATTATACACAAAACCGATACATTTTGTGTATAATAAAATCTTCAACTTCGCAACTATACACGAAATAAATTTCACTTGAGACCTCTCCAAATGACAGAATGAAAATCATATTTCAGGCCAAGAACTTAATCTAATAAATAACTTTACAATATTTGAATTGTCTATTCATTCCTCTCAAAGATCGGCTAATATCAAAGAAATTTGCTTTAGATATATGCGGTTGCAATTGAGGTCCACGAAGTTTTTTGGCTTCGAATCTCAGGAAAGCGGACGTGAACTGTTGACCGGGTTGAAAAGACTGTCCTGTTAAAGTGAAGCCCGTTTACGGCCCGACATTTGTCTTTGACTGGAATTTCAAATACCGTCCCAACACACGCGCAGCTTTAACAAGTTTGCGTACAGAGCGCAAATGTGCTCCCACTTTAAAACATAACTTTCAATTCTTTTATGTCTTCTGAATTTTCTTTGCTGTGTAGCTGTAAATAAAAAAGCTTTACCAGTTGTCATCCTGAAACTTTTTTAATAAGTCTCATCCATGTAAATGAACTATAACTGCTTCACATTTGATTTTCAATGCCGAACATGTCATGGTAAACTTCAATAATATATATCAATGCTCTGGCAATCCTAATTTATTTATGTTATTTGGAATAGACAAATCAAATTCATTCATAAGTATTTTTAAATAATGTTAGGAATTGTTCAAAAGGCTTATAGGGTGGGAGGCCTCAGCCTCGAGAGAATCTTATCGAGTTCTTGAATTGAGTCCATGAATGAAACTCTCGAGTTCATGAATTAAATTCTCGAAATAGTTAAAGCTTGATTGGCATATTAAAACGCAGTCGGTCTGCCAAGCCATATTTTGGTGGAAAACGCTTCCACAAAAGCCAGATTTTAGCGATTGACTCGTAGGTTTACCATTGTGTTTTCCTGCAGGATTGTATGAAAACATGAAGGACTGAGAGCAAAAAAGGGCAATGATAAACCTACGAGTGAAACTCTAAATTCCAGTTTTCAGTTGTTTTCTACCAAGATATGACTTGGCAAACTGATCGCGTTTTAATATGTTAATCGAGTTTTAGCTAATTCTGGACTTTCAGCCGGGAATTTGACAAAGTGGTTGTCTGTGTTGCCACCTCCCAGTCTATTACTTTTATTTCCTAGGTGCATAGATTGATGGCTCATCGTTGGCAGTTGAATTTGAGAAATTCTTAGAAAATAGCATGGTACAGAATTTCGTCACATATTGAACGTATTTGACCAGGATTCCAGGATTAACGGTTGGACCACTGTTAAATCTTTGTAGGAAAATGCACTGTCAGAAAAACTCAATTATAAGCATTAAATTATTCCTCATTTTTTTTAAAAAAAAATTCCATATTCTTAGAAAACATGTTTTATTCCTGAAATGTTCCCGAAAGTTTTTAAAAGAGGGTGAAATTCGGTTCATTCTCAGAGTGCACATGTTTTGGCTTTATTGACATCAAAATTTGAATTTTTTTTAATATTCAAGACGAGGAATTCTTAAAATTAAGGTTTCTAATTAACTATAAAAAGATAAAAGTTTGCAAATTTCAAATTAAATAACAATTAGTTTTTTCATTTTAATAAGAATTTTACTTTATTTAACCCTTTCCGGCGCACTACTCTTTAAAGTTGGAATTAAAAAAAAAAAAATTAGGCAATCTATTTAGGCCTAGAGGAGTACACAGGTATTGTTTTGTAAAGATTGCACTAACCATTTTAATTATACAGCTGTTGCCGAAGTGGTAATCTCCCATAAGTAAAGCATTGCTGTGAAGCGCGTATTACAGTAAAACATTTTACCTATTATTTAAAAACAGTAGAGTTTGATCTCTGTGGGGAACTCATAAGAAACATTTAAAGTAGCCATTAGAGTAGTTTTTAAAATATTCACGGAGTTTTTGTGTCTCTAAACAGGGGGAAATTTAGGTGTTGCCGACCCGGCAACACTGCGCGTTAAGAGGTTAATAAAGATATTATAATAATTAAAAATAATAAAATAAAAATAAAAATAAATTTAATTTTTAATTATTATAACACCTTTCTTAAGTAAAAAAATTTTTTTATTAAAATTTTTGCATAAAAGGTGAATTTTTTAAAATCTGGTGATTTAAAAAATTTATTGGATTTAATAAACTTTTTATCATAGTTTTCTCATTTTCTAAATGTATTCTCAATTTACTTTTCAACATTATTAAAAATATTAATGTTTAAAATTCATTTTATATTTACACATTTAAAAAGGCTATTTTTTTCAAACATAATATTAAATGGATAAAACATTGATTTAAATTTCATTCGAAATCAAAAACAACAACAACAAAAAAAAAATATCCTAAATAAAATTAATATTCATATTGTACATCTATCCTTCTACTTAAAAATACATTTAGTTTTATTTTATAGCAATACCAAAGTGTTGAAATCGCAGCAAAAAACTCATTAGTCTCGAAATCTTTCCGAAATAACTTGAAAATTTATAGTTTTTTGAAGACATTAATATAGCCATATTCATTTGAAAGAAACATTATTTACTTGCTTCAAACTATATCCTTGCCGAGTAATTGTGGCCTTGTGGTTAAGATAAGATTTTTTTTACCATAAACTATAATGCAATGTAATTCTTTTGTGTGCACCTGTAAACGAGCTGTAAATGCCACACACTTCATTTTCAATACCAAACATTGTATATTCAGCACCAATAACATACAAGAATTCCATGTTGATCGGACGATATTTTCGAGAGTTAAAATACGGACAGACGGCATATATGCAGACAAACTGAATTCATAGACACTTTAAAACTATATAGGAAAGTTTTAATAACATTTTCTAAATTTTCTGCATGTCTTTAAATGTATCATAACACTTCTCTCTATTTGTTAAAATTTACCAATTTCATTGATATACGACTATGCAACATTGTTACTGAACAATCTAGAATTAGTTAATAAACTTCAGGGGTATTAAGCATGGTAATTACTACATATTTGTTTCGATTGATAATATTTATGATGCAAAATATGCTGAAATATATCAATTGCTGCATTGGATATTTGTTTATCCTCGAATGTACGGCGAATTAAATGAAAATATGGAAATGTCGATAAAGTTTATGGGAAAGATTTTAATGGTTATCCGCAAGCATCAAATTGCGCGATAAGTAATAAGACGTCATCATTAAGGCGTGTTTAACTATTTCAAGTAGAAGGAAAGGGAATAAGTCTTAAGATTTAGATTGATTCAGATTTATATTTTCAGTCTTATCATATCATTTTTGCATCTACTTGGAAAATATTAATACCTTCTGTTTAGAAATTTATCGGTTCTACTTTCTTATAAAAAGTTTGCATTTAAAGAAGTTACATGTTGAAAAGAAAAATCTCATTCTTTCTATTCCAAGAATATACAGGTTGCTGCCTAATTTGACTGATAAATCCAGAGAAGTGATTGTATACATCAAGAACACAAAATGCAATGGAATATGGTATTGCAAACACCCATGTAATAAAAACAACAAAGTGATGTACCCTATGAGTAGGGGAAAAATGCCGGTCCGGCCCCAGGAGGAGGATTGAGGATCGGAGGAGGGAGGAGGGCTCCTCCTCCTCAATCCTCCTCCTCAAGCCTCCTCCTCAATCCTCCTCCACAGCCCTCCTCCTCAATCCTCCTCCTCCTCAATCCTCCTCCTGGCATCGTCTTATATGAGAAGGGGTTAAAAAGGGGGATTAAATTTTTTTCGTGAAATTTGAATATTTTATGCTATAAGAGAGGGGTAAAAGGGTGATTAATTTTTTAAGTATACTTCAGTACGAGCGGTTCTTTTGACTGTTGATTAAGAGATGAATGATTCATATTAAATTAAAAATAGTAATTAATTAAAAAGTAATTAAAAATAATAAGTGAAAAATAATGAAGGGACTTAGAATTTTTCGAGCGGTATTTTTTAGTCAAGTGTAGTACGTAGTGGAATTTAAGAAGTGAATAACAGCAATTAACGATAATTAGTAATTAATAAAAAAGTAATTAAAAATATTGAGTAAAAATAATGAAGGTAATAATTAAAAATGATAATTAAAAATAATGAGTAAAAAATAATGAAGGGAATTTTTCGGTGAACTTTAGTTTAAGGATTTATTTTTTGATTTGAAGCGGAAATTTTGGGGAGATTGATTTTTTTTTTTTTCACCGTGTTTTTAATAAGGGGTTAAGCGGATATTTTGGGGACACAGAATGTTTTTTTCTGTACTATTGTACGAGTAGTTTTTAATTTTAATGTGGTGACTTAAAAATTTTCAGTTTGGTGTAATTTAAGAGTTTATTTTTTGATTTTAAGCAGAAATTTTGGGGAGATTGATTTTTTTTTTTTTTTTTCACCGTGTTTTAGATAATGGGTTAAGCGGGTATTTGGGGACATAGAATGTTTTTTTTTCAGTACTATTGTACGAGTGGTTTTCAATTTTAATGTGGCGACTTAAAAATTTTCAGTTTGGTGTAATTTAAGAGTTTATTTTTTCGATTTTAAGTGGATTTTTGGGGAGATTGATTTTTTTTTTTTTTTTTTTTTCCACTGTACTCTTACATGATGAGTTAAGCGGATATTTTGGAGGAAATTATTATTTTAGACTAATCATACACGAAGGATATATTTTTTTTTTCGGGGGGTAATATTTTAATAAAGAACTAATTAAGAAGGGTTCATTCATGGTGAATCAATGAATTATTTTTTTGAGGAGTAATTTTGTTAAGATTGAATTATTTTTTCATTTTTTGGAGTTTTAAGCGGATATTAATGTTTTATAGGGGGACTTTAATTTTTTTGCAATGAAATTGACGTGCGCTCGTCGATCTAACCGTTCGGAGTTTATAGTTTTCTTCAAATCATGTATGAATATTGGTTTAGAATTTCTTAGAATGACTTCCACCACTTTTATCCACCATTATCATAAATAACACATGCTGGTAATGGGAATAACAATTTTGAATATTTATTTAATGAAGGAACTTTAAAATTATTTCGAGTACTATTTTTAGTCAACTATGTTATACACTTAATATTTTAGAATAGTTAAAAAATAACTTTAAAATTTGAATGAAAAAATATGTTTCAAAATGGGATTTTACGTGTTAGCATTGAATCGCACTCGTTGTCCTAACTGTTCGGAATATGTGGTTTCCTTCGAACCTTGGTGAAAATTTAATTGAAATGATTATTATTATTATTTTGTGTGTGTTGTATGTATGTGTATTTATGTTTGTGTATTGTATGCATGTATGTGTGTGAATATATGTTTGTGTGTTGTATGCATGTGTGTGTATGTATATGCGTGTGTTGTATGTATGTATGTGTTGTATGTATGTATGTGTGTGTAAGTTGTATGTATGTGTATGTTGTATGTATGTATCGTATGTTGTACGTATGTGCATGTGTTGTATATATATATGTATGAAATAACACATGCTTGTAATGGGAATTTGAGAATAATAATTTTAAATATTAATTTAATAAAGGAACTTTAGAATTATTTCGAGTACTATTTTTAGTGAACTATGTCATACACTTGATATTTTAGAATAGTTAAAAAATAACTTTAAAATTTGAATGAAAAATATGTTTCAAAATTGAATTTTACGTACTAACATTTATTTACGCTCGTCGACCTAACTGTTCAAAGTCCTTGATTATCTTCGAGCAATGGAAAATTTAATTTTATTAATTTATTTATTTAGTTAGATTATTTTTTGATGATCCCGGTTTGAGGATGTTATTTTTGGATAATGAATAAATTTTAATGGTGGTACTTTATTTTTAAGGGGTGTCTTATGAAGCGACTTAGATTGTTTTCGAGTGGAAAATTTAGTCACATTTAATTTAAGAAATGATTAATTAAAGGAAAAAAGACAATTCAATTTAATTGGGTTCCTTTTTCGATAGATAAAAATAGGAATTAAAAATTTTATGAGAAATTTATTAATGAGGGCAATTGAAGCTTATTATGAGTGTGACTCTATTTTAAGTAAAGGTTAGAAGAAAGTTTAAAAAATGACACTAAAAAATAAATATATTCATAACACACATATATATATACATAGAATTAACTAGCAGTATTTTTAAACTAGAATAACAAACTGAACAATTTTCGTGAATATTATGAAAAAATAAATGCGCTTTAGAGAACGAAACTTTACTATTTGATTGTTATTTAATATTATAAAAATATTTAAATCTAAGCATTTCGTTTTAGGTAACAAACTTATTTTATTAGTTTAGTACATATTAATTTTCATCGTATAGTATTCAAATCACCAGTGTTCATGCAATACGGATTTTCCTACTTATCACACGCGAATGACTAAGCATGATTCATTCTTATCTTAGATAAGATATTACCCCAGAGTCTTCAATTCAATCGACTATATATTTTAACTATGATTAACTAATGAAGATACCAATTGCGTCACAATAATGATTTTATTAATTCAGATTTTAAATTAATATCAAATTGGAGGCTTTTTCTCTTTTCTCACAGATTAACTTTAAATAAAACTTAAATATTTATATATTCATTTACTTTATTAGTAAAATAATGAATGTATCACATTCATTTAGGATTTAACTATTTGAAAATTTAAACTAACCTTTTAATTAAACGATCACATAATTAAAACTATTATAAAATTAAATGTTTAAAAATATAAACGAAGGGTTCATTTTAAAATTTACTCATACTTGGGAATAATTTACTTGGGGAATATTTCTTAGAACCAGTGAACATTTTTAAGGAAAGGTTTTCATAAATATATACTAGGGTATATATATATATAGTAACATTTCATATAACATCAAATTTTAGCAAGTACATGTATTGGAACACCCCCCTTTTTTTCTATCATACTTTTTCTCTCTTTGTTGTACTACTTTGGTTGAGAAATGCGGTTCAAAAAATCCAATTTGACAAAACGGACTATGATTAGGTAGTTTTTGAATACCTGCTTTACGAAAATAAATTTAAACTTTTGACATAAAGCTGTTCTTTAATAATTTAAAACAGAAATTATTTTTTATAATTAATCCTTAACAACTTTAGACATGATTTGATGAGTCATAAGGTCATTAAAAGGTGTTTTTAACGTATTAATTAATTTTCTTAATCAGTTCTTCTAAATATTAAAAACTTATTCATAAGAAAATCTTACCTGGCTAGGAAAATTCAACCTCCTTGTATGTTGGTCTCGCAAGGACTGACTGATAACATGCCTGCTTATCTACTGAACCACGTGATAAGTGACGTTAGAGATCACGTGACCCTCATTATCTGCTGATAAGATAAGCACTGACTTGGAATGATCTTAATTAATTACCCAGCTTCTCAATTTTTAAACACCACACTAATCATTGCTCCCATTAATTAATCACGTAAATATAATTTATATCGTTTTTGATTATCAGTTTTATACTAACAATTGACACTTATACGTATGTGTTGTATTAATTCTGTTAGTTTTTAAATTTGATATTTCAAAAATTAAACTAACTCTTAAGAATATGACTCGATGCAATTTACTTATTTTATACAAGTTAACTTTACTACTTGACAGAAATATATTCAAACGCAAAGCGATTTAACTTTCACTTTTTAAACTTATTTATATAATGTACTAACATTTATTCATAATATGCATAATTTTATTAAAATTACTGAAGAAAATAAAATTTATACTAAGTAAAAATTTAAAACCATCAATTAAATATATTAAACAACAACAACAACAAACTTATAATTAAGAGATGAATAAATATAAATATTTGAATCACACAATAATAAAAAGAAATACTTAATCATTCATAAAAATTCTTCCTTTGATCATTCGCATCTGTGTTAGTAAAAATATAACACTAAAGTTTTCAAAAAGATTATAAGCGTTTCCAAATCAACAAAGAAAATTGAGTATTAAATATCAAATAATGGACATGCACTCTTTACACTCACATCTTACAACGTACTTAGTAACCAAATTTAATGATTTTTAAGCATGTCTTCTTAAATTTTTTTCAATGTAAGACTATCACAGTTGAATTTTTAGCTTTCTCTTCATAACTTTATCGAGAAATATGTAATGTATACCACATGATTTCATTAAATGAATCACAATACAATTCAAACTTCTCATTTTCAATGTTTTATATATACTAGTGTTTATCAAATAGGTGTTTATTCTGAACAATCATTACTTAGTATATTGATGAAAAGTTTGTGTTGAACGGTTTTTAACTTAAATGGTGTGAGAGAAGGATATATTAGGACAGAAATTATTAAATATAGAGTCTTTAAAGTTTATATCCGTGTAAGAAATGGCATTTCAAGAAACAAAGTTGTGTCATATTTGAAAGAACTCTTTATATTCGAAACGCACACATGATCACGATCACATCACTGAAGAGTATAGAGAAGCTGTTTATGATGTATATAATTTGAATTTTCATTAACACAATATTATAACCGAAGTTTTTCGACAGTTTGAAAAATTATGATGCACAACGTCTGCACACGTTAACACAGAATAAGATTAGCTTATGCCCTTTCGATGATAAGCGTTATTTGCAGGTAAGATGCATTAACATAACAAAATTTTCTTGGTAATTTTACTCGCAGGTTTCGAAACCACAAACATCTGATCATACTTCTCATTTTTAACACGCGACACTAACCATTGGGCCATTAAAGCCCGTAATTTAGTAACTAAAAATTAAGAAAGATCATCGAAAATGATTACTTCACACATGCAAAAATAATTTTTATTGTGACTTATCAGTTAAAAATCACGAAGAAAAGAAAAATATCACATATGTTTTGGATTACTTTGAGATTTTATGAGTCACTTCATCAGTTAAATAGACATAACCACTTCTTATGAATCACTACTTATGCTTAAATTTTGAAGCACTTGCTTATATGAAATGTATTATATTTTAGTTTATCAGTGATAGTGCGATTACTTGTTAATAATTTTAATGTTATTAAAAAAATTTAAAAAAATCAAATGTGAATAATTAATTAAAAAAACACAAGTCACTATTAAAGGTTTGAACAAATTATTAAAATTATTTTACAAAACTTTTCAAATTATTTAAAAATGTTTCACTAATATTTAGTAATCGTCAAATTTTAATGTCGATAATCATTTATGTGAGTCAGGTTTTCTGTTTTAACTGTTAAGTTATCAGATTCCCCCTTCAAGTACATCTCATTGATAAGTTTTAATCAACCAATCAACTATTTATTTACCCCAGCAACCAGCTATTTGTTTACCCTAGTAACCAAAAAGCTTTTGTCGACACATGAACAAAATTTTGAAGATGCAAGACTCTTCATTTTCATTCGAAAAAACAATGACTTATGTAATAAATTTTTTCTTTACTTAAATGAAACCTTCACATGTGTATGGTAAAACTTGGAAAATTTCATTTAATGCACAAATTTAAAGTTAACAGACAAGGTCTTCACACATCTTTTAGTATTTTACTAACACTTTGCCAAATATCTTTAGAAAACAACAACAGAATTTTAAATAATTATTTTAATAAAAATTCTCTTTTGTAAGTGACATTATTAAACTAACTTGAAAAATTAACTTGGCAAAGCAAGTTTTCACTATTCCAACTAAGTAATATTCATAAGTTTTATATGATAAACAACCTGTTTGGTTATGTCCCAGCATGGCTTTATAAAATGTATCTAAAATAACCTTTAATATCAATGTTTAAAAATATGCGAATAATTCAGTTAGTCTTTTATAGATGATTATTTTCCCTTCTATTATTTAAAAGACATTTTAAAATAAAATTATTACTGATGCCAGTTTATCCCAGTGTTATGAAATGTGTATACAAAACTTTTAATTCTAATTTTCACATTTTATTATTTCAAATTATTGTTTTCAAGTTGTACTAAAATTTGGAAAAAAATATTTAATTTTCATGCATAATTAAATTGAAATACTTTAATAATAAAGACACATTTAACATTGTATACTCACCTAATCCAACACTTTCACAAATACACGTCCGACTCGCTCCAAGGTTTAGGAAGAAATGAGAGATTCAAAGTCCTTATCAGAAAATGTTATCAGATAGTCTTATCTTAAGATAAGTGACGTCAGAGAACATATGTCATCAACTGGTCACGTGATGTATATCACATGACCAGTGCTTTGTTAATTAATCTTATTAATTAATTATTAAGTATTAAATTATTAATTATTAATTAATTAATTATTAAGTATTAAATTAAATTATTTAATATTATTAATTAATCTTATTAAAAATAGTTATTATTTTTTAATAACAAAGAATTAAAACTGATAAACTAAAATATAATACATTTCATATAAGCAAGTGTTTCAAAATTTAAGCATAAGTAGTGATTCATAAGAAGTGGTTATGTCTATATAATTGATGAAGTGACTCATAAAATCTCAAAGTAATCCAAAACATATGTGATATTTTTCTTTTCTTCGTGATTTTTAACTGATAAGTCACAATAAAAATTATTTTTGCATGTGTGAAGTAATCATTTTCGATGATCTTTCTTAATTTTTAGTTACTAAATTACGGGCTTTAATGGCCCAATGGTTAGTGTCGCGTGTTAAAAATGAGAAGTATGATCAGATGTTTGTGGTTTCGAAACCTGCGAGTAAAATTACCAAGAAAATTTTGTTATGTTAATGCATCTTACCTGCAAATAACGCTTATCATCGAAAGGGCATAAGCTAATCTTATTCTGTGTTAACGTGTGCAGACGTTGTGCATCATAATTTTTCAAACTGTCGAAAAACTTCGGTTATAATATTGTGTTAATGAAAATTCAAATTATATACATCATAAACAGCTTCTCTATACTCTTCAGTGATGTGATCGTGATCATGTGTGCGTTTCGAATATAAAGAGTTCTTTCAAATATGACACAACTTTGTTTCTTGAAATGCCATTTCTTACACGGATATAAACTTTAAAGACTCTATATTTAATAATTTCTGTCCTAATATATCCTTCTCTCACACCATTTAAGTTAAAAACCGTTCAACACAAACTTTTCATCAATATACTAAGTAATGATTGTTCAGAATAAACACCTATTTGATAAACACTAGTATATATAAAACATTGAAAATGAGAAGTTTGAATTGTATTGTGATTCATTTAATGAAATCATGTGGTATACATTACATATTTCTCGATAAAGTTATGAAGAGAAAGCTAAAAATTCAACTGTGATAGTCTTACATTGAAAAAAATTTAAGAAGACATGCTTAAAAATCATTAAATTTGGTTACTAAGTACGTTGTAAGATGTGAGTGTAAAGAGTGCATGTCCATTATTTGATATTTAATACTCAATTTTCTTTGTTGATTTGGAAACGCTTATAATCTTTTTGAAAACTTTAGTGTTATATTTTTACTAACACAGATGCGAATGATCAAAGGAAGAATTTTTATGAATGATTAAGTATTTCTTTTTATTATTGTGTGATTCAAATATTTATATTTATTCATCTCTTAATTATAAGTTTGTTGTTGTTGTTGTTTAATATATTTAATTGATGGTTTTAAATTTTTACTTAGTATAAATTTTATTTTCTTCAGTAATTTTAATAAAATTATGCATATTATGAATAAATGTTAGTACATTATATAAATAAGTTTAAAAAGTGAAAGTTAAATCGCTTTGCGTTTGAATATATTTCTGTCAAGTAGTAAAGTTAACTTGTATAAAATAAGTAAATTGCATCGAGTCATATTCTTAAGAGTTAGTTTAATTTTTGAAATATCAAATTTAAAAACTAACAGAATTAATACAACACATACGTATAAGTGTCAATTGTTAGTATAAAACTGATAATCAAAAACGATATAAATTATATTTACGTGATTAATTAATGGGAGCAATGATTAGTGTGGTGTTTAAAAATTGAGAAGCTTGGTAATTAATTAAGATCATTCCAAGTCAGTGCTTATCTTATCAGCAGATAATGAGGGTCACGTGATCTCTAACGTCACTTATCACGTGGTTCAGTAGATAAGCAGGCATGTTATCAGTCAGTCCTTGCGAGACCAACATACAAGGAGGTTGAATTTTCCTAGCCAGGTAAGATTTTCTTATGAATAAGTTTTTAATATTTAGAAGAACTGATTAAGAAAATTAATTAATACGTTAAAAACACCTTTTAATGACCTTATGACTCATCAAATCATGTCTAAAGTTGTTAAGGATTAATTATAAAAAATAATTTCTGTTTTAAATTATTAAAGAACAGCTTTATGTCAAAAGTTTAAATTTATTTTCGTAAAGCAGGTATTCAAAAACTACCTAATCATAGTCCGTTTTGTCAAATTGGATTTTTTGAACCGCATTTCTCAACCAAAGTAGTACAACAAAGAGAGAAAAAGTATGATAGAAAAAAAGGGGGGTGTTCCAATACATGTACTTGCTAAAATTTGATGTTATATGAAATGTTACTATATATATATATACCCTAGTATATATTTATGAAAACCTTTCCTTAAAAATGTTCACTGGTTCTAAGAAATATTCCCCAAGTAAATTATTCCCAAGTATGAGTAAATTTTAAAATGAACCCTTCGTTTATATTTTTAAACATTTAATTTTATAATAGTTTTAATTATGTGATCGTTTAATTAAAAGGTTAGTTTAAATTTTCAAATAGTTAAATCCTAAATGAATGTGATACATTCATTATTTTACTAATAAAGTAAATGAATATATAAATATTTAAGTTTTATTTAAAGTTAATCTGTGAGAAAAGAGAAAAAGCCTCCAATTTGATATTAATTTAAAATCTGAATTAATAAAATCATTATTGTGACGCAATTGGTATCTTCATTAGTTAATCATAGTTAAAATATATAGTCGATTGAATTGAAGACTCTGGGGTAATATCTTATCTAAGATAAGAATGAATCATGCTTAGTCATTCGCGTGTGATAAGTAGGAAAATCCGTATTGCATGAACACTGGTGATTTGAATACTATACGATGAAAATTAATATGTACTAAACTAATAAAATAAGTTTGTTACCTAAAACGAAATGCTTAGATTTAAATATTTTTATAATATTAAATAACAATCAAATAGTAAAGTTTCGTTCTCTAAAGCGCATTTATTTTTTCATAATATTCACGAAAATTGTTCAGTTTGTTATTCTAGTTTAAAAATACTGCTAGTTAATTCTATGTATATATATATGTGTGTTATGAATATATTTATTTTTTAGTGTCATTTTTTAAACTTTCTTCTAACCTTTACTTAAAATAGAGTCACACTCATAATAAGCTTCAATTGCCCTCATTAATAAATTTCTCATAAAATTTTTAATTCCTATTTTTATCTATCGAAAAAGGAACCCAATTAAATTGAATTGTCTTTTTTCCTTTAATTAATCATTTCTTAAATTAAATGTGACTAAATTTTCCACTCGAAAACAATCTAAGTCGCTTCATAAGACACCCCTTAAAAATAAAGTACCACCATTAAAATTTATTCATTATCCAAAAATAACATCCTCAAACCGGGATCATCAAAAAATAATCTAACTAAATAAATAAATTAATAAAATTAAATTTTCCATTGCTCGAAGATAATCAAGGACTTTGAACAGTTAGGTCGACGAGCGTAAATAAATGTTAGTACGTAAAATTCAATTTTGAAACATATTTTTCATTCAAATTTTAAAGTTATTTTTTAACTATTCTAAAATATCAAGTGTATGACATAGTTCACTAAAAATAGTACTCGAAATAATTCTAAAGTTCCTTTATTAAATTAATATTTAAAATTATTATTCTCAAATTCCCATTACAAGCATGTGTTATTTCATACATATATATATACAACACATGCACATACGTACAACATACGATACATACATACAACATACACATACATACAACTTACACACACATACATACATACAACACATACATACATACAACACACGCATATACATACACACACATGCATACAACACACAAACATATATTCACACACATACATGCATACAATACACAAACATAAATACACATACATACAACACACACAAAATAATAATAATAATCATTTCAATTAAATTTTCACCAAGGTTCGAAGGAAACCACATATTCCGAACAGTTAGGACAACGAGTGCGATTCAATGCTAACACGTAAAATCCTATTTTGAAACATATTTTTTCATTCAAATTTTAAAGTTATTTTTTAACTATTCTAAAATATTAAGTGTATAACATAGTTGACTAAAAATAGTACTCGAAATAATTTTAAAGTTCCTTCATTAAATAAATATTCAAAATTGTTATTCCCATTACCAGCATGTGTTATTTATGATAATGGTGGATAAAAGTGGTGGAAGTCATTCTAAGAAATTCTAAACCAATATTCATACATGATTTGAAGAAAACTATAAACTCCGAACGGTTAGATCGACGAGCGCACGTCAATTTCATTGCAAAAAAATTAAAGTCCCCCTATAAAACATTAATATCCGCTTAAAACTCCAAAAAATGAAAAAATAATTCAATCTTAACAAAATTACTCCTCAAAAAAATAATTCATTGATTCACCATGAATGAACCCTTCTTAATTAGTTCTTTATTAAAATATTACCCCCCGAAAAAAAAAATATATCCTTCGTGTATGATTAGTCTAAAATAATAATTTCCTCCAAAATATCCGCTTAACTCATCATGTAAGAGTACAGTGGAAAAAAAAAAAAAAAAAAAAAATCAATCTCCCCAAAAATCCACTTAAAATCGAAAAAATAAACTCTTAAATTACACCAAACTGAAAATTTTTAAGTCGCCACATTAAAATTGAAAACCACTCGTACAATAGTACTGAAAAAAAAACATTCTATGTCCCCAAATACCCGCTTAACCCATTATCTAAAACACGGTGAAAAAAAAAAAAAAAAAATCAATCTCCCCAAAATTTCTGCTTAAAATCAAAAAATAAACTCTTAAATTACACCAAACTGAAAATTTTTAAGTCACCACATTAAAATTAAAAACTACTCGTACAATAGTACAGAAAAAAACATTCTGTGTCCCCAAAATATCCGCTTAACCCCTTATTAAAAACACGGTGAAAAAAAAAAAAATCAATCTCCCCAAAATTTCCGCTTCAAATCAAAAAATAAATCCTTAAACTAAAGTTCACCGAAAAATTCCCTTCATTATTTTTTACTCATTATTTTTAATTATCATTTTTAATTATTACCTTCATTATTTTTACTCAATATTTTTAATTACTTTTTTATTAATTACTAATTATCGTTAATTGCTGTTATTCACTTCTTAAATTCCACTACGTACTACACTTGACTAAAAAATACCGCTCGAAAAATTCTAAGTCCCTTCATTATTTTTCACTTATTATTTTTAATTACTTTTTAATTAATTACTATTTTTAATTTAATATGAATCATTCATCTCTTAATCAACAGTCAAAAGAACCGCTCGTACTGAAGTATACTTAAAAAATTAATCACCCTTTTACCCCTCTCTTATAGCATAAAATATTCAAATTTCACGAAAAAAATTTAATCCCCCTTTTTAACCCCTTCTCTTATAAGACGATGCCAGGAGGAGGATTGAGGAGGAGGAGGATTGAGGAGGAGGGCTGTGGAGGAGGATTGAGGAGGAGGCTTGAGGAGGAGGATTGAGGAGGAGGAGCCCTCCTCCCTCCTCCGATCCTCAATCCTCCTCCTGGGGCCGGACCGGCATTTTTCCCCTACTCCTATGTCACCTTAGAACGCCCGCAATAGTATTCAGAAAACTGAAGTACATTATAGTGAAACTTTTAATAAACATGTTCATTTTAACTGTAAGTATGGTATTATTAAAACAAGTTGGAAATTGCACGTGAAACGTAGCAAATGCATTGCGTTTGTATAATAATGAAGTTTTAAAAATATCACTCTCATATATCAATCTCATAAAATTATAAATAGTCAGTTACAATTAAAATGTGCACCAAACAATATTCTCCCTATACTCATTATGTAATGGAATACTTTTGTAGTGCCTTGTAAATCAATAACAAATGTTCTTTGCATCACAGATTATGAAAAATGTATATTATAATATGTACTTTATAGATGCATATCAATATTATTATGTTCGAATGAATGTAGTACCATTAAAATGTATTCGAAACTTTTTTTTTCCATTGACCTTAATATAACGGAATACTTTTGATTGTCCCTGTAATTGATCTATGCATCTGATTTTCAAAAAATTTGAAATAACTTGACTAAATTATGTAATAATTATGTATTTTAAATTTCAAACGATTAAAATGTATTTGAAACTTTTTTTCCTCATTGACCTTAATATAACGGAATACTTTTGATTGTCCCTGTAATTACTCTATGCATTCGATTCTCATAAAATTTGAAATGACTCGACAAAATAATGTAATAATCATGTATTTTAAATTTCAAACGATTCAGTTGGGTAGTTTTTGCGTTGTTATGTGCAGACAGACGGACTGAACGATAAATATAGGTGCTATACGTATTTACGTAATTACGAATGCACCTAAAAAAGTGCTAGAAGTTTGCATTATACGCACAACGCTTCACATTTTGGACTGCACTACCAGTTCATATTGTATTATGGATTACTTAAGCACCCTGTTTATTCAGAATTTTTCATGATGTTATCACTTTCATTCCAAACGAACTACAAATCGCCGCCACAGAGAGATTGTAGAAATCTAGTAATAATAAAAAAATGAGATGTCTGACTTACTGTATGAAAAACTGTGTTTGTATCTAGTGGAATAACTTCTGAAACACGAAGTTACGTTTAATACTGTATCTTAGCTGTGTTTTATAAAACTTCCCTTCTGTTCCACTATAGATATAGGTACAGTGTTTCATAGCAGTATGTCAGGCACTTCATTTTTTTATGTTTATTAGATGCTCTATTGTTCATGTGATGATATCGTTACACTCTCAATGCAGAGTTATTTTTTAAAATTTTTACCGTTAACCTGTGTTCATTAAGGATGAACGTGCTAATCTACTGCAATTCAATTGCAATTAGATTTTTTTAATGATCTTTAAAATCATTAAAAATACACACACACACAAAAAATAAAATCAGTAAGTTCAAATACCGCTTTTAAACAAATACATTTGAAAGTACTATTTCCATTTATTTTCTTTCTATTCGACTGTATGAAAATTAAAAGTTTGCTATTCTTCAAAGTTAAATAAAATAGCAATAAAATTAAAATTTATTGCTTAAATTTTTTTCACCTTCAGTATGACGTCTGTGTTACTCGCAGACTATGTAACGTAGCTTATAATGTAGTTTTATACTTTATAATGCAGATTTTTATACGAGAGTCTTTTTTTTCAGTTGTGTACAAACTTAATATCTCCAATTCAAGTATCTGTCAGTTCCATCCTCTATCATTTGATAAATAGTTTGCATTTAAAGAAAATTCGAGTTTAATGTAGGATGGAAGATAGTATATTTTTTAATCTAAAGAGAATTTTTGCGTTTAAAAATATTTTTATTTGCTATTTCACCGAAAATTCTAATTCGGGAAGACCTTTGTTGTACCACAAGCTTCACTTAATACATCATAAACTTTGAGATATTGTGAAAGTTTTTATCTCGGAAAAAATATGTTATGAAGATATGCGTTGTCAATATAATGATCTTTATGTAATTTATTAAAAATTTAAGTGCATAATAATATTTTGTAATTTTATGTAATTTAAGGAATTTTGTTGAATAACATTTTGTAAAATTTGTATTAAAAAAGCTAATTATTAGTAAAAAATGACTAATTAATATTTTATTCTAATATGTTAGAGTAAACTAAAGACACTTATTTACACATACACATATTTTTGCATGAGTGTGTATGAGTAAATACAAAACATATAGACAGGGAGTCTGTCCAGAATTTTTTCGCATGATTCTTTTTTGGTAAAATTATAACCATCTTCTTTTGTTTGAGAAAAATTTAATTATTATTTTGTGGATTTGAAATGATCGTTGTATTAAGGTTTTTGTTAATTGCTTCTCTGTTTTGCCCGTACGTCATACGGGCAACGTGTTATCTCCAATCATGATTTGTTTACCCCCCCCCCCCCCCTCCGCTTTTGTAGCCAGCCAAGCACCTGATTCGATTAAATATTAACACTCTGTATGTTCAGCCTACTGGTCTGCCAGCTGCAATAATATTGTTCAAACTTTTTCAAATCTTTCAGTTGACAGGGGTCTTAGCAAACGTAATTAACCGGGTTGGGCCAATCCCTTAATATCACATGGGTAAATCGGGACTTTGCCTAGTAAAACCGAATATCAATGGGCTTTCAAATATATATGTAGGAGCGATCTTTCTCCTACAGCAGACTAGCAGCGTGCCTTGTAGCTTTTTCTTTTCATTACGCTGTGAAAATCTCTCCAGCAAAGCAGACGATTTAAACAGCTATTAATTCCTACGCAGCCAGACGAAATGCCGCAGAAAAGAACTAAACTGAAGATAACATATGATCGAATGTTTTTGTTGGTTGTTGTAAGAAGAATGTTGACGTATTTCCGCATAAGATGTGATTAACTAGACTTTATGATGTTCGAATTGTAAATAGCTTTATGCAAATAATCTTCTTTTTGTAAATAGTAAATGTTTTAATATAAGTTTTAGAAGTTTAAACGGTGTCAGACTCCATTACATGTCTTTGAGTTGATGATTTCGAAAGAACTTTAAGAAGAATTCCAGATATATATATATATAAAGTTATAAAATATTTATTTTTTTTTCTGAATTCTAACAAAAAAATTTTAAAATTTAAAATAAAATATTTTTTCTTTAAAAGATTTTACTAAACTTTACGAAAAAAAAAATTTCATTTTGAACTCACAGAGCAGGTGCTTTTTCAAAGCTAACCGCAACCACTTTTAATTGTTTATTTTGAAGTTACATTATTTCAAATATTCAGAGTTTCCAAGTTTCCTACCAACATTTTAATCCTGACAATGTTTTTTTCATTTCATTGGAGCATTTAAACAGTTTAACAGAAGAACAATTTATCTTATACAGGGTGATTAAAAAATGTTGACAAAATGATATGACAGATCAAGCATACATCAAAGATAAAAAAACCCGCCTATGAACATAGCGTCGCAAACTACCTAGTGAGTCACGTATAGAGGATGTTTCATTCTAGCTACACCCTGTATGACACTAATAATTTCGAGGAAAATAAAAACATTGTAATAAAAATGCTTATTTTGTGTGAAAAGTCATAACTTTACGAAAAGATCTGGAAAAACATATTGCGTCAAGCAATCGATGATACCCTATAAACTGATTATCACAGTCCAAAATGTGAGGTGTCAAGTGCATATTGCTGACGCGCATAATGCAAACTTCTGCTACATTTGTTTGTTGTTATCACATTTAAAACAAAGGTGAGAATGTCTTAAATGTCTTATTATAATATATTTCAGTTTTCTGAAACTTATTATCGAAAACCCAATTTGAGTTAGGATGAAATACCCTGCATTTGTGACTTAGTAAGTGGTTTGCGGCCCGATGTTTTGATGTAATTTTTTATCCTTGTCGATTTTTTATCCTTGCCTGATTTGTCATATTATTTTGTCAATTTTTTTAATCATCCTGTAATCTATAAAAAGCTGCAGACTCAAAAATTCTCTTTGGTTGAAATAGATTCGAAACACCTTAGCAGGTTTAAATTATAAAATAATATTTTGACTTTAATAGATTGTATCAGCAATGAAATTAAATCTTACCTGTATTTTAGTTGTTGTAAATAATCAGTTCTAATTTTCAGGAGATAAATTTTATTCTGTATTCGAAGAGTTCTTACAGTTTTTTTCCGTATTCTTATAGTTAAATATTAAAAACAAATAAAAATTAAAAGAAAAAACCCTTTTTACTTGTGAAGTAGAAAATAGTTGATTTTATATCATATTGTGTGTAGTACAACTTAAAACTAGTCATTGGGGGCCACCATAATACTTACCCATCATGGATATGTATATGAAAATAAAACATGTGAAAACTATTTATACAATGCATTGCAATTCATAAACAAAATTTAAATATTGTTAATATACATAGTAATGCTATGTTAAAGAACTGCTGATGTACAAATTATATAAAACGCCAAACTACTCAAGTAGTACCGAACTGCGTAAAAGAAACATCCTTATATCTCCAAAAATAACAATTCTATTAACTAACAATTAATTGCGTCGGATTAAGCGTCTCATTTCCAATTAAAATATACCTCTGAATTGAAATTTGAATGAAATGCGGGGTCATGAAAAATCGAAGAATGCGGAAAACAGGATTACAAATATCTCGGCAACTAATAATTCGATCGACTTCATTCTATATGCAAAATGTGTGTTATTTTATTGCCTTTTACGTCCATTCCTTAGAAAAAAAATTCGAAAATTTTTATATACCTTTCATCAGAACGAATTTTTCGAGAATCCGAAAAAAATAGTTTCGGGTAATCGAGGTTGCTGATATTAAATAGGCTTCGTCCCATTCTTACATACTAACTACATACAAAATTTCAAGTCTCTATCTCAATTTGTTCGGGAGATAGAGCGTTTACAGACAGACAGACGGACGGCAAATTTTTTTTTCTAAAAATATGTTTTTCGGAATCTCCACTATCTAAAACATGTAAATCCGTCAAAATTTTTAGGTAGATTTCGTATGAAATACTACCTATTGCATTGTCTCCCATGTTGGAATTTCTGAAAAATTTTTGCGGATCTACACGAATCATGACTCCTAGATCCCAAAACCACCATCAGTAAAAAAGTTTATATATCTATCTATCTATCTATCTATCTATCTATCTATCTATCTATCTATCGGTGTATATCACTTTCTTCTAGACACGATAACTTCCATAATTATGCTCAGATCTTCTTCAAACTTTTACATAAAATCAAGGAGCCTAAAATCTCGGTCGAGTTCGTTAATGGGCAAAATCGGACCAAGGGGGTGGAAATAGGGAGGGTTTTTGTGAAAACAGAAAAAACGCGATAACTTCTTAATTAAAATAGATATCGAATCAGTTTAAAGTTTATATTACTTCTAAGAAATGGGCAAAAAGTTTATGCATGACAGATTTTTGATAAAGTTAACTAGTTGGATGTGTCAATCCCAAAACTTTCTTCTATCTCATAAATACATTTTAATATTTAAAAAAAAAAAAAAAAAAAAAAAAAAAACCTGGTGACCCCCAAAGTTACCCACTATCGAATTTCCTCGAACATTTGACCTAGCCTAATGAGATTCTGGTATCCGAAAAGCCTAAAACGCAAAATTTAATTAATATTCTGAGAAAATGAGCTTAGTAGTGCCTCATGTTGGGTAATTTATACTAAAACCTAATAAGCATCTATTTATGACAAGACCTAACAGAATCTGAAGTTTGATGGAATTTCGTCCATTAGTTCTTGAGATATAGTTATAACAAAAAAAAAAAAAAAAAAAAAAAAAAAAAAAAAAAAAAATGCAAAACGTAGCACAGCAACACCATATCTTGGACAATTTATGCCAAAACGTAAAAAAGCGTCTAACTATGTTATGGTTTAAAAGAATCTGAAGTTTGATGAAATTCTGTGCATTAGTTCTTGAGATATAGCTAGTTTAAAAAAAAAAAACATGTAAAATATAGCACAGCAGCACCATCAGTTGAAGGATTTATAACAAAACATAAGCATTGTGTAATTATGTTATATGTCATTTTGTAACAAAATCTGAAGTTTGATGAAATTCTGTGCGTTGGTTGTTGAGATATAGCTATCGAAAAAATCGTGCAAAATGCAGCATAGCTGCACCACCTGTTGCAAGGTTAATACCAAAATGTAATCAGCGTCTAATTATGTTATATATTCTAGTGTAACAGAATCTAAAATTTGATGAAGTTCTCTGCATTGGTTCTTGAGATATAGCTATCGCAAAAATCGTGCAAAATGTGGCATAGCAGCGCCACCTATAGGGCAGTCCACACCAAAACCTTATCAGCGGCTATGTATCTGAAGGCATCGCGGAATCTGAAGTTTGGTGAAATTCTGTGCATTAGTTCTTGAGATATAGCTATCATGAAAACCATGAAAAACGTGGCATAGCAGCGCCACCTGCTGGCCAATTCACACCAAAACTTAATCAGCGTCTATGTATATCAAGGGGTCACAGAATCTGAAGTTTGATGAAATTCTGTGCATTAGTTCTTGAGATATAGCAATCTTGAAAATCATGAAAAACGTAGTATAGCAGCTCCACCTGCAGGCCAATTTTCCCCAAAAACCAATAGGCATTAATTCATATCAAGGTCTAACTGAATATAAAATTTTATTAAATTTCGAGCATTAGTCCTTGAGATAGAGCGCCCACAAATTTTTTGTCACATACAGACAGACAGACTCACAGACAGACACACAGACTCACAGACAGACGGACAGACTCACAGACAGACATTTTCTAAAAATAGTCAAAACGTGTTCAGGACCTTCTAAAACGTATAAATCCGTCGAAAACCGGAAGTCGAAAATTTTCATGAATCCAAAACTTTCTTCTTGTAAAGATAGAAGAAAGTAAAAATGGGCTCAAGGGGAGAAAAAAACATGGTTTTTGGGAGAAAAAAATTCATAATTTCGTCAATTCTCAAGATATTAAATCCAACTAAATTTTATATAAATGTACTCAATATTATCTAAAACTTTTGCATTTACAAGTTTTTGATAGGACCAATTTTTACCGAGGAGAAAAATTAAAAACGAAAAGAAAAAGGGGGGAGGAAAAAGAAAAAACCCATAACTTACTCAATTCTTAAGCAATCAAATCTAATTAAATTTATTTTACATCTTCACAATAAGATCTACAACTTTTATATTGACAAGTTTTTCATAGAACCCATTCTTAGCAAAAATAAATTAAACAAAAATAGGAGTTGGAGTAAAAACCTTAAATCCAAACTGCTTATATTCTGACTCATTTTAAAATTCATTTTTGATTTTAAACGCATCCAAATGACAGATCCTCTTATTTAGGAGCTATATAATGCGACGTTTTGGCCAATTTTTTGATAAAGGCAGAATATATTTTTAAAAAGGCTGCCAAAAAAGGTATTTTGAACAGATTTCCCGAAATTATCGTCATTAAAAATTGATTAAGTATAACAAATTGCGTTTTTTCTGAGTCATTTTTAAATTCATTTTTATTCTCAAACCCATCCAATTTACAGGTCCTATTATTTAGGAACTATATAATGCGACGTATTGGCCAGTTTTTTGATAAAGGCAGAATATATTTTTCTAAAAAGCTGCCAAATAGGGTATTTTGAACAGAATTTCACGAAATTATCATGATTGAAATTTGAGGAAATTAAAAAAATTGCGTTTTTACCGAGTCATTTTTAAATCTTTTTTTGTTCTCAAACGCATCCCATTTACAGGTTCTCTTACTTAGGAACTATATTATGTGACGGAGTGGCCAGTTTTTTGATAAAGGCAGAATATATTTAAAAAAAAGGCTGCCAAAATGAGCACTTCGCACAAAATTTCCCAAAGCGACCATGATTAATGAACTGTGGGTATTCAAATAACAAATTGTTTATTTTATGACTCATTTTTAAATCCAATTTTGCTCTGAAACGCATTCAAATGACAGTTTTTTGTTACTTAGGAACTATATAATGTGCGTATTCTTTGATTTTTTGATAAAGGGTGAATATACATTTTTTAAAAGCTGTCAAAGTAAGCACTTCGCAAAAAAAATTCCCAAAGCGATCATGATAAAAGAATTGTGGTTGTATTCAAATAACAATTTTTTTATTTTATGACTCATTTTTAAATTCAATTTTGCTCTCAAACGCATTCAATTGACAGTTTTTCGTTATTTAGGAACTGTGTAATGTGCCGTATTGGTCAGATTTTTGATAAAGGCTAAATATATATTTTAAAAAATCTGTCAAAGTGGGCACTTCGTACAAAATTTCTCAAAGCAATCTTGATTAAAGAATTGTGGATGTATTAAAATAATAAATTGGTTATTTTATTACTCATTTTTAAATTCAATTTTGCTGTCAAACGAATTTAATTAACAGTTTTTTGTTATTTAAAACTATATAATGAGCATATTGGTAAATTTTTTTAATAAAGTAAGAATATAATTCAAAATATGTTGCCAAAATGGGCATTTGAGTAGAATTTCGTTTAAGAGGATTTCGATAAAACCAGTTCTTACAGAAAAATGAAATTAAAAATTTTTTAAAAGTGGTTGAATAAAGTAGTTAAACTGGGTTTATCTCTAATCATTTATTTATTTATTTATTTTTTTTTTGAGATGAAAACTTTTCGAAATCTACCTCCGCCTATAGGCCATGCCGAAAGGGATTATTTTTTCGGTTTTCAAAATGATTGCAAGACTTATCCTATACTACGTATGATAGGTAAGTAAAAAGATGTAAAAGAGCTTTACTTTATTAACATATTTTTACATATTAGAGTATTTGACACTCTTCTATAAGTTAAATATATTAAATTCACCTTAAAGCAATATAACAAGTTCATAAAGTTACATAAAAGAGTTTCGTTCAGTATTAAAGGAAATAAAGTATTTTTATTAATTAAGGTACTTAACATCGAATTAGGCGGAACTAAGAATTTCTTTCATTTAAAATCTAAGATATAGAAATAACGTTTAGCGGGTACTACTTGGTTATCTCGTCTACCAAAAATCTATCGCCAAATTACAAGATTAATGCCAATAATTGTTGACCGTGTAAGTCACATTCAATGATATTAGATACGAAATGCGTGTTTAAAATGACATCAAGTGATTTTTATTTCAACGTTTTATTTGTATTTTCATTAATGTTTTACCAATTTATTTGTTATTTATTTATTTAAATAACAATTATGTCAACATGCAAAATTTGGCTATTTGTTTTGCGCAATTTGTATAATTTGGCGAAATTGGTCGACGGGATATCTAAGTAGTACCGTTTAGTGTTTTGGTGTTACACTTATAACTGACCATCATCTCTATTTGAATAATGTTGCAATGATTTAAATGGAGCCCTCTAATTCATTTTTGTCGAGGGCCCCAGTTAGTCATGATCGGGTCCTGAGCATGGCTTGTTGCATAGGTGTCCCTGCTTGATTGTAACTTGTATATACTCAGACATTCTTTTTACTTTCTTCTGTACTTACAAGTATAAAGTATTGGATTCGTGAAAGTTTCCGAAATCTGTTTTTTGTCGGATTTACACGGTTTAGGTTTTAGAGAACTCAAAGAACATGTTTTTACAAAATGTCTGTCTGTGAGTCTGCGAGTCCATCTGTATATGATAAAAATTTTGTGGGCACTCTATCTGTAGAACTAATGCATGGAATTTAACAAAACCGTACAATCCCTTAGACCTTGTTATAAACTTGATATGATACTTTTTTGGTGTATGTCACTCAACAGGTGGTGCTTCTTTACTACATTATTCACAATTTCCACAATAGCCATATCTCAAAAACTAGTGCATGGATTTTTATAAAACTTCAGATTTAGTTAGTACTTGATATAAAATGGTCTCGATTACGTTTCGGTACAAATCCCTCAACAGGTGGCTTTTTTATGATGCATTATTCGGGATTCACAATAGCTCTAGCTAAAGAACTAGTTCACGAAATTTTCTAAAACTACAGATTCAGTTAGTTCCTGATATAGATTAATGTTGTTTAGTTTTTGGAGTAAATGATTGGAGAAAGATGGTTCTGCTTTGCTGCATTTTTTGTTATTTCGCAATAAATCTATCTCAAGAACTACTGCATGGATTTTCATTAAATTTCAGATTCAGTTATAAATTGACATAATTTGTGCCTGATCAAAAATTGCACCTGATTATTTTTTGGTGTACTTCACCCAATATGTGGCGCTGCTATGCAGATTTTTTTTTATATTTTCCAATAGTTCTGTCTCAAAAACTAATGCACGGATTTTTATCAAATAACAAATTCAGTTGTACGTTGACATAAGTTGTTCCTGACTAGATATTGGTTTAAACCACCTAACCAGTGGCACTGCTATGCTGCATTTTTCAGAATGTATTAACATGCATAAGATAAAAGAAAGTTTTGGGATTGCCACATCTGACTAGTTAATTTTATTAACGGTGAAGTTTTGTTAAAGTATTTGGAAAATGTTTCATAATCTATTAAACGATGCTTAACGCATAATTTTGCTTTCTTATATAAGAGGAGAAGTTAAATGTGCCATGAAAATAAAAGTACGCTAAATGTTTCAATGTTATATTTTAATGAACAATGTGCTTTCATCTGCAAACGAACTTGATTTTTCTCAAAATACCGATAAATTAAGAAAGATTGTGGCGGAAAAAGAAGTAGATTTAGCACAGAAGACATAAAAACGTCAATAAATAACAGAAACGAAAACTGAAATTTCGTACTGTAAATCATAAAACTTTTTTCAAACCCATTACACTGCGATAAAGAAGTTATGCACGCTGTAGTTCTAATCATTAGAAGAATTGGCAGTATGCCATGACAATGAAAAATTGAATGAAATCCTATATATATTACAATTATTTTTAAGATAAAATGGACATTGCAAGACATGAGCAAAAAATGTACTATGTATAGTATATAAATATTATATGATTAGTATCTCATCTTTGGTAAGAGGAAATTAATTTTACATTTTTTCTTTCTTCAATCTTAAGAAGAAGAAAGTATTTGATTCATTTAAATTTTTTTATTTCTTATTTTCGATGGATTTATATTTTTTAGAAGGTCCTGAACACGATTTCATAGTTTTTAGAAAATATCTGTGTGAGTTTGTATGTGACAAAAATTTTACGAATGCATGTAGTAATGTATGGAATTTCACAAAACTTCAGTTTGACCTTGATATAAACGGGAGCTGATTAGATTTTAAGGTATTTTGGCCAACAGGTGGCGCTGCTATGCTCGATTATTCACGATTTTTACAATAGCTCTATGTAAAAAACTAATGCACATATTTTTATAAGACTTTAGATTCTGTTAGTCCTTCATATATTTGGTGCCGTTTCTTTTTTAGTGTACACCACTCAAGCGATAGCGCTAATAGGCTGCAATATTTATGATCATTGCAAAAACTGTATATCAAAGACTAATGCGCCAATTTTCATCAAATTTCAGCTTCAGTTAGTCCGTGATATAGATTAGTGCTATTTAGTTTTTGGTGTAAATCGGCCAACAGATGTCGCTGCTATGATGCATTTTACACGATTTCATAATAGCTGTATCTTAAGAACTAACGTATGGATTTTCATCAAACTGCAGATTCAGATAGTCCCTGATAAAAATTAGTTTTGACTATTTTCTGGAGTGCATTGCCAAAAGTTGGTTCATATACATATTTTTTTAAGATTTCTAATAGCTCTATCTTAAAAATTAATGCACGGATTTT
Source organism: Maratus speculifer (assembly GCA_964019185.1). NCBI lineage: Eukaryota > Metazoa > Arthropoda > Arachnida > Araneae > Salticidae > Maratus > Maratus speculifer. The sequence continues at coordinate 64,254,894 of OZ025292.1, read as the reverse complement.
ATCATATTTCAGATTTAGTTAGAAATTGCCAGAAGTTGTTGCTTACTAGATTTGGGATAAATCACCTAACTGGTGGCGCTAATATGCTGCATTTTTCTGGAAGTAGTAACATGCATAAGATAGAAGAAATTGTTTGGATTGCCACATCCGGCTAATTTAATTAAATTTTTATAATTTTGGATTTATTTATTTATTTATTTTTTAAGGATATTTTTTTCAAATTTGTGAGAAGTAATCAAATTAAGAATTCGTTTAATAATAATAAAAAAAGTAAAAATAATTAAAAAACAAGTACGAAAAATCATGTGCACAGTATAAATGATGAAACACTTTACAATACAGAATACTTCATTAAAACCTCACAATTTATTAAGGTAAAAGGTGCTTCTTTCTTTCTAAAAGAAGCAATGTCAAAGATCCTATTCCTACTATAAACGGTGGGGTGTTTATTTTATCCCTTGCTCTTGCAATTTAGATTATATTGGTCAAACCGCGAGAGCATTAAAGAAATGACTGGGTGAGCATCGGAGGTATATTGAAAGTCAAGAAATCTCTAAATCTTCGATTATCTCTCACTTTTAGACTTCCAACCGTTCTTCCATTTTCCCCATGGTCAGAATTATTTCTTACCCTGCCTCTCCCTCACACTTAAATGGTTAAAGATTATTTTATTAGTGGCTATTTCCATGAGTACTTGTAGTGTAAGTCACAGGTTACGATTTTTGGCTACCAGTATTATAGAACAAAACAAATGAGATTAATTTTATTGGGACATTCTCTTTAATTGAATAAGGCAAGCAGATTTTTCGAAAATAACGATGGCTAACAAGCATAGCAATTAATAAGTTATGTGACTTACATTACAGAACCTATGGAATTAGCCTAGTAAACATTCTGTTAACCTTGTCAATGATTTCTCATCTCCCTCCTACCTCTCTTCAGAATGGAAATTACTTCTGTAATTCCTTTTTCTTGTCCCTTGTCTAGTTTAATTTAATATTGATAGTTCTTTTATAATTTATTTTTCGATTTTATGCTTTTTTATTTAAATATATTTTTAAATAGTTATTTATTTATCTGTTTTTTTTTTTTAATTTAATTTAATTTTTTCAGCTTTTTCTCTTCTGTTTTTTTTTTTTTCTTTTTTTGGCAAAACTTTTGTCTTCACCATATCTTTCAACAAACACCAACTCTTATATTCTTTGCAGTCTCATCCTTTATTCTTTTAGTTTATCTTTAACCCCTTGGGGACGAGCGACACGTATACGTGCTGCAAAAAGGCTTAAGAATCTTTCTTTATTCCCACCAGTAAAATTCTACTGTAAAATTTGCCTTATTTAACTGGCGCATTTTCTCGATTTAATAAGAAAAAGTTTCTGTTTTTTAAAACCGGTGACAAAGCATTAAAAATTTCGGAAAAAAACTCCCTTCGCGAAGGGGTTAACACTGTCTCCTCACAGACATGTGTCTGCTTCAGCTGATCACGAGCTGTTATTGTTTTAGCTCAAAACGCGTGCTGCATTGTTTTTTATTTTATGGTGAATACTATAACAAAGTGTATTATTTCAATATATAGAATTGTTGCGGAATTTTATCGAGTTATTCTAAATTATTAACAAGTCGGAAATTGCATGTCATGCGTAGCAAATAAGGTGCCGTACTATAATAAAATTTTTAAACGTATTCAGATCTTGGTGCAGTAGTACACTATACTTCGGATACAGTATAGCAGCCGAAATCTTTTGTGTGTCCAATGCTATCTGATTTCTATTATATAGGAAGTAACTAGTCGTAAACTTAAGCTAAGTAAATCAGTTTTGTAAAATGTGAATATTATTTAATATTATTCCTCTTATGCCATTACGTAATGAAATACTTTTCTGTGCCCCAATAAATTAATAAAAAATAATATGTCTTGCACTGCAGATTGTACAGAATGTATACTTTTGCATATACGTTATATATGCACATCAATTTTTTTTATGTGAAAATCAAAAGAGTGTAAGATCATTAAAATGTACTTTAAACTTTTTTTTACCTTCGGCCGCAATGTAACGGAATACTTTTGATTGTCCCTGTAATTAAAAAAAAATTCATAAAATTTTAAATGAATTGACAAAATTATGCAAAAATAATAAATTTTAACTTTCGGGCTATTCGATTGGGTAGTTTCTTTTCTGTTATATGGGGAGGGAAGGACGGACTGAACGACTACTGTAGGTGCTACGTATTTGCATAATTACGAACGCACCCAAAATTCAAATTCAAAATTAAAAAGATATTAATAAGAATTCCTTTCGCTTTATAAAATCTTATCATACGTCATTCGTTCAATTATATTCCATGATAATTAGTGATTCTAGATTACCATAGTGATTATTCTATTAAATCCTATCATGCGTAATTAATTCAGTGATTTCCTATGATAAGCAATGATTTTAGTGAGACTCACCTCTCGACTGCAAAAGGTTAATAAAGAGTAAATTATATTTTATAAGTGAAGTCACACGCTTTCTATCAAGCGTTCGTTAAAGTATTTAAATTTTATTACATTGGATATTACGCCAAAGTGATGGAATGTAACAGAACTTTTTTTTTGGACAACACAAATCGTAGCCCCAAAATTATTCGTGGTTTTTAAGTGCGTTCGTAATTCTATAAATACGTAAATCCTATAAGTCGTATGTTTCACCTCTCTGTCCGCACAGAAAAGCGCAAAAACTACCCGAATGAATGGTTTGAAATTAAAAATATACAATCGATGAGGAATTTTGTTAAGTCATTTCTAATTTCATGAAAATCGAATAAAAACATAATAAGATATTAATAAACATTTTCTTCATTCTATTAAATCCTGTCAAACTAGATTAATACAGTGATATCCCATGATGAATCCCGTAATGAATCCAAGTTTTCATGGTGGTGATACCCGATTCAAATTGAGTCCTGTTATGTGAATGCTACCGAATTTAATATTTAAACAATTGTAATAAATTTTGTGTTCATTATTCATATGCATTTTTTGTCTTGCTAAAATAAACATTGAATGTCTATAGAAGGATGTTTTTTCAACCATTTGAAAAAAATGGTTGTTTTTGTTAGTCAAGAATAGAGATATCTGAAGCAACTGAAATCTTGTGATGTCAGGATTTTTTTCATTTTCTGATTGGTCCATATATAATGTCCAGAAATGAAATACTTTTATTGCCACAATGACAAAGAAAAAAAAAAAAAAAAAAAAAAAAACATTAAAAACCACAGTTTTTTTTTATAATCCAAAACAAATTAAAATGCAGCTTTCAAACAAACTGTAATTAAAAGTATATTTTTCCACTATACAACGGTATAAAACCTAAAAATGTGCAATGTTTAGAAGATTAAATATTTGTAATATAGAATATTGTAAAATTGAAATTTCATTCAAATATTTTTAATGATTGGTGCACGAATATAAATGTTTAATCCACAGCATATGCAATATATTACTCTGTTATTATGTTAGCCAAGTTTTGGTAACTTTAAAAATGATTTTTATTATGTGCGTTCATAACTATGTAAATACGTAGAACTAATAGTTGTCATTCAGCCTGTTCGTCTGCCCGCATTTAACAGACCAAAAGACACCCAACCGAATCGTTTAAAAATTACAATTCTACATATTTAAAATATGTATTCTTGCATAATTTTGTCGAGTCATTTCAGATTTTATGAAAATCGGACGTATAGTTTAATTACAGAGATAATCAAAAGTATTCCGTTTCATTACGACCAATGGGATAAAATAGTTTCAAGTGTATTCTAATGGTTTTACACTCTTTCGAACATAATAATATTGATATGCATCTATGAAACATTAACTAAAATATAAGTTTTATACGATCTGTGGTGCAAAGATTATTTTTTTATTAATTTACACGGCCACGCAAAACTATTCTATTGCATAATGGTATAGGTTGAAACATTGTTTGGGACGTGTATTAATTATATTAAAATATTTTACATTTTATGAGGTTGATATATGTTGCTGAGGTTTACTAAAATTACTTCCTGTATAATGGAAAGCAGATAGTATGACATACAAAAGATTTTGGATGCTCTTCTGTATTTGAAATACTGTGTACTATTGCACCAAGATCTGAATACTTTCAAAACTTCATTATAGTACGAAACACCTGATTTGCTACGCTTAACGCGCAATTTCCAACTTGTTATTATTGTTTGAAATATAGAATTTATTTATAAGTCTAAAATTCTAATCTTTTAAAATATCATTTGACAAATGGTTGCTGTAATTTGGTTAAATTATACAGGGTGTATCTAAACTACTGGGCAAAACTTTAAGGGGTGGTAGTACACATGAAAACAAATAATATTAAATGGAAAACTAAGGGTCCCAAACGTCTTCCGAAGGAGATAGGTGCCATCAAAGTTTAGGGTGCAAAATTTGAAATGATTATAAAAAACGGAAAAATTGGTCGATTCGTTTGCGGTTTTCACGAAAATTATTCTTTATGTCAGTGTTGTCTTGAAAATAAATTATAAAGATAAATTTTAAAAAATGCCGATAGAGGGCGCTTTAGACTTTGGAGTAACGAACCATTATTTTTTACCGTTATTTTTTGCATCGCATTAAATTTTTTTAGAAGTTTAGACATAAACTTAAATTTTGAGCTCAAAATCAGTGGTTAAGTAGTGCAAAGTGAACTGTGTTCAATAGGAGTGGTTAGGTTCAAATTTCAAATGATTATAAAAAACAGAAAAATTGGTCAATTGATTTGCGGTTTTCACTAAAATTATTCTTTATGTCAGTATTGCGTTAAAAATAAATTATATAGATAAATTCTTAAAAATGCCGATAGAGGGCGCTTTAGACTTTGGAGTAAAGTACAACTATTTTTTACCGTTATTTTTTGCACCTCATTAATTTTTTTTAGAAGCTTAGACATAAACTTAAATTTTTAGCTGAAAATCTGAATCGTCGAGAGTGGTTAAGTCGCGCAAACTGAACTCTGTTCAATGGGGGTGGGGAGGTTCAAATTTGAAATGATTATAAAAAACAGAAAAACCTGTCAATTCGTTTGCGGTTTTCTCTAACACCATTCTTTATGTCAGTATTTCCTTGAAAATAAATTTTAAAGATAAATTTCAAAAAATTCCGTTAGAGGGCGCCTGAAACTTTAGAGTAACAAGCAACTATTTTTAACTGTTATTTTTTTTTAATCTAAATAAATGTTTTAAAAACTTTTTGAGCTCAAAATCTGAATCGTTTTGAGTAATTAAGTAACGAAAAATTGAACTGTGTTCATAGGGTGGGCAGGGTAACATTTCAACTCCTGAACAGAGTATGTGCTCTTCAGTGTGCGCTTCTTAACCCCTTCCAACGATTCAGAATTTGAGCTCAAAATTTAAGTCTAAGCTTTTGCAAGAATTTAACTAGATACAAAAAATAACAGTTAAAAATTGTTGTCGGTTACTCTAAAGTTTAAGGCGCCCTCTAGCAGAATTTTTTGAAATTTATCTTTAAAATTTATTTTCAAAGAAATAGTGACATAAAGAATGGTTTTAGAAAAAACCGCAAACGAATCGGACCAATTTTTCTGTTTTGTATAATCATTTGGAATTTCAGCCTTCCCACCCCCATTGAACACAGTTTAGTTAGCGCTACTTAACCACTCTCAACAATTCAGATTTTCTGCACAAAATTTAAGTTTATGTCCAAGCTTAAAAATTTTTTTATGAGATGCAAAAAATAACGGTGAAAAATAGTTGTACGTTACTCCAAAGTCTAAAGCGCCATCTATCGACATTTTTTGAAATTTATGTTTATAATTTATTTTCAAGGCAATCCTGACATAAAGAATAGTTTTAGTGAAAACCGCAAATCAATTGACCAATTTTTCTGTTTTTTATAATCATTTGAAATTTGAACCTACCCAGTCCTATTGAACACAGTTCAGTTTGCGCTACTTAACCACAGATTTTGAGCTCAAAATTTAAGTTTATGTCTAAACTTCTAAAAAAAATTAATGAGATGCAAAAAATAACGGTAAAAAATAATGGTTCGTTACTCCAAAGTCTAAAGCGCCCTCTATCGGCATTTTTAAAAATTTATCTTTATAATTTATTTTCAAGACAACACTGACATAAAGAATAGTTTTCGTGAAAACCGCAAACGAATCGATCAATTTTTCCGTTTTTTATAATCATTTCAAATTTTGGACACTAAACTTTGATGGCACCTATCTCCTTCGGAAGACGTTTGGGACCCTTAGTTTCCCATTTAATATTATTTGTCTTTATGTGTACTATCACCCCTTAAAGATTTGCCCAGTAGTTTAGATACACCCTGTATTTTTTCTTTTTTTTTTCTTCATTTTTTCATCATTTTTTTTATTTCTTTGTTTTGCTTAACTTTTCCTCTACCGCGACCGGATATATCCGTTCAGTAGGCTGCATGTTTCACTGCAGTTGAAGCGTTAATTAAATTAATACAAATCGACAAATATAATCCAGTTTTAAGAAATTAAATTATGATTGATACTTTTAAGGTTTATAAGCATATGAGGTGGCCTGTTGTAATAACGCCAGGCAGGGTATAAACGCCAAGTGCTAATATTTTGCATAATTATGAAATAATCTGGTAAATGACACCCATGTGCTCTGCGCGGAAGGGTTTTGAGTCATATAAATCGCAAAAAACAGATTCAAGTTAATTTGTTTCATTTTTAGGTCTTATTGTTCTTACAAGCAACTAAAATTAACACTTGATCTAAAATTTGCGAGATACGTTTTGTGATGTGAAGACTATTTTTTTACCCGGAAATACTTTGTTAATTACGTAAATTTGTAGTACATTTCACGGACTTCCAAAATGTTGTTGAAGATTTTGGGTATCTTCTCGAGATAATTTGTAATTTAAAATTTACAGCGCAATAACTATAACGGGGTAATAACGCCAATCCTTGGCATTAATACCCCGGCTGTTTCCCTACAGTGGCCGAGTTACATCCTAAATACTGATTCAAATAAACACAGTTAAAACTGTGCAATGTTCCTAATAATTCTATTTAAGCGGTCTTTTTAAGCAAAAAGAAGCTCACGGTCTGATATTATTTTGCCTCATCCCCCCCCTCACACCACAGCTTTATTTTTCTTACACTTTCACAAAAAAATTAACATTTTCAATAGCTTAGAATGCAATTTGTCAATTTCTAAGATTGTAGAGTTTGTATTTTTAGAATTGGGCAATCTACATGCAATTATTTCATCTTATTTCATAATTTTGTTTGCATGGCGTTATAACCCATATAGGTGGGTAATAACGCCAAATAGCATTAGTCAAGAAATCACGCCATTACATTTTATGAATACATATCTGTTAAATTATTTTTTTATATAGATAGTCAATGAGTTGCTGTATCAAATCATATATTTGTTTGAAAAATACAAACTAAAACTGAGCCGTGAAAATTGGTAGAACCTTAACGTAGCGTTATTACCCCAGGGTACCTTACATAACAAAAAAGTTATACCATGATAGAAAATCCCTCTTTTTTTAACATTTAAAATAAATTGCAAAGAAAAAAAATTACAATTTTGCCCTTTTGCTCGGTGTTCAGTATGTTAACTTCTATATTAAAGCACATCATAGAGTTAATAAAGCACAGCAAAAAATAGATCAAACGTATTTCAAATTTTATCCGCATCCTAAAGTAACCAAAAAACAATCTATTCCCCTGGCACAGTTTCTTAGACATACATCAACAGAAAACAGCAATTTTTTTCCAAAACTGTAAAAAAGAAAACATTCGAATGAAGAATATTTCACGGGAGAATTCTTTTTTTTCTAAAGTATTTTTCTACACATAAAATCGGCAACATTTTCCCAGAAATTTAGGTCTAGACGTCTAGAGTGAGTTTTTATGTGGTTTTAGGCTAAGACCTGACATTATTTTTTCAAAACAAAACAATAACTATTACAACAACACTAATATACGAAAAAAAAAAAAAAAAAACAACGAAAATACACACACCCAGCACTAGGGTGGAGCTTATTTTTTAAGTTTGAAAATGCAATCTTCTCACCCTCTAAATTTGTTCCGTTTTATGGAAAAATAAATTAGGCAAAATATTAATATATTTGAACAATATTTAGAAATAGCTCAATGGGCGTAAAGTTTCTCACGTATAGGCAATGGTAAATTGAAGCGTATTTGTATGTTGTGCCATAGAAAAAGAATTCCATCTTTAAAAATATATTTAAAGAATAAAATATCTTTAATAAAATATCAATTAATCGACAAAGAATGTTTGAGAGAATTAAAAAATATGAAAAAATAAATAAATAAAAGAAAGTTAAAAAACAACGCTAATTTTGTCATTTATTGAGATGGAAAATTTAATGTATGATTTGACTGGAAAAAAAAAATATTTATCGATTGCCAATATTAAATTTTGGGAAAGGTTTTTATAAACTACTGATTGTTGAACATCTTCAACAGGAGAAACTCAGGCAGGAACTGTTCTTGAAACTATTCAAGACTGGGGAATAGCAGAGAATATTCGAGCAATGTACTTCGACATTACAGCTTAAACACTGATTATAATTCTCATGTATGTGTTCTTATAGAGCAAAAGATAAAAAGAAGAGATTTTGTCAATGAGTTGCTGTATCAAATCATATATTTGTTTGAAAAATACAAACTAAAACTGAGCCGTGAAAATTGGTAGAACCTTAACGTAGCGTTATTACCCCAGGGTACCTTACATAACAAAAAAGTTATACCATGATAGAAAATCCCTCTTTTTTTAAAATTTAAAATAAATTGAAAAGAAAAAAAATTACAATTTTGCCCTTTTGCTTGGCGTTCAGTATGTTAACTTTCCTTCCAAAAATTTTTTTTGGCACCACTAATAAAGGAAAATAAAATTCTCCTTATTTAATCATAGAATTTTTGAAATTGTCTACTTCAAGCAAAGTTCTTTTTAAAAAGTGGTGCTAATCGAATAAAATTTGTGTCAGAGGCGCCGGAGTCCGAAGAGTTAATCTTCCATCTCCCTTCTTTGTAAAAGGTTGCATTCTGAATTTAAAAAAAACAGATTTACGGGATACTAATACACTTTAGCGAGCTGCAGTTAACACGAGATTACCGTACATCTATTGTATCCTTCTAGAGCTAAAACAGTCCTCATCATATAAATGTTATTGTAAAGTTCTGATTTCTTCTTAACCCCTTCAGGACGAGAGGCTTTTACGAAATTTTAACTGTTTCGTAACCGGTTTTTAAAAACAGGCATTTATGCTTTATTAAATCGAGAAAATGTTCCAAATAAATGAGGCAAATTTTACTGGTGGGAATAAACAAGGATTCTTAAGCCTTTTTGCGACACGTATATGTGTCCTTTGTCCCCAAGGTGTGAAGCTGTAACAATGACCAGCCAGCTCTTCATACTACAAAGATAAATGCACCGTTCAGATTACAAAGCGGGCGACCTGAAAAGGGGCTTGATTTATTCCTATATGATGTTAAGAAAGTTTATTTAAGTCACTTAGAATTAAGTAATATAAATCATTTAGTCTGAACGAGTTTTAAGAATCATACACAATTACTTTTGCCGGTGCAAATGGTACGTCGTTTATTTCAGGTATTGTTCAATCAAATAAGCCCGTTTTGGGGCAGTTTGCCATAATAAATTCTAAAGAGATGAAATTTGGCACAGTAGCTCCTTGATAGCTACTGATGACTAGGTAAAAAGTCCCCATCGATAGGAAGTGAGCGAAGGGAGAGAGGGGCAAAAATAAGTCCCCCCCCCCGCTCTTTTTTTAGGATTTTGTAAATATCTCAAAAATTATGGGGTTTTATAAAAAAAAATTACTCCAGCTTAAACTAAAGAGCACAAAATTCTCTATAAATGACATACATACGCAGTCGGACTTCGGTTATCCGTCATTCACGGAACCGGAACCTTGGCCAATTTTATCCAATCATATTAGGAAAGTTTGCCATAATAAATGCTACATAGATGAAATTTCGAACATTTGTTCATTGAAAGCTACTAATGACCTGGTAAAAAGTCCTTATGAATAGGAAGTGAGCGGGGAGAGGGAGGGGTAAAAATAAATCGCCCCTCTCTTTTTTAGATTTTTGAAAATATCTCAAAAACTATGGGTTTTTATAAAAAAAAAAAAAAAAAACTTCAGCATAAATTGAAGAGCACGAAATTCTCTACAAATGACATGTATATGCAATGGATCCTGGGATATTCGTTATTCACGGGACCGGAACCTTGACGGATTTTCCGCAAAAAAATCATTTTCTTTTCAAATTTATTTGCTGACTATCTATTGAAATTTATATATTATATTATAACTAAAAATGAAAACAAAAAGCAGCTTAAGCAGACGGAAACTGACAAAAGCTTTGTAGAAATGTTTTTCCGATGTAATGTTATCACGTAAAGACCGAGCTCCGCTCTGGCTATCATGAACTATTCTGTTAAAATTCATGATTGCATAGTTGCAGTCAAACCTTTGGTAATCTTTCAACGGATCTTCATCGCTAAACAACATGACGAAGACTTGGAAAATTACTTAGAATTTGAATTGGCTCTTTTTTCACTAGCCTTTTTTGACGAAGGAGGCGTGCATAAGACTAAGAAAGCAGTCCTGTACAATTTCTTTAAACCCTACCAACAGGCTATTGATTTTCAAAACTGCAATATTGTTGTGGATGGTAGTTTCCTCCTTCACAAAACCCCATGGTTAAGAGGTTCCACTTTTAGTTTAATTTATGAAGTCTACACCAAATTTATCTTCACACATTATAAAGGAAAAGTTGTAAAGTAGTTTTTGACGGCTACTTCGACACTAAAAATAGCAGAAATCAGCAGAAGAAAACCGAAGATGTGCATTAAAAAAGTCCGTGAATATTAGTTTCAACAAAGACACAGAGATTACCGTTAAGCAAGAAAACTTCTTTTCAAATGAAAACAACAAATCAAGATTAATTGCTATGCTTTCATCCAAATTGAAGGACAATGAAATAACTTGTCGGGTAAATACTGGGGATGCAGATACCCAAATATTAACAACAGCCATTGAAAAATCATCTTCCAGTGACAGAGTGGCAGTTGTTGGTGACGATGTTGATCTTCTCGTCCTCCTAATCGCCCTTACTTCGCTCGAACGAGATTTGTTTTCGTTATTTCGAGCAGAGGAAAAATTGAAAGGAAGTATTTTTCAAAACAACAGATAGTTCAAGAAACAAGACTGAAAGACTTCATTCTAGTACTTCATGCATTCACTGGATGTGATGCGACATCTGCTGTTTTCAAAAAATGAAAAATCAAATTTTTCAAATTGTTTCAGCAATTTGAAGAATGCATAAAATTGCTAATGTGTTCAATAATAAGGAGTCCGATCATGATGCTGTTGCAGAAGCAGGAAACTGACTTTTTTGTGATTGCACGGAACACCCTCCACAGTTTCATCTCTTAATACTTTCCGATACCACTCTTTCGCAAAATCTGTATCGAATGTCAAACCTGACATTTCATCCCATCCGCCAACAGAAGGAGCGGCCAGACAGCATTCTTTCCGGGTGTACCATCAAGCATAGTTGTGGCTTAGCCAGCAACCACAAGTCGAACTTTGGGATTGGGAACGGAGGCAGAATCATCTTATTCCCATAACAACTCAAGATTCGATCCCACCTGAGGCTGTATTAAATACCATCTTCTGCAAATGCACCACTGGGTGTGGAGCTAAATGTGGATGCAGTAAAGCTGCTACGAATTATACAATCATCCGTAACATCTGCCATGCTGACTGTTCAAATGCTACACCCAAATATGTAAATCAGCATGGTGACGAAAAATATGAGGTTGCGATTATGTATACAATCCTCTTAATAACACCTGCTAATACACCATCCACTTCAGCTGATGATGATGTGTCAAAGAAAAAGAAAAGAACAGTATGACTCAATAAGTAACATTTGCTTAGTGATAAATTAGCACTTTTCATTTTTCTCTATTATATTTTGTTGCACCAACAATGTTTCACATGATTAAACACTTAATTAAACTATTTTTTAATCTTTATAACATTTATCTAATAAAATTTGCCTTTTTGGGTGCTACAAAAGATCAGATCAGAGAAAAACAAAACCTTTCACAGCAAATTTGTGAGAAAAATTTGAAATGGAATCACTCAAGGAAAAACAAAATCACAATTAAAATATGCAAACTTCTGAAAAAAGTCTTCAGATGTGAAAAATGATAAATTTATTCAATCAAATTTCACTTGCATACTTCTAAGTCTAAAAGTCTAAAAGAATAAAAAAGAAAATATGATAAAATGCTTTTTATTTAGAAGATATGTAAGCGCATCTGACTGATTGTATTACAGAATACATATTTTAGTTCACTTCGTAAATGCATTTAAATTTTAATATATTTGACAGGGTGTAACATCTTTAAAATTCATTTGAGACGATTTTTTTCCATAGGCTGTAATGTAACAGTAAACTTTTGACCGTCCCTCTAAATAAACTAATCATGCTATTCCGTTGAAATAGGGTTCGTGTTTGTGCAAAATTCAATAACGTTCAAACATTTCAGGGCAATCCAAGTTCATTTACGAGAGTTAGAGAACGGACAGATGGACAGACGACCAGACAAACCGAAATCATAAGCACATTTCAACTTCGTTTAAAAGTGTTAAGACAAATCTTAATTGCTTATTGTTCGTGTTTTGGTATTTTTAAAAAGGCGATGTTTTTAATTGTTTTGAAAAATTCAAAAGTCCTGTGTCCCCTTAACGTATATGTTTTATTTATTAAAACTTTTGCATGCTTCTAGTGATATGGTCTTGAGCGAAGAGTAACTATTATAGTTCGATATTCCTGTTTGCTAATAATGTCTCCATTTTTTTCTTTATAACATTTATCTAATAAAATTTGCCTTTTTGAGTGCTACAAACAGATCAAATCAGAGAAAAACAAAACCTTAAACAGCAAATTTATGAGAAAAATTTGAAATGGAATCACTCAAGGAAAACCAAAATCCCCAATAAAATATGCAAATTTCTGATAAAAATTCTTCCCATATAAAGAATTTTAAATTTATTCAATCAAACTTCACTTGCATACTTCTAGATCTAAAAGAATAAAAAAAGAAAATATGATAAAATATATTTTATTTAGAAGATATGTAAGCGCATCTGGCTGATTGCCATTTTCGAAACATCAACCGTAAATCAAAAAACGCATGAAGAATAAGTTAACTTTGATCGTAACTGCAAAAATAAGAGTTTAAAATGGAACAAATATGGCAACTTTATCGCTTTCTCACGTCTGAGAATTCTTTTTCTGACTTTGAAAAATAGCAATGATGCAGAATTTTACTGTGAAAAATTTTAAATTTATCCGAATTGATTTATGAAATATTTTAGTTGCGCTTCAAATAAGTACTCGGGAGTTAAATTATACTAAATTGTTAGCATTTTCTCAATAGTAGATCGTTTATATATTAGATTTCTAAAAGCCTGGGACTATATATTTTCAAAAATAGGTAGTATTGTACCGGTTGTTATTTGATATTGAATTCCTATACATTGTTAAGTTAGCAAAATAAAAACTGTAATGTTAAGAGAAAACGATAATCATAACTTAATGCTAAATTATTAATTTATTACAGGGCTTTTTAAAAAAATGATAACTATCCTTGATTTTTTCATATTTTATATGAGTGCTAAATTTGTCTTTTAGTGTTTAAACCATTTCATTGTTTCAGTTTCATAGTATTTTGACAAGTTTAGTTTGGTGCGTAACTAACTTCATTGTTTTTGTATCTCGCTGTTTGGCGATTTGTCACTCACAGTACCCTTACAGAAACAAGTCTGAAATTGCACGTCAAAAGTAGCAAATGAGATGCGTTCGTACTATAATGAAGTTTTGAAAATATGCAGTATTTCGGACACAATACAGTATTCGAAATCTTTTGTATGGCTCTAGAAATACTAAATGCCTCCTATTATACAAGAATTTACCTCTAGTATTGTAACGGTTGGGTGCTCGTGCTGGAAGTTAAATGCAGACATACTCAGGAATTAAGATAAAAATACAGTTTATTAAAAACGATAAGGGCTTAAGGGAAGTGGAGCAAGTCTTAATTTTCACAACTGAGAATACTACTAAAAGATTGAACTCATACTCACAGCCCCGGAACTAGCTCAATCGTGGTACCTCTGATTACTTCTCACTATCCTTCGGCTAAGCTGCTAGATAAAATCTAATTAGACAGCCCGTGGCTGTATGTATTTCTTTATTCAACTTTGGATAATCAACACAATTACTATTAAATGTCTTACCACCGGCCCACTTCTCTAGTCGAATACCAAAACTCCTTCCCAAAACTGGAGGCTCGATGCTACTTTCAATCTGCTAGATACCAGCGGGAAACACACTTCGCTATCTAATGTCGCTAGTCACACTCAGTCTTGGCTGGCTAATGCCAGAGACACCACTGCTAGCTGGCTAATGCTCTGCTGGCTATCGCCAGAGACACACTGCTAGCTGGCTAATGCTCTGCTGGCTATCGCCAGAGACACACTTCACACACTCAAACTCCAAGCTTTTATATGCTGCAAACTGAGATACTTCAAATTTACATAATACCACTAACCGCGAGCCTAACTGCAGAATCCGAAAGAGACACACACACTCTAGAAAGTTAAAGTAAAAGAGAGGATAGATGTCGTTTTTACGCTTACACATGTTAAATTATTGACGTCACGATCTCAGAAATACTAAAGTGCCTTTATGACAAAGGTCATTCCCTCACAGTATATCTGAGCAATATATATCAATTTCATAAAATGTGAAATTTATACATATATAAAATAGTTTGTCCTGACTGACAAATAATCATCGCACAGCCCAAACTACTGAACGTAGAAACATGAAAATTGGGGAAAATATACTTCTTATGATGTAACCGTGCACTAAGAAGGGTATTTTGAAAATTCCCACACCCCTAAGTGGAGTAAACGGGGGGTCAAAATTCTGGAACATCTTCGTAATGCATAAATTTCGTAAAATAACAGATAGCAATTAATAAAAAAATCCTGTTACTAAAATATAGGATTCATAGCGCGTAAAATTGTTCACCAAATTTTATTTTCCCAATTCTGTCTTAATGGGACTTTTTCAAAAATAAAAATAGAAAGTTGCCACAAAAGCAATCATTGCCAAAAAGATGCTTTTTTGAGTAATCATGGTGACGTTACTCGATTCTCTTTAGACTAAGAAATAGTAGCACAAACAATCACCTCATCGAATCCAGCCATGAAAATCTAGAATTAATTCAATTTTGATTAGAATATGAAAACGCAGTCGGTCTGCCAAGTGACATCGTGATGAAAAACACTTAAGAACCTAATTTTAGTGATTAACTCGTGATCTTACCATTGTACTTTTTTGAAACCAAAAGTAGGAATATATGGAGGATTGAGAGCAGGAAAAAAAAAATGCTAAACCCATGAGTCAATCACTAAAATCCTTTTTTTTTGTGTTTCACGGATGGTGGTTCATGGGATAAGGCGCTTCACGAATGAAAATCTAGAATTAATTCAATTTCGATTAGCATAAAAAATGCTATCGTTATCAAAAGTCAAATCTTGTTGTAAAATATCTAAATATCCTATTTTAGCTGTTGAGTCGTAGGTTTATCTTTGTGTTTTCCAGCATCCAAAAGTATGAATAAATGAGAGCAGGAAAACAGAACGGTAAAATTATGAGTCAATTGTTCAAATTGGGTTTTTAGGTGCTTTCTTACAAAATATGACTAAGCAGACCGATTGTCATTTCATATGCGAATCAAGATTTGTCCAATTCTAGAGTTTCATCCGTGAGCTCGATGAGGTGACTATCTGTACTGCCATCTCCCAGTCTACTTCTGAACAACTTCCACCGTCTTCACTTACGATTTATTAAAATAGCAAATAAAGCCTTTGTGCACAAATGTTTAAGGATAGAGAGCCAACGAATATAAATGCCAACGAATATAATTTGCTACCTTCCCATACTTTATTTGTGCATTTATATTCGTTGGCTCTCTATCCTTAAACTTACGATTTATGCTGTATGGTTACATTACTGTATGTCATTCATGTCCCACTAGTTGCGTTTCTATGGAAAGCTCGACTTGAAAGAACAGAATCAGAGACTGCTAATGATAGTGCTACGGTATGAGACAGAAACCCATCGACATCTGTTCGTTAAAGTGCATCTGATGCGCATCTGATGCGACTTATTCATCGTGATTTCTTAAAGTATTCACTTTTAGACTAATATTTGTCGAATTCTCTCGCATGTAATACAATTTGTATACTTTTAGGCGACTGTCAAATCTTTCAATGCGTAAAGTATAAAAGTAAAAATATTGTTTTAGAAAACATTTAAAAAAAAATTATTTGTTGACTATCTTGAAAAATACGCCAATTTTTTTACTATATTTCATGTTTCCACTCAAAAATTTTCATTGCATAGCATTAATTTGGCATGAGCATGGGATTCGATGATTAAAATTTTGATGCTTATTTCTACGCTCGATAGAAAACGGGAGCAAGTGGCATATTAAAAAATGCATGGTTTTTACTTTTTTTAGGGTTGCATTCATTTGGCAAAAGCCAATTCGTCTCTGCCCTCTGTCTGTCCGTCATAAAACCTGTGTAAGTCAGAGACTTCAAATTTTGGAAAAAAATCTATTAATTTAATTAAATAAATATTTTCAATGTCATTCGTTCATTTTTGCGATTTAAATTTTAAAAGCGAACTTTAATTTCAACGTTTTTCATGTAGATGTCATAATTTAAAGGTAAAAAAAATAATCTCGCTTTCTTATTTTGATCCTCAATGCTGGAGTTTGAAATTTTCATATTAAGATGGATTTAATAAGAAAAAAAATTCTGGAACAATGGTATTGTTCTGCATTTCTCTTTTGCATTTTTTGGTCAATTTAAGGGTTTGTAATGTTGGGTTTCGTTCATCTAACATTCATTATGTTTCTTGGAATTCAATTTTCTTTCAATTTTCTTTTTTTTGCGATTTTGTAATTATTTAGTATTTTAAATTTAATTTTAATCACCTTTTTTGCTTTCAGAAAGTTGAAATTTTATATACAGGGTGATTCCAAATTTTTTTTACAATAAAAGAGGGGTGATAGTACACATCAAGACAATCAATATTAAATGGGAGACCAAGGGTCCAAAACGTTTTCCTAAGGAGATAGCCGCCATTAAAGTTTAGGCACCAAAATTTCAAATAAACATAAAAAACGGAAAAATCGGTCGATTGATTTGCGGTTTTCACTAAAATTATTCTTCATGTCGGCATTTTCTTGAAATTAAATTATAAAGTTAAATTTCAAAAAATGCCGATAGAGGGCGCTTTAGACTTTGGAGTAACGAACAACTATTTTTTGCCGGTCTGTTTTGCATCTCATTAAATGTTTTCGTAAGTTTACACTCAAACTTAAATTTTGAGCTCAAAATCTGTAGTTGGGAGTGGTTAAGTAACACAAACTAAGCTGTGTTCAGAGGGTTCAAATTTCAAATGATTAAAAAAAACGAAAAAATTGGTCGATTAATTTGCGGTTTTCACTAAAACTATTCTTTTTTTAGGTATTTTCGTGAAAATAAATTATAAAGATAAATTTCAAAAAATGTCGATAGAGGGCGCTTTAGACTTTGGAGTAACGAACAACTATTTTTTTCCGTTATTTCTTGTACCTCATAAAATTTTTTTAGAAGCTTAGACTTAAACTTAAATTTTGAGCTGAAAATCTGAATAGTAGGGAGTGGTTAAGTAGCACAAACTGAACTGTGTTCAAGGGGGAGGGGGAGGTTAAAATTTAAAGTAATTATAGAAAATGGAAAAATTGGTCGATTCGTTTTCGGTTTAAAATAAAACTATTCTTTAAGTCAGTATCTTCTTGAAAATAATTTTTAAAGATAAATCTAAAACAATTCCGTCAGAGGGCGCCTTAAACTTTAGAGTAACCAACAATTCATTTTAACCATTATTTTTTGGTTCTAATTAAATGCTTGCAAAAGCATTTTAAATGTTCTCGGAAGCTTAGATTTAAACTTAAATTTTGAGCTCAAATCCTGAATCGTTATGAGGAGTTAAGAAGCGCAAACTGAAGTGTGTTCAGGAGTTAAAATTTAACCCTCTTTCCTCCTCGAGCACAATTCAATTTTTCGCCACTTAAACAGTCCCAACGATTCAGAATTTCAGCCCAAAATTTAAGTCTATGCATTTCAAAGCATTTAATGAGATTTAAAAAAATAACTGTTAAAAATAGGTGTACGCTACTCCAAAGTCTAAGGCGCCCTCTATCGGCATTTTGTGAAATTTATCTTTAAAAATTATTTTCAAGAAAACACTGATTGTTCAAGAAAAATGCTTATTTAAAAATTAGTTTTAGCAAAAACCGCAAACGAATAGACCAATTTTTCCGTTTTTTACAATTATTTGAAATTTGAACCCTCTGAATACAGCTAAGTTTGGATACTTAATCACTCCCTGCTATTCAGATTTTGAGCTCAAAATTTAAGTTCAAGTCTAAGCTTACGAAAGCATTTAATAAGATGCAAAAAATAACGCCAAAAAAGAGTGTTTCGTTACTCCAAAGTCTAAAGCGCCCTCTATCGGCATTTTTTGAAATTTATCTTTATAATTTATTTTCACGAAAATACCTAAATAAAGAATAGTTTTAGTGAAAACCGCAAATCAATCGACCAATTTTTCCGTTTTTTATAATCATTTGAAATTTGAACCCTCTGAACACAGCTCAGTTTGTGTTACTGAACCACTCCCAATTACAGATTTTGAACTCAAAATTTAAGTTTGAGTCTAAGCTTACGAAAACATTTAATGAGTTGCAAAAAATAACGCCAAAAAATAGTTGTTCGTTACTCCAAAGTCTAAACGCCCTCTATCGGCATTTTTTGAAATTTATCTTTATAATTTAATTTCAAAAAAATGCCGACATAAAGAATAATTTTAGTGAAAACCGCAAATCAATCGACCGATTTTTCTGTTTTTTATGTTTATTTGAAATTTTGGTCCCTAAACTTTAATGGCGGCTATTTACTTAGGAAAACGTTTTGGACCCTTAGTCTCCTATTTAATATTGTTTGTCTTGATGTGTACTATCACCCCTCTTTTATTGTAAAAAAAATTTGGAATCACCCTGTATATGTCCGCTAATTTTCTTTAATTTCGGATTTTCCAAAAATTTGGAATTTTAGATTTTTTAAATAATAATTTGATTTGAATATTTTTAATTTGATTAAAATAAATAACTTCAATTTATAATTACTTAAGAATTAAATTTATCGGTGCTACCATGTACTTAAGAATTTAATAATTATAAATCAACAATATGGATTAATTATTAAAGAATAAGAGAGTCGTTTATAAATGATATCATGCTTAGAGGGGGGAGGGGAAATTGTGACATTTTGTGACAAAGGGATAGGAGAGTGTAAGAAGAAGCGTGACATCATGCATTTTGGTTAAAACAAAAAGCATTAAAAAGAAGCAAATTAAATGTTGAAGTTATTTTGAAATTAAAGTATTTTGTTTTCATACAAAAAGGCAAGATTTAAAGCCAAATATAATAAATTCTATTTCAAATTCCTAAATACAAATGTTTTCAAAGGCTTTTTCATATTAATATTTTTTTACTGTTGTATATTAATTATGTTTTTGTTGTAAACCTTAATCTCATTTCATAAAAAATAAGTTAATGAATTCTTTTTATTTTTATGCTCACAACTGTCATTAAAACACAGAATGAATATTTAAAATTAAAATTTTAAATATGATGTATAGCGTAGTGCTCTGTTTCTGAAAGCCAAGTATGTTAATGTAATCTAACGAGACGTGTGACAAGAGGGGCGGAGTTTGAAAGGTAAAGTGTGACACTTTGTGACAAAGGGGGTGAAGGGGATGAAAAATATTGAAAAAATGTGTGACATAATTTATGGATAACCCCTAAGTTGTCTTGAAATAAATATTAAAAGAAACCCTCTGTGCGATCTGCGACTACACTCATCCACTTGTTTAAGATAGTGTAAGAGGTAATGAAACTTGATTTAAACTATCTTTTTAATATTTTTATTATGGTTTCTTAGCGTATAATCTTATATTAAAATTATTAAAATGTTGATTGATTTAAGAATATTAAAAAAATACTTTCTTTATTTCTTATTTATAATTTATTTTCTAATTAGTCCAAGAACCGACCGTACAAAACCCTAAGTCATCGAGCAGAAGAAAAAATCCTTTATTTTATGGAAGAGTAGTAATAGAGGAATCTAATGATTCATGTCTACCGGAAGCGAAGTGGTGCATAAGCCAAAAATTGATACCACTAGTGGCTGAATCGTAGGTTTAGCACCGTGTTTGCCGTACAATCAAAAGCATGAAAACACGGAAAACTGAGTGCAGGAAAACATAGTGCTATGTCTACGAGACAACCACTACACTGTTAAAAATAATGAAACTTTTGCTGCTCCGTCACTCCACCGCTTTTAAAGAAAGTGATTACTTCATTGTATTATGGAGTATTCTCATTGATCAAAAAAGAGATTTTCTATAATAGCAGTGTAGTGGCGATGCAGCAAAAGTTTCAAATTTTTAACAGTGTAGTGGTACTCATTTTTGTCTTATGCACCACTTCACTTCCGGCAGACATGGATCATTAAATTCCCCCACGGCTACTCTTCCATAATATAAAGGATTTTTTTTTATGCTCGATGACTTAGAGTTTACTGCGGTCGGCTCTGAAATAACTATTTAGCCTTTAAATTATTTCATTGTAGTAGTTTCACAGTCATTTGGCCTATATTGGCAAGCGTTTGTTTGTGTATTATTAAATCCACTGTTGTTTCAACAAACATACAATTGTATGAGTTTAAGAGAATATTGAACAAATAGTCTCAAGTGGCGTACTAACAGAAAAAAGCCTTTAAATGAATATATTAATTAAAAATTTATTTTTAAGAATGCAAAAATGTTGTATTTTCATTAGAAATATACCTTTGAACGCAATTTTTATAATTCTAACATATCTTTTATATTTCTAACTTGAGTGAAATGGAAGTGTTTAAAACTAGTGTATGTTTACTTGAATTCTCAAATAACATATTTAATGTTCCTGATCTTAATCACGCATTATGGATCCATATACATATGAAGTTTGGTAACGCGAGACCAATCATATTCGATGATTATTGAAATAAAGTTCTACAATCAAAAATATTTCTGTCATTTTCCTCAGTAAGTTTCCTCATACATTCAAGAACAAAAATCTGACAGTACTGGTATGGACATTTTAAAAATGAGGTATCATTGTGGCTTTAAGCCACGTGTTTTTTTAAGGGGGAAATTGTTGTTAATCATAAATTAACAAGCTTATTAAAGTACCTCTTTCTTTGGTCCATAATTCTCGAATTTATGTCGGCAGTATTACTTTTCCCTGTGTCATCTTTTTTCAAATAAATAGAAAGAAAGTGATGTGAATAGAAGAAATACAAAAGATCCCAGAAAGGCGCTTTTGTTTTCATAGCCTATATTTTTGAGAATATATTGCTTTTATAAAGATTTACTTTCTTTTATGATTTGCTCAGGGATTTAGAGCTGTTTCCTATTTTTCATCATGAGAAGAAATTTATTTTTGAGGATATACTTTAGCCTCTTGTTTTGAAGTTTCTTGTGTTTTGTATTGCAATGTTTACGTGTTAAAAGAAACTATAGAAAAGCAAATAAAAAAATTAATGAAAACAAAAAGCAGGATTAGTCACGACTATTGTGAAATACTATTCTAAAATTTTTATAATCATTTCCGATTTGTTGACTGTGGGTAACAGACCCTATGCATTGTGTGTGTGTGTGGGGAGGGGGGGGGGGTAAAAGACTTTAGGCATTTTTGTTACATTGATTCGTACTACATAATAAGGCGACTGTGGAACTAAAGTGAGACGTCACTTATTTTAATTAAGTGCTTGTGAATACTATGAAAATAAGAGACATGTAACAAATGCAACTAAAGTTTTAGCTGTATTATTAAGATTTTTCTATCTTTCATTTTGTCTGAATTTTTCAAAATCTTTTATGAATTTGACAGAAGACTGGCGAAAATCAACTACATCAATGTTTACTCTTTTATTATATGATTGCTTAAGGTAAACTATAAGAAGTAAATTACCTGCTACTTATAAAATATAGATTTATGATCACAAAATTAATTCGAACACAACTATTGAAATTGGTAAATAAATAATATGAGTAATTTTCTAACTTGGCAAAAATTGTCCAGATTAGAATTCGAACAAAGGATGCCTAGAATGAAGCTGCCAATGTTATGGCCAATTGAGCTTTGACGGAGGATTTGGGAGGACTTAATTCACCCAGATAACCTTATTGATCACAACATCTGGTGTGACATATGAATCAGCTCAACAGAAAAAATCACAAGTTTTGGAACTACAGTAAAGGTTGGATATATAATTAATTTGAAACAGTTATTCTAATTGATAAATAATTCATTTAAATTTTAATTTTCCTATTGGGAGAAAAACGTCTTTGTCTTGATTCGAACCAGGTATATCTTAGCTGAAGCTGCCAATGTTCTGCCAAAGGAGCTATTCCCAGACCAGGCAATCAGATCAGATGCTATAATAGATCAGCTTATATAAATGAATTGTCCTCCAGATTTGTCCGGGATAGCGCAGTTGGCGGCATCGTGATTCAAATCCTGACCGGAACATTTTCAGTCCAGTTGAAAAATTACAACGTATTCATGTTTATGAATTTTTAGAAATAAATTTGCAAGAATATAGCATCCGTTACTGAATAAGAAACATTTAAAATGTAGTTTTTGAACTTGAATGATTAAGTTAATTCATTTTTCATTAATACTTATATAGGCAGGAAAATTCTAAGTGATTTCCTAAATTTTTATGCCTTTCAGTGAAAGGCCGGAGAGTAAAAATAGTCATAATCTCCACTGAAAACATTGTAACTTCCTTATGTATAAAATAAATCTTTTGATCAATCGTTTGCGTAGTTCAAATCGTGGACTATTAACTGTGCTTCGTTGTCATCTACTCCGTTTTCATTGACAAAAGCATTTTTAGTAGTTAGATTTTCCAATTCCATGTTCAACATCACATACTTCCTTTTTTTAGCTTTCGTTTATAATAGTTGTGTCTCATAGACCACGTCAATTTTACTCCCTTGAAGCATTTGTGATAAAATCTGCGAATGGTTATTTATCACTGTCCTGTAGAAAAGGCATTTTTCTCCTGTCTATGCTGTCTCCGTTGACTAACTTTTCAACCAATTTCCTTATTTTCCTTTTTTGATTATATTAGGTTTTTGTATTTTTATAACTCCTTCATTTTTAGTTTAATCTACCAGTTCCAGTATCTCGTGAACTATTTGGCCAATAATTTCTGTTCTTGTACATTATTTGAAGTCTTAAATTTCTGATGTATCATTTTCAATAGTAATATCTTATTTTCCTCGTATAATTTGATCGTTTGGTTTGATCTTCTTCCAACTTTTTTCTTTTTCATTTTACTCCCGTCTTTTTCTCATTCCCTTTATTACAATTACTATAGGATTAAAGTTCATTTGCTTTTGCTTTTTATTTCCCATTTTCTATTTCATTTTTATCTTTATTTTTTATTTAATTTTTTTTTCTGTTGTTATCCCCTGTTTGCATGTAATAACTTTTCAATTAGCACCTATTTATTTTCCTTTTCTTTCTTACATCGTCTCTTTAACTTATCTGTAAATAAACAATTCCGCACCATTTTCGATGTTCAAAATGTACATTTATTTTAAGCTTCGATGTCGCTTTAAATTGCAGTTTAATATTAAGTTGTAAAATAAACTAATTAGCATTTCATATCATTTAATTAAATAAACGTAAAATTACATAAAAAATTAAGCTATTAGGCTGAAGAAAAAACCCTAATTTACTTATGAAAATAAAAAGACAATGAAAGATTTAAACTCTGTTTTTATTTGTAGTGAATGTGTCAAACTACGTAGTTGAATATTATTTTTACAGATCAATGTATTGTTTCCCATTTGTCCCATACACATTTTTACGTTAGTCACATACACTGTCTTATATTGAACCATACGCCATCGTACATGATCTCCTTACAATGTCTCGCGTTAGTTCCCCGAGTTTTAATGCCCAAGTTTTATTAAAATTAAAATTTTAAAGATTTTATTATTAATCAGTTCTTACCGAATAAAGAGCTATTGGAGTAATTTACTTACGTTTTCATTTAAGTGTTACAAAAGTTCAATAGTTTGACAGAAAGGTTTTTCATAAAAAACGAAAGAGTATACCATATAATATTTTTGTTTTTTGGAATCTTGAGTGCATTTGTAAAGGATATGTAAAAAATAATTTACTGCTTGAAATATAATTACAAAGATCATTTTAATACTATATGAATTGATATATTTTTTCGTGTCTCATTTTAGCCTCATATTTTGTGACATCTCATAATAGTCTCGATTGATCATTGAGTTATGTGGTCAGTAAGTTCAGTGGTCACATTGTTAAAGATAGAAATAGTTCTCTGTTACCCAAGTGAAATATCAAGACATACAAACGGGTTTAAATTAATAAATCGGATTGGTGTAATATGTTGCTTTACCAAAATAAATTTCCAGTCTGATAAATCTTTTACATTGACCTCTTTCTTCTTCATTGTACATAACTAATCTCACATAAACACAAAAAAAGTTTACAAAATTGAATAAAATCCTACCGGATAAATTGAAAGGATACAAACCTTATACATATCTAAATACTTTAAGTATCTTTTGCATGTAAACTCGTTTGTGACATAGTTATTAATATATCTGTCCACTTTCCAGAAATGAATTTCAAAAAACAAGATAACTTACTATAAAATATTTAGATTACAAAGATACTTAAGTTTCATTTCATTAGGAAAACCATTAGGTTTTACGATCTGAAAATGGCACTTAACTTGTTTTTAATTTTCTGAATTATTGATCAAAACGAGTTATATATATCATTTTAGAAAAAGCATATACATGTAAAAAAATAATCCTTGGCATTCTGTTTTAATCCTTAAAGGAATTTTATATTATGAATAATTTTTGTAGCACTACAATGATTCCTACACGATTAGATGAAGTACTACACTATTAGATTGCAATGTAAAAAGGAAAAAATATGTCTTTATCTATGAAAATATGAGAACGAAAATCTACAATAACTTCTCTTGAGTTATCCATGATTCCGAAAATTGTTCTTCATAATCAGAAATCTCATAAAGCAATACACACACACACATATATATATATATATTAAATTTTTAGGAGAATTTATTAAAAAATATGCTTTTTCCGCCACTTACTTTTGTTGATTTCACGAATAGTTTTTACAGGTTATTAATGAAATTTCTCAAATCGCAATACCCAAATTTAGGATGCCATCTAACATAACTGCCAACTTGTACACATTTTTCTGACCACAAAAATTTAATAGAAATCATTAACTTATTTAAATGTTGAAACTACCTGATCTTCTGTAATTTAATTTACTAATATTTACTATTAAATTTTGGTGGTATGAAATTTATATACAAGTTGAAAAGCTATGCAGCTAGGGTCAGAACATTTTTGACAAACGTTAAGAAAATAATGGAAAAAAACTCCATAACGAATCCTAACAAATATAGGCTTGTGTCACTTTTTACTAAACTTTAAAAAATATGTTTATGCTTTACTTATGGACATGTAATAAAGTTGTTTCATTTTTGCTAATTTTAATTGTAGCAATATATAACTTAATCTTTTTTATAACTCAGAATATCCAATGAATCATTTAATAATAAAAACTCTTTTTTATACTAGCAATAATTTTTAATTCAGTAAATGCGCCTCTCAATTTATGTATATCTATCCATAAAACTACACTGAAAAATAATAAATGGTGACGGGAAAATGCTGTGCAAAAGTCATGGGTAAAAAGTATCCTAAAATCTCATGTGTTTTATTCATTGGTCTCATAAACGAAAACACTAAAGGAAATATCCTTACGAGCAAAGAACAGTAAATCAAGACAAAAGTCATTATTGCAGAAAAACATGGCTTAGAAAACAACAAAGTTTTTCCATCTTTTCTTTTGAGTTATTTCGATCACTTCTTATAATTTCTTTTTTGCATGAAAGACATAAAAACCTGCTTAAAAACCTCATCAATAAAATTTGCCAAGAAACTACATGACGCTTTTCAGAAATACAGAATGTAGAAAATGAGCCAAAGTTTAAGACCTATTTTAAATGACTGCCTACTAAATAATTTTCAATTAAGAATACATATATTTTTTTCTTTGAACTAATAAAAGTTGTTTTAGTTGATTTTTGTATGTAGGCAATAATAACTTGCATACACGGTCAACATTTTTACTCTAGTTTGAACTAAATTTTGGTGCCTAGCAGCCCCCAAAATGAAATCTTTTAATAAAAATATCTTTGAATAAAAGGAAAATCGTTTAAATGTGTATACATGTTTGCGTGTCCTCAATCCAACATGGATTTTTATTAAAATAAAATTTTTTGAACAGTTCATTCTTAATTTAGCGCTATTTAATTTGCATATTTTTCATTTAGTTTCTGGATACAAACGTTTCTTAATTATTTTTCAAATTTTATTCATGATGTTTCATTAGGGAAGTTTTTCCATTTTCATACGAATAAAAGGGTCATAAGAAATGAGTGAAATAATTCACAGGAATAGTTGGCACAACATTTTTGCTTTCGTAGCACATATTTTACTAAATTAACGATTTTTATGGTGGTGTACTATTTTATCTAGATATTGTCTGTAATGCTACCATTTATCAGACTAATAAATAAAAAAAAACATAACATTTTACATTTCAGACTTCTCGTGCATTTATTTTGGTGCTGTTCATATTTTATCGCTATTTTTCATACAGTTTAATATATAACTTAATGATTTTTACTGTGATGTACTATTTTACAAGTAGCTTTGCACTGATATTTTCGGTATTATTATCATTTATTAGGCTAATAATTTAAACAATGTAACATTTTATGTTTAAGTTTAACTGTGCATTTCTTTTGGTGCTGTTCATACCTTATCGTCATTTTTCACGTATCCTTATTTATAGGTTAATATTTTTTATTGTGATACATTATTTTACAAGTTTCGTAATCTTACCATTTATGATACTAATAAAGAAGCAGCATGATATTTTACAGTTTAGTTTTGTAGTGTCTTTCTTTTGGGATTATTCATTGTTTATTGTCATTTCTTGCAGATTTTAATTTTACTTAAATTATTTCATGTGTGTTCAAATTGAATTTTGTAATCTTGTTTTCACTTCCTGATATATGCCAGAAGTATGCCTTACTTATTACATATATAAAAAGAAGGAATTTTGTACTGTATTTTTCACTGATTTTCTAAAATGTCAGAATTATAATTATTACGTACACATGTGTTTTTCTGTTGAGAATACATTATATTGTTATTTTTAAAACTGGATTATAAAACATTAAATTTATTCAAAGTCATTTTACTATTAGCCAAGATCAATTGATAAGTCACATTTATTTTTAACACCTTCCAGCATTATTGAAAAGTGTTTTTGATTCATCTGTCTGTCTGTCTGTCATGGTTTTACTCGGGTAAATGAGCTGGGATATTCCTGCGATAGATATATGTTAATGATAGCATGTTCTGTATAGGATATCAAGTGCCAAGCATTAATATTTCATTTTCGAGAGCACTCAGTTTCGTAACATTTTTGCCAGTGAAGAAAGTCATTTCCAGTATATTTTAATTACATTAAAATATTTCAAATGTATTAAAATTCATACGAATACATTTACCGTTCATTTACAGGGACACTCCAAAGAAGTCAATTACAGTACTGTCTTTAAAGAAATAGTTGCTGGAAGAGCGTGTTCAATTTCGGTATGCACATTTAAATTCAACAAATATTTTGCATGTAATTTGTTGTTTATAAATTCTATGCCTCTTATACAGGACCACATAAAAGAATATATACATCATTCTTCTCATTAGCGGAAATTGCTAAAGGTGAATTTCTGACTGTATTTTCTAGCTGAAGTAAATTTTTTCATGCATATATGTAAAAAAAAGAGATAATCGTCTCTCCGGTGTGTTTATGTGTGTGTGCGATAGCTAGCAAAATCTACGGCATGTGTAAGGCTTAAATATTTTGTGACATTAGCCCATAAGATCTCATGATGCACTTGACATTCAGAATTTTGAAATTCTTATAATTAGTTGTGAAATTAAGTAAAATTCCCAAATTAGAAGAATGAAAAAGTATTCCTAATTTAATTCAATAAAAGGATAACATAGATTTTTATCAAACTGCAGAATATTTCTTTCCAATCTGGAAGAGAGGGAAAGGAGCTAATGTAAATAGAGTACTGCTAAGGCGATAAATGTACTGGATTTGTTTTTCTTTTAAGGGCTATATCTTAAATTGTACCAGATCTAAAAAAATTAAAGATTGTACAGCTCGAAGCTAAAAGAAAATTTCTTTTCATAAATTCTAAAATTTATTCTGTTAAGGTTTCACAAAATCAGAAAAATTCACGAAAAATCAATTTATGTATACAAAAAAAAAAAAAAAAAAAAAAAAAAGAGAGAGAGAGAGAGAGAGAAAATCCCTTTATATTTCCTTGGAAAAACAGTTTGAAATTTCTACCGTGGACGCAGGTGTTCACTGCAGACAAGCGACGCTGTTAATGGGCATTTTGAAATAAGCGTAAAAATTTAAAATATTAAATTTATAGCTTTAATTTTTATGCATTTACATGTAGAATGTTTCGTTGATTTTAGAAATACAATTTTCTTTACTCTATCTCAATTGCAACTTTAGATGTTACTTAATATTTGATTAATTGGATGATTTATTTTTAAACTCACCTTTTAAAATTCAATCTCCCAAATCGTAAAAGATTTTTACGCTAGGATTCTTTGACATCCTGTCAAAAACATTAAAATACACCCTTTAGAGATTTTAAAGTTATACATATAGCCTTATCTTTAAACACTGTTTAATTATATCTAAATTTTATAAAACTCGATCCACAATTTTTTGTTTGATAAAAAATTTTATTTTTAAAAAGGAAAAGAAATACATTGTTGAAACCCGAATTTAATAGACTAAGGGAAAGTAAAAACTGATCTACTTGCAACCATCGGATAATATATTACATATAATAATAATAATAATAATAATAATAATAATAATAATAATAATAATAATAATAATAATAATAATAATAATGGGAGCATCAAAATTCAAGTGGGGGAGAAGAGAAATAAATTTTTTAGTGTAGGAGAGATCAAACATTTTAAACAGTATCGTTTTGAATACAGATTTTTTACAGAGACATTGGATAAATATTAATTATGTAATATAAATTTCAAAAGAGTACTTGCCACTATCTTCGAATAGTAATTTCATCAATTATCTTAAATTTTTGCTGAAGTCCGCCACCATTTTGACTAATATATCAAAGGGCTGGTTGTTTAACGGAGCAACCTCGGAATTCTCCTAAAATAGTTTTTTTTTTTAATAACAGAGTTCGCTCCTGGGTAGTGAAAAATGAAATAAAAAATTTTGAAAATAGTTTTTCTTCCCCCAAGAGCACGTCTATTATTCGGTGCCATAAGCAGCAAGGATCCGGTTCAAGGTACATTCAGTTCCAGATTGGGTACTTTTTATGAGATTATCCAGTACAGATTTCAGGTTCATTTAAAAATATTATTACGTACGATTCAACTATTAGTTTAAAGATAGAAATCTACATGCAGGGATGCAAACGCTGTACCAAAAAGGATTGATTTTCATAACTAAATTTTAATAGTATTTTAGCTTTTCAAATACGTTCGAAAGTTTTAAAAAAAGATACCGCATTAAAAAAATGCAAGTGAGAACACTCCTTTAACAAAAAATATGTTTGCACAGATAACACATGAATTAGATAAAGTTTAAGAAAACTTTTTACTTACTCCTTTGAAACTTAAAAAAATGTTTTAAAACTTCTATACATTGTAAAATTTTAATTCATTCATTATTATAGTCAACTGTGATCTTATGTAAAATGATTTATCCTTTCCGAAAGTTTCTGTTTTGATTTCAAAATAATTAATATTTTAAACCTTCTGCAACAAATAATGCAATTACATTTCAGAAATACGCATCGAAGTTTTTCTTAAGAAGAAAAACCGCAATTCACTATTAGAAACAAATTTTGAAAAAAATAAAATAAAATAAAATAATAACAACCGTATTTCTTTTCTGCCCGCATAGAGAAAAAATATGGGACAGGATTTTTCAAATATAATTTCAAAGTAAAAGTTGACTTCGAAAAATACGTGCAAAAAGATTTTTTTCTCTTTTAACTTTAAAGAAAATGGCTTGGCAATTTTTTGTTAGATTTGTTGTTGAAATTGGTTTTACAAATTTTATTCTAGAAAAGATTTTCGATTTTAAAATAATAAAAAATGATCATTATTTCTTCAAAGTCGTTTTTTATATTAAGAAAATATGTCTAAAGTGGAAAAGTTTTAGCGCCGCAGAACGATTTTTATTGTATAGTAAACTCTGATTAAGGGGGAGTTCTGTCTATGACGGGGTATTTTTTCGGTCCGGATCAAATCCGCTTTAGACTGACTTGACATAATTCACTTTGATACATTTAATAATAAATAAATAAATAAATAAATAAATAAATAAAAATGTAGATTTTTTTATACATTATAAACACTACTGCAAAAAAGATTTTTTTTTTTTTTTTTTTTTTTTTTTTTAAATATTCATGAATGCGTTTCACATCTAAGAATTTGTTTTATTGCTTATTTTTTTATTTTGATTAAGCTGTGTATATAATGAATTTCAGTTATCATTCTACATATTTTTTAAACTAAATGTATATGGGAAATAAGAAGAGGAAGCATTAGATTAAAATCCATCCGTTTACGCTTACAAACATTTAATAATTCTTGAATACTACATGGGGTGAAAAGTCGAGGGACTAACAATGAAAGAATGTTTTCTTTGTCAGAAATTGATTTTATTTTTCAACATTGAGAGTGACACATTTCTTCCAGCAATCCTCTAATATTTGAATACATTTCAGATAGTAAGATTAATCAAGGCTTTTAAAATATGCATCAGTTCCGCAATGACATCCTCATTTGATGAAAATCTCTTCCCCTGGAGCCTTCTTTTCAAGATAAGAGGCAATTAATAGTTTCTGGGGGCAGATATGGAGAATACGGGTGATGAGAGAGCAAATCATAATTTTATTCATTCAATTTTTCTGTCGTTTTTATTGTTGTGTGAGCCGGTGCGTTGTTTTGGTGAAACAGCAGTTAACATCTCTTACATGAGCACGACTCGTAGAAAAAAGGCCGACGTATCATGAAACTTTGACATAAGTCATTCGAAGGTTCGTTCTAACAAAACATAATGTGGATATTTGATGGATGCGTCCCGGGATTTTTCACCTCATGTAGTATGTAGGATGATACAATTACTTAGTATTTAAAAATCTTGATATAAATAAAAAATATTTTGAAGTGAAAACTTCTTTAGCGGCGCTGAGCACTTTTTGTATGGGTAAAAACTTCCAAACTCGCGTCAGGGTCACGTGATGCTGATCGAAAAAGCGTAAGATCGAGGAAAAGAGAGAGGAACTAGTATCTCCCACTCTTTCTACCGTGCCTGAGTGTGCTGCTCCGTTTAGGCGGCACAGGGCGCTTGCGCGAATGTCCGTGTGTGTTTTTTTAAGTTATAATTGTATTTAAGTTTAACAACTTATACTGTTAATAGATGGAATAAAACGTTATGAAAGAAAAAGTATGACATTGTGCATTGATTATGCTGCAGTTTCCAACTACTTTTTTTCATTTTTGAAGTGAAAACTTCTTTAGCGGCGCTGAGCACTTTTTGTATGGGTAAAAACTTCCAAATTCGCGTCAGGGTCACGTGATGCTGATCGAAAAAGCGTAAGATAGAGGGGAAGCGAGATGAACTAGTATCTCCCACTCTTTCTACCGTGCCTGAGTGTGCTGCTCCGTTTCGGCGGCACAGGGCGCTTGCGCGAATGTCCGTGTGTGTGTTTTTTAAGTTATAATTGTATTTAACAACTTATACTGTTAATAGATGGAATAAAACGTTATGAAAGAAAAAGTATGACATTGTGCATTGATTATGCTGCAGTTTCCAACTACTTTTTTTCATTTTTTTTTTATTGTATTTAAATAATAACAACATAAATTGATACCAAATGGAATAAAAAAGTTAAGAAAGAAAAAACATGACATTGCACATCAATTATGCTGCACTTTCCAACCATTTTTTTCAATTCCTTAAATTTTCAATTGTATTTAAAGTTTAACAACTTACATTGTTATCAAATTGAATAAAAAGTTAAGAAAGAAAAGACATGACATTGCTCATCGATTATACTACACTTTTCAACCAATTTTTAAAATTATAATTGTATTTAAAGTTTAACAACATATACTGTTACCAGAAGGAATAAAATGTTAAGAAAGAAAAAATATGACATTGTGCATCAATTATGCTGCACTTTCCAACCACTTTATTCAGTTTTTTAAATTTTTGATTGTATTTAAATAGTAACAACATAAATTGATACCAAATGGTATAAAAAGTTAAGAAAGAAAAACATAACATTGCACATCGATTATGCTGCACTTTTAAACCTTTTATATATATATATATATATATATTTTCAATTGTTTTTAAAGTTTAACAACTTATATTGTTATCAAATGGAATAAAATGATAAGAAAGAAAAGACATGATATTGTACATTGATTATGCAGTACTTTCCAACCAATTTTAAAAATTGTAATTGTATTTAAACCTTAACAACTTATACTGTTACCAGAGGGAATAAAATGTTAAGAAAGAAAAAGTATGACATCGCGCATTGATTACATTGCACTTTCCAACCATTTCTCTCTCTCTTTTTTTTTTTAAATATTTGATTGTATTTAAATAGTAACAACATAAATTGATACCAGATGGAATAAAAAGTTAAGAAAGAAAAAACATGACATTGCACATCAATTATGCTACATTTCAAAACCATTTTTAAAAATTTTATTTTTTATTGTATTTAAATAATAACAACATAAATTGATACCAAATGGAATAAAAAGTTAAGAAAGAAAAAACATGACATTGCATATCAATTATGCTGCATTTTCCAACCATTTTTTTCAATTCCTTAAATTTTCAATTGTATTTAAAGTTTAACAACTTACATTGTTAACAAATTGAATAAAAAGTTAAGAAAGAAAAGACATGACATTGCTCATCGATTATACTACACTTTTCAACCAATTTTTAAAATTATAATTGTATTTAAAGTTTAACAACATATACTGTTACCAGAAGGAATAAAATGTTAAGAAAGAAAAAATATGACATTGTGCATCAATTATGCTGCACTTTCCAACCACTTTTTTCAGTTTTTTTAATTTTTGATTGTTTTAAATAGTAACAACATAAATTGATACCAAATGGTATAAAAAGTTAAGAAAGAAAAACATGACATTGCACATCGATTATGCTGCACTTTTAAACCTTTTATATATATATATATTTTTTCAA
This sequence comes from Maratus speculifer, assembly GCA_964019185.1. Taxonomy (NCBI): domain Eukaryota; kingdom Metazoa; phylum Arthropoda; class Arachnida; order Araneae; family Salticidae; genus Maratus; species Maratus speculifer. The sequence goes on along the minus strand of OZ025292.1, from coordinate 64,221,099 downwards.
TTGTTTTTAAAGTTTAACAACTTATATTGTTATCAAATGGAATAAAATGATAAGAAAGAAAAGGCATGATATTGTACATTGATTATGCAGTACTTTCCAACCAATTTTTAAAATTGTAATTGTATTTAAACCTTAACAACTTATACTGTTACCAGAGGGAATAAAATGTTAAGAAAGAAAAAGTATGACATCGCGCATTGATTACATTGCACTTTCCAACCATTTTTCTCTCTTTTTTTTTTTTTAATTTTTGATTGTATTTAAATAGTAACAACATAAATTGATACTAAATGGAATAAAAAGTTAAGAAAGAAAAAACATGACATTGCACATCAATTATGCTACATTTCAAAACCATTTTTAAAAATTTTAATTGTATTTAAAGTTTAACAAAATATACGGTTACCAGATGGAATAAAAAGTTAAGAAAAAAAATCATGATATTGTGCATCGATTATGCTGCACTTTCCAACCATTTTTTTAAAAATTGTATTTAAAGTTTAACAACTTATATTGTTTGATTACTATTCAATTTGTTGCAAGTTTCAGAAGATACGGTCATCCAGCAGCAGGAGTAGCTATTTATAAAAGGTTGTTTGATGTAATGGGCATATATTTCCACAATTCATATGAATGTGCATGTGAGGTACACCAGTATGTTTAGTAGTAATGTTTTTGATATCAGTGATATATGTGTTTGTTGTTGCCACTCTGAAAATGAAAAACTAATTGTATTGGTTGCCATTTATATTTCACCGGATAAGTCTTTAAGTGCAAATGAGAATTTTTGTATGAAAATTTATTTCTTTGTTCTAAAGAGGCTTCTGCATTACTTCAAGATAGAATTGGAAAGAGATTTGATGATTTGCCGATGATTTTGAGTAGGGATTTCAACATCAACTTTGTGGATGATGAAAATCTACAATTAATTGAATTTTTAAATAGAAAATTTGATTTAACAATGACCAACCATCGCAATCTTAGCACAGAGAGATAAAAAATTACAATTGATGCAGTCATTACAAGATATTTAAATAGAATTGAATCAAAATTATTTGCTATATATTTTAGTTACCATAAACCTATAATATCAAATCTAGAATATAATGATAATAATGATGATGATGATGATGGAAGAATTGTTGAAATGGGGATGAAAATTCATAAGTTTTATGGGTATTTATTTCAAAGAATACCAACTGACGATATTTCATGTTTCATGCATTTGTAAATTTATGTTTTATGCAATATATTGCAATTTTTGTATGTAAAATAATATGCATTATTTTTCATGTACAATAGCGCATTAAATGAAAATTGTAATATAATTTTTGTAGCAGTAGTTTATAATAATGAATAAAAAACACTTCATTTAAAAGTATTTTCTGCACAATAAAATATGTCCAGACGACTAAAAAAATACACACATAATTGTTTATAAATTCGGATTACCAGGGATCCAATCATATCTAATATATTGTGTGCTCCCAAGTTGTAGAAAAACGAGTTGCCAAACAGGCAGTCTCTTCGCCGCTGTAGCTCATAAGAATCACTTGTGCCCAGATATCTCGGGCAACATCCAGCAGAATTTTTCGTTTAGCTTTCAAAAAATTATCTATGACTTCGAACTACCCCTGAAGTAGAGGTCTGCACGGGCCCGGGCCGGCGGAATCGTTTCGAATTTTCTAACGGGCCGGGCCGGGCCGGCAGATTTAGAATAGTTTTTTCAACGGGCCGGGCCGACAAACAACATAAACGGGCCGGGCCGGGCCGATAAAAAAAATTTTTGGGGCCTACCGGCCCGTTCTTAAGATTTAAGCAGTAACGATAAAATATGAGCTATTTTCAACGAAAATGGTTTTAACGAGAATAAGTATAAATGTGGCCATACTAGTTTGACAGTATCAATATAAAAATGCACAGTGTATCGGCATCGGAGAATTACATTATGTGTAACCCGTTTCAATATATTTTTTAGCTGACTCATGCCGGTCCGAGATCACGCTTGCATTATTTTTCTACATACAGACTTGCTGGACCGGTACTAGACTTAATTATTGGCAGAAAACATGATTTGTAAAATCATTAACAGCGATAAAGAACTTGTGTTAGCTTAGTCTTCGGATATATACTTCTTGATGATTTTTAAATTAATTTCTCGATAATGCGAAAGTTTGACACATTTTCTGTTTAATTTTTAATAGTAAAATTATAAAAGTGATAAGCCTAACGATTGAAGGGATTGGGAATCGAATAGCGTTTTCCTTTTTTGGTAAATAAAATACTTGTTGAGATATAATAGTTTCTGAAATGATCGCAGGTTTTTCTCCCTTCCCTTGCTATTGCTTCCGGAAATTCTATTGAAAACGCTAAATATGACAGTATTTTATTGTTTGCAGTATTCTTAAATTGTTTGTATCAAAACACGGATAACGCCATTCGATTATATAGTTTCTGAATAAAGATATCTGCTAATCTTATGCGTTTCTGAGAAAAAAAAATGAATTTAGAAATGTATCAGAAAGGAGCTTCTTTGTATTTAAGAATGAATTTGGATTTGAAACCTATAATAAAATGATATAGAAATATAATTATAAATCTTTTTTTATGAAACAGCTTCAAAATTAACGATGTTTTTAGCTTTCTTTCTTTTTTCTTTTATTATAAGCTATATTAATTTTTTAATGAATCTTTATTCGAATGTTGAAAGCCTAAGAATCTAAGTAATCATTAATGTTGTTAATGTGTATTTGCTGTAAAATATACTGTAAAATCATTCCATAGATGTGTATGCAGTATTCTTTAAAGGAATCTTAGTTATATGATAAAAATCTGAATATTTTAGAAATCGTAGAAATTGTAACGGGCCAAAACGGGCCGGGCCGGGCCTAAAATAAAAAAATTTAAACGGGCCGGGCCCGGGCCGAGCTTTTGAGTTTTACAACGGGCCGGGCCGGGCCTGGAAATTCCGGCCCGTGCAGACCTCTATCCTGAAGTGCGGTTTCCCTTCCATCTGGTCTGCGATGATTGTTCCTACATGTATTTAATTTTGTTAAATTACTTTTTTTTTACGTCAGAACAATCAGAGCCTAATAAAGAATAATATGGGTCTTGTACCAGACGTTTATCAGTAACTACTTTATCAGACGCTACTTTCTGTATTACTACTTCAAAAGTAAGCATTAACGATTGCCTTGAAAATACATATGATCATATTAATACATATTTAACGACATACCTTCTTTGTTTTTAATATCAGTATAGTCTAAAAGTATAAATTTGAATTACAATCACTACAGGATAATAAAATGATCTAAAAATTAAGATGATTCTCATACCGAAAAATACAGCACGTTTTGGTACATAGTAAACACAAGTTCCTCATACTTTCTACACCTACAAAATCAGGAATTTTTACAGCTTCAATCATTTTCAAAATACATTCTTATTTCATTTGATTTACCTCACTATACATATTCATATAATATATTCGCTGTATTTAATTCACTGTAGACCATCCATACTCAACCTTTTTTTACTCGCTTTAACATTTTAAACTTATGTTTGCAATGTTAGATGGGCCGCAACACACGTATGTAATAACTTAAAATAGTAAAGTAATAAGATTATTCTAATAAAAAAATAGTATAATGTAATAAGTTAAATGTAAAGTTAATGTAAATAAGTTAAACTGAGCGTTTTTCGCCGAAGTAATGTTACTAAAATTTTTTTAAATTACCATTTCCAAGCAGTAAATTTCGAGGTAGATTTCTATTGAAAATGGTGAAGAAATATGCTGCGAAGGTTGTTCTTTAGAAATAATTGTGTGAAACTTATTGCCATTTTGTTCGCAGTAATTTGAATAAGTATAATTAGCAATACGATAGGCATAAAACATATTAATATAGCCGTGAAACATTTCCAAGTTCCAAAGAAAAAAAAATCAGAAGATTTTCTTTAACAAGTTAATCTTTTTTCAATACAAAAAACATTGTTAATGTAGAAATACATAGTGAGAATTTAATTAATTTGAAATAATGTTTCATTAGGGTTGACGAATTAAATATACATGTACTAAGTGAACACAAATAGAACAATACATGCAAAAAGAAAATTTAAATGACGAAATGACATTTAAGATCTTTTAATATAATCTAAAAATTGTAATTATAAATAATAGAACATATTTTTTATTCCCATAAAAATATATGAAGGAACAACGAAAGTCTTAAAAACTTCTTATGAACATCCCATTTAATCTATAAATATGGTATTAATAATTATGTGTCTCGGGCCGCACATAAAAAGTCGCCGGGTCACATGCGACCCTCGGGCCGCAAGTTAAGTATGACTGCTGTAGACGATTATTTGTATTTTCAACACAGTTTTACAAAATATAGAAAGCCTTTTCTATTAAAAATTTATTACTTCTTTAAAATATCACACGACTGCTTTCTATCGATCTATATGAAATTTATTTCTAAGCAATTTACTTTTGCAGCCTTTATTTCAGTCAAAATAGAAATTAATTTGAAATGTCAAGATCTCAATTTCCTGTTTGAAATAAAATTTAATATGTGCTTGAAAAAGGTTTCTTTGTCGCACCGAATCTTCTCTATTACTTTCTCCCCTCTTTTGGTCCAGAAGAAGATTTTGATTGCAACATTTGAACATTTTCGCTTTTGTAAACGTATATTTATATGGCGTAATGGATATGGAAATTTTCATTTCACACTGAAATAAAAGATAGTAAATGAGATTTATATGAAAAAGTTTGCTTATAAAAGTCTTTTGATCTGTATGCCCGTATTACTTTTATAATTTTAATATTTATTTTCTTTTATCTAGTTTAAATAATGAACGGAAAGTTCATTCAAATTCAAGATATATATTAAAACAGTATATCTTCTTTAATAAAAATAATAAAGAACTGAAAATTATAGATAAGGATATAGTTATAGATAAAGGCATATATAAGTGAATGATTATTTAACTTTTATTCTAATATGATTTTATATATTAAAAAAATATTTAGTTAATTAAACGTAAGGCTAGAAATTAAATTTAATTTCTTTGATTAGTTCCAATAAAATAACCCTCAATACTCTAAATAATCCTATCATCAATCAAAATTATTTAATATGAAAGTTTAAATGTTGTACACAAAATCACAATAAGAATAGGAAATGTTGCATTTAAAATTATTTATTTAGAAATTAAGAAAAAGTTTTCTGATTTATTTTTTTCATTCAAGAAACATTATTATTACAAATATGACACTTTTAGTATCAGTAAAAATGTTGTATCAGTTACCCTTTAATGTGTTTTGTTCTCGAAGAAATGATTTTTTTCCCCTTAAAACGAACAGTCAATTGAAAGTATTATTCTGCGGAAATCGTTACCAAAATAATACTAAGACTTTGTAAAAAAATCTATATAGTGTAGGTTTGGGTATAGATAAATATACCAGAAGAGTATGAATGGGTTTACCATAAAAGTTCAAAGAAACATGAAGCTTTAATAATATCAAACATTGCTATTTTGCACAAGACTTTTTCTAATCCTAATCTGTTTATGATGAACTCAATTCGGCTTGAACAATAAAAATAATACACATTTAAACTTCCTTTGGCATTTCAAAAAATTAAATTCAGTGTTGTAATACTTTTCTCTTTTTACAGTATATCTATAAAATTGAACCCTTGTTCAAAGTTTAAACTTGGCATTGTGCTAAACCTTACTTTGAAAGGAGATAGCAAAATTGCATTTAGCCTTTATCTGTGCCGCGTTTATCCAGATAAGTTTTAATTAACTTTAAAAGACATGAGAGGCGGATAGCTCCACTCAATGCAAAGTAATCGCGAATCCGATAAGTATTCATGTGGTTAATTCTAATTAAACAACTCTGTGTTTAGTAATTTGACATTTATTGATTTTATATTGCTACTGGTCATTGCATTGCACAAATATAACATCAAAAGATGTTGTTTAGGTTTTTAAAGCCTATGGTACATAGAATACTCCAAGCTTGTCATTATGTTATGTCTAAACCGTCTGTGTCTTGAGGGATTATTATCACGACTATGTACAAAAATCGTCAGTGCTTTTATACATATACTACGATAGGTACCTTCAGTGCTCCTCAATATTTTTGCTGAATGATCGTAAATCGAAATTTGTGAATAACAGAGCAATGCGTTCTTCACAAAACCTATATGATCTTGGGTAATTGCTATAGTTTTCTTACAAGATTTTAATCAATGTTTACTATATCTAAATTTTTATCATTTTAGTTTCAGTAGATAGAAGTGGGGAGCATGCTTTTGCATTAAATTTACGGCGATATCTGTAATAAAATAATACCTAAAAAGAAATTAAGTGTGTTTTGAGTTCAGCGTTTTGAAAACTTTCCCACTATGCTCCCTCCCCTACACCACCCATTTTTTTTTCCAAGTAACTTATTTTAAAATTTCAGTATTTATTGTTTATCAAGCTATCTTTTTTAAAGAAGAATTACAATAAAAAATGTCAAATAAGTATGTATATTTATCATATATAAAAATTAATTAATATGAATAAGGTACCTGTGCCTAATATGGACACCCTAAGGAAAATCTATTTTTTTCACCTTCATGTACTCGTAATAGGACTCCAAAATATATGGCCATGATCCCTGGACTGTTGACTATCATTATTAAAATTAGCGACATTGTAACTTTTCCGGTTTAATTTAAATGATGAAAACAAAAAATGTTTACAAATGTCCATACAAGGAACCACTGGTCCATATTATGGACAGGTGGCTCCTTATTGATCGACTACAAAAGGTGTATGGAAGAACCACTTTCTATGGAATTTTAGAGGAAAGGGAATAAAAAAAATTATCTTAAGGTATTGCAGGGGAGGGGAGGGCACAGTAAATATCTTCAGAACATGCACTTAGGAACGGATGGTCAATTTCAGTTGTGTATCTTCGAAAACCGATGCAAAGCACCTCAGTTACTACAAAATATTATGAAATATTAGTTGGTTTTGCTTAGATTTCTATTTTTGTGAATCTGAAGATTCACTTGCTATGATTCCATTGTGAACATAAGGTGTCCATATTGGGAATCGGGAGTAGTTTTATTAAATCTTCTAATAAATAAAAAACAAAAACTTTTTTTAAGCAATATATGCAATAGCAATTGAAAATATGTTTTAAAAGCTTTCTAAAACGCTCCATATTTCAATATTTAAAGTAATTTTACAATGTCTAATACGAATTGAAACTTACCTGTATTTACGATCAGCACACCACGAAACAACAAGTTTCCTTCTAAATGACGAACAGCGCGCTTTTTTTTACTTTCCTGGCTTAATTATCTTTTCAATTGCTTTTCTTCACGGGCACGTAGCGCGATTTATCTATCAAAATATTTACTTAAAAAAATATTAGGGGTGTCCATAAAAAAAAGCACTGTCCATATTGGGTACAAGTACCTTATTTATTTATTGTTTGCAAAGTTATAAAATAAAATTATGTTAAAAATTATTTAGTTAATTTAATTGACGAATAACTTTAGAACAATTTTATTAATAAATATAGAAAAGTTTATTTTATTTTTTTTTATTTAGGTAATATTAGGTATTAACCCTATACTGTACCATGTGTCATATTTTTACATAATTAATAGTTTTAATTTTTATTATGTGCTATGAATTTGACCAATATGATAATCGTTACGGATCAGGAACAATCCAAAGAGTATAATAAGAATTATTTTTTCATGCACTGTAAAAATATCCGTTAAATTTATGGCAAAACCTGCTAGCAGCAATGTTGCCAACAGTTTTTGCCGTAAAAATTGCAGTAAAATTGGATGTAATAAAAAGATACATCTAATTTTACTGCAATTTTTACAGCAAAACGACTGGCAACATTGCTGCCAGCAGTTTTTGTCGTAAATTTAGCGGATTTTTTTTACAGTGTGTCAGATAGCCGAACTAGACAAAGATTATAATTTTTTTTAGAAACAAAAAGAAAAAAAAATCGATTAAGCTACCAAGGTAAGATTTACTTTACTTACTTTTACTGAATACTTAATATAAAAAAGTTGCAGAGTGTTAAGCCTATAAAATTTATTAGTTTAAGTCTATATGCTTGCAAAACCCTAGTTGCGTATTTATGGGACAAATCATAAAATATCAAATTTTTGCTCCAAATGTGATTTTTTTACTATTTTTCCCATTATTAGACCGGTATAAAGATTTTAAGTATTTTTTCCTTAAAAATAGAAAAAGTTCTACTGTAAAAGGTTAAATTACTTTTAAAAATTAATTTGAACAAAAATTGTCAAATAATCGAATATTTGTTACCTATCAAAATTAATTCATATGAATGCTTATACTGCTCATAATATCGTGTATTGAAATTATATTAAGGATTATTTAGTTAATTAATTTGATAAATAACTTAAGAATTGTGTAATCAAAATTTAATTCTCAGCTTTTTTTTTTTTTTTTTTTAATTACATTTAAGAATTTACGATAATTGTTGTTTTATCTCATGTGACTTTATTTAACCTCTAAAGGCTTTTTTTTCACTTTATTTTAAATTTACTCCCCCGCTCCTTCAACTCCTTTTGTTTGTTACACCGAGTCACTTTTTTAATAAGATAATTTTCATTCGCAAAAGTGTTTAGTGAAATTTCCAAGAACTTTTTTTATTTTGTGAAAAATGAATTCTTTTCGCTCTTTGATATAACTGTTATCGATTTATCTGAAATGCTTTTCTATTTGAAATTACTTTGAAGCTATTCTTTAAGGTATACTAGAATTTTATTTGAAATGTGAAACTTTCAATTTTCAGTTTGAAATAAAATTGGGAATATGCCTGAAAAAGGTGTCTTTGTCGCACAAAATCTTCAGTATTACATTACCCTCTTTTGTCCCGAAAAATATTTTTATAGGAGCATTTCCTTTTTCCCAAAAGCATATTTATACGGATCGCTGATTTGAAATTTCCATCTCACACATATACAAAAGAAAAAGGGTGTATACATGAAATTGTTTCTATCTATATCTTTATATTTGTACACTATTGTACCCTTTTAATCTAAATATTTACATACATATGTTATTTTATTTAAATTTAATTTGAAATTTTATGCTAAAATAAATTAAAAGTAATTTTATTAAATTTTAATTAATAATTTGGTATTTTTACATTTTAAATTCCATTTGTTTATTGTTGTTGTAATATGTATATTATTTAACCTTGGTTAAATAAAAGAGAAAATTCATTCATACTCGAGATGGGTGCTTAAAAATTCCATTTTTTAGTATAAAAATGAGAAGATAACATTTTCGTACTTATAAAATTAGAAATTTCTGTATGTAAGTTATCCATTAGTGACTTTAACTATTTTAGGCTTTAGATTTTCCTGAAGTAATTTCATAACTAAAAAATAACTCTCAGAACTTTACAATTGAAATTAAAGTTATTATGAAAATTATTATTATTATTATTTTAAAATGAAAACAAATTAAGTTACAATGTTCTAACATTTTTATTGCCAATCAAATCTAACAATATTATTATTTTTATTTTGTCCACAACATTACAAATTAAAATTTATACAAGATTATTAAATTTATTTGAATTAGATTAAATTAATAACTATTTTATTAAAAACTAGTTAACATTTATTTTTTGCCTTTTTTCTTTTCATCAAAGAATTATCTACACAACAACAACAACAATAATAATAATAACGATCATAATAATTATTATTTTAATGATAGTAATGATAATAATAATTATTATTATTATCATTATTGTTATTTCAGGATGCATATAGTTTTAAGTTTCTTTTAACATGTTTTATTTATTTATTTATTTATTTTACATATGTGTATTTCTTACATTTCAGATAACTTTTTGTGTTAAGGTGAGATCCATTTCATTTAAAACAAAAATTTTTATTCTCAAAATAGTTTTATGAAAATAGAAACAACTTTTTCTCGAAGCAAAATAATTTTTTTTTTTTTTTTTTTTTTGCAATTTTGCGTAACAGTTTTCTGACAATTTATCTGAAATCGGTGTCTATATAGGATGAAAGATCAAGTAGTTCGTTTTGAACACGGTCTAATAATCGATTTTTATATCAGTAGTCGTTCTCCGTTTCGAAAGAGAAAATTTTATTCAATCAGAAAGTAACATAATGAAAAAAAAAAAAAAAAAAAAAAAAAAAAAAAAAAAAAAACAGTCGGATGGGGCAATTTAAACTTTTTTCTGTCTCATACTTCTACAAAAAGGAAGTATAGCAGCGCCATCGGTAAGATGATTTAAACCAAAATATAATCAGCAAGAACTTATAGTCCAAGAGCCGACAGCACAAAAACCTAAGGTATCAAGCACAAGGAAAAAACCCTTTATTTAATGAAAAAGCAGTTATAAGGTAATCAAATGATCCATGTCTGCTGAAAGTGAGGTGGTGCATAAGTTAAAAATTAATCGCACTAGTGGTTTACTTCTAGGCTTCATTGTATTGCCGTATTCGTCCGAACGATCTCAGGGATATATTAAATATATCTTTATACATTTATCTTTATACCTTTATACATCTTTTGCCGCTTTTGTCATTGAAAGCTTTAATGTGTGTTGGTTCATGTTTTTGACGATTACTTTACAATTATTTTGTAGAAATAGACTTTATCTCTTCACTTACATATTTCAAAATTATTTTGATATCTCCTGTTTTCTCTTCGTTTTTAATCCTTTCGACTTTAAAGATTCGCTCATAGAGAAAAGTTATACGGATTACGTTAGGCTTCTTAAGATGAAATGTATTTTTAATCCACCCAATTATATGTGGATTTCCCATAATATTACCTTTGGCCATTTCAAAGTGCCATAGCTTGGATAATATAAGTGCTTTCTATTTTTCTTATTTTTGACTGACACTCTTTCAATTGAATTTGTGTACATTTTGATTTACTGAGACCATCATTTATCAAAATCCAATATATTGCTAATATCTTGTAATAATACTGTTTTATCTTACTTTAGTCCTTTTTTATCAACGTTTCATACTCTTGTGTAGTGTACACTCAATTTTTCTTTTTAATAGCCTTTCTGATAACACATGTACTGATTATGTGCCTTTCTTAAAATAACGTGTTTTACTAACGACCATAATAACGGATGGAGTCCAGTTAGGGATGTGTCCTTTTAAAACATATGTTGGCTACCTCAATCAAATTTACAAAAATATCGATTAAAAAAGTGACTTATGCCTTCTTTTAAGTAAAGAATTCAATTTTCTACTGCGTACTTTTAGTAACGGGTTAGGGTTGCCCCAGGCTCCCCAAAAAGATAGCAAACTTCTCTTAGAGCCAATGTCAGTCACTCTTTGCAGTTTCTCTTTCAGTTTTACTTGAATTTAACTTAAAATGTCAGGATTTAAATATCCTGTTTAAAATAAAATTTAATATGTGCTTGCAAAAAGTTTCTTTGTCGCCCCAAATCTACAGTATTACGTCTTTTTCCTCTTTTGTTCAGAAGAAGTCTTCTTCGGTTCGAAGAGTACATTTATACGGAACGTTAGATCTGAAATTTCTTATTTCACACTGAAATAAAAAAAAGAAAAAAAATCTGAATTTTTAATTTTTTTTATGTACATTGAATTATTTACTTTTGTAATTTTATTATGAATTTTCTTTTATCATCATTTAATAAGGAGAAAAAAGTCATGGAAATTCGAGATTTATGATGAAACATTTTTAATTATAAAGGAAAAAAAATTCAGTATATTTTAAAACTGTAACTTTTCACAAATAAATGAGTGCATCATAGAGTATTTGATTTTCTTGCATTTCGTTTACATTTTTTCTAATATAAATTGAGAAATTGCATTAAAATAACACACAACAGTCTAAATAACTCCTTTATTTATTAAAATGAATGAAAACGAACATTTATATGCTGCCCACAAAATCCCAAGAAAATAATATTTATTTGATTTTTTACTTACCCATCATACGTAGTATAGGGTAAGTCTTGCAATCGTTTTGAAAATCGAAAAATTTTTTTTGACGGATTTACACGTTTTAGATAGTGGAGATTCCGAAAAACATATTTTTAGAAAAAAAATTTGCCGTCCGTCTGTCTGTCTGTCTGTCTGTCTGTCTGTAAACGCTCTATCTCCCGAACAAATTGAGATAGAAACTTGAAATTTTGTATGTAGTTAGTATGTAAGAATGGGACGAACCCTATTTAATATCAGCAACCTCGATTATCCGGAACTATTTTTTTCGGACTCTCGAAAAATTCGTTCTGATGAAAGGTATATAAAAATTTTCGAATTTTTTTGTTCTAAGGAATGGACGTAAAAGGCAATAAAATAACACACATTTTGCATATAGAACGAAGTCGATCGAATTATTAGTTGTCGAGATATTTGTAATCTTGTTTTCCACATTCTTCGATTTTTCATGACCCTGTATTTCATTCAAATTTCAATTCAGAAGTATATTTTAATTGGAGGAAATGAGACGCTTAATCCGACGCAGTTAATTGTTAGTTAATAGAGTTATTATTTTTGGAGTTATAAGGATGTTTCTTTTACGCAGTTCGGTACTACTTGAGTAGTTTGGCGTTTTATATAATTTGTCGAAATTGGTACATCAGCAGTTCTTTAATATAGCATTACTATGTATATTAACAATATTTAAATTTTGTTTATGAATTGCAATGCATTGTATAAATAGTTTCACATGTTTTATTTTCATATACATATCCATGATGGGTAAGTATTACGGTGGCACCCAACAACTAGTTTAATTTAAGGTTAACTTAAGAATTGTTTATTTAGAAATGAAGCTTTCTGTTGCTTTTTTTAAGAAGCCACTTATTACAATTATTATAACAAGGTAGAACCCGCCGAATTTCGACGAAGAAAAATATTTAAAAAGGATCAGTTTTATTGACTTATAATACACTTACGAAATTAGTTACAATAAAAAATGCATCTAATATTGGTTTGACAACTCTCTTACACATATTATTTTAACTTAAAGTTAACAAAATAATATTTCTATGAAACTCAGTTATCCGAATTATTAAAATTAAACTTTAATCATATTGTAAGCAGTGAAATATATTAAATATCTGTTATTATGACAAAGTTATTAACAAAGGCTCTTTTGCTTGGTTTCCAAAATGAAAAACTGCAAAATTTAATCCAATTTGACTTCATCATAGAATTTTTTCCCTCGAAATCTGAATCCGACATGTGAAAAGGCATGTTAGTGAGAAAATGGCGACATAAAAATACAATAATCTGCTTTTTTTGTCTTTTTAACCTTTGCTTTTTATAGAAATGGAGTTCTTCTGCTGCCACAATTGGAAAAACGGTATTAAAAACCACAAAAAAATTAATAACTCAAAAATAAATTAAGATATAGTTTTCAAACAAATTGCATTTAAAAGCACATTTTTTCCCCTACACGATGGTGTAAAAACTGAAAATGTGGGACCTTTAGAAATTCAAAAATTCTCAGTAGCAAAAATTGCAAAATCGAAATTTCATTTCAAATTTCAAGTTGCCATTCGCAAAATGACGTATGCGTTACGCACAGATACGTTTGGCCTTTATAATATAGATTTTAATATGAGGATGCATATATGTTCGAACCTGTATTTAACGAAGCTGCTAAATCCTAAAAAAAGGTCGTTATGTGGAAAATTTGTGAAACAGTGATTCATCTTTAAATGAAATATTATAAGTACATAAATACAGATTTAAATTTTTTTTACACATAAATATCATATGACAGATTAAATAATAATGTATTTTAGATATATTATATCCATTTATTTTAATGATTTTATTTATAAAAAAAAAGAAAAGAATCATTTTTAGAAAAAAAAAAGAAAAAAAAAACAAGAATAGAGCTTTGCATCACAGTCCAGTAATGCGGTGTATTTTTAGAACAAGAAAATTATTTTACATTTAAATTTAATAATTAGTTTTTTATGATTTTTCCAAATGAGGAAAATACGTAAAAAAAAAAAAAAAAAGAATTAGTTTAAAATGTCCAAAAATGTTTTCTGAAATAGATTACTGAATAGTTTAAAAATAGATTACAATACAAAGTTTCTTAAATAGAGACTGTACTTCACTACTTGATGATTATTTCACAACGAAATTCACAATATGTTTTTCATTCCAAGGGAAAATTCGTAAACTAGAGGAATTACCTCAATGGAAATCCATTAAATAGATGTCCCGCTGTAACTCCAAATTATCTTTCATGCATGTCTTTCACTAATCTGTATCTACAAGGATTATCTGCAAAATACCAATCGTTTGTTTATAAAATATTTAAAAAAAGCAAAACTTTAAAAAACTTCATTGCCCTATGTAAGTGAAGCTTATTTTACCGCTTCAAATACTTATTTCCTATATTTAGGATTTTGAAATATCTATTTAAACAAAAAACACACTTATTTTACATTATCGGTGTTGTATTGTGCTTCCATAAACGTGTATTAGATCAATTGTTCACTGTAGTCTTCAATTCGTCATCACTTTTAGTCGTAGCCAAGGTGTTTTGACACAATTTCACCAAGTAAATAAAGTGAAAAGTGTGGAAAAGCTATTTGCCACCATCGAGGGTGCGTAGTCAACAACTGTCAATAATTACGGTAATGCTCTTGAATGAGAGTTATTTGCGCTCGAACAGTTGCAGAAAGCTTTCCAACGAATTTCCCATTTTTTGATTAGTGAAACCGTGCCAAATCATCTTGGTGACAACTAAGTTTGCGCACATTGAGATGTGATGATCTTCACAGCTATGAAGATGTTTAATTTACATGGGATTAGCGGTAGCCAAGTATAATATATTGGAAACATCCTGAACAGATATTTCAAATGTCTAAGTCTAGGCATGGAAATGTAAGGTTTGCTTATGTAAGAAAATGATGTTCTTGGGGGCACATTTGTTTTGAAAGTTTTTACAACTGATTATTATTATTTGTGGATCAGTGTCATATTATATTAAAATTAGACAGTCTGTTTGAGTTTTAATAACTTCTCTTTTCAGAATGTGACAAAAAAAATTCATAGATCGAGAGGTAGCTGCATAGACAATCAGCTCATCGATTTTATGGATGAATACCTAGGATTAGATGAATTTTGATTCGCATATTAAAACGCAGTCGGTCTAGCAATTCACATCTTGGTAGAAAACACATAAAACCCCACTTATTCGTTGACTTGTAGGTTTACCTTTGTGCTTTCCTG
The DNA here is from genome assembly GCA_964019185.1 of Maratus speculifer. Lineage (NCBI taxonomy): Eukaryota > Metazoa > Arthropoda > Arachnida > Araneae > Salticidae > Maratus > Maratus speculifer. The sequence goes on along the minus strand of OZ025292.1, from coordinate 64,205,809 downwards.
CACATAAAAATTATAAAAACATTGTGAATCGGGAGCAATAAAATGTAATAGTAGACCTATGAGTCAACCACTAAAATTGGGTTTTTAATTGTTTTCCACCAAGATATGACTTGGAATTTAAATTTTGCGTTTTAAAATGCGAATCAAGATTTAACTAATCCTAGATTTTCATCCGTGAATTCGATGAGGTGATTGTCTGTGCTGTTCGCTTATTGGTCTATCAGCTATTCGCATGGATCTGAGGATGACATATAAGCTTTTAGAAATTTAAAATTTAAATTTGTTTTCTAAATATTAACTTTTTTGTAACTTTTAACAATGTTTCTTTCAACAATGAAACTAAATTACTTCCTTCTTCTGAAAAACAAAAGAGAAAATGGATAAATAATGGGATATTAAATGCTACCCGAAACGATGAACAATAATTTTAGTTTTGGTTTCCTTGAATAAATCGATTTAATGATTTTTTACTCATATTCTCTTTAAAAATAAATAAATTGCAAGGAATAATCGAATGACTTACTTCAACATTTATCTAAATCTATTATCAGAAACTGAAATATTTTAATATTTTTGATCCGTATGAAATAATATTTTCCAAATTTGCTTAAAAGAGCTCTGAGTGATAGAATACACAGATTTAGGCATGGAGCCTGAACATATGTATATTTTATAGTCTAATATTAAAAGTTTTTCCCAAACCATACACACCCGTATCACAGAAATTGTCAATTTTCAAATGGAAGAATTTGCTTAGATGAGTTCAAGCAAGCGATAAGGCCCCCCTCACTAAAGCCAATCCTACGGGCGATATATTTTTAAAATTCTTCTTTGCTCATCAATATTTGCAAAGGATTCTTTTTGTATTGGACAGATGATATCAATCTGTAAAAAGATCATTTCTTACTTTTCAAATGTTGTTATAGGTATGGTTAATAAGAAACTTTTTCTTTTCGTACAGGTTTAAAACATTGAAAGTATTCTTATAAAACAAATCTGCAAATGGAATCTTAAAAGTAAAAAATGGCGTTTGTACAGATCTCATCTGTTTAATGCAAATAGAATCATGTAAAAAATATGGAAATGCAAATGATTTACATTTAAATAAAATCATGGGATTATCCTAACAAGCGGGTCTTATCACGTGACTGAAGTTAATTTAGGAAAGATGTTATAAGTTCGACCAGTTACTGTTGTCTAATCCATAGGGATGATTTTTCGGAGGATTTTATTTGAAGAAACGAGCCTTGTTTTTTTTTCATAAATTCAATGATATTCTTGGTCTGCAAGCTTATAGAAATCAACTTTGAAATCAATACATGCAAGGCTCACTACAGAAATAATTCCAAGATACCACTTCTTGTTATATACACATGCAACAATGTTAATTTTCTACAATATAAACTTTGAAATGGCTTCGGATATTTTTATTTTTTGAATATTACTTGAGGCCGACGCATGGTAACATCGTATAAATGCTTTATTAACAGGAACATGCTTAAATGGTAGAAACAGAAACAAGTTTCAGGAACTGGCCAGAAGAATTGAAATTGTGTTTTTTAAACCAACAAGTAGATTTGTGTTTTTACACATTTAATCATGTTTCAATAAGTTTGTCAATCTTAACAGCTTTTCGCTTCCTTATTCATTTTCTGTTTTTGACCCATGTCTTGAATATTTTATTTATTTTTTATTTCTGTAAAATTATTGAGGTTGCTTTTAGTTACTAAAATTACTTAAAATAAAATTTACTGAAATCATAAAAAATGTAGTCCTAGGCATAATTAAAACAAAAAATACTTGCTTAGCTTTACAGAAGGTGTAATTTCGTTACTGTAATTTAAAGATAATAAAAAAAATAAACATAAATGATATTCTGGGATAAATATTTATCTGTGACTAAGATAAAACAATAGTTTGGCAGCATTGATTTGACATATTACCCATGCCATATCTCAACTTTTAGAGAAATCTCAGTCTTAAAATTTTTTGTCATAATAATGCCATAAAATAACATTTAGAAACCAGAACTTTAGATTTTTATCTTATGCCGCAACAGAGATATTAAAGATTATATGTGTAATTTTTGAAAATTTTATAGATTTTGAGAATTTTTTAATGAAGAGAAATAAAGTCTCAGGTCTGGAATTTGGTATGTGAATAGAAATACATTCATCCTATTTGAAAAAATATCATGTTAACAACTTTTCTTGCTAGAAAAAATTGATCTTGTAAGCGGACAGATTTATGAAAAAAATCTTAAATTTTATGCTGATATTTCACCAATAAATGTTTAATTTCAGATGCTACTCTATTAACAAACTTTAGCTCATTTTATTCTGAACGAATTGCTGCAAACCTCATATGAATTAGAGCAATAAAAGATAAGTTATTTACAATTTCGCAAACCCTGCAACGTGAGAAAATTGCTCCACAGGAACAAACAGAGATGACCACCATGCATAAACAAAAAATATATCCGTATTTCTAATTTATGAAATTTTTCGTAAGACTTGAGATAATGGATTACGCGTAGATACTCTGTACGTTCACAGAAATATTTTTAACAGAGTACAGATAAAATTTATTACATATACGGATTTTTGCAACTTTAAATATTTAAAATTACAGATATTTTTTCACAGTGTATTTAATAAATAAATAAATTGCCATAAATTATGACCAAATATCCCAAAATACTTTTACTCATAAAAAGTAGTTAATAAGAATGCATTTCTAAAAATCATAAATTGAATTTAATTCTAGAGTTACTTAATACATTATGTTTGTGGTTAACTAAAGAAATTCTTAATTTTAAATAAAGAATTTTTTTCTCCTTTTTGTTTATTTATTGTACTTCGTTGTCATTACTTTTTTCAATCTCTGTATGCATGAAGCTTCAATTATACTTTTATATGCATCATTCGCTAACCGATATTATAGTATCTTGTTACAGTGAAACAAGAAAAAAAAATGCATCATGAAATGCTTCTGAATATTATCCAGATATCATAAAGAAATTTCATTTTTACTGATACAATGAAACTAAATTTCTGAATAAACATAAAAAATAAAAATAGTAATAACGAAATAAATTTTTTTTTCAGCATTCGCTATCCATAAATAGTAATACATGCGAATACTTTCTTGCAGCCTTGTATATTATTTACACGCTTTGTAACTCACATACAAAATTGTTAAGTTTTAAATTACCCTGCTGAAATTGCACATTTAGAAATTATGTTTCCTTGTCAATCCTATAATCGAATTCTTCTGAGTCTCACTGTTAATAAACGGCAAATTTTGCGTAGAAAATATTTTACAGAAAACGAGTTAGAGTGTGCTTCAATAATTTGTATCAATTTCATTATGTTGGAATTATTGTACAATCATTAAAATACACTGAAATCTAATTTTACTTAGAGGGTGGTTCAGAATTATGTGTCAAAAACGTAAAGACAGGTAGAGGGGATCGAAAGAAGCAGATTTTGTATAGGGATGTGGATGATGAAATACTGTATTGAGGCAGAAGAGGGCGCTGTTGCGGCAGATGAATTCTCTTTGTTGGCTTGAAATTTGCCGACATGCATTTCATGTATGCGATTACGCAATAAATTGGATTGGCTGCTCTAAGGATTTAGATTAACGATTCCTTGGGAGGACTCCGACAGATCCCCCGAGCATATGAACATCTTCATTAGGATTTGTGCGCCAGTAGTTAGTTTTATGCTTCCAGGCGCGATAGGGACACTGTAAAATATCAAAGAATACCAGATGTAAAAGTAGCAGTGTTACGTCCAGTAATGTATAGCCCTTGGACAGGCCCCAAAACAGCTGGACATGTGTTGGGTGTGCGCCATTTTCTTGTGCAGCCCAATGCATGAAATGCATGTAGGCAACCTCCGCAGTAGTGTAATGATGCTTATTGCTTGAAATTTGTGAGGGGATGATGATTCAAGTCAGCTGAGCACTTTGATTGATCGAATTTGGCCGCGTCGTGTAGTGTATCAATGCTGCATTTCCGCATCCACATTCTTATACAAAATCGATTCACTTAGCTCCCGCTCAGCTACCTTTACATTTTTGACATATAATTCTTAACCATATTGTATAAGTGATAATGTAATAAAGTTTATATTCTTTAGAAAGTATTCTGTTATTTAATTCAGTAATGCATATAAATGTTATTTAGTTTGAAATTGTGTAACATTATTAAAATGTATTGAACAGGTTTATTGTTCGATAGGATATATATGAGAATGTATAAGTGCAAATATTACATCTTTGACTGTAATAAATTGAAAAAAAAAAACTTTTGGTTTTTTTCTATTAAAACATATAATTAGATATAATTGTTTTATATATAAATTTTAATCAAAATAATCCATAATAGTTTAAATAGCTTTATCATCAAACGAAATTAATGAAAGATAAACTTTACATACTATTATCAGAACGTAAAAATAAATTGAATTTAACTTAAGAGTGTTCTTAACTTCTCCACTCAACAAGAGCAAAACGTTTTGACACATTTACAAATTCATTTTTTAACAGAAAGTTATAAAATTGGAATTCCTGACTATGGAAGCGATTTCGAATCGAACTTATTTTTACATTTCATGATAATTAAATTACCTATCCAGTTCTAAGATATTTCGATCACTTGATTGCCAGTTTTTCTCCTGCTTTTTGACCGGTTTTTCTGCTTTCGTCGGAAAATGTGCTCAAAAGTGCCAATTTTGAAGGCTTGTTATGAAAAATCTATTGTGTTTAAAAAAAAAAAAAACAGAAAATTGAGTGCAATTAGACAGTTACTGGATAACAACACTTGCTAGTTTCATGCATTTTCGAAAAAACAATAAATTAAAGCATGTGCCACAAAGTTGACTTTTTTGATTTAAGAACACCCTTAAGAATTAATTGGAATTTAGGAAAAAGTGTATTTCTTAGACCTTTTTAATTGTATGAAAAATCTTCCATTATTATTATTTATTCTCAGGTAGCTTCAGTTATTCTATATAATGTTTTCTTTTTCTCATTAAAATCTATTACTTTTTAAAAAGGATTTGTGATAAACGAATTTGTATTACAAAGCTAGAATTTTCTTTGGACGAATAAATTAAATTGTCTTTTAATCATTTCAGACTATAATTTTCATCTTCCAATTACTTTTTATGAAAGTTAAAAAGTTTTTTGTTGCGAAAATTGAATTCTTTTTGAAATATCACATAATTTCTCTCTTTTTTTTTTCAATATATTTGGAATAAGTTTCTATATGTCAAATTACTTTTGCCGACTCTCTTTGAGTTGTACTAGAATTCGATTTTAAATGTCAAGTTTTCAATTTCCTGTTTGAAATAAAATTTAATATTTGCGTGAAAAAGGTTTCTATGTCGCACCAAATCTTCGGTATTACAGTTTTCTCTTTTGTACAGAAAGAGATTTTGATAGGGACTTTTGAATAATTTCTAAATTCTAAAACTATATTTACACGGATCGACGGATCTAACTTTTTTCATTTCATACGGAAATAAAAGGAATCTCAATTATATAAAAAATTTTGCTTAAATTAATTTATTTTATATTATGTGTCATTATTTCTTCTATAATTCAATTTAATAAACAAAATTTATTGAAAAAAGGAAAAATGGAGTGTTCGTTTATTGAAAATTATGTATGTAGCACAAAAAAATCGGTTATAGCAATGTTTATCTATATAAAAAAAAGTGCACAAGCGTCCGTGCGTAATTCTGACGTCATTTTGGTGGTGGAAATAACAGATGATTAAATTTAACTTTTATTAATTTTCATTCCAAAATTTTAAACTTTTAGATATCGTACATATCCAGTTCTTACACCCACAAATAGGGAAAACGTACACTTTCAAACGAATATTCAAATGGCTAATTAAAATATATCCGTTCATCTTATTAAATGCTGAAGTTTTTTTGCAGTATTTTAAATGTGTTGTAAAGTGTATAATAATTTTACATTGATGCATGATTTTTTTTTTCAGATTTATACTTAATAAAACAGTGTATAGTACATTTGCTGACTCTATGCCGACTAACTTGTTATAAGGAAATTAACTTATGACGTAGAAGCTGATCATATGCCTCGAGTAGCCTGCTAGAATTGTGAAGCAAGAAATAAAATATGTATGCCCGTCTTTATTGGCTAGAAACTATTATTTTAGAATCTGGCTGTCATGCTTAATTTCAAAACCACTCCTTCTAGAACATTGAACACCAAATAAGAAATTAACATCAGTTATCTGGATTGGTGTGAAAAGTTTTTAGAGTTTTAAAATTTGTTGAACTTAAATTTTAAATGTAAATAAAAAAATCCCTAATCAAATGAACCATAAAATAACCAATGGAAAGAAAGGCTTGACAGGCCTAAAAATATAACAAAAATTAGTAAACAAATGTTTTGAATTTTTTTTAATTCGACCGCTAAGAGGGGAAAAGGGGGTCGCCCCACAGCACCCTTCTTTTCTGAAAGATATTGCAAAAACAAGCTGATGCTACTAATGTTATTTAAGCTGATATTTAAGCTGATGCTACTAATGTTAACACTAGCTAATCTTAATGGTTATTGAGTTATAAAAGTAACCATTACTATATTACTGAGTTATTAATTCTATGATGAAATTAGCGTTAGCTTTAATAATTAGTATTTGTTGAAAAATACTGATTGCAGGGCTACCAGAACAGAGTCAAATTATAGTTAACTAGGCGAAATATTGGTAAAGTTCAGAGTGCACAAGCTATCTGGAAATAAAGCTATTTGTGGAAGAAAGAAATGTAAGTGATTTTCTAATTATTTACTGCCTTCTACACTGTAAAAAAAATTTGGGCAATTACAAAATTTTTTCTAGTAGAATTGTATTCCAAGAACTTTTTATGTAACGGCAACAATAAAAATTCATGTAACAGATACAGATTTGCACTTTGAATCAAACAAATTTTAAGGTTACTAAGAATTTTTTTGGGAAATCGTATTCCAAGAACTTTTTAAGCAACGATAACAAGCATTATAGATAAAATTTTAGTAAAGTTACCAAAATTTTAGTAAATTCTTTTGTAAAGTTACAGATGGTTTTAGTTTTGCTTACAAGTTTTGTAGATTGACATCATTTTCTTGTACAGTGTACACATAAAATTTTAGTAAGCATAAGAGATTTCGGATAATTTAGATTACTAAGGTTACAGATTTTTTTTACAGTGTAGAGATTAGTTCATTAGCCATTCTTACTTAGCCATTCTTCACGCCATGATTTTTTCTATTTTTATGAAAAAAATTATTTGAAATCTATATATATATATACGTCTAATAATAATAAAAAACAAAATAAGAAAAAAATTTAAATTTCAGCTAAAATTTGATGTTTTCTGCCGTGTACCCCATATACAAAATTAGGGTTTTAAAATATTTTATTGCTTTTTTTGTAATTAAATGGGTTTAAATTAATTAATTTTATTGGTTTAACGCTCTGCAACTTTTTTTATATTAACACTTTTAAGTATTCAGTAAAAATAATAAAATTAAATTTTGTCTTAATAGCTATATAGAATTTTTTTTTTTTCAAAGGACACATTCTAATTTTTTGTCAAATGCAGCCATCTGACATGGACGAAGTAGGTGTTATTCCATTTTTTGGATGCATTCCATTCCATTTTTGACTCTTGATCAGGTACAGTGATCCTATTGGCCAAATTCATGGCACATAATGAGAATTACAGTGGTTTTTGATATGTGTCATATGTGACACACGTTGCTGTGGAAGATTAAGCTCTTTGAACCATTTAACTCTTTAACTCTTTAATCTTTACTTCAATTAAAAAAAATAATGTACTTCATTTACTTTCACAATTATTGAAGCAAAAGTTCGTAGACTACACTGTAAAAAAAAATTCAAGAGGTTACTAAAAATTTTTTAGTAAATTTGTATTCCACAGAATTTTTTTGTAACCATTACAAACTTTTTTTTTGCAAGTGAAACAAGCATTTCTTTTGTAAACTGAGCAAAAGAATTTTTTGTATAACTAATTTAAAAATTTTTAGTATAAGCCACCAAGCAAATTTTAGTAATAGCTCCAAAATTATTTTTAATAACAATTACGTGCGTCAGAAGGGCGGGAGCTTCCATCGAGCTGCATCCAGACTTCTGAAGCGATAGATTTTCGTCAAAAACGCAATAGATGGCAGCACCAAACATTGCGACCAGCTCCAACAGGAAATTCATAACCCCTTTATTATAGAGTACTTACACTACATACATTCGGGGCGTACTTGGCGCTGTCCAGTATTGAACCCGAGACCTTTTAGCCTGGAGTCCGTTACTGTAACCACTATGCTATCGAGGCCACGCCAAGTGACTTTTAGTAATAGCTATTAAAAATATAAAACTATTAACTCTATTCGTTGCTAGCTTTTTTCTAGTAATTCTTACAGATTTTCTAGTAACCGACTAAGATTACTAAACATTTTTTAGTAATTACAAGGATTACTAACTTTTTTTAGTAGATCGACCCTTTTTTTTTACAGTGTACTGTGAAATAACCACCAGTTTCATATTTTAATTCACTCAATTATTATTGATGGTTCAACTTTGAACTCAATTTACTCCAAATCTCAACTTTGTCATTTTTTAAAGTGGCGAGTGGTCAGAAAAAAACCAGCTTAAAAAGGTGTTAAATACCAGTACTTAAAAACTTCTTCAATAACTTTATATTATTTGAAATGTTTTTCATTCGAAAATAATTGTACTTTTACTCTTTTTTTTTGACAGTATTTTTCCCTGACCTCTCATCACACTGCTTTTATTCCTTGGCTTCTGGGGACCTCCTATATTTTCAACATTTTAGTGAATTTTAATGAAATCAAATCTTTTTAAAAATCTTTTTTACATTAATTTATATTGCAAAGTACATATTCACTACTTGACAATGCTTTTTTAATTTTCTTTTCTAAAATTCGAATAATTACTTTTATGTTTCAATAATTAGTTTTAAAAAGAGATTTATAATCAAAATTACTGAAATAAATCAGTCCGGAGTTTATCTAGCAGAATGTTTCAAATTTAATGTAGCATAAACAATTACTACGTATTATTTATTTCTTGAAATAGATCCAAATGATCTAATCATTTTCTCTAGATATATAGGAAAAAAAAATTTGAAATGCTCTAAAAGTATACTGTATTTTATGAAACATATAAAAATTGTTTTAATGAACTATGTAACATAGTGACTTATTAAGGTGATTCAGCACTTTCAATTTAAGTGTTTTAAAATACAGAGTGATCGAAAATTGACGCATTGCTTGAAAAAATTGCTTTTACTTAATCAAAAAAAGGATTCATGTTACAAACATAAACTAAATTGAAAGTGTAAGAATACCGTGATGCAAAGCTGAGCAAAAATTAACATTGTTGCAGAAGATATTGAAAATGTGACTTTTTTTCCAAATAGAAAGATATATGGGCCTTTTTCACCATTCCGCTACATTTCATGGTAACGGACTTGACAAGTAACGGATTTGACATTTCAATTAAAACTCAAAAAAATTATTAAAATGAAAACTAGTTTGTATATTTTCTAACTTAGATAATAATTTGCATACCTTCTAAAACTATTTAATAAACTTACTTAGCAGCTTACATTTCATGGTAACGGACTTGACATTTCAAATAAAACTATTAGAAATGAACTAGGCTTGTATAATTTCTAACTTAGATAATAATACGCATACCTTCTGAAACTATTTAGTAAACAATATTTAATTACAAAAGCGCAAAAATCATTATTTTAATATTAAAATTTACGGTAACACACTGTAAAAAAAAATTCAAGAGGTTACTAAAAATTTCTTAGTAAATTTGTATTCCACAGAATTTTTTAGTAACCATTACAAACTTTTTTTTTGCAAGTGAAACAAGCATTTCTTTTGTAAACTGAACAAAAGAATTTTTTGTATAACTAACTTAAAAATTTTTAGTATGAGCCACAAAGCAAATTTTAGTAATAGCTCCAAAATTACTTTTAATAACCATTGCGTGCAACCGAAGCGGAGGAGCTTCCTTCGAGCTGCATCCAAAATTCTGAAGCGGAAGATTTTCGGCAAAACCGCAACAGATGGCAGCACTAAACATTCCTTACTGCTCCGATCGGATTTTCATAGTTCCTTTATTAACGAGACACTACAGACATTCGGGGTGCATTTGGCTGTGGCAAGTTTCGAACCCGGGACCTTTTATCCTGAAGTCCGTTACTATAACCACTATGCTATCAGGGCCACACCAACTGAGTTTTAGTAAGAGCTATTAAAAATATAAAACTATTAACTCTTATTCGTTGCTAACATTTTTCTAGTAATTCTTACTGATTTTCTAGTAACCGACTATGATTACTAAAAATTTTTTAGTAATTACAAGAATCACTGAAGTTTTTTTAGTAGATCGACCTTTTTTTTTTACAGTGCAGACTTGACAGTGAAAAAAAAATACCAACCTTGATAAAAGCTTGTTCTTGCCACTATTACATTCCTTCACAATTGAAGAGTAAAAAATGGCAAGTAGTAGTTGCGTGAATAGTTTAAATATATCGCCAAATATTTGCTGCTAACTTTAGACAGCATTTGAAATCTATTTTGACTAAAATAATCACAAAGTAACAGACCTGAGAAAAAGTGACGGACAAAAGATTTCTCTTTTGTAATAATTTTTTTTTATTAATATAAAACTCTAACAGTTCATATTTAAAATAATTAAACCTTTTCATTGAAAAAAGTTAGCTCAAATTAAAAAAAAAACACAGTTAAAAACATAAAACTTGGAATGGCACAGGCATTTTTGGTTAGAATCAAAATTTTAAAGATTTATATCTCAAAACATTTTATTGATTTTTTTAATTTTTCATGTTAGAAATGTTTAATATAATCTTCTTTGGCTAATGCATAGCTCAAATCAAACTTTAAATATTAATTTATGTCTGAATTTTCTTCTTTTTACTCTGGGACAGCATATGTAAGCGAAATTTGAAAATGACCCATATCTTTTGTTAATTTGAGGCCATTTTTCCCAATGTTGGAACACTTATTTTATTTAAATCTCAGTTACATTTTTCTTTTCCGTTAGGTTTATTTCACCTATAAGCACACGTTTTTGTGAACAATCTACCGTCCATCTTTGACCATAAAACAAAATCTGAACATGAGAATAAAAAATAAGTGTTCAAACATTTAGAAGAGTGGATTAAAAATTTAAAAAACGCATACGTCTTTGTGTCGTATGAAAAGGGTCACGTTTTCATTATCTTTTGTAACAATGTAATTTTCGCTTAGTTTTGTACCACAATATTGTTGTTCTTTCAATTTAGTTTATGTTTTTGATTTCAAATATTCTTGCACGTAGGGCTATTCTAAAATTGCAATTACAGGCGACTATTTTTGTATTCTATTCGTACCATTATTTTTTAAAAATACATTTTTTAGTATATTTCATATGCAAATGCTATCAAAGCGTATGCCAAATATTTTTGTTTTGAAAAAATGGTGCGAGGTAGCTAAAATATTTGCCTGTAAGTGAAACTTTACCATATCCCCACGCATTTTAGTAAACAAAATATTTTTGTAAGGAGTTCGGGACACAAAATTCTTCAAATTTTTTAAAAACATTTTATTACAATTAAAAATTTTTCTGTTTTTTATGCTTTTGATGACGTTTAAATGATGTTTCCGTCTTAATTAGAAGAGGAAAAATTTACTTTTTTCGTTTTCGAAATCTAGTTTTCAAGCAATGGATGTCATGGAAAACGACTTCTTGGGAAAATGCGTTTTTTTCCAAGATGGTTTTTTTCACAATTTTTCAGATTTAAATTGCTTTCACTCAAGAACCGTTAGAGATAAATGCTTCAAACTTTGTACAGGTCTTTTTTTCTTATTTTATTTTAATTTTGATTCAGCAAATTAAAAGAAAAACATTTACTTTTGAAAATATGATTTTTAAAAAAAATAATTTACATCACTTTTCTCTCCAAATGTTTGCTGTAAATATTTTAATTGTTTTAAAAATTAATGTTTTTTTAAAAGGCTGAATGAAAATTAAAATTTAGATATTTTTGTTTATTTAAATATACAAAAATTAAATTCTACAAATAATATTTTGAGTTATAACTATTTTTAATTAACTTTTTTAATAAATAAAAAAAAATTAAGAAAATTATGAGAAATTTTATCATAAGATTTTGGTTACAAATAACATGGTTAATCATCACAAAACATTCAAAATTTTAAATCATTAAATAAAAATTATTTTAAAATCTGTTCCGGACCTCCTTAAGAGTTTCGCGAATTTTCAACCACCCTGTATCTTATAGCCATATTAATGTATGGTTTAATGAAAAAAAAGATTTAATCAATAAAAAATATATTTTTTGTAACTTAATTTAAAAAGTTTAATAAAAAGTATAATATAAAATTTGAAACTGCATTTCTCTTACAATTATGAACATTTTGGAACATTTTCTGTTGCATAATTTTGTTAGAAGTGTGCTCTATAATCGTAAGGATCAGATTTTCTGAAAGTGGATTAGTTTAATAATAAATAAATAAAATTTCACGTTATACGTAATATGTGCAAAAACAGAAAAAATGACTATTTTCATAACATTAGAAAATTTAAAAAAGAAACTATTTACATTACTATAAAAACAGAACATTTATTTCAATTTAAGTATATTATAATACCTTATAGAGGTAATAACATACAATTTTAAAAAGAAAAAAAAATCCAATGAAAAATATATTTATTCCAAATTAATTTGAAAAGTTTAATTAAAATATAATGAAACTTTTAAAACCGCATGGTCTCTTATAATTATGAACATTTTGGAAAATCTTTTATTAGAAGTGTTCTCTATAACCGTATCTATAACCGTAAGGATCAATTTTGCCAAAAAGTTGAATTAGTATAACAATAAATAAATAAAATTTCAAGACATTTAAAATATGGCAGTCTTTTAATCTTAGACTTATTTATAGGTTCGTATTTTAGATGTGCCTTATCATTTTGTTTACAACCATCGTAAATATAAAAGAAAAACTTAAATTTGGTAAATGTCTAAGATTTATTTCGATTTCGTTCGAACTGAATCAAAATTTTTTGGATGTTTTCAGTATCATATTGTTTGAATTTTATTTTATTTTTTTAGTATTATATTTATAGTTTAGTTTATTTCTGACAAAAATTTAACATTAAATGTAGAATTATTTGAATGAAAGATCTTAATAACTCTCATTTTTCACGTATAAACGACATATTAAACAATTTGTTTTGTTTTTAAAATTTGTTCTGCAAATTATATTTTTGTTTAATAATGTGTACATATACAATAAAAATGGCTATTTTCTGAATATTTGAATTATTTAAAAATAAACTATTCTTATTACTGAAAATCCGATCTTTTTTAGATTAAATACGCCATAAAAAGTGTCTAAAACAACAAGTAGAATGAAGAATATTTGTTGTTTATCTCCTTAAGGATTGCTTAGTATTTATGACAGCAATAAAAAAGTACCTATATTTTTTAATGCAAAATTTGTAAAATTTACTAAAATAATCTTTAATTGAATATTTAGTAATTCAAAAAAATCGCATTATTAAATCTATTCCAAATATTACAGAACTGCATTAAAAAATAGGGAAAAATAAAAAATAAGATAACGGTAGTAATTTAAATTAAATGACAAAAAGGAACATATTTTTTAAATATAATTCTTTTAATAAGTTTCTTATTACATTCTTATTACATTTCATATATATATATATATATATATATATATATAATTTTTTTAATATTATTGTATAAATGTTAAATACACAGAAAATCGCCTTTATGTTAATTTGAAAAGTGCCCGACTTCAATGCTGCATCTTTATAAATATAAATAATTTTCTGCAAGTGATATTGTAGAAACGTTTTGTCACTATAACAAGGAAACAGACCTATGGGTTGACAAAGATCGGAATGCGATCCTTATCAAACAAAGGGTCTTATAAGGACTATTTTACCTTGCTTTCTTGCAATGCTCTAAGTAAAAATTTATTGTGAGGTGATTTTTTTATGACATTTCTATGCGGTTTAAATAGAAAATTGGGAAAATTGGAATTTCCAAACTTAGTCATACATTGTTGTGTCTTTGAAAGAAAGCATCAAACAGTTTAAATAAGAAAGCTTAAGGTATTCTTCCGAAAAGATTTCAGATTTTTTTAAATTCAGAATACGACGATGAAACAAGTTAATGTTATGGAAATTAGCCAATCGTTTCTCAAATTTGAAAAAAGAATTCAAGTTCCAAATTTATCTAGAGATACGGATTAACGGGGTCCGAATTAGCGGGGTTCTACTGTATATATATATATATATATATATATATATATATATATATATATACATATATACATATATATTTTTGGGGGGGAGGGGTCGGCAATTGATGTGCTGAATCCCCTAAAATTTTCTGAACCTTTCAAGCACTGAGAGTGATTTTATGTGCTATGGAAGAAAATTGAAATTTAATATAAAACTCATGTACTCTGTCTATTAATAAAAAATTATTTTTATTTCCGAACAAAATATTTTTTCTGTTCGATCTAATTTTGAAAGTGAAATACAGTCGAAGCTAAATATTTCAAAAAAGTGGTAATTTTATGTACATAGATACAGCTTTTCTTTTAAAAAACTGTTATATGTAACATTTTGTATACAAAATGTTACATATAACAGTTTTTTAAAATTGACTATTTATTTAATGAAAAAAAAAGTTGATATTATTTGTCAAATTTTGTAGCATAAAATATGAAAGGCATACAGAAATTCTTGCAGAGTGTTTGGCTTAATAATTATTAGATATTTCTTATTCTTTCAAATTTCCCAAACTGGTATTAGCTTGCCTCTGTAAAATTCTAGTGTAAATTATGAGAAAAGTATTTGTAACATTACTACAGTTTCTTAGAAGCTTTACAGATGTTTTCTTATAAATGCTTTAATATGAAAATGAATATACAAAAGTTTTTGTAATTCTATTAAAGGTTTTTTAATAAACATACTAAAAAAAGACCTGTAACAGCTGCTAACAATTTCTTAGATAATATATAAAAGAAGTATCTGTAATAATACTAACCATTTCTTAATAAACATCTGTAGTACTACTAGAAAATATCTAGGCAACTGGGATTCCATAAACTTTTCTTGTAACCAATACAGTTTCTTCTTTAGTAAAACTACTGCATTAAACTTAGTAAACAGCACACAGACTTCCTTAGTGAACATACTAAGAAATCATTGTAGTATTGTAGATACTTCTCTTGTACCTTCACTAAGAAATGGATAGTAATATTACTAACCATATACTAAATAAATACCTGTAATGGCTACTAAGAATTTCTTAGTAACGATACAAGAGAAGTATCTGTAAAACTACTAACCATTTATTGGTAAACATACTTAAAAAGGACCTGTAATGACTACTAAGAATTTTTTAGTGAAGATACAAGTGAAATATCTGTAATACTACTAATCATTTCTTAGTGAAGGTACAAGAGAAGTATCTGTAATACTACTTATCATTTCTCAGTATTCCAACTAAATAAGCACCTGTAATGTCTACTAATGATTTCCTAGTACGCTCACTAAGGAAGTCTGTGTGCTGTTTACTAAGTTTAATGCAGTAGTGTTACTTAAGAAGAAACTGTATTGGTTACTAGAAAAGTTTATGGAATCCCATTTGCCTAGAGATTTTCTAGTAGTACTACAGATTTTTTTTTTTTTACAGTGTAATGTAAAAGCCTTTACATTAAGATCGTTATACATTTAAGTGCGTTGCTTTTATAACAACTGTTACACTTCCAAAAAAATATTTCTATTTAATTAACCTGATTATTTTTTGTATGTATTTTACAATAAATGTTATAAAAATAGATTTTTTTAGTAAATTTTGATGAAATAACAAATCTAAATTTCATATTATTACTCGGAAAAAAGTGCAATTTTACAGATGTAAAGTTAGTGAAATGTGTATTTCTTACTAAAATTTTATCTGTACATTTTACAAAAAGAAAAAAAGTAAATCTACCGAATTAGTTTTTTTAAACTACAGAAATCAAGCTTTACAAAAGAATCTACTAAAATTACGATAATCTTACTAAAATTTTATCCTTAACCTGGGTTGCACTTAAATTAAAAGTTCTTGGCATCCGAGTTTCTTAAAAAATTCTTAATATCCTTAGAGATTTTGTGATTTACGGTGCAAATGCATATCTGTTACATAAAGTTTTGTTGTTGCCGTTAGAAAAAAAAAAGGTTGAAATCTCAGTTTCCTACAAAAAATTTAACAACTTTAAATATATTTTTTTCTTTAAATATATTATTTAAAAATTCATGTATATCTAAAGATTTTGAGGAAGACAATTATTGAAGTGAAGCAAATTTCTTGATAAATGTTTCCGTATATAAAGAGTTAAAAGAGTGTGCTTATAATATTTATTTTTCTTTTGTATTATATTTACAATATTAAATTTATTTTTTCAGCAAGGAATGTATTTAAATTTCTGTGAAACCAAGGTTTGGTGATATATATCAACAAATATATATCTTGATATATATCATGATATATATCCGATATTTATGTTCAAAATATCACGAAGTTTGATATTTTCAAAATTGGATATATTTAATACTAATTTTCAAAATATTGTATATGATATCTTTAATATTTTTATTTAAAACAAGCGTAAATGAAAATTTTAACCATTATCGACTGTATCATTTTGTAGACAATAACTTTTCCTAAAAAAAGGGAGGTCCTTTTTAGCTTCCCGATACAAACCTACATTCTCCCCTGCTTTCCATAACCCCCATCCCAAGCTTTATATGTACAGCTGAATCTTTGAAATGTAGGTTGTAGAATCAATAATTATGTACAATATTTATTTAAAATAGCTATTGAAAGGTAAACTGTAATTTAGAAAAGTTATCACTTCAATAGAATCTTTTTTGGTTTTGGTTTTGTTTAGGTTAAACTAAAGAACAGGTTAGAGAATGAAGCTTAAATTTATGTTCAATAATTTTTTAATAAGTAACAGCACTTTATTTCGTATATAATTTTTTATATAGACCACACATACTTTTCTGGAAACTAGACAATTAAGGAGACGGGTGAAATTAAAAGACAAATCTTCTAATTTTCAACAGATTCAAAATATCGAATATATATCAAAACATTGGATATTTTTTATATTTACGAACCCTGTCTGTTTCTATGGAAGATACACCATTTATCTTTCAACTGATTAGGTCATGTACCTCCGGAAAAAGAGATAGACCAATGCGCTGATCACAGCTGAGGGGAGATCGATAGGATGATATGTGGAGCAAATCATTTTAAGTATAGATGATATTTCAAAACACTTCATGACGTTTTCTGTAATATTTATTTCCTTTGTTTCTTCTGGGGTCCGAACAGACTTTTTCACAAAATATTGGTTTTCTTTTTCGAAAAATTGTGAGCATTTCACCCTTTTCACAACCTTGCCTACATATGTGGACGTTTAGTTTATTATTATTACAATTATTATAAAAAATTGAATAATAACTTATTTACTATGGAAAACTTAATAAAAATAAGTAAAAATTTTATTGCTTGGCTATGCTGATAATGTTATTTGTGATGTACAATTAGGGATAGCATGAAATAATTTTTCGGTAGTCAGTGTTTTTGGATTATTTGAGCTACTCATTAACATTTTATAACAAAGCGCGATAACAATGTGCAAAGTATGGTTTCGAATCTCTTGATGATATTATAGCCTTAATTACAAAAATAGTTAATCTCTCGTCACAGGCTTTAAATAAACGAAGGTTTGAGAGTTTATTAGATGAAGTAAACTCTGTGTACAGTGAATTAATGATGTATAACAATGTTCGTTAATCAAGTGCTACAAAGATTTTTTGATTTTTGGAAGAAATACGGCTTTTTTTTGCATGAAAAAAGTAAAATCGAGAAATATACGCAACTGATGGATGGCAAATGGATTGCAAAATTAATGTCTTTTACAGGCTTATGCCAACATTTAAATGACTTAAATTTAAAGCTTCAAAATAAAAATAAGACTGTTATAATCATAATAGATATGATTCAAACTTTTGAAACGAAATTTCAAATATTTAGAAAAGAAGTTGTTTCCAAAAACTATAAATAATTCCCAAACTTAAAAATGATGACTGATGACTTCATTTGCATGAAGCAATAGATGAAGCAAGTCTCACTAAAGAGATTAATTCTGTAACTGATGCATTGGTCGTAGAGTTCTCATTGAAGACCACCACTTTACAGAGAGTAGTAACGGCAGCGTTTATCGTCGGTCCGTTTTTCTTCGAGGAGATCACACCTGCGAATCCCGTTACCTGCACAGTTACTGGCAAGCGGTATGAAACACTTTCGCATAACCATGCCTTTCGGGCACTTCAACAGCGTGAGTGTATGGATTGCACAATTTTCATGCATAATAGTGCCACTCCACACATTACTTCTCCTGGGAAACAGCTACTGAATGCTAATTTCGTAGATGATCATAAGCCGTCATTTTTCAACAACGTGGCCGCTACGTTCAATAGACTTAAATCCGTGTGATTTGTGACTTTAGGGGTACTTTTGTTGTTTACAGCGGACATATTCAGAATCTATCCGACTTGAAGGCAAGCATCATACACCAAACCCATTGCACCAGTATAGATATCCTCCAATCTGTTGTGGAACATACAGTTTTACGCTTCCAATTAGTAGCGAAACGAGACGGAAGGCATATCGAACAACTTATGTCTGTCTTTATCATCTGTAAAGTGTTTGTTCCATAAAGCTCTTTTCTTCCTTTCTTTTTTTTCATTTTTTTGCCATTATCGCTGTTGTTATTGTAAACAGATATACTTGTCTTTTCCCTTTTGGATAACAACATTGCTATATTTAACGAACACATTTTGAGTTTTCCACTGATATTACCCAGACAGTGCCATCTATCTGTATATTTTGTAAATATTTCTTTTCGTTCGCTAAACAAAATTCCATTGCCTCAGGTTGTTGTACTAAAATATCAAAAATTCATTCTGCGAAATCGCAACTTTAATTATAATCATCTTGCATATTAGTGAATTTGAATTATTTTAAACCAATATGAATCTGTATCTGGTATATCCTTCTGCACTACTGAAACGTTAAGGACGCCATTGCGCTCTTGTATTTTCTGATGTGTATAACAATTTTGGTTTTTAAGCATTTATACTAATAATTAATAATTTGCAGTGGCAATGGTTAAAGAACGATAGAACGATATTAAGTATGTTAAAACTGTTCATAAAAAATCACCTAAATAGCAATGCAAGTCTCATCAAAATTCATCCTGTAGAAATATTTCAAAAAGGGCGATTATGAAAATTTCATTACCGGGTTTTCCTGATTATAGAGCTTTTCCACATAATTCTTTAACTGAATAATGTTCAGATAAATTCAACAAGCAATAGCTAACGTTATTATGGATGGATTAACTTCGTTTTTGGTTTATTTTTATCGTCTTGATAAAACTTAGAACAGTTTTTTTCATCTTTGTATGTTTGATGGTTTCTGAGAAAATCGAATTTATGTCTTAAACCTTCAGTTGAATATTGTCTTTTGCTGTTGCGATTGTAGTTTTTTTTTATTCATTGCCACCAAATTTAATATAAAAATTGTCATGTATGTATCATAATTCATTCAAATTAAACAAATCACGTGAAAAACATGGCTATTTGTTTTTATTGCGAAGCTTTTAGTTTCAGTTCTTTAAATAATAAAGTTGTAAACGCAGTGTTATTTTTATTTATTTATTTATTATTTTCTTTTGTTGTTGTTGTTTGCTTGAATCCATGGTTGAGTTTTCAAATAACATGCATTTTATATGACCATGGGATGATTTTCTCGAGTTTCCTAACATTTTGAATTTCAGTAGTAGAAAAAAAGGGGAAAAAAACAAGTACATCGAAAAAAAAAGTATCTGGGGAAACCAAAATTTCTTTTCAGAACTAAATGTAAGATTTTTTAATTATGATCATATAACGTCCTAATTTACATAGGGAAAATATATAGAGTAAAACAAAAACTTCACATTCTGTTCATATCTTAAATAGCATTCAATTGATTTTAAATAAGGATGTGATGTCAAATACGCATTAGGGTACCTAATTGGCACGAAATTTTTGTTATTTTGTCTGATATGATAACCGGGCTAATGTTTATTAAAATTATATATTTATTTACCTTTATTTAATTTTGTTGAATTTTATAAATCATTTCATTCTGTTGTTATTAATTAAACTTTTCAATACTACTTGATTATCCCGTCGACCAATTTCGCCAAATTGTACAAATCATCAATTTATTCACCATGTAATTCGTATTGGCATAATTTTTATTTTAAATAACGAAAGAAGAATTAGTAAAACCTCAATAAAAGTACAAATAAAAAGTTGAATTCAAAATCACATTATGGCATAACAAACAGGGTACACGACGTTTCGGTCCCGCCGTTTCGGTCCCGAGACATTTCGGTCCCTGGTCATTTCGGTCCCGAGACATTTCGGTCCAAGACAATTCGGTCCGTGGCCATTTCGGCCCCCAACAACTTGGTCCCTTGCCATTTCGGTCCCTTGTTATTTCTTTGCTCGCTACCTTATAAGGCGGATTCTAATTGCTGTGGGCCTGCCAAATGGTATAAGTTCAACAGTATTCGGGCCTTTTTAATTTTTTTTTATTCTCCCCCCCTCCCCCCCCAAGTTTTATAAAGCTGAATATAAGAGTCCGATAAATTTAAACTTTTATAACTCGTGATAATGAAATCACAGCGTCACATTGTTTGATAAACAATGTGATATAAGTTTAGGGGACATTGTCTTTTGCTTTCAGTAGCATTATTAATTAGAATAAATATTTTAAATTTTATTATTAATTGTTAGTATCAGTAATTTATATAAACTTCTTTAAACTACTAGAACTAAAAAGTATTTTATATAAACTGCCATAAATATTTTTTGGCTGTTTATGTACATTTTTTTAGAACCTTTAAATTAGCATTAATTAAATAATAAAAAAAAAAACTATGCTTAATTTTTTTTTCTCCAAATTAGCTTAATAATAAATGTCTTTAATAATTCAATTTGACAGTTATAAGTTATAACATATATTTCCTTAAATCATCCATGTACACCCTCTCCTTTGATAATTCAGAAATGAAATATATGTATTGAAGAACAAATTTTTTATTTTTCTTGTTATTTTTATAATACAAAGTTGCATCTTATAAATTTGTTTTTATAAGTTATTTTCCATTATTAACATTGCGAAAGCAATAGTGATTTTGTAACTGGGCATGCTATGAAATAAATTTGTTTTTTGAAATTTGCTTCCGCCACATTTTTTTTTAATAATAGCATTTATTGATTGCCTTTTTTAACAGTCTTCTCACGAAATGAAGAGATATTTTGTGAATTAATTTTATTGAAATTGGGGCCTATTTCATTCTAATAAGATGATATTTTTTTTTATTTACATAAAAACAATATAATAATATTTTAAAATACAAATATATAAATATTATATATTATATATAAAATATAATATATAATTTAATAAAATAGATTAAAATGTAATATAATAATATTTTAAATAATTTTATTTTCAATTTTTATGTGACAAAACTAAGCTTTTATTTATTTATTTATTTGTATTATCTTTTCTCTCCTACTTTCCCAGAAAAAAAAATTCTTATTTTAGTTTTATTTTAAACTATACTAATTGTTTTAAATTTCTGTTATTTTAAATATACAATAAATTAACAAGTAAAAGATAAATTTCAATTTAGAACTTCTAGGAAATATAAAGATACATTGAATATAAAATGGTATATTATTGAGTTTATTTTAAAGAAAAATTCATTAAGTAAATTAATAATGTTATTAGTTAATAAATATAATTTAATAAAATTTTAATTTAATTTTTATATCAAAATTACTAACTGTTTTGAGAATTAGGATTACCATTTATCATTAGTATTACCAGTTATGATTAGGATTACCATACAAAATTTGTGTGAATTATAATATTTTGGATAAGAGTTATACATGTGTGCGGTTTTCAGGCACTTATAATTGTATTATACTAAAATTTTATGACCTTCAGTTTAAAAAATCTGCTATATTCCCTATAAAAATATGTCTTATTTCACAAAATTTGAGTTTGCAGGAGAAGGGACCGAAATGTCTTGGGACCGAAACGGCTAGGGACCGAAATGTCCTGGGACCGAAACGGCTAGGGACCGAAATGTCTTGGGACCGAAATGGCTCGGGACCGAAGTGTCTCGGGACCGAAACGGCGGGACCGAAATGACAGGACCGGAATGGCGGGACCGAAACGTCCTGCTTCCTAACAAACATGGGTAACCTATTTAATGTAAACTGAATGTAACATTTATAATAATCCGTTATTGCCATTTAATTTTATAATTTTGGCGATAAGTTTTTGGTCGAAGGGTAATCAATTATCACCGGTTTTTAGTCATCCTTATTTTCTTTTGAAAATAATAGAAAATAGTTAATAGAGGTACTACTTGGTTATACCGTCGACCAAAAAACCAACGCCAAACTATAATATTATACTAGTATATAACCCCGTCAAAAATGACGGAATTTTCACTTGCATTTCATCTTTTTAATGCTTCATACAAACAAACAGAATGCAGATTTTATTTTTGAAGAGTTTGTATTGTAAAAAAGCACATTTTAAAAATAGCAATAAATTTCTACAAATACAAATGATTTCTTTTTTTTCTTTTTTTTCTTTTTTTCTTTTTTTTTTTTTTTTTTTTTTACTTGATATTTAGTTTTTGAACAAATTTTAATTTCAAAACAAAGAACAGTATTTATTACAATAATAATAATAATAATAATTGGCAAAATAACACTCAATTTCTGAAGATTTCACAAAACATTTAAATTAAATGTTGAAGTTTTTTAAATTTTAAAATACATTCTTTATTATGATTCGGCAGCTATTTTAGTCGTGGGTATATGATAGATTCTTAGTTCGATGCTTTTAGGCATCGATTATGAAGCTTTGAGTTTTCTTTTTAAATTTAGAGTTGGTGCCATCTATACGCAGTTAATATACACAAAAAACTTAGAAAAAATAATCGTAGTTTCTTATTGAAAATACTGCTATTTTCTATAGTAGAAGCCATTGATTTAAATCAAAATCAATTTTTAAAAACTTCAGCTTGCAACTTTAAAAATTCAATCCGTAAGTTATGAAAACCAAAATTATTATTATTGTTTCTTTTGTAAAATTTTAAATTAAATCTACCAGTTTTTAAAGCTTAGATTATATCCATTAGAAATTTGCTTACATTGTAAACGAAATTTGTATTTTTTATCAAATGCTATTTAAATGTAAGGAATATATAATATCATAAACTAAATAAAAATCATCAATTTTAATTTAAGAGCAATTTTGATTTATTTGCATGCATTGCATCAAAGCAGATAAAGTTTTAATTTAAGACCATGTGAAAAAATATTTTTCAGTTATACTAATGCAGTCATGATGATATCTTATGTATCCATAACAACTTGAAGAAAAAAAAGAGCTTATTTATTTAAATAGAAAACAAAATTAAAAAAAATTAACCGGATAAATGCTAGTATTTTAAAAAAATAATAATAAAACTAAATTTAAATTCATCTAAAACTAAATTTATCTTTTATAATATAATCCCAAAAAAGCTTTTAAAATAGTTCATAGATGGCAGCACTAAAGTTGTAAGAGACGGTGCTAGAGTGATAAATAAAATACGATCGTACTCATATAATAAAAAACTTTTCCGCTTCCACTGTTATCTTTATGTATTATAATTGGGTTTGATATACATGTTTTATATGAAAATATGCTGAAAAAACATTATTTCAAGCGGAAGAAATTTTAAAAGCATCATTTTAGCATCTGTTTTTAATTAAGCCTAACGTGGCGTCTAGCAACGGTTGAATCCAGATAGGAGTGGCACAACCTGGAACCCTTCTACACGTTTCTTGAGACGCATTTTATTATAAGTAGATGCCAATAATGGATGATCGTGAATGTCGCATCCAATGACATTAAATACGATGCACGTGTTTAAAACGCCATTAAGGGGTTTTTATTTCGACTTTTTATTTGTATTTTTCATTAAGACTCTACAAATTATTTTTTTGTGTTATTTAAAATGAAAATTATGTCTATATGTATAATTTCGCTATGAGTTTGGCAATTTGTATAGTTTGGCGAAATTGGTCGACGGGATAACTAAGTAGTACCTTAAAATATATGCATGTAATTGAAGTTTGAAAACTAAGCTTTTGCGATATTGGCGTCAGAAGAATATCGCACAATGTCGCGCATATACGGCATCTGTGCCAAGAAAGCATCAAATGAAAAAACACATGGTGATGCAAAAAACTTTTGTGATGGTGTGAAGTGAATGTAACATTTACGATCAGCAATTATTGGCATTTAAAAGTATTTTTGCTTGAGATATTGTCGAAAAAGCATTGCAAAGATATACTTTCCCTCTCCCTTCCATTTCCAAATGTACTAAATTTAAAATTATGGAAAAAAAAATCAGAGTTTACTTAAAACTGTGCATAAAAATTATAGTAATTATCCTAATTTTTCTAATAGAAATTCTCAATTTTCCGTATTAACAAAGCTATTTTAAAATTGCAAATTTAATCGGCTAAATCGCCAAGTTGCATAATGATCATCGCCACTGAATTTATAAATAATGCCATATTTGCAAACTTATGGGTCAAAAAACAGTGGAACCTTGGTTTACGGCCGCCTCTGTTTTTGACAAGTTCAGTTTATGACCAACTTCAGTGATCAAAATTTTACTCTTTCGGCGTAAGATAACTCGATTCGCGACCAAAGCTGTCGAATAGTTCAGTTGGCAACCCTCACATAACTCTTGTTATAAGTCAAGTTTGGAGTAAAGTGCGCGTATCAGAGTGCTTTGTGACCTTCAGTGCAGTAAAAAATTTAACTTATTGTTTTAATTTTAATCAGTTTTGCGAAATTTTTAGCCTTTATTATGACTTCTAAGAAGAAAAAGCGTTTAGTGATAGCAGTAGTAAGAAGATTAAGCGAATTACTGATCAATTATGAAAAGAAGTAGTGACAAAACTTAGAACCATGATAGTGTAATCAAACTAGCTATACAATACGGTGTAGATGAACCGTCGATTGCTCCGATTATAAAGAACTAGTCGGATGTGGCAACCTCAAAACTATTTTCTATTTCATGCATTTAATGAGTCAAAATTCATTATTACAGTGCCAAAAATCAAATGACAATCATATGCTTACCTTGAGGATTCTAAAGGCATGAAATTCCGAACATTATAGTTTTTGAAATTCGAAATAGGACTGTTGCGGATATCGGTAAAAATACAACATACATGCGACACTTGTTGGGAGATTTACCCAAAACACGCAATGAGCAATAATATAAATCAAAGTGTGCCTAAATCTCAAGTTTGATGAAAATTTGTGCATTAACCTTTTAAACGACGCACTATGATTGAAAGGTAACATAAACTATTTATTGGTAAAAATACTATTAAAACTCAAACATAAGCACTGTGAGTAACTTTTTTTTCTCAAAAAATTTTTTTGTGTATGATTTCTAACATGTTCCAAAAATGGAACATTGGCGGGAAACACTTAGTTTTTTCACATGTTTTCATAAAATTTGATTAGCGACATTTAAATTAAAAACTTTATTTCTGTGCAATTTTTTTTCCTGATTATAGGTAATGTATAAGCATTTGTGAGTAATGAAACAGGTTAAGCAAGTAAATAGCCGGGCTTCGCCCACCTAGCCTTCATTTGACTCAGGATTCCAACAAGTGAACAACCAGCAAAAATGCTCAAGAAACCTTACGAAGCTTTTTAAAAAAAGCTTTCCTACTTACTTAAAAAATTTAATATATATATGATGGATAGTAATTACTATATGAAAGCAGCTTTATAATTATTTATCAAAGTTAAAAGAAGAATTATGCACAAAAACGATACATGAAAATAATAACAATAATAAAAATGTCTGTACTCCAATTCGCAGCAAAATAATCAAATAAATAAAAATCTTAAAAATATAAAAGGGAAAAAACTTACCAAAAACTTAAAATATATATTGTATTTAATTTTTGTGTCCTAAATTTGATCTATTATCGATAGTAGTAAGGAAAGCATTTCGCATATAGTCTTTTTTCACATTCAGAATATTTTTTACAGTGTTTTTTTGGCAAACAGCACATCGTTCTTGGGTTGATGGCATGATAATTTAATTGACAAATGCTAATGCATTCCTCTTCAAAATCATCTGGTAATTCATAAAAAAATTCTTGTGCCTCTTGTACTGTTCGAATCGGATTTTAAAGAGGCAACTCGTCTGTCTGACGTATCTTAACTAACTGAAGAAATTCAAAGAGTAAAGTGAAATAATAAAAAAATCCTTATTACGCTATTTTCCAAAGTCACCTCTTACAGTTTAGCTTATTTGAGTTATAAACAATGTCTAACTGTCAACAAACAGGCATGTTTATATATTTACCCCATCAGCTGTCAGTAATCCACTTCAGGAGAACGAGTGTGTGAGAGAGACAAGGTGGGGGGGGGGGGGGTAAGGGACAGGGTGTGGAGTAGGGTCAAAAGAAAGTATATCAAAGTAATTAACATCTTTTGTTGACACTTACTAAACCACCTCGTATTAGGAATCTTTTTATCAATAGTTACATGTACTGCAATCAAAGAAATAAACCATGTTAAAAAATATACCTTTACACGCCAATGTTCCATTTTTGGAACATGCGAATTTTTTATCCAGAAGAAACAATATAAATCCATCTTTTTTTTAAAAAAAGCTTGTGTTCTACTAATAAAATGACTATTTTTATTTGATCAAACTTAGTTATAAAAATATTTGTTCATTTTTGAATTTTACAAGAATTTTTGAATTTTTCCCATCGAAAAGTCTAAAAAAAGGCCTAAATTACGATTTTTTCCCTCAGACATGGTTAATTGTATCAATTTTTACAAAGCAATACGAATAAAAATATATGTTTTGCAGAATTTTGAAGTTGATGTTCCATTGTGGATGTTCCATTTATGGAACATTGTCGTGTAAAAGGTTAATTCCTGCGATAGAGATATTGTGGTAATCGGAACAATTCTGCATAGCAGCGCCATGTGTTTGGTTATTGAAACCAAAACATAAACAAAGCCAATTCATAAAAAGATTAACTGAATTTGAAGTTTGATGGAAATCCGTGCGTTAATTCTCGTGATAGAACTATTGCGAAAATAATGAAAAATGCAACACGGTTAAGTCATCTGTTGAACGATTTAAAACAAAATGTAAACAGCAAACAGCATCAATTTATATCAGGGATTACCTGAATATAATTTTTTTTAATTCCATGCATTAGTACTTGGATAGAGCGCCCAAAAAATTTATATCACATACAGAAAGTCAGATACAAGAATGGATTATGATCGTGAACTGAGGTTCCACTGTATATTATATAAAAATTTAATTACAGCTGGTGATTTCAATGTCAATTTTACAAATAATAGTAGAAATGAATTTTCAGTATATTTTCATCCTTGGTTTGACGTAAATCTATTAAGGCTGTATTTCGAGCGACTTTCTCCAAGGAAGATAATTTAACCTATAATTTTCCTGAAAATGTCCTAGAATATTATTCAATAATTGGAATAAGCTATTCCAATAGATATCAGGAAGGAGAAATAAAAATATTTCATTTAATTTGTTTTTTAAATTTAAATGGGAAAATTCGTTTTTATGTGCATTGACTACAAAATTATGTTTAGCGACCTTTGGGTGCCATGATCACAAAAATCTTGCTAATGGCGGAAATATTTCATATTTATAACATCTGATTTTTAAAACAAGTAGATAAGAATACTACGAATCCTATGCGAAAAGAATAAAAATTTCTATTCGCATTATTTTTCTACAAAATATGTATTATCTAAAATTAATTGAATCTGTCAATTTCTGTACGAACAAATAAAAATGAATTTCGTTTTTTCACGTTTTTTGTCCATTGATTAAATAGTTCAATATTGAGCGAAATAAGAAAAAGTACTGGGACTATTTAAAAGCAAATGAGGTTTTCTTATATTCAATTTATAATTATCAAAAAATTTGAATGACTAGTATTAAAAAATGCTCTGACGAGCACCAAAAAAGTTTAATATGTTTTAAAGTATGAAAAAGTGTTTGACAAGAGCTTCTAATTGAGAATGAGAAAGGACAATGGGTCCCTTCTTGGCTGCAATTCACACTGTCAATGCCAAATTTGAAAAAAAAAAAAAAAACATATTTGCGCTTTTTCCTTATAAAAGAAATCAGTCACTGTTACGATAAAATTGTGTAGTGTAAACGCATAATTAGAAAAGACACCACGTGATTAAACATGAATGTAGAGCAAAATAGGGCCAAAAACCATAGTTCCCGCAGCCAGTGTTGAATTCAGACATTTTCTCCGGGAGGGACTTCTGTGGATTCGGGGGGGGGGGACACAATAGAGTTCTAAGGGGATTATACTTTTTTACCATTAAAAACACAAAATCTAAATTTTATTGGGGGGGGGAGCATTTGATACCTTCGGTAGGGAATGTCCCCCCGGCCCACCTCCTGCATTCAACACTGCTTGCAGCGTATCACATTCACGCAGTCCCACCATAAACTGTCGCAGTGTAAAACAGCATAGAAAACTGATTTGCAGTTCAGTTGCAGTGCAGAGTCAACAATGCAGTTAACATGTAAAGCACGATTGAAAGTTTTACTAAAAAATAAAGATAGAAAGTTTTACGCAAATTTCTTTTATATGGAAAAAGCGCAAATATGATTTTTTCAAATTTGGCATTGACAGTGTGAATTGCAGCCAAGAAGGGACCCCTTGTCCTTTCTCATTCTCAATTAGAAGCTCTTGTCAAACACTTTTTCATACTTTAAAACATATTAAACTTTTTTGGTGCTCGTCAGAGCATTTTTTAATACTAGTATAAATATATATACATTAGGGTGGATCGAAAAGTATAGGAAAAATTTTTTTTTTAGAAATCACTATCGGCGCGGCGTGCAAAAGTTGCCTTTTATGCATACTAATTTACAGGGTTGTTTTTATTAAAACCCATTAATATGTTCCGGTGCCCCAAGCGCCCCAAAAATAATTAAAAATTGAGTTTTTTATGATTTTTTTAATGTTTTTTTGTTTATTTATTTTTTCTTAATTACTTTTGGCGCGGGTGCAAAAGCTATGTTTTATCTATCTTAGCTTACATATTTTTTAAAAATAAAATTCATCCATATCTTCCGGTGCCCCAAGCGCCCCAAAAATAGTTTAAAATTGAAATTTTCTTGAAAAAAATATTTTTTGTTTTATTTTATTTTACTTTTTGAAATTCATTTGGCACTGGCTTGGAAAGTTGTTATTACAATACTACATAACTCTGCAGTTCCCATATATTTTTTTAATCAAAATCCATTCACATCTTTGATGCGCCAATTATAATTAAAAATGAAATTTTTATAAAAATGTATTAAGAATTATAATTTACGAAAAATACTTACAAATTTTTAAAACAATGTAATTAATAACGTATAAGGTTATAAATAACATTAATTTTGCAATAATAAGTGACATATAAATTTAAAAATCAAAGCATTAAATCATAAAAATTACAAAAATCGAACTTACGCAGAGAAAAGTTTTACATCCTTTAATTTGGAAATTTACATATTTTTAAAGTTTGTAATCTTTTTTGGTATCAAAGTGTTTATATGGCTTCTTGATTTTATTCTATTCAATATAAAACCGTGTCTCTTTTCTTGCCCAGATACAGTTTCTGATGCCTCAGACACTAGTCGAACGCGTCTTTCAACCGCTTGGGTATGGCATGGATATTTTGACCATTCATTCGTTTTTTACAACTTTTATCATATTCTCAATTTCTTTGCAAGGCACATTCATCAAAAGAGGTGGTTCAAAACGTCCAACTGGTTGCCAGTCAATAAGTTCAAAATAATCCTTCGCTTTGAAGTTTATTTGGGGTACTTTGAAAATTCTCACTTCTGGTGATTTTCTCTTTTTATTTCTAGCATAAATTAGCTTTCGCATTGCTAAAGATCTGATATGCTCTCTGTTATCTGTGAGCATTGACAATAGCAAATTTTCAGGCTGGCAAAAAAAAAAAAAAAAAAAAAAAAAAAAAAAACTATTTCGTTGAATAACAGCATCTACGATCTTTCATAAATTGGGTTCCAAATATCTAGAATATGTGATAAGTTTCCAAATATGACGCGCTCCTTCAGTTATGGATGGCTTTGTTTTGACATGAAACCATACAGATGCATATACATTCATAATATATGTTATAAGAGTAATTAGATTATCAGAAGGATTTTCTGTAGCCACTTATAACCTTAAAATTCTACACGTAGTTGTTAGCCATCTTGAGTGATAAACTGGACCAGGTTTCATTAATGCCAGATCAGAACCACATTCACCACGTGATGTTGCTATGCAAATATCATATAAATATTGCTGGTCATTGCTGAGAACACTTCTATCTATGTTGTCTTCCAAATAATAAAGTATAAAAAGTTTATTTTATACATTTAATAAAATACGATAAACGATTTCTCATTCTCTCAATCTACCTTTTACGTTAGATAAATTATTCTTTAACTGTTACTTTTACTTGTATTTTTTAGCTCAAAATTTGCATGAAACTCGATTTTCGGCAAATAATTAAAAGTTTTGGGGCATTGGAAGAGATTTATCAAAGTCGAAAATTATTTGGATGCATGCTAATATACTATAAAATGCATCTTTTTTATCCCGCTGATAAAATAATTTAAAAGAAATTAAAAAAACAAAAATTATAAATTTTTATAAAAATTTCAATTTTTTTACCATTTTGGGGGCGTTTGGGGGCACTGGAAGATATGGATGGATTTATATATAAAAAAAAGATTGAACTAATATATATATAAGGTAACTTTCGCAACCCGCGCCAAAAATAAATTTAAAAATATTAAAAAGCAAAAAAATATATATAAAATTTATAAAAATTTCAATTTTTAACTATTTTTGAGGCGTTTGGGGCACCGGAAGATATGAATGGATTTCAATAAAAAAACATATGTGAATTAGTATGCATAAAAGGCAACTTTTGCACCCCGCGCCGATTCGATTATCCGAATTTCGATTTTTCGATCCACCCTAATATACATGGTAGGGGGGGGGGGGGTTAGGCTTGTGAAAGTAAAAACCTTATAAAAAATAAACCACTGATCCAAATGACCTGAAATTTCATCAGTATGCTGCAAAAACAATGGGAAGCTTTTTTTTAAAAAGTGGTTACCCCCCCCCCCCCCCGCCCTAAAAAAAAGACAAAAAATATTGCTATGAATCCGAAGATTTTAACAGTCCCTTATTCCAATTACTGCATTCTAAAAAGAAATGGGTGGAACTTAAAAAGAAGGAAAATTTTATTACGCATATCAAAAACATATAGAACGCAGTAACTGGGAAAAGGGACTGTGAACATCTTCACAGGAACGGGACGAATTAGAAATATGCAGTAAAGAATTCGCACGGAATTGCGCATCTAACGCAAGAGATTGTCAATGGCACAGTCATTGCAAGAATATCTGTAGAATAATGAGTACGAGATATGTGTGCTTCAGATTTTTATCATCAATACGCATCTATCGCGCGCAAGATCATCTTCTGGCTTTACTGCATATAAGCCATCTATCGGTTTGATTTTAAGTTTATATATATATTCATTCATGAATCTTATATATCATCATTTAACATATTAATTTTATTTGATACATTATTTAATGCATCATTTTTTTATTTTTTTTAATGTAATGTATAATTTATTAACATATCTTCAATTATATTTTTAATTATAATTTATGTATCTCTAGATTATATATACATTGAAGCTTAGTCCAATAATAGATATAAATATATTATTTAATTGTATATTAATTTTTTATTCCAAAACAGTATATTTTACTTATAATAACTTCGATAGATGACAGCATGTTATAGATTCTTTGGATAACATAGTAGAATTCATTTTTCAATTTCCTACAACGGGCACTGTACATATATATTGAGGTTTGTACATGACTATACCGTACATTATAACTCCTTGGTCCTTCATAAAAAAGTGGCAACATGCGCAAATAATAAATTATACTTGTTTTCTTTATTGCTTCTTTGTAGGTGAGATAGGCTTTCTAACTGGTAATATGATTTCATTTCTCGTTTATTTAAGCATGTCTTATTTTAAACTTATTTGTTTTTCCAATTTTTTATTTCTCTATTTAATGGTTGTGGTGGTCCTGAATTCTTTAGTTTTTATGACTAATACAAAGATGAAACCACTATTTTTATTTGTGGAAATTAAAACATTTAGGAGCTGATTGAATGTGTCATTGTTCTACAAATTTCCATTATTCTTTTTCTCCTATTTTAACTACGTTTTTATAATTTATGTTAAAATGTTAAGGGGAAAAGTTTCATTGTCAATAAATAAATTTCTTTTTTTTTTTATGATTTCCCGATTTCTATTGGATATTTGTAATGATTTTGTAAGTGTATATATATGTAATCTGCCGGTATAGTAGCCACATGTTTCAATAGTTTTAAATCTACTTGCATCCTTATATGTTATAGTTTTATGGGTCAAATTTTTGGTGTTTTGAATTTTTGTCTCTCATTGAGGTATTATGGTGTTTCATTCTTTAGATCTCTTGGATTTTAATAATTTATTTTGGGATTTTTGTGATGTTTTGTAAGGAGATAATTTTTGTCATTTTAGGATTAATGACGACAAATTTGTATGAAATTACTTATCTTCAATATGAATTAAACCTACGAGCTCCTCTGATGATTCTGTAGATTATTTATAATTTCTTATTTTATATATCTGGTTTTCAATCTTTATATTTTTTTCTCTGTCGAATTTTACCAATTTGTTCATACATTTGTGATATTATTTTAATTATATATATAATGTAAATCTATATATATATATATATATATATATGAATTCCGATCTTATGGTTTAAAAAACGGAACTGGGCGCCGCTGTTGGCGTTGATTTTTAATGGATTTTAGTACCGCCGAGATCAGATTCAGATAAGATATGTGGGTATGTGTACTTAATTATGTGTACTGTAAATTATGTGTACAAATCTATTACAGCAGGAATTTTGTGTTATTACCGGTCATTCTGTCCATCAATGTGTCCAAATAATAGATTTTTCAATACATTTAGTAGATAAAAATGAATATAAATATCCATTATTTTACAATTTCACACTTCTACATATAAAACTCGAAAGATAGCGAAGGAAAGATACACAAAAGAAGCTGTGCATATATAAGGTTATAATTTTTTTTAGAACCTTTCTTAGGATATTATGTGTTATAATTTTTTAACTTCCTTCCCGTTTAATGTTAACATTATCAATGCCTAAAATGTTTTCTGTTACACATTTTTATACGTTTAAAGTCATATACAGTATACTGTTATACATCATTTTTTTGCATATATTACGAATTCAAACGGATAGAGGAAGTTAATAAGATATCAGTATTATACATGGAATAATTTGTCAAATTGCATATACAATAACCTTTTACCTTTAATGTTCTTTTTCTCATATAATGCATTCAAGAATAAAATTGTCTCCTTGATTTCCCTCTACAGTAGAAAGGTGAAAGCATAAATTCTTATTAATAAATCAGAGGGGTTTTTTTCCTCTTTTAATTATTAATAAACACGAAAGTGTAATTTCAAATATACTTTTCGACTTATTTCTGCAACAGCAAATTGTATATGCATATGGCAGAACAATGGGTGTATCGTATGTAGGCGGTATTCGATATTTTAGAAAGAAATGATTTTATAATCATTTAATCTTAATAGCGTTAATAATAAGTTGTATTTAAAAAAATACACAACAGACTAAACAAGGAAGAAAAATGTTGTGATAAAAAAATAAAGATTGAATAAAAAATGATAACGATATCAAAAATTAAACTCTCCATCTCTCAAGAGATATCTTACGATATCAAGTGAAAATCCTCCTCTCCCTAAAATGATAACTTTATATATGTACAGCCCCAAATTTGGATTTAAAATAAAGAGAGAAATACAAAAATCAGAAGTACATGGGAAATTATTTTATTGTTTATGGCAATGCGTTATAAATATTCATAGAAGTAATAGAAGTCATAGAAGTAAAAGGCAGCTGAAATATTAATATCATGTTTGTATACAATAAAGACCTGTTAAGAAACATACTTTGCGTAAATTGTTTCGTATAAATATTATTCTACATATGTGGGACAAGGTGGCATAAATAATTATGAATTGGACAATTGCATCATAAATTATACTAAAAATATATACTAAAATAAATACAGATTACTAAATGGTACACTTATAAAAAGAATATATTTAAAATACAATTAAAAACTTATCAACGTTTCATTCGCTTCTACTAACGTCGCCAAGATACAATAGAAAAATCTGAAATGCGATTTAAAGTTTCAAAATATAAACATACGTCCCCGGGAATATTTGAGTTGAGAGTGCGACAAACTGCTTTTTAATTAATTATAGCATTTTATGCCACATTTTACGAATGAAATATGATAAATACACTTTACAAGTTCATGGCCCGAGCTTAATGGTCGTAATTGACTCTAAAATTTTATTGAGATATGGATTTTTGCATGGAATTATAATTTTCGCTTCATCAAACTTAATTTTGCTCCCTTTACTTGAAAAATATAATCTAGCGAGTGTTTACTCAGTTTTGACTGTGAAATATCTCTTTTGTGCTCTTTACATCTCTTTGAAAATTTTCGTTTAGTTTCACCAATTTATAATAATCTTTCGTTGTTTGCTAGGATAATTGGAATTTCTTAAACTCCTGCCATTTGATGAGTATGAATTTTATCTATATTGTTACTAAGATGCTGTATTAGGTATGGAGGGGGTATAACTATTAATTTTACATTGAATTCTTGAAGAACCTTTTTTTTCCACAGTGACAAAACTGAAACTTTTATTAACCACATTGCTGTCAAGTCATGCGAAAATTGACTCAACCTCACTGTAAAGTCGATGTGTCCAATTGTGTTACGAGGTGCAGATGTCTAGAAAATGCTTTCACGATAATTTTACAATGGATTCACAAACTGACAATCACCTGCGAAACTTTTTGTCGGAATGAACATGTCATCTTTTGCCATTGTGACTGTGACCATTTATGACGATTATGACGTCGCATGAGAAAAATAATTATTTCAGACTTTGTGTCAGTTTCTTAAAATTAATAGCGAACGAAGATGTATAAGAAATATCAAAATTATGTTTGTAAACAAACAAGACTCATTATAATATGCACATCAATGCTAAAAACATGCCATGTTTATATTTGCATTCATATATATTATTCTATGCATATATTTGTTTTAGCCCATTTGATCAAGTCCCTGCATAGAAAAACATGATTAGTACATAATACACTTCTCCTACTGCCTATGAATGCAAAATACAACAACTATTAATGCTAAGCAAATAAAATGAGTCGCGTTACAATAAATATATGAATGCATTTCACTATATTCACTTATAAATATTATTTAAGATATGTGTAGGGATAGTAGATATTTTTCTATAAGTTTGACGAATTCTCAGTACAGAAATAAGATTAGAGAGTATTTCTGAAGTTGATGCACAATATTATATTTATAAATAATTTAAGACATGTTACAACAAGACGAGAATAAATTACACCAGCTATATCTTTCCTTGAAAAAATTTTCTACATGTGTCAGGTTATCGTAATTTTTGCTTTATTCATTGGATCATATCCTGTCTACAGAAACCTGATTAGATTTATCATGTATTATTATTGCACAATTACAAAACCTTTGACGTATAAGAAATACTTATACAATTTTTTTTTAATATTAAATAAGACTTTTTACAGCAAAAATATTAATATATTAATACATGTATATAATTGAATATTATTCTATATAGGTATTAGGATAACAGTTCTTTTGATAAAGTAACGGTACAAAGAATGTATTAGTGTCCTCACAATCCGTATGCAGTTGATGTACAAAAAGGACTGGTATTTTCGTGTTATGCTTATAAATAAAATGAGAAATGTTACAGCAACAGTTATGTATTATGTTTTCGCCAATACGCATTATTGTATTTTTATGAAGAAAATTTTTCTTTCGCTTATTCTAGCACAGAAACGTGATTAGAATGTCTGACCTCCGCACTACATGTACAGTTCAAAGAGTGACAAGAAAAGTTAATAAGAAATACAATGATAAAAAACTGAAAGACAAAAAACTTAAGTGCTCACGCGACTTTCTCAGTAGCTTTGCCAGAATAACAGAAATTTTGCTTTATTGGTTCGATCAGATATCAAAACAGAAACATGATAAGAATGTATTATTGTCCACAGCTACATATGCAATCGATGTATAAATAAACATTAGTATTAAGACTGTAAATAAAATAAGACATGTTACAATTAACATATAAATGTCACACTATACAGAAAAAAAACCGCAGGTTTTTTTATAGTTGTGCAGCTTTGTAGTTTTTCGTATTAGCAATGAAAATTTTGCATGCGTCCAATAAATAAACATTGGTATTAAGACTGTAAATAAAATAAGACATGTTACAATAAACATATAAATGTATTATGTTATACAAAAAAGTAGGGTTTTTTGATAGTTGTGCAGTAGGGCGGGCGGAAAAAACTTTTTTTCGATTTTCGATTATGGCGGGTGCGGAAAAGTGACCACTGATGGCAATCAGTTTATGAAAAAAATTTGAGATTTTGTATACATTTCCTTACCTTGCCGCAAAAGGCTTGAAGTTTTGCAAAAATGTTCATTTTTGAACTTTTTTCGAAAAAAATTAAAAAATGTTAAATTAAATTTATTTTGGTTGTATTTACTTGAAAAGGCATATTTAATGTACCAAATGTTTAAATAATATCTGATCATGCATTATTTAATATCTATGTGCATTATAACTTAGGCTTTTTTTATAGCTTTTTCGCTTATAAAAGGCAAAAATTGTATTTGTTTGAATCGATCGTTAGTTTCTATATTATTTATGTCCCTTGGTCTTCTTTATATTTTTTCTATGTGTCAAACGTCATATATTTGGGGAAAAGACAGCTTTATACTTCAAAAACAAATCTGGAAGGTGAGAAAATGGTGAAGCAGGACTCTAAGCGAGCGCAATGACTCGTCGTAATACTCAGGGAGTGAAGGACGAAATAGCCAAAATGCGATAAAGGATTCTTATTATTTATACTTGCTCAGACCTCCTGCGACATTTGTTCAGTGTTAACGTGAAACCTTTTTGTAGTGATTATACAGTGCTTTATGGTTCGTTTAATGTGCCATTATTGTGTTTTGTGCGTTTTATTACAACGAGTTTAGAAATGGCTAGTATAAAGGGCCATGACAATGCAAAGACACGCAATAGCGTGAAAAGTAACTTTTTGGGGGCGTCATACATATTGAAAGAATTGCAATTGCCAGCTTATGCTGATAATCATGCGCCACTACTACTGGTTGCTTCACCATGTAGAAGTTTGACAGCAGAGGATACGAATCTCGTCATCGATAAAAACAAAGTCATAAGAGAGAAATAGAAACTTGGAAAGAAGATACAGGCAGAAGAAGTTATTGAAAGAAGGAAAATTAAAAGCATATTTTTTGATGGTAGAAAGGATAAAAGTATATTAAGAGAAAGAAAAGTAACAAGCGGCACCGTCGAGAGAAAGGCGAGGAACACATCACCGCGTTCCGGTCACGGAAAAGAAGTAGCAAGATCATTATACAATCTTCCAAGTCACCACAAGTTAGACTTTTCTGAACTGACGAGGTATCAAGGTAACGGAACGAGGTATGAAGTGACCCGAGTATTCCTAACCAGGTTCAAACAACACGGTGATGTGTTCCTCGCCTTTCTCTCAACGGTGCCGCTTCTTATTTTTCTTCCTCTTAATATACTTTTATCCTTTCTACCATCAAAAAATATGCTTTTAATTTTCCTTGTTTCAATAATTTCTGCCTGTATCTTCTTTCCAAGTTTCTATTTCTCTCTTCTGATTTTGTTTTTATCGATGACGAGATTCGTATCCTCTACTGTCACAACTTCTACATGGTGAAGCAACCGGTAGTAGTGGCGCATGATTATCAGTATAAGTTGGCAATTGCAATTCTTTCAATGTGCATGATGTCCCCAAAAAGTTACTTTTCACGGTATCGCGTGTCTTTGCATTGTCATGGCCCTTTATACCAACCATTTCTAAGCTCGTCGTAATAAAACGCACAAAACACTGTAATGGCACAGTAAACGACTCAAAAAGCACTGTATAATCACTACAAAAGGGTTTCACGTTAACACTGAACAAATGTCGCAGGTAACTGAGCAAGGATAAATATTAAGAATCCCTTATTGCATTTTGGCTCTCAACTATTTCGTCCTTCACTCCCTGAGTATTACGCCGAGCCATTGCGCTAGCTTAGAGTGCTCCTTCACCACTTTCTCACCTTCCAGATTTGTTTTTGAAGTATACTGCTGTCTTTTTTCCCAAATATATGACGTTTGACACATAGAAAAAATATAAAGAAGACCAAGGGACATAAATAATATAGAAACTAACGATCGATTCAAACAAATATAACTTTTGCCTATTATACGCGAAAAAGCTATAAAAATAGCCTAAGTTCAGGCAACAGGATGATAATATCAGGCAACAGGATGACACATAGATATTAAATAATGCATGATCAGATCTTATTTAAACATTTGGTACATTAAATATGCCTTTTCAAGTAAATACAACCAAAATTAATTTAATTTAACATTTTTTAATTTTTTTCGAAAAAAGTTCAAAAATGAACATTTTTGCAAAATTTCAAGCCGTTTGCGGCAGGGTAAGGAAATGTCCAAAAAATCTCAATTTTTTTGTATGAACTGAGTGCCATCAGTGGCCAATTTTCCGAACCCGCCATAATCGAAAATCGAAAAAAAGTTTTTTCGGCCCACCCTATTGTGCAGCTTTGTAGTTTTTCGTATTAGTAATGAAAATTTTGCATCCGTCAAATTTTCAAAATACTAAAAATTCACAAAACTAAGCCCAAAAATTTGTGAAATGCTGCAGTGAAAAGACGGAATATTCTTCAAATACTATAAAAATCTCAATTTCAATTACAGTGGTGTTCTGGGAATCTACCGTCTGTACAATTTACAGCTCAAGTAAAGAAGTAAACAGCCCTACCAACTGTGTGACTAATGTAATAGAAGCAATTTATTGGTATCAAATGATTCAAAATAGAATCCACTTTCTAAATGAAGCATATAAAATTTGCTTAGGAGGCCATCTACGAATCAAAACCAAACCATTTTTTCCCAAAAGCAACACCCAATTTTGACAGTATATTATAAAACCCTCTGACAGTCTTACAAAAGGGGGAAATTGTAATGTTTTCTCTGCATTTAATTTTTAAAAACTAAAAAAGGAAAAATAAAGATTATTCTTCCAATATTATGTAAGAAAGCATATTTAGGAATACGAATGTAATGCTTCAGAGCATTAAATATTCCTCAATGCATTGAAAATGCCTTAAATAATTAGTATTATAACATTTTAAATAGTGTTTATATTGCAGAGAAACCTGGAGCTTAGTGAACGCATTAACACGAGCTTGTCAGTGAGAGGGTTAAATGTTGTGTTCTAATTAGGCTTAGAAATGAAATTTCAAGTCAATTGTATGATAAGGTTTTAAATTATTATTCAAAAATTTGACTTTTTAAATTTAAATTATATTTTCATATTTTTATTAATATCTCCCGAAATTATATTCCTAATGTAATAATTTTTTATGTTTACAATAACATGAAAAAGTCCAAATAAAAATACATTGAATTTGTAATTAAGAAAAATATTAATATGAATTTTGGATTTTGAAATTAATATTCGAAAAAATATGATTTGTAACCTAGAATATTTTTGATATATTTATATCTTTCATATCCTGCTATAAGCAAATTCTTAATTTAATTTTTTTCTTCTAAGTAGTTTTTGATTTATGCTTAAAAGAGTACAAACTGTTGGTTTAAGGTGCTGCCAAAAATGTACAGAAAAACATAATTTGATAAAAATATATTTTATTCATTTTATTGAATCATTTATCCTGGCAATAGTCAAAACCTATATAGTCAGGGAAATTGTCATATTATAACTAATAATGCACTAATACAAATGATAATTTTATTTTGTAACATTTCAATAGTCGATTATCGAACTTAAATTGATATACAGTTCTGAAAATAAGCTTATTTTAAAATAACTAATTTCTCTTAAACTGATTTTACGAATTTTATGGAGATTTTATTTTAAGCTAGTTGAAAAATATATAATATATTTATGGAGTCAAACAGAGATGTAATGGAGAGTATGTGGAGGTCTACACCATAGACCTTCTAGATGTCATCCAGAAACACCGTATATCCTCCGTCTCTCAAAAAGCTATTGTATATACACTCTGGGGTATATACCCTGTCTTCATAGTATACCATCTGTTTTTTACGACTTTTTCACTGGTGTCAAGCTTGGGTATTGCTATTGAAAAAAGAATAAGTTTTTATATGTAGGTGGTCACTTTAATAAATTTTGTATATATCATTTAAAAGTAAATATTTCCAGTCATTTAGAACCAGTAACTTTCTTCTGTAATAACTTGTTGCCGACTTAGAAGAAAATATTTATTTACTTATTTTCCACGACTGTACAAATATATGTCTAAAATATTATTCTATATATCTGTTAGGATAATTAATTCACCACACGTGATTAGAATCTCACTGAACAAAATATACACTGTGACGATTAACAATGAAAAAAATGGATACAAAAAATAGCACCTAAGAGTCCTAAGAGCGTACTCATTTATTTCACTACCCGCGTCAGGATAGCAGAAAATTTTCTTCATTTATTCGATCAGATGTTATTACAAGTACGAAATTAGAATTTATTGCTTTCCCAATACTACATATAGGGTCACGCGGAGTAATCATGACTACTTTGTATATTTTCAACATTCTTTTTTTTTCTACTTTTTCTATTTGGAAAAGTGATATTTTTAGTACATAGAAAGTAACTTTGACCCTAAAAACATCTCTTTAAAGTTTAAATTCTCATAGCTTTTATTTTTCTTTTAAAGTTAAAAAGATGGTTAAAATTATCCCATCAAAATCTCACAATCACAAAAGTTTGGATTAATTAAGACCACCAGTGAGGAAATTATGAGCACTATATTTCTTCTTTACACTTCCCTATACACATTTGTTTGGGGATAATTGTGACCATTATAACTCCAAACTGACAAATCCATTTATGAAACATTTTGCTAGACTTTGTTTCAAATTGCTATTTGGATAACAAAAATGCTTCAGACGAGTGATAATGAAAATTTAAAAGAAAAAAAACATTATGAAGTCAATAACTAAGTATGAAACAAAATATTACCGTGCATATTTTTCTCCAGTATGCAGGTGGTCATAATAAACCCGCCTGACTCTACAATTGATGTAAAAAAGTAATTAGTTTCATGGTTTTAAATAAAAAACACAGGTTAAAATAAGCGTATGAATAAATTATATTATTTAAATATTTTTCTATAAATATTTTTCTACACTTGTATTAGGATAACGGATTTTTCTTCTATCCATTCGATAAAATTCCAGCACAAAAACGGAACAGTCATAGTACTACACATATAGTTTGATGAATAAGAAAACGAATAGACTAAAGAAATTTAGGGATAAAAACACCGGTAGAAAACCAAGAGTCCTAACTGTACACACGATTCTTTCTGTACGCCTCTCAGTATAACAGAAATTTTGCTTTATTCAGATTTCGTACGGACTCTGCAATATCCAGACTAATAAATTCTTCGTTACCTCATTTTCTTATAGAAAAATCTGACTCTGACGTATCATGCGTCTAATCTAGATTTATTTTCTATAAAATTATTAATACTTGTCATTGAAAACTTCCTAATTTAGTATGAACCCTGTTTATTGATTTGTTGACACTTCGCAATACAGAAACGAGATAAAAAAAAATATCCCACTACAACATATGCGATTGATGCGCAAAGAACAAATATTAGTCGTATATATGTAAATAAAATAAGGTGTATTATACAAACATATCAATGCATTACACGATGTATACTATCCACATGTCACTCATAAATATTTAAGTGTCATAATCACAGATTTTTTTTGACATAAGTTTGATCAAATTTAGGCACAGAAATGTGATTAAAACGTTTTACTGTTTCTCTGTTACAGATATCCTTTATATATAAAAATACTTCTTAAGTTTTAGTAAATAAATTAAAACTTGCTAACAACAAGCATCGAATGTATTATAGAATGCAATTATTTGCATATCAATATTATTCGATTTCTCTATTATGATAGAAGATTTTTGACGCGATTAGAATGCCCAAGTATTTTATATACACTATATTGCCATTGAATATTGGACACTTGCGATTTAATACATTTTACTAAATATCTAGAACAATACATGAGGAATCATCTCGAAACTCTTAGTGTATAAGTATAATAGTATACGTCATACAACTCCGTGAAGATTTTTTACCGAAACTCCATAGGGGACCGTCAACAAATTAAAAAAGAATGAATATCTTTTGAATAACCCTGTCAAAACTAATGTAGCAAAAGCGCTCAAACTCCAGATTATGATTGAATGCCTTATTGTAATACACTGTGTTTATGTTTATGCAAATAGCATGCATACTCGCAGAGTAATTAAGGTTTTTATAAAAATGGTCCCAAATTTTTCCAAGCTTTTTCCTTATAATTTTCAGAGTTCTTAATATAAAATAATATTTTTTTCAGAAAATATGACAAACAACATTGCACACAGTACCCTGTAATCAGAGTTAAAATATAATAAAAATTGTATGAAAAATGAGTAGGTTTATTAAATAATTTTTTACTGCGCATGCGTCAATGATATCAAAATTTCATTTGCATATTATGTTAGCTAAATGTATAGAGCAACTTTTGTAAAAGTCTCAAAATCATAGCTTGAAAATTCTGAAAGCAATCGTGTATAGAAAAAGGACAAAATCCGTTGTTTCCAAAATAAAGCAAAAAAATGAGGGATTTTATCCAAATGTAGTAGTACATTCCGTATTGTGTATTCTATATTGACACTAATCAACGAATATATGGATACA
The DNA here is from genome assembly GCA_964019185.1 of Maratus speculifer. Taxonomy (NCBI): domain Eukaryota; kingdom Metazoa; phylum Arthropoda; class Arachnida; order Araneae; family Salticidae; genus Maratus; species Maratus speculifer. The sequence goes on along the minus strand of OZ025292.1, from coordinate 64,162,236 downwards.
ACCCCTCTTGTTTTTGCTTCATTTTGAGAATAACGGATTTTCAACTTATTCAATGGGCGATTATTTTCAGAATTTTCAAGTTATGATTTTGTGACTTTCACAAAAGTTGCTCTATACATTTAGCTAACATAATATGCAAATGAAATTTTGATATCTTTGACGCATGCGCAGTAAAAAATTATTTAGTAAACCAACTCATTTTGTATACAATTTTCATTATTTTTTAATTCTGATTACAGGGTACTGTGTGCAATGTTGTTTGTCATATTTTCTGAAAAAAATATTATTTTATATTAAGAACTCTGAAAATTATAAGGAAAAAACTCGGGAAAATTTGGGACCACTTTTTATAAAAACCTTAATTACTCTATGATTATGCATGCTATTTGCATAAAAATGAACACAGTGTATTAAAATAAGGCATTCAATCATAATCTAGAGTTTGAGCGCTTTTGCTACATTAGTTTTGACAGGGTTATTCAAAAGATATTCATTCTTTTTTAATTTGTTGACGGTCCCCTATGGAGTTTCGGGAAAAAATCTTCACGGAGATGTATGACTTATACTATTATATTTATGCACTAAGAGTTTCGTGATGATTCCTCATGTATTTTTCTAGATATTTAACAAAATGTCTAAAATCGCAAGTGTCCAATAATCAATGGCAATATAGTGTATATATATATATATATATAGTTCATTACATTAATAACATATTTGTCTGCAAATAATATTCTATATCTGTATTAGGATAATGGAATTTTCCTTTATTCATTCTATAAAATCCCAGCACAGAAATGGATTAGAATGTCACAATACAGCATATATAGTTCGACGACGAGTAACAAATAGATTTAAAAAAAAAAAAAGGTATAAAAAGGATCTCAGAAACTCACATGTCCTAAAAGTTCAAACAATTCTCTCAGTACCTCTGCCAGGCTAACAGAAATTTTGCTGCATTGTTTTAATGAGATATCAATACAGAAGAGTTTATTAAGAATGTATTGCTGCCCTACTACTACCTACATAATTAATGTATAAAGAAATACGAGTATTAGGCTTATAAATAGAAGAAATGTGTAATAACAAACATATGATACTGTTACATCACGTATATTTTCATCTATTCATATTTCTATATATATGTCAGAATAACAATTTTTGTTTTCTATAAATTCGATCAATTCCTTGTATAGGAGCGCGATTAAAATGATTTATTGTCCCTGTGACACGTATACAAATTATATATAAAAATAAATCCCTTATATTTGTAATAATTAAAATAAGATTTGCTGCAACAAATATAGGAATATATTACACTATTTGCCTATCATGTTATTGTATATATCTATTAAGATAAAAAAAATTTGTTTTGTTTTTTCGATGAAATACTGGTATAGAAACGTGGTTAGAATGTATTAGTGTGCATCACTGCACATGCAGTACCTCCATTTGTCAAACTTATTTGTATTCATTGCAAAAAAGTGATATAAGTCCTGCATTTTTAAAGTTTCGCAGAAAGTTTAGTATAAATAGTTGGGTCAATTTTATTGTTATATGAACGAGATCTTTTTGTCTTACTTGTTAGTGTAATAGAGAAATTTAATAAATATAATTTATAGGACCGAGAAACCGTATAAAATTTTAAATTTCGTAATTTTTTAAGAAATGGTTTTATTGATCCAAATCACTTTAAAATATTTCTTTACCTCATTTAAAACATTCTGGAAATTGGCACAACATGTTTATGACTAAAGGTTTAGGAATTAGCCAATGGCCACCGTTGAGAGTGGACACACTGTATTTCCCTGTAAATATTACTCTATATCTGTATTAAAATAACGTATTTTACTCCTATTCATTTGATAAAATTTCAGCACAGAAATGGATTAGAAAGTAACAGTGAAATATATATAGTTAGATGACGAGTAACAATGAACAAAGATTAAAAAATTTTGGGTCAAAAATCCAAATGGCCTAAGTGTTCATGTCATTCTCTCAGTATCTTTGTCAGGATGACACTATTTTTGCTGCATTGATTCGATAAGATATCAATACAGAAACGTTAAAAGAATGTATTGCTATTCTACTAATACATAACAATTGATGTACAAAGAAATACTAGTATTGTATTTGTAAATAAAATAAATCTATAACAAGAAATATATGATAGTGTAATATCATACATACAGTCGCTAATTAATATTTCTATATATACGTCAGATTAACATATTTTTTTTTTCTATAAATTCGATCAAATCCCGGCATGGGAACGTGATTGAAATGGTTTATTGTCCATCTGCCATGTATACAATTTATGTATTAACATTAAAACGCCCGGAAATTTTACTCGAGTTTGATAATAATATTTTACGCCAGAATTTTTGTTAAAAATTATTTAATTGCTTTATTTAAGGTAAGTTTACGTGGTCTAAATTTAACTTATTTCAAGAAAATTTTCTAGTTCGAATTGAAAATCAATTAAATGGTCCCATTCGAATCAACTAATTCCGGCAGTTCTAATGTTCAAAAAGACTTGCGTTTGCTTGCAGTAAGTAAAATGAAGTTTATTACAGCAAACATCGAATGTAATGTGCTATGAAAAGATTTGCCAGTCATTATGACTCGATATCTCTATTAGAATAACAGATTTTATGTTTTATTGTTTCGAGTAAATACCAGTACAGTAACGTGTTAGAATGTATAATGTCCATCACTACATATACCGTTCGATTAGTAAGGAGGAAAGTAAGTAAACAAATTTAGGGATAAAAAAACAGAAAGCCAACAGTCCTAAGTGTGCAGGCGGATTTCCTCAGTACCTCTGCTATATAACAGAAATTTTGCTATTTTGATTTTGTAAGACATAATACAGAAACGTTATAAGAATGTATTGGCGTCCTACTACTATATACATAATTGATGTAAAAAGAAATACTACCCTTATGTTTGTAAATAAAACAAATATGTAACAACAAGCATATGATAGTATTACATTATGTATATTGTTACCTATTAATTACTTCTAATATGTACGCCAGAATAACAATTTTTTTTATATAAATTCGATCAAATCCCGGTGATTAAAATGTTTCACTGTTTCTTTGTCACGTATACAATTTATATTTAAAACATTCTTCGTTATGTTTGTAAATAAAATAAGGTTAACAACAACAAACATCGAATGTAATGTACTATGCAAAGATTTGCCTATCATTATTATTCCTTATCATTATTAAGATAACAGATTTTATGTTTTATTGTTTCGATCAAATACAGGTACAGAAACGTGGTTAGAATGAATTAGTGTCCACCAGTACCTATACAGCTCTACCAGTAACGAGGAAAGTAGATAAAAAAATTTAGGGATCAAAAAACAGAAAACCGAACAGTCCCGAGTGCGCACGCGATTCTCTCAGTACCTGTGTCGCCAACATTAGGTAGAAAGGATCAATAAGGCCGGGCCGCCCTCTCGCTCGCGCCGGGGCTTTTTCGATACGCCACTGCTTGCCTGCAGCATGGCGAATGAAGCGGCGTTGGAATAAGGGTCCCGGATTCCCGGACGGAGCGCGTGGTCTCCGGCTTCCAGGGTGAGTTTCAGAAACATTTGTTTATTGGACTGGTTATTGCTTATTTTCTCAAAAATGGTTTGAAAATGTTTTTAAGATTTGAGGTTCGGAGGAATTGTCTTATAATGTTAATTTCAAGAGAAATGGTATATTTATTTGGTGATAAGATTTATCTAAAATCAGATTTTTGTATTTCTATGTAATGATGAACAAACATATTGTTTAGTTTAAATATTATGATTTGAAATGTTTTATTAGCTTGTAAATAGTATTTTTTCCCGTTTGATACAATAGTTAATATTAAGAATTATTTTTCATGTTTAAACTATGTCAGGTGTTTTAATTTTAATGTTATTTAGAAGAAATTTTTTTTAAATTTAATGTATATGCATTACTAAGTACAAATTTACTTTAGAGAAAAAGAAATTCACTATTTTAATTAAATGTCCAGGCTTCGATTAAAACGGAATATTAAATATAGCTTTTATATTAGTTTTTATGATTTGATTTAAACTGTTGCATGATTTTTAATTTTTTCCTTTATAATATCACTCTCTGTGTTTGAAATTTAACGCAATTAAATTGCAGAAAGGCTGATTATATGGAAGTTAAAAAACTAACATTATTCTTAACATGTTATTTTTACTTTTTTGAAAAATATAGATGTATAGTATAGATTACACGAAGTCTTATATTTAATAAAATTATGTATTTATTAATGAAATCAATAGCGCGTTTTCTATTTACAAAAATAATTTTTAATTGAATTGTTATACGAAAATCAAGAATTTTTGAGCAGCTATCCTTCATTTTACTGCTAAACTTTAATCTTGTAAAGCTATTCATGTAATTTAACTTAGAAGGTACAATTTTTACGATTCTTTTATTATGAGATATGCTCCATTTTTATTATTTAAAACGTTTACCATATTAAAGAAGTCTTTTAACCCAATCGAGAGTAGCTTCTTTTACAGAATTTTAATTTTATTTTTTAATTTTATTTTTCTTTTATTTTTATTTTTATTTTTATTTTTTTGTCATTGCTTTTTAAAGTTAGAAATTTTTGCCTAATTGAAACACGAAAATGCTCGGATTAAATAAGGAAAATTTTACAGTAAAATTTTACTGGTAAAAATAATCAAGGATTCTGACATCATTCGGCACGTATGCCGCTCACTCGTCCGAAAGGGGTTAATTAATCTCTAGACTACGCTACCAATCTGTATTCAACCTTAGTGTTCATTTACCTTTTTCAATCAAGTAATTCTTGTCATTAGATAAATCGTAATTCACTACTCTTAAATTTCCAAACGTGCGAACTCTGTGTTGTTTGGATTACATACAAATCATACATGTCAAGGGATAAAACGCTAATAATAAATGAGTTATAAATGCAATTTTTTTAGGATAAAAAAAAATAAATATATTTTATGTTTGAAAATAACTCTTTTTTTTTTAACTGTAATCGTACAAGAGACAGATTTTCATATTATTAACGTAACGCATGCATTTTTAGAACTCGCATACTTACATAATAATAAATTGAAAATATTAATTTGGATTACTAAGGGGATAAAATTTCTGCTCATAAACGTAAGTTATTTACTAATAACATCAAATAATCCAGCGTGACGCACATCCGCCAACCTGATTTTTATCGGTTATTTCTAAAGCGAAATTATAAAAATTTCAGATGAAAGTTGTTTCGCGATACATCATTATTACATTTGATACGATTGAGGAAACTTTAATGTATAAAATGAAATAAATGCATAAAATTTTTAAGTTCCTTAAACGTATCTTTAATATAAAAAGCTACAAAAAGAATCTTTCACGGAAGAAGTCAAATAATTTACTGATTTCGAACCATGAAAAACAAAAAGATTGATCCATTATCCTTAGCTAATTAACCGATTCATAGAAAAGGCGTTTATTCAATTCTTTAGTGCATGTTTAATGCATTCAACGCATAAGTTTTGACCCTAACTCTCCGATTTTCAAATTTCTTTTTTTTTTCTTTTCTTAAACAAAAGAGTTTTATCCGGAGATACTTCATTATTACTTTTTATTACGACTTAAGAAACTTTAATGTATAAAATGCATAAAACTTTAGTGTTCCCTAAACGTATTTTTAATATAAAAAGTCAGATAAAGAATTTTTAACGGAATGCGACTGAATATCTTACTGATTTCGAACTGCGAAAAACGAAAAAATCGACCCATTAGCCGATAGCTAATTAATCGATTCTGAGAAAAGGAGGTTATTCAGTTCATTAGTCTGTTTTTAATTCATTCAATGCATAATTTTCAAGCCAAACGCTCCGATTTTAAAAATTCTTTTTTTTTCTTCTTCTTAAAGGAAAGAATTCTATTCGGAGATACATCTTTATTACTTTGTGATACGATTGAGGAAATTTTAATCTATAAAATGCAATAAATGCGTAAAATTTTAATGTTCCCTAAACTTATCCTAAACTTATTTTTAATATAAAAGTTAGATAAAAAATCTTTCATGGAATGCGGTCAAATAATTTACTGATTTCGATCTGCGAAAAATGAAAAAGTCGATGCGTTAGCCAACAGCTAATTAACCGATTCTGAGAAAAGAAGTTTATTCAATTAGTTATTATATTTTTAAAACATTGAATGCATAACTTTTGAACCAAACTCTCCGATTTCAATTTTTTTTCTTTAAACGAAAGAGTTCTATCTGGACATACATTATTATTACTTTTTATTACGACTGAGGAAACTTTAATTTATAAAATGCAATAAATGCATAAAATTTTAACAGTTTAAGAAAATGTATTTTTTACATAAAAAGCTAGATAAAGAACCTTTCATGGAATGCGGACAAATAATTTACTGATTTCGATCAGCGGAAAATGAAAAAAATTGATCCATTACCCAACAGCTAATTAACCGATTGCGAGAAAAGGAGGTTATTCAATTCTGTAGTATATTTTTAATGCATTTAACGCTTAACGTTTGAGCCTAACTCTCCTATTTTCAAATTTATTTTTTCTTTTATTGAATGAAAGGGTTCTATCTGGTGGTGTGCGATAACGAATTCACTAGAAATCAAAAAGATCATATTTGTTTTTCTGCCTTTTTTTTATATTAATTCTTAAGAAATTCGAGATTATAAGGAAAAAAAATTTTATTCATCATATCCAGAGAATATTGCTCTTGATGGGCATAGAGTAGATAGACTGATAGACAGACAGACCTGGGAGAGCTGTCTCTGATAGTTATAGCCCTACCAGTGGCCGAGAGGTTCAAAACTCTTAACTGGTAGACGGCAGGTGCTGGGTTTGAACCCAATCGCGGCCTAAGCGTTCGGAGTTTTCGTGGTTTTCTTCGAGCCTTGCGTAAATACGTGTTAGGTTCCCTTAGAAAGACCCCCACGAAGGGCACTTCCCCTCTGGGCCTATATCCTTCGAGTAGATAATCGGCCGACACAAAATAAACCAAACCGATAGCTATAACTCAGGCTGAGCATTGATCTTTGACCATATAAACATGTTTCTTGTCAAATAAAATTAAGTTTTAAATTCGAAAGAAATTTATATTCATCCCATAGTACTTTCTCGACATTGTTATTTTTGAGGGAATTTATACATTAATTGTTTGTTTAAAGCAAAAATAACAACGCAAAATGCATTGTAATTTTAGGATTCTGAAAAAAAAAGAAAACAAATCATGTTTAATCATAAAAATAAAACACATCACATATGCATGTACTATACTATATTTACATATTTGTCTCGAAATATTATTCTATATTTTGTTTTATTCAATGGAAAAATTCTTATAGAAAAACACGAGTAGATCACAGTACTATCAAAGTACTACATATTTAACGAGTTACGGGGAAAAAAATAGGTATAAAAGAATGCAAGCAAGAGTTGTAAATGCGCACGCTATCAACTCAAATATGTTAAATTATGAAAAATAAAACTTTTGCAATTGTGAAATATTCAAATTTTCAAAAGAAATCACGCATAATGTGCAGATATTTACTAATTCACGTTCTAATTCTACAACTTGGACGTATGGGCTCGGAGTAAAGGGGAAATATTTTAATAATATTTTTTAAAAAATAATAATACAAAAAAAACCATAATTTTTAGTATTTATTTTTACAAGCTATATTTCCATGCATTTCTAAGAACTAGTATGGCGTAAATACTCTAAAATTCTTTTGACTAAACCATACAGAATGAATTAAAAATAACTTTTTTATAAAAATATTTCCACAAACACGTTTCAAAACACGTGTTTGTGCTTTAACACATGTGTTTGCAGCGCCGGGCGAAAGGGGGGGGGGGGGCAAGGGGCGGTTGCCCCGGGCGCGGTCATTTAGGGGGCGCCAAATTTATACTATCAACGTCATTTTCGGCCTGTCACAAGAAAAAATTGGGGGGGGGGGTGGGAGGTGACAAATTGCCACTTTGCCCGGGGCACAGTTTTCTCTTCGCACGCCCCTGTGTGTTTGTTTCGTATGAGAAGCATCTTTATAAATTTTTCGCTTTCGTTTTAATTTAACTTATTTATTTATTAACCATTTGAAAAATTATTGTTGTTTTCGATCGAGAATACATATATCTGAGACATATCTGAACCCTTTAGGTGTCTACATTTTATTGGTATCGGAAGATCAAGATTTAATCCATGGCGTACTTAATATGTGACTCTGTTATTACGCAAGCCACGTTTTGATCGTCATAAATATGAAGTTTTTATAACTTTTATTAACTTAGTGAGAAATGTTGAATCATTTTGCTTTGTGCAATGGATGTCCGCCTTTTTTTTTACTAAATTCTTTAAATTTAGAAAAAGTTTTATTTGCAAAAGTGTTATTTATTTATATTTTTTTTACAAATTTTTTTAATTTAGAAGAATTTTTATTTGCAAAATTGTCATTTATGACGGCCGATTATCTGCACGAGGGATATAGGACTTAGGGAGAGTACCTTCCGTGTGGTCTTTCTGAAGGAACCTAACCCGTATTCACGAAAGGTTACTCAAGGTTAAAAAAAAACAACGAAAAACTCCGAACAGTCAGGCCGAGGGCGTGCTTGGGTTCGAACCTGCACTCCCCGTCTACGAGCTTCGAGGGCACAATTTTTCAGCCACTGGTGGGGCTTTATTTGAATAGGAAATTGAAATGTCGTTTTTAATAAAGAAGAAAGTAAAAAAAGTTACAAAATAGACAGACGTAAATTATCTTACATGGAAAAAACAAATCCATGGAAAGATGTCGGATGAAAGATTGTTTTTTAAAGCAAAAAACAAGGCCTGATTATCGAGCTCATCGAAATGTGCAATGAAAGCGATGAAAGCGAAAAAAAAAATCTATTGCTGTATCAATTGATTGTAATATATATATATATATATAATTTATTTATAATTGTTAAATTTTATTCCTTGAAAAAAATCATTTTCCTAATAATTGTTGTAATTTGTTACATTATTTTATTTATTTATTCATTTATTTTTTGGAAGATACCCGAGATTGATATCTGTTGTTGTGCGCTTCTACTTTTTCAGTTTTGGTTACAGATTTTTTAATTAAGACTAGCAAGCTACGCCCGCTAGCTGGGCCACTTTTTCCAAACGAACCTCGGTATTAAGCAGTATATAATAAGCAAAAAAATTCATTTAATAAGCAAGTCTTGGTGTTCGAATCCTCAAGCACAAAAAAAAGTAAATTAAAGAGCTATGGTCCCGTTAAAAATATGTGATTTCGCACTGTGGGCCACGTGCACTTGAAAAAAAAAAAAAAAAAAAAAGATTGTGGATCGGCGCTATGGTCGCTTTGCGCCCATAGTCCCGTTAAAAATATTTGGTTTTGCACGGTGGGTACTACGCGCCCATAAGACATTTTTTCGTATTTTTTAGTTCATCAGAAGCAGATTTTTACGCAGATTCTGAATATGTAATCAGTTTTTTTCTACTTTAAAAACTGTCTGCATGATGGTTTAAAAAAAACGCGCAAAAAAAAATCGATAGTCCTGTTTTATTTCTAAGTTCAATATTTTAGCGAAAACTACGGTAAATATTCTACGGCAAGTCAAAAAAATTAATGCGGGAAAAAATGCAATTAGCGCCGGTAGAAATGGAGGTTTTCGTCTGTTTCTTCTTTTAGCCAAAGGAAAAAAATCCATTCCTTCACCGCAAGGTGGCGCAGTGTTCTGCTTCGGAGCTCCGTTTGGGAATTGAGATATTTTTCGTTCCGATTCCCAAGGGGGTTTTAATTTATAACTTTTTTAATTTTGGTCCCACGGTCTCGAAAATGCCCGAAATGACTTCCCCGGAATTTTTCCAATCGAAAGACACTTCTCGCGACTTCCAACTCGCCCGCGTTGCGAACTGTAATCGGCTTCAAGCAGACAGACAGACAGACAGAGGCGCACTGATTTTATTAGTATAGATAATTCCAATTTAAGGAACAACTTAAGTTACTCGAAAATTTTCATTCGTTAATATTAATTCTATGGAAGTAATTTTTAAGTTATCTAGCACGCATTTAAATATTTTGAAAAAATGTTTTTGCATTAACTAGCTGAGATCAATTTGTACAAGGTCCATTATTTTACTTTTTCGATTTTCTTTTCGGGAATTTTTAATGAGACTACTTTCATTTTCAAAACCGGTTCCGAAAGTAAAAATATTCTAATAAAAAAATTATAAACAAAATCGAAAATGTGAAATTGGGCCTTCGTACAGAACAAACTCTGTTTGAAGAAAAAAATTGTTTAAAAATATTGGAATACAAACTAGATACAGTCGACTCTCGTTAATTCGAACTCGTCGGGACCACAAGAAATGTCCGAATTATCCGAAGTTCGAATTACGGAAAATATGAAATAAAAACATGCTTAATATGGTACTATTACAAAGGAATTAATGTTATAGTGTTTTTTAAATATATTATGTCTGTTATCATTAGAATATGACATAATAATAATTAGAATGTATAAATACATAAACTAATTAAATGACTAAAAACAAGCACAATATATGAAAAATTTGAGATGTCACTGTTGGACAGACGGGACACTAAAAAAGTAGATATCAAATGCATTGGATTATATGTATACTAGTTCGAAACAATTTTCACAAAAATCAAAGAAAGAAAGTTATTCAAATCATCTGAAATCCGTGAGGAAGAAAAGAAAATGCAAAATCGGAATTCTCGTTAGTTCGAATTAAACCATTAATTAATTAAGTCAAGAGAAAATGAGTTCGAATTAGTGAAAATTTTTAACGTTATTCTGCCATCGAAAATTTCGGGACTTCATCTTTAGTTCGAATTAAGCGAAGATTCGAATTATCCAATTTCGAATTAACGAGAGTCGACTGTATCTAAAAGAATTCTTCGATAGGATTTACATTAGTGCATTTTCAAGTGACTGAAGAAGCATCTTATGAGCACACACTATTGATTGAAAAAGACCCGGATGATAATGTTAAGTCTATGGGGGCGTTCTTTTCAGATATCTCGCTCGAATTTTAATACTTTTATATGATTTTTTACATAGGATAGCTGAGGACAATCTACAACCGGGCTAATCCAATCTACAACTTTTTCAATTTTGGTTTCAAGTTTTAAAAAAATTACTTTAACTTTCGGAACTGATTAGAATCCGTTCTAAAATTGAAACTATCATATTATAAAATATATATATAACCAAAACCGAAAAACTACCCCCTTTATAGATCTTCCTTAACTATCCTATGAAAAAAAAAAAAAAAAAAAGGTTAAAATATTAAAATTTGAGTGAAATATTTGAAAAGATCTCACCCATACACTTAATATTGTCATCCGGGTCTTTTTTAATCAGTAGTGTGGGTTCTTATGAGCAGGTTTCAAACGGTTCAAAAGTGGTAGCGTCTGCATAAAAAAAGAAAAAAAAACTATTGCTAAAATCTTAAATTGCAAACGCACAACAATACGTAACAACTTATCATAAAAAGATTTTAAATATAATAAATTGCAAGCGAGAAATTTCTAAAGATGCATCTCATAGGTTTAACATCAGCATTCGTGTGACTAGAGTAGGTTTTTAAAAGAATGTGACAAAAATTTGTTCAAAAATTTTGAGAGCATTTATCTTGAAATCGCAGTTGGTGATGTTGGTCCATCCTGGTTCTGAACGTCTAATATGTGTGTGACTGAATACACAATAGCTTCCAATAAATACGTCTGATCGAACTCTCATTTTACGACTATGGTAAAGACAATTTTTACAAAAATTGTATAAATTTCCATTCAAATCAGTGGACAGATTAGATACTTAAACGATTATGAGACCTATTCTATAGTGAAAATCACCAAGGATATATGAAGGAATAATAATAAGTGATACATATAGCGGCGATGCAATTAAACATCAATAGTTCAGAGGCAACGTCTTCAGTTAAAAAACAGGTGGCCCAGTTTTCGAATCCAGCTGATTATATTGTATCAGAAATCCATAATTACATTTAAGAGAAAAGAATTTGTGGTTAAATATAAGCACTGTATACAAACTGGGTTAAATAATTTGATAATTGGAATTTGCTAAGTGGACGCAAATACGTATGTATTAAAAAATAAAGAAAAAAAACAGAGAAAGAAATCCACGGGTAAACAGGCGGGGATGGAGCAAAAATTGTAGATTTTAAGTGAAAGAATTTATGAATGTACAATATACAGTTGGGATAAAGAGGGAGAGAGAAAAAAAAACGCCGTAATTTTTGTAAATATTTCAATTTGGAAAAATTTACGAAACTTGTGATAAAGTTGAATAATCTTTGTCAAAGTTTGTGAACATTTAGTAAAAATATTTTGTATATTAATTTAATCTTAGTGTAGTATATTTGCTTTCATTTATGTTATTAAGTATAAGCATACCATTTTAGTGTTACCTGTTTAAGTATATGCTGAAATTTTTAACAATTATGATAAGGAATTTTGTTATTATTGCATTATATTCTGTTTTGTACGCTATTTTTGTACGCTGTTGACTGTAAAATAATGAGAGTTCAATGTTGATTTGTCAAAATTAATTTAAGGGAGGACTAGGGGATCTTCAACCATCCTGTTGAGTTAGACGAAGTTTTGGCTGTGAAAATCTTCGTTTTCAGAAATATTTTTACATTCTTGTTTGAGGTCCGTTTAAATTTAGATATCGGCACAAAGTAAAAAATAACGTACAGTTTTACGGAGATTGTACTGGTAATCGGAAAGCCAATACAGCTTACTTTTTTTTAACGGAGAAATTTCTTTAAATTCCAGAAAATTTCCCGTTTTATCCTGGAATTTATGGGAATTTTTCCGTTAAAAAACAGTAAATTATAATGTCGTTTAGATTACCAGTACAATCTCCGTAAAATCATCCCCGAAACCAAATTTCAGAAATCTTATTATCGGCCGAAAACGAAAATGTTCAAATAAAATGTTTTTAAGTAATTTAAGCTTACATAAATCTATATACTTATTAATTAATAAAACGCAGAAGTGTGGCCCAAGTTGGCTCCCTGTGTCACTGATCAAAACTTTTAACCTTCCGTCTACCAGACAAAACACCCATTTATCTACGGCAACACCTAATTTTAATTCCAAACTTGCAAACGGCACCAGTAATATTTTAATATAATTTTGCTTTTACAATGAAAGCTTAAATTAAGGAATTCGTAATATCTAGACAAGTCCTTTATAAATTCCGGTGTCAATCGACAATTTTTCATTTTACCATTGACACCAGAAATATTGCTGTCGGGTCCAATGGACCCGTCTGGTAGACGAAAGGTTAATTTTCATACGGATGACTTGCACATATCGTCATCGCTTCATATGTCGTCCAAATTTAAAACAAATGTAATGTTCTCCCTTTTGTAAACATGTGGTGATCTGCGCTTCATTTTTCAAGTGCTGAGAAGTTCTGACGTATGTGTGGACTCCAGATACGATACCAGATTAAGAGTATTAGTTATTGCTACTAGCAACGTGACGCCAATGCAAGCCGTCTATTGAATATAATCCATATAGTTCCTTAACGACACAAAATGGTCGTCTAATTCTACGAATTTCACCTAATCCAAAATCATTTTAGGTATTCACATCTCGAGTTATCTTTCATAATGATTTTTGTAAATGATCATCCCTTATAATAGAACTTTCTAAATGAGTCTTCGAAACATTTCTGCGGTTTCAAACTAAAAATTTTCTATTGCTATGAAGTCTCTGCAGCTTTTAATGAGCAAGTGAAAAGTACTTTCAAAGTTTAGTCCTATACGCGAAGTTTGCTTTTGTAATTTGCACTCACATCTTTAGCAAGTCATAACTAATAATTATACAGGGGGCGATTCATAACAATAAATAAAGAATGTCCGATTTGTACCGATACGGCTCAAGTAACAAATCCCCGATGGAAAAAAGAGATTTTTGGAATTTGGCAGTATTTTTGCTGTAAAATTATTTTCAAAGAATCTCAAATTTCGGAAGAAAACGAAAAACTGAATTTTCGGTCGTAGTCTAGCTTGGTAGGCTGCTACGTTTGGTTGAACATATGGAAAATTTATCGGAATCCCCGGTATTCTAGAAGTTGTTTAAAAAGACAAGTGAAGCCCTTTCATTATTTTTTGGGAAGGGGGAGGGTGACGTACATCAAAATAGTGCGTATTTCTCTGTGTATTATACTTTGATCACAAAATCAATGATTTAAGGAACAGAATCACAGTTGGAACTGCAAAGATTCCCACATCGACGTTAGAACAGAGTTGAAAAGAAATTCATTTCTTGGATGTTAAAGTTACTCCAGAAAAAACTACATTTGTCTTGTAAACAAAACTTTGTGTACCTGTTACACAAATGTTAACTATAATTAAATTGCACAAAGGGTTCTACAAGTTAAATTTTCTAAAAAGCTTTGGCATTCATACTTTTTAGAGTACGCGGAAAGAAATTATGCAATAAAAATGATTAGTTTTAAACTCCACCGATTGTTGGCGTTAAAATTAAATGTTAAGTTATTGTTATGTTATTAAATGTAGTTTTATTAGTAAATATCAGAAAAAAATCTCTTTTAAAATCAATATTCTTTGAGGCGACAATATTCTTTCATAGCAGTTGCTTATTATAATTCTGACAAAAACATTTTATCGTGTGAAATTTTTCATTAAAAATGATTTAAAATTTAGCTGGTAAGAAATTCTCCATTTTCCTATTATTAAATAGTGCCCATCTGTTTCAAATTTTCGTAATTAACATTTTTTAATTGCAGAGCATATTTCTGCATGCTCTAAACTGATTAAATAGCAAATCTTTTAAAAATAGCTTAACTTGTAGGTAGAATCCTTTAAATACATATATAATTATGGCCACATGGTATGTAAGAAAAATGTAACTACAGATTTAGTTTAGATTTTATTGGGTTTTTAATTTTTAACTATAGTTTTAATTTATTCTCCCTAAGCATTTAAGACTGCTCAAAGAACGTGAAGGATTCTAACTTATTTTTCAACTTAAAAAGTAAGAGATTTGTTGACATCGTTTTTCAAGTAATTTGAAATCGAATATGTTTTGTCATTTTTAAATAAAATATATTGAATTATAGGTGATTGGTGTTTTCTTAAGGCACCTTTTTCATTTGCTGTTGCATGTGTAAATGTGATTCATAACGTACACTTCGAAGTCATTTTCTGAAATATTATTTGCAATTAGCGAAAAATGAAAAGAAAAATGTTCAATTACGTATTTTTTGAATAAGATCATCAGAAATTTTCATGTTTTCAGAGTAAAAGGAATACAAAATTTAACACAAAGTATACATTTTGGATTTGACAACAGCCTTAAAATGATTTTTTGTGTTCTAAATATTTACAATATTACTTAAGTGGATTCGGTTTAAAAACGAAATTCTGTGACAAATGCCTCGTTACAACATTCATTTTTATTAACGTTACACTTGGGGCAAAAATAAGATAATAGAGATCCTTGAAGAAATGGATATTCAGTTATCAAATACTATCATCCTACGATTGCATTGAGATTACATATATATTCCCTTCTAAATTCCGCATAGAATTAAAATTTGCTGCAAGTAAAAAAAAAAAAATGTTAAAACTTTAAATTAATTTACAGATTTTTAATTTAATTTTCAAGAGTGTTATGTTTTAATCTGTCAACATAAAAAATTAATTTAGAGAGCTAATGAAATATGCAGAATTAAGGAGAAAGTAAAATAACAGGGCTATCACAATTGGCAATTTTCATCACCTATACATGGCGAACGCACTTTCTTTTTATTAAATATATAAAAAGAAATTAACCTTTTTTTCTTTCAGTAGTCGATCAATCTATTTGGTCTGGAATATATAAATCAATAAAGTGATTGGAGAGAAAAAGAAATATACCTGTCATGCCGGTTAGATAAATTTTTTTTCCACGCTTTAAATCGATTTTCGCCGAATATAACCCAATATATGTTGCAATAAAAGCGTGTTAATTTGGAATTTTGAGAGCAAAATGACATTATCGTTTAATCCCTCTCTCATCCGGATATTTAGATACTTCATATGCTATATAAAAAAAAGAATTTTGGAAGTTACAAAAATATAATATAAATGTGGGATTTTATATCCTATCTTATTGTTATTATTGTTATTTTATAGCTACAAATAACTTGATTTTAATATTAAACAACATTTCAAATATAAAGTCATTAATTCAATTACACTAATAAAAGCATACACAACTTGCACACTTGAAAATATAACTAAAAGAAATTACATAGAGTTTTTTTATCTTTCTTCTCACATATAAAACTATAGAACTTTTCCATTTTCAAAACTCTCCTGCCATGTATAATTTTATTCTTTATTTTATTTTTCCCACTCGAGATATTTTTTTCAGGTTCTTTTTATCTAATGCATCCTTCGCATCGATAAATGAAACCCTTGAATTCATTTATATGCTTAGTGATTTCATATGCAATGTAAAAAAACAGTTTTTTGTAATTTAAAAAACTATAAAATAACTGTAGTATTTTATATTCTACCTACTAAATAATCATTTATTATATAGATACAAATAACTTGAATTCAACATAAAACAACGCTTCAAATATAAAGTCCGTAATTCAATTGCACTAATAAAACAATATACAACTTGCACATTTGCAAATACAATTAAAAGAAATTACTTAGAGTTTTTATCCTTCTTCTCAACATATAAAACTATAGAACTCTTCCATTTTCAAACCTCTCCTGGCATATCTAATTTCGTCTTTATTTTATTTTTTCTTACTCGAGATCTTTTATTCACACTATTTTTATCTCATGCACCTTACGCGTCAATACATAAAATTCTTGAGTTCATTAATTCATCTTACTGAGGTTATTTTTCTAACACGCATATTTTTCTAGAGGAGACTTATTAAAAACTTCTTCCGAGTTATGCACGATTCCGAAAAGCGTTCTTCATTTTTTATAAACCTTGCAATATAATATGTTTTCGAAATAAAAGAAGCATTTATAAAGACAAAATTTCTTTTACTGTCACTAATTTACGGAAACGTTTCCGAGTCTTTTTTAAAGTGTGCTAAACAGTTTGTACAAAATAAATTGTTTTTCGGATACCATCAATTCTTAAGTAAAAACTTTTCAACTGTTTAAACAGATTTTATGCATGCAAAAGTAATATGATAAAAAGTAATATGCATGTAAAAGTAAAGTTTTGATGTGAATGTTAATGTAAATGCCATTAATTTGTCGTGGTTGTCTGTAAAACGTGTTAGTTGAGCATGAAAATATTCATGTCATGAAATATCACGTTACTTATGAGTGGCTAGCATCCGAAACAGTGTTGAATTAAAACACTTTTCTCTGGGAGGGATTTATGTGTCTCCGGGGAGGAGAAAGACATTATAAAGCTTAAGGTGAGAAATTGTACTTTTTTCTACAATTAAAAACAGAAAATCTCAAAATTTCCAGGGGGGTTATCACACTCCGAGAGGGAATGTCCCGATTAAAATTTATCATCTTCTTAGAAATATTTAAAATTAACGCAGACAATTTTTTAAAAACACACATCATCGACCTCTGATGTCTACTTTCAGACTGTGAAAGTGGTAGTTTAATAATTATATTAGGTAATGAGTCATCGACCTTCAAAATTTTCTCTTAGGCTAGCATGGAATTTCGTGATCGGGCAGTTTCAGTGCAAAGGAGCCTTAAGGTAAATTTTTAAGATGCTCGATTCCAAATGTGCGGTTTGAATGCAAAGGGAATCCACGGAATAAAGAGAGGCATATTTTTCACCCTTCTTTGCACCATGCACCACATCTAGCACACCTAAAAACACTATAATTTTCATTGTGCGCCATGAATTTGGTCAATATGATATCTATCTCTGATCAAGAATAATCCAACGAATGAAGCAATGTTTATTTTGTCCATGTCAGATGACTGCATTTTACAAAAAATCAGAATTTACTCTTTGCAAAAAAAAAAAAAAAAACACTTCCGATCAAGTTATTAAGACAAAATTTACTTTCGTTATTTTTACTGAATGCTTAAAAATATTAATATAAAATAGTTGCAGAGTGTAAAGAAGATAAAATTAATTAATTGAAGCTCATTTAGTCGAAAAATATAGAAATACAATATTTTAAAACTCTAAATGTGTACATGTACTCACGATAAAATATTAAACTTTAGCTGAAAGTTAGATATTTATTATTATTTTTTTTGTTTTTACTATTTTTACTATTATTAGACTGATATATACACTGTAAAATATTTGTGTAGCGTTACTCCATAAAATTGGTGGCAGCTACGACTTCCATTGTACACAGTAATTTTTCACTTATAAAATGGTGTAACTTAAAAATATATTACTGGTGTAACTTCGCAATAATACACCAGTTATATCGGTTGAAGTACTCCACCAAATTGGAGGCAGCAAGGCTGCCAACAATTTTAACATTGGAGTAACGTTACACAAATGTTTTACAGTGTACATATATTTAACATATTTTTTTTTTCATTAAAGTACAAGAATAGATGCAGTGAAGGGTTAAAAAAACTCTAAAACTTTTTAAGATTACGGCCATTTTCTGTTGTAGAACGGGAATTTCGACAATATTTCCGCGAATTGAAAAAAGAGAGAGAGAAGTCAAGTAGAGTCAAAAGAAAAAAATTGTAATTAGTTTTTAAATAAACTTTACGTTTAAATAATATAAATCCTAAATGGTAGAAATTATTTATAATTTGATATTCTTGTCACTTGTAAATATTTATGAAGAATAAGCTTTGATAAATAATAATAATAATAATAATAATAAGTAGTTTAGAATAATTGATCTTTTTTTCCCCTCAAATCCCTAAGAGAATACAAAACTTACGTACACAAAATTCGTTTAAAAGTACAGAATTTATTTTTCGTTTTTTTTTTTTTTCCTTTTTCTAAAATGCCAAATAAGATAACAAGATTTATTTCATGTAAGAATACAAAATCTAAAAAAAAAAAAAAAAAAAAAAAAAAACTACTTCTTTTTTAAAAAAAATAGTTATAAATAAATATTCAATCTGAAAATGCAATTTACTAAAAAGCATATTTAGCAATTTAATTTTTAAAATATTTATTTTTGGATTAAGAAACTTATCTTTCATTTCTTTTGAGAGATATACTTATGTAATTTTTAAAAGAACAAAAAGGAATTACACAAATCACAAAATTTGTATTTTTAATTTTCTTTTATTGTAACAAGGTATACATTTCGAGGACATATTATGTGATTGCAAAAGTCACTTTAAATCGTAATTTATTTACTTTTATGCAATAACTGAAGTTACTTGATTTTGTTTGCTGCAAAAAATGAAATAAAATAAAAGAAAAAGAAAAAAAGTGAAATGGAAAAAAAAATATTTTTGTGCTGCCAGAAATAGAAAATAATCTATTAATAAAATATTATTTCTTATTTTATTATTGCGATATTGATCATTTCTTTTCAATAATGTCGCATCTCTTTATGGGTCATTCCATGAAAAAATGGACAAGTGGCCTGATATTTAAATAAACAGCTATATCCATCTATTTATAATAAAATGCGACTGGAGAAATGTGTAGGATCGGTTCCGGGACGAACCATTCTGATCTTGAATGTGACCGTTGTTAGATGCCACGTTAGGCTTAATTGAAAGCAGAAGCTAAAATGATGCTTTTAATATTACTTCCATTTGAAATAATGCTTGTTCAGCATATTTTCATGTAAAACATGTATATCATATCCAATTAAAATACATAAAGATAACAGTGGAAGTGTAAACTGATAAGTCCTTTATCATCTGAGTACGATTGTATTTCATTTATCGACTCCAGCGCCGTCTCACACAACTTTGATGCTGCCATCTATGAACTATTTTAGAAGCTTTTTTGGGAATATTAAAAAAGATTAAGGTGAATTCAAATTTACTTTTATTAAATTTTTAAGATGCTAGCATTTATTTGCTTAATTTTTTAAATTTTGTTTTCTATTATAAATAAAATAAGCTCTTTTTTTCTTCAAGTTGTTATGAATATATACGATATCAACCTGACTGCATTAGTATAACTGAAAATTATTTTTTCACATGCTCTTAAATTAAAATTTTATCTGCTTTGATGCATGCAAATAAGTTAAAATTGCTCTTAAATCGAAATTTGATAAATTTTATTTAGTTTATGATATTTAGTTTAAAAATTGATTTTGATTTAAATCAATGCCTCCTGCTATAGAAAATAGCAGCATTTCATATAAGAAACTACGATTTTCTTTAAAGTTGCTTTGTTTATATTAACTGCGTGTAGATGGCACTAAATGCAAATTTAAAAACAAAATACAAAACTTCATAATCGATGTCTAAAAGCATCGAACTAAGAATCTATCACATACCCACGACTAAAACCGCTGCCGAATCATACTTTTAATATAAATAATGCATTTTAAAATTTGAAAAACTTCAATATTTAGTTTAAATGTTTTTGAAATCTTCAGAAATGGAGTTTTATTTTGCCAATTATTATTATTATTGTAATAAATGCTGTTCTTTGTTTTGAAATTAAAATTTGCTCAAAAACTAAATATCAAATAATAAAAAAATAATTATAATAATTTGTATTTGTAGAAATTCATTGTTATATTTAAAATGTGCTTTTCTACAATAGAAACTCTTCAATAATAAATTCTGCATTCTGTTTGTTTGTATAAAGTATTAAAAAGATGAAATGCAAATCAAAATTCTGTCATTTTTGACGGGGTTATATACTAGTCCATTTCTAAGTTCTTAGAGTATAAACTATATATTGAAAATGTTAAGAAAATCAGCTAGATTTGCATATGACATTTGTTTTTAATCGCCGATACAATTTCATTACTAAAACACCTGTAATATGTAGAGCTGTCCCACGCGTAATATATGGGAAGACCCTTTAACAGGTTTAAAATTCGCCTCATTTTAATCATCTTACCTAAGTAATCTGCCCATTTGTAATCGGTTTAAAAATCAATACATTTTAAATCCTTAATTTAAGTAATCTGTCCTTTTTAGGCCAATTCCAAGAGCAATGAACAAAATGTCCTGCACATGACAGTTGTATAAATATCAATATATATTGACTTATAAATCGTTATAATATAAACTGCATATAGAAAATAACAACAACAACGACAGCAAAAAATAAATAAATAAATAAATAAATAAATAAAAATAAATAAATAAATAAATAAATAAATAAATAAATAAATAAATAAAAAAATTAAAAAAAATTAAATAAATAAAGGAATTAAGGAACATAGATTTTTATGTTAATATAATTGTTTAGTTTGAAGATATAACAGCACTGTTAACCCTTTCCGGCGCTGAAAAATTCTGTTCGGAAAATGACGAAATAATTTGATAACACCAGAATTAATAAACCAATTTCTTACACAGTAACAGTTATTATTAAAGACATTTTTTGTAGACATTTATTATAAAAGAAAAGTTTTGTATGATAATTATATAAATAATCAACTTATTATTGTTTTAATTGGTTAACAATGGTTATTGTAATTGGTTATTGTAATATGAACTATATATAAATACTACTGCTATTACTAATACTAATAAATAAATAAATGTTTAAAAAGTGGATTGTTATCTTAGCATAGTTGTTTCAATTTAAAAATAAAGTACCGTTGTTAACTCTTTCAGGTGTAAAAAAATTCTCTTCGTAAAATATGAAAGGATTGATTGACATCAGAATTTACTAAAGCAATTATTTACGAAATAACAATTGGTTTTCCTACATTTAAAATTTTTAAGCATTTTCTATATAAAAGCAAAAATTTAAGAATTAGTTATTAATATCATTTGTGAATTTGGAATTAAAATAGGGTGATCACGTCATTTAAAAAGCTTCCTTTAAAGGGATTAAAAGAACACTATCAGTGTTGAATTCAGAAGCTGTACCCATGGGAAGGGAGCAATGAGGTGTTCTTCGTCGGAAGACTTGCGATTTTGTATTTTCAGAGGTTAAAGATTGCAATTTTAGACCCTCCCGAGCCTAATTTACAGAAAACAAATAGTTATTCCTTGCAGTTATGTATTTTGTTGTGTGTTGAAGAAATTTAAAGCAATAATAATAAGAAAAAATTTGCATTATTTTTACAATACCAGTTTAGTGTTCAAATCCATCTGATTCCATAATATCAGAAATTTATAATCTCCTTTCACTTTTCCCCTGTACATGGACATCAGCAGTCAGAAAAAAGAGTGTAGTCATTCCAGTTTTATACTTTCCTATTCTACACGACATGCGATGTTTTCAAAGAATTTCTGTTCTTAGATCAAAAGACAAATATAACCGAAAATGTTAATTTGTTTAAATTTTTACATTGTGGTAAAGTGTCCAGAAATTACACTACCACAAAAACTATTAAATTTTAAAATCCTATAAGTCTGAATAATGACATTTTTGCTGTTTGTAAGTGTTGTTTGAGATTCGGTTTGTCATTTTGCAACAAATGTAAAATAATAATAATAATAATAATAATCAATATTATTTATTCTCAATAAACCGTTTTAAATTCATTTTAAATGGAAAAAATATTTTTCAATTTAAAAATAACTTACGCATAAGTGTGTTAAGTTATTCTATTGGATTGTATTCAAAGAAATGCTAAATTTAATAAATTCATAATGCTAGAAATAAAAAAAAGTATAGAGGGAGGCTAAAATTCCCATGTAAAAACAGGAATTATAAATTTAGAAAATAATGTTAAAGTAAATATAGTACTTATGCTGTTTCAAATTAGAACCCAGCATTAGGTCGAATATTACCATTTCACATGAACACAACCCGCGGTTCGAATCGGGTTCAGTTAGCGTTATTTTTTTCTCTGTAGATTGGGTTCGCATCAGGTTGACTTTAAATGCTTCTCGTTTGATCCGTTTTAGAGTTCAGTTTTGTTTCTTCTGGGTCAGGGCCATGTTGAATCGATTTTTTAAAATAAAATTTTGAATATTTTTCAATTGGAAAAGTAAAAGCTATGTATTTGAATTTTAATGAATCTATCGATGTTAAACTTTGTACGAAAACTAGTAGGTGTCGCCCGCTACATAGGTAGGTTTGCACAAAAAAGCCCTGACACGAAACATATCGGTCGTGTTTTAAAGCTATATGGAATTTTATCTGGCATGTCCTTCCGCATTGTTGAAAAGCACCATTTCTCCCACGAACACCAATACTCTATAATAATTGTTAATTATTCAGAGAAAATTTGCTCAGTTAATCCGTTATATCCCAAATTACGAATTTATGAAAATTTCATATCCTAAATCAGTTTTTGTAAGTTTTTGAAACTGCATTAGGAGATTTATATAATTATTTCATATATCTTAGAAGGATTTTGTTACTTAAAGTTAATTAATTAATCTTTTCATTCATAGGGTTTCATATGAGGGCAGTATTGCCCTATCTATTGCCCTATACATAGCAGATTATGAGGTCAATGAAGGATGTATTGACCTATAAAGAAAAAATATATAGCACTTATTTACGGAGATCTGATTTTCTGATTTTTGAACAGAAAATAGCTCGCATGCAGTACAATAATAAAATTGTTTTATAATAGTTTTCATTTAACAAAAAAAAAAAAAAAAAAAAAAAAAGTGAATAGTGAAAAATAATGAAAAATAATTTATACACGAAAGGGTTAAATTAAATTTATAGAGATTTTCTGCAAAATATATAAACCAACCCAAAACTTTTATATAAAATATATTTTTAGTATTTTATAAAATTAGGAAATATACAAATACAATGCTAATACAATAAAAATATAGAAATATTTCCTGACTGAAACTTTTCCTTCACAATTTTTCAACTTCGAGAAAGCTTCAAAGATGCAAATGAAAAAGAAGTCAACCTTTATTAATATATTTTTCTTTTGTGAAACCAATAATGCTTTTGAAATAAGATAAAGTAAAATATTTATTACTCATTCGAAACTGTAATACAACTAATCAATGCAATAGATTAATTTTATGTCAATAATACTTTAATCTACCTTGGGTTATAAACGGTTAAGGACCAGTTCTTTTAGATGATCAGTTATAGAAGAAATCGGGAAAGGGAAGTTGAACGGTATGCGATATACTGCAAACTTTTTGAAAAAAATTATCTAGCTAACAATGTAAGTGTCATAAAAATCATTCATTATAACTGTTTATAAAGGCTAGTACTTCATAATAGGTTTCACCTGATTGTGTAATATGTATGTTTATAATTTTATAACCAAGCAACGTGGAAAGATAGGTTATATACTATAACTCTACTTGAAAAATAGTTTGACTGACAATGTAAATGTCATCAAAACCTACTCACCAGAACTCAAATTATAAACAGCCTGAACGAAATTTCCTTTTGTATTTTATATTAAGAGCATATGAAGAAATATGTATTTAAATATTTCATATTTACATTTTTCGGGATTTGGGTAGACTTAAAAATTTTCCGATTTGCATCGGATACATCCCAAACGTGTCAGACTGCACTTAGAATGGCATGGTAAGGATTAAATAGATCTATTTGCATCATCACAGAGATAATATTGTTAAAGCTTTAACACAATTTTAGACATTTTCACTGAAAGAAAAAATATACCGCTTTCATCTAGAACGAATAGTTACAATTTTCTAAATCCCGAAACTCGAAATATAGTTTTCCGAGTTATGTGAATAAGGTAAATAAAATAAACTGAATCAACGAAATGTCGAAGAATTTCTATTCTATAGTTTTCTAGGTGATAAAATGTTACATATGTCGGAATCCATATAGATTTTCGCTGTTTTGTGAAACGATATTTACCAAACAGAAGCCTGCATTTTGTGTGAACATTTTGCTGTTTGCAAAAATGTAGGCTTCTGTTTGGTCACTCTCATTTCTCTAAATAGTAAAAAATCTAACTGCATCCCATTCATTATATTGTGGATCACTTGAATTTCGAGAAATTATCACTTGATCGCTAAAATTATAGTTATTAAAACTTACTTGTTGTGTCCGCATTTATTTGCAGAGATTTTTAAATAAATTTTACCTCGATAATATAAGAAAATGCTTTTGAATTTGAATAGGGATAACTAAAAACTCTCCACTAAAAGTACTAGGTTTTAAAGAATGACATGGAACTATTTTTTCTAGAGGTTCAATTTATTTCCTAAATGCCAATGACAGACTTTTTTTTTCTTTTTTATACAGCGTTCCAACGTTTGGTACTATTTTTTAAATAACGATATTTTCAGCGTTCGATGCTATTTTTTCTAGAGGTACAATTTATTTTCTAGATGCCAGTAAACAGATTTTTTTTCCAGCGTTGCAGCGTTTGATGCTATTTTTTTTAAAAAAAAATGCTATTTGAAATTTAATTCTGAATTAAGATTTTATAGCTGTGATTTAAAAAATTATTTATTACAAGATTTATTTGGTTATAAACAAAATAAATTTACCCCACTTTATGCAAGATTATATAACATGTTTTATATCCAAAGCATACTTATATTATTTTTGTTTATTTTGACGCTATTTTTGATTGGAAAAAAAATAGAACAATTTTGAGGGAAAAAACGATAAGTCAACGGCTGTCAAAAACATATCTACCAATATCCGGAACATTTCATTATATACGATGCGTCAAAATACCTTCAGGTGTTATATCAATAAATATTTATTTGGATGTGATAAATGGTATCACATCGCTTTTGGCAGACTCATTATTTCTGTTAAAGGTGATTATGCAGAAATGTATGGACAGATTGGATCATCAGAATTATTCTACTGACTTGTTGCAATCTCTCAAATAATTTAAAAATATTAAATATTTTAGGTTTGCTACATATATTTATTATGTCAGTTTTTTTGCCATGATACAGAGATAAATATGAGAAATATCTAGATTAAAATCGAAGAATTTTCATAAATTTGTGTTCTCATTAATATCTCTAATAGAGCAAGAGCCCGTGAATGGCAGACCTTCGTTATTTTAGAAAAGCTGAAACTTTCTCAGCGCAGTTTTCCAACAAAGATAGGAATGATGGGTAATTATGAAATTTGGATCATGGTGGCTTTGGCAGTGACCAGGGAGCAAAGGTGTAAAAAATAGCAACTTATTTTCGTCATTTTATAAAGCGTAATTTTTTGATATTTTCTTTGGAATGATGTTAGAAATCACGTCCTCCATTGGCAGACGATTCCTGTGGTTTCAACCCCCGGCCGACAACCACTAAACTTCAATAATAGGAAATTCTACTTTCGTCATTTTATAAAAGTTGAATTTTATATATGTTACTTGGGTAACTACCAGAAGATATTTCCTCAGTTGGCAGACAGTTTTGGTGGTTCCAACCCCCGGCCGACAGATATATACAGCGGCTTCTCAATACACTAGAGTCTGCACGAAACAGACATTTTCTCCGTTTCCCCTTGGGTCGGAAATTGGCGACAGTTATTTGAGGTTGTTGCATTGAAGAGAAAACGAAGAAGGAAAATCCCATACATTTCACTATTTTAAAAAATATATGTAAAGATATTTTTAGTTAAAACTATGTACATCTAATGCATTTTGCTTTTTATAGTATCTTCCATGTTAATTTTGACACCGTAAAACATGATTTGCATCCTAATTTCAATAAAAACTGATTTTTAAAATTCTCAAAAAAAAAAAAAAAAAAAAAGGATTAGATGGAAATTGTTTTACGTGCAAACGAATATTTTCTCACAGTACTTATTTTTTCATTTGCTTAGCATATAAATCACGTTGAATTTATACTGTAAATATTAAAAGGCATTCAAATGTAAAACTTTCATTGCGAAATATCTCATTTTCTCATATTTAAATAAGTATTTTATTATTATAATAAAAATACATGTTTTTCTGCATTATTAATATAAAAAATTTCATTTCAAAAATATCTTAATTATTAATATACAGCAGCAAATAAAGTTAAAAAAAAGCATAAACACAAATTGGGGGAGCGAAGGGTTCGAATCCATAACCTCTGGTATCGAGTTCCGTGCTCTATCAATTCGGTCATCAATACCTTCATCTGCAATAAGCATCGTAATTAATCAAATCCATGATCTATTCTTAATCTGTTCCTGAACGCAAAGAATCAGACACCGACGCTATCTTATAGATTCACTCCATGTTCCTGTCCCTGGAACGCGCGCGCGTGGCTCCTATCCTAACGTTCATTAATACTCATAAATAAATAACTAATATTTAGTAATTTGGAAAATAGTTGTTATCCTCGGTAGAGAATTGGGAAATCCGAACAATATCTGAATGTTTTTATTGGTTGAATTCCGCATTTTATTCATTTTCTGATTGCTCCATGTTTAATGTCCAAAAATGGTTTACTTATGTTGCCACAATGACAAAAAAGTAATAAAAACTTTAAATAATAATAATAATTTGAAAACAAATTGTCATAAAAATTTCAAACGAATTTCATTCAAAAGTGCATTTTTTTTCTCTATGCAACGGCATAAAAATTTAAAATGTGCAATGTTTAGAAGTTTAAAAATTTGCAGTTCAAAAAAATTGTAAAACTGAAATTTCATTTAAAATTTTTATAAGATGGGTCCAGGAATATTAATGTTTAATGTATGTCATACGTAATAAGAGGCAGTCAGCCTGATTAACTCCATCAAATAAAAATGCACATTTTAAACAGTTAAAGTTATGTAAAAATAAATTACTGGATTTTTATATTTATGGTGTAGGAATATTAATGTTTAATGCATGGCGTACGTAATATATGACTCGTTATGGTCATTCTAAAAATGATGTTTATTATTACTATGAAGTATAGAATTCCTTTTTAAGTCTTTAAAATTTTAGTCTTTGAAAATATCATTTTCCAAATAGTCGTTCTAATTTCTTAAATTACATTTTTTTTTCTTTCATTGTGGTCTTTTTTCAAAATGTCAACAACCGTAGAATTACATGCAACAACCTCAAATAACTATCGCCAATTTCCAACCCAAGGGAAAACGGGGAAAATGTCTGTTTCGCGCAGACTCTAGTGTATTGAGAAGCCGCTGTATATGTCTGTCGGCCGGGGGTTGGAACCACCAAAACTGTTTGCCAACTGAGGAAATATCTTCTGGTAGTTACCCAAGTAACATATATAAAATTCAGCTTTTATAAAATGACGAAAGTAGAATTTCCTATTATTGAAGTTTAGTGGTTGTCGGCCGGGGGTTGGAACCACAGGAAGTGTCTGCCAATGGAGGACGTGATTTCTAACATCATTCCAAAGGAAATATAAAAAAATTACGCTTTATAAAATAACAAAAGTAAGTTGGTATTTTTCACACCTTTGCTCCCTGGTCACTGCCAAAGCCACCATGATCCAAATTTCATAATTACCCATCGTTCCTATTTTTGTTGGAAGATTGCTCTGAGAAAGTTTCAGCTTTTATAAAATAACGAAGGTCTGCCAGTCACGGGCTCTTAGACTATAAGTAAGTCATCACGTATTAAATTTCAAAATCTGCTCGGTTGGTAATTTATTAGTTTTTTGTTTGGAAATTGTAAGCAGTTTCCCATAGGAGATTTTCTTTATTTAGAACTAAAGATGACCAGTCAAGCTGTTAATGGAAGAACCTGAACATAATCAGAATTTAACTATTTCCAATCATTAAGATATCCTAAAAATAAGAATGAAAGAATTATATACAGGGTGTTTCAAAAATGACTGGTATGTTTAAAAAATCAATAAAAACTAAACGGGCAACGATAGAAATACACCATTTGTTGCAATGTGCTTGGGATAACAGTAAATTTTCAGGCAGACGGCTTTCGAAATTAATTACAATTTTCAACAACAAATGGCGCTGCAGTCTGAAAAATTTAAAGTGCGATATTTTCCACATATCCACCAATAATATGGCGTAGTCTCAGAACGAAATTACCAGAAATCTTTGTCACATGCAGAAGAGATGCACTGATTCAGTTGTTCAATTGTTTCTGGATTGTGACGGTACACCTCGGTCACCACCCATTTGGACTAGTGATGATAGAAACCGAAATATTAACAGACCTATGATATTCTAACTTGTTTCCTACGTAGTTTTCTTCGTTATTGTAAGGTTTTAGTTAAATTAAACGAATTTCAATAAAATTATGTTATGCTAACTGCTATAACTTAACTATTTCTAGTTTCAAAATGGGATTTAAAGATTTATATATATATGTATATATTACTTATGTATTTGTTATTGTGTGTTTTGAAAAATTGAAGAATATATTTCTATTATGCAACTGCTAGCAATAACGCAACTAACAGTTCTCCGGAACATTTCATAATGTATCAAGTTTGAAAACACTTTCGGGTGATATTTGAACAGATATTAATTTAGACATGATAAATGGTTTCATATAGTATATGTTCTTTATGTACGGAAAACTTATTATTTGGTCTAGTGATGATAGAACTGAAACTTTTTACATATTTATAATATACTTACTTGTTTCTAACTTCAAAAAAATCTTGAAGATCCCGTTTAATGATTTCTTGCATCTCTTTCATAGTTTTTTCGTTATTATTCAGTTTTAGTTTAATTCGGCGAATTTTTTTTAAAATTCTACTATGCTAACTGCTATATCTTAACTATTTCTAATTTATAAAATATTTTGAAAATAGGATTTAAAGATGTATATGTCTATTAAATGTCTTTGTTATCATATTGTTTTGATAAATCAAAGAATAAAATTTTGTTATGCAACTGCTATCAATAGCACAATTAACCGATTTCTAGAATCTTTCCTTACGTACTAACAAGGAAGGTCTCCATTTGGGTTATACTCAGAATTTTTTGAAAAAAATACGAATTAAACTACTCATGTAGGTAATAAAGGATCAGTGAAAATTAGCGGCAGAATTTCATTATTAGATATGTAAAAAAATAAAATAGTTTGGAATAATTGGCGTGAAAAGCTGAAAGCGACGCGGGATTTGGCGAGCAGTGCATTTCCTCGCCAAAAGCAGACGATTTTAACGAATCTGAAAATTGATTTTAATTGACTTCACTGTTAAAAATCTGCAGCATTTACTGCAACGTCACTCCACTACTTTTATAGAATATCTCTCTTCTGACCAATGAGAATGCTCCATAGCACTGTGAATTGACCGTGTCATACACTGTTAAAAATCTGCTGCATTTTGTTGCAACGCACTCCACCGCTTGTATATAATATCTCTATTCCAACCAATGAGAAAGCTCCATTTCGCGGCCAAGTAACCGTTTTCTATACAAGCAAGGGAGTGCGTTGCAACAAAATGCAGCAGATTTTTAACAGTGTATTTTTCAATTTGGAACAATTTTAATCAATTTAAATTGTGTTTTAAATGATAAAATATATTAATTTCATTTTGTTATAAGTACATATAAACGTATATGACAAAATTACACTTAAAGTAAAGTAAAAATGCAAAACTAAAATTACTTAAACTAA
This sequence comes from Maratus speculifer, assembly GCA_964019185.1. Taxonomy (NCBI): domain Eukaryota; kingdom Metazoa; phylum Arthropoda; class Arachnida; order Araneae; family Salticidae; genus Maratus; species Maratus speculifer. Next base: position 64,131,635 of record OZ025292.1, on the reverse strand, counting down.
ACTTATTTAAATAAATTGAATAAACTAAATAAAATAAACTAAACTTATTTAAATAAATTGAACATAGAAAGTTTTTTCTTTAAAAAGTATTTGAAGCGTAAAAGCATATTTTTCAAAGTTTCGTTTTTTCGCCAACCGGAGATAAATCGCCAAATAAACGAATTTTTTATTATTTTTTTACGGACGTTATAAGGCGGTTCCGCCGAAATTTTTTTAATAAACATATATAACTATATGAGAAGAACATTCTGTAATTTTTTCAGATTTTTCTGAGTATGCCCGTATGGAGACCTTCCTTGTAAGTTTGAAAACATTATCGGGTGTTATTTAAATAAATATTAATTTATACGTGATAAATGGTTTCATATAGCAGATTTTCTATTTTATGGCAAAAATGATCATTTGGGTTAGTAATGATAGAAGCGAAGCATTAACAGATGTGTGTATAATTGTTTTTTTTTTTTTCAATTTCAAAATATCTTGAAAATACTAGTTAAAGATATTTGTATCTATTACATAGTTTCACTTCGTTACTATGCAGTTTCAGTTAAATTAAAGAATTTTGATAAATTATTTTATTTCAACTGTTATCTATAATACATCTAACTGGTGTTCGAAACATTTCATCTCATACGAAGTATCAACATTCCTTCGCATGTTATTTTGTCAGATATTAAGTTTATACATGATAAAGGATTATTTTCGTTCATTTTCTTTATAACCAGCAAAAAACAATTCAGAGTGATATTAGAAAAATCTTAACATATAGGGTACACTTACATAGTTTCGAAATTTAAAATATTTTGAAAATAACATCTTAATATTTATATAGCTTTTTCATAATTTTATTATGTTGATGTTTTGCTATGACATCATTATTTAGATTTTTTTTATTTATTGTGAAAATCCCCATTCAGGCTGATATTAGAATAACCTAAACATAATGAGAATCGCGAAGTACTTTTGATACATATTCTCAATGTCTAAAATATATTGAAAATAATATTTAATATTTTTTATAGATAATACGTTGTTTTTCTCCGTTAACGCTATGCTATGACAACTACATTTAAAAGAAATGTTAAATTAATTGTTGTTGCATTGTGTTACCTGCTATGATTATAGCATATAACAGATATACAGAACATTTCATTTATATAGTTTTTCCCCTGTATGTGAACTGAAAATTTCATTGTTTATATCTGGAACGAAGTGTAGATTTGTTAGTGGATTTTAGGGGAGTTTACTGTTTCTGTTTTACGATGATTGTTTAGCAAATTTAGGGACCCTCCTAAAGCCAAGAGAGCTGGGAGCACTCAGGACCGATATATTAATCTGCTTTTACATGTATATTTTGCAAGTTCTTTAAATTTTTGTAAAATAAATAATTAAATAACATGAATTTGGTAAGATAAATATTGATTTTTTGCCAGTCGTTTTCCCGATAGTTTAAGCAATTTCTTCTTTTTATTTAAATTCGTTAAGTATGTTTAAAAAAGTCTATCGTATATCCTTGTGGCTATTTTTGTGATGCCATGATTGTGTTTTAAGAAAAACATATATTTTATTTCCAACAATTTTGTTAAATTGCTTTACTTCAAATAATAACAATAACGTATCAAAAATCTATATCTAGCTATCGATATCCGGATTATTCCATCATGTACAACGTGTCAAAATACCTTTGGGTGTTATTTCAGCCGAACTTAGTTTGGAAGGGATAGCTGATTTGATATCGCTTTCGATAGCGTTGTATTATTTAGAGCAAAGATCTTTACTATTATTTTAATACAATCGAACTGATTGGTAAAGTTATCATACGAACTGAATGTTTCCAACAGAGCAAAAAAATGCCCAGGCCGGAAATCGAACCCGGATACTTGTCTTACAAGGCCAATGCTTTACCTGTTAAGCTAACCGGGCGATAACCGGCTGGGATTTTTCGTTCATGTAACCTTATTGGCCATAACATCTGGTCTGTCGTTTAGACAGCTCGGCAGAATAAGCCGAGGCAGATAAGCCGATCTATAAAAAGAATATTAGATATTATTTTCAAGATATTTTAGACATTGAGAATATGTATCAAAAGTACTTCGCGATTCTCATTATGTTTAGGTTATTATAATATCAGTCTGAATGGGGATTTTCACAATAAATAAAAAAAATCTAAATAATGATGTCACAGCAAAGCGTACACATAATAAAATTATGAAAAAGCTATATAAATATTAAGATGTTATTTTCAAAATATTTTAAATTTCGAAACTATGTAAGTGTACTCTATATGTTAAGATTTTTCTAATATCACTCTGAATTGTTTTTTGCTGGTTATAAAGAAAATGAGCGAAAATAATCCTTTATCATGTATAAACTTAATATCTGACAAAATAACATGCGAAGGGATGTTGATACTTCGTATGCCATGAAATGTTTCGAACACCAGTTAGATGTATTTTAGATAACAGTTGAAATAAAATAATTTATCAAAATTCTTTAATTTAACTGCAACTGCATAGTAATGAAATGAAACTATGTAATAGATACAAATATCTTTAACTAGTATTTTCAAAATATTTTGAAATTAAAAAAAACAAAAAACAAAAAAAAAAAAAACAAAAAAAAAAACAATTATACCATACATCTGTTAATGCTTCGGTTCTACAATTACTAACCCAAATGATCATTTTTGCCATAAAATAGAAAATCAGCTATATGAAACCATTTATCACGTATAAATTAATATTTGTTTAAATAACACCCGATAATGTTTTCAAACTTAGTACATAATGAAAGATTCTAGAAATCGGTTAACTGCGCTATTGATAGCAGTTGCATAACAAAATTTTATTCTTTGATTTATTAAAACAATATGATAACAAAGGCATTTAATAGACATATACATCTTTAAATCCTACTTTCAAAATATTTTATAAATTAGAAATAGCTAAGATATAGCAGTTAAAATAGAAAAATTTTAAAGAAATTCGCCGAATTAAACTAAAATTGAATAATAACGAAAAAACTATGAAAGAGATGCAAGAAATTATTAAACGGGATCTTCAAGATTTTTTTGAAGTTAGAAACAAGTAAGTATACTATAAATATGTAAAGAGTTTCAGTTCTATCATCACTAGACCAAATGATAAGTTTTCCGTACATAAAGAACATAGGATAACATCCCCAGTAATTGGATCATTAAGAATTTGTCTTTAAACTTACTTCTATTTTCAGTACCAAGAAATAAATTTTTACTTGCAAATGTTTTTAAATCAAAGAGTATATATCTGTTCATCTATTTTGCCTACTAAAATCAAAAATATTTGACAAAGTATTTTTATAAAAATATACTAATAAAAAGTTGCTTTAATCACCAGTAATTGGCACTTGGACTTTTACACAATTAAAGTAACCCTTTTCAACTAAACAAAACTGTTGTCAATTAAAATTTAAAATATACTATAAATCAGATAATAATAATTGAGATGCATGCCTTTCTTAAGGCAGAGAAGAAGCATTTGCAACAAAAATGGCTAATTTGATATAAGCCGTAATTGTTTCTCTTTACTAGGCACTATTGTCATTTAGTAGCATAAATCAAAGTTGTAATCTTTAAAGTAAATGAGCATATAACTGGTGTATGGTCTTGCATTTTTAAAAGACTATAAATCTTACTTTAGGACATTTTTGTAGGATGTGCCAATCACTGGTGCCTGCCAATTACTGGAGATGTTACCCTATACTAAATAAAACCATTTATCACGTCTAAATTAATATCTGTTCAAATATAACCTGAAAGTGTTTTCAAGCTTGATACATTATGAAATGTTCCGGAGAACAGTTAGTTGCATTATTGCTAGCAGTTTCATAAGAGAAATCTATTCTTCGATTTTTCAAAGCACACAATAACAAATACATAAGTAATATATATAAGGTACCCTGGGGTAATAACGCCAGACGAGGTAATAACGCCAAGTGCTAATATTTTGCATAATTATGAAATAATCTGGTAAATGACACCCATGTGCTCTGCGCAGAAGGGTTTTGAGTCATATAAATCGCAAAAAACAGCTTCAAGTTAATTTGTTTCTTTTTTAGGTCTTATTGTTTTTACAAGCAGCTAAAATTAACGCTTGATCTAAAATTTGCGAGATACGTTTTGTGATGTGAAGACTATTTTTTTTATCCGGAAATACTTTGTTAATTACATAAATTTGTAGTACATTTCATGGACTTTCAAAATGTTGTTGAAGATTTTGGATATCTTCTCGAGATAATTTGTAATTCAAAATGTACAGCGCAATAACTATAACGGGGTAATAACGCCAATCCTTGGCATCAATACCCCGGTTGATTCCCTACAGTGACCGAGCTACATCCCAAATACTGATTCAAATAAACGCAGTTAAAACTGTGCAATGTTTCTAATAATTCTATTTAAGCGGTCCTTTTTAAGCAAAAAGAAGCTCACGGTCTGATATTATTTTGCCTCATCCCCCCCCCCCACCACACCACACCTTTATTTTTCTTACACTTTCACAAAAAATTGAACATTTTCAATAGCTTAGGACGCAATTTGTCAATTTCTAGAGTAGAGAGTTTGTATTTTTAGAATTGGGCAGTCTACAGTCAATTATTCCATCTTATTTCATAGTTTTGTTTGCATGGCGTTATTACCCATATAGGTGGGTAATAACGCCAAATAGCATTGGTCAAGAAATCACGCCATTACGTTTTATGTATTCATATCTGTTAAATTATTTTTTTTATATAGATAGTCAATGAGTTGCTGTATCAAATCATATATTTGTTTGAAAAATAGAAACTAAAACTGAGCCGTGAAAATTGGTAGAACCTTAACGTGGCGTTATTACCCCAGGGTACCTTATATATATATATATATATAAATCTTAAATCTCATTTTTAAAATGCTTTAGAAATTTGAAATAGTTAAGTTATAGCAGTTAGCATAACATAATTTTATTGAAACTCGTTTAATTTAACTAAAACCTTACAATAACGAAGAAAACTACGTAGGAAACAAGTAAGTATATCATACGTCTGTTAATATTTCGGTTTGTATCATCTCTAGTCCAAATGGCCATCTTTGCCATAAATAAAGAACATCTGCTATATAAAACCATTTATCACGTCTAAAGTAATATCGGTTGAAATAACACCCGAAGTTGTTTTGACACTTGATATGTAAGGAATTGTTCCGGATATCAGTTAGCTGGATATCAGTTAGATTTTTAAAGAAAGTTTTGTTAAAATTTTACTATTTTTAAATATTTGATTTTTAATTTCAGTGCTAGTAAAATAAAAATGGCATTACTTTGACAAACGAATTGAAAAAAAAAAAAAACTTTTGTATTAAAGTAAATGCCTTATGAAAAAGAAAATATAATGTCATTTTTACTTGATAAGCCATTTTACTTTATCACCTTTATGAAACGTTTTAATGATGTTTACAAAAAGAAGCTTTTAAAAATGCTAAAAATAGTTTTTCTGTTTTTAATTGACCGCATTCATTCCTATCCGCCTCTCACATTTTTAATCTGTAAAAAAAAAAAAAAAAAAAAAAAAAAGCGTTTGTGTATACATATTATAGTATTTTAACGGTAAAAAAGCCAGGAATTCAAAGAAAATTCTTTAGAAATAGACTTAAATAAAAGTAGGGTCAATACATTATAAAAGAGAAAAAAAAACTTTCTAATTTACGAAAACATAATCTAACTACTTAAAAGGGAGCCACTTTTGGTGTTGCTCGCACCTAGTATTTAGACATGGTGTATTTAAAACCTTGTATTAGGAAGCTTAAAATCGAAAAAATATTCTGTTAAAGTCATATTTTTTTTATTTTGCAGTAGCATAACTTTCTGAAAATACTATTTTCATACCCACTTACTGGACTATTAACATTTTTTTTTTAAGAAAAACATTTAAAAATGTAAATTAGTTTATAATAAATATAAAATATCTAAAAAAGTTTAAAAATCTCTTCGAAAACATGCGAATTTGGTTTTGAAAAACTGCGACATTACATTCATATTTTTGGCGGGGGAAAAGTTGATGTATTTTAAAAAGTAGTTTTCCAGCAATCCTAGCCAAATGTCGTAGTCCCAAAATAAGGCAAAGGAAAACTTCATAGCGCCATATTTGGCAATTTAACTCACTTATAGCGTGAAATATACAAGCAAAAACCCAACAATAAAAAATATAACATATAAATTAATACATAAAATATGTTTTTAACAGAGAATTTTTATCGGTTCTCTAGCTTTTATGCATAGGACTACAAGATACATAGGTCTCGATGCTAGGTGCGAGCAAAAACAAAAGTGTTTCTCTTGTAAGTGAAATGTACAATTATTCACGATTTAAAAAGTGTTCTTTATCCACAGAAAATTCAGAAACCAATATATTTTCGAGATTTAAAAAATGTATTTATTCAAATAATGCTTATTTTACTGCCAAAGATTTTCGGAAATTTATTGATTAATGTATAAATAAGTTTTTCACAACCAAGTGGCATTTTTAAAATAATATCTACTCCCAAGTAAACATTTTCATGTTCAACAAACATGTTTTAAAATCAAGCATGATAAATTAAAAGTATTAACTTTGACAACTTTTTCCTCTATTTTATAGAAATGAAAAACATAGAATTTAGAAATACTGTAAAACAGTCATTAATTTTTCAGTCAAATTTATGAATTTTTCTAGTGACAATTTATTTTATGCCGACATCTCGTCCTAGAACTGGTTCTTTTGAGTTGTATTCAGCTTTATTAGCGGTTTTATTTAACACAACGTCAGCCATCTCACTAAACCACCGCTTTAAATCGGGAAGTCTTTAATTTTTAAATTATTATGATATTTTTCTTTCTATTGTAAGTGGAAAGTATATTATAAAAAAGTGTGTGTTAAAAAAATCAAGCCACATTTTTGAGGTCACAGTATTTTTCGAGATTAAGCATTATTTGTCACTTTTTAGTGTGTAGTCCGAATTTGTAAGTAGTCATATTATTTCCCCGATTAGACCATAATCGAATATTTTATTATTGCGGATTTTCTTGTAAGTTTTTCTCATGTGTTAAAATGAGAAGGAACATGTATTATTATTATTTTTTATACAAAATTGGTAAACTTAAAAAATAATTTAAAAAATGGATATTAAAATGATCTTCAAATAATAGTATTCAGAAATCTTGGTGTGGGGCACACCCGTGTGATGGAGCAAACCCTTATGGAAACTTAAATTATAGTTATATAAAATTTTTATCTGACATTATTATAAATTTTATTGCAGACCAATGTTTTTTCTGACGGTAATATTTAAAAAAAGAATTATTAACGTTGAAAGCCAGTAATTTTGTCCTATTGCAAACAGAATGTTATTTATGTTAACTTATGTTAAGAGAACATTTGAAAAAATCCTTAGAATAATAAATACTCAAATAAAACTCCTCTTTAAGAAGAATTTTAAATATAATTGCGCAACGAAAAAAATAAATATATAAAACATCAGTTTTGTCCGTTTTAAACGCTGATCTCTAAAAATACCAAAATCGATACTTGACAGTTATTTTTGAATGACTTTTAAAGAGGATCATCCTACGCTTTCTCTATCTTATAACCTTTTCCTTAGAATAAAATAGAAAAGAAGAAAAAAAGGATTTAAACAGGTATCTTCTTCTAATTTTCTATAAATATGAATAATATTTTTTTTGAAGAGAAATCATCTAGATTCATCAAATAAAATGTCTAAATTAGTAGGTTTATGAAAAGGTCGATAATATATTGCTACTATCATGTTTATTAAAATCATGCGAACCGTGTTTTATATACACTGTAAAAAAATAATAACTGCACACGAAAATATACAATAATCTCTTCCAAGTTATCCATGATTCCGAAATGTGTTCTTTATCTTTTCAAACCTCGGAAACTACACTGCAAAAAATAATTGTTAATTTTACAATATAATAATGGCAGCTGAGGCGACATTTATAACTGTAAAATTTTTGGTAATAAACAGTAAAATCAACAAGTAACACACCATCAAGTAGTAATATATTGATGAATTCATTTACACGTGCTATAATAGTTCTTATTTTAAAGTTATAATCTGGCGCCACATCTGCCACTATTATACTGTAAAATCAACAATTATTTTTTGCAGTGCAATGTATTTTTGAAATTTAAGAAACGTATTTATAAAATTGAAGGGTTTTTTCTGCTGTTAATTTACCGTTTCTGAACGTTTTTACAGTGAATTAATCAGCTTTCTCAAACCAGAATAACAGTTTTAGGATGGTATTTATTTTAAATAAAAAATTTCCAGCTTCGTAAAGGAATTTACACATTCAAGTGTTAGTAAATAATATTAATATTAATGTTCTTAATTTATAAAAATACTGTCTAAATCGTGTTTGCTAAACATGAAATTGTTTACTTGGGTAAAGATAACATGCCGAAAACTAAAAGACTATCGAGCAATATCAAAAGATTAAGATATTTCGAACTAAAAGTATTATATTTTCTAATAAAAACGTTAATATTTTATTTCTATATTTCGAAGAGGTAATTTCCCTTAGAATAATCTTTATTGGTTTTTCTTTAACCTTTTTATGAAATTTAACATTTTGACCTTTTGGATTTCTGGACAGTCTTGTCGGACATTTTGTTGTGATTGAAAAAAAAAGTAATTTTTGGACATAGAATCTCCTTATTGCTACCACGTTTATTGTAGACTTTATTTTTGTCTTTTTCATTTTAACTTCTTGTTCCATTTTAAGATTCCTTTTCTTCCCTTTAATGGGATTTTCTTCTCTTGCCGGTATCTTTGCCTCTGCAATTTGTCAATTCACTTGATTTTTTCTTTTCATCTCTTCAAGCTGTGTTTTAAATTTCTATGAGGTTAACATTTATTTGTTTTTATTCCATGAAATTATTGTGTTATGAGCTTTGTACTTTATATACTTGGAAAACCTAAAATCTCCCCTTACATCTGTTTTGTTCATTTGTTCTGAAGAGAAGTCTCGAGGATAGTTAGGCCTATCAATGAGACTTTTTCCATTTGCTATTTCTCAGTTGTTTTTTTTTTAAATTCAGTCATGGAATCAGAGGAAAAATGTTTCGAGACACCTGGTATAAAATATATTTCACTAGCTTCCCTGGTTGGCATTTCAGAGAGTCAGACATTATGTATAGTAACATTCATGCGATTTTCTTGCCTCTTATAACGTATTTTATCTATTCTAGAATATCACGTATAGAAAACCGTAAGAATTTAATTTTTTAAACCTATAAACTTTTGTCTGATGCAACCCGAACATTGCAATCCGTTGCATTGATTGCTTATTACATGAGTACCGCGAGTCTAAACATTATGGTCTAGAATTTAAGGAGACGCTGCATTGAAATTCTCGATCTTGAAATTCCATGTTACCTATGGAAAAATATCGAAGCGCGATTATTTATTTGCTTATATAATTATTAAAATACTATTTTCACCATCAGAAAGTGGACGTTTAATGTTGATGATGCGCGTTTTTAAAAAATGTATGCGTAAATTTTAAATATTTTTAAGAAAATTATAAAGTGTAATCGAAGGGAATTTTCAAAGTTAAATTTATATGGATTTTTTATGTACTTACTAATTTTTTTAATTAGTTTTGTAAATTTACGTATACAACTTTTAAGAACGCACATCATTAACATCTGGTGTTTACTTTTTGATGGTGAATATGGTATTTATATAATTTTATTAGTTAAACAGTAACTGCGCTTCAAATTTTTCTATAGTCTAAAAGAGAATTTCGCGAACATTTTATATAAGTTTATTTTATACAGGAATACTTACGTTTTAGTGAAGTGGATCCTTAAAGCATATTAACCCACACAATTAACAAAACATTAAAAACATTCGTGTACTTCCTTATGGCTACGAAGTAGCAAAGTCAACTTCATGCACTAAAAAATTCGCAAAAAATAAGTAGCTTAAAATGAATTTAAAACGCACAGACCACTTAATCCAATATGGCCCCAGTGTCTCAAATACAACCGTCGTGTAACAGGTACTTCTATCAGTAAATTTTGTAGCACTGAGTTGTTTTTAAATTCAAACATAACATTTTTACACGGACAATACCATGTTCGACACATTTCTCCAGAGATCAGAAAGGTCAAAATGTAAGATTTGTAAAACTTCAAAGAAAACCGAACAAAGATGATTCTAAGGGAAATTACCTTCTTGAAATATAGAAATAAAATATTATAGTGTTCATTAAAGCAATAAATATTCAAATTTGAGCATAAAAAAAAATTTAAAATAGTTTGAGCCTCCGGTACGACTCGACATTCTCCTAATCCGAATTTCTCCTTATATTGCGTAGAAAACTACACATTAACTGTTCCCAACTGTGAAAAATATCTATGTAAATCAGGCAAATAGTAAAGAGTAATACCGTATTTACTCGTGTATAACGCGCACTTTTTCTCCCAAAATTTCAGGAAAAAACCCTGGATGCGCGTTATACACGGATTTTTTTAAAACTTTTTTTTGTAATCACACTATATACCTATGAATCAACAAATGTATTCATAGAAGAAAATGAAACGGGAATCTTACTGAATAGAAGTATTCCTGCATCTTTACTTCTCTCCTTGCATTTTTTTATACAAAAGTGGTAGTAACATTATTTAAACACTACTTAGCAATCCTCATTGTCGCTACTGCTTTTTATGTAGCCATAACAGCAAAAATTCATGTAATAGATAAAGATTTGCGCTATAAATAAAAAAATCTGCAAGATTAAAAAAATCTTAAGAAGTTTTTTTAGGAAACTGGGAAACCCAGAACTTTTTATCTAACTGCGATCGAAATTACAGATAAAATTTTTGTAAGATTAGTAAAATTTTACTAGATTCATTTGTAAAGTTATAGATTTCTATAAATTTTAAAAACTAGTTTTCTAGATTTATCTCTCTCTTTTTTTTTCTTTTGTACAGTGTACAAATAAATTTTTAGCAAGAATACAGATAGAATTACAGATATATATTTTTTTTAAATGTAGAAATTAGGTATTTCGTTTGCTAGTGACGTCACCATATCATGACACTGACTTTCTACACGAAGTCTAAAACAAAGTATTTCTACTTCTTTTCTAGCCTGATGTAACGTTTGTTTCGATTTTCTTTATTGAAATTCATTTGATCATTCACTCCCTTGCATGTCAAATTTCCGGTGCACGTTATATACGAGATACAAAAAAATCGCCATTTTTCATTCTAAAATACCGGGTGCGCGTTATACATGAGTAAATACGGTATCAAAAATTAAATATGTTTATTTTTTTGAAATGCTTGGAAGTTTTGGTATTTTTTGACATGTAATATGCTTATAATATAAACACACATTTCACAAAAGAAATTTCATCGATAATATCTGTAATTAAAAGAAAAAAGATAAGATTTAGTGTCCTAGACTCCATTAATATAAGTAAAATAAATATAGAATATTTTCGTAAAGTAAATACATTTTTTCTGAGACTTTTTTTCTGAAAATTCTAAAGATTTTTATCCCAGTGCTTTATACACGAATATTTACCATAATAAATCAATAACGATATCTACAACAATTTTTTATTTTAAATTATAATGACTAAAATCTTATTAGTCTAGGTCAAATAAACCATTAAATTATAGGTATTCAATTTTTGACCTAAATGTTCTGTCAATACAGTTTAGTGCCTTTATAATATCATTGAAAATCTCATTAATAAAAATAAAATCCAACCCTTTTGGGCTACACCTACGCTATTTCTAGCCTTCTTTTTTTTTATCTCGTAAATGAAAATAAAGTTTTTTTTTCATATAACATACACATTCGAATTCTTTTTTATGTTTCTGTTTTGAAAATTAAAAGGGTTTAATAATTGAAGTGAAACTGAAATATTTTTTATTTTCCTTAACGGTGTTTTAATGTAGCGAATTTTTATTTCGTTAATTGTATTTCTGATATTAGGAATTTCTTTTATTTTATAAAACCTTGATGAATAATTTCATTTAACCTATAAATTTATTTAAAAAATTATTAGTTTTAAAAATCAATTGTAAATAAAGGGTTTAAAAAGTTGCTGATATTTTTTGAATTATCTGTTTATTTTTTGCATGGCAATGATATTTTTAATTAATACGCATCCTTATTACTAAATTATATTTTAACACTTAATATATTTTTCAGATTGCAAAAGTTTATGAAAAAAAGAAAATTGATACAGAAAAAATAAAACAGTTAACAATTATGTTTCGTTTACAGGGATTTAAATCTGCAAGGTATCATTTGCATTTTTAAAGCTATTCGTGGCGTAACGAGTAAACCAATGATTTTATTATTCTCTTTTTAAACCACTGTACAAAATTTATTTCATACACGAATAAATTAAAAAGAAAAATATCAAAATGCAACACTCAAAAGTAAAGGCATGTTATTTGTTTTATTCATTTTATTTAATTTGTTCAAATTAATGTCATCTGTTGTGTAGATATATTGAGATGCTTCATAAAATCACGCCTGTTACTATGCAGCTGTGTTTGGGTGATTCTCTTCATACAGACCCAATGCTCCTTTACTGTTTTGCCATTATCTGATTCCAGATTAGGCTTAGTGGGCTTTAACTATATCTGAAAACTTAAAAATCAGTAAATCAGTAATAATTAATCTTTTTAAATATTTACCTTTATTTATTAGTGGCTTAAGAGGAAGTGATAACCTTCATTGTAGGGAAAAATGCAAATTTACAGTACTTTACCTTAAATTCCACTAGTAAATTTACGGAAAATTACACTTTTTCTAGATAAACGCCCAATTTTCGTAAAATTTTATGTTTTACAGACAAAACCTGTATATCTAAAAGCAACGTCCATTAATCTAGGAGCAAAACACATTTTTTTGTGTTATTACCTTTAATTTGCTGCAGTAAAGTTACTGCAGCAATATTTCACAACATGCGATTATAGCCTCATCACTTCCCCATCACAGATCCTTTATTGATTAAAAAGCAAGAAACACCATAAAAATAGTATTGCATTATTAATATTAGTAGTATAATAAATAGTATTATAGTATAGTATTTTAAATTGATGATGATGTTTTGGTACTGATGACAATATTTTAGCTTACATCTCGTAATTAAATGTAAGAAAATATACTTTGCAAATATCCCCGTACAATGATAGTTTTTTTTAAAGTTAAGAATATTCATTGTCAGCAATATCACTGCATCATGCGCAACCCTTTTATGAAACCTAATATAGTTCAAAAAATTGTGCTCTCATTATTAAAAAATGGTCGGTAAAAGATTCTATTTTATGTAAAAAAAAATCTGATTTTATTACAAATTTATGTGCAAAATCTGCATAGAAAATTCGTAATAATTACAGCTTACTTTTTGTAAAATAAACTTTTTCACTAATGTCTTGTATATATTTTTTTCTGTCAAATTAAAAAAGTTTTTTTTACAACATAAATGAATATGTATCGTAAAAAATCGATAGCGGCATTTTTAACAGTTATTGTAATGTTGATTAAAACACTGTAAATCCTATTATTTTAGGCCAAATAAAATATTAAGTTAGGTTATTAATTACTAGCTAACCCGCCCGGCGATGCCCGGGTCCGTAATAATAATGTTAAACGAACTTTAAATTTTTATGATTTTATCTTTAACTCGAAATATGTGTAAATACACTGTTAAAAATTTAACCCTTTTACTTCAGCTTATTATGGAGCATTCTCATTTGTCAAAAGAGAGATATTCTATAAAAGCGGGGTAGTGATGATGCAGCAAAAGGGTCAATTTTTTTACAGTGTACATAATATTAAATACGTGCCCCCTGACTGTGTTAAAAATCGGTTAAAAAAAAAAAAAATATTTAGCTGCAAAAATACCCAAAATAACTGCAATGGGAAACGCAGGAGGGAATATGTGTCCAGCGATTGCGTGATTTTCGTGTTAAAGTGTTGATATTTATCCTTAAAATTACTGTTAAGTGACTTAACTAAATACTTTTTTCACATACATATCCCAAGTGAAATGTTTGGAATTTCAAACTAATTATATCACGCTTAAATCCGACTATACCGTGAATGAAATCGATTCTCGGTGATTAGCTAAAAGGTTAGTATATAGTATTATATTTCCTAACCGTAACAAGTTATAATTTAACACTAAACGAAATATCTTAACCATCTCGCGCTAAGTACTTAGTTTCACTTTCCACCGCTACGGAGCGCATTATGTTTTGTAGAACATCCTAATTTTAGGTTCGGATTGGATTCATGTCCATGGAAATTATTTTGTCTTCTTCGGATACAATTATGGTTATTTGAAATACTTTTGTTCAGTTTATATTCGGTTCAATTCAGATTCCGTGTTTTTTTTCCTTCAAATGTTATTTTTAGGTTCTGGTCGGGTTGTACTTTTATGGAAATTATTTTACCTAGTTCTAATGAGGTTATACTTAACTGAAATATTTTTGTTAGGTTTAGATTAAATTTAGTTCAAATTTCGGGATTTTTTTTTTAAACAAATTTTTTGATTAGGATTGGGTTTATGTCCATGGAAATTATATTGTCTTGTTCGTATCTGGTTATAGTTATTTGGAATATTTTCGTCGGATTCAGATTTGGTTCGATTCAGATTTCAGGTATTTTTTTAAATTGATTTTTAAGGTTCTGGTCGGATTCATGTCCAGGGAAATTATTTTGTCTTGCTCGGATCCGGTTTTGGGTCTTTGGAATATTTTTTTCGGGTTCAGATGTCGTTCAATTCAGATTTCAGTTTTTTAATGGAATTTTTAGGTTCAGGTTGGGTTGCGCATCAACGGAAATTATTCTGCATTGTTCGAATAAGGATATGTTTCTCTGGAATATTTTTGTCAGATTCAGATTTAGTTCATTTTTTTTAGGTTCGGATCGGGTTCATGTTCATGGAAATTTTTTGTCTTGTTCGAATCCGGGTATGGTTCTGTGGAATATTTTTGTCAGGTTCATATTTGGTTCGATTCAAATTTCAGGTATTTTTTTCCAAATGGAATTTTAAGTTCGGATTAAGTTCATGTCCACGGAAATTATTTTGTCTTATTCGAATCTGGTTATGGTTCTTTCGAATATTTTGATCGGATTCAGATGTAATTTGCATAAAATTTCAGCTTTTGTTTTTTCAAATGGAATTTTTTAGGTTCGAGTCAGGTTTATGTTCACGGAAATTATTTTGTCTTGCTCTTATCGGTTTTTTTTTTTTTTTGTCTTAGATTGCCTAAAGAGAAATAATTTTTCAGCTTACAGTGTAATATTTTAAAGATTTTTCGAAATAAGTTTTTAGAATTTCGAAATTTCAAAAATTTTATATAAAAAAAACTATGAAATGTGGCACTTTAAGCCGAAAAACACATTCTCTGGTAGCAATCTAAAGCAAGAAAAATGTCAAATCGAAGCATTCTTTGCAATCAGAACACAATCTTTTCAAAATATTTACCGTTCGAAACTTTTGTATAAGATTTTTACAGCTTACCTGATAAAAAAACCGTTTACTGCATAATTCTATTGATCTTTGTTTTTGATTAATTTAATTTTGAAATCAGGGTGTTATTTGCTGGACACCCTGTACATTCTAATGTACGAAGTACGAACGATCCGACGTAACAGCTGTGTTCAAAAATCTTAAGTTAAACTGACATTTTGCCAGTCTATGAATTTTAAAGATCTTTGGGAAAAAAACAGTCACTTTTGAAATGTCAAAATCTCAAATTGGTTTCTTTCATAGAGTAAAAAGAAATTAATAGAGTGGAAGTATTATCTCTGGAGGTGATGCTGAAAATTTAACCCTACATTAAGTCTAATTAAGTACCGACAAAAGCACGTGCTTTGACACGCCTATCAATTGAAACAGTTTTAAATCCGTATTTTTTTGCTCTTGTTTCTTAAAAAGAATTAACCTATCGCTTCACCGGTAAAAATTTATTAATTA
Source organism: Maratus speculifer (assembly GCA_964019185.1). Lineage (NCBI taxonomy): Eukaryota > Metazoa > Arthropoda > Arachnida > Araneae > Salticidae > Maratus > Maratus speculifer. Next base: position 64,115,601 of record OZ025292.1, on the reverse strand, counting down.
TTTTATCATATGTGTTTTAAATATCAATATAGAAAATTATTTTACCGTTTTGCTTGAAAATATAACATTCTTTTGTTAAAACATTAAAATCGTCTGCAGTCAGAAATCTATATTTTAGATTAATATTTATTACTTAAATTTTCATACATGATTTTAAAAGAACGTTTTCATCATTATATTCATTATTTTTCATCTACGTTATAAAGCATTTAAAATTATATTAAATTAGGAAACTTTTAGTAATACAATTTTTAGTTCGCATCAAATGTTTTCAATATCTTATTTAATTTCAATTTGACATTTAATTATTGCTAATTTTCCAGTTTCTTTTATTTTAAAAGCGAACATTTATTTTAATAAATAATAATAGAACAAAGACCATTTTAAAAATTTGCTATTTCTTCTTAAAATATGCTTCAGTTGTAATTCATTTCTTTCAATTCGTATTATAATACAAAATCCCTTCCACGTCCTTTTGTTTGGAACATTAAAATTTGAGCGATAAATAGATTCATATTGCAAACCTTTTTTGAGGCTTACTTCACCTCCACTTATCTCATTTCTCCATGGGTTTCTTTAATTCTGTCTCAGCTTTCTTATTACTTCTGCGAAAATTTTTACACAACCAACCAACCGTAAAAAAATGAAAGTCCTTCCGGCATTGCCGGGAGGAAGAGGTAGCTTTCATATACTTATTTATTTATTTTAAATTAAGTTATATTATTCAAACACACGAAGTTCAAATTAGTGGAACCCGATTTTATGAGACTGAATACTAGTTTTTATCAATACTAAATATTAATAGGATAACTATCATATTTTATTCAACCTGGTTTTATTTTAAGCGATTTATAGGGTCGCAAAATTCCACGATATCCATTTTAAAGCAGCATGATGGATAAAAAAAACCCAATGAGCTTGATTGAAATCTTAATTCATGTGAACATGAACACTGACATCGAAATTGATTAATATATACGAGTACAGTCGCGGGCAAATTGAATTAAAAAAAAAATGTAACCCACATTAAAAATTCAAACTGCTATATCCCAGGCGTTTTTCAAGGTAAAGACAAAGCAAAAAATACTCCGGAATTCATTTTTAAGATAAATAGTTTAAAAAGATCCTTTTTTCAATTTCTAATTTTTTGTTTATACATCATTATACATTTAAAAGATTTTTGACAAATTTAAATGGCCACCATTTTGAAACAAGATGGCGGATAAAGTTGGCCCGTGAACTCGGTCAAGATATTGGTATGTGACATGAACACACGGAGTTATATCGAAATCAGTTAATAAATATGCGTATTAACGCGTGACAAATTTCAGACCGTTTCAAAATGTCAATCTCACTGGAAATTGAAAGTGCTAAAACTCAGCCATTTTTCAAGATACAGATGAAACAAAAAGTGCTCTGGAATCTTTGTATCAAAGTCAAAACACAAAAGAAAAATCTTTTTCAATTTCTTACTTTTTTGCACCTAATTTTAAAATTTAAATAAAAAAAAATAATATTCCGCCATTTTGAAACAAGGCGGCGGTTGGAACTGGCCAACGAACTCGGTCCAAGCATCAGTATGTCCTATCTACGCAACAAATTTCATTCAAATCGGTGTATAAATACGTGTGTTATCATGTGACGAAAACCAGATCATTTCAAAATGTGAGCAACACTAGAAATTAAAAGTACTATAACTCAGACATTTTTTAAGATACAGACGAAACAAAAAATGCTTTGGAATCTTTGTACCAAGGTCAAATGGATAAAAGAAAAATCTTTTTCAATTTCTCAATTTTTTTTACCTAATTTTAAATGTTAATTTAAAAAAAATTTAATGGCTCCCATTTGAAACAAGATGGCGGATGGAACTGGTTAACGAACTCGGTCCAGGCTTTATTATGTACTATGTACACACCAAGTTACATCCAAATCGATTTATAAACACGAGTGTTATCACGTGACAAAAATAAGATCGTTTCAAAGTGTCAGCCATAAGAAAAAAATCAAAGTGCTATAACTCAATCATTTTTTAAGATATAGGCAAAGTAAAAAGTGTTCTAGAATCGGTGTTTTAGGATCTAACACATAAAATAAAAATATTTTCCATTTTATATATTTTTTGCATTTAATTTTAAATTTTAATTTTTAATTTTTTTTTAAATTGCCGCCATTTTCAAACAAGATGGCGGATGATGCTGGCCAACGAACTCGGTCGATATATTTGTATGCATTATGTACATACCAAGTTTCATTCAAATCGGTTCATAAATACGTTAGTTATAGCATGACAAAAATCAGATTGTTTCAAAATATCAGCCATGAGAAAAATTCAAAGTGCTATAACTCAATCATTATTTAAGATATATACAAAGTAATTAGTGTTATAGATACGGTGTTTTAAGATCTAACACATAAAATAAAAATATTTTCCAACTTTTAATTTTTTCGCATTTAATTTTAAATTTTAATTTTTTAAAAAAAATTTAAATGGCCACCATTTTGAAACAAGATGGCGGATGATACTGGCCAACGAACTCGGTCGAGGCATTTGTATGTACTATGTACATACCAAGTTTCATTCAAATCGGTTCATAAATACGTTAATTATAGCATGACAAAAATCAGATCGTTTCAAAATGTCAGCCATAAGAAAAATTCAAAGTGCTAATACTCAATCATTTTTTAAGATATAGACAAAATAAAAGGTGTTCTGGAATTGGTGTTTTAAGGTCTAACACATGAAATAAAAATATTTTTCAACTTTTAATTTTTTCGCATTTAATTTTAAATTTAAATTTTTTTAAAAATTTTAAAACGGCTGCCATTTTGAAACAAGATGGCGGATGGTGCTGGCCAACGAACTCGGTCGAGATATTTCTATGTACTATGTACATACCAAGTTTCATTCAAATCGGTTCATAAATACGTTAGTTATTGCATGACAAAAATCAGATATATATATATATATATATATATATATATATATATATATATATATATATATATATGTCAACATTTGAACGGAGGGTGGTTTTGGGGTCTGGGGGTCATGATCGGTGAAAATATACCAAAATTTTCTGGAAGTGCTTTCCTCCGGACGGCTGCAATAGGTAGCTTTGTAGCTCACAGGCTATCATAGCCTGAGAGCTTATGTGCCCGTCCGTTCTGTATGTATGTGCGTAACGCGATAACTCATGATAAAAATGTCGGATCCACTTGAAATTTTGTATATAGGTATATCCTGATAAGGCGCTTCCCTGATTAGTTTTTGGAGTTCATTTGATATGTATAAGAGGGGGAACGGGGGGCTCATGCCCCTCCCCTTAATGGATATAAATGGGTTTTCATGCAGAATTAACAGTTTTTGTCCAAAATTTAGATATAGGATCATTCTGATGAGACGATTCCGTGACTGTTATTATGTGTTCATTGAATAAGTATAAACAGGGGGAACGGGGGGCTCATGCCCCCCTTAATTGATATAAACGGGATTTTTATGCAGAATTAACAGTTTTCGTTCAAAATTTAGATATAGGATCATTCGGATGAGGCGATACCGTGGCTGTTATTAGGTGTTCATTGAATAAGTATAAACAGGGGGAACGGGGGGCTCATGCCCTCCCCTTTAATTGATATAAACGGGATTTTCATGCAGAATTAACAGTTTTCGTTCAAAATTTAGATATAGGATCATTCTGATGAGGCGAGTCCGTGGCTGTTATTAGGTGTTCATTGAATAAGTGTAAACAGGGGGAACAGGGGTTCTAATGCCCCTCCCTTAACTTGCATGAATGGATTTTTCAATCAGAATTGTCAGATTTCGTTCAAATCTCTGAATAGTTTTGGAAGTTTAATGGTTAAGTATAAAAGAGGGGAATAACTCCTCTTAAATTATATAAATGCTAAATGGGTTTTTATTAAGAATTATCCATTTTGCTCTGAATTTTGGGTATATATTTTTTAATATGATAAAGCATGTACTTGATAGTTTTGGAAGTTCAATGATTAAGTATAAAAAGGGAGGAAGGGGAGAGCTGTTTCCCCTTCTTATTTTTTTTTCGAACGGAATTAACGAAAATACAAGGCTGTAATGTACAATTAGTATGCGTAGCCTGTGAGCTCAATGCCATCAGTTTAACTGGGCAATATTCTTTTTATTACTTTTTGTAATGAAAGCTACCTAAAAGAGAAAAAAAATGGGAAAAGATGATTTTTTATGAGAATGACCTGCCGATTTTAATTAATTACTCAGTTAATAATTAGAATTTCGAAATTCTGAGAGCAGGTGCATCAGGAGAGATATTGGGCTACTCTCAGAAAAATTTTCAGCTTCGTACGTACCGTAGTTTTCGCTAACTATCGCAGACACACACGCACACACACAGAGCGATTTGTTATTTTATTAATATAGATTCACCTAAATATAGTACTTTTAACCCAGGTTAATAATATTTTTAATACCATTTAAAAATTCATTTATAAAAATCAATGCTAATACTTTTGGGGCTCTTAAAGAACAACCTAAGCCCTTACTATTACACATCTTTTTAAATCTTGAAATGCAAATAAAGACTTTTCTTTATAAAATGGACGCATTAGAATTCCTTTTTTGGATTGCTACTTTGAAAAATAGAAATATTTAATCATGAAGTCTGCAGTTGAAATGCGTTTAATTTTATTCAACGGCTTTTTCATACACAGCATGTTTTTCTAATCACTTTAAATTCTGCTAGGGATATTAAGAAAAACATTTATTGAACAAAATTATTATTCAGATCTTTCATTCAATTCAAATTTCTTTTAAAAGCATATTAGGCTAAGAAATCAATTGTTTATTTAAAAGTAAAATATTTGCTAAAATTTGCAGAATAAAACCTTTATTTATTTATTTATTTATTTATTTATAAAGGAGTGTAGTTATAAATAAATATGAATAATTAATGTTAGATTATAGTTTAGGATTTAATAATTTTTTAATTATAAATGTCTATAAAAAATTATATTGAATGCGAAAGAAAAAAAATGAATATAAAATATATTTTCTTCCATTTATCAGTAATTAAAAGTTTTTTTGTAGTTTTGAAACTACGGATAGAAAATTCATGAAAAAAGTACAAAACATTAATTTCTTTTTAAACTGCTGTACAAAATTTATTTCGTAAAAGAATGATTTAAAACAAAGAATTATAATAAAAGCTATCCACCTTTTCCAAAAATAGTTTTATATAATTGTAGAAAGCACGTTTTAAAAATATATTTCTTTTAATATCAATTATCACATTCGCTAACATATATTTTCTCTTTATTAAGATGCTAGAAAATAAATATTTTTTATGTGCAGTTTTCTATTAATTTTTACTTTATTGTGCGTGTTTGTAATAATATAAATACTAGTACTAACTAATCGTCTTCATATTCCTCCTTCATTGTCCTCATATAATACCGCTGTGAGGGAGTGACCTTTTGTCATAAAGGCACTCTAGTGTTTCTGAGATCGTGACGTCAATAATTTAACATTTTGTAGGCGTAAAAGCGACATCTATCCTCTCTTTTACTTTAACTTTCTAGAGTGTGTGTGCTCTTTCGAATTCCGCAGTTAGCTCGCGGTTATTAGTAATATGTTAATGTGAAGTATCTCAGTTTGCAGCATATAAAAGCTTGGGGGTGAGTTTGGGTGTGTGTGTGTCTGGCATTAGCCAGCAGCCAGTGAGTGCGGACCTCTGCCATTAGACAACGAAGTGGATGATTGTTTAGCGAAGTGTTGGCGAATAGAAAGTAGCAACGGCCTCCAGTAAAGTGGAAAGGAGTTTGGATAGTGGATTTAAGAGCCGGCCGTGGTAAGAAAGTTTAATAGTAGTTCCATTTTTAATTATTGGTGAAATAAAGAATTATCCACAGCCACGGGCTGTTTAACTAAGCTTTGTTCAACAGCTCAGCCAGGAGACAGTGTCAAGTGTTAGGCGGTGCCACGATTGAGCTAGATCGGAGCCTGTGAGTATGATTTTAGCTGTTCATAGTGTTCTCAGTGTGTAAAATTTTAGACTTGCTCCACTTCCCTTCGGCCATTATCACTTGAATAAACTTTGTTGTTTTAACCTAAACTACTGAGTATGTCTGCATATAACGTTACAAACGACACCCAGCGTGCGTGCACCGTTACAAATGGTGCCCACCGTGGGTTTGCCGTTACACCGCAAAAATCTACCCCAATGGATGTTTCGAAATTTCAAATATGTAGGGTCAGGAGGGGTAATTATGATCACTTTTTGCAGTTTTAATATTTTTTTTACTTGTTTTTATTAGAAAAAGTTGCGTTATATTACACAGGAAATAACTTCTTCTATCCCTTTTTCTTTTTAAATTAAACAGATGGTTATAATTACCACATCAAAAACTAATTATCACAAAAGTTTGGAAAAAAGACCACTAGTGGGGAAATAATGGTCATTTTTTACAATTTCAATACTGTTTTTTTTACTTGTTTTTATTTAAAAAATTGGCGTTATATTACATAGGAAATAGCTTCTTATATACCTTTTTCTTTTTAAGTTAAACGGATAATTATAATTACCCCATCAAAAACTAATAATCGCAAAAGTTTGAAAAATTAAGACCACTAGTGGGGAAATTATGACCACTATATTTGCTCTTTAAACTTCCCAACATGCATTTGTTTGGGGGTAATTAAGACAATTAGAGCTCTGAGAAATTAGAACTGACAAATCTGTTTGTAGAAATTTTGGTAGACTTTGTTTAAAATTGCTATTTGAACATCACATATGCTTCAGACTAATGATAATGAATGGCTTAAGTGAAAATTACATTATGAGGCATTATTACCAAAGTGTGTAATACATTTTTATCATACACTTTTTTTTTTTAGTTACAGGGTTGGTCATATTTACACCGCCTGACCCTAATCGCTACAGAATTTTGTCTAGACATTTCAAATTTTATGAAAATCGAATCTGTTGCCGCCTGAAGCGCCATCTATAAATTGTTTTTTTTAATAACTTGAGTTGTGTTCGAAATGGCAACATAATTTTTTTTGTTGTTGTTATGTTCGAGAGACCGATCTGAGGAGTAGTGTAAACATCGGCTCTCGTATATTTTAAGTGATGTGAAATAAACTTTATAGTAAATTACAGTCCGCTGAGATTATTTTATTGTGTGTAGTGAACTTTATTAATATAACTGAGCTATGCGGCGGATCCAGAATCAAAGATTAAAACTATATTAATGAAAGTTTTCTTCATTATGTTAAATCATATCCAATGCATTTCAATTTTATCCCATGATATTTAAGGATTGTAGTTGCTATGATGACCGCATCCTATTTAAGATGGAGTCATATTATTTTCGTATTATTGAATTTATTACATGGAATTGAATTGAATTTGTATCCATGTATTTTTTCGCGATTTTGCTTGGTGCAACAACTATTCTGCGAAGACTTGAATACTTAAAGCTAGGCATAGTATGAGCACACCTTATTTGATTGTTTCACGTACAATTTCTCTCAGGTTTACATTTTTATTGACACGGAAAATCGATATCGTATAGTATTAATATTAATTTGTAACACGCAAAATTGGGTACTTTTTAGGTGCGTTCGTAATTATATAAATACGTAGCACCTGTAGTTGTCGTTCAGTCGTCCGCCCGCATATAACGACGCAAAAACTACCCAACTGAATCGTTTGAAATTTAAAATAGATAATTATTACATAATTTTGTCGAGTCATTTCAAATTTTATGAAAATAGCATGCATAGATCAATTACAGGGACAATCAAAATTATTCCGTTACATTACGGTCAAAGGGGAAAAATGTTTAAAATGCAATTTAATGGTGTTAACTCATTCGAATTTAATAGAATACATCAACCTATGAAGTATATATTAAAATATACATTCTGTACAATCTGTGATGCAAAGAATACCTATTATTAAATTACAGAGCCACACAAAAGTATTTCACTACATAATGCTGTACGAGAAAACGTTGTTTGGGACGTGTGTAAATTATATTAATCTATTTCACATTTTATGAATATGATATACGTTGCTGAGGTGTAATAAAAGTTTCTTCTTGTATAGTTACAGGAACACAACAAAATTTTGACCACTATACTATATCTGAAGTACTCTCTACTATAACATCAAGATTTGAATATTTTTAAATTTTCGTTATTTTACCAACGCACCTCATTTTCTACGCTTCACGTGCAATTTCCAAGTTGTTATATTTACATTCGTTCATTTTCATCACACTTTTATTATAACATATGGAATAACTTCGCAAAATCGTCCCTGGTTCCATGCAACTATATTTGGTGTTGTCAGATCAATTTTTATCGTTCTTTAAAAAGTATCACCATGCAAAAAGTTTAGTATAGTATTTTTTCATTTAAGACGCTGTTTTCGTACTGATGACATTATTTTCCCATACACTGCGTGATTGAATGTAACAAAAAATACTAAAAAAAAAAAATTCTGGTAAGATGTCAGTTTTTTTTTCAAATAAAAAGGGCTAAATTAGAAACACTTGCTGTATAATGCGCACCCTTTTTTTGATGTTTCAACTGTTCAAAAAATTGTGCTTAGACTGTAAAAAAAAAAAAAAAAAAAAAAAAAAAAATACAGAAAAATAGTTAGTCATTACGTCAAGAAAAAAATTTATGTTTATTTTAAAAATTTGGGATTTACTGTAAATTTACAAATAAAATCAGTAAAACTAATGGAAAGTACGTAATAAATGCAGAATTAAAAAAAATGTTTTTTATTGGCCACTTGACTGACATTTTCTTCTGTTAAATTAACTTTTTTTTTTTTTTTTTAACATACACGAGTATTTACAGTGAAAAATTAATGGTGGTTCAGCAGCTATTTTTAGCATGAATCAAAACACTAAATAACATATTAATAAGATTATTTCTTATTTAAAGATATTAATAAAAGCCAAATAAAGCATTAAATCTTATGTAATTATTTTTTCTCCTAGATGCTTTTTTAATGAAGGTTAATGACACTTTTAATGTCACTGAAAAAGGCATTTATAAAAATAAACACGAAATCTCTAGTGCAAAATTAATAGATTCTTTTTTATTTTTATTTTTTTTACAACATACACGAGTATTTGCAGTAAAAAATGAATAGCGATATGTTCAGTAGCTATTTTTAATGTAAATTAAAACACTAAATGTCTTATTTAAAAGTATTAATAAAAGCCAAATAAAGCATTAAATCTTATGTAATTATTTTTTTTCCTAAATGTTCTTTTAATGAAGGTTAATGCTACTTTGTAATGTCACTGAAAAAAATCATTTTTAAAAATAATTACCAAACCTCTCGGGATTCTTAAGATACACCTGTTCTGCCTGTCTCACTTTTATTTTTCATCTATAGAATTTAAAATAAAGATAGTTCTTTATGTAATGCAAGCATTCGAATTCCTTCTTGCATTGATATTTGGAAAATTAGAACGATTTAATCATTAAATCCGATTTTTTTTTTTATTCAACGACTTTTTAATCAAGCGAATTTATATTCCAATAACTTTAAATTCTGTTAGAGGTATTGAAGAAAATATATCATTTTAAAAAATCCTTAAACAATTCCTTCATTTAAGCTCTAATTCTATTTAAAAAGTAAATTAATTTAAAAAGTCAATTATTTAGTAAGAAGTAAAAAAAGCGGTAGTATTTTCTGAATATATAATTTATTTATTTATTTAATTTTTTCAAATGAATGTTATGCTTAATTAATATGAATAATTAATTTTAGATTGTAGTTGGGAATTTAATACTTTTTAGGTGTGTTCGTAATTGTGTAAACGTATAGTACCTATACTTCTCGTTCAGTTCGTCCCTCTGTCCGCAAGTAACAGAGCAAAAACTACTCAACCGAATCATTTGAAATTTAAAATATATAATTGTTGCATAAGTTTGTCGAGCTTTTTCAAGTTTCATGAAAATCGGTTAGTATCGGTTAATCGCTTAAGATGATTCTGATAAAACCAGTTCTTAAAGAAAAATGAAATTAAAAAATTTTCAAAAGCAGCCAAATAAAGTCGTTAAACTTGGTTTATCTCTAGTCATATTTTATTTTTTGTTATTGAAATGAGCACACTTCGAAATCAACCACCGTCTATAGGCGAAGCTGACAGGGATTTTTTATATTTCATTGTCACCACTATTTCTAATCAAAGCTAATTTACAAATAACTTAACACAAGGGAAATAGAAGTATACTAAAATGCATTTCTTAAAATTAAAATGGCGAAAAAGTGATCCCTGATACTGTATCCTTGAAACTTTTCTCTCGAAGTCATTCGTTATTTGTAAGATGAATCTTTTTTGTGCAGCACATGTTTACAATCCATGCGTCGATTCAGAATCTCACTAAATGTGAAGTATGTTTCGTCGTACGTTGAAGTCTGTTAGTAGAACAAGGCACTGGTTGCCGGTATGCCGGTGACTTCCCCAGAAAAGATACAATCTTTTTGAAGTTCGAGAATTCTACAGGAATCCTAGACATCGCACAGTGGGGTATGTGGTGAATTTAGCCGGCCAAAAATATTTCTCACTGAAAAATTGGAGTAAAGTTTATTATTGATTAGTTTATCATATTATTATCACTTTTTAGCAGTTTTCTTCAAAAAATAGAATTTTTCAAAATATGTAAGCAGGGCACATGGAAAACATAGTAACATGCAAAATGCATTTGAACTGCAATAAAATGTTAATGAATACTCTTTATGCGATTGCATTCGATCGCTTAATTCAAATATATCTTTTCATATTGAGTAACTGAAAAATCAAAATTTGTAACGCTATATTACTATTTCTTTCACAAACTCAAATATATACAGTATTTTTACCTTTTTGTTATCATGAGTGTGTTTTGATGTTCTAAAACCAATATAAAATTACACTATATATCAATAAAAATATGTTGAAAATTTACAAATTTTCTTAAATATTTTTATATCTTTTTTATGTTTATTAATTAAAGAAAATTAAATTTATTTTTTAAACTTTTACAGAGTTAATCAAAAGTAATTTTAAGAAACCAAATATTTACTTATAACTTAAATCATTTATTTTATTAAATGGACATAAAATATTACAAAAGTCACACATAAATGATTGTGTATACATATTATATGACAAAATATAAAGATTATTCATCTGCTGATTCACCTTCGCAATAACTTTTATCGCTAATGGGATCTGAATCACACTGATGGCCAGTATCTATGCTGTTAATTTCAGCAGGAAGAAGTAAATTTAGTCTTTTTTAAAATTTATTTTTTTCTTCATTTCTTATGCCTCTCACATAAGATAAGAAGCGATCTGAAGGTGCCATTTATTGATTTAGAATGTGTAAATTACACATTTCTCTTGAAAATTTTCAATGTAAAATTTTGCGATATTGCCGAAAAGGCTTATTACAAGTCAGCAGACATTCTTTTCTTTTAATGCTATTGAAAAGCCCATTTATAAAATTGCATACCGATCTTCGTAAATTTCTTAAGCTACATCTATGCTGTTTTCTATCCTCTGCTCTATTCTTCTTCTTCTTCTTCTTTTTTAAATCTTCGAAAAGAAAATAAAGATTCATCTTAATACAATAGACTCATTCGAATTCTTTTTCATGTTTCTGTTTTGAAAATTAGGATGATTTAATTAATGAATATGAATCTGAAATATTTTTAATTTTCTTCAACGACATTTTAATGTAGCGAATTTTTATTCCAATGATATTAAATTCTGTTAATGATGTTAGACAAAATCTTTTATATACCAAAAGTCTGGATCAATTTTATATTTTAAACTGTAGTTTGTTTTAAACATAAATTAGTAATAATTAGTAATAAAAATAAATTCTTTATTAAAGAATCGATAAATGAGTTATCTGAATAATTTTATATTATTATTATCATGATTATTATTTCGCAAAGGAATTTCTTTTTAAATTAATGAAACTGTTTACCTTTACGACTTTATGGTTCAAATAATGAACTCATTGCATTTCTATTTTCAACTAAAATTACATTTTGCAAAAATAAGTAAATAAATAAATAAAAATATATAAATAATAACAATAACAACTGCATTAAATTTTCAAAAAAATTGAAAAAAATTCTAATTTTCTTTAATTTTAATGTTTTTTGGTTATTTTCTTTTAGATTTTCAAATGTGTATTAAACAATACTGCGAGTGTTTTCTTTTAGAAAACCTAATATTATATTTAATATATATATATCTATATATATTACAATATATGTAGTGTACAATGGCGCAATCTAACACATCTTCATATATAGATATATTTTTAGATAATAATAATAACCTGAAGGTTAATTCCATGCCCATATTTGGCATGAATATTATAAAAAACGTGTACATAAAATTTTAAATCTCTATTTCAAATGCAAAAGAAAAAAGCTTTAGCATTTTTATAACATGGAAGGGAAGATAATATGAACATGCAGAAAAATCAGCTCAAAGTTTACATTTGTGTAGGTAGTTTGCGCATAGTGTATTAACAAAAATTACAATATATCTCGCGTTATAATTATCATTATGGGTAAAAATGAGGCGTAAAATATTCACAGTTAAACAGGCTTTCATTTAATACTGAAAAACTAAAATAGATTTTTTTTTATCAATTTTGAGGTAATCTATCCCTTTTAAAAGCATCAATCATTATGTATGAATCTCATTAATGGTAGATGATATTACAGTACTTAATCTTTTTTACAAATTTTAAACGTAAAGGTTTATAAAATAAACCTTTATAAACTTAACAAAATTTTCACAGAGAATCTAGGGGAAATCCATTATCTTAAGTCTTATGTAAAAATACAGAAATTAGAAAAATAGAGAATTGGTTGAAAAACAGCTAATTTATTCGGTAAATTTACAGTAGACTCTGTAAATTAACATTGTTAAAAATTCACAAGATTCTGTAAATTTATTTTTTGTGATACTAATATAATTTAGCTTTCAAAATCTGCAAATCACTCAATCTTCAGTGAGCGTGAAAGAACTTTAATTTTTCGACACATTTTGAACTGTTTTATCACTTATTCCTTATACAATTTGTTTCTATCCTTCCTTGTGTTTGAACCCGAGGACTCTTGACAGTGGAAGTATACCCTACAGACAGAGCTATAGGAGCTGTTGCTGTTTTGTTCAAAATATTTTTTTTATTTTTATGATTTAGCGTGGAAAATTTATTAAAATCCCCACTAATACCTCAGGAATGATTTTTCCCTTTCTAATTATTCTAACTTTCTAAAAAAATTTAATTGAATTTTTTTTTTTAAATATTTCTAATAAAATAGCAAAATAATTTTATAAGTGTGTATTTTGAATTGTTATAAGTTTAAACAAAGATAAAAATATCTTTAAATAAAGACGAAATCAGTAATTAGATATAATATAAGGGAAAATGATGACCAAGAAATTCCATAAAATTCATTTTACCGAGAACTTATGTAAATTTACAGAGAGTCTACCTTTTTTGCTGCATTTTTACAGAAATTTTTAACAGTGTACGTAAAAAAATAAAAAGTTTATAGTTAATTTTCTTTTTTAATTCTTAATGAAATTTTCTTTTTGTAGTTTTGTAACAACAAAACATATTATTTTTCTTTCATTTCCTTTTAAATTGTTAAACTAAATTTACTTCATGGATGAATTATTACAAAACAAAAACTAACAGCAGTAAAATGAAGAACATTAATCCAACTATTTTTCAAGTTCCTATTAATGAAACTATACTTTCAAAAACATCCGTAAATTAAATCTGTTTCTTTTTTTAAAACACGACATTTTCGCCTTTGATCTGCGCATTTTTCCCTATAATTCAAAAAATTCAACAATCTAGCGTAAAATTGCCTGATATTTTGGAATTCTGAAATCACAGGAATATTTTAACAATGTGATACATGTTGGATTGCCAGATTTATCTAAAAAGAAAAAGAAAAAAAAAGTTTTAAAAGAATTAATTAATTAATCGACTTATTGATTATTTTTCAATTGCATTTGTATTACATTATTCCATCATATTTTTAAAATTAATTTTGCTATCATATTTTCCTTATGAGTGAAAAATTAATTGAACTACTAGAGCAAAACTAAACCATGTTTCCCCAATGATGATTCATGAAAATTGTAGGAATGGGCACTCTATAAAAATAAATGTCTGTATTTAAATAGAAAAGGAGATTACATATTAAACAAAAGATTAAAAATTAATGTACGGATAAAATAAATTAAATTTTTTATAATATAAATTAGTTACATTCAATAATAGGGCCAAGCTGAGATGATCTTCAGCTACACAAGAAATTGCGATGCCGCAGTTAACGCATTTTCCCAAGATTTTTGTCATCCTGATCTAAAATAAGCCGTGTTTATATCTGATGCACATATACAGAACACTTTTTCGGAAACGATAAAATTTTGAAAATTATTTTTTAAATTCCATTTTGGTATAAAAATAAATAAATAAATAAATAAATAATTTAAACTTTTAGAAGAAAGATTTGGTAGAAAAACAGAAGAAATCGTCATACCGGACAAGTTAAAACTATCACCGTACGATAATTCTAAAAAATATATAAAGAGAGTACAACTTACTACAACTTACAGGAACAGCGTATAATCAGGCAACCCCAGTTGTATATTAAGTTTTTTTTTTTTTTTTTTTTTTTTTAATATGTATTTGTATGTCGAATTCTCTGCAAAAACGAAATATCCGCAATTCGAAGTTCGGAAGTTTTTGAAATTTTTCTAATAAAAAATGGAATTTTCTTCATATAATAGAAAAATCTTATCCAATTACAAAACAGTTTCCTTGGCAATTGTATTTTTCACACATTTGAAGAAATTGTTTTCTTTAATTAAATAATTTTTTTCGAGAATATAAGTAACAATACAAAAAAAAAAAAAAAAAAAAAAAAAAAAAAAATCAGTTTTTTAGTCCAATTTTCAAAATTATTCTATTTAGTATTTTTTAATAAATGTTTCATGGCTGTCAAAAGTTATATAATTTTTACCAGAAAAAATGTGAAGAAAAAAGAGAAATTGTTTATTGGTTTTTCTTTTTTTATAGGAATGAAATATATATCACGAATATAAATTACTTCTTGAAACTACAAATAATAATATGTTTTGCCTTATACAATTTCTTTTCGATAATATTTTTTCACTATAATAGTTTGATAAAGAAAAAGAAGAAGACAAAGAAAACTTATTGTGTCATAGAAGATTAAAAAAAAAAAGTATCTAGTATTATTCCTTAATCAGATATCGATCGTTTCTGTTTTAATATTATAGTTCAAATCTTCGTGATAAATTTATGTTTTCTTTCTATCATTTCTATTCGCGTTTTATTCAATGAAATATATATAAAAACATAAGCATCCCTTGAAAATTGTACATTCCATTGTTTGTTGATGAAGTAAAAAATTCAATACCTATTTTATTTTTCAATACCTATTTTATTTATGAAAAACAAAACATTAAATTATATGACGGCCATTTTGAAAGAAAAGAAAAATATTATCTGCATTTAATTCAGATAAATGCAATAAATACTTTTAAAAGATCAGTTAAAAATTCGTTTTGAAAAAAAAAAAAAAAAAAAAAAAAATGAAATAGATTCCTTTAGGAATTTTGATATACGTCTACATTATATCTATTATTGTTTTAAGTTTTTATTTGAGTAACAATCCCATTCAAATTCCTATTCATGTTGAATCGAAAAAAAAAAAGAAAAAAAAAAAGAAAAGAAAAGAAAAAGAAAAAAAAGTGCGCATGAATCACGATTTAAAAATGAAATACTTGATGTTTTATTCGAAGAGTTTTAAATTTAACGAAATTTTATTCCAATAATATTCAGAAAAAAGAAAATCCATAATATTTCACTGATGTTTTAATAATAAGATTCCAACAATATTCCACTCCATACTGAAATTTTACTTTTCTTACCATTTTTATACTTAATTGGTATGTGATGCATATTTTTTCTTATTATATTTTTATATAATACAGAAACTCCCTGTTATTTATGAATTTTATTGCTAGTTACTAAAATAAATAAATAAAAATAAATTTAAAAAAATGTTTACATTGTAATTTTAAAAATTATATAACAACCATTTGGAAAATGAAATTCTAATCAATTTGACATATCGGATTCAAATTCAGAGGACAAACGTATACCTGATTTAGTTTTACTGGATTCAGATCCGAATTTCTCCAATTGTTCAATCCAAATGGCCAACTAGTGGTTTAATAATAATGAGCTTGACGCAGCTGCGTTCGTTCTGTAGTTCTACGGTCTTTCCCGTTTGTCGATGTCTTTGATTTAATCATTTTTTTTACATTGTCCGGTTTCATTTAAATAAAGACAGCTCAAACATGATGGACGTTAAATAATCGAAAAAAAGAAAATGCATACACCACAAGGTCTATTCTCGACCGAAAACAGCAACTGCTATCCAAATGGTTAGAAAAAAAAGCAAAACTCGTTTTATTAATCATGTAGAGGTAGAGCAGCAGACTACTTTAAAAATTTAAATCTAAACTCTCCATTTATTAAATAAGTATTTAAAATTATAAATAAATATTTTATCAAAAGAGGCAATTTACTTAAAACAGATTTAGCAACACAAAAAACAACAAATTATGTTTCATTCTGTTTACAAGCTATAATAATGTAATTCTTTGAAAAAAAATTCATTATATTTAAAAAAATAATAATAATGGATATGTTCAATAGGGCGGAGCGTAAAAAACTTTTTTTTCGAAATTCTTTTCTCCCTAGCGTGGAAAAGTTGTGGAGTGGTATCACTAACATACTCACAAAGTTTCACAATAATCAATAAATATCTTCCGGTTCCGCTTTTGGGTCGAAATATGCAATTTTAGCCGAAAATGTTGTAAATTTTTACATTTCAGCAATATTTTTAATTTCCGATTTTTTCTTCGCCCTAGAGCGAAAAAATTTATAGAGTACATAAAGTCTAAAATATTACAGTAAATAAAAAATATCTTCCGGTTCCACTTTGGAGCTTAAATATGGAAAATTTATCGAAAAGGATGCATTTTTTTACATTTTAGTGATTTTTTTTTAGTTTTATATTTTCTATTCCCACTGGCACGGATAAGTTGGAAAAATATAATAGAAACATAGGGGGAAAATGTTAGAATAATCAATAACTATCCCCCGGTTTCCCTTTCGGCATCTAAAAATGACAAAGTCGCCAAAAATTATGTAAATTTTCTCTTCTCGGGGGATTTTTGTCTTATCAATTTTCTCTTCTCGCTAGCACGGAAAATTCGGAAAATCATATGACAAACATGAGTGTAAAAATATAAAGTAATTAATAAATATCTCCTTTGACTTTTATTACTTAAACTGGCAAATACATGGTATTAATGTACACAAAAAATATAGAATAATCGAATTAAAAGCGATCTCAGGGAAATTTCTCTAATAAGTTCAGCTTTCTGTTCGTTTACTGTTGTGTTACCGTTGGTTTAATGCTCTGCTCGTGATAGGTTCGTAATGAGGATATTCAATTTTAACTTCTATATTTTATTGAAAAATAATACATCTGAAAATGTTTACAAAATTTTATTTTTTAATTTTGTGTTGAACTAAAAGTGTGTATGGAAAATATTATACAGAAATATCACAATTAAGGCGCAGTACACGGGGTTTGTCTCATTCCATCTTTTGGGATCCTACAGAATTAAGAACTGGCTTTCTACCAACTTATGAAGATATAATGTACTTTATTGTTGGTGAAAAATGAATCGAAATAGAACTTCAAGGAAATTGTCGATAGACCCAACTGATACACTCGGAAACACGGCCCACCACACGGAAACTTAGTAAATGAACCAGCAGTCTCGAAAAATAATAAGAAAGCTTCAGAAAACGGTATAAAAGGGAAAAGAAAATCACTACTGCTTCATCGAAAACTTAGAGTTATTTACATTTTTTAGTCTTGTTAATGAAAACTGTGACACGATCTTAGAGATAAACCTTTAGTGCCATTACAATAGAACATTAATACTATAAGTATATTACAAACAACCCGTCGTCCTGTCCTAGAAAGAACTTGAGATACAATGGGAGTGTCCGACCGAGTTGCTGTATTAGAAACAGACGCACTTCTTGAAACCTTAGGAGTTGTGACACTTGACGACATGTCCAAAGTTATAAAACAAGAGGAGTAAGAAATAAATATCGCGTGAAGTGCCAAGTCAAAGATTAGAGTTTCATATCCATCAATACCTTGAAAAGATTCTATTTTGACCGTCGAAAAGATCAAACTTTAATTCAGAGGTATATTGAGGGAATGTTCTATCAACAAAGAGTGTTTGAAGAATACTTGACACGTATAGAAGAACCTGGCCGCGATTACATAGGGTAATTGTCATCTATAATCTCTTCTGCTTCGTTTCTCTTATAATTTTCCATACTTTCCGCTCTAGCAAGAAGAGAAAATTATAAGAAAAAAACCTCTGAGATGTGAAAATTTACATAATTTTTTCTTCTTTGACATTTTTAGACCCCAAAAGGGAAGCCGGACGATATTTATTTATTATTCTAAAGTTTTTTACTTATGTATCATGCACATTCTTCGAACATTTCCATGCCTGTGGGAATAAAAAATCAAAAAATGACTAAAACGTGAAAATTTATATCATTTTAGACAAATTTCCCATATTCAGAACCCAAAGTGGAACCGGAAGATATTTTTTAATTACTCTAATATTTTGGACTTTTGTTCCTTATGTACTCTTTCAGTTTTTCCACACTAGGGCGAAGAAAAAATTGAAAATTAAAAATATTAATGAAAATTGAAAAATTTCAACGTTTTTGGCTAAATTTGCATATTTTGACCCAAAAGTGGAACCGGAAGATATTTATTGATTGTTTTGAAATTCTGAGAGCAAATTACTGATACCACTCCACAACTTTTCCGCGCTAGGGTGAAAAGAATTTCGAAAAAACTGTTGTACGCTCCGCCCTAATGTTCAGGCTAATACAACTTTTAAAAGTCACCCATAACCTAATTTACAATAATGTAATAAAGGGCGAAAAAATCAAATCTTCTTTGACTCAAACCATACGTTTACGCTATAACAATTTTTATAACGATTTTAATCTAAAGAATAATTTAAAAATTAAAATCTCTTATATTCGAACTTCTTTTTTATGTCGCCATTTCGAAAATTGGAGCTGTTTAATTAAGCTGAAATGTATTTAATTTCTCCGAGAACTTTTCAATCTGGAGAATGCTTATTGCAATAAGATTAAATTCATTAAACTTTATTAAGATTCTGGAAAATACCTTTATAGAAAAATCTTTAATAATTTTTCTTCGGTTGATTCCCTTTTAAAAGTAAATTAGTTTTGAAAATTAATCGTTTGTAAAGGATTAAATATCAACGAATATTTTCAGAATGATTATTTATTTATTATTTATATATCACCTTTTTAAACGTAATTGCTTGTACTTTTTTCACCTAGGAAGTTATTCCAAAGCATTCATAAATCTATATCTTTAAAAATCAATTAATTTGCTTCATAAAAATTAAAAACTTTATTATGTTTAAGATATACTGCCTTAAGATATATCAGCCTGTTAAAAATATATTATAATATTTTATACGTAAAAGTGGTAGGCTTAACACTTAAAAAAAAATTTTTTTTGAGTTGGGAACCCATACAAAATGTACTACAGGGTCATTTTAGCTCCAGTTAGAGCATCTTCAGCAAAAAACTACAGATGTAGATTCCCTACTGTTTATTATATCTTTTTTCAGACATATTATAGCAGTCTCTAGTCACGGGCCATTCCACTGTCACGTGCGGGACAATCAGACACTATAATTCCACCAAAATTGTGTTAAAGGGCTTAAGATTTTTCAGAAATAAGAATAAACATATTTTTGTAAGTTTATATTTGATATAACAATATCTCAGGCAGGGACAGATTTTTCCTAAATGGTTTACTGATTTAGTTATTAATTAATTTGCATGCGTCACGTGCAGGACATCAGAAGTCAACCACTTGTAATTTGCTGTGTGATCGAGATAACATTTCTGTTCTGCTAATTTTGCAATTTCAAAACAAAAAATATGTATTAGAGGCTAAAGGTCTAATGTTCATGAAATAAGCATTCTTATTTGAAAAATATTTTTTTTAATTGCTAAAAAAAATTATAACGTATAGTGTCACGTGCGGGACACGGTTGTCACGTGTGGGGCATTTGCAAATATCATTCAAGTAACCTTTTCAAAAATCAGAAAATAAAGGAATACAAATAAGAAAATGCATGTTATACATTTTACAATACAAAAATATTTATTTTAACATTTTTTTTTTTTTTTTTTTTTTTTTTTTTGTACAAAGTAAATGTTTAAATTGACATTTTTAAACACAAAATAAAGTAAATGTATAAACAAAAATTCAAAATTTTTCTAGAAATTTGAAACAACCTCTTTTATTAGCTACAGTGGGGGTTGATATCTTTTTTACTATATCTTTAAATGAATATAGAATTTTATCTGGATACTGTGGCCACTTGTAGAATTTACCACTTTTTATCATGACAGACACTTCAACACTATCATGATGGGTGCTTGTAATTTCACCAGGATAATTAATGCCGTCATATTTTACAACACCCATTCACCCATCTTAAAAGAAGCTGCTGTTTCTGAGCCTTTTATTTTCTTCTTTTTGGAAATTAGGATTTTCTAATGACATTTTCTCTCTCATCCTTTTCATTCATCTAGCACTAGTAGACTTAGATCTTTCCATTTCAGTTAAATAAATAACAAACTTTATCAATTATAAACGCTTTTGTCTAAATTTACTTAATTTCATAGAAAAATTAAACTTAAAATAGAATTAAACTTAGAAAAACAGAATATAGATAAGAAGTTTTATTATTATTTTTTAAAGAATAATAACAAGTTCTTAAACACACGACTCTTCTTATTGTATAGAAAAATCCCTATAAATTAAGTAGATCAATTCTTGCTGGAAAACAATATGTTCTTAAAATAAAAATAACCATCCAAGTGTTCAAATTTTATTAAAATAAATTTATAAAAAAAAATGGAAATAAAAAATATTAACATCACAAAAAAAAGAAAAAAATGGAACTATCATAAAAAAAAATCTTAATTTCATTTTAGTTACATAGAATAAGTTCTTAGGACAAAATAATCATTAAACTGCTAAAACTATGCTATAATAAATCTCTATTTAACATTCAGAAAACAAAAATAATCGTCCTGCTCATAAGGTGTCACGTGCGGGACAATTTTGTTTTGATATTTTTCTCCAAATAAAAATTTCACCGAAATTTTTAACTAGCATAGGATAAGTGTACTACACTAAACTGCTTTAAAAATGCCAATTAAACAAAATAAATGCGTTCCTTTTTCCTCCTAAGTGAAAAAGTTCATGTTTTGTGTCACGCGTGGGACACAGAAACAAAGTTCTTTTTGTGAGCTGTAATAATTATTTGAAATTATCTTATATATTTCAGTTTAGTGAAATATAAACAATGAATATTAGACTTACCTAAAATGTTGATTTCAAAAGTTTCACTGGATTTTCTTTATTAAAAAAACTCACTCAACATGTATTGTAAAACGCAACATACTTGCTTGCACATGGACGCCATCTTTAAACTGTTGTGTTGCCAATCCATAAAAGATAAACTTTACATTCTTACTCAAAACATAAAATTTGACATGTTGCCAATCAGTAAATACCAAAAATATTTATTTAAATTTTTTTTTAAATGTCTATCAATTTACCTGTTTTCATGGAATGGCCCTCACTCGCTTTTAAATATACAGGGTGGTCATAAAAAACTTTGCCGATATACGGAGCTCTAGCGGCCAGTCCGCTCAACCGATCGAAATGAAATTTCAGATATAGCTATTCAGAGGTATGAGCTCGAGATTCTGTGAGCGACAACAAAATGGCGCTCACGGTTACGGTTTTAGTTACAGAAACTCGAAAATTTCCAATGGCAACACCCATTTTTTTTCATCGTAAAATGCTCAGCGCATGCGAAAACCCTAAAGAGCGTTGGAACCGTACGTGTATCGCAAGAAACGGACATGTTATGCACGCACAAAAAACCATTCTGGGAATCCTTCCCCCCATAGAAAAAACTCGATTGGGGAGCAAGGAGGAAATTTGCATATGACACAGACTCAGTACACTAATCTCTGATTACAATACAGATCGGAGAAACTAAAACTTTTATTTTGATTACACATTTTCCATTTTGCATTTGTAATTGCCTGTGATGGTGACGGCACCCATGTGAAAAATGTGTAATCAAAATAAAAGTTTTAGTTTCTCCGATCTGTATTGTAATCAGAGATTAGTGTACTGACTCTGTGTCATGTGCAAATTTCTTCCTTGCGCCCCAATCGAGTTTTTTCTATGGGCGGAAGGATTCCCAGAATGGTTTTTTGTGCGTGCATAACATATCCGTTTCTTGCGATACACGTACGGTTCCAACGCTCTTTAGGATTTTCGCATGCGCTGAGCATTTTGCGATGAAAAAAAATGGGTGTTGCCATTGGAAATTTTCGAGTTTCTGTAACTATAACCGTAGCCGTGAGCGCCATTTTGTTGTCGCTCACAGAATCTCGAGCTCATACCTCTGAATAGCTATATCTGAAATTTCATTTCGATCGGTTGAGCGGAATGGTCGCTAGAGCTCCGTATGTCGGCAAAGTTTTTTTATGACCACCCTGTATATTAATTTTTCTTGTGAAACGCATAACATTTGTGGGGGTGTGTGACACGTATCCGTCGAATATCTTGTTTTCGGCAGTATGGTTGTGCTTGCTTGAATTTGATCATCGTTGTTGTTTTTCTACAGTTAAATATGATCACCTGGCGAGTATAAAGAAGGGAGTGAAAGATGAAATGGTGGGATTAGCCGATTTTCAATTATGCGGTTTCATTAGACATCTTAGATTAGACTTTTCAGAGGTTTCAAACTACATCAAGGATGACCGTGAAGGTTGGCTTGGATTGAAAGCTAAAGTCAATTCTGAAGGCTTCTATCCCTACCCGCAAAGATACTCACGAGCTAGTGATATTCCTATGGGGAGGCATTTTTCTAATAAATCTTTCGCATTTTGACATCTTAAAGTATTTTTCTTTGCAATGGATAGCTGAAGTCCTTCTCAAGATCGAGAGAAGGACCTCAGCTATTCACTGAAAAAAAATGTCAAATGCAAAGGAGTTATTAGAAAAATGCCTCCCCATAGCAATAGCATTAGCTCGCGAGTGTCTTCACGGACAGGGACAGGGGCCTTAAAGATTATTCTGTCTGACAATGTCTAAAAGTCTAGCAGCATCATTTTAGTAAAGGAGTTAATTTAAGTACTTCAAAGCAAAGGAATTTTTATCATCACGGGATTTTAGCTATTTAGTGATAATTGATTTATTTTTAAAATGACTATTATTTATAGCGTTTTCAACGCTCATATAGAAGTTGGATGTGACAGTCCTCTCAACCCTTTCCTGCACAGTGTTCCTACTCCGGACATACCTAATTTTAATAGATGAGCTAGTGACAGGCAAAAAATAATAATAATATTACTTTAATAAAATTTTACTTTTATAATGAAAACTTAAATTAAGGAATTCTTAATTTTTTAAAAAGTCGTTTGTAAATTCCGGTATAAGCCAATATTTTTTCATTTTATAAAAAGAATTTAAGTTTATTTTATAAAAAGAAAGGGTTAAATACAAGTAGAGCAGCTAGTTTCTTTACGCAAGTTGAGTTTTAAACCTAGAAAAATAGACTAAGCTTATTTGAGAGTTAGAATCGAAATTTCATCAAGGTAAATAGTTTTTGACTGCTCCGCTACAAACCTATCTTCTAGGGAATAAATACAAGCGAATCTATATTTTTATTCAAGGATGGAATATCACAGTTGATGTTTATTCCAATACACCTTAAAATGTTTATACCAGGAATCTAACTTAGATTCTTTAATGCCATTTCCCTACCTGGTGAGCTATCCGGACGATTCCTTGCTGACATAATTAACAGCTACCTGCTTGAATTCTGTAAGCCAGGCATCATTCATATAGTTCAACAAGTAAAGCAAGCTAAATAGCACGGAAATAGGGTATCTAAGTTAAATTCCTCTTCGAGATATTTTTCTCTCTGTTGGAACAAATTTAAAGACTTCAACCTTAAAGATATTTTATTCAATTGAAAAAAAATGTTTCTTTTCATTATAACTTATATTATCATTGATTTTACCGAAAAAATTGTGAATGTTACATTCAGAGTTATACCCATTTTCTTATTTGGCAGAGCTTTATGTCGCAACATAATGTAAGGAAATATAGTAATCATGATTTGTATATACGCGAATGAACCGAAGAGTAGAAACGGCACTTTCGTTTGATCTTTCACTTGACAAATATGTTTGTCGTAAGCACTGTATAGAATTGCTTACAAATCGGTCGTGATTTAGTATTAAAATCCATTTTTTCATGCAGTTCAAGCCATTTTTGGAGCCGATTCTCTAGGCTTAAAACTATTAAAACTATGTGCCGGATTGTAGATGATAAACAATGCGTCAATGTAACCAAGTATTAATAACGCAGAGCTAATGTAACCTGTTTCAAAACAGTAGGTTTATATACAAGTATATAGGAAGTACTGTACACTGTTAAAAAAAATCTGAAATTCACGGATATATTTTTTCTGAATTTCGCAGAAAAATTCCTTTTTTGCACCAAAAGGGCATTTTCCTTTACAAATCTGAAAACTCCACGATATTTCCTGAAACTAACGAAAAGGATGGAAATAAAAACAAAAAATGGAGACACTCCGTTACTCGGGGATCTCCGTGGCCGAGTGGTCAAAGCACCACGCCACTAAACGCCTGGGAGCGTAGATTGTGGGTTCATATCCCACTAGACCAATGAAAACACAAAAAGTCCCTTTTAATTCTTTTTTCTATTTATTTTTCGCTTATTTCTTATTTAAAAAATCTTTTAACTAATTAGCCTCCCAAAAAATAAATAAATTGCGCGCGATAATTTCGAAAAATTGTTTAATTTTTGTAAAAAATGAATATTTTTTTTTTTTTTTATAGATTTGTTCATTTAAAAAAAAAATGTGATTTTAAACAATGTTTTTTTTTATTTAAGCTAGTTAAAAAATTAAAATTGGTTTTAAAAATAATAATTATTATGCATCAGTCTAAAATAAAATAAAATAAACCGCTTACGAATATTCTAACGAATATATTTGAAAGGAAATCTTTGAAAAACACAACAGATATTCCCAGTAACTCATAAAATACATACTTTGTACAGAATGGCATCAGCAGCTTTGGCTGAATCAATAAGGACTTATTCCGCTGTCCAAAGGTCCCGAGTTCGATCCTCGGGACGGCTTGAAATAAAATATACAAAATAATAATAAACAATTAAAAAGTGATTTAAATTAAGTATGTGGCCACTCGGAAAGTTCGAACTCTTTGACGAATGTTCGGTTCACTAATTTTAAAATTTAAATGGAATTATTATCATTACACAATCAAACTTTGTGACAGAAAGTTACCGCTTTTCCATACGGAAGTTTTCCTTTTTTTTTTTTTTTTTCCAAACGGAAAATCTACTAACGGAACGGTGAAAGTTCGGCTACTTTGCTGCCGGTACTTTCACCTGGAATTCACATATTTATTTTTAACAGTGTACTGTCCTGTAAAAAAAACCCCTCACTTTTTGAATTTTTCACTAGATAAAATTTAATAAAAAATACGAAACAATTTCAATATCTATATTTTTAGGGCTTGTTTTGATTAAGATTTTAATGTAATTTTTATTAAATTTCTTCAATGTATTACAAAATGACAGCCAATTAAACAAGAATTTTTTTTAAAAAAAGCACACTTTTTCCTAAAAACAAACCATGTTACATAAAAAAACCCACATCTAAAAACACTTCAAAAGATCAAAATATTTGACAAGTTTTTCTTTCATTAGTAATTATTTTTAAAACACAATTCTGCAAAAAAGTAATATTTTATAAATTTTTAATATTTTTTAAAATAATATTTTATGAATTTTTAGTATTTTTAAAGTAATATTTTATAAATTTCTAATTGTAAATTAAAGGATTTATGCAAATAAAGAATTAGAATTGTAATTTTATGTCGAATTCTCCCCAAATTTTTCTAATTTCTTAGCATACACCTTGAGTAAATTCCATAGTATTTCCTATTATTGATCCATAGAAAAATACAATTTAAATTTGGATTCTTAGCTGTAAATTAATAAAAATTTAAAGCAGAATAATATTGAATAAAAATTTTAGCCAGAGATTGGATTCATTAATGTAATTTTTCTATACTGTTCTTTAGGGCGTCGTTTATCTGACGAAATCCTACTTATTTCATTGCTGTGTCTGTCTGCCAGAGTTCATTCTTAGAAACTGTACAAGTTAGGTACTTGAAACTTTGCACACTTATCGCTAAATATCCCAAATTATAAAGTTTTTAAAGGCTTAATATTTTAATTAAATGAATTAATTTTATAATATTCAATCAGTTATGTGATTTAGAATTTTAAAACATGATTTTAAACTTTTTTGCACTTAAATAGCTCTGCGTTAATGCGGTTAACTTATAATCAAAGGCTCCTGGTTTGATACTCTGAGAGTTTGAAAATATTTTCTTGGAATAGATTTCATCACATATACTGGATTTTACAGAATTTTTGTAACTTTTTTTTGTTGTTGTTGTTAAGGCCAAAAGTTGAAATAGTTGTAAAAATATTGTATCTATTATTATTAAAAATTATATATATTAAAATTAAATATATATGTTAAAAATTTCTTTAAATTGATTACATTTTAATGTGCGATGAATGTGTTTAATTTTTTTAAGCTGGAATTAAACTATGCAATTAAATGTTCTTTTCACATAAGAAATATATCTTTACAGTTCTCTAATAAACAGACAGGGGTCGAAGCAGGATTTACTTTTCTTGAGGTCCATTTTATATAAAGTGAGTTATTTTTGTGAATTTATTTATATATTTATGAAAAATTACACTTTATAAGGAGAAATGAAATCCCGTTACTCTAATTTAAAACAAATATTAATTAATAAAATTTTAAAGCATTTTGCTAAACGTTTGCTTTCTGGGGAACTTGTTTACAAAATGCATATTTTAAAATATAGAGCAAAATGAAAATAATTAATGAAAATTATGGGGGTTTTTTATGCCGTTTAAAAATGAGTAAATAACTGTGTCAAAGTTTCGTGCTTGTTGAATAGTGAACTTGAGAATTGCTTTAAATAATAAAATTTGCATAAAAGACCAAAATAAAAGAAACTTGTAAACATTAAAACGATGTATGAAATACAAGTAAAAGATAGCTTTATAATAAAATATATGGGTTTTACTTTGCAAAAATGGGAGGGTGGGGGAATATGAAAATTGTACAAATTCTTAGATATATAATAAAATATGCATTAAATTTGCATAATTTATTATTTTTTCCCTTTTAAAGTGAATATTTTAGATGAAAAATGTGCATTCTGTCATTTATTTATACCTATAAAAGTGTTTTTTTTATTCTTTCAGGTTTTTTAACCTTGATTCTCAAAAACGCACAAACTGAGCCAAACATAATATAATTAATTGGAAATGATACATTTTATTCACATCTTATTGGTTTAACCTAAAAATTGATGTACATCACTTTAGGGCCATTCCATGAAAAAAGGTAAATTGATAGTCATTTTAAAAAGTTTGTGTAAATAAATATGTTTGATATTTTCTGAATGGTAACATGTCAAATTTTATGTTTTGAGTAAGAATTTAAAGTTTGTCTTTTGTGGATTGGCAACACAACAGTTTAAAGATGGAGTGCATGTGGAAGCAAGTATGTTGAGTTTTATAATGCATTTTGAGTGAGTTTTTTTAAGAAAGAAAATCCAATGAAACTTTTGAAATCAACATTTTACGTAAGTCTAATATTCATTCTTTTTATTTCACTAAACTTAAAAATCTAGGATAATTTCAAATAATTATTACAGCACACACAAAAAGCTTTGCTTCTGTGTCCCACACGTGACACAAAAGATGAATTTTTTAAATTAGGAAAAAAAAGGGAACTCATTTATTTTGTTTAATTGGCATTTCTAAAGCAGTTTAGTGTAGTACACTTATCCTATGCTAGTTAAAAATTTGGGCCAAATTTTTATTTAGAGAAAAATATAAAAACAAAATTGTCCTGCACGTGACACCTTATGAGCAAGACGATTACCTTTGTTTTCTGAATGCTAAATAAAGATTTATTATAGCATAGGTTTAACAGTTTAATGATTATTTTGTCCTAAGAACATATTCTATGTAACTTAAACGAAATTAAGATATTTTTTAAACATTTTTTATGATAGTTCCATTTTTTTCTTTTTTTATGTGATGCTAATATTTTTTATTTCTATTTTTTTATAAATTTATTTTAATACAATTTGAACACTTTGATGGTTATTTTTATTATAACAACATATTGTTTTTTAGTAAGAATTGATCTACTTAATTTATAGGGGTTTTTTCTATATAATAAGAAGAGTCATGTGTTTAAGAACTTGTTATTATTCTACAGAAAATAAATAATAAAACTGCTTATTTATATTCTGTTTTTCTAAGTTAAAATAGAATTTTAAAGTTCAATGTTTCTATGAAATTAAGTAAATTTAGACAAAAGCATTTATAATTAATAAAGTTTGTTATTTATTTAGCAGAAATGGAAAGATTTAAGTCTACTAGTGCTAGAAGAATGAAAAAGATAAGGGAGAAAATGATGCTATGAATCC
Organism: Maratus speculifer; assembly: GCA_964019185.1. NCBI lineage: Eukaryota > Metazoa > Arthropoda > Arachnida > Araneae > Salticidae > Maratus > Maratus speculifer. The sequence continues at coordinate 64,086,659 of OZ025292.1, read as the reverse complement.
TCCAGGAGCAATTATATTAAACATCTCTTTAGAAACAGCAACTTCTTTTAAGATGGGTGAATGGGTAGTTGTAAAATATGATGGCATTAATTATCCTGGTGAAATTATTACAAGCACCAATCATGATAGTATTGAATTGTCTGTCATAATAAAGAGTGGTAAATTCTACAAGTGGCCACAGTATCCAGATAAAATTCTATATTCATTTAAAGATGTGGTAAAGAAAATATCAACTTCCACTGTAAAAAAATAGAGGTTGTTTCAAATTTATGGAAAACTTTTGAGTTTCTGTTTATACATTTACTTTATTTTATGTTTAAAAATGTCAATTTGAACATTGTTTTTGTATAAAGAAAAGTTAAAATAAATATTTTTGTATTGTAAAATGTATAATGTGTATTTTCTTTTTTGTATTCTTTTACTTTCTGATTTTTGAAAAGGTTACTTGAATGATATTTGCAAATGTCCCACACGTGACAACCGTGTCCCGCACGTGACACTATACATTATATTTTTTTTAGCAGTTTAAAAATTTATTTTTCAAAAAATGATGTTTATTTCATGAACATTAGACCTTCAGCTTCTAATATATATATATATATATTTGAAATTGCAAAACTAGTAGAGCAGAAATATTAGCTGGATCATAGAGCAAATTACAAGTGGTTGACTTCAGATGTCCTGCACGTGACGCATGCAAATTAATTAATAACTAAATCATAAAACCATTTAGAAAAAAATCCGTCCCTGCCTGAGATATTATTATACCAAATATAAGCTTACAAAAATGTGTTTATTCCTGTTTCTGAAGAATTTTAAGCCCTGTAACACAATTTTGGTGGAATTATGGTGTCTGACTGTCCCGCACGTTACAGTGGAATGGCCCTTTAACATGTTGTAATATAACAAGAAAAATTGTAAAAATGAAGCTCTTTTTTTCGTTAGAATTTTGTATTATTAGCTTATTTTTTAAAAAAGTAAATAAACACTCCTTAAATAATTTTAAATAATTTTATTATTGTAAATGGCATATAAAAATAAGACAATAAGGAAATTTGATTTCGTGACATTTTTGATTGAATTCTACGGTGTTTTTTTTTATTATTATACATTTGTTTGTGAATTTGTTTTAGAAGATAGCACTATATGTATATAAAATGTGTAATTCGGAAAAATGAGTGGGGGCCACTAAATATTTCTTTTAATCTTCAACCGGAAAGCGGCTGCACCCATCATTATCTGCTTAAGTTGACGGCTGAAATTACAAGATGATACAAAAATTGATTAGCATATAAAAATGCAACCAGTTTACAAAGTCATATCTTGGTGGAAACCACCTGAACACACGATTTTAGTGGTTGATGTGCATCCAAATGTATGAAAACATGTAAGATTGCGAGCAAGAAAACGCAATGGTAAACTTACCAGTCAACCATTATAATCGGGTTTGCAGGAGTTTTCTATCGAGATATGACTTGGCATACCGATCGCATTGTAATAAACGAATCGAGTATTAACCCTTTACTGCACGAATTTTTCTGTTTTTATGAAAAATAATTATTTTAAATATCTATAGCGTACAGTCAATCAGGGAATCAGGGTAACTTTCAACTAGGGGGGAAATTTTTGTCCCAGTGTGTGTGTGTGTGGGGGGGGGGAGATTAAATCGGCTATATAACTAGACTTAACGGCCAAGTTTTAGTCTCGAAATATAGATAGCACCACCGGTATGAGTTTGGTAGTTCTTTGGAAATGGTTTGTCAAGGTTCCACATGGCAGAATGGATCAAAATTTCGTAAAGTTAAAGCAAAGTTCCCTAACTTTGCACAAAGTTATCCTGATTGGCAGCACTAATAATGGCAAAACAAATGAAACATAAAGAAACATAATAGTAAAACAAATGAAATTTAACTTGTCTTGCTCAGCCATCTAGCCACAAACTAAGTGATATTCTATTCCTTGGATTCTTCCTCATCAGGGAAAGAGATCATATTATATATATATATATATATGCAATAAAGGATCAACTAATCTTGGAATTTCAACTAAGTCTCGATGAAGTGATAGTTTGTGTGGCCGCCTCCCGATCTATTATTTTTTAAAGGAGCCTTAATTAATATCAATCATAATTGACAGAAAATATTTTAGGTTTTAAAATTCTTGCTACTTATAAATGTCTGTGAAATATAACTTTTAATAAATAAAAAATAAAGCAAATTGGATTTTTTTATCAAATCCCTAAGGAAGTACAAAATTTACAAACAGAAAATTCGTTTAAAAGTATATAACTTATTTTTTCTCGTTTCTTCTTCTTCTTTTTTAACTGCTAAACAAGATAACATGGTTTATTTCGTGTATGAATAAAAAATATTAAAAAAATATTCATTAAAAAAAATTGTAAATAAATACTTACCTGAAAAAGTAATTTTCTAAAAAGCAAATTTATCAGTTTAGTTTACATATTTTTTTTTTCAATAAAAAGACAACAGCTTGTGTTTTATTACTTTTGAAAAATATACCTATATAATTTTTAAAAGAAAGAAATGGATTAAATAAATGACAAAATTGTTTTTCTATTTTTTATGATAAGGAACATACATGCAGAATAATATCAGGAATATATTTCCAATATTTGAAGATAAAAAATATAACTAATGGATGATTTTTGTAATTTTTGGAGTTTTCCAATTCTGTTTTACAACCAAATAGATTTAAAAAAAAAAATGAAACGAAACATGAAATAAAAGGAAAAATGAAATAGAATAAAAAAAAATCTATTTTTGTATCATCGAAAAAAAAAATCTTGAATAATGTTTCTTGTTTTATAAATGTTATATTAATCACAGCTGTTTTAATATTGTAGTAACTCTTTGTGCTGTTCTTATTTTGTTTTTCTTTCATTTCCGTTTGATCGTGCTTTTCCAGGAAAATAATAAAAAAATATAACTATTCTTTGTGAATTACGGATTTAGTTATTTGAACAAGAAACTAATGAAAAGTTATTTGCATTTAAAATACTTGTCTTTCCAGTCTAAAACAAATAACGAAAGATGAATTTTTTTTTTTTAAATCTCCTATTTCAGGGTAATTCCACTCTTCAACGTTATTAAAAAGCTCATTTTCAAAAATAAAACCAAGCCATCTGGGACTTAAGCTATACGCCTACGTTTTAACTATTTTCCTTTTATCTAATGAATACAAAAAAAAAAAAAAAAAAAAAAAAAAAAAAATTCTTAAATTATATTTTTTTTTATCTCTTTTTTTTTGTAAACATTTCGAAAATAAATTAAATAGTTTTAATCGTAGTCTGAAGCTTAAATATTTTAAATTTCTTCAACAACTTTTTAATCTGGTGAATTTTTATTCCGATAATATTAAATTCCATTAAAGATACCAAGGAAAAAGTTTTTATCTAACGAAATTCCAGATCGATTCATTCATTTAAAATACATTTTTTCTTTATAAAGAAAATTAGTTTATCAAATAACTAGTTTATTGAGGGATAAAGAAATGAAGAATTATTAGTGAACAAAGCAATTGGAGAATATAATATTATATTGAGATTATAAAGAAAAAAAGCTGTTATTTAACAAAATTCTTGATCATTTCTTTCATTTAAATCGTATATATATGTTTAAATAAATGAATTTTATAAATAATATTTTAATGAGGTTTTATGGAATGATAGTAGTCAACAGAGGAACTAAAAAGCATTAAATTATAAAATAAAATATTCCTTTAATGTTATTTCTTGTTTTATAAATCTGACATTAACCATTGCTGTTGTAATATTGTATTAACTCTTCATATTGTTTCATTTATTTTTAACTATCATTTCTGTTTGATTGTGTTTTTCAAGAAAAATTGTAAAAAAATATAGCTGTTCTTTGCGAACTATAGAATAAGTTATTTGTAGAAAAAAATACTTTGCATTTTAAATGTTTATCTTTGCGGTCCAGAAAAAAAAAGAAAAAAAAATTAGTTCATTTTTTAAAATCTTCTATTTCAGACTAATGTCACTCTTTAAAATTATGCTGTTCTTTGCAAATTATAGATTTAGTTATTTTTAGATTAAAAAAAATAAATAAAAATACTTGTCTTTCCAGTCCAGAACAAATAAAGAAAAATGAATTCTGTTTTTTAAAACCTTCTATTTCAGACTAATTCCACTCTTCAAAGTTATTTAAAAACTCGTTTTTAAAAATAAAATTAAACCATCTGGGACTAGAGCTATACGCCTAAGCTTTAACTATATCCTTTTATCTAATGAATAAAAAAAAAGAAAGAATTATTAAATTATATTATTTTTTATCTCTTTGTCTTGTAGTCATTTCGGTAATAAATTAAATAGTTTTAATCGTAGTTTGAAACTTAAATATTTTAAATTTCTTCAATAACTTTTTAATATGATGAATTTTTATTCTGATAATATTAAATTCCATTTAAGATACCAAGGAAAAAGCTTTTATCTAACGAAATTCCAGATCGATTCTTTCATTTAAAATACATTTTTTCTTTTTTTAATAATATTAGTTTAACAAATAAATAGTTTAAACAAGAATTAAGAAATGGGTAATTATTAGGAGATAAAGCGATTAGAAAATTAAACATCACGTTGAGAATATAAAGAAAAAAGTTATTATTTAACAAAATTCTTAAATCGTATATATATATATGTAAAAATAACGACGGCGATGCTCTATAATAGTGTATAAACTTGTAGAACACCACTATTCACTAAGACTCAATAGTGGGATGAGCAGTCATTCTGGCAAGTGGATAAGCCATGGATTTGTTGTTGTAGGAGTTTCTCCAATAACAATGCAAGAAATCAGTTTTTTAGTTCTTTATTATTTAAAGCACGAACTTAAGTTACTCCACAGATCACCGTTCCACACATCCATCACTACGGCCCTCGCTCATTAACAAGGAAGGTCTCCATTGGGGGCATACTCAGAACTTTTTGAAAAAATACGAATTAAACTACTCATGTAGGTAATAAAGGATCAGTGAAAATTAGCGGCGGAATTACATTATTAGATATGTAAAAAAATAAAATAGTTTGGAATAATTGGCGTGAAAAGCTGAAAGCGACGCGGGATTTGGCAAGCAGTGCATTTCCTCGCCAAAAACAGACGATTTTAACGAATCTGAAAACTGATTTTAATTGACTTCACTGTTAAAAATCTGCAGCATTTACTGCAACGTCACTCCACTACTTTTATAGAATATCTCTCTTCTGACCAATGAGAATGCTCCATAGCACTGTGAATTGACCGTGTCATACACTATTAAAAATCTGCTGCATTTTGTTGCAACGCACTCCACGGCTTGTATATAATATCTCTATTTCAACCAATGAGAAAGCTCCATTTCACGGCCAAGTAACCGTTTTCTATACCAGCAAGGGAGTGCGTTGCAACAAAATGCAGCAGATTTTAACAGTGTATTTTTCAATTTGGAACAATTTTAATCAATTTAAGCTGTGTTTTAAATGATAAAATATATTAATTTCATTTTGTTAAAGTACATATAAACGTATATGACAAAATTACACTTAAAGTAAAGTAAAAATGCAAAACTAAAATTACTTAAAGTAGTCTTATTTAAATAAATTGAACATAGAAAGTTTTTTCTTTAAAAAGTAATTCGAAGCGTAAAAGCGTATTTTTGAAAATTTCGTTTTTTCGCCAACCGGAGATAAATCGCCAAATAAACGAAATTTTTATTATTTTTTTACGGACGTTATAAGGAGGTTCCGCCGAAATTTTTTATAAACATATATAACTATATGAGATGAACATTCTGTAATTTTTTCAGATTTTTCTGAGTATGCCCGTATGGAGACCTTTCTTGTAAGCTGCAACACTCTCGGCGTTCTACATTCTCGGAAAAAATGACATGGCTTCCGAGTAGTTTAAAGGAGAGATGCATTCTAACCTCCTAAAAGACCAAATGAAAAAATCATTTTCACGACAAAACTAGCACCCTCCTACTCCGCGTCAATCATTTTAAAAAAACAATTAGGATGAACTCGAGCCTCAAACGGACAAAAATGATCAATTCTAATTGGTCGTAGCAGGCGGTCCTTGGCAAGAACTATATTTTTTCCTCGGAAGAGCAAGCCCTTTAGCAACGCGTAGTAACACCTATCACGCGATGTTAAAAATAAAAAATAAAATTAAAATCCCAGGAATATTCCAGAAAGTAAAAAGCTTACGAAATACCTCCCGCCTTTTTGAGAAGCAAGAAATAATTTATTAATAACTAAAGTAAGAAAAAGAATTTTAGCTGTTACAAGTTACGAAACTAAGATTGAAATATGTTCCACAAATTTAGAATTGAAGCTAAGTGAGAACAAAAATATGGCGCAAATTTTTTTTATTTTATTACAAATCCCCCCTCCCAGAAAGACGGGTGAAAAAGTAGGTCTGAGGCCTGCAATTTCACAGAAAGGGAGATGATGCAGACTTAGCTCACGAAGTTGTTGATATAAGTAATAATAATTAGATACTAAATAAAAAAATTTAATTTCTCTTTTTTATATAAATATAGAATTCAAATTTAAGAACACTAAGGTGATGCGTGGAATAACTTTAAATTTAAATACAATAAAATAGGCATCAGTACAAATACAAGATATAATCTTGTTTAAAGTACACATCATAAAGTAATTTGAAAATATAAGCAATTAACCATAGTGATAACATAAAAATGAAAAACAATAACGTTGAATTCTTTTTTAACAATGTCAAATCTAGAAATGAAGGAATTTAATAGAACTGTCTTGTAATCAATGTTGAAAGTTTGTTTCAAAAATCCATTTAAGAGTCATATTTGGAGTGTTCATGATCTCTTTTCAAGGAAGTCTAATTATATCTTATTAATTGTCCAAGAGTCATATTTGGAGTGGTATAGTCCATTGCCTCTTTTCAAGGAGGTCTAATTATATCGTTATTAATTGTCCAAATTCAATATAATAAGACATTTTATAATATAGTAATAATAAATTTTAACAATGTAAATAATAAACAATATAAGTAAGAAACATAATAAGGAAAAATATCAATAATAATAAATATCATAAGTATAAGTAAATCTCATAATGGGTATAAGTAAATCTCTTAATAAGTAGTAATAAATATCGCAAAAGACATTCTTTAAATACTTAATCTCGTTTATCTCATCTCAGGCATTTGGGAGGAAATATAGAGAGAAGTGGAATAGAATAAAGAATATAAGCAATTATTTAATCATTTACTTAATCTTGTAAATCGAGTACAGGATTAAGTAGGAATATGTAAAAAAAAATAAAATAAAAAATAAGATGATAAAATAATATAAAATAAAAATAAATTAAAATTCATTTCATTTTTAAGAATGCACGTGACTTTCAAACTACTAAGACTCTTGAAAAGAAATATTAATAAATAATAAAAATAAAAGACAAGATTATTAATGTCAATTTATGTCAGATAATTACGGAATAAACATTCTCTCGGTGTGATAAAACATTGCAAGATGCAAGTAGGAAAGAAAAAAAGAAACAAAATTAAATTCTAATTGACATGTACTTGGACTGGAATGCAGCAGCAAAGAAAGAGAGAAAGAAAAAAAATTAAAATAAAGTGATAAAAATTTTGTTACTTGGCAAATAATTAATTTATTAATTGATAGATTAAATTTAATATTACAAATAGGTTCAGTTGAAAAAATTATATGTATATTTTTAAATATTTATTTGTTATTATACTATTCTAAGTAGGGTAATTCAGTACAGAATAAGAAATTTCCACTTTGTTCGTCTACGCCGGCATAAACAAACAAATATAAAAATTTCCAGACAAGTGACACTCTCGCTGCAGTCAAGAGATATCATTGCCATTCTGTAAGAATTACAAGATATTATCTGAATTAAAATATGGAAAGAAATTTACTGTTTAAGAGAAAAAAAAATTATAAAATGATAAACTAGAGATATAGTCTAAGCTACAGTTTTTACTTGAGTTTGTTGTTGTTGATTAGGGGGTTGTTGCTCATGACTTAATTTAAATTTATCAGGGGAATAATAAGGCCTTAATTTAGATACATGTACTATTTCTGAACTTTTGAACTGGTTTTGCCTATCAATTTCAAAATTTACTTCGGATAATTTGTTAAGAATTTTATAAGGGCCACTAAATACTTGTGATAACTTTCTAGTATTAGGGTACTGAAATTCTTCATAGATAACTAGATCTCCTATTTTAAATTTTGGTTCGATATAATCTTTATCATAATAGCTTTTATTTTTTAAATGAAATTCTTCAGTTCTTGCTTTAGCAAATTTAAGTGCTTCATGAACAGGGGGATAATAATTTTGTTGTAAGGGGGAGTCATAGGGTAATTGGCCAAAAAGCAAGTGGAAATTTAGTAATAGAATGGGGTGTATTATTATATTCATTAATTACCTCAGTTAAAAGCTTAGTCCAGGGAATTTTAGAGGTAGTGGAGTTTACTTTACATTTTAATCTAGTTACTATTGTCTGATTTACTCTTTCACATTTCCCATTCGTTTGTGGATGATGGGCAGTGGTCAAACGTTGTTTAATATTATGATTTCGCAGGAATTTTTTGAATCTTGAAGAAGTAAAAGCAGCATTCCTGTCACTAAGTATTTTTTGAGGGGACTGTACACTTTAAATCTTACTAAAACAGAATAATTGTTGAGGGATTTTGATATTGAAGATTTGTTTCAGACAATTTGTATAAGTTTCTGTAGTGACACTTTTGGAAGGAAATGCCCAAACATATCTTGTGGCATGGTCTATTATAATATGGAGATATTTTTTTGTAGAATTATAATAAGTGAACCCTCCTACAGTATCAACAGACAGACAGTCAAAAGGTTGATCTGTAGTGGGCATAGCTTTTATAAGCCAAATTTTTTCTGTCTAGGTTTTTTATTTTTCTGGCAAATATCACAGTATTTAACAAAGTTAGTAATGTCTTGGGTCATATCTGGCCAATAATAGTTAGGAGAAATTAAATTTTGTATTTTTTGAACACCAGGGTGACCAAACTGTTCATGAGCAACACTAAGCAGTATTTTTCTTAGGGACATGGGAACTACCACTTTACGAAAACCTTTTCTTTTAACTATAATCAGTCCATTGTCATTAATATAATTTGATCCACACACATTTTCTTTTTCTTGCATCTCAGTAATCTCTTTAACATCAAGAAGAAAAGTAAGGGGTTTACAAAAATGAGAAATAGGGTTTCGGGACAACATGTCGGCTTCGACATTTGTAGATCCCTTTAAGTACTCTATTTTGTAATCGAACATACTTAACTTCAATGACCACCTAAATAATCGACCTCTTAAATGTTTGACATTTTTTAACCAAACAAGAGATGCATGATCCGTATGGATGGTAAATTGTACACCGTGAAAGTAATGATAAAATTTATCTAAAGTATCAATGATAGCAAGACACTCTAGTTCGGTAATGAAATAATTTTTCTCATAACTTCTCAATCCTCTAGAAAAATAAGCAATTGGATGTAAAAAGTTATTATGGTCGGGTTGTTTAAGAACTGCACCTACCGCTACCTGACAACAAACATGTGTAGGGGTAATTTTGGGTCATAAATCTTTAAAATTGGTTTAGCAATGAGGGCATCTTTTAATTTTTGAAAAGAGTTTTGACATTCAGTATTCCATTCCCAAATAGTATCGTTCTTAAGTAATTTATTTAGGGGGTGTCTAATTTCAGCATATTTGTCAATAAATTTATGATACACATTTATAGAACCAAGAAATCTTTGTAATTCTTTAGTATTAGTAGGAGGTTTTAATTTTTTAATTGTTTCTTTATTAGTATTAGCTGGAGTTAAAGTTCCATTTTGGATTTCATACCCTAGAAAATTGATTTGTTTTTGAGCAAAAGTACATTTAGATAATTTTAATTTAATATTTTCTATTCGGCATAAATCAAAAATTTGGATGAGATGCTGTATATGTTCATCTATTGATTTAGAAAAAATAATTATATCATCAAAATAATAACAAGCAAAATCTATTTTATATTTTGTAAGAATTCTTCTAATAGTCCTGTTGAAAATTGGGGGCCCTACCTTTACACCAAAGGGGAGAACATTCCATTCCCAGAGCCCACAATTAGTAGTAAAGGCTAACTTTTCGGAATCGGCTGGGTGAATAGGTATGTGCCAATAGCCTGAGGCTAAATCTAGTGTAGAGAAATATTGGGCACCACTTAATTTGTCTAAAATTTCATCTATTCGGGGCAAAGGTTCAGTGTCATTTTTCATAATAAAATTTAATTTTCGGTAATCAACACACATTCGGGTTTTTTTGCCTTCATCTCGTTTATTTACTAACGTAACTGGAGAAGAATATGGGCTATAACTTTCTTTAATTAACCCAGCAGCTAATAAGGATTGGATTTGCTGAGATATTTCTTTTTCATCAGCAGTGGATGTACGATAAGGCCTCAAAGATATTGGTAGGTCAGATTTAAGATAAATACGCTGAGGTTCAATATTAATTCTCCCTACATCATATTTATTTTTTGCAAAAATATCTAAATAATCCCTTAAAAGTTCCCTTACATTTTTATTTTGAATAGCATTCAGATTCCCCAATAGATTATAATCATCATTATTAGTTCGCGGCAAGGATTAAGGAGTTATGGTATTTCCATAATCGGGTTGCACAGTAGTATCATTTTTTATAATATCAAAATGAAGCAATTCTAAGTTATCACTGGATATGTTGACATATTGGTTTAACGAAATATTGTCTTGTAACACCTGACTTTTTGCACAATCAATTTTCAATTTAAATTTGGCACAATCAGGTAAACCTAAAATAGCATAGTCCAAATCAAGCTTACTTACTAAAAAATTAACATATCTCTTTATATTACCAAATTTAATACATAATCGACAAGATTTATTAATTGTAAGAGTTCCTTGTGCCTGTCTAATAGTAATAGGGGTAACATTACGTAAATTACCATTTAAATATCGAACAAATTTGAGGGGTAAAATTGAGACAGTTGATCCACTATCAACCACACAATACACTTTGTTATTGCCCACATATCCAGGGATGATTAATTGTCAAATATTATTAGTAGGGGGTGGTTGAATATGACCAGGAGTTTGAGATTGAAAGGAATTTGTGTTAAATATACAACTCCTCTCCCAATGATATGCATTTTCTATGCCTCTGTTTAAACATATTCTGCATGGACGACTAGGGTAGTTGTTTTGATAATGAGTTGCAGGCATTCTAGGAGTGAAAAACCTAGGATTAAAATTTTGGGATGGATTGTTTGGAGTAGGTCGAGTCCAATGTCATGGCTGAGGATTGGGATTGTGCATAGGTCTAGTTTGTTGAAAATTTCTATTGCTGGTATTAGAGGTATGATTTGGAATTGCTGCTAATTGTTTAGCAATGCGAAACCATTCACGAGTGTTGGAAGGAGGGTTAACCATCAAACAATTTTGATACTCCAGCTGAAGTCCATCTGTTAATCCCTGTATAATTAAATTTTCCTCAAGCTGAAGTTGCCTTCCAATCTCAACTTTCTTTCTATAATAAGAATCCAAATCACTTAGATCATTTAACTTTAAGGAAGTAAACTCAAAAAATTTTGGAACTCTAACCTGAATGTATTTTTCAGTTAAAATCTCGACAATTTCCTCATAAGTAGCACAATCCAAACAATCATTTATATAAGTATTTAGCGCTTCCCCCTTTAAATATTTTGAAATATTTTGGTGTTTCAACTCATTATCTTTTTTTTCTACAGAACATTCTCGATCAAGCTCGGAAGAGCAAGCCCTTTAGCAACGCGTAGTAACACCTATCACGCGATGTTAAAAATAAAAAATAAAATTAAAATCCCAGGAATATTCCAGAAAGTAAAAAGCTTACGAAATACCTCCCGCCTTTTTGAGAAGCAAGAAATAATTTATTAATAACTAAAGTAAGAAAAAGAATTTTAGTTGTTACAAGTTACGAAATTAAGATTGAAATATGTTCCACAAATTTAGAATTGAAGCTAAGAGAGAACAAAAAAATGGCGCATTTTTTTTTTATTTTATTACAAATATATATATACGATATACATATATATATATAGATATTTTTAGTTTATTGTTTTTAATAATGTTTATACATTATGCACCTGGTGCTTATTAAATATTTTCACGAAATTGGGATTGTATATATATATATATATATATATATATGAGAGAAACTGGAAAATATTAAATTATAAAAAGAAAAAAATATCCTGTAATATTATTTCTTGTTTTTAAATCTTATATTAATAATTGTTTATTTAATATTGTATTAGCTCTTCATATTGTTTTTATTTTCTTTTTCTTTAATTTCAGTTTAGTTGTCTTTTTCATGAAAAAATATAAGAAAATATAGCTGTTCTTTACGAATTATGTATTCAGTTATTTGTAGAAAAAATTTTAAAAAAAAGAATTATTTAACATTTAAAATATTTGTCTTTCCAATTCAGAACAAATAAAGAAAAATGAATTTTTTTTAAATCTTCTATTTCAGACTAATGCCACGATTCAACGTCATTAAAAACTTGCTTTCAAAAATAAAACCAAACCATCAGGTACTCAACCTATACACCTACGCTTTAACTATTTTCCTTTTTATCTAATGTATAAAAAAAGAAAGAATTTCTTACATTATATTACTTTCTATCTCCTTTTTTTAGGCATTTCGAAAATTAGATAGTTTTAATCGTATTCTGAAGCTTAAATATTTTAAATTTCTTCAAGAACTTTTTAATCTGTGAGTTTTTATTCTGATAATGTTAAATTCCATTAAAGATATACCAAGGAAAAACTTTTATCTAACGAAATTCGAGATCAATTCTTTCATTTAAAATACATTTTTCTTTTTAAAGAAAATTAGTTTAACAAATATTTAGATTATAAATGAATAAAGAATAGAAAATTATTAGCAGATAAGCAGTTAGATAATGCAATGTTATGTTGAGGATAGAAAGAAAACATCCGTTATTTAACAAAATTCTTGAAAATTTCTTTCATTTAAATTGTATTTTTACTTTTAAAAATAAATGAGTGTTATAAATAAATGTTTTATTAAGGACTAATGGAATGGTGAATTTGTGCCCAACAGAAGAACTGGAAAATATTAAATTATCTTAAGTATATCAAATAATAAAGCTTTCATTAAACAAAATTCTTAATTAATTCTTTTAATAGTTTTTTAATCAGTTCTTGAAATTGGAGTGGAGAATTATTAGCGGATAAAGCAATTAGAACATATAACATTATGTAGAGGATATATATACATATATATAAAAGCTGTTATTTAACAAAATTCTTGATAATTTCTTTTATTTAAATTGAATTTTCCTTTTAAAAAAATGAGTTTTATAAATAATTATTTTATTAAGGATTAACGGAATGATGAATTACTGGCCAACAGGGGAACTGGAAAGTCTTAAATTATCTTAGGTATATTAATGATTAAAACTTTAATTTAACAAAAGTCTTAGTTAATTCTTTCAATTTCTTCTTAATCAGTTCTTGAAATTAAAGTTTAATTTTTTTTTGAAAAGTAAAATTTTTTTTAAATGTAAATTTTTAATGATACAGAAATAATGAATTAGTAAGGATTAAAGGAATTAAAAAATATAAAATTATGCGAAGAATATGAAGAAAAAGGCTGTTATTTAAAAAATTTCTTGAAAAATTCTTTTATTTAAATCGTATTTTAAAAAGTAAGTGAAGTTTATAAATGAACTGTTTGTTAATGAATAACAAAATGGTGAATCAGTGACAAATAAAGGAATTGGAAAATATTTAATTATTTTAGCTACATAACTCTTTTTTTTACAGCGGTTTTGATTAATTTTATCATCAAAATTTTATTTTTTGAAGTTACTTAATTTGATAAATGAATAGTTTATTAAGGAATAACGTAAAGATAAATTAATGGCAAATGAAAGAATTGGAAACCGTTAAATTCTATTAAGTATATTAAGAAATAAAATTTTCATTAATCAAAAGTCTTCATTAATTCTTTTACCTAAGTTATGTTTTAATTTCACTGAATTAAATATAGTACTCAAAAATGAATAAATCGATGTACTCATATTCATTTGAGTATGTTTGTATAAAAATGAACACAATCTTTCTCAATTTTGAAACATCACTTGCCATCAAACCTAAACAAAGCTACAATTTTGTACTCTGCAATGGTTTTATTTCATTCACAGCGTCATAAGAGATGTTTATTCAAGGAAATATTAAATTACGCACATTATTGTAAAGTGATTTAAAGGAGCTTGAAAATAATACTCTTCTCTGGAAAATACTTTATTTGGGTATCTTGCTAATAATTTTGTCAATCTATGTGTAATAAAACGCAGTGTAACAAATAGTGCGTCAAACCGGATTTTCCCTCCAAAACCTGTCATTGGAGTTGACGCTCCCACTGAGACCGGTATTTCGTCTGTGTGCATCCGAAGGACAGAAGAAATTGAAATTGCCAATAAATGAAAAAATGACAATCTTTCTTTTCTTCGAGAGGGGGGGGGGGGGGGCGGGGAAACGAACAAAATATAATTACAAAGTACTATACAAATACTGATTAATTATTAGTATTATTTCAATAGTCGCAGCAGCCTTTTAATATTATGCAGTTTTATCGCATATTTGTTAAAATTTTGTTTTATTACGAAATCTTATTTTGTTATGGTATATTAACTGTCAAGCCTGGTTGACCAAAAGGTATAGTAAATGGTAATAGTGTGTTTATCTATATTAATAAAATAACAAATCGCTCTGTGTGTGTGTGTGTCTGCGATAGTTAGCGAAAACTACGGTACGTATGAAGCTCAAAATTTTTCTGAGAGTAGCCCAATATCTCTCCTGATGCACCTGACTCTCAGAATTTCAAAATTCTATTTATTAACTGAGTAATTAATTAAATTCCAAACCTCACTCTCATAAAGAATCGCTTTTTTTAAAACTTTTTTTCCATTTCATTCTCTTATGGTTGGTTGGTTGCATAAAATTTTCGCAGAAATAATTTAAAAAACTGGGACTGACCTTTAAAATTCATAGACTGCAAACTGTCAGTTTAAATGAGGATTTTTTTTTTTTTTTTTTTTTTTTTTTTTTTTTTTTTAATCACAGCTGCTGTACGCAATGGAATAAATATATAGGTGGTGGCGAAGTAAATCGAAAAAAAAGGTTTGCAATATAAAACCATTTATCGCTAAAATTTTAATGCCTCAAAATAAAGCACGAGGAAGGAATTTTGTATTAATAAGACGAATTGGAAGAAATGAATTACAGCTGAAGCAAATTTAACAAGAAATAGTAATTTTTTTAAATGTTTTTTTCTATTATATTATTTATTAAAATAAATGTTTGCTTTTAAAATAATTGAAATTGTAAAATTAAAAATAATTAAATGTCAAAACAAACTTAAATAAAATATTGAAAACATATGATTTGAAGTAAAAAATTGCATTACTAAAAGTTTTCTCTTTTTTTCAGAAATTTTTAATACTTTATAACGTAGATGAAAAATGTTTATGATTTAACAACATATTAATAATTTCATGTGGATACATAAAATATAGTGATGAAAAGATTTTTTTAAAATCATGCATGAACACTTAAATAATCCTTATATATATTATAAATGTGAAAGTGTGTCCGAAAATTGGAATGAACTTGGCTTCAAAACGGATGGATTAATGTCTTTGAATTTTTGAATATAGACAGATTATTGGTCTGAAATGAACATAGGCTAATTTTTATTTATTTTATTCAAATATTTTTCTTAATAATTCAACATTTCACTATTTTTCATACAGAATAAATTGAAAAATTTTCCATAATATTTAATCATCTTTCTTTTTTCGTTGCCAAAAAAATAAAAAAACCGGAATAATTATTTCTCTTCTGTAATTAATTTTTAACTGAAAGATTTTCACGTGATAAAAGAAAATTAAATAAAACAAGTTGGAAATTGCACGTAAAGCGTAGCAAATGAGGTGCGTTCGTTGATATCGAAGTTTTAAAATATTCAGATCTTGCTGATATAGTAGAGATTACTTTGGATGCAGTATAGTAGTCGAAATCTTTGTGTTCCTGTAAATATGCAGGGAGTAATTTTTATTATACTTCATTAACGTATATCTTATTCATAAAATGTGAAGTAGTTTAATATAATTAAAACACCCCCCCAAACAATGTTTCCCCGTATAACATTATTTAGTGGAATACTTTTGTGTGGCCCTGTAATTTAATAATACATATTCTTTGCATCACAGATTGTACAAAATGTATTTTTAGTACATATTTCATAGATTCATGTCAATTCTGTTATATTCAAATGAGTGTAACACCATTAAAATGCATTTGAAACTTTTTTTCCCCATTGACCGTAATCTAACGGAATACTTTTGATTGTCCCTGTAAATGATCTATGCATCCGACTTTCATAACATTTGAAATGACTCGACAAAATTACGTAATAATTATATGTTTTAAGTTTCAAACGATTAAAATGCATTTGAAACTTTTTTCCCCATTGACCGTAATGTAACGGAATCCTTTTGATTGTCCCTGTAATTGATCTGTGCATCCGATTTTCGTAACATTTGAAATGACTCAACAAAATTACGCAATAATTATATGTTTTAAATTTCAAACAATTAAAATGCATTTGAAACTTTTTTCCCCATTGACCGTAATGTAACGGAATCCTTTTGATTGTCCCTGTAATTGATCTATCCACCCGATTTTCATAAAATTTGAAATGACTCGACAAAATTATGTTATAATTATGTATTTTAAATTTCAAACGATTCGGTTGGGTAGTTTTTGCGTTGTTATATGCGGACGGACAGACAGACAGACAGACGGACAGACAGACAGACAGACGGACAGACAGACAGACGGACAGACAGACAGACGGACGGACTGAGCGACAACAATAGGTGCTACGTATTTACATAATTACGAACGCACCTAAAAATGGACCCTATTCTGTTTTTCGGTTCGAGGTTAAAAACCGCGATTTTACCAATTGTGACGTCAGAGAAATACTGTTTTTCGTCTTATATCACGCAGACGATTATATAAAATTTCTTTTACATTTAGAAGACTTCACAAGAATGTAAGTTCACACTTTACAAGAATATGAACACTTTAGAAGTTTTTCCAGACATTAATCCGTAATAAAAATAAACCTTTTTCTTTCTTTCGGTTCGAGTCTATAAAATTCAACTTTTTACCAATTGTGACGTCACAGGAATACTTTCCGTTAAGAATTTTAAAAAATATCAATGTAACGTCATATCTGAAACAAAACATGTTTTTAAATTTTCAAAAATTCCGTTTTTTTTTTTTCGTTTTACGGAAACTACCCCATTTTTGACACTTTCTAACATGGTCTAAAAGTGTTTACGACTTCAACCTGTCTGTATACCGGATGCCGAGTGCCTGAGGTCTGCCGTCTGTTTGTCCATGTTTCAACTTGAGTAAATATAGTGGGATTCATACGAAAATAACATACGTTATTGAGATTTGCTATAGCATGTGCGGCATTGAAAATGAACCAGGTAGCAATTATAGCTGAATCACAGGAGCACTCAAAATGAGACTTTACATTATGATATACGGCGAAAAAATCATTTGTGGTGTATTTTGATAATGTTACATAATTTTAAATGTAATGAAATTTACATGCATTTTTAAGGTTCACAAGAACATGGTTACTATTGAATATGTTAAGTATAGTACTTATAGTGTGCGTACAGTGAGCTCAAAAGTACTTCAATATATCATAGTCTGTGAAGAAAAACCATTTGCAGCATATTTTAATAATGTTTTTTTATTAAGGTTATTTTAATAATATTGAAATTTATATCAGTTTCTGGAGTGTACTAAAACAGGATTTCTGTAGAAAATGGGGAGAAAGGGTTTAACATTCTTTTACAAGATAACAGAAAAATGTTCGGTAATATAATAGTCTACGAGGAAAAATATTCCCAAGCGTATTTTAATTGCGTTGCACTATTTCAAACAGGATGAAATTTATATACTGAGATAATCAATACAATGATAAATACTGAAATTTACTAATATGCTTGCAGTAAAGTATGATTTGCATCACATTTGTAGTTCATTTACAGAGACGCATAAAAGATTTTGGACCTGTGTCCAGATCTCAGATATTGTATCCAAAGTATGGTCTATTAGAAAAGATTGCTGAAGAGCTTTTTCAATTATAGTATGTGTTTTAAGAAAACTAATGCACCCTGAAGTTCAGCTACATTTGGTATAATAAGAGATGTTTGTAGAATTTAAATAAATCATGTATCGGGCTATACAATAAACTGGATATATGGTCACCTGTGCAAAAGCGATTCCCGGAAATATGAATTCAATAATTTGAATCGGGTTTTTTGCTTGAATAATTTAAGCTAAATATGCGGTCGTATAAATATTTGCACGTAATATACAGGACTGTACAAAAGAATTCAAGTACGTTTCTGTCTATTATTAGAAATTGCTAAAGGTGAATTTTAATCTTCGTTATACTTTTTCTAACTAAGCAAAATTTTAACATTGTATTTAGAATATTTACAAGCACATAGATCACATACACAGATGCAGAAAAGAATGGGCCGGCGAAGTTATGTATTATGGAAATGTTGGATATTTTTTTTATTACCTAAGTTTAATACATGATTTTTCTTTCTTTGATATGGAATTCTGAAATGCACTACAACATGATTTCTGTACCATTGGAGTGCGTTACAGGTGTTCTACAGTATAAATGGTTGCAATTTCATTTTCGCATCATTAATATTATCTAATACATTTTCCATTTATTTCACTGAGTTCTTTAAGTCCCCTATATACATATAAAAAATAAAATAAAATAAAATAAAATAAAATAAACTACTGCATAGCCTAGAATAAGATATGTGTTATACATATATAAAATTATTTTAATGAAATGTTTTGTTTAATTAAAGCGTTTATCTTTTTTTATGCTACGTGAACGACGTCACGTAACAGCTAGTTGGAAAATAAACTAGACGAACATAAACTGCTTCATCAAATGCTATCTTATTGTCCATTTTTTTTTATCAGTTTCTTCAAATTTATTAATTTGATAATTCACATGATTCATTTGCTGCTTTACAAAGAAATGGGAAGTTCAATAAATGATATATCACAAGAATAAATTATTTCTCGACACCATTAACAAAAATGTATTTATTATTGTGCAGTTAATAAATTTATTAGCTGTTGTTCCACTACAACATACAAATAAATTAGTTTTAAAAATACCGCTTTTAATAAACAATAAACAAATTGCTTACGTTTCCTAAATAAAACATATATATTCTTTCACAAGGGAACAGTTTTAAAAATTAATATGAATCATTGATAGTAGAATGTATTTTAGCAATTAGTATTTTTACGGTTTGTAAATATTTAGAAAAAAATATTCTTAATGCGTGAAAAAGGAAATAAAAAGAGAGCATAAAATTTATTTTCTGTTTTTTTTTTTTTTTTTTTTTTTTTTTTCCGAAATTCTTAAGGGAATATAAAACTGCGAGTAGAAATCATCTGTAAGAGAATTGAAATTCTTTTGCTATTTTAAACTGTCAAATAAGACTTATTTTATAAACTAATAAAAATGTGTGCATTTTTTACATAAAAAAATAAATGATTATTAAAAGAATTAATTTACTAAAAAGCAATTTTTTAAGCGTATCTTTTTAATTATATAACTTTCTATTTGTTAAGAAACCTATTACCCTGTCAAAAAATATAGTAATGTAAATTTTCGGAAAAAAAAAAGTTTAAAAAAATCGGAAAGTAGTTATTCATTTATCGCAAATATAAGTAGATTTTGAAAATAAATTATTTCATGCTAAAATACACTCTAATTTAAATAATTAAACATTATAAAGTAAGTAATAAACATACTCTAAGTTTGATTATATATGACTTCTAAATTGGTCGACGCTGATTTATTACAAAAATACAAAAAATTAATAAAAGATGTATCACGAGAGTAAATTTTTTCTCGATGGTATTAATAATAATGTGTTTATCATTGTGCAATAAACAAAAATTATTCGATGTTTTTCCACCACAACGTATAATTGAATAAATTAAAAACCTTTTTTGTCATCTAAAAAAAAGTTCTTGTTTTAATATTTTAGTTCGATTTTCTTTTTATTTTATTTATTCTATTGGGTGAGTGCAAAAGTTCATGCGGAGTTTGAGAGTAAAAGTCACACAGTGATTACTCAAACAAAGTTCTTTATTCAATCAATGATATATGCTCCATCGTTTTGTATAATATGTTTCCAACTTTCTGGCAGCATACGGATGCCCGGATCATAAAATTTGCGCGGTTTAGATTCGAAGAATGAAGACACGACGTTTTTAAGGCATCCAAAGAGTCAAGTCTTTTTTCCATTTTAATAATTTTGCAGTGATCAGAACGTATGATAATCAGGTGGTGCAATATCAGAGGAATACGGTGGATGAGTTAGGATATCCCATTTCAGGCTGTTCTCTTTGCGCAACATCTGTTTCGAAACGTGTGGTTTGGCGCCGTCATGATGGAAGACTAGACCCTTGCTATTTGGTAAAATCGGACGATTCTATTTGATTTCTCGATTCAGACTGGTTAATTGGCGACAGTACTTGACTGAATCAATCGTTTGGCCAGCGGGGAAAATCTCAAAATAATTTATGCCCTTGCAATCCCATCAAACACAAAGCATCACTTTCATGGGGTGCAAACTGGCTTTTGCCATCGCGTCATCATGATCACATTGCTGAGCATTGTTGTAAAGGACCAATTTCTCATCGCCCGTAACTAATCGATCCAAAAACGGCTCGTTTTTGATCCGCCCGAGTAAATTAACTTCAGCAAAAATTTGCTCAATTTTGTTCCTTTCGGTCAGCAAATGCGGCACCCATATATCGAGCTTCAAATCAAATCTTATATTTTTTAAACGCCGAAAAGTGGTTGATCGGTGAACGTTAAGTGCTGTTGAAATTTGCGGAGTATTTTTAACTAAAGTACGCACAATATTGACATCAATGTGTGAAGTTCCGGATTGTGGTCCGTCTTCAGGGTTAAACTCTTCGCAGCGAAATATCGCAAACCATTTTTCCACAGTTCGTTTATTTGGTACTTGATCTGGATAAATCTCTTTATTCTTTTTACGGCTTCTGCAACGTTTATTCCTTTCCGAAACTCGTAAAGCATAACATGCCGTAAATATACCTTTCCGACACTCATTTTGAAAGTAAATTTTCTTGGAACAGTTTGTATCTACACAAATTATTTTGTTTGAAATGAAAGCTGTACACGTCACCTTTCCAACGATTTGTCTTATGAAGATGGCAGCATTAATGACAACACTTTACGCTGCTTCTAACGACATCTATTGCACCTCCGCACCTTTGCACTCACCCAATATTTGTATTCGATGTATAGATTTTTTTCACACACAGACACACATATATATGTATATATGTATACTTTTGCATGTATATACATATATATACACACTATATGGCCAAAATTGACCAGTCAATAGCGATTTTAGACGTTTTGTTAAAGATCTAGAAAAATACATGAGTAATCATCCTGTAACACCAGGTATATAAACAGAAAAGTACAGATCAGCTATTCTTTGAAGATTTTTTCGAGAAACCCCAAAGAGAGCAACCAACAAATTAAGAAAGAACGAAAATCTCTTGGCTATTAAACTCTGAAAATCATCGTCAGTAAAATAAGATCAAAATCCATTGTTCTTGAAAGGAAGACCAAAGATGAGCGGTTATATTGATATATCCATTGATTATTGTCAATAAAGCATACAGAATATTGATAGTACAGCTGTATTTATTGTTGGAATGTTATTCCATAAGGCATGAGTAAGTAAGTTCCTCAATAATAAAAAAGCGTTAAAAGCTTTACCTTTTAGTTGACACACATTTATTTGAAGAAATAAAGTAGAATAATGATGAACAAATACTTGGAATATTTCACAGAACAAAAGAACAGATGCACAGTCTTCACAATATTTACAGAAACACAACAAATAAAGAAAAATAACTTTGAAAACATATATTAGCTTCAGTTTGAAGCAGTTCTTGATAAATAGTAATTATTCCTTTGGAATGAAAAAGTATAATAATGGATTCTTAATCCCTGACAACATTTTGCTGTCTACTACCACTTGAGTCACATTTTAAACTAAACTGTTCTAAAGTTCTCTTCCAGTGAAAACAGAATAATGTCTGGTGCTGCCATCTGGCGGCAGATTTTGGTACAAAAGAAGCAATTGCCTAACATCTCTCCCGTTTTGTGATATAATCTGACACCAGATGGATAAGGTTTCTGCAATGTTCAAATTTGGTCTTTGGCAATGGCTTTGTCATTATATCTGCTATCATTTCATTTGTTGACAGGTATTTGACATCTATTATATTTTTCATTTTCAAATCTCGTATGTAGTGATACTTTGTATCAATGTGTTTAGTTCGCGACTTGAACTTTTCACTTTCAACCAATTTAATAGTTGACTGATTATCTTCAAAAATTTTAATTGGATAATGTTGATATAATTTGAGATCTTTACATAGTTTTAAAATCCACAACACTTCTTGAGTTCCTTGTGACAGTCTCGGCTGACGATAATGTAACACATGTTTGTTTTCTTGAGAACCAAGAAATGCAACTATTGCCCAAGAAGATTACATTTCCTGAGGTAGATTTTCTATCTGTAGTATCTTGACCCCAGTCAGCATCTGAGTATGCAACTATATTAGGATAATCTTCTGAAGAAATATGAAGTGCAAGATCTTTTGTGGTTTTTAGGTACCTTATTACCCTCTTAACAGCATTCCAGTCCTTTTGTCTTGGATTATTGCATCTTCGACTTAGTATATGCGTAGGAGCTGTAATGTCAGGTCTTGTGCATGAGGAAATATATAAAAGACTTCCGATAGCTTGTCTATAGTTATCATTTGATGATAAAAGATTTTCTTCTTTTTCTAAACTATAATAGTTAGTTTCCATTGGGGTTTAAGTTGGTTTGGCTTCTTCAAGCTGAAAATCTTTAACTAATTGATTTATTTTATTTGTTTATGACAGCAGATAACTTCCATCTTCTTTTCTGTGAATTTCTATACCTAAGAAGTATTTTGCTTCTCCTAATGATGTTATGGGATAAGACTTTTTTAAATAGTTTTTTACTTCATGGACTTCATTTTCATCATCTGAGCTTATCAACATATCATCTACATATAGTATGAGATGAATTGTCTTCTTTGATTTTTCTTTCGTAAACAAACATGGATCTGCTTCACTTTGTTTGAATCCGTACTCTTTTAGAGTATTTTCTATTTCTTCATTACAGCATTTGGCGGCTTGCTTGAGACCATATATGGCCTTTTTCAATTTATAGACTTTGTCTTTATTTTTTTCATCTTGAAAGCCTTCTGGTTGAAGCGTGTATAATTCTTCGTTACCTAATTTACCATGTAGAAAGGCTGTTTTAACATCTACTTGGAGTACTTTGGCTTTACGATAAGCTGCACAGGTCAGAAAAGCTCTAATAGTTGTATGTTTGACGACAGGAGAGAAGGTTTCATCATAATCAGTGCCTAGTTGTTGAGTGAAACCCTTGGCAACTAATCGTGCTTTGCATTTTATTTCTTCACCATTTTCATCACATTTTGTTTTATAAACCCATTTACATCCAATTGCGCGCTTATCTTTTGGTAAAGTAACAAGCTCAAATACTTCACTTTCCTTTAAAGAGTTAAATTCTTCTTTCATAGCTTGAAACCATTTCTGTTGATCTTTTAGTGGTAATTTTAAAATATCTTTAAAAGTTTCGGGATCTTGATTTTTGGAATAACTGTCTTCAGTTTTGTAAGAAAACCTTTCTGGTGGAATTCCTTTTGTTTCTCTGTTAGAAATCCTTCTCTGTGAATTATTTTCACTTTCTTCTGTTGTTGGGCTATCTGCTGATTTTCTATAAGTTTCTGTTTCTTCTGCAGCATTTTCTATTGGAATAGATTCACAATCATTTTCAAGATTTTCTTCTGAAAAATTGAAATGAATTAAATCAGAAGTTCGCTCTTCTACATTTTCTGGGAAAAAATTTTCACCATTCATATTTTCAAAAAACTTTACTGTTCTGCTTATCACAATTTTTCTTCCGCCTGTATAAATTCGATATCCCTTGCTTCTTAAATCATAACCAACAAAGATTCCTTCAGTGGCTTTTTCATCAAATTTTTGCCTCTTCTGTTTATGAACATACACATATGCTTTGCATCCAAATACTTTAAGGTGACTCAAATTCGGCTTATGCCCATTCCACAGTTCATATGGTGTCTTTTCAGTTGATTTTGTGGGTAATCGATTTTGCAAATAAGCTGCTGTAGCTATGGTTTCTGCCCAGAATGTTTTTGGTAATTTAGCATTTATAAGCATGGTTGGTTGGTTGATTTTTGTCGTCCGATTATCTACGCTAATGGGATATAGAACCAGGGGGAGTGCCCTCCGTGGGGGTCTTTCTAAGGGAACCTAACCCGTATTTACGCAAGGTTCGAAGAAAACCACGGAAAACTCCGAACGGTTAGGCCGACAGCCGCGATTGGGTTCGAACCCAGCACCTTCCGTCTACCAGTTGAGAGTTCCGAACCTCTCGGCCACTGGTACGGCCCTCATTTATAAGCATGGCTTTACACATTTCAATTAGAGAGCGATTCTTTCTTTCCGCGACTCCATTTTGAGACGGCGAATATGGCGTTGTTGTTTCATGATGTATTCCTAAGTTCTTTAGGTAGTTACTAACATATTCGTTGCAATATTCTGCTCCATTGTCAGTACGCAAGGATTTAATGTTCAATCTAAATTTATTTGTTGTTGATGCAACATACTCCTTTAATTTATCAAATACTTCATCTTTAGAGGAAATAAAATATACCTGTGTATAACGAGAATAATCATCGATAAATGTAACGAAATATCTTTTTGATCCCATACTATTTGTTTCAGCAGGACCGCAAACGTCGCTATATATCAGATCAAGTGGTTTTCTACTTCTGTATTGCGTTTCTTTTGGAAATGATTTTTCTGTTAGCTTAGCTTTTATACAACTTGAACATTCAGTATTATGAGAACAATTACTCACAGTAATACCTAAAGCTAAATCATCCTTTTGAATTTTCTTGATGGATTCCAAATTTCTATGACCCAGCCTTTGGTGCCATTTTAAAATGCAATTGACATTAGAACATACAGGTAATATTTCTGAAGCGCTGTATACTTTTTCATTTGTGGGTATTATTTTTAATCTGTATAACCCCTCATCAGCTTTTGCATCTGCAACTAATATGTTACCCTTTTTAATTAAACACATATCATCTTTAAATGTTACAACAAAACCTTTCTCAGTGCAAGACTGTACGGATAATAAATTACTGTCTAACTCGGGAACATAAAGCACATGATCTAATGTAATTTTATTTGTTTGACTATTAAGTGTTTCAATATTAAAAGTACATTTACCCTTTCCTTTTGCAGTTAATTTAGTTCCATTAGCAATTGTAATTGTATCTTTACTTGAATTCTTTAATTCTGAGAACAATTCTAAAGAATTAGCTAAATGAACAGACGCGCCTGAATCAATAACAAAAGTTAACTTTTTGTTTTGATTTCCATTTTGTTGAGATTTCATAACAAAACCTGAAGAATTTGATTCTTTCATTAATTCATGATAGTTTTGAGAATTTGATGGATTTTCATTTTGACTAGCAGTAGAAGCAGAGAAATTGTTTTGCTTTTTAAACTGCTGACGTGATCTATCTTGAGTAATACTTCACCTATACTTTTTAATTTTTCTGCCAATTCTAAGACAGAATTTATATGTTCCTGCATTTTAATACTCTCATTATATTTAATGGAGTATAACTTCCTAAGAAGATAAAGTTTATTTGTAAGATTTACCCTTTCATGTACAGATTTCAATTGATCATATGTTTCTTTAGCACTTTTAGCATGTCTAACATGAACAATTTGAGAATCTGAGATATTTAAACAAATTAATGCTCTAGCATTTCTATCATTTTTCACCCAATTGTCATCATTTTCTTTTTTAGGTTCAAATACAACATCATATAAACCTTCTTTAATTAACAATTGTTCAATTTTGAACTTCCAAACAGAAAAATTATCATCAGTTAACTTATCAATATAATGAGATTCTTTAATACTAGACATCATTATATAATAATATTTGCTTATTTCACAGAAATAAAAGTGTGTTTATCTTATTAATTTACTACAGTAAAATATTATAAACTCATATATAATGCTAATGGTGAAATAAGAACATAATAGAATTCTTGAAAACAATTTTTAAAGTTACTTCTGGTTTCAGAAAAATCTTCCTAAATATTCAAAATTCTTTGTTTTAAACATAAATTTGTATTTTCAACTAATAAATAATAAATTTCAATAAGAAACAAGCAAAATAATTTCTTTTCATATCAACAAATTATAGTTTTGGTTTCAAAACAAGAACAATTCTTTGAATTTTCTTTTCTATCATTCACTTCTAAAAAATACAATATTCAGAAAATAATTATTTCTTTTGAATTTAAATACAGCTCATATTCAAAATATTAGAATAATTACCTTTTTTTAGAAATTGAAAATATCGTTTGGTAATTTAATGTCTTTTAATGAAAATATGCAAACGATATTTTTATTGAGAACTTATTGTTGATTAAACTTACTTGTTATCTTAAATTTAATATCATTTTTGAAAAGATTAATTGCAAAAAAAATTAATTTGAAAAATCAAAATATTAGAATATTTATTCAAGTGGTTCAAAATATTAGAATATTTCACATTAATTCTCCTTTAATTATTACCAATTCTTAACTGGTGGCATCATTGATTAAATTCAGACTATTTTATTTAAAATCAGTATTTTTTTTGCAGTTTGTTTCTTTTTCGTCTTAAAATGGGCCGTGTGAGTGATATTCCTGAATCTACTAAACTTCGTATGGTTGATTTGTATCGGCACGGTAAAAATCAATGTTTTATAGCGAATTATTTACATTGTTCGCAATCGAGCGTTAGTAAAATACTAACACAATATTCAAAAATTGGAAAATTTCAAAATAATCGCCGAAATGGTGTCCGAAAACCAAAAACATCTGCTAGAGATGACAGGAAACTGAAGCGTATAGTTAAGAAAATCCGTTTTAAAAGTGTGCGATTCTTGCACCGAAAATGGAAAGAAGAAGGAGTTGAAGTTTGTACATCGACAACATTAAGACGTCTCCATAAATTTAAATTTGAATCTCGTGTACCGAAAACAAAACCTCTCATGACTGCAAGACAAAAGCGTATAAGATTGAATTGGTGTAAATCAAGACGTTTATGGAGCAATGAAGATTGGAAAAATATATTATTAGTGATGAAAGTATGTTTTGTGTTTCATATGGTAATCAAGGTATTCGAGTTTGGAGAATGAAGCAAGAAGCATTTGATAAAGAATGCCTTAAACGTTCCGTAAAATTTGCTGCTAGTGTCATGGTTTGGGGTTGTATGAGTGCAGAAGGACCTGGAGAGTTATGCATCGTCTACGAAAAGGTTAACTCTCTGATATATCAAAAAATTTTAGAATATTATATGATTCCATCATCAGAAGATTTATTTGAAGATGATTTCATCTTTCAACAAGATTTAGCGTCCCCGCATACCTCGGTGTCAACTAAGAATTGGTTCCGCCAACGCAACATTAAGGTACTTCCTTGGCCACCAAATTCACCAGATCTTAATCCCATCGAAAACTTATGGTGTATAATGAAGAAAAAACTTCAAGAAAATCCTCCTTCAAGTAAAACTGAGTTAGTGGCACGTATAAAGTCTATTTGGGCTAATATTGATAGAAATGTTTGTAAACACCTTGTATATAGTATGCAAGATCGATTGTACGCTGTTATGAAAGCTAAAGGGGATGCTGCAAAATATTAACTACCATTTACTTCATATTCATAAGGTAATATTGTTGCGTAAAATAAAATATTCTAATATTTTGAACCAATCTAAATTTTATTCTAATATTCTGGTGTGTTTAAGGAAGCTGTATACCTAATTTATTGTGCTGTATTTTATATTTTATAAATGTTAAAATCTTATCTAAACATTCCAGATTTAATCTATAAGAAATTTAATTGCATTTACTTAGTATAAAAAATAAATAAATGACAAATAATTTTTTCTTATTACTTTTTCTCAATTATTCTAATATTTTGAATATGAGCTGTATTATATTTTCTGTTTTGATATTATTATATTTAAATTTTGAGACTCATTTCTCAGTCTCATAATCAACAATGTTGGAATGTTATTCCATAAGGCATGAGTAAGTAAGTTCCTCAATAATAAAAAAGCGTTAAAAGCTTTACCTTTTAGTTGACACACATTTATTTGAAGAAATAAAGTAGAATAATGATGAAAAAATACTTGGAATATTTCACAGAACAAAAAAACAGATGCACAGTCTTCACAATATTTACAGAAACACAACAAATAAAGAAAAATAACTTTGAAAACATATATTAGCTTCAGTTTGAAGCAGTTCTTGATAAATAGTAATTATTCCTTTGGAATGAAAAAGTATAATAATGGATTCTTAATCCCTGACAACATTTTGCTGTCTACTACCACTTGAGTCACATTTTAAACTAAACTGTTCTAAAGTTCTCTTCCAGTGAAAACAGAATAATGTCTGGTGCTGCCATCTGGCGGCAGATTTTGGTACAAAAGAAGCAATTGCCTAACATTTATCTATAACGCTTGCCTGTAATTATGTATTTTATTGTTTTTTCGTGAAGTAAAAAAAAATTAATAATAATACCTATGTTATCAGTGTTGATCAAAAGAAGCATTAAACTATATGCATGTATATTTAGTAAAAAAAAAAAAAGAAAAGAAAAGAGAGAAAAACCTTGTTTCCTAGTAAAATTTTCTGTATTTTTATGGGGTTATTTTCTTCGATGAAATGATTTCGTGAACGTGTTAGAAAATGATAAAAAAAATTAAGAATATATTTGAAAGATAATAGCACTGAAAGTCTAGTTAATTTACTATTTTCGGTAAAGCATTGAAAATTCTTATATTTTTACACTCTGAAAATAATTTACCTATTTTTAACTGTGCAATTTTGATACTTTTACGGATTTCTTTCTTTTGCAGTGCAATAATAAAATAAATCTCACAGTAATAAATAAAATAGAAATTTAGCATAATATGTAAAAGGTATTCTCAAAACCATATATTTTACACATTCACGAAATCTCGCATTTAGGCCAAAAAGTTGATAAATTTTTACAAACTTGCATTATACACCCTTTATAACAGTTAAGAATAAAAACTTTGAAAAGTTAAACATAAAGAGGGAATTCTCTACACTAATGAATATGCTAATTATACTGTAAAAAAATAGTTAAATTTACGGCACAGCAATGTTGCCAGCAGTTTTTGCCGTAAATTTAATGAGTTTTTTTTTTTTTTTTTTTACAGTGTGATTATAAAAACGGCATAACGTATGAGCTTTAATAATGTTTTCTATAGGGTAAGATACAACGTTTGTTATTTTAAAATTTTGGTACAATTTAAATTATATCCTAATTATCATAATGTATAAATTATGGTCTAATTTATATACCATATTTACTCGTGTATACCGCGCATGTGTGTATAACGCTCCCCCGTACTTTAAAGGAAAAATGGCGATTTTTTAAAATTTCATATATAACGTGCACTGTAAATTTGATATGCAAATGAATAAATAACTAAATGAATTTCAGTAAAGAAAGTCGAAACAAACATTATATCAAGCAGAAAACAAGGCAAAAATACATTTTTAGACTTCGGGTATAGACTGTCTGTTGATAGTGAGAATTGCTAATTAGCATTTAAGTAATGTTAAAAGCTCTGTTTTATAAAAAAAATCCAATGTGTGAAAAAAGATGTAGTATTAGTTTAATTAAGTAAGATTTTCCAAGTGATTATGTCTTTTTTGAATACATTTCATGATTCATATGTATATCGTGTGTTTATATGTAGCAGTAAAAAAGTATTCGGTGTATAACGCGCGTCTAGGAGTTTTGCCCTTTTTTTGGGGGGGGGGGGAGGGAGGTGCGCGTTACACACGAGTAAATACGGTATTCGGGTTATACACCTTTAGTGTCAATTCACAGCAGATACGGCACATAATGAGAGGCTTACAATCACAATAGACCAAGTCTAATTTGAAAAAAAATGATATACTTCATTTAGAAAGTGCATAAAATCTATTTTATTAACTCCCACAGTGAATCAATTCTGTTTTCACATATTTTCTTCTATATATGACATCTGTTTACAGAGTTGATTTATATGGTATTATCTTTAAAAATTAATCATTTAATATGGAAAACAAGTCGAAAATTGCACATGAAACGTAGCAATTGAAAATTACTAAATCGAATTCTTAGTATAACGAATTTTTTAAAATATTCAGGTCTTAGTGTAATAGTATAAAGCACATCGGATTCTGTATGGTATCCGAAATCTTTTGTGCGTTCCTTTAAATAATATCTGCTTTGTAGTATGCAGGAAGAAACATGCAGTAAACCTCAGCAATGTATATCAATTTCATAAATTATGAAGTAGTTTAATGTAATTAAAACGCGTCCCAAACAATCTTTCTCTCTGTAACATTATGTAATAGAATACATTTATGTTGAATTGTAGATTAATAACAAATATTTTTTGCAGCACAGTTTATACAGAATGTATATTTTAGTGTATAATTTATAGATGTATATCAACTATTATGTTCGAAAGAGTGTAATATCATTAAAATGCACTTGGAGCATTTTTTTCCCATTGGCCGTCATGTAGGAATGATCTTTATTTTCCTTGTAAATTTTTAACTATGCATTCGATTTACATAAAATTTGAAACGACTAGACAAAAATTGGCAACAATTATTAGTTGAAATTTCAAACGATTCTGTTGGGTAGTTTTATGCTGTTATATGCGGATTGACAGACAGACAAATGGACGGTTAGACAGATGGACTGAGCAACTATATAGTTTATATATAGGTGCTATAGGTGCTTCGTATTAATATAATTACGAACAAACCTAAAAAGAAAAGAAAAGAAACAGTTACTCTTTTCTGCAAGAAATTTCCCTTAAAGGAATATTATAAAAATTTCGTTTCTTACGTATGAAGCATTAATGATTTAACAGCTCTGCGTGGAATTTTTTTTTTTTGAAAGAAATATAATTATTATAATTTCGCCGCTCATTAAGCAATAAAGAAATGATTAGCGTTTTCTGCAGAAACCCAAAAGCATTGCCAAAAAAGAAAAAAAAAGCAATTAAAATTTTTTTTTAATCTTGCGGTTTTTCTAGTTTTTTTTTTTGTTTGTTTGTTTTTTGTTACAAATTATGTTTTAAAAATTAAAAATACATGTTACATAAAAATATATAAACATTCGAGGAAAAAAGTTTTGAATAACAAAAATGCAAATATGAGTTCATTTTTTTTCTCGTAATGATCTGTTTAAAACGAATTTCTGGTAAAGACACCATAAGTAATTACAATTGATCTTATGCTATGCGAATGCCTAAAAGTATCTGATATTTTAATAATGCAAAGAAATAATAGTTATGCTTACAGATCGACTAAAAGTTCGGTTTCTGTCGAAACTCAGAGAAAAGGCTGCTGATAATTCGGCCAGTCCAAAACTAAATGTATTCGAAAAAATTATATTTTCTTCTTTCGGAAATTTTTAACCTGACTCATAAATTTAAGCTGCATTGGCTCAACTGAGACTGTTTATTACTATTAACTTCATTGCTTATAATTATCAGTCATGTTTGACTCAAAACGTTAATATAAATTGTAAGGGTGGCAATGGATACATTATTTTCCATCAATTAAGTTTTTCATGTGCTCATTAAAAGCTACAGACTTAACATGATACGTTTTAGCTCGAAACTGCAGAATTTTTTTTTTATATATTTCGAGGAAGTTAAGTATAACAGATAAATATTTATAAAAATCATTATGAAAGTTAAATCGATGTGCATATGCCTAAAATTAAAATATTTTTCAATTAAGTGAAATTCGTATTATTAGAAAGTCTTTGTGGGTCGTTGAGGAATTAATTACGATTTATTTTATATGAAAATAAAATGTTTTGGGTCTTAGGCATAGAGAGCCAACTTTAGTCAGCCCTATAACTTATTAGTAAATATGTATACTTAATAAATATATATGATGATTTAATATTTGTATATATTTAATAAATACGTATAAATAATTAATGATTATGCATATTTATGTATGTATTGAGTACTTAAAAATTTTTGGGGGGGCATTTTCAAATTTGTTTTCGGTCGAAAATAGAAAATTCACCGAAATTCGGTTTCAGTGCTCATTTAGTTGTTTCTTTATTTCTTTATTTATTGCAGGTAGCTGAATAAATCTATCACACGTAGAATTTTTCAAATTTAGTTCCGCAAAGACGACAAAAGATACAAATATACCTGAACCACATATTTCTTTTTTGGCTATACACACCCACCCACACACACGCACGCACATATGTCACTCTATATATATATGTATATAGGATATTTTTTAAGGATATTTTTTTTATTGGTGAAATGAATTATGTATTAATCTTTTAGGACGAAATATAGTAATGTTTGCCCTTTTTTTCAATAAATTTTCTTCAGCTTACCTACAGCGATGTTGGAAACTTGCACATTTTTTTAAAGTTTCCTTTAAAATATAACTAATATATGTATATATATCTATATATACACACTGGTGTGCAAAATTTAAGGACGAAGGGATTTTCAAGCGATAATTTTAACGCGAGTATTCAACAGGAAATAATATAATTCGAATACTTACTATCCCTGCATAACAGCTAGTCCATATAACATCTCATTCAGATCACATATAGACACAAGAGTCACGGTTACTACGGCGAAAAAAAAAAAATAGGAAATTCCATGCGTCTCTTTCATGAGTCTCAAATGACTACTATGTGTGACTTCACTGTCAGATCACTGCGACTGCTTCTTTGTGACGAGTCACCAGGTGACTTTACAGTGACGTTTTATTGAGACTCTCATTGGACTGTCATTTCGAGGCTCAATTTCAAAGTCATTGTGAATGTTGCATTATTATAAATAACCAAATAATGATACATTAAAGTCACATGGTGACTTTCTATCACAAGACTTTGTCAAATGGTAACAGAGACCCTACTGTGAAGTAACCACTGTGAAAAGTGGTGAAAACTCACCATGTGACTTTAATGGGACATTGTTTGGTGATTTATCATAATGCAACATTCACAATGACTTTGAAATTGAGCCTCCAAATGACAGTCACACGAGAGTCTCAATAAAACGACACTGTAAAGTCACCTGGTGACTCGTCACAAAGCAGCAGTCTCAGTGACCTGACAGTGGAGTCACATATAGTAGTCATTTGAGACTCATAAAAGAGACGTATGAAATTTCCTATTTTTTTGTTTCACCGTAGTGACTGTGACTATTGTGACAATGTGTGACCTGAATGAGAGGTTATATGGACCAGCTGTTATGCAGGGATAGTAGTTATTCAAATTATATTACTTCCTTTTGAATATTCGCGTGAAAATTATCGCTGGAAAATCCCTTGAAAATTGGCATTTTGGGACTCCGTCCTTAAATTTTGCACACCAGTGTATATATAATAGACTTTTCTTACATAAAATACCAATAATAATGTTAATAAATCAATGGCAATAAATCTACAACAATGTTTTATCATGTTCTGAAAATAAAGCCATAAAATATCTCCGAAATTCTCCGGTCTTACCATTTTTTATTTTGAAAATTTTATAATTATGTATTAATATTTTAATTGTCTGAGCGTAGCGAAGTCTTATACTCTTATACTCAGAGTAAGTAACGATATTAAAAGTCAAAAAAATTCTTTCGTCAAGCAAATCTCAAAAAGTACTTATCGGATTTCGATTCTGTTTGTACCAGGAGGTACCTATGAAGGTAATCTGGTGAATGCACCTGCTTTTAAAAATTAATTCCAAATAGTTTAAAAGTTGTATTAAAAAAACTGATAAAAAAGCACAATTTATTTGCATACGTCACAGAAATTTGGTGCGCGTGATTTTCACCGGCTGGATATTTTCGTAGATAACCGAATCAGTACATGGAGTAAATAGTAATCATTTACGCACTCAGAAATATTGAATGCAATAAACATTTTAAAATTTAATCATGCAGGAAAATAATACTGTTATTTTCTATATTAAAAAAAAATTTCATAAGAACTTTGATTTTGAGATTTTGTGATATTCTGTTAATAGCATTTTTTGATCGCTAAAAGAATGTTTTATATATTTCGCGTGTGAAAATTAGAAACAATTACGTTTTTAAATAAAAAGTTTCTTTAATGACTTCATTTTCCCTTTATATTTATTTTTATTGCATGTTTTCTTTTAACTTATATTTTGTTTGTATGTGGAAGTCAATTCTGGTCACTAATTTTTCGGCACGGATACCACAAGCGCATCAGATTTGGCGCAATTTTTTTCAAAGCCCATTTGGCGAAAACTCCGTTTTTAAATAACGCTTACATACACATTTTTAAATTATTTTCTACTTTCAAAAATAACTTACAGTAAAAAAAAAAAAAAAAAAAAAATAACTATTAAAAGAAATATTTTATATAATTAAAAAAAGGAAATGAAAGTAAATAAACATTTTATGAGTAAATAAACAAATAATAAATAAATAAAGCCGGGTTACCATCTCAGGTAAAATAATGCCATTTTGATGCCAATTATGTACCCTGGTGCATATGCGACATCTTTTCCCATTTTTCATCCATTTCCTGTTGGCATACAACCAGTGGCGCAGCTAAGGGGGTGGGAGGGCGTCGAGGCCTAGGGGCGCCAAATTGAGAGAAAATGTTATATATCTATATTGGGGTGGGGGCGCAAACTTTCTTGCTGGTCCCGGGCGCCAAAAAACATAGCTACGCTACTGCATACAACTTTGAAATTTGGAATATATATGCATACCTGGGAGCAATACAGGAATTAGACATTGATTTTTTTTAATTCGATCCAAAAAGGGGCAATGGGGGCTATTTTTTAAAGATTTATACAATTTATACTGCATAAAGGAGCCACTTACCTATTTTTATACACAAGAAGAAGTAAGTGATATGTAAAAACAATTAT
Source organism: Maratus speculifer (assembly GCA_964019185.1). Classification (NCBI taxonomy): domain Eukaryota; kingdom Metazoa; phylum Arthropoda; class Arachnida; order Araneae; family Salticidae; genus Maratus; species Maratus speculifer. Next base: position 64,051,225 of record OZ025292.1, on the reverse strand, counting down.
AGTATACATCCTTATATCCTTATATATATTATAAATGTGAAAGTATATCCAAAAAATTGGAATGAACTTGGCTTCAAAACGGATGGATTAATGTCTTTGAATCTTTGCATATGGATAGATTATAAGAGTGGAATGAACATAGGCTAATTTTTATTCATTTTATTCAAATAGTTTCATTAATAATTCAAAATTTAATTATTTTTCATACAAAATCAATAGACATTTTTCAGATAAAATTTAATCATTTTCCTTTCCTGTTGCCAAGAAAATAAAAAATTGGAATAATAATTTTTCAGCGGCAATGAATTTTTAATGAAAAACTTCCACGCGAAAAATTATAATACAATAATTTATAAGAAAATAAGTATGACGTCATGATTGAAATAAAAATAAAAGGTGTATTTTTTATGATATATTTAACAAGGATATTTATTTAGTTAATGGGAATTGTTGTGTAAAATATGCAACATAAATTAAAAGAAAAAGAATGAAAAATAATTATATTTTTAATAAAATGCTTCACTTATGAAAATGTGACGTCATAGTTGAAATAAAACAGGTACTTTATAGCAGTCGTTAAAAATAGAAGGGGTATGAATATCAGTAGCTAATGGAGCGAGATAAATAATGACGTCATATTTAAAATGAATCAGAAATTTTTTTACTTATACTGATTAATAAGTTATAAGTTACATACAAATGAATATTTTTATTCAAAACTCATAATTATCAATGGAAGAAATTTTTTGTGAGGAAAAAGCGGAAAATAAAACTACTGATTAATATATTTTTGGCTCGATTTTTTAACACTTTCGAACAAAGTTGAAAAGTTATTATGTTATCGGTTTGTCTGTCTGTCTGGTCGCTTCCTAACTTTCGTAAATATATTCCGATTTCCATGAAATTTTTGGACGTTATTAACGTTTACCTAGCACGAATACCTATTGAATATGAAGTTTCTACCATGATTAGTTTATTTACAGAATAGTCAAAAAATTTCCTTACATTACGGCATTATGGGGAAAAATCGTTTTAATTAAATTTAACGATGTTACACCCTGTGAAACATATTCAAATTTATATGCATTTACAAAGTGCACTAAAATATGCATTCTGTAAAGTATGTAGTGAAAAGAACACTTATTATTCATTTACAGGGTCACACAGAATTCCATTGCATAAGAATAAAGGGAGGAACAGTTTCCGACATATTTTAATTATGGTAAACAATTTCATGTATAATCAAATTGATATACGTTGCTGAGGCTTAATGTGAGTTATTTCATGCATAATACGAAGTGCATAGCATTTACAGGGACACACAAAAGATTTCAAATATTATATATTCTATCCTAAGTACTGTATATGATGATGATGACTGTTGCATGGATGAAATGCATTTTGAATTATGATATGTGCTTTTAAGTTTCGCTAAATGTATGCATATTAAATGGAAAGTATAAATGGTAATAGTATAAATAGTTAAATTTAGATATACAAGGTTGCACAAAAGATCTCGGGAAGGTTACTGAATATGAGCGTAATTTACTTAAAGGTGGTTTTTAAGTGAAATATGCATTTATTTTTTGAACTGCATTCAGTAAACTAAGAAAAGTTTGTAGTATATACATAAAATTATGTACAGGGTCCCGCAAAGAACTGGATAGAAGGTTGTCTTCAGATGATAATTTCTGAAAATGTAATTTAGGTAGTAATGAGGAATATTTTTGTTTGAACTAAATTTTAGAAAGATACTTTCATGTATTAAAGGCACTTGGAAAACTGCAGGGCTGAAGAAAAGTATTTAGGAATGTTTCTATCTATTAGTATTAATCGCTGAAAGGAAAATTTTAACCAGCAAAAAAATTAGCAAATAGGGATCATCAGAAGTTTTTTTACCATAAATTCGCGATAAAAAGTTAATTACACATGATTTTCATCATCGAAGTTTTTTGCTTGATTGATCAATTATTTCTTCTTTAAATGTTATGTGAACGAAGTCACGGGTAACTGCTAGTAAATAAAATACTTGAGATAATATATTAGAGATATAAGCACCGGGTTTGGCGAGATTTTTTATGCCAATTAGGCGAAAACATCGTTTTGATTACCAGATACTTATAACATGCTATAACAACACGTTATTTATTTGTTTCAAAATGAAAAAAATAGGAATAAACGAAACATTTTCTGTTATAAAAAAAAGAAATAACAATCAATAAATGATAATACTTTTAGAACAAACAATTTATTATAACAGTTATATGATAACCAGCATGCTAGGCAACTGAACACCATTTTGGCACCAATTAGGTACCTCGGTGTGTAAAGGCATATATGTGCCATATTTATTTGTAAAACTGAGCATGAACGTTTACCAAGTGTGTTTTCATAGTCGCTTATATCTTTTTGCAACATAGCGCACCTTTCGAAGCCAAAACTGCACAAAAGAAAAAAAAATCAATGTTTGCAGTATTTTTTTTAAAATGTGATGCACATTTTGTAATCAGTAGGCTCGATAATCAGACCTCGTTTTTTTGTTTTAAAAGACGATATTTCATACGACGTCTTTTTTGGATTCGTCGTTTTTCGATATTTGATAGTATGCGTCTACTCATTTTGCAACTTTTTTTTTTTTTTTGTAACTTTCTTCTTTATTAACAGCGACATTTGGATTTCCTATTTAAATAAAAATTCTTCTAAATACAAAGAATTTTGTTAAAATAAATAAATAAATGAAATGCGGATATCTATTGCTCAAAGCACAAAATTTTTCCTATTGAGTTAATAAAAAACAGTAAAAACATAATTTTTATGATAATAAAAAGGTGACTTATGTAATAACAGAGTCATATATTATGTACGTTATGGATTAAGTATAATTATTTCTCCACCATTTATAAATAATAACAAAAATAAAATAAAATGCGGACAGACCAAAGTCTATATTTCACTGAAAACAACAACCATTTTCTAAATGCTTTAAAAAATGGCCAATGAAAGGTGATATTTCAAAAGTATTATGAAATTAGTTAAAAAACATTTATTTTAAACGAAATGAATAAAATATTTATATTTTTAATGAAATAAATGGGATTTGAAAAGTTATTGGAAATTTATCACCATAGATGTATCAATATTACAATCAGTACTTTGTATGCGAAATGGAACAATTAGCAATACTTTTTGCACCCGTAAAATGGTCTTTGCTTTTTTTAAGGTTAAAAAGTAGATTACGAAATATTCCTATACAGAGATGCCAAACCCCCGCTTATTGCACAGCAGAATTTTCTTATTAGTTAGTTAAGAATTTTCTTATTAGTTAGTTAGAAAAGTTATTTTTTAAATCCGCAGAATGTTCCAATTTAATAAAACATTTTCTATATTAAAATACCGGTATCCAAAATGCCGGAGACTTGGCAGCTCTGCCTATAACATTTTAATTAATCACGGTACTTTTTTTAATCGGATTCAAATTTAGTGAAGACAACGTTTTTTGGCCAAAAGCAGCTTTTTTCCCACATGTGTAACTACGATACAGTTCCTTGATGCTGAAATAAAATGTTTTGACTTATGCTATTATTGCTTCCTCTTATTTATTTATTTGAATTTTAAATAAGGTGACTCTAAATCGTGTTTTTTAAATGCACGGAAAAAATGCATTTCGAGAGAGGGCGAAAAGAACAATATTTGGCGAATTATTACCTGCGTTTGGCTAAGTGTCTTACGACCTTGTATTTAACACTCTTCACAATACTTCGCTGTTATATGGACTTAGGCGGTTTTACAAAAAGTTTGACGTAATTCGGGCTTAAGAAAGTGAGTTTTTTACTGAATAATACAAATAAATGAAAAATGAATACTAAGAAATACTAATAAAAGAAAAATGAAACATTATATTGATCTATGATTAAAAATGCATCTGCTAGCACTAATTAGATAATTTATGTGTCTATATTAGGAGATAAATAGTTTTTGATTCTGTATTTCTATGCTATAAAGCATTAACGTTTGTGTGTTTTTCGTTATCATTGGGAGTACCTAGCCGATTCAAAAAATAATGTGGGCAAAAAATGTTGGTAACCATCTTTGCTGCAAAATATACTATATTTCGCGTAGGAACAATAATCACCATCAATGCACGAGCAAAAAAAGTTCTAAAATTGAGAATTCTTTGATGTTGATATGACTAAAAATTTAAAATCTTTTTTTTTTTTTTTTTTTTTTTTTTTTTTTGGCGACAACTTTTAAGATATAATATTCTCGTTATGAACGATTTCTAAAACATTCGACAATTTAATTTAACAAATTAAAAAAAAAAAATTCTGGAAAAAATTTTAAACCTAATTTATTGAGAATATTGTAATTTCTAGGATACTGTTGGGGTCAGAAACTATAACTTTGGCATCACAGTAACTTATAAGATGTAAGTGCTCGTTTAGGATAAATTTTTAAAAAAGGATTCCTTAACTCTTATCGACAACCTCATTGCATCCGCGGAAAACAGAATATGCAACATTATAAACTATTCGGACGGATTTCACACCATATAAAATACACCCCATTCTCTCCAAACATAATAGTGTATGTTATTTATAGTTTCTCAAATCGGGGCGAAGCTTCTGTTTATGCTCATGACATCATTTCAAAGAGTTAAATTTCCAATATAGGAAAATTTGGTGTTTTATTTTCTGTATTACTTTTAACGTTTTGCATATTTCCAATTTTATATCCATGCATGGTTTGCTTTTCTTTTATAAAAATAGTATATGCAACTTTATATATAAGATTTTGTAATTCTATGATTCAATATTCTTATTTTCATCATATTTTATCATAATGAATGACCAATTAAAGGTAACATCTCATTTTCTTTACTTATCGCAAGTTATTAAATGTGAATTCTCAGAAATATCGCTCAGACTAATCCCTCTGAGGGAAGTCCTAGTATTATAATTACGCTCATAAAACTAACTTTATATGTGCTTTTTTCTGAAAACGCACAAGTAAGACTATTTGAAAATTTCCACTCTGCAACAGCTCCCGATATTAAAACGATAAATAAGGTCATTGTGTCTAAATACAAGGTGATTTCTCATAAGTTTTCCACATTTAAGGTAAACTTGTGTGTTTTCATAAATATAAAAATGCAAAACTAAGCAGCAAAGAATTACTGAGCTTTTTGGTTCAAATATTTGTTAAAAAAGCTACTTTATTTTTGAAACGAATTAGGACTATAATTTTTATCGAAAATGTACATAACTACAGTTATTTGTTTAAAAAAATCTCCGACGACAAACTTCTTTCAAAAGTAATTTTAAGCTTGTAGCTTTAAGATTTTCTCAATGAATTTAATCAACACTTTTGTGGTGCCTGTTTTATCAAACAATTTGGGATTCAATCAAATGAATGCTAAAAAACTGAGAATATAAATAAAAATTAAGAAAGAAAACATAAAAAAAAATTTGTGTTATAATTTAAAATATTAATTTAAATCCATATTTCTTGTCAAAGTTGGACCAGAGAAATTTAGAATAAATTTATAAAATGAAGAAAATAAAGAAAAAAAATTTATAAATAAAGCAATTCAAAAGGAAGAGAATACCTCATATTCATTTTAAAACAAGAACATAACCAAAATCAGTGAAAAACTAAATGCATCAAGATACAGAACTGTGGAATAAAAGTATGCATTTAATATTTTATTGAAGCGAATTAAGAATAACGGCGAATAAACATAACTATATGAACAATTCACAAAAGCAATCTGGCGAATGTATATGGATTTATCGTTTAATTATAAATAGAAACAGTTAATCATATTTATAATTTATCCGCCAGACCGCTCGTTTAACATTTTCAGCAGAAGGTTACTTTTCGAAAATTTCGAAATGATTTTATTCGTTGAAATTCGCTCTTTTTAGAAGGAATAATTAATTGCATATTAAGACTGACGACTTTGTGTAGCCAAAATAAAAGTTATATTTTCATAATTTGTAATTTTCATGAATTAAGGATGTATTTCGATTCAAACTGTTTATTTTCCGATTTATTTTTAAATTCGTTTTAGCTCTCATAGGCATCAAACTGACAAATTGTCTTATTTAGAAAGTACACAAGGTGCCGTGATTGTCTATTCTTTCATAAATGCAGAAAGTATTGAAAAAAAAAAAAAAAAAAAAAAGCTATCAAAAACGGTATTTTGAACCGATTTTTCCGAAGCGGGAGATTTGGGAACGAAAAAAAGGATCATATTGAGAAGATAATTGTTTATAAATGAAATTCTAATGAATTGAGCATAAAATGACATCACACGGCACCTTATACGTCTCTTCAAAAATCCCCTCGGCAAGTTTCATGTTTCTACTTTTAAAAACGTGCCTGAAATTGTATTAGAAAATTTTTACCTGTTGAAGATGGAAAAGCTCTTTTTCGAATACACCGTTAAGTGAAATCAGTCACAAGGAAATTATTGTTTATATTTGAAACAACCTAATTCTATTTGTCAAATGTGAGTTGCATTTTAATTTACAGTCATAAAAATATAAGTCAGAAAATTTAAAAGTAATATCTTAGAACTTCATATTTTTTGTGTAAAATGACAATTTTGCTGAAAATTAATTTGTTCAAAACTTTCATTCTATCATTACTGCACTTTAATGAGATATAATAAAATAGTAATTGAATTTTTGTCACTTGAAGCAGAAAAAATTAAATTGAAGTGGTGATAAATTGTTACATAGAACTTAACTGAAAGCTAAGGATATGATCGATTTTTAGTTTGACAGAAATGAAGTTTGCGATTTCACTTGCGCTTATATTTCATTTCATTTTGTATTGTACACCGTTAAAAATTTTGCTCCAGTTTGAACCAAATTACGGTGCTCAGTAGCTGCCGCCGTAAGAAGGTGAAAACTCTTACCAACATTTCGAACTTCCTATTTCAACCTTGTTCCAACTACTATGGTTATTAGAATTATGCTTCATCTGTAGCTCCAACTATTGGTTCAAGATTTCACCATCTTCCAGTGGCAGCTAATGAGCACCAAAATTTAATTCAAACTAGGACAAGATTTTTAACAGTATATATCAGTCTTAAATATATATGTGTAGGACATAAACACTATTATAAAACACTACACACAGTAGATTACATGATTTTTACATTTGCCTATCCCATCAACGTGCAATTTTTAAATTTTGTTAACATGCAGGCATAAAAATATAAAATATATAATCTAAGCTTTAATGCATTAATCTTAGGCATATATTGCTAGTCAGACATGTGTCCAATCCTCCATTTCAGTAGTAAATCTGTGCACGCGGTATGTATTCGTATTTTAAAGGTATCACTTAACAAAAAATAATAATGCTTTTAACTTCCTTTTTTTCTGTGTACAATACTTAAATATTTTATTAATCATAAAATATTTCTAAAATCCATAAATTTGAAGCTTTGAATTTGAAAACTCGTAAATTTTCAACTTAGCGAAAAATTTAAGCGATAACATATAAAATTAAAAAAACAATTATAATAATAAAAACGATATTTTTGTTAACTTAAAAATATGTTTTGGAATATATGATAGATTACATGATCTATTAGTTAATCTATTATACATATCAAAACCATCAACGCTAAAACTGATTTAAACAAGTTGGAAATTGCACGTGAAACGTAGAAAATGAGGTGCGTTCGTACAATAACCAAGTTTAAAAATATCACTCTCATATATCAATCTCATAAAATTGTAAATAGTTAATTACAATTAAAATGCGCACCTTAAAATGTTCTCCCTATACTATTATGCAATGGAATACTTTTGTGTGGCCTTGTAAATCAATGATAAATGTTCTTTGCACCACAGATTGTGCAAAATGTATATTATAATATGTACTTTTTAGATGCATATTAATTTTATTATGTTCGAATGAATGTAACACCATTAAAATGCATTTGAAACATTTTTTTCCCCATTGACCGTAATGTAACTGAATACTTTTGATTGTCCCTGAACTATGCATCCGGTTTTCATAAAATTTGAAATGACTCGAAAAAATTATGTAATAATTATGTATTTTAAATTTCAAACGATGAAAATGCATTTGAAACTTTTTCCCCCATTGACCGTAATGTAACTGAATATTTTTGATTGTCCCTGAATTGACTTATGCATCCGATTTTTCAGAAGCGGGATGGGAAAAGAACTACTTAATTAAGAATTGGGTCTTTCTTTTAATATAAGAGTTAGCTTTGAAATAGTTTACATACACGTAAAAACTGTACACTTGCTTTTGACACTTTATTTGAGTTCCGGAAGTAAACATTCCATATAATATTTAAAAATAACACAAATCCCTGACGAATAATACTGATCACATCTTTCATCTTTTGTGATGAAATGGCATGAGTTGATGCGTTTTCCCCCTGTGACTGTATTTCAATAATATGGTTTAGGGTTATTTCAAAAGTATTTGTTGTATTGTTCTTAAAACCTGGTCCAGTAAATAGTGTTTGTGAACAGAGAGTTTTTAGCGAAGGAATGCTTCTAATTTTTTAGAAGTGGGATAAACTCTGATAGGTATTTTCGGAATTTTTTCCAGTACAGTGAAACAAGATGTACATAGACTAACTCGATTTCAAAACTTCCGCCATAAGTTCAGCTTGTAAAGTTTGATGTTTTCATGAAATATTTTTTTATTATATCTGCACATTTATTAAACTCTTATGAAGTTTATAAAATTAAAATAGAAGAATTAGAGGTTGCATGTGTTAAAAATTTTATTTATATGTTACGCATGATTACTTAACTTGGGAAGGATTTAAAATAATTTTTGTAACAATTGTATACAAAACAGGATGAAAAAAAAAATTCAACTAAGTAAACTTTGGTGTAATTTTTCAATTTATATACATGTCTTTTAACAGTAAAGAAGAAAAAATAACAATAAAAATAAATATCCTTGAATCTTTTAAAAAACACCCACGCTATTTCTATCTTTGTATTTCACATTTAAAATTAAGAATTAATTATGGAATTTATTAAACTCTTTTTCATGTTTTCACTTTTCAAATTAGAAAGATTTAATCATGGTGTAAAGCTCAAATATTTAAAATTTTTTTCAACGATACTTCAATTTTGGAAATTAATAAGATTTGAATATTTCTAAAATTAGTTTCATACATACGGGAAAAGATTGTAGCTACACTGTAAAAAAAAATTGGGAAAGTTACAAAAATTTTTCTAGTAGAATTGTATTCCAAGAACTTTTTATGTAACGGCAACAATAAAAATTCATGTAACAGATACAGATTTGCACTTTGAATCAAACAAATTTTAAGGTTACTAAGAATTTCTTTGGGAAATCGTATTCCAAGAACTTTTTAAGTGACGATAACGAGCATTATAGATAAAATGTTAGTAAAGTTACCAAAATTTTAGTAAATTCTTTTGTAAAGTTACAGATGGTTTTAGTTTTGCTTACAAGTTTTGTAGATTGACATCATTTTCTTGTACAGTGTACACATAAAATTTTAGTAAGCATAAGAGATTTCGGTTAATTTAGATTACTAAGGTTACAGATTTTTTTTACAGTGTAGCATACCATTCGAGAAATTTCTTTATGTATTAGGAAATTTCAGTTTATAAATTGGAGAAAGTATTAGTCATTTATTTATGAATGCACATAAATTTAGCACTTTATTTTATTAATTTTTTGTGAGTGCGGAACTCTTATCACAATTTTTTTTAATTTACATTAATCCTTTTTTAACATTTTACATCTCGAAGAAACTATTTTCTTTTGAAAAACATTCTGTAAATTACAAAATATAAATTAAAACAGTAAAATTATTTTGTTTAAAAAGTCATAAATTTACTCAAAAGAAAATTTATAGCTATATACATATATATTACTACTTATATTTCAAAATATCAAACAAGATCTATGTCATACATTACTCATAAATCGGTCAGAATATTAACAGCGTGGTATATTTAGAATTCAGATCAAATAACCACAAAAACACAAATTAATGAAGTCTGATAATTTGGAACAACAGCAATTAGTTTAATTAGTTAAGGCGACTAATAATGCATGTTGAAAATGTATATGGCATTTTGCCGAGAAAAAATATTATCGACATAGAACCTTTGCTTCTATTAGCTTGCATGACAAGACTACTTCTCTTCAAAAAAACTTGTTTTTATTTTGGAATCAAGCTTTTTTAGAGATTAGATGGTGCGAGTTGTGTTGTATATTTACTTCTGCATTCTGAACCATTAATCTTCATAAGTGATTAAAAATTGAAGATTATATGGTAAAATAATATATGCTAAGGAAGAGTATAGGAAATTTAAGTGCATAAATATGTTAATTTATAAAAAACTGAAAATATGCTTCAGAAAACTCACAATTTCAGAATAGTTTTAGTTTAAACATCTTAAATTTTTTTATTAAACGAATTCGGAATTGCAAACATTTATTAATGAAACATTACTAGTCTAAACGAATTGCAATATTACCCGAATATAATTTGAAATGTGCATTAAAATGAGATAATAAAATTTTGTATTAATCACCATAAAACAAAAGCAAAGACGCAAAAAAATAAAAAATAAAAAAAATAAATAAATAAAACACACACACACAGATGTATCTTTAATTCCGAAAATTTATTATAATGGCGAACGAAATTATTCGAAACCGCTTCCGAGTAATCCATTATTCCGAAAAGCATCCTTTATCTGTAAAAACCCAAGAAAACAATTTATTTTGAAATTTAAAGAAGAATTTATAAAAATAAATTTTTATTAGCTGTCCTTAATTTTGGAATCATTTTCAAGATAGTTTTACAAGCTATTAATCAGTTCTACCTACCTACAAAATCGGTTTTTCTGATGCTTTCAGACCTCAAGTAAGCATATTTAGCTGCATACTGAAATTATGCATGGAAATATAATAGGAAAATTTTAATTTCAATAATAATGCTAATGCTGTTTTCTTCTGTAAGTTTTTAAGTTAGACATGATGTTTGCTGAATATGAAATTATTTACTCGAGACCTCATGGTATCCGGTTTTCTGGGTTGAGACAATTCTTAAATGCGCTATAAAAGCTACTCGGAAACGTTTTCGAAAAAGACTACAGGGAGCTAATGAATATTAATTTTTATAATTTTTTTTTTCAAATTTGAAAGATAAATTGTTTTGTGAAGTTGATAAAAAAACTTTTTTCGGAATCTTGAGTGATTCGAAAGTGATCATTATTATTTTTGTCTTTATTCTGGTACATTTTCGTAAATTAAAAGCCATCTGTATTTTTTACAGTGCGGGACGCGTTTTGGCATTGAAAATTTAACAGCTTGTCATCGGTAAACACATGTACGTAACGAAACGAGGTCACAAATGATCATAAAGGGTAGAGAAGTTTGCTTATAAAAAATGTGATAGGGGGACACCAATGACGGATTACACACACAGAAGAAAAAAGTGTTGCCAAAATGCTATAAAAGATTAACAGAACAATAAAAAGAAAAGCAGTAGAAAAGAAAAGCAGTAGAAAAGAAAAGCAGTAAAAGAAAAAATGAATAAATAAATAAAATTAAAGACGAAATTAAAACTGAAACTAAAAGAGAAATTAAAACAGAAAACACAAGAACTTATAAGAAAGAACTATTAAATGAAACAATGGTTAATGAAATGAATAGTTTATGGTAATCACTGTTAATATAATAATAATTTTAATGTAACATAGAGCTTCTTGCTGAACTCATTGCTGAAAACGATACAAGTGTCATTGTACTATTATATTTCCTAAAGGCAGACTAGTGTATTTTTATGTGTCAGACAAAATTTTCTGCTAAGGACTAAATCTTTTAGTTTACAGTTTATATCTTTTACTTTACAGTCGACGGTAGGATTAGGTAACGAAGAGTATAACGATAAGATATACTATGAAATTTTCATTGGAAACTTATCTAGATAAAAATGAAAGTCTCATTAAAATCCATTTATTAGAAATTTAAAAAATAACGAGGTAATCTTATCAAATAAATCAATATGATTGTAGAACTTTCGTACATAATTGGTAAACTAAACTATACAGTGCAATATGCAATGCAAAAACTATATTTGAAAAGAATTGTAACAATGCGTCTCATAAAAAAATGTCCTGTAGAACTTTATTAAAAGCTCGTTCATAATCGGGCTTACCTAATTATTGAACCTACTCCAATTATTATATAATTAAACAACATAGACTAACAGTGCAAATTTCACCGAAATTTATTCAATAGAATCTTTTTAAAAATGTCAATTTTTTCCAATCAAATTTATCTGATTATAACAATTTCTCCCATAATTCTATACCCAAAAGGTGTAGAGTGTATGATATACGTTTAATTCTTCCCTGAGAAATTATCTAAGTAACAGTGCAAGTACCATCAAATTCGATTCAGTATTGTTCAAGTTATAAGTAGTTTGAACGAAGTTCCTATTTGCATTTTATACATACAAGGTAGATCCCGTCAAATTTTGACGGAAGAAAATGTTTAAGAAGGGTCTGTTTCATTGATTTATAATAAGCCTGCAAAATTACAGTAAAAAAATTCACCTTATATTGGTAAGTCTAACTCTCAAACAAATGATATTTACTCTAAAATTAACAAAATACTATTTCTATAAAACTCAGTTGTAGAAATTGTTAAAATTATTTTAATCGTATATGTAAGCAATAAAAAATAATAAATATCTGTCATTATGGTAAAGTTATCAATTAAGGCTCTTATGCTAGTATTCCAAAATAAAAAAAAGCAAAATTTATTCATCTTTAACTCAATCATAGAATGTTTTTCCCCGTGAAATCTAAATCCGATATCATTTTCACCATACCAAAATTTACAAATGCACGTTTCATATCTGTATTCACCTTTTCAAAAAAATTGATATTTTAATTTGATAATTTTGATTCAAAACTTGAAGCTGAAACAGATATTAAGCTGTTGATAAACTTTTAAGTGTAAATGAAATTTTGTAAATTAAAACAAAATTCAAGGGTTTTATAACAGACGATTTTCAGGACACAACACGCATTTAAATTTCAATTTTTTTCCCTTTCTAATGAGAAAAGGGCAACATAAAGATACAGTAATAATTTTTTTCCCATTTTGTTGCCACGTTTAGAAAAGCGATATTAAAAACTACGGAAAAAATTAATATTTCAAAAAGAAATTAAGATACAGTTTTCAAATAAATTGCATTTAAAAGTACATATTTTTCCCTATACGATGGTGTAAAAATTGAAATTGTACAATGTTAAGAAGTTTAAACATTTGCAAAAGCAACAATATGCAATACCGAAATTTCATTTTAAATTTGAAAGTGTTGCCATTCGCAAAAATACGTATGCGTTACGCACAGATACGTTTGGCCTTTATAATATAGATATAGAAAAGATAAAGTATACCCTAAAAATTGCTTTGATCTTAAGAATTAGGTAATTTGTAATTCGTAAGCCTAATTTAATTTATAAAAGATGGCAGGTTTATAAATTCAGTTCATTCTTGTTATAGCTTAACATTTCCTTTTCGTGTCTCATTTTTGATTTGCGATCACTTAGGCAAACATTGTAATTTTCTGGTGAATTGATTTTCACTTTTAAAGATTCATTTTTAAAGGAATAGCATAAATAAATAAGTAAATAAAATAAATCCATTGGAACATAGAAGGAGAAACTTATTTGAATAAATGCCTTTTTATTCACACTAATTAATAGTTTCACATTGGAGGAGAAAATGATTTTGCTTTTTTACGACTCCGAGGAATAATTCGCCTTTAGCTTTTCTTTGTGTTTTTGATTTAATTTTTCTTTTTAGATTTTCATTTATTTAATGCAAAGCCGTAAACATATTATTTTTTTCTTAGGCAACTTATAATTCTTATTCAAGATTATTTTTTTCCACATTTCGTAAATGATCAATAAAGAAAAAAAAACTCCTCTCTTTTAGAAAAAAGCGTGTAAACTTTGTGTTTTGTTTGAAAAAATCCATTTAATAATTTTTATTTTTCCATCAGATTTAATTCAGCATTGTTCAAGTTATAAGCAGTCGGAACGAAATTACTATTTGCATTGTATGCTTACAGTAGAAAAAATAAAGTATACTGTAAAAATTGCTTTGATCTTAAGAATAAGGTTGTTTATAATTCGAAAACCTCATTTAATTTATAAAAGGTGACAGGATTATAAACACAGATCATTCTTCATTATAGTTTAGCATTACCTTTTTATGTCTCATTTATAATTTGTGATCACAGAAGCAAATGTAGTAATTTTTTGGTCAATTGATTTTCTCTTCAAAAAATTCACTTTTAAAGAAATAGTATAAATGAAAAAAAATGAAACCAATTCATTGGAGCATAAAAGGGGAAACTTATTTGAATAAATACTTTTTTTATTCACACTAATTAATAGTTTCGCGTTGGATGAGAAAATGTTTTCCCTTCTTTACGACTCCGGGGAATAATTCGCCTTTAGCTTTTTTTTGTGTTTTTGATTCGATTTTTCTTTTTAAATTTTCATTTATTTAATGCAAAGCCATAAACGTATTATTTATTTTTTCACAGGCAACTTATAATACTTAATCGAGATCAATTTCTTCTTTACAAATCTTTTAGAATAAATACTGTAAAAAATTTGACCTTTTTGCTGCATCGTCACTCCATCGCTTTTATGAAAAACGATTACTTCAACCTATTATGGAGCATTCTCATGGGTCAAAAGAGGGATATTTAATAAAAGCGGGGGAGTGACGATGCAGTAAAAGGGTCAATTTTTTTTTACAGTGAAGGGTGTAAAATTTTATTTTAAAATCTGTCTGCTTGTGTTTCAAAACAACTCCTCGCAGAGTATGGAACACTGTGTGATGAACTTAGCATGAGTTATCGAAAAGAGTCTCAAATGTCATATATGTTATCAGAATTTTAAAATTTGAATTAATTTTTTGGATATTAATTTTCTAAAAAGTGTAATAAAGTTTCTCTGAAAATGGGAAGTAAATATTGCAATTTTGTGTAAATAAAAATTTTGTAAATAAAAATATTAAATAATGGAACTTTGTCTTCTATTCAAAATGGCAAATCTTTATTTGTATTTTGTTTGAAAAAATCCATTTGATATTTTTTTTTAGTTTTCCATCAGATTCAGTTAAGCATTGTCAAGTTGTAAACAATCGGACCAAATGACTATTTGCATTTTATACCTATTGTGGGAGCGATAAAGTATCTTGTAAAAATTGCTTTGACCTTGAGAATCAGGTAGTTTATAATTCGAAAACCTCATTTAATTTATAAATGATGACAGTTTTATAAATTCAGCTCATTCTTCGTTATAGCTTAACATTACCTTTTTGTGTCCCACTTTTGATTTGTGATCACAGAAGCAAATGTAGTAATTTTCTGGTGAATTGATTTTCTCTTCTAAAGATTCATTTTTAAAGGAATAGTATAAATGAAAAAAAGAAAATCAATCTATTTAAACATAAAAGGAGAAACTTATTTGAATAAATACTTTTTTATTCACACTAATTAATCGTTTCGCATTGGAGGAGAAAATGATTTTGCTTTTTTACGACTCCGAGGAATAATTTCACCTTTAACTTTTCTTGTGTTTTTGATTCTACTTTTATTTTTACATTTTCATTTATTTAATGCAAAGCCGTAAACGTGTTATTTTTTATTTTTTCATGGGCAACTCATAATACTTTATCGAGATAATTTTTTTTCACATTTTGTAATTGTTTAATAAAGAGAAAAAAATCGCCTCTCTTTTAAAAATAAATGTGTAAACTCTCATTTTAAAATTTGACAGTCTGTTGATGTATCAAAATAACTCTTCCTGGAATATTGAACACAGTGAGATGAGGTTAACATCGGTTAGCGAAGCTGAAAATGTCCTTAGAAAGTTATCAGTGTTATAAAATTTCAATTGGTTTTTCAGGTATTAATTTTTTGTAAAATGTAACGAAGTTTCTCTCAAAATGGGAACTAAATTAATGCAGTTTTGTGTAAAAAAGTAATAAAAATATTAATTAATGTAATCTGGTCTGCTATTAAAAATGGTAAATCTTTACTTGCGTTTTGTTTGAAAATATCGATTTAAAAATTTTTAATTTACATTCTCCTCTTAAAAATGTAATTTAATGATCATTCACATATATAATTTTGCATTTACTTAAATTATCATTAAAAAAATTTAAAGATTTTAATATCATTACATAAAAAGAGTAGTACAATGAATGAGTAGTATTTGCAGTATCTATATTATAAAGGCCAAACATATCTGTGCGTAACGCAGACGTCATTTTGCGCATGGCAACACTTTCAAATTTTAAATGAATTTCGGTTCTGTAATTTTTCTACTAAAAGTTTTTAAACTTCTTAATGTCGCACATTTTCAATTTTTACACCATCGTGTAGGAAAAAAATATACTTTTAAATGAACTTTGTTTGAAAGCTGTATCTCAATTTGTTTTTGAAATATTAATTTTTTTGTAGCTTTTAATACCTCTTTTCTAATCATGGCAACAGGAGTACTCCATTTCTATTTAAACGAAAGGGAAAAAAGGGAAAAAAATGAACGCTATATCTTTATGTTGCCATTTTCTCATCAAAAGGAAAAAATAAAAAATTAAATATCTTCTGTTATAAAACCCTGTGAATTTTGACCTCATTTATAAAATTTGATTTACACGTAAAAGAATATCAAAAGTTTAATATCTATTTCAGCTAATAGCCATTAAGACTTCAAGTTTTGAATCAAAATTATCAAAGTGCCAATTTTTAATAAGGTGAACACAGATGTGAAATGTACATTTGTGAATTCTGATATGGTAAAAATGATACCGGGTTTAGATTTCATGGGAAAAAAATTCTATGATTGAGTCAAAATTGAATAAATTTTGCTTTTTATCATTTTGGAATATTAGCATAAGAATATTAATTGATAACTTTATCATAATAACATATCTTTATTATTTTTTACGGCTCACATATACGATTAAAGTTTAATTTAAACAATTTCTACAACTGCGTTTTATAGAAATAGTGTTTTGTTAATTTGATGATAAATATCGTTTCTTTAAGAGTTAGACGTACCAGTATAAAATGCATTTTTTACTATAACTAATTTTGTAGGCTTATTATAAGTTAATGAAACAGTGCCTTCTTAAACATTTTCTTTCGTCAAAATTTGACACGTTCTACGTTGTTATTTTAACTGCAGGAAGAAAGAATATTGTTGCGCCATTCATTCCGATATCTTGTGAGACTTATTTTATTTTCACAACATAGTGGTGTCTACACTATTATTTTTTCCCCATCAAGCTAATTAATACAGGTGTAAAAGGAATTCTTTGCATCTGAATGATAAAATGCTCCAGCTGAGATTCGGACACAAAAACTTCATTTAAATTACCAGTACAAATACTGATTGAGTGACTTGCCACTCACATACAGCACAACAGAATACCTCAGGGGTAATAAGGAAAGAGCAGGTTTACAAACAAGTCCTTCCGTCAACTAATCTACCAGTATTTTTTTGTCGTAGCGAGCGATCATTGCAGAAATCCTCTTTACTGCGGAGGAGAATTATATCATAGATCTGTTACACGTAGCAGAGTTGCCAGTGGGCTACTTTTATTAAAATTCTGATTTATTGATTGGCACCCCTTTTTTGAAACGGTAAATTATCTTTTGTTTTCTCCTTAATTATCATGTCAATTAATAAGGCACATTTTATCATTTGTAAAAAGTGGTGCCAATCAAGAATCTGAATTTTAAAAAAGTAGCCCATCTGGCAACACTCACACGAAGACTAATTGAATTACCGGAACAGAAGTGTATAGTAGGAGTAGTCGTGGAGAGACAGATTTCCTTTTTGACCATAGTTTTTCGAACCACAGTGACGCCAGCTGCCCTTTCCTCGTGTAAATCCATTATTCATTGGGTATGTAAATACCGTATTATGGCTGTCCAGATGCTATTATCAATAAGATATCTGAGAGAAATAAGAAGCAAGCTATGTTTTCACGTAGTTCAATCGGCAGAGCATTGACAATTTAAGACAAGGATTCGGATTCGAAACCCGACATGGACATTTTTTCGTTCAGTCAGAAAAATTCATTTCGTAAATCGGTGCCTATTCACTTGCAAAATGTGAATAATGATTTCGAGTTTTCTGCATTAATCGAAAAAATTTCCCCCGGATTAATCGAGGGGTCAAGTTAAACAGAAATAATCGCATTAATAATTAAAAATCCCTATAATTGAAATTTTACTTATGAAAAGAAATCTTTATTGACCGTTTCAAAAGTTATTTCATCGAAATAATACAATTTATAAATGGCACTCTCTTTTTAGAAATGTTTTCCCATATCCTTGAACTTCAATATCACGTCGTTAACTAAACAGAAACAAATGGAAATCAATTCAGAGATAAACATTTCAAGCCGTTTAGATAAAATATGGCAATTTTTTTATTGATTAATTCTAGAATTTTCATTTTAAATACAAAATAACTTTGTATATCGGTTTTTACTTTCAACTTTCTGCATTTCAATTTGGATCTATGTACATACATGAAATAGATTGAAAATGTATTTCCATATATAACAAAAATTTTCTGATTGACAATTGATGATTAATTATAAGAGAAACGCACTATTTGTTTGATAATGAATTAATTTAAACTGTATTGATTTCTAATTAATTAAACATCTGAGAAGAACATCGTACAATTTATTTTGAATCATGCTGTATAAAAGTTTTCAGCTTGGTAATCAATAAATGATCGTTGGTTACGCTAAAGGAAAAGCCAAATATTTCCTAATTTACGACAATATAATAAAGCCATGGGAAGAAAATGTACAGGTTATTTAAAAGAGAAATCTGTATTTTACAACAAAAAATGTTTGCACCTTAGCTGTCAATACAGTTGTTTAACTTTTGTTGTCAATTCTAAGGCAATGGATAATGTTTCCTCTTAACAATGGATAAGGTTTCCTTCCTAACAATGGAGATTTTTTACGTGAATATAAAAAAAAGAAAACTTTAAAGTAACAACTATGAGTATGTATTAAAAAATGTGGTTAAATTTTAAAAGGTTACATTTAAAATGTCTTATTTAAAATAATTTTTAAGGATTTGTTAAAAATTACCAGGAGACAAAGACTCTGTTTACTTGATTCATTTTAAGCTTATTTTCAAACTCTATTTTTCTGATTTTATTTAATCAAACATAAAAACAGCCAATGGATGTCTTCACAACAGCTGGTTGGATCATAGAATTTCCCAATCAAAGGGTAACAATAACTTAAAATTATAATTGAACTTTTTGTAATGATTTTTAAAAAAGATCAAATTAGTGTCTTTTCAGAATCTGAATGGGAGTTGTCGAGTATAGCTTGCAGAGGACAAAGCTCCCTAGATCTAATTATAAAATAGAATTGTTACTTTAGATCAGTGTTCTTAGTGTTTTTTTCAACTTAGTGAGTTATTCTCTTATTATACTATTAACATTTCTTTTTTTAATAGTGATTAATTTATTTAAAATATTATTTTATCAATTTAATATCCAATTCCTATTTACGAAATATGAAGTGTTCTTTTACCTTAATATATACATTAATAATATTAATCTAGTATTTAGTTTCAATCCAGTATATGCTGGTCTTATTTTTCCATTACCAGTTCCTTTTCTCAATCAAATTTCTTTTCCCTGCAAATTACATCACGATAAAAGTGGCCCACATGGCCGCGCATTTGTCACTTCGACTGATAATAATCAGTATTTTTCTTTTCTTTCTTTTCAGGTCTATTCTTCAATAAATCGATGGAAGATATCTTCTGAAATAGGAACCTGTAACCATAGCAACAAGATGAATTCAGGATCCTATCTACTCGCCTCGATCTGTCTGTTTATGTTGGATTACAAGAGATGTTTCTGACACTATGTTGATCAAAATCCTGTCTCTAGACAGGTCGTGTTGAGTTAAATTCGATTCTCTAACAGGAGATGAAATGTAAAAATTTCTTCTTTTACCAGTGAATATTTTGTGTTCAGGTAGAATGTCGCATTAATATTCGAAAAGAAAAAAAATATAATAAATATAATTTATTGTCAAATAAGTATAAAATGTTTTTAAAATTCGAAGAAATTATGATTTAAATATTGCTTGTTGCAGTATTATTCCTCTATTCATAACATTAGTTACGAATAAAATAATATTTCACAAGAAAATTATAAATGTTGCAAATGTGTAAGTAATATAAATAAAAGCTAAAACTGCAACGGTATCTTATATTTGATATATACTTGTAAGAAAAATGTCCAAATGTGTAAAAATGCAGCATGAAACAAATTCTAAACAAATATAGTAAAAGTTGAAGGAAAAGATACGAAATCGATAAAAACTAATTCGATGAAAAATGAAGAACATGATTATATTCATAACAAGCTAAATATGAAAATTTAGTGAATGTTATTTAAAGAAGTACAGATAAAAGTTATTAAAGATAGCATTTCAAGATGATTTTTCAGCAAGATCTTTGTATTATGTGAAACCATTTGAATACAGTTTAATGATGTATTGTATATGGAAATTATTATTCCTCAAATGCATCACTTTCTAAGTTTTAATATTTTAATTTTTCACAAAATAATCTTTAATTTCATTTCTTCAAAATGTGGCTAATTTTTAAAAATGTACTAACGTTTAAAATTTTTGTGTACAGACGTCCATTTTTTATATTCTAAGAAGTGCATCATTCATTTTCATCATCTACAAAAAGTGAAAGATAATGGAAATAAGTGATTTGGAAGAAGAACGAGAATCGCCCACTGAGAAAACTGCTCTGGAAACTCCAGTCATAATACCGCAGTACATGAAAAATGTACCAGTTAAAAAGATCAACCATCCTGCAGAACGAAGTATTGTGCCAACAGTTATCATATCAACAGCATTTGTGGTCGGTGGTCTAGCTTTCGGATTACCAGTTGTAATAGTGCTTACTGTGGCTGTAGCGTTTGTCGGTGTTGTCAGGATAGCAGTGACGGTATGCTGTGCAAGCCGTATGGGATACGGGTTTACAGGGTGTTCCGGACTGTTGTCAGCAACAGATGCTTTCTGGCTGCACGATTCTCATTTTAATTGTTATGTTGCACATTGTTTGTTTTTTGTCGAACGTGGTCTCGATATCAGGACTGCTCGAGAGATTCTACAGAGCAGGGTAATTGACAAGACCACGGAGAATGGCGAAAAGGCCTTTGCTAGATTCACCCAAAAAGTCGTGTCGGCTTCCGCCGGCTACTGTTGGGTGGATGACAGCGAATTCGACATCGAAAAGCACGTCTTTGAGGAAGCTCGTAGAATTAGAACACGACACCAGTTACGAGACTTAATATCATCTCTTATGAGTCATCCTCTGGCTCCCAACAAACCACTGTGGGAAGTGCGCATGGTGACAAACTATGGCTACGCTAGAGACACAGTGTTGATTGTGCGCGTTCATCACGCTCTAAGCGACGGCATCACTTTCATCAAAATACTCAGCAACTTTTTAGCCGATCATCCTCAGATGTTGCGTCTGAAACCGAGGATAGGTGGTACTACATTCCCGCTAAACGTGTTCCGCGCAGCGGTTGTAGCACCCCTCACGCTCATCACGTGGCTCTGCACGCCCAGAGACTATAACCCGATCTCTCACCGGCAACCTATATCCGGTAAGAGGACCGTCGGTTGGTCTTCGGGCATCCGTTTCGCTACGGTGGACCGCATACGTCAAGTCACCCACTGCAGCGTCAACGACGTCCTTATGGCCGCCGCCAGAGGTGCTATCAGGGACTACTTTAAACAGCACTGTGGTGTTCATTCTCCTCCAGATGTCACGGTAAGTAGTTTGTTCTTCTTATTAAATAGACTTCTTAAGATTATACTGCTTCCATATAAACCAGGAGGTGGCAGTACAGACATAATCTCATCGAGTTCACGGCTGAAATTTCAGAATTTGTTAGAACTTGATTTGCATATTAATACTCAATCGGTCTACCAAATTCTATCTTGGTGAAAAACCCATGAAAATCCAATTTTAGCAGACTCGTAGGTTTATTACTGGATTTTCCTGCATTTAGTCCTACATGTTTTCATAACTTTGGAATTTCAGCCGTGAACTGGATGACGTGATTTTCTGCCCAGGTCGAAATTCATGCTGGTATTTTTTTGCTAGACAAGCACCAAGTGCTATAACCCAACAAGTAAAATAGCATAAACTAGCATTACATATTTGCTGGTTCCAGCAGACTTTCCAGCAATTCATGGTGTGTATTGGCCCACTTTGCTGGAAATAAGCATAAAAGGCTTGCATATAGCTTGCCATGCTTTTGTTGTGCAAGCTGGGGATATAGCATGTGATGCTAGCTAGCATATAATAGCATGAAAATCTAGCAGACATAGCAATACCTAACAATAACTAGCATATTTTTGTTGCTGGTACAAGCATGAATTTTAACCTGGGTGTGCTACCGTTTCCCGGTCAAACATTTAAATCTGGACAATCTATTGGGTATTCTTTGATGTGGTTTTAATAACATTATTTTACGATCATCTAAATAAGTTTTTCTTAAGTTGGACTTCACTTCAGTTGACTCCAGACACTTGTGAAAAAGCCAGCCGTTAATCATAGGCATCAACTTCATGAATGAAATATACTTCAACCTTCTAGCGACCAACCAGTCTTAGATTTGCTTATTTGAATTTATCTGCTTATTTTATAGTTTATTCATTTCAAACTTCTCGGAAACCTCTTAGTGATCCATCATATTACAGGCACAATGTAGCACATTTTAAAATACTTCAAACAGTACTAAGGAATTTTTAACTATCTTTATTATACTATACATCTCTATTAACTATCTTTATTATAGTATATTTTAAAATACTTCAAACAGTACTAAGAATTTTTTAACTTTCTTTTGTACAAAATTTTATAATTTTTATATGAAAATTCTTTAAAATTACGATTAAAGACTTTTTAAAATTAAGAATAAAATTGTTATTATTATTAATAGTTATTATTATTATTATTAATTGTTATTGTGAATATTTTTGATTCGCAATTTTTTCCTTGTCCTTTATATTTCTTAATGTCAACATTTATATACAGGTTGATGTGTAACTTCTACAATATCTCTTATTTTACATGCTTTGAAAAGTAATTAGAACTCAAATTACTTTTCTGAATTTCATTTTTTTAAAAATTTTTATTTTGAACTCAAATCTAAATTTGCAATCAGACTTAATAACGAATGAACCATTCTAAATCATTTATTTGACACTCTTAATTCTTAACTATTTTTAAATACACCATAGTTCATAAAAAAATGAAAAAAAAGCATGTTATAAAACACTCGACTTAACAATGAAGGTTAGAACTGAACACGCGACAAAATACATTCATTATTTAAAGTAAAATGTTTGATATTATGCGTTTTTACCTAATTATTTTGTTTTAAATTAAAAAATTATTTGTAATTTACAAGAACTATGATTTTTAAATGTATGCTTTAACTTATGAATTTCTGTTTAAATTTTTAATGTATTAATGCAGTTTAAGCCTCTATAAAATGTCTTCAAATTTATTTATCTTTAAAGAGAGAATTAAATTAATTTTACTATTATTAGATCTAAATATGAGTTTTTATGGCGAGATGTATAACCTCTGTAGAGTGTTTGCTATAACTTGTTATTTAAAATATATGTATAAAACTTTTATCGTTTCATGACAATTTTAAAATTAGCTCATTTTAACATAACATCGTTAAAAAGTAAGATATCATAGATTATCATATTTATACGGTATAAGCTCAGTAAAATACTTTGATCAAAGTTACTTTAAAGGAACATTGGGCCATTTATTACAAATACAACGTGATTAGTTAAGAATTTTTATTCAAGCCTTAAACGTTGTCGACAGCGATACGAATTTTAATTAAAATTACAGCCGGAAGTTTTGGAACTTATTTGCTGAAATTCGCATTTGAATTCATAGGATCTGAACCAGTTTCATTTAAATTAAGTGTGAAAGATTGACTGCAAGTTGATTGTTTTCTTCCAAAACTATTCGAAATTTTAGAGTTTGAAAAATTCCATAATATCAGTAGTTGCATTGTTTTGTTCTTATCTGCACACATACAATCTGCACACTTTAAGCCTTAAAGTAAAAATGTAAAAGAGAAATATGATTGTGCAAAACATTATACATATTTCATTATATTTAATATTTTAAAAAATTCTAAATAAACTGAAATTTTTTGAGTGGGATTGTTTTAGAATTTATGTTCTTTCTGGCCGTGAAATCATAACTGTTTTCATTTATTACATCGGATGAATATTTTTAATACATCAATATTCGTCTTTAATACAATTTTTTGTCAAAAAGAAACTGGTTATTTTAATTATTTATTTCGTCCAAAATGTCTGTAAGGCATTTTGTACGAAACACTGTTCGAAACATATTCCTACATTTTCATTTTGAATGCGTTTGACAGAAACACATTCCAGACATCTCTGGCTACAAGAAACTTTAAAGATTGGTCGTAAATCACTTAGTCTATAATCAAATTTCCATCTATTCATTATGAGAATCGTGATAGATCTTGATAAAGTCACTACTTGTGCGTAGAAAAATGTAAATAAGAATAAAAGTTATTTAAATGTACACTTTTGCAAAAACTGTTTTTGTAACTTTTACATGCTATAAATTTAATTAAATATTAATAATAAATGTTTTTCTCTAATTTTCCATAATAAAAAAAATCCTTTTTAAAAG
This sequence comes from Maratus speculifer, assembly GCA_964019185.1. Taxonomy (NCBI): domain Eukaryota; kingdom Metazoa; phylum Arthropoda; class Arachnida; order Araneae; family Salticidae; genus Maratus; species Maratus speculifer. The sequence goes on along the minus strand of OZ025292.1, from coordinate 64,026,345 downwards.
ATTTTATAAATTGGATGACTATAGAAAGACACGGCAAGAGATATTTCATGGCTGCGTAATCCCATGTTATGGACTTACAAGTAAACTTCCAAACATTAATTATAATAATAGACTTTGCAAAAATCACCAGGAAAAAAATTGCAGGGCGCATTTCGAGCTAAAACAATGCAGCTCGTCATCAGATGAAACAGAGACATGTGTCCGTGAGGGCACAAGGTCAAAGATGAACTGACTTTTTTCTGGTAGTTTTTACAAAGTCTATCATAATAATTATCAATTAACACCAGTGTATTCGGGTTTATTCGCTATTCCAACCATTAATCTTGATGATTTTAAAGTATATTGTAGTGTCTTTATCTTTAATAAATCTGGTTAAAGGATTTCTTGAAATAGGTCTTAGATTTTGACAGTAATTTGCACTTTTTATCGTGATCTTCGTGGCACGAATACAGAGCACCTGATCACCTACAGAAGGTCTCGAATTCAATACTACCTCTTGACGTTTTATTTTTAATAGATCTTATATTTTGACACTTTATAACTTATAAGCATTATTATGAATTTCTGCAACTTTAAAAGATTTTATATGTTCCTTCACAATGGTACAGTTACGTTTATAAAACATTTCTACCCACGGAAATCTAAACTTTATTATGTCTAGATTTTCTTTGTATCTATTATTTATATTTATATATTTACACATACATAAAAATTTATTATTTCGTTTAAATTAATAATTAGAATTTTAATGTCAAATTTTGAAAGTGTTCTTATTTTTAGATGAAAAAAATGAACAAAACATGCTTCAAAATATTTTTTTCATTCTAACAAATAATGATAATAAAACAAAAATTGTCAAATGTAAATGTAAAAATCGTCTGCGGATACCATGCATAATTATTGATACATATAAAAATATTATATATTTTTTTAACAGATCGTCAATTATACTTCCAGAATAATAATTTCAGAATATATAAAAATCACTTTATCTTTATGTCCTTTATCCTTTTATGAAAAAGAGAATTTGGGCAAAAGTTAAGAACTATATGAGAAAATTTTCCTTAAGATTTTTCAGATTTGAATTTTTTTACAATGTATGCCACCCGATTATTTAGATACTTACCAAAATAATATGTCTTGTCTATGTCAGAAATAAAAATAATATTTTTGTATTTCATCATTTGATATATTTTACTGTATTTTCTAATCAAATATTATGTATTATTTCTGAATAAAATAAAAAATATAAAAAGGTAAAAAAAATTATTTTACGAAAACAAATTTTCTACTCAAATTAAAGAAAAATTAATTTAGATTTCCATCAAATGCATTATGAGTTTACAAATAGTAGAAAAAAAGGAAATTTTTGTGAAAAAAACAAAAAAAAACCAGGAAAAATATCCAAATTTCAAAGCTATAGTAATTCATAGCTTTTCTTAAAAAATATAAAGTAACAAAAATTTAATATTAATTAAAAAACAATATATACATAAACATGTTAATAAAAAACAATCAAGATACAGCATCGAATTCCAGATCTCCGGCTTGCATGCTAGGCTTCCGAGTTCATGCCATAATTTACACGTTAACAATCGCAAATTAATGAGTACAGTAATCCCTTAACATTCGAGAGGGTTAGGTTACGGAAATATCTACGAATGTTAAAATCGAGACCACAGATTTGCCGCAGGAAACTATTTTATATAATATAAATGTCGGACGTTCCTCTCAGTCCACACAACTTTGAAGAAAGTCCGTGGTAGATATAGCTGCCACCACCGATATTACTAGGCGATATCGGTCACCCACTGTGAGGCTTGTGTAAATGAAGACTTACGCTGACAGGTAACTGAATTATCAGTTTATTAAGAATATATGTACACACTAAATACGCTATTTACAAATATATACAATTACAACTCGGATATAGGTGATCCGGTTCAACATTAAATTAGATACAGTAAAGATTGGCTGTGTACTATTCCAATTACACTTTCCACCTCACACTCAATACACGTTAAATTCACTTTATCGGAGCTCAACCTTGAGTCTCCCAACACAAGTATACTAGGCTTGCACTTCTTAGCCCAGAGCACTAAACATTAGGACGTCTGTGTCCTTTGCTCACCAGAAAACGCACTGCCTTACGCTCTACAACACAGAGCACACTTTACCAGAACCTCTGACATACACCTTCTAGGTACGAGACCCAGGAACGGAATGACTGATCTGTGACAAACATGCCCTTCTCCACTCACTCGGTCACATGAATGCCAACCCCCCTTGGAGCTCCCTCATTGGGCACATTCCCTCACCCTTTCTTGCCTAGTGACATGCTGCTAATCTGCTGACCATCCGCGTACCTCGCTGACAGATGGACATGCCTGTCAGCAATCTTCTTATCCTCCAACACACCACCTGCATAGGATTATCTGGCAATTCTCCTTTCCACAAAGAAGGAATGTCACCTTGGAAATTCTGTACACAACCATACAATACGAAATATTGAAATAGAGAAATAGTAGAAATTCCATTCTTTAGCACAGGTGCTATCAGAAACTGACACCCCCCACCTTAGCGGAAAATATGCCTTTTAGGGGCTAATTTTCCCCAAACATATAGTAATATCGCAGAAGAGTTCAATAGTCTCTTTACAGATTTCTTCATTATGCTTATTACATAGGTATTTCCAGGTGTCTGAACACTATCTACTGACATCTCTACTGAAACTTGTACCAATATTAATATTACAAAAACAATACACGTACTAATACACTATTATAAACCCAAAATTCAAAAATATTTACACATACACAAAAAAAATTAAATGTGTGACGACATCCCTTTAAGGTTGTCCACTACTGGGTCGTTGATGCTGATGGGCTAACAACTGGTTGTTCTTCCCAGCTCTTTCTATGTAGCCTAGAAATTGCGTCAGCATTTAAATGTTGAGCTCCTGGACGATGAGAAATACTCACGTTCCAGCGTTGCAAGGCAAGAGCCTATCTAGTGAGTTTGGGTGATCTTGGGGTTGTTTCGGTGAGAAATTTTAATGGATTATGATCCGTAATGATCTCAATTTGAGATCCATAGGTCCATTTTTCAAACTTTCGCAACCCAAAGAGAACACTCCAAGCCTCTTTCTCTATACTCGGCCAAGCACGCTGAGCCCCTGACAATTTCTGACTGGCAAAAGCTATCGGTTTATACTGACCCTTTTCATCTTTTTGAGTAAGGCAACATCCTACTGCCAGGTCGGAAGCATATGCGTGGAGCTCATATTCCCGGCCTACGATAGGTGTAGCCAAACTCGTCACTTTACATAACTCATCTTTAAGCGCATTAAATGCTTTTTCTGCCCTTTCATCCCATGGTACAGTATTTTTAACCTTCCCTTTGGTTATCCCAAACAGATCTGACTTCCGTTTTAGTTTTTGGTCTCTTTAGATCCCTTATTGCTCCTATTTTTTCCTCATTAGGTGCATGTGTTCCACCCCCAATTACATGACCTATAAACTTAGTTAATTTCTCTCCAAATTTACATTTATCCAGCCTAATCGTAAAATTTCTGCTTTTAAGTTCTTCAATGACAGCCCTAACATGCTCACAATGCTCTTCCCAGGTGTCGGAGAAAATGATGACATCATCAATATATGCTTCCGCATACCTCCGATGACCTTGAAGAACCTCATTCATATCTTTCTGAAACGTGGCAACCGCCCCTGATAATCCATAAGGCATTGTGCGCCACTGATAAGTTCCATTATGCGTTGTAAAAGCTGTCAAATGTTTACATTCCTCAGCCATTTTAATCTGCCAATAACCCCTCAATAAATCAATCGAAGATAAATATTTAGCTGCCCCCGCGGTATACATGATTTCTTGTGAATCTTTCACCGGAAAGGTTGGAACCTGAGTTAAGGAATTTAAAGCTCTATAGTCTATACAAAGCCTAACAGTTGCGTCTTTTTTCGCCACACAAACAATTGGATGACTAATTTCAGCGTTTGACACTTCGATTAGATTTAATTCTAATAACTCCTGAATCTGCCTATCTACATCCTCTTTATAAGCTACCGGCACACTATATAAGTTTGGCTTTTTCCTTTCCACTCCTGATTTAAGATCAATACGATGCTCCCCTACTTCAGCTGGTCGTACTGGACCCATAAACACCTCTTTATTCTCCCTCAAAATAGACTTTATATCTTTGACTTGACTATTAGATAACCCTTTTATTTCGAACCTTTATACATCTCGTTCTACTTCCTGATCCCGGTTCAAAATAGGAATTTCCCCAACTTCTCCAAATTCCTCATCACCCTCAAAAACAATATTAACTATATTACATTTAGCAATAAATTCTCTTATTTTATTTTGGTGCACATGCTTCCTACTCCCGTCGGCTAATTCAACTATAAACGAATGATGATTTCGTTTTTCGACTATGGTTGCCGGCCCTTGCCACCTAGAATATAACTTATTAGTCGAATCTGGGATTAACAGCATTACCTTATCGCCTACTTCAAACGTTTTTTCCTTTGACCTTAAATTATAATGATACGCCATTCTATTTTGTTGCACCTCGGACGATAATTTTGCCTCATTTGCGGCTCTTTCTAAACGTCCCCTACGTTTATTCAGATACTCATGAATCAGCGTAGTATCTAACTGCATCCCCTTATTTTCTCCTGCCCAGGATGACTTGAGAATCGATAAAGGACCCTCCGGCGCTCTACCATATAATAATTGGAAAGGTGCGATTCTCGTCGTAGAATTTGGGACTTCCCTATACGCCCATAATACAAATGGTATTTGTTCATGCCACTTCTTTCCTTCTTCTCTAATAGTTTGATGTAACATACGTTTAAGGGTCTGATTAAATCGTTCCACAAGCCCATTAGACTGTGGATACTGTGGGGTCGAAAATCTTGGACTAGCGCCTAACCTTTTCTCAAATTCTTTCGTTAAGTCGGCAGTGAAATTGGTTCCATTATCACAGGCAATTATATTTGGAATTCCTGTCCTCATAAATATTTGAAGTAACGCATCACATGCGGTTTTAGCAGTTAAACTTTTTAAAGGGATCGCATCCGCCCACCTGGTATGTTGATCAATTAAGGTTAGTATATACTGATGCCCTTGTGAACTTTTAGGATCAATAGGCCCAATTAAGTCAACATTAACTACCTGAAATGGAAGTTCCGGCCGCGACACTGGGGAAATAGGAGCTCTATCATTTACTTTAACCCCTCTAGTCAATTGGCACTCTAAACATGACTCACAAAATTGTTTAGTGTCTTTCGCCATCCCCTCCCAATAAAATGAATACCTGATTCTCTGTAAAGTTTTCTTGGCTGCATGATGCCCTCCAAATACTGAACTATGCGCTAGTTTTAAGATTTCTTCCCTTCTTACTTTGGGTACTACTAATTGCGCTATAGTTTCGCCTAACAATTTCTCTTTATGATACAATAAACCATTTACAATATAATAATCCCCCTTATCCATTCTAGCTAATTCCGAAGCTTTCTCTAACTCTTTACATTCTAATTGGGATTTCTTAAACATATCTGAATTGCTAACAATGGCTTCATTATCTTTCTCCACTTCTGATTTTTCTGGATTCTGAATTTGTACATTTTGCGAACTCGCTTCTATTGCTTAAACATTACAACTATCGTTATTCATACCTTCCTTTTCACTCGAATTATGAATAATTTCCGAATTTTCTAACTCTTGGGCCTCTAGCAATGGCTCCTCGCGGTTGATACCTGACAACTCATTAATTACTTCGGGATGTAAAATTACCTGCTCATTAATATTATCAGTCACTGCGCAAAGTACTTCCTGATGAATTATATTAGTTTGTCCGAATTGCGGAATAGCTAACGGTAGTTTAACCAACGGCGATTTAACTGCTTCACCGAATAACCCTTGTAAATAAATACTACCCGCTCCTTTTAATTTCTCTTCCAGTACCAAATCTTTATGAACAACACTAATTTCACATCCAGAATCAACCAATCCCTTTGCTTTTTGCCCATTTACACTAACTTCAATTTTCTCAAGTTTATTTAATTTCTCTCCAATAACATTAGTTCTCTGTTCGGCCTTTGCCGATATTCTCGCCACAATAGCTCCATTAGGTAACTCTTTGTTAGGTAACCTTTTTTTCACTATGGCTCTCTTTTGAGCCTTTTGTTTTCTCACTATGGCTCTCTTTTGAGCCTTTTTTTTCCCACTACTATTGGCCAATTAAAATTCTAAGCAAATGTTATTATACACTTTTCAAACTTAAAAAAATATTGCTTCATTTAAATATTACTTTAACAATAATTTAAATTTAAGTAAATTTAATTATTCCTTCCAACTACTATTAACACAATTAGTTAAAAAAATTATAGACAGTCAATACTAGTTCAAGTTATTATGACCTTTCCTTAAAACAATTGCCAATATGGTTATTAACACTTTGTAGGTAGAACGTATTGATAAAACACATAAATAATATAGACAATTTACTGAAATTACTATTAATTATACAACAACAAATTTTGGTTCGAGATGTCAGTAGAAGGATATGATCAAAACACCTTACCTTATACTTTATTTGCTGGGGTACTCTTCTATTCACAGGTATCTCCACGATGTAGTGGTAATATGGCACAACATTTTAGTTCTTTCTAATACTGATACGGCACAGGCACAACACTTTAGCACACACTCGACGATACGGCACGACACTTTAGCACACACTCGACGATCCGGCACGATACTTTAGCACACACTCGACAATACGACACGACACTTTAGCACGATCCGGCACTAACACGCAAGAATTCCACTGGATACTCCGGCATTAACAGACTGCAACACGGCTCGCTGGTCACTGGTTTCAGGCGATTCTATCCCGACGCTGCCATCAGTTTGTCGGACGTTCCTCTCAGTCCACACAACTTTGAAGAAAGTCCGTGGTAGATATAGCTGCCACCACCGATATTACTAGGTGATATCGGTCACCCACTGTGAGGTTTGTGTAAATGAAGACTTACGCTGTCAGGTAACTGAATTATCAGTTTATTAAGAATATATGTACACACTAAATACGCTATTTACAAATATATACAATTACAACTCGGATATAGGTGATCCGGTTCAACATTAAATTAGATACAGTAAAGATTGGCTGTGTACTATTCCAATTACACTTTCCACCTCACACTCAATACACGTTAAATTCACTTTATCGGAGCTCAACCTTGAGTCTCCCAACACAAGTATACTAGGCCTGCACTTCTTAGCCCAGAGCACTAAACACTAGGACGTCTGTGTCCTTTGCTCATCAGAAAACGCACTGCCTTACGCTCTACAACACAGAGCACACTTTACCAGAACCTCTGACATACACCTTCTAGGTACGAGACCCAGGAACGGAATGACTGATCTGCGACAAACATGCCCTTCTCCACTCACTCGGTCACATGAATGCCAACCCCCCTTGGAGCTCCCTCATTGGGCACATTCCCTCACCCTTTCTTGCCTAGTGACATGCTGCTAATCTGCTGACCATCCGCGTACCTCACTGACAGATGGACATGCCTGTCAGCAATCTTCTCTTCCTCCAACACACCACCTGCATAGGATTATCTGGCAATTCCCCTTTCCACAAAGAAGGAATGTCACCTTGGAAATTCTGTACACAACCATACAATACGAAATATTGAAATAGAGAAATAGTAGAAATTCCATTCTTTAGCACAGGTGCTATCAGAACCTGACAATAAACATCGCAGCAATATGTATATATATATAAAAGTATTTTGATTTATACTTTTTTTGCAAACGCTGTCAACGCGTATGTGTAAGTGTTTCTTTTTAAAAAGTGGTGTAAACTGTTCGCGAACTTCAACTGTTTTGACTTTTGTATTTCTCGAATAATCAAAATTCGCGAATGTTAAGGGATTACTGTATTTAAAAGAAATGCTGAACGTTGATTCCCCCCTCCCATCCTCGCACCACACTTCCGCAAGTCTAAGGCCCATTTTAAGAAGTCCTTCTACCAGTATAATTATGGGTAAAATTGTGCAATATGTATTTTACATTTCTAAAAATCAGTGAGCATAATATTTGGTAGTCTCAGAATGTTTATTAGGGTTAATAGAACTAGATTTAAGATCTGCTTAACCTGGGCTTGATTTCGGACACAATCTTTGTGCTAGTTTTTGTGTAGGGGCGGGCTCAACATCAAAGGTAAAATTTTAATTATAGACTCTTTCGGTATGACGTGACTCATGACAAATTCCTTAAAAACTGACCAAAAAAAAAAAAAAGGTTGCTATATACTTTTTTTTATTTAATATAAATTGTAGAAAATCTTATCACTGCACATAACGCCTTAAAACACGCTGCTATGAAAATCAGCTCTAAGGGAGAGCTATAGTATAAAAAATGATAATAGAAAAAACAATATAGCAACCATTTGTTTGGAATCATTTTCCAAGCAAAGTTTCTACTGCAAAAAAAAAAAAAAATAGCTATTTAAGTATTAAGTTTGTAATCTGATTACAATCATTTAAAAATCACTTCGAAAAGGAATTGAATTGTTATTGATGAAAAAATTCTAATAAATTCTAACTGATATTGTAGCTGATTCAGAATCTTTGGCACGGTCTGTGCTAATATCATAAAAAAAAATAGCCGTAAGATATTCTTTGTTTATCCTCGCTTTTGGTTTGAAGTCGCTATTTTTCAGAATTAATATCAAACAGAACTCGTGTCTTTGTGCTATATTTGTACAATGATGATTTTAAAAGAATAAGAACAATGATTTGTAGAGATTTCTAATAAAATTTGAATATAGAGTTCTGTGCGGCATAAATTTCAAGGCTCATATCAGGCTTGACACATAAGCAAAAGAAATTTGGCCCAGGCCTCCATAACAATTAAAAGTTCGAGCCGAACCGGGCCAGTCCCGACCCTAAAAGAAGATTAAAATCTTGCCCGAGTGAATTTCAACAAGACATTTATTTTTTTACGCCGATTTGGTTAAAAGCTTGTCACGTACGAAAATTTTTGACCAAATACCATCGCTTTTTTTCCCATGTTTAAAAAATTCATCTTTATTGCAGTACGGTAGACTGACATATTAATTTTTTATAAGAAATCTACATTTGTTATATGTAAATGCTTTAGTTATCATCAATATTGTTAATTCATATTCTATGTATTGTATTATTACAAATTTGAAAAAGCTTTACATTGAAATAATTTAATTGCATAGGAAAGAAAAAAAATGGGTACTATTTGATTATCGTTTTGACCAATTTTACCGAATTATACAAATCATCAATTTATTTGCTAACTTATACAAATTTGCTTAGCTTTTACTTTAAATAATGAAAAAACAACTAAGTTAATAAAATATTAATAAAAATACGAAAAAAAACTTCGAATTAAAAATCCATTAATGATGTAACAAATAAGTGTAACATATTTAATGTCAAAATAATAGGACATTTACGATCCATTATCATTGACATTTAATTGTTTAGTTTGGCGATAGTGTTTTGGTCGATGAGACAATAGAGTTGTATCAAAAAATGCGTTATAGAGAAGATAGTGCAGACTTTTTTAGATCAGTAGTAAAAAGTTCGGGATATTGTTGTTTGCTATCACACTAGGAAATAAATGACGTTCAAACCGTCTTTTCTCTGATTGACTGAAAAGTTGGCAGTTGGATAAAAAATCATGGCTAATGGAGATTTTTTTATATCAGTTATAAAAAAGTTGGGGTCGTTGCTTATTACTATCACACTAAGAAATGAATGACGTTGAAAATCGCCTACCTCTGATTGACTGAATTATCGGGAGTCAGATGAAAGCTCGTGGTAAGCGTTGATTTTTTAGAACAGTGGTAAAACAGTGGAAGATATTGATATTTTCTATCACACCGGGAAATAATTGATATTGAAAATTGTCTATCTCTAATTGACTGAAATGTTGGAAGTTGGTTGAAAAATTGTGGCTAGCGTTGACTTTTTTTAGAAGAGGGGTAAAAAAGTTGGGGATATTGCTTTTTGTTATCACACTGGGAAAGGAATGGTGTTGAAAACCGCCTATCTCCGATTGACTGAGATGTTGGAAGTTGGATAAAAACTCGTGGCTAGTGTTGATTTTTTAGAACAGTGGTAAAAATTTGGGGATATTGCTGTTTGCTATCACATTAGGATATGAATGTTATTGAAAACCGCCTATCTCTGATTCTCTAAAACGTTGGAAATTGGATGAAAAGCCGTGGCTATCGGACACTTTTTATAGCATGGGTAAAAAGGTTGGGGATATTGCTGTTTAATATCACACAAGGAGTCCAGATGATTTCTCGCAGAAATTTGGTTGAAATCAGGAGTTGGTTCGAAAATTGCTTGCAAAGTTGGTGAATCAGCTTAATTCGCATAAACAGAGTCCGATTGACGTAAAATTGATATAGGTTATTGGGATTTACTATAGTGTGTTCGGTATTGAAATTTAAATATGGAGAATTTACGGTTCATTTACAGGGAAACTCAAAAGAACTTCATTACACTACATATAATGGACAATTATTTGCGGTGTATTTTAAAGATATTAAACTATTTTAAACATATGGAAATTGATATATCACTGAAATGCACCAGAGGGTATCTGCTGTCGAACATGGTGAGTATAGAATCTGTCGTTGATTTACAGATGTACACAAAAGAATTCAGTTACAAAAGAAAATGAATAATTAACGAAATACAGCAGTCTACGGACAATAATTGCCGGGAATCGTTTACAATTCTGATATGCATCCATCAATTTTATTGCTTTTTAATAGTACCTATTTTATGCAAATTCTTTAGATATAGCATAAAAGTTTTCAGCAACATCCTTTATTGACATAAATTGTTTACTGAAAAGTTTCAATTGTGCTATGCATTTAACTGAACTAATAGAACAGGAGGTGGCAGCACAGGCAATCCCCTCATCAAGTTCACGGATGAAAATCTAGGTTTAGTTAAATCTCGATTCGCACATTAAAACGTAATCGAACTGTCAAGTCATATCTTGGTGGAATACATCAAAAAACCTGATTTTAGTCATTGACTCATTGACCGTTATGTTTTCCTGCTTCTAATCCTCAGTGTTTTCATTATTTTGGATGCAGAAAAGCACAATGATAAACCTATAAGTTAACCACTAAAATCGGGTTTTTAAGCATTTTCCACCAAGATATGACTTGGCAAACTGATTGCGTTTAATATGCAAATCAAGATTTAACTAATTCTAGACATTCATCCGTGAATTAGATGAGGTGATGTATGTGCTGCCGCCCCCGGTCTATAATTTTAATCGCACTTTTAATATATATACAGATCTATTATTCATATTTCAAAGAGCTAAATAAAAAAATTCTTATACTCCATACAATCACAGTTATAGCAGAAATTGCGTTTTCCAAATTGTTAATTTAGATATCATTTTCATCTTAGTAAACTATGAAATTTTTTTTTATAGTTTTCCGAATGTGTTGGAAAGTGTTTCATAATGTATGTCGTACGCATGATGTTTCGTTCTTGTCCTATTTATATTATGTAATTCAGTTCAAAAATTACCATATTTAAAAATCCCTATCTAGCACTATTTTTATGTGGCATTATAAACTTTCTAAAAGCAGCCAATTTTTATTCATTTTAAGTTTAAAATGCAAGAAGAATTTGAATCTTAAAAAAAAGAAAAAATCCATCAAACATTCTAAATGCGCCCGAAAAGCAGTTATCATTCTCAAGCGAGTGGGTGTTAAAATTTATGCGGCGTCTTTATCTCATTATGCAAATGGCGCAGGGCTGTTTTTTGGAGAATTACGTTTTATCAGCCGCAAACTCATTAATTCTTTACGCTCCAGCGAATAAAGTATGGGTTACACAGTTGCAGATACACATAATGAAAGGATTACAGCTATTTGAAGGCCCGAACTTAGCAAACAAACATTTTTTTAACTTGTCAAATAACGATTTTCAATGAAGTGTTTCATAACCGCTTTTAATAGCAAATTATGTGAAGAATTAATGCCCGACTGAAGATATATTTATTAATGGGAAGCCGAAGGGCATTTTTTGCTCTTTATATCACTAGGGAACAGTGTGGTTGGGAAATTGTATTATGTTTTAATTATTATTGGAGTTTACACTGTTTGACCTTTATGTTATTTTATTTATTTTATTATCATATTTACGAAATTAAATGTTCTCACAAAGTTTAAGTGAAATATTATTTTTTTATTGTCGTTTCAAAGTATTTGTTTTATTAGCGTGTAGTTATTGTAAATATTTGCATCATTCTCTACTTTTTTTTCAAGTTTATTCATAAGAGTATTCAGACTTTTTACATTTACGAATTTTTACAAGTTTACAAATTTAAACATATTTGTGCTTTTTAAGCAGTTTACTTAAGAACTTTGTAGTTTTAAAGTTTTTAACGGAATTATGTTAAGATATCTTTGAAAATTATTCATTTTTTTTATTTAATCTTTTTAATAGAAGTTTAAGCTTTCATTTCGAGATTTATGAACGCTATTATGATCACGAATTTTAAAAGATGTATGTACTTCAATTTATTTAATGGCTTCAAAATCTTTTGAAATTGAAACGAATCTAAAGTTTATTTTTCCTTTCGTAAGATATTCAAATAAAAATATAATCTAAATATTTCATTAACTGTATGTAAACAAATGACTATGAATTATTGAAACACTACTGCACTATTTAGAGTGTTTACAATTTGCAAATGTTCATGTAATACATAGATTTTTGTTTTTAGTAATTTTTACTTTAAATTTGTATTTTTAATTGAAAGTTCAAGCATTTTTATAATAGATCATTCATTTGAATGTGTTATTTAAAAGAACTTGCGTATCCAACCAGGTATTTCCGAGTAAAAGAACATATGTGAATTTTTTATTACAAAATTCTAATATGTTTATTACATTTAATTTATTTTTTTGGATTATTCACTGGCACAGTTGCCACGCCTTCGGCTTTTTGGATACCAGAATTATAATGCAGAAAATATTCTTCTGTTTAGTTGGATCATTTAAGTGATTTAAAAGAACAAGATTTTCTCTAAAATAATAGTGGTATACAAAAGGCCGGAGACTTGGCAGTTCTGCACTAGCAACTTCAAAATGCATTTTCATATGCAAAATATAAATTATCCATTCAAATAGAGTTTTTAATTAGTTGAAAGCGGTATTTTTGTTTTAGCCGCGTGCTAAAAATTAAGCGCCGAAGAAGTTGACAAACAGCAGCCTTTTGGATTCGGAAAATTTCAGTGATCTCAGTAGGTAGTTTGATTAAATGTCTAACATATTTGTGTTTTATTTTTATTATTTTATTTATCTATTTATAAAAATTTAATTTCTTTATGCGATATTAGATGGAAACAAATACTGAACAATTTATATTAGTTTAAGTGCTAAAGGGTTAATTTTTCGTAATCGGATAGTATGTGATAGAGATAGATGAAGAAATTGCATAAATTTTTAAAAATCCTACAGAAAATATAAACAATAACTCCCGTCAAAAGTAATTTCTCAACCATTGCTTTCTAAAGTGTTAATGAGTTTTATTGTTTTTTTCCTCACGTTCATCTATATTCCAGCATTCTTACTCATTCTCTATTTCGCTGGTATAGAGTATAAGTATAAGCTATATTTGTCCATTGTTATTGAAGGACTGACTAAGGCATTTTTCTATATCTGGAGGAACAAATCATTATTTTCTGCCAACAAAAAACCAATTTACGGAGGATATACTACATTGAAGTGGACTAATTTAAGAATAGCAAGTTAGTAATGTGTTAGGCCTCATTGGCCTTGATATAATGGCTTCCATACGACGGGACACAGAACAATTTTGCGAAAGTGTTCACCAGGCATGGCTTGCCAAACATCTGCTAGAGCTGCCTCTCGTGCTACGTAATATGCTTTCACGTCTTTCTCTAAAGAAACTCATAGATGCTCAATAGCATTTAAGTCTAGTCCTATAGGTGGGCACTTCATTACAGAAAAGACAGATGAATATCAAACAACCAGGCAGTAGCTAACCGGGACCTGTGTTAGGGGCATTTGTCTTGCTGAAAAACTCCATTTCCATGTAAATGACACGAAGGCAAAAATAGATGGAGGTGATCGACATGCAACTGTACGTATCGAATTGCATCGAGGGATGCTGATACAAGTACCAAAGAGCCCCAAAACTCTAAAGAGAAAGTATATCAGACCAAACGTGAGTGGCCTTCACATTGTAGAGTTGGAAACTTAACATACAGGATCCATAATTTCATAAATCTGCATCATATTCTCAGGATCCCGTCGGCGTGGCAGCGTGTAGTATCGGGAATCAAAACTTATCACTCCACGCTACTCGTTTACAGTCCTCTTAAGTTCATTTTCTGTGTTTTCATGTCCAGATAAGAAATACACCTAGTACATTGAGCAATGGTACTGTCGTGAATCTACGGCTCTCGAAGATCATACGGTGAAGCGAGTATTGTGTACGTTGATGCGTTTATTGATTATATGACAGGTGCCCTGATTTAGCTGTGTGGTAGTTTGGGCTGGCTTCGCTGACTACGTACAATATGGTTGAGCCATCTGCTACCACGCAAGTGCAAGACTGATTGTCTTTTGCAGTTTGCCCAACTATTAATGTTCCCTCCTTTTCGTGTATTCTTGATATGCTCTTGATAGTGTTGAGCGGGAAAATCCTAATTCTCTGATAATTTCGGAAACGGAATGGCCCATGTTTTTAACGCCTATCATTTCTCCGCGATCAAAGTCATATAAATCACCAGTTTTATCCATACTGGCAGATGCAACGAAGGTTCAACAACAATCGCAATATTTATAAATGCAGTCACCATAGCGCCCTCACATGTGCAGAAATGAGACGCTAAAAAATTTTTATAGCATTGCCTATCCTTATTTCAATGGCACTGCAGCATATAAACTATCACTACGAGGGTTAAATGAAAATGTCTTTCTGCTCTCATAGGGGCAGGATGGCATTTTTTTAACGCTCTTCGAAAAAGTTGGATATTTGGGAACGAGGTGTGTTAGCTTCTTTTATGCATTGTGTGCAACGCCTAATTGCTAAACTGTTAGGAAGAGACATATTGTTACACTTACAAAAATATTTTAAATGATATAAAGAAGTATTTTAAAGGCTATTTGTGTAAATAAAAGCATTTCTTAAAAAAATACAAAATTTAATTTTTTATACTGTTTCTCGGTCTTTTAAATTATGCTTAGTAAAAATATCCTATTATGCTAAGTTATATAAAAAAGTACCATTCGTCTATGTTTAAAACTCACCGAGTAAATATCTGTTTAAAATTGAAATCTCTTTATCTCTTTTTTGCTGTGAAATACGGGTCATTCACAAATTTATTAGAAGTAAAAATAGCCGTCAGTTATATATATATAATGCTGGGAGAAAAAATACCAATACAATATAAATTTGAATTTTTTTTATTCTGATTAAAGTAAAATATACAATTTATATTTAAAATAGAAGTTAAAAAATAATAGAATTTTTTTTAGATGAAGTGATCAAAACCAACAGTGTAAGTTCTTTATAAAGTGATACATATTTTAAAATGCTAGCATATTTTCTAGTTTAAAACTTAATTAAAATCAAAGTTATCTCAAAACTTGCTTGAAATGAATTCCTTTGGCTGCAATGCAGAAATGAATCTTTCTAGTATCTTAAAAGCTTTGTGTACCATCTATGAAAGAATGGCTCTGCTCGTCTCTGTTCCAATGAAGAAAATTGGTATAAGTCACGTGATTCAAATTTTCATCAATCGGTCTATTTTAGTGTTAGACGAATGGAAATTTTTTGTCTTACTTGTCAAAAAGTTTTACTAAGTATCACAAATAGGACAAGGGGACCACACAAAAATTTAAATTTCGCAACTTTTAAAGAAATGTTTTTATTGATCGAAACGACTTTTAACATATTTTTTTTAACTTATTTAAAATATTTTTGTAATTGGAGTTATATGTCTTTGACTCACGGTTTAGAAATGGCACAGTTGAGAGCGGACACTCTGCATAGTGTTTTCAAAATGTTTTTCTTTAGTACTGCGAAACAAAACTTTAGAAATTCCTATCGTTTCCCTGATTAAAAAATTCTTTAAAAAAATCTATTTTATTTCAACAACTTTGATCAATAAAGGGCTAAGTCATCTAAACTAAAATTCCATTTAGGAATAGTTAAGCGTTTAGTTTGATTATATATTAGTTAAATTTGTCTGATATTGTATGCTTATATAATATATATAGTATATTGCTTTAAGTTCAAATTGAGTAATCTTTTGTAATCGAGCTGCAAGCGATAGAGATACAATTTGTAAAAAGGCATGCTTTAGATTCTTTTTAAAACGATAAAAAGAAGAAAATTAAAATACAGTTTAATAAAAAATTGGATTTGAATGGATATTTTCCTCTTATTCGTTTTTGTAAACATTCAATTTGTGTGATGTTTACAAGTTACAAAATTTGCGATAAAATGAAACTGATTGTTAAGGCATTTGATATCATCGATATATGACGTCAGCTTTGCTCAAGGTTACATTTTTGTTTTATAATAAACATTTACTGGAACAATTCATCATATTTTATAGTCTATTTTATGTTACAGGAAGATAAAAGAAAAAATACCGAATATTTAAAAGATCACGAAGAAGCGTGCTTTAAAATTAAAATTAACTGAATTGAATTGAAGTAATATATTTTTTTGGATATTTAAGCATTCGTTTCTAAAATATGCCAGTGAAAACTTCGAAATGAATCCTTGATCTACATTCTCTAAAGCTTGAGTCAATTTATTATAATAAAACAAAGAAGGAATTTTAAACTCTGAAACATTCTAAAGTTGAATATTTCATTTTAAAATTATACAAAGAGTAATTTAAATAAAAATGAATAAATATAATCTACATTTTTCCACGGACATTATTTCAAGTACTTGTGAGAGCATAACAAATTTTTTTTTTCTATTATGTATGCATTTTCTTTTTAAAATTTCAAAATAAATGAAATGCGCATGTTTACAGAACAAAAACTATACTAATTATTTAAAAAGCAAAAATTGCACAAATAAAAAATATGTATACTATTATTGTTTTTAATAAATCTGTAATGCATCAGCTGTTTATAAATTTGGGTTTAGATTTAAAATTTCATAAAAAGTTAGAAATTAAATTGTAAACTCTTTTCCGTTAAAAAGTTTTTTTTATTTTTAAAATACAAAAAAAAAAAAAAGCAATTTTTTAATTTTTTTAAAATTTTTTCTAGATTAACTAATTTTTCTTAAAATTTTTTCTTTACCATATCACTGCGATTAAATTGATTCTTAAAATAAAAATAAACTTTTCAACATGAAGAATATTTCACAAGTACCGTTCGATTGTAATTCTACACATTTTTCAAATTTTAACCACATCTTTACCATTTAAACATTTCAAATTAAAGTGTTAGGAATCTAAAACACAAGAAGAGTAATTTTTTTAAAAAAATATTTTAATTTATTCTTTCAATTTTTGGTAAGTTTTTTCGGAAATAATTACAAAAAAATATTATTATTATTATTTTTCTTTTTTTGTTATTCTAAATATTTTACTACTGGTAAATGTACAACAACAAAAGCTTATTATCTGTATTAAAAATAAAGCATAAAATATTAATAGTATGATAAAAAAAAGTTAATAAAATGTATAAAGCAAAATTCTGTTTTTTTTTTTTCTTTAAGACAAGAATTAAACAAAGGATATGTATAAATATTTAACGGCCCCATTTCATTAAATCTCAAGTTTTACTCAAGAACTAAGAAATTAAAAGATTTGAATTGCTAATTAACGAATTTCCTTGCTTTAAAATAATTCTAAAAGCCATTTCATCTTTATGATTTTTAAAATACATTATGTAAAAAAAAAAAAATCGGTAATTTTTGCTGTTTTGTTCTTTTTAACTATAAGCATTTTTTTACTTGTGTGTATTTGTTTTCTTTTTGGTACTGCATACATCTACATATTGAATGAATGATTAAGCAACATAAAAATAAATCTTATATTAGGCATAGATTATGAAACACTTTCAAACACTCACAGGATATTTCCTGTGAGTGTTTAGACGGCTTTCTTGCATATCATAAAAATGCTTATAAAACTAATGTTACATTAAATTTTCATTCCCTGTTGTTTCTAAGATACACTATATGCGAGTTTATTTGACAAGCATATTAAAATACGATTATGCTAAAGTTGTTTTTGTTTCTAAGCAATTTTATGTAATATATGTATTATTCTATAACATTTGTTTTAGAAAAACAGAAAAATATGGTTCATAGGTGTAGATATTTTATATTTTAGCAGAATGAAATCACTAGCGATTTTTTTCGTGAGCTAAAATAACTTTTAAAAATTCTTATTACAGTTAATGTTTATTAAAATGTGTAAATATATTTTTTTACATTTGATTATGTCTTCTTTTGTTACGCTAGAATTTTTGCCTTACTTTATTTGCTTTACTTTCCTCTATTTTTTCTACAAATATCCATTCTGATTGATAAAAACTAGTCATTGGGAGCTGCCGTAATATTCATCACGGATATGCATAATGTAAAGTATGAAAATAAAACATGTGTAAACTATTTATAAAATGCATCGCAATTACAAAATAAAAGTTAAACTTGTATTTAAATGTTTGTAATGTATAGTAATGCTCGATTTCGGAATTGCTGGTACTAATTGATTGTCCCATCGACTCATTTCGACAAATTATATAAATCAGCAAATTTTTTGTAAATTGCATCACAATTCCAAAATAAAATTTAAGCGTATATTTAAAGATTTTTAACACATGGTAATGCTCTATTAATGAATTATTGATGAATCATTTTCGACAAATTATACAAAACGCCAAATTACTCAAGTAGTATCGAATTATGTAAAAAGTTCTTATAACTCCAAAAATAAGAATCATATTAACTAACAGTTTACTGCATCGGATTAAGTGTCTTATATCCAATTAAAATAAATCTTTGAATTGAAATTTGAATGAAATACAGGGTCATTAAAAATCGAAGAATGTGGAAAATAGGATTACAAATATCTTGGTAACGAATAATACGATCGACTTCGTTTTTTATGCAAAATTTGTGTTATTTTATTGCCTTTTCCATCTACTCTTTAAAATAAAAAAAAATCGAAAAATTTGATATACTTTTCATCTTAACAAACATTTCGAGAGTCCGAAAAAAATAATTCCGGATACTTGAGATTACTGATATTAATTAGGCCTCTTTCCATTAGTACATACTAAGTACACACCAAATTTCAAATTTCTATCTCTATTTGTTCGGGAGATAAAGCGTTTACAGACAGACACACAGATAGAAGGACGCAAATTCTTTTTCTAAAAATATGTTTATCGGACAAAAAAAATTCGATTTTCATAATGATTCCAAGCTTTATCCTATACTATTCATATGATGGGTAACTAATAAATCTAGAGCTACTCCATTTTGCTTTCCGAACATTTGCCCAGAAAGTAAAAAAAGATAAAAGAAATAAAAGTATATAAATTTCTGACACATTCGACCAAATAAGGGAGGCTTAATCCTCCTAACCGGCAGGAGCTTTGAACTCCTGCCGGTTAGGGAAATAATAAAAGCTGATAAATTATAGAGAAAAAATTTCGAATTGCAAATAAAAGAATCCCTCCCCAGGCTTAAACTTCGTCTTATTCGGATGGCGACAACATATTAGTTTAAAAAATCATTATTTCATTATCTGTACATTGCTTAATATTATATAGCGTTCTATCTTTATTTTTTTATATTCTAGTAGGGGTTTGAAAAGAGAGATTTTTAAAATTCTTTTCTCAATAAACAGAAATACTTTTAGTGCACATAATCGACGTAAAGATCTTTAAAAACCTGTTGTGAATTAGTAAAAGAAAATGTTCCTGTAAGTCTCAAAGTCTTAGATTTATAAGCATCAAGGCATATTATCTTTGGTCTAAAAAAGGCAAGGTCGATTTACCACATAGCAGTACACCAAAACGAAAAACTGAGAAAGACTTCAGCCATGTTTGAAAATTTTTTATAATATTTCGTACTGTTACTGCAAATTATAACAACTGCAGAAATAAAACAGAAATATTACTAATGAAAGGATCAAAAGGACCATCTGTCACAATCTGTCACATTTTCCAATGAGTGTCAAGATGTTTTTGCTGGCGCTGTATTATAAAGGAAAATTGTATCTGCGCATAACACTGAAGGCATTTTGAAAAATGTAACAAGATGAGATCGAATTTAACTTTTAATTTATTTGTAGCAATATTTTATAAATATCGTGTATTTTAAATTTTTACAGCATCGAATAGAGAAATAAAAAGTACTTTTATAGACTTTGGAAACTATACATCATTAAAAAAAGGGGGGGGGGTATCGTAATTTACTCATTTTTTCTTCTTTTTAAGTGCATTCGTAATTATATAAATATATAGCACCTAGTGTGTTACATGCTTTGTTCATCTGTCCGCATATAGTAGCGCAAAATCAACCTAGCGGGTTTGTAATCTTATGGAGATAATCATAGCAGAATTGTGCCGAGTGATTTCATATTTTGTGGAAATCCAATCAGAACTTAAAAGACTATTAATAAAAGTTTTCTCCCTTCTATTAAATCTTATCGTTTGTTAATTATTCCACTTATATGCCATAATAGGTAATGTTTATTCTAGGTTGCCATGGTGATTACTTCCTATTAAAATGAAGTCTTTTTTCCGTATTACTGAATTTAATATATAATATTGTAATATTTTTGCCTAAGAGTACAACAGTTATTGCATCATGATCTGAATATTTATAAAACTATTAATAGTACGACGAACGCACCTCATTTGCTACATTTGACGCATAATTTTCAAGCATTATTATACTAAATCTTTTTTTTTTCTTGTCACGTGCAGACAGGCGATTACAAAAGACAAAAAAGTTTGGACTTAAGAGGGTCGGATAAATATATATCGGATAAATATATTTATTAAAGGAAAAATAGATTGTGGAATTTTGAAATTTTATTGGTCAAATTTACCTTTTGAATGGTTTAGTAGAACGCAGAACATTTATTCTTTTCGAATTAAATCATAACGAAATAAACATACAAATAAATAAATAAAAATAGTAATAAACATCTCTAAAAACTTTAACTTAAAAAAAAATGCGGAAAGAATAACTACCTATATTTGATTATTTCCAGAAAAGCGCTAAAAAGTGCTGTTTTAAAATAAATTATTAGAGACCTAACTTAAACAAGCAAATATCTGTTTGCTAAAATCGCAAGATTTGAGGAGGTACAATAGCGAGTCCTTCTATAAACAGTACCGCGACAGTTTCCTTAAAATTCATCAAGTCTGGCCATGATTAAGGACGCACTTTCGTAAAATATTTGAGACTACAAGTTTCGTTAAAAGTCACGTGATTTTGATACGAAATGATTGCCAAAAACGACGAAATAAAGCTCAAGGTTTTCTGAATCGTCAAAAATGAAAGTTTTAGTTCTGATAGTGTATTTAACTGCTTCAGATACTAAATTGTATCAAAGTTGAAGTATTTCAACCAATTAACTGATTCTGTTTTTTAAAATGATTATTAATGTTTTTTAATAATCATTTGTGTTTTTGAATAAATTGATATATAGGAATAGCACCACTTATTTAAGCTAAACTATTCGTAATATTTAGTATAAGAATTTCTGTCATTAAATGATATGAAATTGTAATTGAAAAAATTAGTGGTGCCAAAAAGCTATAAGTGATGGATGGACCAAGCAAACTCTTCTTGCCCGTACAACGTATGGACAAATCAATTAAGTGGTTAAAGAAGCTCATCTCGTCGATATCATCCATCTTGAATCACAAAATTCATCAGTAAAATTTGGCTTCAAAAAATTTTTCTCATCTGTTGGTTCGATTTCTAAGCAACTGTTATTTAGTTGAGGAAATGGTATAATGATACACGAAATTCGTAAAATTATTTAATTTAAATAAAAAATCTTTAAAGTATTCTTAAAATATATGTCTTTGATGAAATACGTCTGTAGCGGAAGGGTTAAATAAAAATTTCCTTTTCGGGTTGCGCATTTTCAAGACTTTTAATAATCTTAAGGGATGTCAAGATTCTTTAGAGAACAACTAGCCTTAAAAGTATTTAAAAAACCGATTTTTCTTTTTTTTTTAATATTAAATAAGAGAGTGTTTGATTCTGAATATTTTGACAACTCATTTTTATTCATGTTTTACTAGCAGCGAAATTCCCCATGTAAATTAAAATTTTAAACTGCTTTTTCTCCATACCCTAATTTTCTCCACTTTCCTGTTTTAAAAATGCTCAGGCTTTTTTTGTATTTCAGATAAAGATTCAAACTTCTTTGCGCATCTTTTATATTACCTATGTGTGTAAATACATTTCTAAGTGGATGAAATCACCTCTATTCCTCTCATTTCTTAATTGATGAGGTTACCTCTGAACCATTAATATTAAACCACTGCAAAAATTAAATTGCTTAAACAATTATCATTATGTTACATTTCCTGTAGACACAAAATTCTTTGGATTTTTTTTTAACGCATTAAATGCCTAAACTACCTGTCAATCTTAAGGAGAAGAATATTTTGAAATTGGTCAAAATATTGATTTTATTTTATTTTTTTTAATATTAACTGAAAGCTTCTTTTAATTGTTCATATTTGGCATCTCATTTTAACTATACGACAACGATATCACGAAATATTGTACATTTTGTTAACAGATCCAGCGCAAGAACCCATACAAATGAAAACTTTAAATTGATTTTTCTCCCTGTTCATATTTTTATAACTTGCTTGTTCGATAAATACTCAGGCTATTTTGTTAATTTAGACAGTGGTTTGGAATTTTTTTACTTATTCTTCACGGTGTATTTAATATTTTTGTGCATGCATTTAAAATTCAAGTTCAAAGTTATTGTTTAAACAATATTTAAATTGAGAGTTTGTTGACTTTCCTTCATTTTTTGACATACACGAACTGAAAAAATCATGCATATTAAGTGTAAAATTCCATGCGCAGTTCTATGTAGATGTGGAAAAAAATCTATTCTAATAGATGTAGAAAAAAAAATCAAAGAAAAAATATTCATATTTATAAAAGTAGTAGGTATTTAAAAAAGGTTAAACTTATTAAAAAAAATAATAAATTATTGTAAAATCGGCTGTTCTGCAAGATTTTTAAAAAAATCTTTTTATTAATTTTTAGTACTAAGCATTGTGTCACTACATAATATTACAGTATTATTCAAAATTGAAGAAATGGTTTCATAAGCATTGTTTCCCCTTAATCTAAATCTATTGCAGGGCTGGCGAACCTGCACGCAGGGAAGTTTCTCTGGCATGCTAGAAACTTTATAGGTTTATAATTAGTTTATGGGGAAAATTCAATTTTTTAGGTACTACTACAATTAAGATTTCGTTCGACTGGTAACAATATTAAAAAACAAGAAAGGAATATCTTGCATAAAGCATAGATGATGAAACACCATGAAGAAACTAACAAAACATTTTAACAAAATTTCCCTGTTTAGTAAGGTGAGAAATGGTGGAAAATAATTAATTCTTTGAAAATTGAATTTCAGGAACTATCATCAATTGTCAGAATTATATTCGGATTCTTTTCTGTCTACCTGTATAAGACCTATCTATCTCTCTCTATATATGGTATTACAATTAATACTATTATATATACATATATATATATATAAATTAGCTTAATTTAAAATCGCGATGTGATAAACCTTATTAATCTACATAAGCATAATAATTACAGTATGTTTGCGCAAGACAGAACAAGGAGAGACATGCAGAGAAATATGTAAGCAAAATTCACAAAGCCTTAAATCTATTAATCAAAACGTTGAGATTTTCTCTTAATTAAAGTTGAGTAAAATTTAGATTCCCGATTTTTTTTCTTATTTCATAGATCCCTTTCAACATTTTACATATTTAACAGACACAAAGAATGTTTACAGTAATCAACTATGTATAAATGGAGAAGTTGTAGTTATAAATTTAACAACTGATGGGCATGCACAAACATTTGTTTGACTAAGTTAAGCTTCTTAAAATGTTTTGTAATGTAAGTGAGTAAAGATTAAAAGCGGGATGAAGGTTAAAAAATGTACCTACAGTATCAACCTACAGATGGAGGTGTATTTGAAGTTAAATACTAATTTCACCGACAAAAAAGTAAATGAAGATGAATGATAAGCCCAGTTTAACAATTTTGTCTTTGGGCTTTTGACGAGTTTTTAATTTTTTTTTTTGTATTTATGTATGTATATATATACAGGGTGTGTCTAAACTACTGGGCAAAACTTTAAGGAGTGATAGTACACATCAAGACAAATAATATTAAATGGGAAACTAAGGGTCCCAAACGTCTTGCGAAGGAGAAAAGCGCCATCAAAGTTTTGGGTCCAAAATTTTAAATGATTATAAAAATCGGAAAAATTGGTCGATTCGTTTGCGGTTTTCACGAAAATTATTCTTTATGTCAGTATTGTCTTGAAAATAAATTATAAAGATAAATTTCAAAAAATGCCGATAAAGGGCGCTTTAGACTTTGGAGTAACGAACAACTATTTTTTAACGTTATTTTTTCCATCTCATTAAAGTTTTTTAGAAGTTTAGACATAAACTTAAATTTTGAGCTCAAAATCTGTGGTTAAGTAGCGCAAACTGAACTGTGTTCAATGGGAGTAAGTAGGTTGAAATTTCAAATGATTATAAAAAACAGAAAAATTGGTCAATTGATTCGCGGTTTTCACTAAAATTATTCTGTATGTCAGTATTGTCTTGAAAATAAATTATAAAGATAAATTTCAAAAAATGTTGATAGAGGGCGTTTCAAACTTTGGAGTAACGTACAACTATTTTTTACCGTCATTTTTTGCATCTCATTAAATTTTTTTAGAAGCTCAGACATAAGCTTAAATTTTGTGCTGAAAATCTGAATCGTTGAGAAAAGGTTAAGTAGCGCAAACTGAGCTGTGATTAATGGGGGTGGGAAGGTTCAAATTTCAAATGATTATACAAAACGGAAAAATTGGTCGATTCGTTTGCGGTTTTTTCTAAAACAATTTTTTATGTCAGTATTTTCTTGAAAATAAATTTTAAAGATAAATTTCAAACAATTCCGTTAGAGGGCGCCTTAAACTTTAGAGTAACCAACAACAATTTTTAACTGTTATTTTTTGTATTTAATTAAATGCTTGCAAAAGATTAGATTTAAATTTTGACCTGAAATTCTGGATCGTTGGGAGGGGTTAAGAAGCGCAAACTGAACTGTGGTCAGGAGTTGAAATGTTACCCTGCCCACCATACGAACACAGTTCAATTTTTCGCTACTTAATTGTTCACAACGATTCAGATTTTGAGGTCAAAATTTTAGTCTAAGCTTTTAAAACATTTATTTAGATTAAAAAAATATAACGGTTAAAAATAGTTGTTGGTTACTCTAAAGTTTAAGGCGCCCTCTAATGGAATTTTTTGAAATTTATTTTCAAGGAAATACTGACATAAAGAATGGTTTTAGTGAAAACCGCAAACGAATCGACCAATTTTTCCTTTTTTTTTTTATAATAATTTGAAATTTGAACCTCCCCACCTCCATTGAACACAGTTCAGTTTGCTCTACTTAAACACTCTCAACGATTCAGATTTTCAGCTCAAAATTTAATTTTTTGTCTAAGCTTCTAAAAAAAAAAAATTAATGAGATACAAAAAACAACGTTAAAAAATAGTTGTACGTTACTCCAAAGTCTAAAGCGCCCTCTATCGACTTTTTTTAAAAATTTGTCTGCATACTTTATTTTCAAGACAATACTGACATAAAGAATAATTTTAGTGAAAATCGCAAATCAATTGACCAATTTTTCTGTTTTTTATAATCATTTGAAATTTGAACCTACCCACTCCCATTGAACACAGTTCAGTTTGCGCTTCTTAACCACCGATTTTGAGCTCAAGATTTAAGTTTAAGTCTAAACTTCTAAAAAAAATTAATGAGATGCAAAAAATAACGGTAAAAAAATAGTTGTTCGTTACTCCAAAGTCTAAAGCGCCCTCTATCGGCATTTTTTTAAAATTTATCTTTATAATTTATTTTCAAGACAATATTTATATAAAGAATAGATTTAGTGAAAGCCGCAAATGAATCGAATAATTTTCCCGTTTTTTATAATCATTTCAAATTTTGGACCCTGAACTTTGATGGCGCCTATCTCCTTCGGAAAACGTTTGGGATCCTTAGTTTCCCATTTAATATTATTTGTCTTGATGTATACTATCACCCCTTAAAGTTTTGCCCAGTAGTTTAGATACACCCTGTATACAGGGTGATTCAAAAAAGATGGGCAAAATTTTAAGAGGTAATAGTACACATCAAGACAAACAATATTTAAATAGGAAACCAAGGGTCCCAAAGTCTTCCGAAGGAGATAGGCGCCATCAAAGTTTAGAGTCCAAAAATTCAAATGATTATGAAAAACAGAAAAATTGGTCGATTCGTTTGCGGTTTTCACTAAAATTATTCTTTATGTCAGTATTGTCTTGAAAATAAATTATAAAGATAAATTTCAAAAAATGCCAATAGAGGGCGCTTTAGACTTTGGAGCAACGAACAACTATTTTTTACCGTTATTTTTTTCGTCTGACTAATTTTTTTTAGAAGCTTTGACATAAACTTAAATTTTGATCTCAAAATATGTGGTTAAGTAGCGCAAACTGAACTGTGTTCAATGGGAGTCGGTAGGTTCAAGTTTCAAATGATTATAAAAAAACAGAAAAAAAAATGGTCAATTCGTTTGCGGTTTTCTCTAAAACCATTCTTGCTCCAAAGTCTAAAGCGCCCCCTATCGGCATTTTTCGAAATTCATCTTTATAATTTATTTTCAAGACAATACTGACATAAAGAATAATTTTAGTGAAAACCGCAAACGAATCGACCAATTTTTCTGTTTTTCATAATCATTTGAATTTTTGGACCCTAAACTTTGATGGCGCCTATCTCCTTCGGAAGACTTTGGGACCCTTGGTTTCCTATTTAAATATTGTTTGTCTTGATGTGTACTATCACGTCTTAAAATTTTGCCCATCTTTTTTGAATCACCCTGTATATATATTTATATATATATTTATATATATTTTTTATCAGAGACATGTTAATATGATAATTTTTTCTTCAACTCATATTATTGTTTAATTTGTTTTTGCTTTAAAAGTTGGTCCTATAAAAACTTGTCAATACTAATGTTTTAGATAATATTAAAAGATCTAATTTTATTGAACTCGTACAATGACGAATTCATGATTTTTTTTTCTGCTTCAACCCCCTTTTTCCGTTTTTATTTCTCGTTTTTCTTTCGGTAAGAGTTGGTTTTATCAAAATCTTGTCATGTAAAAATTTCAGATAATATTAGCAAGATTAATGAAAAGTTTAAGTGAGTATAAGATCTTTTGAGTTGACAAAATTATGATTTTTTATACTCTTTAAAGTTTTTTCTTTTCTACTTGAGTCCATTTTAAATTTCATGAAAAATCTTTTTATGCATAAACTTTTAGCCCTTTCTCTAGAAGTATTAATATCTTTAAATTGGTTTAACATATATTATAATTAAGAAGTTTTGAGATTTTTTTTTTATTTTCACAATTTCTATCTCTACTTACACATGCTTGGACTGATTTTGCTGAATTGGGGGTAGCCTTGGCTTTGAAAGATCATGATCGGCGTAGATTTGTAAAAAAATTATAGAAATTCCAACTTAGAGCTGGATCAAGACCATTTCACCTGGAATCCAACCAAAAATGGCAAAGGATGATCAACATAGAGCAAAATGCAATCGGTAGTATTTCTTGAAAAATCTACCTAAAATGGTATCCTAAGTGATATAACCCTCATATTGTGAACACGTTATTATGCATTTCTCTCGATTTAGTAGCATTTAAACATAACATCATTCTGAATTTTAAATCTTATTTCAAGAGACCTTTAGTAGTTTTGGTGAATTTCTTTGTTTCAAATCTGAAAAGAAATTCACTTGAATAGGAAGGCATTCAATGTAATAAAATTAACAAAATATTTGTTATTAAAAAGTATTATTATTAAAATAATAGTTTGAGTTTATAAAACGACTGGAAGTTTAAAAAATATATCGAAAAAAGAAAAAAAAATGCGGTTATTAGCACAATTAAATTTTTCGAAATCTATAACATTAAGCCTACAATTTTATTCATGCGCTAAAGAATGAAAAAAATTTAAATGCTTGTTAACGATTCTTTTTTTTTTTACACTGAAATAATTGAAAAGTTATCTAACCAAAGTTAATGATCATTAAAGATATTTTTTGCGTTTGATTAATGTTACTTTTTTTTTATTCTAGTGATTTTTAATTTTTAATTTTACTTAAGGGAAAGTTTTTTGCCTTTATATGATTTTATAAGAAATGAAAATTACAAAAAAGGCAATCATTTTTAAAAAATGCTATAATAATAAAAAACCGTTCTTAAATCTGAAATCGCTATTTTTGGACACATTTGAAAGAAAAATTTACTCGTAAATGCACAAAACTTGCAGTTATTTTTATTTTTATTCAAAGAAATAGATCATTCCTGAGGAACTTTTATAAAGAGTAGTTCAGAAAATTTGTTCAGTGAACGTTTGACACTGATTTTGTAACTTGACAAACACGAAATAGTACAGTAGAAAAACCGTATAACAATTTTTAAGCATTTTTATAAAACACCGCTAATACAACATCTCGGAAACTGTACGTGAAAATGCCAAATTAGGTGCGATGGTACTATGTAACTAGTTTTATTAATATTCAGATCTTGGTGAAATAGCTGTTGCACTGTTCCGCAAAAATGCATGAATACAAAATTGATTACGATTCTATGGACAATACGGAAATAGTAAGACCTGATCTTAAATAGGATGTAATGAACGTGGTATAATAAGTTCATCACTTATCATCGATTTAATTAAATATCATGTGATTTAATAGAGTGAAGAAAACTTTTACTAATATATTTTTAAGTTTTGATTCAATTTTTACAAAAGTTGAAATGGCTTGACAAATGTCTGCAATGATTACTTATATTAATTTTCAAACCATTCGGTTGTATTGCTTTTGCGGACCGACCGACAGACGGACGGACAATGTTCTCGATGCCGCTCTCCAATGTTCCAAATCCTTACAAAATGATTCATTTGGCAAGAAAACGAAGAATTAGATTCGACAAATTGCGAGTGTTTACTTTCTGCTTTTGTGTTGCCGACCGATTGATGCCGCTTTAAATATTCAGTCGCTCCGTGCCACTTATATTGTTCTATTTATGGAGATATTGACTCAACTCTAATTCAGTTTAGCAACAACCAAAGACACATAAAAGTTTATGGATAGATATGGAATAAGCTCCATTCTCAATTAAACATTGTCGATATGCCATCGATGCGTCGCAACAATAAAACCACAAACAAAATTACTCGTATCAAGTCACAAATAAAGAAGAGTTTTGCTGGAATGTGTTGTTGAAATTAGCCATTTAACATTTTATTTATAAGTTGTATGCAAAGTGTCAGTGACTAATCAATTGTTTCTATCTGTTAGAGTCATAATCATGTAGCAATTTTTAGTGTGTATTTTCACAATGGTAAATCAAACACAGGTGTTTTGAATTTTTATCCAGACTGCTAAAAGAATATATAAAACATCTACACATTTAGGATACATTTAGAATTCACTTATTTTTAATATTTTCTGTAGAGGATAGTCGAATTTCTATTATGTATGTAATTACCAAAAAAAAAAAAATGTTGTAACAGATTTCAAAAGGGATCCAATAAGAGTTTAATTATAGTTTTTTTAATGTTTCATGCCAAATCTATTTTGTTAATATATTTTATTTCATTTGGCTATTGTTTTTTTTTTCTTATTCGCCAAATTGCTAAAGTTGGTCAAAACCAACGAGAATCCTGTAAGTACTTATATTCTTAGGAACGTGATTATACATGAAAATAATTTATTTATCTTAACTTCTTTTATACAAAAATAAAATCTGCTATAAAGTAGTGTTTTAACATAAAAGCGTTTTTTTCCGCTGCAATCTAAAAATTTAAACCTATTAAAAGAATAAATTTTAAGTTTGCTTTAACATTCACACTGTTAATAAAGACTTTTTTTAAAGCAACGAAAGATAATACAATCACATGCAAAAATATACAATAATATCATCCGGGTAACCTTTGATTCCGAAAAAATTATTTATAGAAGACAAACAAACAAACAAACAACAACAACAAAAAAAAACTAACATATTTTCGAGATTTAAAGAAGGGCTTATTAAAATACAGTTTCTTTTGTTTAGATCGAATTGCGGAAACATTTTCGCGAAATTTATACATTGAGTATTAATCAGCTTCATGAAATAGGAATATCGGTTTTTAGGATGCTATTAATTTTCGATTAAACATTTTTAGTTGTGCGACTGAATGCACAGTAGTACCAAAAAAGTGTTAATATAAATACTAATGTTGTTTATGTATCATATTTATCATTAAAACATGTTTGACAAATTTGCTAAAAAAGAAAATAATTTTCGTTTGTCTGTAAAACATGTTTGTTGAACATGAAAACGCTTCACGTATTTTTAATACAGGTTTGTATTAAAAATGTTTATATTACAATGGTTCAGGTTTGTCTGCACTGTAAAACATTTGCGTAACGTTACTCCATAAAGTTGGTGGCAGCCAAGCTTTCACCAAGTTTATGGTGGAATAACGATTTACCAAGGTAATCAGTGTAATATTACACTAATATGTAATGTTACACCAGTAACATATGTTTAGATTACACCCTTATATAAGTGAAAAATAATCACACCATAACATTGGTGGCTGCAAAGTTGTCACCAATTTTATGGAGTGATGTTACACAAATGTTTTACAGTGTGTAAAAGAAGTTTGTTGAACATGAAATTTCTTACTTAAGAGTGGATACAATCTGATGAATTCGTATTCTCTTTAAAATAACTGATTAATATAGTACCATAAAAACTACTTGGAAAAATATCTGAATCTCAGTGGAAGCAAAAGAAATTTTCTTTTTATAAATGCTACTTTTAAATAAAAGAATATACTGCATTCTAAGTTTTCAAAATTATAAAGAACATATGTATGTATATATATGTTTAAGTATGTTTATACATATATATACATGTATATATATGTATATATATGTTTAAGTATGTTTATACATATATATACATGTATATATATGTATATATATGTTTAAGTTTGTTATACATTGCGCGTAAAGCATGGTGACGTCACTGCAACGTCGTTGTGAAGTCACATTGTGACTTTGTGACCATCGATTGTCGATGTGACGTCATGTGACGTCGATGTGAAGTCACAGTGACTAAAATGTGAAGTCGTTATGGCCGTTTTAGAGCTTTGTGACATTTCATAAAGTGGACACAATGTGGCAAATTTGTGAAAAATGTGTCATTTGTGACTAATTTGACATTAACATTGTGACGAAACTGTGACAAAAGCGACGATATTTAAATTGCCGGAAACATGTTTTTTAAAGTAAATAACATGTTTTGAAGGATATTTATAAATTTCTAAAGATTTTTAAGAAAGTCACATCACAGTGACGTCACATTGTGACGTCACTGAGTGGTGGCATTTTGGTCACAGATGTGATGTGATCAAAGTGACTCACAGTGACGTCACTGTGACCATGCATGCTATTAGGATGGGTTATTCTATATTCATTGTAGATGTTGAGTTGTAAAATGGTTAGTTGCGGGACTTTTGAAATGCTGATAATTAGTAAAGTATAAACAATAGAAAGATGCGGTTTTCACAGAAATTCTTAGAAACTTGTGGGATTTCGTTTTTTTTTATAACAAAACAAAATGCTATATTAGTTACACTTTTTGCCAACAGGTGGCACTGAACTGGATAGTATAACATGGCTAGCATATGATCCAGCTCATTAAAAATAAAGAATCAATGTCCAAGGGTTACAACTTTTCTGTATGACGCCCATAACTTATGAGTACCGCCATGAGACGATGTAAAACAGCCTGTACATCATTAAAAAGCAATTCAGGAGATATTTTTGAAACGCTCTGGTGTAGCATCTTTCAGCTGAGTCAATGACATAGGCCAATATCTGTGTACATGAGACTTCAAGCAGCCGCTCAACCAAAAGTCACATGGTGTAAGATCTGGAGATCATGGAGGCCTTTCTTGCTAAAAATTGCGACTGAGGACGAGTATCTCCAAACGTAGCCCTCAGGATGGTCGTGACAGGAGAAGCGATGTGGAAAGGATTTTCCAATGAGCTTGTTTCCTCAAACCTTTTTACCATAGTCTTCAGGATTGTAATGTCATCGGTCCTTTTCCGGTTTTAATTCCACGCATTGTACAATAAGAACGCAATGCTAAACTTGCCGATTCATCCTTTTTGTAAAAATGCATAACTAAAAAACCTTTGTCATGCAAAGAAAGCATTTTTTAACTTAGCAGTTACATATCAAATTTTGTATCGAAATTTCCTTTATATGCAATTTCTTTAACCTTCGAAAAAGAGCATGAACATTAAGGACCCTTAAATAGAAATCTGATCAATAATCTCCGGAAAGATGTTGCGCAATGAAATCATCTGCTTATATAACGCGTGGTAATGAAACTTTCAATGTTGTGCACTAGCGCCACCTGTTGCTAAAAATGTTAACTATATATAAAAAAATTATTATAAACGAAAATCCTACGCTTTTCTGAGCATATATCTGAAAACAGCATCTTCCTATTGTATATAGTTTTTAATTATTAACATTTCAAAACTCCTAGAGCTTCTGGATCACCCGGTATATATGCGCGCATCTTCAATATATTATACTCAATTTTTAATTTAAAATTTAAAAATATTTTAAAAATCATTTTTTAAATATCATTTTGCTTCTTCCTTTCCCTTCTTCACTGTGTCTGTTTTGATTATTAATCTTCCATGATTGGATGTTGAGTTCTGCTTTCCTATTAGCTGTTCCTTCAGCTTGCCCCCTTTCCCTCTTTTTCATTTTAGTCGTACCACTGCTTCCATTATAGATGACGACTTCTTTGCACCTGACGAAGAAAGAAAGACCTTTCTAAAGGCCCAGCGAATTCAAGTATTTTCTTACAATGTGTTTAGGAAGATTTTCTTTCTTCATATTATTTCACACCAGTTTCAAGTTATTTTCTTTGACAAAGATTGTTTTTGGAATTCTATCCAACTCGAAAGATGTTATTGTATTGTCTTATTTGTGATTATATTTTATATTCCTAGGTTAAGAAAAAAAAAATCTTTTTTCATAGTACAATGCCAGAAAAAAAAATCTTGATATGCAAGCCACAATCTCAGTGCTCATATGTTTTATTTTATTTTTCCCAGTTTTAAAAGAAGAGGCGGGTGAGAATGCCACGCATTGGTTACGAGGAGTTGCGGTCCTTGCAGCTTAACATGATTTAGAGTTTTCACTTTATTTTTTTTAGCTCTGGTAGTGGTTGGAAAAGAAGGATTTTTTAAATTATTTTCTCTATAAATAGAAACTTTTCGAAGTAAAAAGTTTATAATCGAAGTAAAAAGCTTATAATCGAAGTAAAAAGCACTTATAATTGTCGATCAACATCGTGCTTTGACTTTATTAGAACAAGATGTTCCTGTATTTTAAAAAGCTTTAGATTCACAAGCTTAAGATAAACTATCTATGTTTTTAAAAAGCCAAGACCGATTTATCACATGGTATTATACGAAAACATAAAATCAGCTCAAAAAGACAGAGAAAGAATTCAGACAGGTCTGATATTTTTTTAACGTGATGTACTATTAATATTAACTATAACAATTTCAGAAATAACAAGAAAGAAAATATAATTCGTCAAGCACAGATTATGAAGCACTTTCTAACACATTCAGAACAATGTAAAAAAAACTGCATCGTTTAATAAATTAAAATATTACGTCTCATATCCTCATATAGAAATGCATAACGCATTTCAAAACCGAATTTCAGCTGTTCCTATAAATTATCCGAATTCTTCAGCAGCCCTGTATATATTATAGAAATTTGTATTTGTTTACAGCATTCACTCGTAAATTTAGTTCATTTAAGCGATATATATATATATATATATATATATATATATATATATATTTCTGTTAAAAATTCCTCTTCAGCAATTTCCTCTAATTAGGAGAATGGTATTCGAATACTTTTCTGTAGCCATGTACATGAAGTATAGAATTTATAAATAAAGAGAAATACGCAAAAGACTAATTAAATTTAAAAGCGCATATCGAATTTTAAAACGTATTCTCCAGCAATTATTACACAAAGGCAGTACTGTAATAGATTTCTTTGAAGTCTTCCTGTAAATTAATTTAAAATAAAAAGAAAGCTATGAATGCTCTGTTTTAACGTGATCGTAGTAAAATTCAGAGGTTTAAATCAATTTAAATACATTTGAAATAGTTTAATGTCATTAAAATAGTCTCTAAATGATTTTTTCCCATATACCATAATGTAATCGAATTCTTTTGAGTGTCTCTTGAGTGTCTAAAATGAACCATTAAACGTACATACTTTATATGCAATACCAAACATGATTTCGTGACCTTAAGTAAGCCTTATCAATTGCATGAAAACTCGTGTATATTTACGGGAGTTAGAGCGTGGACAGACAGGCAGACAAATTGAATGCATAAGAATTTTTCAACTTTGTTGGAAAGTGCTAAAAAGAGAAATTGGAAATGGATACATCACAAAAAACCCAGATCTTTCACAGACTTCATATTTTTCAAAAGAACTGTATAACTTTGAAACTGACACGCAAAAAATGTTGAGCTCACTTGAAAAAATAAACGTTTTTAAACATTAAAAAATATATAAATAAAAGAAAAATGTCTATGTGGATAGAATATAATGTATCACAATCTATATTACCTAAATCTTTCTGAATAACTAAATAAAAAAAATTACATAATCAACGTTTTTTTTTCTTCTGGAAGTGTGAAAGAAAACATTTGCCAAATGTAAAAGATAAAAAAAAATCATTTCCATATAAAATTTGGATTTGAGAAAAAAGTCAGCTGTGAATTTTTTAAGTTATTGATTATCTTAGTCGAGGTGTGTTTTTTCTAGGTCACTAAGACAGACATTAAAAAAAAAAGATTTAAAAAAATGAAAGAAAAAAAAATATTTTGAACAAAGGATAGAAAATTTTGTATGTCTACAAATTTCTTTTTATATCTCGTTATACGAGTTGGTTGGTTGTTTGATTTTGATTGCTGTCTTTAAAAAAATAAGTCAGAAACTGACACCTTCATACAAATCAAGTTGGAAATTGCACATCAAGTGTAGAAAATGAGGTGTGTTCGTACTATAAGAAAGTTTTAAAAATATTCAGATCTTGGTGTAATAGCATACAGTACTTGGGATGTAGTATAGTAACCGAAGTCTTTTGTGTGTCCCTGTAATTACTATCACCTTTCTATTATACAGGAAGTAACTTGTAGTAAACCTTAGTAACGAATATAGGTTTCATAAAATATTAAATAGATTAACAACATTAAAATGCTCCCCAAACAGTGTTTTCCCCTATGCCATTATGTAATGAAATACTTTCTGTCGTCTTGTAAATGAATAACAAGTACCTTTTTGCACTGAAAATTGTACATAGTGTATTTTTTCGTATATTTCATAGATGCATATCAATCACATTATGTTAAAAAGAGTGTAACATCAATAAAATGCACTTGAAACTATTTTTTCAAATTAGCCGTAATGTAACGAAATACTCTTGATTGTCTCTGCAACTGAACTATTTATCCGATTTTCACGAAATTCGAAAATAATTGACAAAGTTATGCAATAAATATATATTTTAATTTTCAAACGATCCGGTTGGGTGGTTTTTGCTCTGTTATTATGCGGACGTACGTACAACGTCGACTATAGTTGCTACGTATTTATATACAGTGAAACCTCCAAATAAGGGACACTCCGAATAAAGGACACCTCTATTTAAGGTACAAAAGTTCCGGTCCCAAAGTTATTTCCTATTTGGAAGTTTCACTGTAATAAAAATTCCGAATAAGGG
The DNA here is from genome assembly GCA_964019185.1 of Maratus speculifer. Classification (NCBI taxonomy): domain Eukaryota; kingdom Metazoa; phylum Arthropoda; class Arachnida; order Araneae; family Salticidae; genus Maratus; species Maratus speculifer. The sequence goes on along the minus strand of OZ025292.1, from coordinate 63,990,004 downwards.
ACAGCACTGTAATAAAAATTTACGACGAAATTTACGAACGCACCTAAAAATGCTAAAGAAAAAAATAAATAAAATATAGTGAAACCTCCGAATAAGGGACACCTATGGGGCAGGAAATTTTGTCCCTTAAACATTAGGTTTCACTGCAATGTGGTAAATAAAAGGTAATAAGATAAAGTAAAAAGTGTGTAAAAAATTATTATTTTTGAAAATATATCAAATGTTAACATGAACGAAAAAATCCTGCATCGAGGATTTTCCAACATTTGCAAAATATTTCAACAAAACTTTTCATTTTAATAAAATGAAGTATAGTCGTGAAAAAAAATTATCCCCCCCTCCACCCCTTTCTAATTCTCCAACTAATCGTACTAAAGAAAAGTTACTAGTGCCAAATGATTGGAAAGTCTACTTTTAAATGATGTGTATAAACTTTGCTTAGAAGGCTCATGTGCAAATCAAAACTAGACCAAACTTTTTTTAGCACTTTCCAATGATGTTGAAAGTCCCTTATGCATTCGGTTCGTCTGTCCGTATGTCCACGCTTTAACTGCCGTAAATGTACTCGGATTTTCCTGCAATTGATCAGGATTATTTAGGGTCATCAAAGCATGTTTGGTATTTTATATGAAGTATGTACATTAGTAGCTCATTTACAAGGACATTCAAAAGAATTAGATTACATTATGGTATATGGGGAAAAATCATTTGAAGAAAATTCTAATGACATTACGCTATTTCAAATGTATTGAAACTGATATATATCGCTGAATTTCACTACGATCACGTTAAAACAGAGCTTCATAGCATTTTTTAAAAATTAATTTACAAGGACACACAAAAGAAATCGATCTTTTGTGTAATAATTGCTGGAGAGTCCGTTTTAAAATTCGATATGCGGTTTTAAATTTAATTATGTTTTTGCATATTACTCTTTATATATAAATTCAGTATATACAGGGCTGCACAAATGTATTAGCATACCATTCTCCTTATTAAAGGAAATTGCTGAAAGGGAATTTTTAACTGAAATATATATATCACTTAAATGAACTAAATTTTGGAATGCATTTTATAATAGATACAAATTTCTATATCATGTACAGTGCTGCTAAAAATTCGAATAATTTTCCGATTGTAGATGGGACTAGCTAAAATTTGGTTTTCAAATGCCTTATGTATTTCCTTATGTTGAAATGAGGCGCAATATTTAAATTTTTTAATGATGCAGTTTTGTTATATTATTGGGAAAATGTTAGAAATTGCTCTATAATACATGCTTGACGCACGATTCTTTCTTTCGTGGATTTTCAATAGTAACACTAAGTAATTATGACATTATATTTTAAATCTTCCGTTCAAACTATGCCTAGAAATGTAATTTCGAGTCATTTAGATGATAAAGTTTTGAATTTTAAATTTCTCCCGAAGTTAAAACCGTAATGGCATTTTTGTATGGTTGTAATACTAAAAAACATAAACATGAAAAGATTGATATTTTAATTTTAAAAGTTTTGTAATTTGAACTATGAATTATAAACTAAATATTCTAAAGAATAATGAATTGCAACATACAATTTATTGAAAGATTTACATATATTTTGTCCTGCTGTATTCGAATTTAAAATTAAAACAAAAAATCTATCAAATAACTTTCGAATTATTCTTTAAAAACGTTAAAATGATATGGTTTAAAAGTAATTTTATAATGTGAAGAAAAGGATAAAATGAAAAAATATATTATATATTCATTGTATTGAAACATTTAGGCTGGTGACAGTTGAAATGTATTAAGCGAATGAAATGGTCATCTTAGCAAGACATAATATATTAATAGAAGTGACAGTGTCATTCTCTATCATTTCAACAATCGGAGAACTAAACTTCAATTTGGATACAGTCCCTAAAATAAACTGATTTAAAAATAATTAATTTTTCTGAAACTAATTGCAAGAATTTCATGAAAGTTTGTATTGGGGTATTTAAGGCTGTAGAATTTATTTACGGTGTTAAAATTGGGTCTTGCTATAAAAAATTGTTTGGGCTCATTTTGATATGTAGAATACATATCAACAATTTGTGTATCTTTCTCTAAGTAAATTATATATAGATCATTTTAAAGTAGACATTACTTCCAATTGTTTGAAACCAGTAAATAAAGCTTTTATGAAACGCTGAAAATATTTGAAAAACAGATTTCATTAATGATCTCCATAACCTGAAAAATTTTCCAATTTTGCTTTAGCAATTAGATATTTCATTAATAGGTTTGTATATATTTCATATTATGCGATGCATTTTATTTGAATAGCATAATGCTTAACAGATTGAAAATTTATTTCCATCATTTTCTACCAATAGATGGAAACATACTAGAATTTTTTTTGTACAATCATTCATATCACCACAAATTTTTGTACACGCCAAATATTAATCTCAAATTTAATTGAGGCGCAAACATGATTAAAATAACTGAAATAAAATTTTTAAAAATTATCAACCCTAAGCGTCCATTATCCAGTTCATTGCATGAATATGATTTTATTTATATTCTACGAATATCTTTTATTATACTAAATATAACTCAGACTGAAAATGCAGAAGTCAGTTGAAAATCATGTTAGCGATTCGTGTTAGTACTCAATATTGTTTAAGAATTATTTTGGCTATAGTCCTGTCTGTCGCATTTATACACAGTATGAAATATTCTACTTGAAAACGCATAACATAACTGGAAATATACAGGGTGGTTATAATTAAAGTTACCCTGTTTGGACCAACATAGAGACCGTTTTGAAGACAGATATCAATGAAACTTGGGAAATACATTAAATAGACCAAAGGGGGGGGGGGGGATTTTACCATAAAAATAGTTTCATTTTCGATCGATAGATGGAGGTTTTTACATATTGATAGTGGAAGTGAAAGAATGAACGTTAATATTGAAACTTTTTCAACAAAAAGGCAGCCATTTGCCATGGAAATTAAACCTCTTTTAAACCATTTGCAGTTAAATCACTTAATTGTGCATCAGTATCATAATAATTGAAATACTGTGGCATAATTAAAATACGTAGCAAACAGTCTTTCTTTGTGTATTAATATGTAACATTCGTATGGCTCTATAAGTGAACAATAAATGATTTTCTCTCCACCAAGAGAATGCATGTTTTAGTACAGTTAATTATTTTTATTATGTATGAAATGATGTGCTTCATTAAAATGACCTTAAAACGATTTACTTCTAATGACAGTTATATAACATATAAAGTTTGATTGTCATTGTAAACGAAGTATTAATACTACACATTTCATTTTAAATAGCGATTGTGCTATAGTAAATGCTCATTAACATATAAAAAGTATAGTGCAATCTGAATACATTTACCAGGATACCAGAAAATGGACAAGAAGGCGAAAAAATACCCCGAAGTCATGAACACTTTTCAACTGCTTTGGAAATTAACTATATTGGAAAGTGTTAAAAATTGATTAATATATGTATATGTGTATTACATAGAAAAGTGAAAGTTATATTAGAATCCTGTAGGCAAGTATTTACGTTTTGACATTTTAAAGAGAATAATAAAAAACCCACTGGCGCATCCATGTTTGAATGAACTAATCTGAAAATGATTGCAATCGAAGTAGATATACTGGGAGGCAACACAAACAAATACCTTATCTAGTTCACAGCTAAAGTTTTAGAATTTGTTAAAACTCGATTTGCATATTAAAATGCAATTGGTCTACAGAGTTATATCTCGGGGGGAAACATCTAAAAACCCAATTTTAGTGATTGAATTACGCTAAAATTACATAGTGTCAACCAACTGTAACTGTGCATTTCAGGTTGCATAAATTCCAATACACAAACCCAAGAAGATAGTTAAATAATGGGGACATGGAAGCCGTTCCAGAAGGTCTGGTCTAAACAAGAACACTTCTTCCTGTCATTATGGATTATTATATTATTGCCCTTTGTACAAGATGCATATTTTTAGAATTACCTATTAAACCATTTTACATACTTTTTTATGCTTTGTCTGATATCCATTGGAAATATTTTGGTTGAAATAACGTATTTGCGTGCCTGACAGGTGTATGAGCTTTTGGTTCGTACCTTCCGAAATAACTACCACGATCATTTGATTTAACTTGGCATCTACACGTATTTACGTCAAAATAGTTATTATTACTATTTATAGAAATTATTAAAATAAAATTTTAATACGACCCGTGTGATCTATCAGTTATGCATAGAAGGATTTACAACGAATGAAATGGTGATTATAAAAAACATTTCGAACTATATAAACTTATTATGACAGTTTAACATTTAAATTTTAGTGTTTTCTAGAATTAAATTTTGAAAAATCCAATTTCAGTGCCAAAAAACACCAAAAATTTATAGAATTCAAAGCGAGGTGTCATAACTCGGCAACTTTGGATCATAAAAGCATAAATAATTAAATAAATAAATATTTAAGTTTTTTATATTGCGTTATTTGATATTCGTTTTAGATGTTGATTTGTAGTATTATATAATGGTTATATATACCGGGAGATCCAAAAGTCAGGATGAAATTAAAAAATGAATAATTTGAAAATGAATCAAGATAGAAAGGTAGAAAGATGCGGTTTTCGACAAACGGATGGAAATGAAACCGGGTTTTGTGTGCAACGAAAAAAATAGTTCTGTTGGCAACTAACAGATGGCACTATAATATTTTATTGCACCAAAAGATGATTTACAAATGAAAATTTTTTGACAACTTACAAGTCAGCTTAATTACATCTAATTAGTACTGCAGTAAATGTTCAATGTACTGTCCATCATTCAAAAGTACAGCTGTGAGACGAGGCACCATACCGTTCACAGCATTTAGAAGCACTTCTTGGGTTATGGAAGACACATTTTGGCGTATGGCATCTTTCAGTACTTTTAGTGATGCCGGTTGGTCACGGTACACTTTTGACTTCAAGAATCCCCACTGCTAAAACTCACAGGGTGCCAGATCGGGAGATCTTGGAGGTCAAGCGTGATCTAAGTAGCAACTGATTATGCGATCCTCCCCAACTGTTGAGCGTAGCAGGCTTTGCACAGGCAAAGCAATATGAGATGATACTTTTCTTGCATGAAGCTGGCTGTTTGGAGTGCTGTCGCGCTTGCAGTTTTGAATTAATGTTATTCTGTAAAAATGCTACATATCATTAGCCAGTGATAGAAACTGTTTTGAAACCCGTCTGTGTGACTTACTCGATAGGAAGAACCAAATATGAAATCAGCAGCGAAACCACATTAGATTGTCACTTTAGGCTGTTGCAAGGGTACCTCAACAAATGTATGTGGATTTTCTGTGGTCCTTACTCCACATTTGTGGTTGTTAACAGCACCAGAGAGTGTGAAATGCGCTTCATCTGACCAAAGCTCAATGTGAAGCCAGTCGTGCTGCTCGCACATCTTATTGAATACTGAATTCGCAAAATCTCGGCGAGAGTCAAAGTCAGCAGGTTTCAGTTCTTCGTTATGTTGCAACTTGTAGGGAAACCGTTACAAAGTTATTCTCAGTGCTCTCCAGACATTTCCGTACGACACTCCTGTCTACCTCGAAACTTCTCGAGCACTGCACTCAACATGCGCTGGAACCGCCGGTATAGAGTACACCATCCACTCCATAATCGTGGAAACAGCAGCGTCTCTTGAGGGACGTACACTTCTTTGACGTGACTCCCTCACCTGTAACTTCTAATTTCTTCATCATTTTGTTGAATGTAAAAGACGTTATTGGTCCCTTGCTTTCTCATATACCCTTCATGTAGCGATATGCTTGCAATGCCGCAATGGCATTTTCCAAATTCTTATAATACAGTTTAACCAAGAGGGCTTTCTCAACTATGGACAGCATTTCGATGCTGCATTTTCGATGCTTCGACTTACCATTACCCCCTCCAGTTGCTCCTTTTTATATCGTTTGTTACTTTGCATAATCATACTTCAGTAATCCATCAGCAACATGTATTGGTCACCAGCAGAACTATTTTTTTCAGTGCCACCAAAACCAGGTTTTTTATCCATCTGTTTGGTGCAAACCATATCTTTGTATTAGTATTCAGATAGAGCTTGGTGCAATGCAATGGAAACAAAACTAACAACGTCAAAAAGTACCAAATATTGTGTATAAATAGGAGACCGGTTACGGTAGCATTTAGCGACCGTCGTAAGTGCTATCGGAGGTAGAAATCTGCTCTTATATATAGTAGAGACGGAGAATTGAAGGCAACAAATAGGATGGCAGAGAACTGCAAGGGCCAATCGAAGAGCGCACGTGGAAAGTGACCGGATGGGAGATAACAAGGTCAAAAAGGAGCGGGAAAAATCTTAATAATAAGCATTACGAAATAGAGGTTTTAATGTAATATTTCCAGCAATTCGAAAGAGGGGTGATAGCGAATTCACAATTGACAATTTTGCCAAAATTTATATAAATCTGAAACGCTTCAAGGAAGTGAAGCTCATGAATGGAGGTAGGTTTTGAAATTATTTTAGTTGAACCGAAATTGAAAGTATGGTTCAATCCCAGCAATGTTTAGCAATAGAGGATATATTGATTTCTTGTTTCTTAATATAATTTTTATGTTCACTGATACGTTTTTTAAAAAAGCGTTTGGTTTGACCAATGTAGGAAAGACCGCACTGACAATTAATACTGTAAATTTTCCATGAATTAGATAAATCTTGCTAAAATTCTCAAACAACATGATTTCAAAATAATTTTTGCACCTATTAATAAACTCACCCTCTCCAAACTCCAAGATCCTACAGATTTATCTAAAACAATAGATTTTGCAAATTAAACTAATATGTTGTGACGATAAAATATTTTCTTCTGTATAAATGAAATCACCTGCAACCAAAATTAAATGACAATCTGTTTGTTCTTGAAATATAGTTACCGTGGAAATCGCTAAAAATAGAAAGTATCATCAATACCAGTCGGGCATAATGCACCCAAACCTAATAAGGATCTATCTATGTTCAGTTCAAACAGGATATGAAGTTTGATGAAATTCCGTGATAAGTTTATCAGGTAACCGCTATTGTAGATATCGTATAAATGCAGCACAGAAACAGTCCCTATAGGACGATATGTATCACTCACCATGTAAGCATCACGTTATCTTAAGGTATAATAGATTTTAAAATTTGTTGAAATTCCATGCATTAGTTTTTGAAAGTTATCATTACTATATTTTGATGTTACTAAATTAAAATTTTAATGAAATCCTTGTGTCCCATAAATTATATATAGAAGGATGTGTAAGAAATGAAATAAAACAAATACAAAACCTAGGTATCCTGAAAATCTTAAAAATACATAACAGCAGCTTCACCTATAGACAGATTTACATCAAAACCTAATCAGTTCCAAGATACCAAAGTCTAGCTGAATCTGAGGTTTGAATAAAACTCCAGGATTAGTTCATGTAATAGAGCGTCCACATAATTTGTCATATAGAGACAAACATATAGATTCACGGATATACATTTTCTCAAGACAGTCAAATCGCGTTTGAAATCTTCTAAAACGTATAAATCTGTCAAAAACTGGAAGCCAAATTTTTTGTCGAATCCAGTACTATACCAGTAAAGATAAAAAGAAAGCAAAAATGATGTATAAAAAAATATAAATTGTTTTATATTAAAATTAGATCATCACAAAAGCTATATTATTAAAAATATTATAACATCTAATTTGCCTTTAATTAGATATAGAGAAAAGTTTCATTCTTTTTCGAAATATAGCGATATTTGAAGGAGAATTAAGCAGAGGTTACATATTTTCATACAATAATAATAATAATAATAATAATAATAATAATAATAATAATAATAATAATAATAATAATAATAATAATAAATAAAATTTAAAACACATTTTTTATGTACCCCTATTTTTAGTATCAAGTGGGAAAACTGCTCGTATTTCGCCATATAGTAATTTAAAAAATCTTATAATAACTTATTATTTTTGCAAATTCTGATTCGAAATTTTTTTATAATAGTTAATTTTATTATTTTTGAATTCTTGATTTTTTTTATAAACAAATGTTATTATTGCTGTGTCAACCTGTATTTTAAAACTTCGAAAACTTAGAAAGATAGATTTTAGCATCATAAAATTAATTTCTCGAAACTTGCTATGCTAATTCCAATTTGTTTTCGATTCACATCCAGCAAATTCCAGCTAGAATCATATTTTCCGGGAAGAAAGAAATCTTCATCCCGGAAAATGGAGGTTTGCCTGAAACGAAAGGACTCAATGCTAAGAATATAAAATTTTTCGGGATTATTGTTTTTTGCTATTAGAGTCACGTTTTCAATTCAGGGTTTGTTTCTCTTTGAATTTGCCTCGTGACTTCGAAAACTGAAGATGTGTTGTTGTTAAAGCACATGACATCTCTCTTTTTAAAAAGAGAATTTTCGGTATTCTGTGAGTATCTTTTAGTCTATTTTCTTTAAATACTATAGATAACTAAAATTAAATAGTAATTACTTAAATACAGATAAATTTTCTAATGATCATGCTACATCTGATTGATTATTAAAAGTACTTCGTTATAAAATAGCAAATTACGTAATTTATTTTAGAAAAGATTGAACAGTGAGATTTGAACACATATGTTCAGGTTTAGGAATTACAGAAGATGACACCTTGACAGCTCAAAGCTTATGCAGATGAAATATTCAGATCTCATATCGTATTTTACACTACAGCCATTGCCAACTCCTTTTATTTAATGCATGCTAAAGCGAATTACTGCTTAACGTGATTTGGTTTGAAAACAAACAAAACAGTATAGGTAGTGGCCAGCATGATCACCCATTTAAATCGGATTCAGCATATCTGGAACATACTAATAAAGAAATATAGCATTCCTTTCTTGACGTTTTCTGGGTTTTGATAAACCCCTTTTTGAAGAGAGAATTTTTGAAATTCTTATTGAGAACTTCATCGCATCCATAGAAAATATATGTAAATGTTATATGATTATTTATATTCATTAATCATATTAACTATTCGAGAGGGCCACTTACCACATAAAAAATCCTTTATTCTCTTCAACCATCATGCTTTTTGCAATTTATAGGTACTAAAATTCTTTTTATGTTATTGACGTCATTTTAAAGATTCAGATTCCAATATAAGATATTTCAGTGTTTTGTTTTCTGTATTACTTTTAATGCATTACGCACTTCCAATTTTATACGCATGCATGATTGTTTTGCATTGTTTGCTTTCCAATTTTTCAAACAACGTATACGAATTTATTTATAATATTTTGTAATTCTGCGGTTTACTTTGCTCATTTTAAGCATTTGAATTTGTATTGGTATATGATCATTTAAAGATAGAATCTCATTTTCTTTAACGGTCAGATATTATTAAAAAATCTGTATTCTTAGTAACATCGCTCAGACTAATTCACCAGAGGGAAGTTCTAGTGTTATTTAATTTTTAGTATTAAGTATTGTTACGCCACATGTATTATCGAAATGAAAAAGAGTTTGAAATGTACAGTGTCCTCTTAAAGAAATCGACAAGATCGCAAAATAATTTGGTCAAAATTGATATTTTGACTAGTTTTGTTCCCTTGAAGAATCATTTAAAAAAAGGCTTCATTTTCTGTAACTGATTTTTCGAAATATTTCTGAAAAGTTTTCACAGTGTATTAAACAGTTTTTCGAATTCTTTCAAGTAAACATATTTGTATTCAACAAACATGTTTTAGAAAGAATATGTATCATTTATAAAGGATTTATATGAGTATTATTAAAATAAATATTATTTTGTTACTCCTTTGCGTATAAATTCTATTGCACAACTGGAAATGTTTAAATAGATATTGATTGCCTAGTTTGAGGTTAATGAACTATAAAGACTATGAAAACGTATTATTCTCTTTAGACCCGATGTGTACTATAGGGTATAAACTTTACATCTTTTTTCCATGTATATAAATTATGTTATAAAAAGAGAAATTAGGATAAATGGGGACTAATAGACAGCAGAATGAAACAAAATAGCAACTTGTTTCTTATAGTGTTTTTCTAGTGAGCTATGTGTGAAATGTACAAAAATGAAAACGTAAATTAATGTACTGAGCATTTAGATATCATTAGTAGGGTTTATTAATAATAGAAAAATTATTAAATATATATTTTTTATGTTTATATAATCTGCGTCTACTTATTTTGTAACCTTTTTACTTTCTTTTTTATTAATAATGATGTTTCGATTTTCTATTCAAATAAAAATTGTAAATGTAAAGAATTTCGTAAAAAAAAGAACATCCATACATTCATTGCAAAATGTTTCAATGTTTCCCACTGAGTTAATAAAAATCAGTAAAAACGACACTTTCATGCTGATCAAATCGTGGTTTATGTAATAACAGGGCCATATATTATGCACGCCATTTATTCAACATTAATATTCCTTGACCAATCATAAAAAATAAAATGTGAACACCAAAAGGTCCATTCTAGGCTGAACACAGCAAACATTTCAAAATTGGTTAAGAAAATAAAAAAATATCCTAAGAAATCGTAAAAAAGTGTACTTTTTGTGTTTCCACGTATCATCAAATTCCATGAATAAAAAAATAATTTTAACTTTTTCTCGCTGATGAATATTTTTTAGTTTTCATTTTGTGAATATAAATCCATAAAGAAGATTTAAAAAGTACGTAACTAAATCCTTGAGTCTGAAAGATTTAAGAAAAGCTGTGCCAGAAAAAGAAATTTTGTTTTTGTAAATGCTTCAAAAAATCTGGAAAAAATATATTTTTTAGTTTTTTATGTTTAAATAAACAATGTTTTGAGCCATGAGTAACTAGGAAAAAGCTGTTGTACCGTGCTTGGTTCTATTACATTTGATAAATTAAGAATATTATTATTACATTTTTTTAACAATGCATATGTTATTAATGCCTTTTGTAATAATATTTCGCAATTTCAGAAACTTTGACAGATTTAAACATTATGAAGAGAATTTCTTGAATTTTCTACGTTAATTTCAGTTAGTCATCATTCTACATCCAGCAAATTCCTGATGGAGTCACATTTTCCCGGAAAAAAGGAATCTCTTTCCCGGAAAATGGAGTTCTGCCAGAAACGGATGGATGCGTTGCCGAGAATATAAAGTTCCTGTGATTATTATTTTTTGTGATTCAAGTCACGTTTTCAATCCAGGTTTTATTTTTATTTGAATCTGCCTTTTGCTTCCAAAATAAAGCATTAATTATTATTAAATCACATGACGTCTCTTTCAATTAAAAAAAAAAAGGATTTTGGGTATTTTTCGTGTGTTTTTAAGTATAGGTTCGGAAAATAGTGTAGATAATTTGAAATGAGTTTCAAATTAATTAAATGAAGATATGTTTTAAAAAAGATTGTTTTAATGCTACATCTGAATTATTAAAAATACTGCCTCAAAGAACACAGAATTGAATTAATTTAATTGAAGAAAACTTTGTAAAAATGTACATTATAAGAATTTATAATATTTTGAGTGTCAGTTATTCAATAAATGATAAAAACATCTTACATAAGAGTTATTTCATTGATTAATACATACAAGCAATTAATACATACAAATATGTTCATAATTATTTATTAATTATACGTATTTATTAAAAATGCATATTTATTAAATATACATAGTTAATAATTAATTAAACGTGTGGCCCCAAGTTTGTTCTCTGTGCTTTAGACCTAAAACGTTTTATTTTCATATAAAATAAAACGTGTTTCATCAATGGAACAGAAAGAGTTTCTAATTATACGAATTTCATTTAATTAGAAAACATATTTTAGTTTTATGTGTACATACCTCAATTTATGTTTTATAATGTTCATCAGTCTTATAATAGAACTTTCTCAAAGAATATTTGAAATATTTCTGCGATTTCAAAATAAAAATTTTCTGTTGCTGTTATGTTTGCAGCTTTTAACAAGCAAGTGAAAAGTTTAGTTATGTAAGAATAGCTTGCTTTATAATTTGCAGTCATGTCTTGACTAACTAATGCATAGCAATAAACAGTCTCATTTGAGTCGATACAGCTCAGATCGATGAATAATGGCGAAAATTTTCGAAGTAAGAAACGAATTTTTTGGAATGCTGATGTTTCGGTTGAATTTTCAGCGATATTTTCGTCGAAAAGTAATTTTTGGCAAACTGACATTTTCGGTCAACCTCTAATCAAAACCTTCTTGCTACCTGGGCCTACATATGTGCATTTCTAATATATATATATATATGTATATATATATATATATATATATATCAATTCATTTTTTAATATTTTTTCATTCCAAAAAAAGGTATAAAGAAAGTCACTATTACATTTGTAAAAGTCACAAAATAAAATTGTTTGCAGCAAAATATTTTATTAACAAATAGCTGGACTTCTATTTTTTTCCTGATAAAAACTGAAGTGATTGACTTCACACTTTTATTTCATTTTTTTTTTTTTTAATAACTGAATATTTTTTGCTTTAAAAATAAATAGTAATATCTATGCTTTTTAAACTTAATAAATAGTAGTATTTACGCTTATTTCCTCATAAAATACATGTTTTTTTTTATCTGAGTTTGCAAAATGCCTTCTAAGTAGTGCAGCTAAGATATTAAAAAAATGTCATGTTTATTTAACTTAAATCCTTTACAGTATTTTTATACTATTTATTTGTTTAAAGGTTTTAAATTTATGATTATGTGAATTTAGATTAGCGGTAGTTAAATTGATGTTTTAATCCTTAACTGCATGAGTTTTTTTCTATTTTTATAAAGGAAAAAATATGTGAAATCTATATATCGGTCTACTATTATAAAAAATGTAAAAAAAAATTCAAATTTTCAGTTAAAATTTTATATTTTATGGTGTGCACTATATGTATATAGTTAGGGGTTTTAAATATTGTATTGATATATTTTGCAATTAAAGGTGCTTAAATTAGTTAATTTTATCTGCTTAAAAGTCTGCAACTTTATAGTAATATTTTTAGGCATTCAGTAAAAATAATCAAAGAAAAAATTGCCTTAAAAGCATGATCGAAAATCTTTTTGTTTTCGAAGAAGAAATTCTAATTTTATTGTCAGATGTAGGCATCTGACATGAACAAAATAAGTGTTATTGCATTCTTTAGATAGTTCTTGTTGAGTTGAAGTGATCATATTAGCTAAATTTATGACACTTTAAGATAATTATACTTCTTTTAGGTGTTTGCCAGGTGTGGTACACAGTATAGTTAACGGTTAAATAATTTGTAATTTGAGATTTCTATTTGTGAATCTAAATTTTCGAAAGCATTAATTTCCGAAAAGTATTTTTTTCTGTCATCTATGATGTCGTAGTGCTTATTTTAAAATCAAAGAATGAATATATGAGTGTGTTATTTTGGCTTTGGGATGAAAGAGGTTAAAGAAATATATATATAAATATGTCTACATAAACACCGACGATATTATTAATGCATTTTACACTAACATTCCACAATTTCATAAATTTTGACGCATTTAAATATTATGGCAGAAATTTAGCGAATTTCACTACGTTAATTCCAATTTGTATGCGATCCAGTAAATTTTTCTAGAGTCATATTTTCTTCAGAAATAAAAAGATTTTTTTTTACCTGAAAATGGAGATTCGACAAAGAGAGCGGAATTTGTTGCTGAGAATGAAAACAATTTTCGAGGTTATTGTTTCTTGTAACTAAAATAACGTTTTCAATCCAGGGTTTATTTTTTGTGGAATCTGCTTGGTGCTTTCAAATTCAAAGATGTGCTATTCTTGAAGAACATAAAGTCTCTCTTTAAGGGGTCATACGACTGTAAAAAGTCGAAAAATCACAAAAATTGTATCTTTTTGGACATTCTATATCTTGAAAAGTATTAGCCTTAAAATCATAATTTTTTTATGTTAATAGATCTATGTTTTATGTATATACATATACCTCATTCTTGTTTGAAAGTTAAAAATTAATTTGTTTTAGAAAATCATAAATAATAGGCAGTTTGCTGAGGAAAAAATGTGATATCAAAGATAAAGCACTTGAATACTCAAATTATATTGAATTTAAAACAAAATTTCTGTTTTTTACTCATACTACAAAAGCTAAAGGTTAATTTGAGCCTAAATTTGTATATATTTAAACTATATTTCTATTTTTAAAATTAAACTGAAAATAGTGTATTTTTTCCCTTAAAAAATTAAATTTTATCTATGCTTAGAAAATGTATCCTTTAGCAATCTGAAAGCAAATTTAGGTTCAGTTTCACGAAAATGGCATTATGTATCATCTGTAAAAATTTTACGCAAAAATATTAAATAGTTTTAGAGATAACATGTGCGTTATGTGTAAAAAACACATTTTTAAATTTGCTAGGCGAAGTGTACTAGTCCTTTAAATCAGTTTATAGTAAACAGCTGACACATTTTTAATGATAATTTCTGTAATTATGGGAATTTTTTCAAGCGGATTGTCTTAAAATACGCAGAAAAAGCTAATCTTTCATCTAACTGTTTTTCAAAAGATCGAAGTTTTTGGCAGTTTAACAGTCGTATGACCCTTTAATTTTTCTAAAAAGTTTTTTGTGAAATTTTTTTACATTTCTGTAAAGAAAAAGCATAACCGTAAATAAATTGAAAATTTTTCTTAGAGTACATTGCTAAACATTTCTGTAAAAATGCAGAATAAAGGGAAATTCTCTGTAAATTTACACTAGATGCAAAAGAATTTTAAATGTCTGCCTTTTGAATTACAAATTTTAAAAAAGATAAAATTATCTTTAATTAAAGACATGGGAATCCCTAAGGGGAATTAGATGTGAGATAAGGGAAATGTTTGTAAAATGATGAGAGATAAACTTTATCGAATGCATTTAAATGCTAAATTGTGTAAATTTAAAGAGAGTCTCACTTTTTTCTGTGTTTTTGCAGATATTTTCAACATCGTCGAAGTGCATAAAACATATTTTAAGTACCTTTTAAAAGTACTCTCTCATTCTTTTCAATGGACTTGGACAACCATGGCCATAAGTAATTCATATACATGTTTTTAAATTAAATGAAAGGAGTCAATTGCCCTTCTTTGATTCAGAACATGATAAATGCAATTGCTAAAAATTTTTATTGAAAACACTAATGAATTTTTATGATTTAATCTATAGCTTTCCTTTCTTCTAACTTTATAAGAAGAAAGTATTGGATTCGTGAAAATTTTCGATAGAAACATGTTTTAGGGGTCAGAGAACCCAAAATACATGTTGTTACCCAATGTCTATCTGTGAGTCTGTCTGTCACTCTGCCCTTCTGTAAGTGACAAAAATTTTGCGGAAGCTCTGTCTCAAGAACTAGCGCACGTAAATTCATAAAACTTTAATTCTCTTAGATCTTGATATAAACTGAAGTTCATTAGATTTTGGTGTATGTCATCAAACAGATGGTGCTCTTTTACCCGAATTTCACAACAGTTATATTTCAAGAACTAATGGACGGATTTTCGTAAAATTTAAGTTTCCTTTAGACCTTGATATAATATGGTGCTGATTACCTTTTGGTGTAATTCTTCCAACAAGTGGCTCTGGTATGCTGCATTCTTCATTATTATTGCAGTAGCTCTGTCATAGAAACTAATGCACAAATTTTCGTCAAACTTCAGATTCAGTTAGTTCCTGATTTATATTAGTATTCTTTAATTTTTCAGAGTAAATCTCTGAACAGGTTGCGCTTCTATCCGGATTTATTTAGGATATCTACAATGATTCTATCTCAAAACTAATGCATGGTTTCTTATCAAACTTCAGATTCAGTTAGAATTTGACATATGTCTTTGCAGATTTAATTTTTGTGTAAATCACCTATTTGGTGACGATGCTATATTTAATTTTTCTGAAAGTATTAACATGCTTGAGATAGAATAAAGTTCTGGAACTGCCACATCTGACTAGTTTTAGGTTGTCCTTGAACAACACTTGGAAAAAATTTTATCTAAAAAATAACAATCATGTTCTCAAAGAAAGTTCTGAAAGCCATATTTTTGTATTAACTACCTGGTAAAGGTTAAAATCTGAAAAAATCGCCACAAATTTTCTTCACTTACGGTCTTGCATAAGCTTTTATGACTATGATAATGTCAGTGGTTTAAGCGTCTAATTCAGTTAATTACATGTCTGTTAATTTTTTTGTTTTATTTTAATTAATGTTATTATTTTTTATGAAGTTTCAAGTTAATTGGTGAATATTAGGCTAAGGAAACGCTAGAGTATTTGAAATGTTTGATATACAAATTGGTTCATCTTTTGCAATCGAATTATATGCGAAAGAGAATTTTTTTAGAAAAGTCATGTTCGAAAATTATTTTTTTTAAGAGAAAAAAAAGAAGAGGGAATTGAGATAAAAGTTTTGATATGAATTGCAGTTGAAATATGGCTTCCTCATATTATATGGTGTAAAAATTGAATTGATAGTAGTTAAAAATAATTGCATTTAAGGCTGTTCTCAAGTTCGCTGAAAAACAAGTGTGAAAATTTCTGTCCCAATGAGATGTAAATTTTTAAATGTAAATATATGTAATCGGCAGATTACACTATAAAACCGATTTTGAATAGAAGTGATTTTTCCATTTTTTAAATTAAATAAACTGCCAATGGACATATAAGGGTTCTTGATCACGTGACGATGTGTATTTCTCCATTCGTTGACTAGTTTTTTCTGCCTTAGTCGAGAAATTCCGTTCAAAATGCCAAATTTCATAGTGTTTTCTGAAAGATCTATTGCGTTTACAAAAAAGTATACAAATAAATAAATATAATGAAACGTAAACCTTTTTTTGATTACATAGTTTCTGAATAATAACACTTGTCAGTTTCAGGTATTTTCAAACAAAAACTAGTTAAAATTTATGTCATAAAGTTGCTACTTTGGATTTAACAGCCTTAAAGACGAGTTTTAAATATGAGGTTTTAATATTCTAAAAGACGCATATGAGTTATTCATTGATGTGGCTTTGTTTTATAATATAGATTTATACTAAATTCTTCATACTTAATACTCTTTTTTCAAACATACACACATTCTTGTCGTATTTATAAGCTTGAACATAAATGCATGCAAAAAATATAACATCTTTTCGGTAAATGAAATTTTAATGGATAGTAAGGAAGATTGCATTGCCTCGATTCGACTAAAATTTTACAAATCTTTTACGTTGATTTATTTAAACATTATGGCTTGAATTTCCGGAATCCTTCTACGTTAATTCCAATTTGTCTTCGATCCACATCTAGCAAATTCCCCGTAGAGTCATATTTTCCTGGGAAAAAAGGAAATCTCATTCCCGGAAGATGGACGTTTGCCAGAAGCGAAGGGCTCCGTTGCTGAGAATACAAAGTTTTTCAAAGTTACTGTTTTTTTGTGATAAAAGTCATGTTTTCAATTCAAGGTTTGTTTTTCTCAGAATCTGCCTGCTGCTTCAAAAGTATAAAATATGAGCAATTGTTTAAGTGTATGATGTTTCTCTCTCTCTCTGTTTCTTTTGTCTTTTTCTTTTTTTTTAAGTAATTTTTTTTATTCCGACTAGCATCTTACGGTAAATTTCTTTTTAAACGTTTGTATAAATGTAAAAGAATTGAGTTTTTTTTCTCAATGCAGATAACTTTTTTTGCTGCACCTGATTGGTTATAAAACTGATTTTGTTCAAAAAAGGTAAATTGAGATAATTTAATTAAAGAAAAATTTGTAAATAATATAAATATAAAGTCAGTGCATCTGAATGTGATGCCCCTGTATGTGACAGTATTCTTTTACTCAAAATCTTCATTGCAAGAATCGTAAATATATGCTGTATAATGAGACATCCGATCTTTAGGAACAAAATCCGAAACATTTTTCTACATTTAAAATTTTTTTTTAACAAAATTTCCCATTAAAGTTAACATCGGATCAAATAATTTGATAGATGTCAAGACTATACTGTCTGTTTTATTTACTTGAGGTATAAACGTAGGATTATGGGCGTAGTGTTGTCAGTAGGCTATTTTTTTAACCAGATTTGTTTATTGGTATCTCTTTTTTGAAATGGTAAAATTCCCTTTGGTTTCGAATTAATTAATCTGCCGTTAATTAAAGTGAATTTTACCATTGCAAAAAGCGTTGTCAAGCAAGAAATACGAAAAAAGTAGCCCACTGGCATCACTGAAAGGATGACCAGTTTTTAAATTTGAGTCATAAAATATACTATGCATTTTGGTGGTTTGGTGACTTCAGATACTTATTTTTGAGGAAGAAAATGCTCTGAATGCGGAGAGCCTTATTGGAGAATTACAAATTGATGTTATATAGTATTTTTCAAATATGGTATTAAATTTATGTTTAGAGCAGATTACGTTTTTATTAAGCTTTACTGAATTGGTAAATTATGATTTTCGGCATAACCTTTAAATAATACTTTTATTTAGTTGGTTATTTAAATATTCTGTTAAAATAATCAAAATAGTAAAAAACATGCCTAAGATTTTTAACTTAAAAAAATGGCGTAAGAGCATCTGCGTATTTCCAGACAAGGAATGCACTCACATGATTATGGGTGTCATTCGCGATGCTTTTATTGATGAACATTCTGATAAACCTTATAGAGATTGAATCCATTTAAATTACGCTTATTTTAATGTGATAAAGTCAGTTAAATCCATGTATATTATAATATTTGGTAGTTTATTAAACATACAATCCGTTTAATATATGATGCAGTTAAGAATCCCGATTTTCGTTTGCACGTTTCTTAAATATGATATTTTAAATCTGCTTTTACATGTTACTCATTATCGCAACATTTTTACTTTTAGATCAGAAGACAATAAAAAAAGAAAATTATGTTTATCTAAATGCGTATTTATGTTTTCATGGATGTATTCTAAATGATAGAAAATATTCAATTTCTGTAAAAGCGTTAGAGAAAAAAGGAAGGAGGGAGGGAGAATATCTGACCTTGAGCTTCTTTTTACTTGACCTTTAATTATCGGTTATCGTTCTCACAGACTGCTGATTTTTTTTCTTTAATTTGTAACATTTAGATTAATTAAAAGCACCATCGAAGTTTTCTTTCATTTGAAACTTTAGTATTATAAACAGAGACTTTTATGTAAGTAAATTTTATTTACAATATTCTTGTACAAAAAGTTTAGTACAAAAACACCATACTATGAGCTAAATGCACCTTTTATTTATATTTCGATTCAGCGGTCTCAAAGATTGCTTCACAACTGGTTTGTGATAATTTCTGTCACATCAGTTAAGACTTAATAAGCCCCGATAAGAAATATTTCCCAATTTTAACTGTTTTTAAATATGATATTTTTATTATGAGACATTTTATAATAACTATAGGTATATGTAGTAAACATTCTTGTTAACACTGTTATAAATGTCTTGAAGTACTTTTTTAACCCGTGAATTCCACACTGATATGGATTCGCACCGACCAAAAGGAGGTGGGCTATTTTTCGTCCCTCATATACCCGAACACATGATAAATAGTTATGGAAATTACAGCCCAAAAATAGAGCATTTTGGCTTTTCTCTACATTTTTGTCGTTTTTTTCTTTGAGTAATTTTTTTAAGAAGCGCTTGTTGAACCCAATTAATTTTGTCATGCAATGATACTACTCTTTATAAGCTTTCATAGGAACATTATTTTATTTTGTTCAGTGTACGCTTCTACCTTTTAAAGAAAAAAAAATGGATCATGTGAGAGAATCAAATGCACTACTATCGGAGCGCTTTCAGACTACTTAAAAAGTATTAACGTTGTTTAAACGTCAATGTTGTTTTCTAAAATTGTTTTCGTAAATATTTATCAAAGAAATTACTAATAAATAATGCTTGGATGTTAGTGTCATTGTTGTAAAGCCTGAAAGAAAAAAAAACTTTCGTATCTGTTCTTACAAAAAGTTATATCGATACTTAGATGCTCGAAAAACTGCAGTCTACAGAGTGATTCCAAGTAGTGCTCTAAATCTAGATAGTATGTATTTTGTGATCTAAAATCTCAAAATACTTCTATTTCGTTCTGATGTAGCAATAAGAGATTATGCGTCAACGATTACTGCTGACGGGAGCACAAATAAGAAATCTAATATACATTTATCAATACCTCATTGTAAGTACTCTAATACTTGTTGTATAATATATAAATGTAAGAACTGCCGGGTTATTGTAGCAAAAGCTATTGAAACTCAACCCTTTATAGAAACTAGAATCTATATTTCATCTGAAAAATGATGCTGTGAAATTCATATTTCTTGATCGGTCTCCAGTAAATTAGCTCTGCAAGATTTACGTTCTATAAGTGACAATACTTGGATGCATGAAATATACATTGAAAATATTAAAAACAACATCAGAAATGTACAAAGCAGAAAGCCGTCGATTTTGATACACCTGGACACATTTCCGAAATCGATTATGATACTCTCATGGGTTTATCTATGTATCATTTTAGCTATAGGTATCTTTAAACTAGTAAAGTTCAAAATACGTTCCTCAAAAAAAGGTCATCTCATACTTGCTTTGCAGTTTTATTTGCAAAACTTAGAACTGGTGTCTAATGGTCTTCTGTCAACATTATTCAACATAAGAAAAATAATGTTATCTTCTGTAAAATATGCAAACCAGACATTGATTAGGAACTTTGTCCCACAACACCTTGGAATGGAACACATTACAAGAACACAGGTTATTGAAAAATATACGAGGTCTTTTGCAGGAAGATTATTTATTGTAGATGACGTGATACAGTGACGAGGAGATACAGTGATGATTATTTTCGATAGCACGTACATTTATATCCAGAAGAGTGCGAACTAATCCTTTCAGAGAAATTCATCCTGGTTATACAGTGGAAGACCTTTCATTAAGCGTATGGTATTCATCACTACTTCAAATTATATTTTCGATGTCTTCGGCCCCTTTTCGCGGATTCATGGAACAATTACGCTAATATATTTACACATATATTAAAAAAAAGATTCACATAATTTCAAAGAGTTGCTAATTGATCTTGGGAGAATTGATTGATTTTTACGTGATTGTTTGGAACTTTTGCAAGAAATGAATTTCAAACATGACACGCCACGATTAATAAATAAGTAGCGACAGTTTTCAACAGAGAATGCTAAGGGACACCTCTCGTGACCAAAATTTGATTGTTCGACATAAAAGTGTTAAAAACTATATCTATAACACTTGGATAAAAAACAGCGAAGCAACATCACACAATGGCACTGTCAATGTAAAATATACGCAAGTGTCTTAGAGTACTAGACGCATGTTTCTTCCGTATTATGGTTTCTGGCTTACTTGTTGCCGAAAGGTCAGTGAATGCTTACTTTGGAGACACGAAATTTTTTTTGTGTCAAATCTACAATAAATGTCTGTCTGTTCCGCGATAACTTCCGTAAAAAGCACCCGATTGGCTTGAAATTAAGTGGGTATGTTAGTGAGGCACTGGGATTAAGCTGTATAGTTTTTTGTAAGATTTGGTTCATTCGTTCGGAAAATATAGAATATTTTATTTTGCGCAATAATGCTTTTCTATGGCAAATCCAATGATTTCCATTTTTTTTTCTTGAGAGAAAATGTCCCATTATGATAAATGGATGCTGAAATTTACTGGTTAAATTATTCGTATTGTTTTGAAATTTTGTCTACTCATCTGTCAGATTTTTAAAATTATTACTGTAAATTTTGGAGATTTTTTATAAATGTGTTCCAATAATATGAACTAATTTGTTTTAGAGCAGTGATGCACAACCTTTTTTCCAGAAAATCGTTTCACACCAGAATATTTGAGAAGTGTAGTTTCTTTTCTTTAATAGCCAAGTTTCTGTCGTTACTATAAGGGAAATTATTCTGCATAAAAATAGTGGTATTTTTGTGGCCCGCGGGCCAAAGGTTGTGCACCCCTGTTTTAGAGACTTACTTATTTCAAAAGTATTTATTTCATTTTCTTTATTTTCTCTTAATGGTTGCTAAGCAACCATTCACCCTAATCCTTATTTTTATAATGTTATAAATTTGAATGCGTGTGCGAAAATTTAAATGAAGTCAGCGTCAAAACTGATGAATTAATGTCTTTGTATCTTTGTGTATAACTATAACATAGCCCAGAAAAGAACATAGGCTATGTTTTATCAATTTTATTCACATATTGTCCTTAATAATTCAAAATTTCTTTCTTTTTAATGCAGAATCAATAGCGATTTTTTAGATAAAATTTAACCAATTTCCTTTATTGTTACCAAAAAAAAAAATCAAAATCTGGAATAATTTTTCAACGGCAATAAGTTTCAATTGAGCAATTTCCATTCGAAAAATTAAACTAAAAAAAAAATAAATAAATAAACATGACGTTAGGATTAAAATAAAAATAAATATAGTACTTTGTTAAATATTAAACACGGAAATTTGTTTCGTTAATAAGAATTTTTCTGACAAAAATGGGGGCATAATTAGAAGTAAAATAAATAAAAAAAAAAAAAATTATGTTTTTAACAAATATTTTACCTGATAAAATTTGACGTCATAATTGAAATAAAACAGGTATTTTATAGTAGTCGTTAAAAATATAAGAAACATGAATAGCAATAGCTCATGAATAATGACGTGATTGGCGAAACTTCAGTGAAGGCTTATTTTGGCGACACAAAATTTATAGTTTTCCGCCTGTCAGTCTGTTCTGTCTGTCTGTCTGTCTGGCCGCGATATCTGCCACAAAATGCAATCAAAACTTCTTTTTTTCGGAAACAAAATTGTAAAACCCTAGATTACTGAGTTTACACTTTCAAAAGTTCCTGATATATGAGATTTAGGTGTTTATGGTGGACAGGTATGTAGAAGTATGAGCATAATGAAAAATGCTTATTAAAACTGTTAATTATCCTTATAAATCACAATGTATAAAGAAATACAAGATATACGATAACCATTAGCAAATTGATGAAAGTTACAAATTTAAGTTTAATGAGACTACGGGGGGTTCAGTGGGGCGGAGCCCCCCCTAAAGAAATCTATTATGTTATAATAAAAAAACAAAAATAATAGTTCATGAAAAATTCAGAATATTCTAACATAACTAAATCTTTAATTTAACACTTTTGTTGGCTTAAAACTTCTTATTCTTATTTTATTCTTATAAATAATTACGTAATTTGAAAATTTTAAATTACAGTTTCCAGGAAGTTGAATATTACCCAAAGTGTGTTTAAAAAAAAATGATGTGCAAAGCTGACGTTGAGGCTCTTGATCTGCAGATTTACTAGTACCATAATTCAACCAAAAAAAAAAAAAAAAAAAAAAAAAACAAGTATTGAATATCCTCTTGTACTACAAGACGCGGCCGATGAATGATCCAGTAATGATTCTGGTGAAGCAACCAAGGAGGAAAATAATCTGAAACATATTACCAAAAATGTCTGAAACTGTATGATTATATTTTCTGTTACTGATTATTTCCGATATTTCATATATTGAAATAAAAGTCTTAACAAGCTCCATTCATCGTAATTTTTCATTTAGAATGTAGTATTTACTATTGATTTTTTGGATTAAAGCTAATGACAATAGTGTTTATGTTCATTAATATACATCATATTTACTTAAATATATATTTTATATTCTCATCAATTATTAAACTTTCATCCAAGGTATTATTATTTTCTTATATGTTATGAAGTATATTAATGAAAAAAATCTAGGTGCTGATGGGCGAAAAATGGTCCTTATCAACTCACCTCCTTTAAAATATAGGCATTATTTAAAACATGCTCAAATTAGATTGTATGTTGTATTAATAAAATCAGATTTTTGATAAAAATTAACTTTTATGTTAGATCCCTTTTAAAATTTTATGTCTGATTCGTGAGATTACTTTTCATTATCACTATATTACCAACAAAATCAATCTCCAACTGGTATTAGCTTTCTCACAGATCGTTGCAATTTTTTTTTTTATTTCACAGTTTAATTTGTAATTTCCAGTTCAACCATAGTTATTTCTGAAATTTTATTTTGTTTGGAATCCTGGTACTACCTTCAGAAATATTTGAATGGGTAAAATATAACTAAAATTAAAATTTTACAAAACAAATTGTGAATTACACGTAAAACGTAGCAAATGAGGTCCGTCCGTACGATAACGAAGTTTTAAAAATATCACTCTCATATATCAATCTCATAAAATTGTAAATAGTTAATTACAATTAAAATGCGCACCAAAGAATGATGTTCTCCCTATACCATTATGTAATGGAATACTTTTGTGTGGCCTTGTAAATCAATAACAAACGTTCCTTGCACCACTGATCGTGCAAAATGTATGTTATAATATGTACTTTATAGATGCAAATCAATATTATTATGTTCGAATGAGTGTAACATCATTAAAATGCATTTGAAACATTTCTCCCCATTGACCGTAATATAACGGAATACTTTTGATTGTCCCTGTCACTGAACTATGCATTCGATTTTCATAAAATTTGAAATGACATGACAAATTTCTGTATTAATTATATATTTCAAATTTCAAACGATTCGATTGGGTAGTTTTTGCGTTCTTATATGCGGACGGACGGACAGACGGACTGACTGTAGGACAACTATAGATGCTACGTACGTATTTACATAATTACGAACGCACCTAAAAAGGGTATAAATAGTATTTATGGAACTAATTTGTTATTATTAGAATACTCGTCTGGAGGCCTATTATGATAATTTAAAATATTTTAATAGATGAAATATAGTTACAATGAATCATGGACAAATAGTTTTGCGTGGAAACAGTATTCTAAGCATTAATCTTACATTTTATTCATCTTTTGATCTATCAATTTCGTAGATGGTTCACCATTGTTATCTGACAATTAATATCACATTAGTGAATCATAAAATGAATATTTTGAGATGAATTTTCATCTATAAAATGCATTGTCACATTCAGGACTTTAGAGGTCTTATTTAGGTTTTAATAAGTGCGACAATAGTATATAGTGAATATGAACTAGAGATAAAGATTCCACTTCTACAAAATAAGATAGTTTTGAACTAAAAGAACAGAGTTCAATAATTTCCAGCTAAATAAAACATATATTAATTTTACAAAATACCAATTCTACCGTAAATGCGACAAAAATATGGGGAATTTCATCTCATTTAGGTGCAATGACATTATATATTAAAACTGCCTTATTGATGGATTTTGTACATGCGTCAGACAGACTAAGACACATAGAAATATTCGATTAAAGCATTTAACTGCTCTAAAGCGTTTCTAAAATTTAGCATATACACTAACAATCGTACGTTAACGATAACAAAAAACATTTTTATATGAGAAATATCATTGTTACATAAATAAAGTTTTAAAATTTAATTAAAGCGATATTTTTGTCTTAATTGAATGTCGAAAGTTGGAAGAACATATTTTTTATTTACGACGAACAGTATCTATTAATAGTTGAGTAAAGATCTCACTCCACGACACAGAAATGACATTAAATAGTTTATTGATATGTAATAAGGTTACTTTTATTATAAATCACTCAACATTTTGTCATGAGATCGAAAGTAAATAGCAACTATATATATATAAAAAAGCTACATATTTAAAACTCAAAAATTGAATTTGTTTTGCTGGTCTAAGCATGAAAAAAAACATTTAAAAGTGCTTTTCTGCTGCTAAACAGCTTCAATTCAGACTGATCAGTTTTGAACTGGTTTCATTTCAGAGAAGCGTTATTTAAAATTTTAAATTAATATAAAGTATCCGCCTACATTAAAATGGCCGTTTGCATGAATTATTTTTAAATTCGTTTTATTGTTTTTTTCTGAAAGAAATATTTCCAATAACTATTTTGTTTTAATTTTTTTGTGAGTAACAAAAGAGGAATTATGACTGGATTTAGCAAACAGAAACTAATATGGTATTAATGGAAAGGGAGCAAAAGGACAGAAATAAGAAAATATTCTTTATACGCAGAGTTTTTCCTGTGTGTTTTAGTTACAAACACTAATAAACCTTAGTGGACACTTTTAGATTAATTTTATGTATAAGAAATAAGATAAGAAATCTTTAAATGCGAGTTCTTGAAAATAAATTTTTCCGTCATTACTATGTTACGATAATCTTCATAATATAAAATGTTTTAAACATATTTCATTGAATTTTTTGTTAGACTATTTTCAATCATGTTCACAATATTCTGATTAATAGTCCATGATCTACTATTTGATAATTAATAATTTTATAGGCACTCTTACACAAAAAATGGCAATTTTTAATTTAAAAAAGTTATATATCTTTTTATATTTTCAGAAATATTTTCGTTATTTTGATGCTATTGTAAACATCTAGTTCATTGCACAAGAAAATGAAACATAATAATATGTACTCAAAGGAAATTGAAATATGCGAAGTTGAATTAAGTGTACGTTGTCTGGCGTAAGCAGGACACATTACTAAAAAAATGGAAACCCCCCATTCTTTAGGTGGATTTCGCACGAAATACTATCCATTGTGGTCACTCCTTCCTATGTTAAAATTTCTGATTTTTTTTTTTTTTTTTTTTTTTTTTTTTTTTTTTTTTTGCTGATTTACACCTTTAAATCTTTATTTCCCTTATTTTAGGAACACGATAACTTCTATAATTCTGATCAAATATCTTTCAAACTGATATATAAAATTAAGGGAATAAAATCTCGGTGAAGTTTGTTAATGAAAAAATCGGATCAAGGGACTGGGAATAGCAAGGGTTTTTGACAAAACCAAAAAACCGTCATAATTTCTTATATAAAATAGATATCGAATCACTTTAAAGTTTATACGTATGATTTCTAAAAAATGAACCAAAAGTTTATGCATGACAGTTATTTGATAAAGTTAAAAATGAGCTCAAAAGTAGAAAAAAAATAAGTTTTTGGAAGGAAGAAACCATAACTTCATAAATTCTCATAATATCAAATCTGATTAAATTTATTATGCATCTCAGTAATATCTGCAACTTTTGTATTGACAAGTTTTTGATAGGTCCAATACCTATAGCGAAATCAGATTAAACAAAAATAGGAGTTGAAGAAAAAATCGTAAATAGGGTGTACTAAATCCAATCTGCTCATTTTAAAATTGATTTTGTTCTCAAACATGTCCAAAGGGCAGATTCTCTTATTTAGGAAAAATATAATGTGATATACTGTCCAATTTTTTTAATATAAAAACATAATATATTTAAAAACTGTTATCAAAGGGAGCATTTTGAACAATTTCTGGAAGCTATCGGGATTGGAAAATTGGGGATGTATTCAAATAACAAATTGCTTATTTTCTGACTTATTTTAAAATTCGATTTTGCTTTCAAATGCTTTCAATTGGCAGTTTCTCTTATTTAGAAACTATACAATGTGGCATATTGGTCGATTTTGTGATTAAGTCAGAATATATTTCCAAAAATGCTGTGAAAATATGCTTTTTGAGCCGAATTTCGTTTAAGATGAGTCTGATAAAAACAGCTCTTACAGAAAAATATAGCTAAAAATTTTCCAAAGGCGGTCAAATAAAGGTTTTACACTGGGTTTATCTCTAATCATACCTTATTTTTTGTTGCTGAAATGAGCGCTTACTTCGAATTCTACCTGCATCTGTAGGACAAGCCGAAAAGGATTTTTTTTAAAGTGATGAAGATAGTGCTTTGAACATTACAAATGTGATTCTAAAATCTTAAAACTCAAATATTTTTTCATTGACTTTAGTTTGTCTTCGGTTTACATTCAACAATCTTCTGGTACAGAATTTATTTCGAAAGAATAAATTTCATTCCTGGGAAATGGAGGTTTGCCAGGAATGGAAAGGTCCGTTGAGAATACAAAATTTTTGGTGACATGACTGTTTTTTTTTCGATCAGAGTCACGTTTTCAATTCAAAGCATTATATTTTTTTTTATCTATCAGCATTAGAAAATAATACAAATGTTTAAAATTTACGAATATATTATATAACCATGAATGATAATACGCAATACTTTAGAGTTATTCATGATTAAAAAATTTGTTTTTTTTTTCATTAAAAATGTCAGTAACCAATCTGTTTTCACAATTTAAATGATCATCTTTAAAAACAGTGTTTCTTTTTCTCAAGAAGATTTATATTTCTACCTTTATATTTTGGGTGATGGTTTTCGAAGAGGGATTATATAAATTCTTTTCTTCACCAAAAGAAACTTTTTTGGTGCACATACTGTAAAAAAAATTCAAGAGGTTACTAAAATTTTTTTTAGTAAATTTGTATTCCACAGAATTGTTTTAGTAACCATTCCAAACTTTTTTTTTGCAAGTGAAACAAACATTTCTTTTGTAAACTGAACAAAAGAATTTTTTGAATAACTAACTAAAAACTTTTTAGTATGAGCCACCAAGCTAATTTTAGTAACAGCTCCAAAACTATTTTTAGTAACCATTACGTTTGCCCGAAGGGCAGCAGCTTCCTTTGAACTGCATCCAATAGGTAAGAAGACGGACATCTGCAGAAAAATATTTTCCGCAAAGCCGCAACAGGTGGCAGCACCAAACATTGCCACCTGCTCTATTTTGACATGTTTCTAAAGAGGAGGAAAAGTTCAGAGATCATTACCCAATGTAACTGCTACGACATGATTTTCATAATCCCTTTATTTAACAAGTACTTACACTGCATACACTCGGTGCATATTTGCCGGTGTCTAGCATGGAACCCGAGACCTTTTAGTCTGGAGTTCGGTGCTATGACCACTAGGCTATCGCGCTCACACCAAGGGGGTTTTAGTAATAGCTATTAAAAATATAAAACTATTAACTTTATTCGTTGCCAACTTTTTTCTAGTAGTTCTTACAAATTTTCTTGTAACCGAGTAAGATTACTAAAAAATTTTTAGTAATTCCAAGGATCACTAAAATTTTTTTAGTAGATCGACCCCTTTTTTTTTACAGTGCATAATCGATGGAAAAAGCTTACAATTGTTGAACAATCTCGTGCGTTGACTTCATTAGAACAAAATGTTTCTGTAAGTATTAGAGCTTTAGACTTCGAGCATCAGATCAAACTATCTATGACATAAAAAGGCAAGGCCGATTTACCACAAGACGAAATATTTGTTTAAAAATACAGAGAAAGACTTCATCCAGGTCTGATAACTTTTTAAAACGTGACGTACTGTTAATACCATCTATAACAATTGCAAAAATTAAAAAAGAAGCGTTACTAATGAATGCGTCTATAAGAACCATCAGTCACAAACTTCACATTTTTCAATAAGCGTCAATATATATTTTTTTTTCTGGCATTGTAGTGAATTAATACGTATAATGAAGTCATAGAATATCGGTTTTAGGATGGAATCAATGCTCCGCAAAACATTTACAGCGGCGTAACTAAATTTATACATTCACGATTAACAAATCATTGTTAATTTTAATTAATGTTACTGCTATTAATTAATTATTTTTGTCTCTAAAAATGCCTGTTGAACATGAATATCTTAACAAGAGATTTGGCAACATTTGGAAAATATATATTCTATAAACAGATAATTGAGTAATGTACTTTACAACGTCTCAGAAACATTTCAAAATATCTATAAAAGAAAAAAAACTTGCAGTTTTGAATACTGTAAAAAACCTGCGTATAACGCGCACCGGTGTACAAGCACATACGGATTTGAGAGAGTATTTTTTTTTAGATAAATTCTATGTATAACGCACCCTTTCTTTGCAAAGAAATCTGAAATGTATGTATGTACACTGTAAAAAAAATCTGTAACCTTAGTAATCTAAATTAATCGAAATCTCTTACGCTTACTAAAATTTTATGTGTACACTGTACAAGAAAATGATGTCAATCTACAAAACTTGTAAGCAAAACTAAAACCATCTGTAACTTTACAAAAGAATTTACTAAAATTTTGGTAACTTTACTAAAATTTTATCTATAATGCTCGTTATCGTCACTTAAAAAGTTCTTGGAATACGATTTCCCAAAAAAATTCTTAGTAACCTTAAAATTTGTTTGATTCAAAGTGCAAATCTGTATCTGCTATATGAATTTTTATTGTTGCGGTTACATAAAAAGTTCTTGGAATACAATTCTACTAGAAAAATTTTTGTAACTTTCCCAATTTTTTTTTACAGTGTATGCAATGCTTTTATCTTTTGAAATCATTCATTCCAAGGATTTTCAAAGACTTTTTACGATAGTATACTGAAGTGAAAAGCAATACCTGGATTTAGAAGGTAACTAAATACTTACAAAAAGATGCCGAACGCGTCATACCAGCTTAAAAATTGTGTGTGAGCGGATCATAATAGCATGAAATGAAATTTAACATGATCTAATTCAAAAGTCAAATAAAAGATGTAGTATACATAGCTGCCAACTTTTACGCATTTCTGCAACCACTAAAATTGTACAGAGATTTTCTATTTGTTTAATCATAAGATTTCGACGATTAAATAAGACAATGTTTACTATAAAATTTTTATGGTAGGAAAAATACGCAAAAGTTGGCAGCTATGAGTATATCTAACAATCTAGATAGAACCGAAAATGATTCCTTGATGAATCAATAGGACATTGATGGTAAAGATAAAACAGAACTCGGTGATGTATCTGAATCTATAAAAGAAGACGAATATGACGAACTTTTCATGTTATATAATAAAAGATTTTAAGTTCTAAAAGTAACATTTAAAAAATATAATAAACAGTTCTTATGGTACATGTAGAAATTTAATTTCCTGCATGATAATTTTTTTCTTATTTTTAAACATATCATTTTTATATTAAGCGTATTTTATATTCTATCTTTTTTTTTCTTTTGATATTAAAAGAACACGTTGTACACCGGAATTTACGGTACTTCTTAAAATCTAAAAAATATACTCCCTTCTAAAGGTTCTAAAGATAAAAAAAGCTATTTGAGTCATTAGCGAGTCCAATGGGTTATTTTTTTATTGTTTTTCGTGATTCTATGGTTTTTCCTTTGGTTAAGAAATATGTGTGCTTTTTAACCATTTCTAGGGTGGATATATGTTTACGAAACCTTTTAGTTTTATCTTCAAAATAATATTTTGGATAAATTTTTTTCTTTTATTACATATGTGAAGTATAGTTTTTTCTTATTTCTAAATAAATTTATTAATAAATTCCAGTATCGTTCATTAACAGTTTACCAATGCAAGTGTTTTGTTCCTGAAATGATTAACAGTATAGACAACCATATATATATACATACATGTATACATATATAGTATATATAAAAAAAATCTGTTCCTCATAAATGAAAGTAAAAGTGACTCATGAGGAATGTTCCATAATATTGATTCAATTTCAATTTAATGAATTTATTAATGTCAAGCAAAAATTGTTAAAACGTAATTTTTATTTTAGATAATAATACAGTACAATATGCGATACACATGTATATACATATATATACATATATATACATATATATACACACATATACATATATATACATATATATACGATACACAAATGAAACATAGCATATTCTTTATAACGCATCAACAGCAGTGCTTTTTTACTTTCTTCTATCTTTATAAGAAAAAATTGATGGATTCGTAAAATTTTCGAATTCCGGTTTTTATACGATTTAGATATCAAAGAACCCCCAAAAAATCTTTTTTTAAATATCTTTCAGTGAGTCTGTTTGTCTGTATTTATATCATGAAAATTTTGTGAGCACTTTATCTCAAGAACTAATGAATATTACTTTCTGCCATAAACAGTTTCTATTATAAACTAGTGCTGATTACTTTTCAGTATAAATCGTCCACCAGATGGTGCTTCTATACTGTCTTTTTCATTATATCTTAAATTCTAACGGGCGGATTTTCATAAACTTCAGATTCCGTTTGTCTTTGATACTATATGGCTCTGATTACGTTTTGATGTAAATCGTTTAATAAGTGGCACCTCCGTGGGGCATTATTCATGATTATCGCAATAGCTCTATCTCAAGAATTAATGTACGAATTTTCATCAAACTAAATATTCAGTTAGTCCCTGATAAAAATTAATGCTGTTTAGTTTTCAGCCTAAATCGCTTAATAGGTAGCGCTGATAACCAGATTTTTTTCGATTTCTGCAATGGTTCTATCTTAAAAACTAACGTACGGATTTTCATGGAACATGAGATTCAGATAGAACTAGGAATAAGTTGTTGCTGATTAGATTTTGGTGTAAATTACCTAACCGGTAGCAATACTATTCTACATTTTCCAAGAAGTATTAAAATATATGAGATAGAAGACAGTTTTGGGGTTGCCACCAGTGGAGTCAACATGTATGGGCCCATGGGTCTCAAGCTCATCTAATAATTTGACTTCTCGGTCCACCCTTTCGATGTGTTTAATCGATAAAGTAAAATTTACTTTTATTGAAGTTCCCAATATGAAAAACCGCAATTTAATACGAATTATTATCTTTAACCATTTCCTTCTCCCCGCCCCTATCTTCACACATACGAATTGGAAAAAGGTATGGTTATTTTATTCAAACTTTTTTGAGAACACCCATTTCTTTTCAAAAGTTGGCAGTACAGGTTGCCACATGTAACTAGGTTTCTTTTGTCATAAAAAAGCGACACTTTCGGGCGAAATAAATCAGGCAGCTCTGTGTCTTTACATGAAAAAAAAATAACTTGATGATAAGCATTTCAACTTTTGTTTGACATTTTTTAAATTAATTAAAACATTATAATTTAGATTTTCTGTAATAACGTATTCATTAATTGCAGTTTATCTTTGATTTACATCTACCAAATTCCTATGTAGTTATATTTATTTCGAAAAGACAAACTTTATTCCCTGGGAAATGGAGATTTGCCAGGAGCGAAAGGATCCGCTGCCGAGAATATAAAATTTTCCTGGATTATTGTTTTTTGTGATCAGAGTCACGTTTTCAATTCAGGGTTTTGTTTTCTTTGAATCTGTTTGGCGCTTTCAAAGCAAAAGATGAATTATTGCTAAAGCACATGACTTCATTTTCAATATAAATATACGTATTTTGTGAGAGTTTTTTAGCATATTTTCTTTAAAAACGTTTGAAGTGCAGTTTTAATTGTAATTATTTGCCGCAGCTATTCTATACGAATAGAACAGTGAAACAAGAAAGAAAAAAATATACGTGAAATACAGATTAATAAACCCTTTTCAACAAATTCAAGCTTTAGAATTCTGTAAAAACGCATAAAACATTAGAAAACCCACTTTGAATAAATTCTATCTACAATACCATCTACAATGCTATTGAAAAAAAATTGACATATAAGACACAATTTCAATGTTAGAATGTTTCTATAACGCAACGCGGAATGGTGGCCTTAGCAGCTTAACATGATTTAAAGTTCGCCTTTTATTAGGTAGATTTCGTATGAAATACTACCTATTGCGGTCGCTCCGATGTTGGAATTTCTGAAAAATTTTTGCAGATCTATGCCGATCATGACCTCTAAACCCCAAAACTACCACCAGTAAAAAAGTTTATATATCTATATCTATATCTATATATCTATCTATATCTATATCTATATCTATATGCATTTATATCTATCTATCTATATATATATATATATATATATATATATATATCTATATATATATATATATATATATATATATATTATATATGTATATCTCACTTTCTTATGGATACGATAACTTCCATAGTTCTTCTCCAGTCTCTTCCAAATTGATACATAAAATCAAGGGGTATAAAATCTCGGCTAATTTCGTTAATGGGCAAAATCGGTCCAAGGGTGTGGGAATAGGGAGGGTTTTTGTGAAAACCGAAAAAACTCCATAACTAAATAGATAATGGATAGATATAATTAACATAAATAGTTATCGAATCGGTTTAAAGTTTATATTACTTCTTAGAAATGGGCCAAAAGTTTATGCATGACAGATTTTAGATAAATTTAGAAATGGGCTCAATGGGCGAAAAAAACAGTGTTTTTGGGAGAAAAAAAAATCAAACTTCGTCAATTCTCAAGATATCAAATCCAACTGAATTTTGTATAAATGTTCTCAACATTATCTAAAACGTTTGTTTTTACAAGTTATAGGACTATTTCTTACCAATGAAAAAAATTAAAAACGAAAACAAAAAGGGGAGTGAAAAAAGACAAAAATCCACAACTTTCCCAATTCTTAAACTATCAAATCTAATTAAATTTATTTTACTTCTTAATAATATCTACTTTCTTCTCAATAATATCTACAACTTTTATATTGACAAGTTTTTCATAGAACCAATTCGTATAGCAAAAATAAATTAAACAAAAAAAGGATTTGGAGAAAAAACCTCAAATCCAAACTGCTTATATTCTGTCTCATTTTTTTTTTTTATTTTAAATGCATCCAAATGGCAGATCCTCTTATTTAGGAACTATATAATATGACGCCTTGATCAGTTTTTTGATAAAGACAGAATATATTTCAGAAAAGTCTGCCAAAAAGGGTATTTAGAACAGAATTTCCCGAAGTGATTGTGATAGAAAATTTGAGGCAGTATTCAAATAATAAATTGCGTTTTTTCTGACTCATTTTAGGTAGATTTCGTATGAAATACTACCTATTGCGATCGCACCGATGTTGGAATTTCTGAAAAATTTTTGCAGATCTACGCCGATCATGACTCCCTAGACCCCAAAACTACCTTCAGTAAAAAAAGTTTATATATATATCTATATCTATCTATTTATATATCACTTTCTTATGGACACGATAACTTCTATAGTTTTGCTCCAATCTCTTCCAAACTGATACATAATATCAAGGGATATAAAATCTCGGCTAAGTCCATTAATGGGCAAAATCGGTCCAAGGGGGTGGAAATAGGGAAGGTTTTTCTGAAAATCGAAAAAAACGCCATAACTTCTTAATTAAAATAGATATCGAATCGGTTTAAGGTTTATATTACTTCGTAAAAATGAGCCAAAAGTTTATGTGTGACAGATTTATAATAAATTTAGAAATGGGCTCAAGGGGCGAAAAAAAACAGGGTTTTGGGGAGAAAAAAATTCATAACTTCGTCAATTCTCAAGATATTAAGTCTAACTAAATTTTTTATAAATGTTTTTAAAATTATCTAAAACTTTTGTATTTACAAGCTTTTGATAGGACCAACTTTTACCGATGAAAAAAATTAAAAACGAAAATAAAAAGGGGGGTGAAAAAAGAAAAATATCTATAACTCCGTCAATTTTTAAGCTATCAACTCTAATTAAATTTATTTTACATCTTCTCAATAATATCTACAACTTTTATATTGACAGGTTTTTCATAGGACCAATTCGTATAGCAAAAATAAATTAAACAAAAATAGGAGTTGGAGAAAAAACCTCAAATCCAAACTGATAATAATTTTACTGGTAATAACTTTTGATAAAGATAGAATATATTTAAAAAAAAGGCTACCAAAAAGGATATTTTGAACAGAATATCCCGAAGTCATCGTGATGAAAATTTACGGAAGTATTTAAATAAGAAATTGCGTTTTTTTCTGACTCGTTTTTAAATCCATTTTTGCTCTCAAACGCATCCAGTTTGCAGATCCTTTCATTTAGGAACTATACAATGTGACTGATTGGCCAGTTTTTTGATAAAAATAGAATATATTTTTAAAAATGCCGTCAAAGTGGGCATTTCGCACAAAATTTTCCGAAGCGATCATGATTAAAGAATTAAGAGGCATTCAAATAACAAATCGGTTATTTTATGATTCATTTATAATTCAATTTTGCTCTCAAACGCAGTCAATTGACAGCTTTTTGTTATTTAAGAACTATATAATGTACTGTTTTGTTTGATTTTTTAATAAATTCAGAATATATTTCAAAATATGTTGTCAAAATGGGCATTTAAGCTGAATTTCGCTTAAGATGATTCTGATAAAAACAGTTCTTGCAGAAAAATGAAATTAAGAATTTTTCATAAGCAGCCAAATGAAGTTTCTGGATTTATCTCTAATCGTACTTTTTTGTTGTTGTTGTTGTTGAAATGAGCACTCTTTTAAATCTACCTCCGCCTATAGGGCAAGCTGACAGGAATTTTTTTTTTTTTTTTTTTTTTTTTTTTTTTTTAGTTCTTGTAGTGGTAAGTACAAAAAGAAACTTTTCTGGCGCACATAATCTGCGTAAAAAGCTTTCAATTTTTTAACAATCTCGTGCTTTGACTTTATTTGAGCAAAATGTTCCTGTAAGTCGTAAAGCCTTAGATTTACAAGCATCAGGGTAAGTTATCTGTATGCTAAAAAAGGTCAGTCCAATTTACTACATGGCAGTACATCAAATCGAATAATCAATTCAAAAAGATCCACAAAGACTCCAAGTCTCATAATTTTTTAAATGGTGAAGTATTGTTAATACCAACAATAGCACTCGCAGAAAAAAACAAGTTGGAAATTGCACGTTAGACGTAGGAAATGATGTGTGTTTGTACTATAATTTTTTTTTTTTAAATATTCAGATCCTAATGTAATAGCATACAGTTCTTGGGTACAGTGGTGTATCCGAAATCTTTTGTACATCCCTGTAAAGTCTATCTGCTTTCAATTACACAGGAAGTAACTTGTAGTAAACTTTAGCAACTTATATCAATTAATTTAATAAAATGTGAAATAGTTTACTGCTAGTAAAATGTGCCCAAAACAATGCTTATTCATGTAACGTTATGCAATGGAATATTTTTGTGCAACCCTGTAAATTAATAACAAATATGATTAGCACCACAGATTGTACAGAATGTATATTTTAGTTTATACTTCATAAGATGCATATCAGTTTCATTATGTTCTAAAGAGGGTAACACCATTAAAATGCATTTGAAACTATTTGTTCCCGTTGGTCGTAATGTAACAGAATACTTTTGATTGTCCCTGTTATGCATCCTATTTTCATAAAATTTGAAATGACTCGACAAGATTAAGCAACAGTTATATATTTTAAATTTCAAACGATTCGGTTGGGTAGTTTTTGCTCTGTTATATGCGGACGGACGGACTGAACGACGAATATTAGGTGCTATGTATTTACATATTTACGAACGCGCCTAAAAAGAAACATTACTAATGAATGTATCAATAATGATCATCTACAACCAAACTTTACATTTTTCAATGAGTGTTCAAATTTTTTTGCTAGCACTGTTTTTTGAGCATCTATGGGATTTGTATCGATAAACTGTATCGCAAAATGTTTTTGTGTGAGGAAATACATACTACAGTTGAGAATCCGCCATTAGCAATTTTCGCTCATAAGGAATTCGTTACGCGAATTCTTTTATGCAGCCTAGTACAGGAAGTATAGAATTCATTCAAAACTGTTTACATGCAAAACATTTACAAAATTTAGGAACGCATAGCAAAATTGAATGCTTACTATAAGCAATTTGTGGTCCAAGACAGGACTGTCTCCGATTTCTTTTGCGTCCCTATAAATGAACGAGAAATAATGTTGTGTGTAAGTGTGCTATTCTATAGAAATAATCTTGTAGTGAAATTCAGTTTTTTATGAATTTCAATACATTTCAAACAGAGTAATGTGTTTAAAATTCACTGTAAGCAGTTTTTCCCCTTTGACAATAATGTCATGGAAATATTTTCAGTGCTCCTGTAAATTACACGTCATATTCAAAATCAAACATGCCATGGAAAACATTTAAGCACGCTAGAGTTTGGAAAAACAACCAGACGACCAGACGGACAGACAAACAGAATTCATAAACACTTTTCAAGTATGTTGCAAAAGCTAATTAAAGTAATAAGATAATAAAAATAATGTAATAAAATTAATATAGTTACTGTTATCTATGTATTAAGTATTTCTTTATCCTAACAAAAAGTAACGTTCAGCAGCTGTCAATGAATTTATTTTGACCTAAAGTCTTTTTTCGCTAATATTAAGAAAAATACTGTACATAAAAATTTGAAAAATTGTAGTATTATAGAGAAATGTTTGAGAGTGTTTAAGTCGAAGAATTGTTTTAAGAGATATTCTATACTAAATTTGGTCAAAGGGTCTAGCCGGATAAGATTAGAGAAATGGTTCCTACGGCCGATGTTGAAATAATATGTGTGGTAATATGACGCTGCATGAAAATAGTAGTGGTTTTAACTACTGACCTTCCACTGCTCTTGAGATAATTGCGGAAATATGTGCCAATGCTACTATTTTTCAAATACGTTTTTCTCAAAGAATACAAAATTTTAAAAAATGAAACCAATTCGAATTATCGAAATTCGTATTAGTTCACATTAGCTAATTTTATATGTATTATATGTTTTTTTCGCATTTTGACAGAAATTTTAACATACAAAAATCAACAAAATATTTTAAAAAATATATATATTCATGTAGTGATTTTATACTTACAGCAACCAAAAAATTACAAAATAATGCTCAATGTATGTACTCTTACAAAAAAAAAAAAAAAAAAAAAAAAAAAAAAAAAATGGAAGATGAGTTTTTTGAGTTATAGTAAAACAAATGCTAGCAACTTGCTAAAGTATTCCGGATTTTCCTTGTTTTTATTTGCAAAAATACGCTACAATCAATGCATTGATCAATTTCCGACATTTCCATTTGGACAAAAGACACCGTATTTTAAAATAACAGAAAGTTCGTAAACATATTCCGTATAGGTTTGATTCCTGTTTGTAAATATTCTGTTACTTTCGTGCATCCTTCTGGTATAATAATATTAATACATTATAAAGAAAATTGGAAACATTTGCATTACATGCCTATCATAATTTTCATATAGAAGAAGGGTATCGGGCTGTATAGTGTAGAGATATAACGTAGTACTTGAGGGGATAACAAAATTTACTTCTTTAATCATGAGACATATAATTTACACGGTGAGTGTGGCCGAGGGGAGCATAATTATTTTACAGATGTGTTGTTGCAGCTTGGCCAATAAACGGTTGAATACCACTACCTTAAAGACACTGACGATTTAGACATGATAATAACAGGGGTAGCGTACATTATGTACCATTCGCTTTTAAAGTCTAGGTGACAAATTTTAATGATATGTGTAAAGTAATGCACAGTAGCAGAATGGAAGCAATAAATGTTAATTTGTTAAAAGCAGACTAACTTAATTAGAATTAATCAGAAGAATACTGTAGAATTCGCGACTAGTTTAAATTTCGTGGATTTCTTAATACCCACCCGTGTCTTTAACATTAATTAAAAACCTATTCTGAAAAACGCGATACGGATCAAGGAGTGAACAGCGTGCTCTCAACGAAATATATTTTAATATCCTTCACACTACATTTGCAATACTTACCTATGTACGGATCCAAGAGTGTTAAACTATCTTTAAAAATAACTAAAATATCTCCAACTATGTGAAAAATACATATATTTTTAATAAAACATTACTCATTTTATATTTGGGAGTTTGTAAAATAATGATATTATCATACAGAGCTTATGTTGTAATTCAGAAACAACATGTGTAATATGGAATGTATTTTAACAAAACTTCACAGAAATATGATTAATTTCCATGCAATGATGTTTTCCAAACATAGAGGTAATTGAAAAATTGATTTTCCAGAAATAACATTTAAATATTTCTCATCTGTACTGTTTTTCTATCTGTAAAATTAATCTATATCTGTCAAATAAGATTTATTAATGTTTTATTTAAAATATGTAAAAAAAATCATGCCTATAAATATTGTTTACATTTCACCTAAACTTTTTTCGTCCACTACCGGTATTTGACGCATTACTTTATGTTTATTAAAGTCTCCAAGACCCCTCTTCTAGTAGTTTTAGGATTAAAATTTATACATTTCTTATTTATATTGTTTCTTATCTGTAAAAGTAATCTATAATTTTCAAATAAATTTTATTAGTGTTTCATGTAAAAAAAAATTAAGAAAACTACGCATAAAAATATTGTTTACATTGC
Organism: Maratus speculifer; assembly: GCA_964019185.1. NCBI lineage: Eukaryota > Metazoa > Arthropoda > Arachnida > Araneae > Salticidae > Maratus > Maratus speculifer. Next base: position 63,949,900 of record OZ025292.1, on the reverse strand, counting down.
TACTAGCTTTCTTACGTCCACTACCAATATCAGACTCATTAATTTCTGTTTATTAAATTCGCCATAAACTCCTCTTCTATTAATTGTAGAAATAAAAGTTAAACATAAATATATACTGGACAATTGCACCATAAAATTTAACTACTAAGAATGTATTTATTAAAAATACAACACATTGCTCAATGGTGCACAAAACAAGAATTTTAATATGAACTTGTACAATTAAAATAAAATAAAAATATCAATGTTTCGCGCCGTCTTCATGAAAATATGATAATGAAAGGACTAAGTTTGCTTCCTGATTGAGAGATAATATTTCTAATAAATTAAAATAAAAATGAATTAAAAGTTTTAAAATGTTGCCACTTACACGTGAGTAAAAATTAAAATATTGCAATGAGATAAAAATTAAGATTTTATGATGTTATGCCATATTTTTCGTGTATTGTAGGACAAATTATCATTACAAGGTTAGTACAATATATCAAAAATATGGCATAACACCTTAAAATCTTAAATTTTATCTCGTTGCAATATTTTAATTTTTACTCACGTATAAGTGGCAACATTTTTAATTCATTTTGATTTTAATTTATTAGAAATATTATCTCTCGATCAGGAAGCAAACTTAGTTCTTTCATTATCATATTTTCCTGAAGACGGCCGCAGAAGACGGCGCAAAACGTTGATATTTTTATTTTATTTTAATTGTACAAGTCCATATTAAAATTCTTGTTTTGTGTACCATTGAGCAATGTGTTGTATTTTTTATAAATACATTCTTAGTAGTTAAAAGTTAAACATTTGTTATCTATATTGTTTCTTATTTATAAAATTAATCTTTAGGTAACCAAATAAGATTTATTAATGTTTTATATAAAACATATAAGAAAATGATGCAATAAGTTATGTTCAGCACATGAACAAACGAGCAAAATTAGTTCCTTAGGGAAAAATTAAGTAGCATTTAATTTGTTCGTATAATGCATGTATATCTCACAGTGCAAGATTTAAAGCTACTACAATATAAGAAATCGATAATAAAAATGCTTTGCAGAAATAAAACATCAGTCACGATAAATTTAGAATTATTTCTTAGATGTGGCATTAGGTAATCTCAAATATTTTGTTTGTGGAGGACCAGGATATTTAATTGCGTCTGTAAATACAAAAATTACAATAACAATAAAAAACAAACAAACATTCAAACTTTATTGATCTTCAAAGAATGTCAAATATTTTTTCATTAGTATTGTTATTTTAATACAAATAATTTCAAGGAAGTATTTTTTTATCACAAATTCAATAATTATGTTAGAAAGAATTTAATTTAAAGAAAAAAATTCAAAATGATGAAATATTTCTTTTTCTAATTTTTCAAAGTAATTCGAACGTTCAGATTTTCGATTTATTATTTAAAAGAATTCTTTTAAGTAGTATATTTACCGTTTTTATCAAGCAGAAAGTTATTTAAATGAAAGATTCAATAATATCTTTTAAAAAAATCATTTTTTAATAGACTTTATTACTAATATAATGTCTTTCGTAAGCAAACATTTCAAAACTTCTTGATAGATTTGTTGTATACATCAAGATTCTTAAGTTAGTCAAATTAATCACCTGACAGTAGCAAAAATAAATTTACATTCTTTACTTCTAGAGATTTATGAGATTTCTTTGCATAATTGTCATTTGCATATGCATGTCAAATGGTGCTCTGTTCTACCTCCTTGGTCACATGCCAACATTTTTAACTTTTTTTCTTTGCAAATAGTTTGTTTAAAGTAAAAAACGTACATGAATGCCCGTTTTTGAGATTCATTCCTTTTTGCGTTTAGAAATAGTGAAAAACTGCTCAATCTTCTTTACTTACAGAGAATTTTTTAAAGAAAGTTCTCCTGGTTCAACATAAATAAAATTCTGACAGCGATTTTGGTCTTTTGCACCTAGATAAATAAACATTTATTTAATAGTTTACGAACCGTAAAATAAATATTTTAACTCTCAGTCTAAAAGCAGATTGATTTGCTACAAAGTAATATTTAATTACTTAATCTTTCTGGATATATACGTAGCACAAATATATATTTAGTATGCTATTTACTTAAAGCAAAATACATGGTGGTCAGAAAGCCTATATAAACTTTAAAAATTTATAAAAAACGAATGAATAAAATGTAATTTGCACTAAAATTATTGTCAAAGTGATGAATGTCTTAACTTTAAAAAGTTGTGATTCAAAAAGACACCGATAGAGGTCACTAACGTAGTTGTATCTTCCGGATCAATGCATATAAGGAAGTATTAAAATTAACCAACTCCATAGTTAATCAAATATCTTGTTTAATCTTCAATTCGGTAAAGATAAGAAATTATTGAGTAAATGCTGCATATGTATTTCGCAATCGAAGAAGCGACACAAAGCATTTTTTGAAAATTCCTATCATTAAAACATCTATAGACAATTTTCTCCAGCACGATAGTTATCATACGCTTCAAGCTTTTGATTCAGTATTATAAAAGATCTACCGAGTTGCCCGAACTGACTTCAAGAGGTATGTATCATTAAACGTTTTGCACAGATTCTATCACTCTGAGCTACACCAGCGCGGTAACAAGTTAAGCTTCGTATTTTCAAATAAAGGAATTTCGAAATGTATCTTGTTATATTTAATACTGATGTTACACTGGGAATAGTCATATTTTATAGTCCTTTAAAACTTTTTTATGTCCCTGAACAAACGAAGTATAAGTTGGTATTGTTGGTATAAGCTGGAGTTTGCATTCATAGTGAAAACATTTTTTTTCCTTTATACATTAACAGAATCGAACTTCTATTTAATTGTCAATATTTAAATCTATCCTTTGTACTGTCATTTAACCTGATAATCATTTTAAATAAATAGTTGTATTCTTGGTTTGGTTACTTTCTTAAGATGCGATTGTATTAGCACTTTTATCGGTTACTATATGAACTACAATAGTTATCGTTGTTAAGGAGTTACACTTCAGGACAATAGCCGTTGAGATAATTCGCATTTACGTAACATATTTTAATTTTTTTATTTTTATTTTATATTAATTTTCTGTTCACACAGCATTTAACATACATATATATGTATTTGTTTTAATAGAATACAGAAATTTTATAAAACTTTTTCATTTCAGGTTAACATACCCCTTGATCTCCGGTATGAGCCGACTTCTATGGAAACATTCCCCGAGTTGGGCACCGGTTTTACAGTGGTCAACGCAAAACTACCCACGCACACGGAAGGAGCCATTCCTGGACTCTGGGATGTGCATCAGAGAATGGAAGACCTGAAGGGCTCATCGGACTCAGTGGTCATGTATGGTACAATCCATTACCTTATGACGCTTCTTCCGGCTTGCTTCTGCCAGTGGTTAGTTCGGACAGTGCTCAGAAGTGCTAGTTTGTCGTTCTGCAGCCTTCCTGGCCCAGAGAGGCACGTGATGCTGGCATCATGTAAACTGAAGTCCGTGACATTCTGGATGAATTCTCACCCTGACGTCCCTGTAGCCTTCTGTGTATTTTCTTATGCTGGTAATTTCTATGTTGGTGTTTCGGTGGACAGTTCGACCATTTCTTCGCCAAAAATATTAGTCAAAGGGTTCACAACGCATGTGAGTATTACGAGAAATATTCTTAAATTTTACAAATAGATAAAACAGCGTTTTAAGATTCAGAACATTTTAACTAATTGCAAATGTTTTTTCTTTTTTCTTTTTCTTTTTCTTTTTTTTTTTGGTAACATTTAACGTACGGTCAACGGTGCTGCTTTTTCTGTACTCTTTTTAAAACTGGTGACGGTACGTTGAATGCACCGAGACTGATTTGCAAATAGTTAAAATAATATTGTGCTTAACACGTTGTTTTAGCTGTACTGCATTATTTATTGTACTGCACGTATCATACTAATTATCATTCTTGTTTTTTTTTTTTTTTTTTATTCAGAAGACAATAATCTAAATAAACAGAATGGTCTTTTGCTGCATATCAATTTTTATATGATATATTTTTATTATAAATTATTTTTGGTCTCAAAAACTTAAGAATTTTCTTTATAATACAAACAAACTTTGACCAATTATATATATTTTTAATAATTTGTATTTCTATTGATAAAATAATTGTACTTTGAAAATGGGCTGTGAAATATAGCATATATACAATTGTTTTTTAGACTTTCTTTTATATGGACATCAACAAAGTGGAAAATCGTGAAACATTTATTTAAATATAGTCAACAAGAATATTTTCTAAACAAATATAATTGGAATTTTATGACCCAATAAAAATGTTGATGACGTGGATAAAATTATCATTTATTATCAGAAAGCCTTACGCTCGATTCTCTGACTTCAAAAAAAGATAATTTCAAATCAATCATAGAATCTAAGTCAGTCAAAACCACAAAATAAGGAAATAAATAAAAAGAATAGTAAGTTTCTTTGCAGCGATAAAAGTTACCGCAATTGCAAAAAGTATTATTAATCAAACCTCTATTCTTGAAATTAAGCTCGCTTCTTTATAATATTACTTTGAAGCAGAAAATATCTTCAACGCATAACATTTTTTTAGAGAAAAAAAATCTACATGCATTTGTTTTTAGGCTTGCGATTTTTTAAATACTTAAGTAGAAAATCGCATAGCGTATGTTAAGTAGTTTTTTTTTATAATTTGTTATACTACATTCTAAAATATGACACATTTTACCAAATTTAAACAAATGAAGTACATATGCAGTTTGTATATTTTTAGTGTTTTCTGAAAAATAGTACTTTTTGGCAAACCTCACTTTGTGATATTCGAATTGAAAAAGAGAAAAATGATAACAAATAGTAACGCTTTCTTCCCAGTATGAAGTACGTAGTGCATTACAAAGCCCATATTTTTGTATGTTGAAGAAAATTATATTTAATGGATAATTTACGCATTTGAAGCCCTGATAAAAATTTACTTTTCTCTATAGAAAATGTCAAAGTTCAAGAATGTGAATGCCATTTATCATGAAAATTGAAATTTTAGAATGTTTGGAGTACTATATCTCTGGCAAGCAACAATATCTCAAAATTCTTTTGGTGTAAAACTATTAATATAACACTACCAGTTTCTTAAAATTTATTTGTTTCCATGGAGCATTGTTGCCACAAAATACAAAAAAGACATTTTTGTTCATTTTCCGCACTTAATCTTTTATTTAAGCAAAATTACACCAAACTTTTTCTTATAGAATATGAAAGTGTACAACTAACATAAGCTAAATAATATAGTACTGCACAGAAATATTGTTGCTGTTAGCAGATATAATATGTTAAATATTTAAATTTTTCAAAATCTGCGAAATTTAAATTAGTGTTATCTCAAAAAAGCGCCACAGTTGAATAAAACAAAATATATCATGTAGTATTTGAACATATGTACAAAAACGTGGAAAAGAAAAAGAAATGGGGTATCATGATATTTTTAAGAGAAAAAATGACAAAATTACTAAAAAAAAATTATATATATATATCAATGGTAATGATCACATTTCTTCCCTATCAGAAAATGAAATATTCCATTTCCCTGTCGAAAGTGGAATGCAAAAAGGGAGACTCCATTTCCTCACTGGAAAAAAACGCAGAAAGGGGAAAGAGGAATAGGCTTTTTTATTTTCTGACATGGAATTAGTGTGATCATCGACATTGTTTGTTTGAAAATTCTGTTATTCTTTTCTAAAAATATCAAGAGGTGGCAGCACAGACAATCACCTCGTGTTCACAGCATAAATTACAGAATTAATTAAAACTTGGTTTACCATTGTGTTTTTCTGCACCCACAGGTATGAAAATATGGAAGACTGGGGGCAGGAAAACCCAATGATAAACTTTCGAGTTAACCGTTAAAATCACGTTTTTAGACGCTTTCCATCAAAATAAAGCTTTGTAGGCTGGTTGCATTTTAAGAAACAAATCAATTTTTAAATAATTCTGGAATTTCAGCCGTAAACTCGATGAGGTGATTGTCTGTGCTGCCGCCTCCCGGTCCAATTAATCACACCGTAAATTAAAGATTGCAGTGCCGATACTAACTTTATAGATTTAGACTATTTTTTTAAGTATTATTTATGGTATTGTTTACAGTATTATTTATACAAAGTTTTTACAACATATAAATCAGAATTCCATATAATTTTCGAATAAAAGATTTATATTTTAAACTAATACTCAAGAAACGTTTGTACAAAAAATCCACTTTTTGCATTATTTTGGAACATATATGAAGAAAAATATGTATTTAACTAATAATAAAAAATACTACTGTCATAGATTATATTCTGCTGTAAAGTTAGTTTTTGTATGTCTTAAAAAAACGCACAACATTAAATGAAGTATTTTTCAAAGAAGTTTTGGAATCTACTTCTGACATTCTACACTTACAATCATTTATTTATTCATTTTTTAATCGCAGTTAATTAAAAATTAAATCACCATTCTTTTATAAATAAAGTAAAAAGAAATGACTTCATTAGTCAATCAAAGCAGTGATGTTTCACGTGTGGCCTAAGATATATGCTTTTTATATTAAATTAAAGCGTATTTTACATGTTTTCAGTTTTTTTTCTTATTCTATGTTTTTTGGCTAAAGAGACGCTGTCATTTTTTAAAGCAAAATATGATTATTAATATTTATACATGTACAGTATACCACATTAATCCTTCCAGAAAAATGAAGCGTCATTAGTTAAGTAATTTACACAAAGATCTAATCTGCAACAGATTATTTCAAGTTCTAAGTGAATCTGAAATTTGAAGAAAATCCGAGTATTGGTATTTGAAATACAATTATCGGAGACTAACTGAATCTGAAATTTGATGAAAATCCGGTCATTAGGTCTTGAGTTAGAGCTACTGCGATAGTTATGAATAATTCCGCATAGTAGAACCACATGTTGAGCGATTTACTCCAAAAAGTACACAATACTTATTTATATTAGGGAATAACTGAATTTGAAACTTAATTAAAGTTCGTGCATTAAGTCATGAGATAGATCTATTGAGATAATCAGGAATAATACCGCATGGAAGCGCCACCTGTTGTGAAATTTTTATCCAAACATTATCAACTCCATTCTATATCAAGGAATAACAAAATCTAAAGTTTTATGAAAATCCGTCTATTAGTTCTTGCGGGAATCGTAAAAAGGCAGCACAGCAACACCGCCTGTTGGGCGATACACATTAAATTAGCATATCTAGTTTATATCAAACTCTAATAGAATCAAAAGCTTTGTAAAATTCCGCGCTTTACTACAAGAGATAGAGCGCCCACAAAATTTATATCACAGACAGACTGACAAACTCATAGACTCACAGACAGACATTTTGTAAAAATGTAATGCTTTTTGGAACCTCTGACCCTCTAAAACATGTAAATAACTCGAAACCGGAATTATAAAATTTTCTTGAATCCGATATTTTTTTTTTGTAAAGATAGAAGAAAGTAAAAATATTAGATGTTGCTAAAAACTTTTATATTGCAAAGCAAAAACTTACCTCGTGTTCACTGCTCATAACAAAAATGTAAACACTCATCTAGAAACTAATAGTAAAATTTCATATGAAATTAAACTTTCTGTATTATTAAATGAATAGAGCCCAGAGTAAATCCCAAACTAATTTTAACAAGTAAGAAAAATAATGCGGTAAGCATAGATTATGAAGCACTTTCCAACATTTCATGAAATTTTTAACAAAACTTTGTTATTTAGGGAAATAAGGATGTACAGTCAAATATACCCAAATATGTATTCCAGTACTTTTGAACAGCCCTGTATTTCATCTGTCAGTTGATAAAATGGGAAAATTTAGTTTAGCAAAAAAATGCCTAGTAGCTTGAAATTTCTTTTTCAGCAATTTATACTAATATATGAAAACATACTTGAATACTTTTGTTCAGCTCTGTAGTTCACCTTGTACCTTTATGACACGTCAGCATTAAGCTAAAATTTATTGTAATCTAAACCACTTTTAAAATAACTGAAATCACATTCTCATAAATTATCATTCATAGGCGTCGACGTACCGAATTCTTTGCGTGACCCTGTATATCATTTTATCTAAATTCTGCAAACATTTCTCAGTAAATTGAATATAGTTCAGCGCAAAAATGCATAATTTATTTAAGAATCACGTTTAAGTAATTTACGCTCATATTCAGTAACGCTGGCGAGCTCTTTTGGGTAGCCTTGTATATCAACTATAACATTTATACATACCATATAATGTGCATATAGTTAGTGAAACCTAAACGCGCATATCATAATTAAAATGCATTTCATCCATCCATCAGCCATTATCGGATATATATACAGTACTTCGGAAAGAATATACTGTTTGAAATCTTTTGTGAGGCACTGTAAATGCTATATACTTCATATTATGCAAGACAGTATTGTATAATTTATATTAAACTTTAGTGACATATATCAATTTTATTATACCTGAAACAAATTAATATCTTTAAAATATGTCGCACACAATTCTTCCCTTTACCATTATCTAATGAAATTCTTTTGTGCGGCCCTGTAAATAAATAATAGCTATGTTTTCACTGTATATATTACAGAATCCATATTTTAGTGCACTTTGCGAATCCATATAAATTTTAACATGTTTGACAGGGTGTAACACCTTTAAAGTTCATTTGAACGATTTTTTTCCCATAGGTCGTATTGAAAAACTTTTGACTATTCCTATAAATAAACTAATCATGGTAGAAACTTCATTTTCAATAGGGTTTGTGCTAGGGTAAACATCAATAACGTATAAAAATTTCATAGCAGTCCGAGTATATTTACGGGAGTTAGAGCGCGGCCAGGCGGACAGACGGACAGACAAACCGAATACATAAGCATTTTTCAACTTTGTTGGAAAGTGCTAAAAATCAATACTACTTCATTAAAACTGTACTAAAGGATGTATAATTAGGAAAAGGAAATTAATAGTTTGAAAAGAAAGTTTAAATTTACATCTAAAAAAATTAAATGTTGCTAAAAACTATTAGATTGCAGAGCAAAATTCTCCCACAAGTCCTTTGTTCACACTCAATATGTAAACATTCATCCAGAAACTAAGAATGGAATTTCATTGGATATTACACTTTCTGTATCATTAAATGAATAGAGTAAGATATAAATCTCAAGCTAATTTTGAAAATCAATACTGCTCCAATCTACTTCATTAAAACTGAATTAAAGGATGTCTAAGTAGGAAAAGGAAATTAATAGTTTGAAAGGAAAGGGTCGAAGAATACATTCGGTTGAGAGTAAAATATTCATTTTAAGTAAAATTCTGAATGCTTTAAAAGCGTAGAAGTACTTCAGACGAAGTTTATTGTCAATTTAAATCCGAAAAGAGTCTTTTAAAGTGCAGAGCTTGGTGTGAGTTTCGAAAGAAATAATATATTTTATTTTCTAAATTGATCGTAAATTTATGATGCATTTTAAATGCATAAGATAAGGTTTTACAATGTTTTCACATTTTCTTAATAGGCTGTGTTTATATAGAACTTTGTGTTTATATAAACTTGAAAAAATGCTTTAATTTCTTTTAAAATATTTTATAAATTTAATTTTAAATATTTTACCTTCCAAAAAAGTTAAAACCATGCAATAAATTCATTCTAAAAGTCACAGAATAAAATTGTTTGCACCGAAGTATTTTATTAACTGATAATTCTTACTATTTCTGTTTTGAGAAAACAGCCTACGTATTTATATTTGATACAGAAGTTTTGAAATTTTCTGTGCAAACACAGTATCTTTAACACTTAGAAAAATAATTGAAAAGTATTTATCATTTAGTATTGTCTGGATGTTTGTGTATCTGGTCGTTATTTTTTGGCTGTCTAATTCTTCTCTAATTCATGTAAATTGTATATGATTGACATTAAATTGATATAAATTATTAATGTTCACATTGTATGTTTAAAATTAAAACATTAAGTGCGTAACACTTTTAGTTTGTCTATAGGCGTAATCAAAAGAGTTCTGTTATATTATATTTTATAGGGAAATCTCTTTACTATGTATTTTAATGATATTATGCTATTTCAAGCATATTGAAATTAATATATGTTATTGAAGCTTACTCTAAAATATATTCTGTAGAATGTAGCGATATATCATTTAACAATTGTATATCATTTATCATATATATATCAATCATATACCATATATCATTTATCGATCAATTATAAGGACATGCAAAGGAATCCCGTTACACCATTTTCTTTCAGTGCAAATTGCAGGAAATGCAAATTCCTTTGCGGTATTAGTTTTCAAATAAAGGGCATTTTATTAGAAGAATATAAATTTAAAACTAAATAAAACGCATAAAAATAATGTTTATGGTTATAATATTGGTTTTATGGAATAAACATCTTTATGTCATTAATGTTAAAAATAATTTCGGGCAATTGTGCAACGGGATTAAGTAACACACAATCTGAAAGTCCAATTTTCGACTACTTTATAGAGCAATTAGGTTCGTATATTAGCAATCACGAGTGGATGTTGGTTTCCAAGTGATTGAACGTCCGTGGTTTATCAGCGTAGAGCAGCGACTCCACATATTCCCACAGAAAATTGTCAAATGGTATGAGATCACATGCCCATTATGCGAAATTATGTGTTCATCAGATGTATTCAGCAATAAACTGAATGTGTTTTACAAGCGTTGTTCTGGAGTAAGTCTGTTTATGGTAGCATGGCAAAACATACGAAGCAAAAACCATCTGCCAACTGTCAAACTGACTTCGACAAGAAACAGTTTGTCAGTTTTATAATAAAATCTCTAATAATATCCTATATATTGCTTGGTGTGTATAACTTGTACAGGTAATATATAACACTGTACAAAATAATTCGAGTACATTATCGTTCATTTATACTAATTGCAAAATGAAAAATTTCAATTATGCTATGAGTTTCCTAACTGCTGTAAATTTTGTGTACTATATAATACATACATAAAAATCTATGCTTAATATGTATTCCTGAAAAAAAAAGAATAATGTTTTGGCTGTAGATAGTTATTGATGAAGTTGAATTTTTAAATGTGTTCATGAATTTTTCAAATTATTTTCTTCTATATCATTTTTGACTTTATTAAACGAAAAAGTCTTGCTATAATATTTGTAAAAGTTGGAAAGTTTTTCATAATCTAAGCTTGATGCATAATTTTATTTAGAAATGGTTTTTCACCTTATGAAGCTGCGAAGCTTTCTTACAGTATTTTGATTGTGTTAGAAAATATTAATTTATCTAAGCTTGACGCATGATTTTTATTTCTTGTTATACTTTTATTCCATCTGTACTGATTATTTGACGAGTAGCACGAGTATTCACAATTCTATCTTAGAAAAACTAATTGCTGTGACAAATTTAAAACAATGTACTAAAATTAATGAAATAAAATTAAATAAAAGTAAAATAAAATGTGTGTTAAACATGTTTTGCTACTTAAAATTTCAAATACAATTTATTAATTATAAAAATTCATGCATTTGAAACAGTTTTTTTTTTTTTTTCAATAAAACGATAGATAATCATAAATATTTTTTAAAGAACAAAATAATTTCTTTTGTGATTTATCAAGGTGTTTTTTTTTCGAAGCAAGGCCGAAATCTTAAAGTAAATATGTATTTAATTTTTAGGCAGTGATATTTTTAAACAGTTTTTGTAATAATTTCTGATTTCTAAGCGTTATAAAAGAAATTTTTTTGAAGATTTAAACAAAACAATGGTGACAATATACATATATATATATATTTTTCCCTCTACGTTATATTATTTATAGTAAAAGACAATTTTGGCTATAAACTTTAGATTTTTTTTAAAACTATATCTTGAAAATTTTCTTTGTTGAAAAAGGTTTTTCTTTAATAGGAAGCTTATTTTTTAATTTCTATTATTAATTCTTAGGAAAAATGTTAAGTTAACATTCTCTTAAATTCTTTTGAAGTTTTTTACGCTTTTTTTAACTCTTTACTTTAGAAAACTTGTTGAAAGAAAAAATCAAATAATTTTGATGCAGAATTTTATAATCTGTATTTATAACTTTTATAAAACATTATAAAATAAGCTTTTTTCAAAAAAATATCAACCGACTTCAAAATAGCGCTAAAAAGAATTAAATAATTCTTTAAAATTTTCTAATGACAAAACATTGTCCAATAATCACACATCGGATATCAGGTACCGGCATGAAAACGGTTAAATGTAGTATACATAATTTAATATCCACTAAACATAGATTTTAGAGAGAATATTTTTTACAAGAGATGAATTTACATATTTATGATTTAATTTATGAATATATACATATAAAAAGTAATGAATTACTTTTTGAAGTCGGTGCCAAACAGTCACAATTGATAACCCTTTTCGTTATGTTACTAGGCACAATATATTCACAATTCTTATTATATTTAAGATAGTTTGGCACCAACTTCAAAAAGTAATTCATTACTTTTTATATGTATATATTCATAAATTAAATCATAAATATGTAAATTCATCTGTTGTAAAAATATTTAAAATCTATGTTTATTGGATATTAAATTATATACATTAAATTTAACCGTTTTCATGCCGGTACCTGATATCCGATGTGTGATTATTGGACAACATTTTGTCATTAGAAAATTTTAAAGAATTATTTAATTCTTTTTAGCGCTATTTTGAAGTCGGTTAATATTTTTTTGAAAAAAACTTATTTTATTTCTTACTTTTTAGTTATTCATACTGTAATAATCAATTATGTCTGCTGACGTATGATGCATCTTTGAAATGAGATGACTAATTGATGAACTTTCCTGGACTTTGATGTATTCAATTTTCTGGTCAATTTCCTATTTCATTTTCAGCTATTCGAGAGCAGCTTACAATGTCGGCTGGTATCTTTGTGGATCTTTATGTTTTTAGGATGTGGTAACTTGTCTTGATAAGATCTCGCTCTTCGAAAAGTTACTGCATTCATCGAACTTTAAAGTCAATATCAATTCTTACGGACCTCGGAAATAGGTTTAGAAAAGCTGACAATCTATCAAGTAAAGTGATCTTAAGCATCACAGAGAGGCAAAGTGCTTTCTTACATATATAAGCACCGCAAAATGATTCCATATATCAATGTATAGTAAAGTGTTTTCCGAGTATAATCAAAATTATTCAACATTCAGTCAGAAAAAGTAAAAAAGAAATATTTTATGAACAATCGCACTATTCTTCATCAGACAAACAGTACAATCTAATTCCCATAAAGGCATGGGAAAGGAACAGTGATGATGTATGAGGAATCTCAAACTGATATCCTAAACTTAGCTGCCTCTGTCTGAGAGTGAAAACATTCGATGCGCAGAACCTTCTTCGACAGACGTTTTTGTCCAAAGTATAGCAATGCTAGGCATTGTATGCGTTTTAAAAATTATCAAGATTGACGATTATGGTCGACTCAATAAGATGCTTGGTGACTCGCTTTTGTCCAGAATCATTTCACTTAAACAAGATATCCCGTGTATCGTCATTTGCATATCAAGGAATCCTACCTGAATAAAATTTAAAATCATTCTAATTTCTAATCCGGTAACCATATCTAAATATGAAGACAAAAATCTAAATCTGATCACATGCCAATGCGCATTATTGTGCGTTGACTTATAGAAATACTTTTTCATCCGGGACAATACGTATAGGAGTGGATTTTTATATTTTAGACACGTACTTCCAATGTCAGTTGATATCGATGCGGCTTTCCGGTTTATTGAATGTGAGAACTTGTCCAGTTAAGATTTAGCACTTTAGAATGATCTCGCACGTCGGAAATTTACTACATCCAACAAATCTTAAGGTTCACATTGAAATCTACGAACATCGAAGGAAAGCGTCGAAAAGCTGAAAATCCATCAGTAAAGTGTCCTTACACAATTAGAGTGCGTCAAAGTGCTTCCACGAGTTAATGCAGAGTAAAGTATTTCCATATGTTAGCACATATTAAAATACTCTTCTTTCAGTTATAAAAACTAAAAATTAAGATGCTACCAAAAGCGCACTATTATCTAATTCATCAATAACGACATCGGAAATGAGCACTAGTGCTTGTATTTTGAGTTCGAATCTAATAACACAAACTTGACTACCTCCATATGAGAGTGGCAACATTCTATACTGTCAAAAAATTTTAAACTTTTGCTTCATCGTCATTCCATAGTTTTTATAAATTATATCTATTTTGACCATTGAGAATGCTCCATAATACAGTGAAGTAATCGTTTTTCATAAAAATGGTAGAGTGACGATGCAGTAAAAGTTTCATATTTTTAAAAGTGCATGTTCAGACTGTGATTTGACAGACATGGTTTTTCAAGCTACACAAAATTTGGAAATTTACCATTCCGAAACTTGACGATAGTTGCCTGAACGAATACTATTATAAGAAGGCAAAACGTTAACTAGCTTCACTTTAATGGCAAGCTCATCAAAATATTTCGCCATTTTATTTTCTCTAGACTCGATTTAAACTATCAAATATCCCTGTATATTACCATATTGATATCGAGGAATTCCATCAGAAGAAACTCTGGAAGCATTCCGATATTTAACTCGATAACTGAGTCTGAATCTCAAGACAGTGTCGATATACATAGCAATGCACTTTAATTTCTTTGAGCATCCGGCATAGAAAGGACCCTGATACACAGGCACTTGCGCTCTGTCGTATATAGGTACTTTAAATGTAGATTTTCAGCTTTTTGGCACCTATATGTCGATAAGCATCGATGTAGATTTTCCATTTTGGTGTATACGCGAATTAATCCAGTTAAGATTTCGCAACTTGGAAAGAACTGGCATCTCTGCAACAGTGGCTATGATCCAAATATTTTTTTCATTTAGCGAAACGAGATTGAACAATCAGTAACCTTTATTTTTGCAAACTTTTCACTGTTTGAAGTAAACAGCGAAAAGTTCGCAAAAATGCAGGCTACTAATTGGCCAATGGAGGATATTCCATTTACGTTTTGATCACGTGGTCAAGGCAAAAGCTTCTAGCGTAAAGAAGAGAAAGCTTCGTTCGATGCAATGTAAATCCCCACCATCCAATGAAACAGTTCATAGGGAAAGCAGTAACAGCCTCCCTGCTTATCCTTTAGAAGTTCTTTGGGTAAATTACTGGTACCACGTGACATTTTATAGCCTCGACCGCAGATTTGGAATATCCTCCATATCATTTTGCTAACAGCGAAAGAGAACTTGGGTGGGATCCAGTAGATTTCGTGCTGTTAAAGAAAACAGATTGACCAATTAGAAGTCTGAATTTTTTGCGAAATTTTCGTTGCTTAAAGTAAGTAAATTTTTTTATTGGTCAATCTCATTTCACAATAGAGCAAAATCTATGTGAATCCAGTCCTGTCAAAATTTCACAAGATCATGTATCTGCGAAGAGTAACAGCATGAAAAAGGAACACTTCTAATTGTATGACTGCTGGGAAAAAAAATCTGAATTTTTAAGTTTCATTTTTGGGCCTCCGTGGCTGAGTGGTTAAAACATCACGCTGCTGATCGTGAGGTTGTGGGTTCGAATCCCACTGGCTCCATTGCACACACTCTTTGTGTGGAGCTCCTGGTTGTACTTCTCCTGTGTTGTAATATTTCCTTGTGTGCTGTCTCGTCCCAGTATATTGACGATGGTTTGTAAGCAGGCTACATGTCGAACACACAAGTCAGATGTATGTTGTTCAATAAACAAACAAACAAACAAGTTTCATTTCTAAAAAGTTCTAATCAACAGACGGATGGAGCATTTTCATTGGTCAAAATAGAGATCTATACAAATGGTGGAGTGATTACGTACTCTGTTTAAAATTTGAAACTTTGCTGCATCGTCACTCCATCGCTTTTGTAGAATATCTCTATTTTGGCCAATGAGAATGCTTTATAATGTAGTGAAGTGCATAATTTTTTTTCCAACCACCTTCGTCGTTCCAAGCCCAAGCTCGCACTATGATTGGTTGTTGCTCTCGGCACTGTTTTCATGTAACTTGGCGATAATCATACTTGGCGTAGCGATAGATGCTTCCGTCGAGGAGTTTGATTTCCTTCCGAACCGAGTATAAAGTAACTTTTCTCTTGCGGCTTTGGGTTGGATGGAACGTGTCTTACTGAAAGCTGTACTCTTTAAAAGTTTTTAAACACAAATTTTTACTTTGTACTCGGCTCCGAAGGAAATCAAACTCGACAAAAGCATCTATCGCTACGCCAAGTATCATCATCGCCAAGTTACGTGAAAACAGTGCCGAGAGCAACAACCAATCAGAGTGCGAGCCTGGCCTTGGAACGACGAAGGTGGTTGGGAAAAAAATTACGCTAGTGAAGTAACATTTTTCTATAAAAGCAGTGGAGTGACGTCGCAGCAAAGTTTCAAATTTTTAACAGTGTAGCTACAGCTGCAGATTTCTAACAGTGTAAATGTTCACATTGATCAATCTCCTTTCTCTAAGAGCACAAAATCTATCTGGATCCCGATCATTGTCTAGTCAAAACTTCGCACTTTGAAATAAAAAGATAGCGTATCGGCATAAGAATAATAGCCTGAAAATGAACGCTTCTAATTGGACGACTGCTTCAAAAAGAATTTGAATTTTTAATGTTTTTATTTTTTAGAAAGTTCTAATCACCAGAATTTGATGAAATTGAAATGGGACCACAAGGGCATCTTACACTTTCAAACAAAAAAAGAATTTTCAAAATCGGTTCATATTTAGGGAAGTTATGGGTGAACAACAAATACATACAGGCCGAAATCATAACCTCCTCATTGAAGTCGGTTAAAAAACAGAAAAAAATATTTGGAAAAATGACAAAAATTTCTATTGTTAGAAGTTACCACCAGTGGCCGAGAAATTATGCTCTCAAAACTTGTAGACGGGACATGCTGTTTTCGAACCCAATCGCACTCGTCGTCCTAACCGTTCGAAGTCTTACCTGGTTTTCTTCGAGCTTTGGGTGATCTTGTGTCAATATGGGTTAGGATCCCATAGAAAATCTCTCACGGAGGGCACTCCCCTCGTATATTCCTAGTGCAGATAATCATCCGCCATAAATAACATCACCACTATCTATTGTCAAAAGAATCTTACAAATAATCATTGATATTTTCAATAATAAAAAATGGTACTATGGATTTTATGAAATGAAGATGCTTTGATTTTAATAAAACACGAATAAAAAACTAACTTATTTCTAGTTCTTTTTTTTAAAGATTTTCCAGCTTAGTTAAAAAGTGTTCATGAATTCGGTTTGTCTGTTCGGCTCTAACACGAGTAAATATCCCCAGAATGCTATTCAAATGATGTATGTTTTATGAGGTATTTTGTGACATTTTAGGTATCAAAACTGAAGTTTTTAAAGTTTGTACTTCATTTATAAGGATACTCAAAAGACTTTTGTTACGTTACGGTCTTTTAAGGAGAGATTGCATCCGTTTCTAGCTCTTACCTATTAATCTAAATGTTTTAATCATATTTAAATTGATATGTATCACTGAGATAAACAACATGGGGATTATTATGGAATGTACTTTGTATGAAATCCATCGTTCACACATTCACAAAAACAAAATGACAAAAAAAAATGTTTCAGTATTATCTAAGATTGATAGTTGTTGGAAATGTGTTTAAGTTATGGTACGCATTTTTAAAATAAATTGATTTCCTATGTATTATTATTTTGTGCATCTATTCTATAGATGACATGACATCGCGGTGCTTACGGAGTGCCAACACAATGTGGGTCCATTGCGCGTAACCTCCAACTAAATATTAAGAAATGAACATAAAAAGATGAATTTCGAAGCAAAGCACGGTCAAAAGGTATAATTTAGAGTCTCTGGTGGAAATCCGAAGATTATTCCAGAGCTGGAAGCACGAAGTTAAATATAACCTCCAAAAGAAGGGGCGCATGTGGCATCCAATACTTCGATGTCATTATTCTATAGATGACACACAAAACACCCAGAAATATTTTGTGTAAATATCCGTTTATTGACGTAAATTTATTGAGGAGAATTTATAACTGCGTTATACGTTCTCTAATTGACCTAAATTTTAATATACTAGAATACAGGCTATCCATTCTTAACGATGTCCAATGACTCATTTCTAAATCATTAGTCAGAGACATACTGTTTCAATTTCAAAAATGTTCTAAATGAGGCATTTTTAAACATCTTTTTGATCGATAAAAAGAATCATTAAAAAGTTACGAAATTTATATTTTTATACCAAGCCCCCCTGGGTCTATAAATGACATTTAGTAAAAATTTCCAATTGGACTAACAAGTAAAAAACTAAAAAACTAAAAAAAAAAAACTAGTCAAATTTTAATTTAAAATCAACTTCAATTCAAAACAATTAAGCAGCTTCAGGTCGGTTTATATATTGATGGAAGTCAACGATTAAAAGAACCATTACAAACACGATTACAACCGTATGTAAGGTAAAAAAAAAAAATCGAAATGCCTGAGTAGATTCTGTATTCAATTTCCAATATCAACGCAAATTTTATTTAGAAACGAAATGATATATTTTAAGAGTAATAAAGAAGACAAAAATATGCTCTATAATGAAATTTTTCATAATGAAGACAGCCGGTTAAAGCGAATATTCTAGGATTCAAAATAGATGATTGAAAGGTCGTAAAATTTTAGTTGTCTGTTTGGGTATTATAACTAGCTTCGTTTTATTAATGGCTAGATCGTATAAAGTTAAAAAAAATACATAACATTTAATTTTATGAATAATTTTCAAAAAAGGAAAATTATTAAAAAGGGATTTTATTATTTGCGTTTTTTGGTTGATTAATATGAACAAAAAATACTGGTGAACATTTTTAATGCCATAAGACATAAAGTTCTTGTAAATACTTTCATGACATTTTCAACAGCTTTAAAGCTACGCAATAGCTTTTATAAGCTAACTAATAGGAAATAGTTCTTTTTTAAACTATCCCATCATCAACTTCATTAATCTTCTTTAAGGCGATTTATCATCCTACAGCTCAATAAATCATTATTGAAATTACTTTTTCTTTTAACAAAATATCTTACTAGTTATTGGGCACTTAACATTATGAAATCGCATACAAAAAAGTAATGACAATAAAAAATAAATTAACTCATCAATCACAGTTTTTTATATTATGAAAATGGTTAAAGACCTTGAATAGTGGCGTAAGATGCCCCTTTTTCTGCAAACTCCAGGATATGCAACAAAATATTTATTTTATGAAAAACCTTTTTCTTATAAATTACATGTGTTCATTGCATGTTCATTTGATAAACAAGTAAATGAATTAAATGCGAATATTTTTAAATCAAATTAAAACTGTAATAGCTGTGTTATAATCTAAAAAAATGATAAACATTTTGTTATTAAAATGGAATTTTGGCTATTTTTTCCAAATCCAACTATGAAAAGTGTTCTGCCATCGCAGTGTGTGCCACATACCGGAAGTATGAATTAGAAAAATTAGTTAATAAGATTTTATTATTGTTTCAAGATTATTTTTATCACTTTGAAAATTCTTTTCATTTAGAAATATTCTAAATACTCTACTATGAAAACGTTAAAGTTCCATGATTAACATAGGAAATGCATTGTACACTCTCTCAGAAAAAAAAATGTAAATTTATTAGCATTTGCCCTTAAATTTTCACGAGCAATAGCCTTTTTTATTAAAGATGGTGTGATTTACTAAATAAGCAGCCTTGTCCCGTACATACTTAGAACGTTAGGGGCAGTCAACATATTCTTACAGTTCTAGATCATCTGTTCAAAGAACACGGTACGACAAAATACATTTTCTTCTGCTAGGGTGTAACTCTTCATTTTTAAACTTGTTTCAAAAATTAATGTTACTTAATTGTGACAGTAACTTTTTTTTTAACCCGCCAAAACAGCGATTCTGTGATGACTATCTAACGGCAAACTGCTACGAAACAACAAGTAAAGTGATATTGTGTTTAAAAGTGCATTATATTATTTTTTTACAAGCAACACAAAATAAGAAACGTGATTTTTTTTACAGAGTATAATTGGATAATTTGCTACCAGCGTCTATCCGTAATTTTACAGTAATATTTTTAACAACATATACCCAATCTCTGGAAGCAATCTAGAACAGTTACAACTTTTATTCGTTAACAATAGGTAACGGAAAACTTTTATGTTACCCTGTAAATCAATAAAAAAATATTTCCGATTGTATAGAATGAATATTTTTGTACATATTTCATAGATGCAAACCAATTTTATTATGGAAGCAGGACATTTCGGTCCCGCCATTTCGGTCCCGCCGTTTCGGTCCCGCCGTTTCGGTCCCAAGACATTTCGGTCCCGAGACGTTTCGGTCCCAAGACATTTCGGTCCCGAGACATTTCGGTCCCAAGACATTTCGGTCCCTGGCCATTTCGGTCCCGAGACGTTTCGGTCCCGAGACATTTCGGTCCATGGTCATTTCGGTCCCGAGACATTTCGGTCCCTTCTCCAGCAAGCTGAAATTTTGTGCACGGGAAATATCTGACATAATTTTATAAGGAACATTTCAGAGTGTTGAATTCAGGGGCAGGTCATTCCCCCCGGAGCTATCAATTACCCCCAACCCACGGAAATTTTGAAATTTTGTGTTTTCATTGGTAAAAAGTGTAATCCCCCCCGGAGCCACAGAAGTCCTTCCCGGAGAAAAGTGTCTGAATTCAAACACTGTTTTTTTAACTGAAAGTCGCATAAAATTTTAGTGCAATGCGATTAGTTAGAAGTAACAAGTACCCCAAAAGTTGATCAATTATTTAGATATCGATGGAGATTTCTGAAAAAAATTCACAGATGAATGGCATTTTTTACGTTGAATTCAGGGGCAGGTCATTCCCTCCGGAGCTATCAATAACCCCCCCCCCGGAAAATTTGAAATTTTGTGTTTTCATTGGTAAAAACGTGTAATCCCCCCCGGAGCCACAGAAGTCCTTCCTGGTGAAAAGTGTCTGAATTCAACACTGGCTTTTTAACTGAAAGTCGCATAAAATTTTAGTGTAATGCGATTAATTAGAAGTAACAATTACCCCAAAAGTTGATCAATTATTTAGAAATCGATGGAGATTTCTGAAAAAAATTCACAGATGAATGGCATTTTTTATGTTGAATTCAGGGGCAGGTCATTCCCCCCGGAGCTATCAATAACCCCCCCCCCCGAAAAATTTGAAATTTTGTGTTTTCATTGGTAAAAAAGTGTAATCCCCCCCGGAGCCACAGAAGTCCCTCCCGGAGAAAAGTGTCTGACATAATTTTATAAGGAACATTTCAGAGTGTTGAATTCAGGGGCAGGTCATTCCCCCCGGAGCTATCAATTACCCCCAACCCACGGAAATTTTGAAATTTTGTGTTTTCATTGGTAAAAAGTGTAATCCCCCCCGGAGCCACAGAAGTCCTTCCCGGAGAAAAGTGTCTGAATTCAAACACTGTTTTTTTTAACTGAAAGTCGCATAAAATTTTAGTGCAATGCGATTAGTTAGAAGTAACAAGTACCCCAAAAGTTGATCAATTATTTAGATATCGATGGAGATTTCTGAAAAAAATTCACAGATGAATGGCATTTTTTACGTTGAATTCAGGGGCAGGTCATTCCCTCCGGAGCTATCAATAACCCCCCCCCCCCGGAAAATTTGAAATTTTGTGTTTTCATTGGTAAAAACGTGTAATCCCCCCCGGAGCCACAGAAGTCCTTCCTGGTGAAAAGTGTCTGAATTCAACACTGGCTTTTTAACTGAAAGTCGCATAAAATTTTAGTGTAATGCGATTAATTAGAAGTAACAATTACCCCAAAAGTTGATCAATTATTTAGAAATCGATGGAGATTTCTGAAAAAAATTCACAGATGAATGGCATTTTTTATGTTGAATTCAGGGGCAGGTCATTCCCCCCGGAGCTATCAATAACCCCCCCCCGAAAAATTTGAAATTTTGTGTTTTCATTGGTAAAAAAGTGTAATCCCCCCCGGAGCCACAGAAGTCCCTCCCGGAGAAAAGTGTCTGAATTCAACACTGGTTTTTTAACTGAAAGTCGCATAAAATTTTAGTGTAATGCGATAATTTAGAAGTAATAAGTACCCCAAAACTTGATCAATTATTTAGAAATCGATGGAGATTTCTGAAAAAAATTCACAGATGAATGGCATTTTTTAAAATTGCCAGAATGTTTTGAATTCTTGAACGAGGAAACGGAGAAGTTAACTTGGAAACTGATAACTAAATTTATAAAATAACCCAATTAACTTATGATATTAACACACCCCATAATAGTTGTAAAATTTTAACTTCTGAGATGCATGTTTCCTCTCCAGGGAGACAAAGGCTTTTAAATTGCCAGGAGAAAAGAAAGAGTTATTGTTATATGGAATTTATATTCTGACACTTAGCATATTATAGGATTTCATCGCTGAAGCCAATTTTCAGAAGTATAAGTGTTTCATTATTTTGCACCCCCGCCACTTCCCGCATAAGAGCAAAAATGTTGAAACAAATAAAAAACATCTGTATCTGGTGGTATTTTACCCCCTGTGCCAAAATTATCATTGAATCCTCTTTTTGTTTATGGCATTTTTTATATGTTGTTTTTGGTTACTAGCATTTATTTTCCTTTTAAACTTTTCCGTTTTTAAATTAAGAAAAGAGTTTCCAGATTGCAACACGTGGAGGTAGTTAGCATTGCAATTATTTTATTACATAAATATATGACACGAGCAGAAATAATTATTAAAATAATTTGTAACTTAAAGTTTTTTTTTTTTTTTTTTTTTTTTTACATTTTAAAAAAATGAATTACATCTTGAATTATTAGCAATTATTTTTTAATGACAACAGTTCTTTTTTTATTGTTATTATTACAATCTAGAATGTTTATTATATTGACACTTCCCTGTTTTTATTAATGTTTTCCAAAACAACGGCAACAGCAAAAAAATTATATTGCCATACTTTTATGCATATATCACATTTATACAACACATCTGTTAAATTTTCTAAAACCAGCTTAAGGAAACTAATTACAAAATTATTAATGTAATGCGTATTGAAATTTGTCATTTCATTTAATGCTGATATTATTATATAAAATAATTATTTTTAACATTAAAATATAAAAACCCTCATAAAAAATATGAAAAAAAAAAGCCTTCTGTCAAAATAAGTTAAATTAAAAAAGGTAACTTAAAATATTATGTCTAGGTGGTAAATATCTTATCTAACAATCTTATTTAGTTATGTTATAAGTTTTGAATATTTCAATGTCATTCATAAGCTGTAATAATAAGGATAAAAAATATTCCATTCTACTTTTTATACTGGTTTAATTGATACTAAAAGCGTTTGAAATGAAGACAACAGCAAGAGGAATAAAAAAAGCACCGAGAAATGCTGTTCTTTTCAAAACATTCATATTTCTTCTAAAAAATGCCAGCGATTATGTGGGAGGTCCGTCCGCATTTGAACTCCAGAGTATAAAGGACATTGTAAAGAAT
The DNA here is from genome assembly GCA_964019185.1 of Maratus speculifer. Taxonomy (NCBI): domain Eukaryota; kingdom Metazoa; phylum Arthropoda; class Arachnida; order Araneae; family Salticidae; genus Maratus; species Maratus speculifer. The sequence goes on along the minus strand of OZ025292.1, from coordinate 63,926,270 downwards.
AAGGGTTTCATCTGACAAGTGTATAAAGATCAAGATACGTAGAATAAAGCTAGCTACCTAGCTCTTCTAGCTATCTTGTATAAAGATGACTATTTGTTCAGATGGGCGTTGACAATTGATTGACATGCAGAATTTTTGCTTAACCCTCTGGATCCCAAACCGCCCGAGACCGCCCGAGATATTTTAATTCGTATATCTTCATTCCCACCAGAAAATTAAAACGGCAATATTTGTTTTAATTAATGCCAGAATATACCGTATTTAAATGAAACAAAATTAGCCATTGAATTTTTCTGGTGTTAAACTAAATATTCTATTTCTAGAACGTGTTTTATCATGGGATTTAAAGGGTTAAAAGAGGTTAATTGTAGTACGTAGTACTTAGCTGATACTTATATGCATACATTTCCAATTTTATAGCAACACCAACTTAAAAAAAGTGTTTAAAAATTCTCGGCACACGGTTTTGATTTGTTATTTACTTAATGTTATACATTATTTTATTAAATGATTAACATCATCTTAGAACATTTGAAAGCATTAATAATTATGTTGTTAAATTAAAAAATTCTCAAAAATTAAATTATTTTTATCAAACATATTTATTAATAAGGATTCAAAATTATTTTAACTATTAATTGTTTAAGTGACTTATTTATCAATTACTCGTTTAAAATCTAGTACAAGAACTATATAGAAGTTATAGCAAAAATGAAAAAAACATATTTTTTAAATTTCAGCTACTATAATGTTATTAACTTCATTAGGATGTATAAAAATGAAAAGGATTCTCAAAATAAATATGTTATTTATTCATTTATTGGTTAGTTTATCATATTTTTCTTACTCTTTAAATATAATAATTAATACACGATTGATTTTTGCGAACTGTAAACTATAACTTTGTTTTAAAAAATTTAAATCTGCATCTGGATAATAATGTTACCTAAACCTGTTAAGAAATATTTTTACGCATTGTTATAGTGTTGCATTATTATGTTTAACCTTCCGTCTACCAGACGGGTCCATTGGACCCGACAGCAATATTTCTGGTGTCAATGGTAAAATGAGAAATTGTCGATTGACACCGGAATTTATAAAGGACTTGTCTAGATATTACGAATTCCTTAATTTAAGCTTTCATTGTAAAAGCAAAATTATATTAAAATATTACTGGTGCCATTTGCAAGTTTGAAATTAAAATTAGGTGTTGCCGTAGATAAATGGGTGTTTTGTCTGGTAGACGGAAGGTTAATTAATTATTAAGTTACGTTATTAATTGATTTTTCAAAATATTAATAATAATAATAATAATAATTTCCGTTTTTGAAATAAATAACAATTTTTGAATAATAACTTATGGTGATGAATAATTGCTATAAATTAAATCTCAAAACAGTTAGTGATTTTAAAATGAAAATCAAATTAATATTTTATTAAATTTATGTATTTTTAATTTAATGAATCTTTATATAATTAAATTGATAAAATTATTAATATGCATTTCGAATTTTACTTTACATAAACTCAATAAATAATCTGTCTTATATTCAATTTATCATTATGTTTTGTAGTAGTTATAAACTGAAGCTTATCGTTTACCTGTTTATTTATTTTATAGTTAAAGTTACTGAAATTTAAAACTATTTATTCAATTAATAATAAAATTAAAATAAAAATTGTCAATTTTTTTTCTGTGAAAGTGGGAGCGAAAAGGTAATGGAAATAAATAAATAAACGATAAAATAAAAACGCTTAGTTTTGTCAGTTAAAAATCGAAAATAAAATTATTTAAAATAATAGTTACATTATTATATAAAATAAAAAAATAATCATTTTATTACAAAGAAATAGGCCCACTTTCAATAAAATTAACTCACAAAAATTGTCTTCATAAGGTAAGAAAACTGTTTAAAAAAAAAAAAAAAAAAAAAAAAAAAAAAAAAAAAAAAAGGCAATTAATAATTATTACATAAAAAAAGGTCGTTGGAGCATTTTTATTTTTTTTACAAAAATTTTTTATAGCACGCCTAGTTACGAAATCACTAATTTAAAGATTCTAAGAAAGTGTGCGAAAACAATCAATAAAAATAATAGTTTATAGTATAGATAAAATACCTAATACAAAAAATATATGATAAAACTTAAAATATTTATTCTGTTAAATAATAATAATAAAGACAGTGTAAAATTATATAACATTGCTTAATCAAATTTACAACTCGCTGTGATTTTATTATCACGAGTTACAATAGATTAAACTTATTAGACTATTATATTCAGCTTTGTATAAAATTTGAGGGAAGGGGGGCAGGAGAATAAAAACATTAAAAAAGGCCCGAACAATGTTGAGCTTACAGCGTTTAGTGGGCCTTCATCAATCAGAAACCAAGTTATAAAGTGGCCGGTAAAGAAATAGCAATGGACCGAAATGGCAAGAGACCAAAATGATTAAGGACCGAAATGTCCAGGGACCGAAATTGAAAGGGACCGAAATGTCTCGGGACCGAAATGTCCAGGGACCGAAATGTCCAGGGACCGAAATGTCTGGGGACCGAAATGTCCAGGGACCGAAATGTCTCGGGACCGAAATGTCCAGGGACCGAAATGTCTCGGGACCGAAATGTCCAGGGACCGAAATGTCTCGGGACCGAAACGGCGGGACCGAAACGGCGGGACCGAAATGGCGGGACCGAAATGTCGTGTACCCTTTTATTATGATCGAAATTGTGTAACTTCATTAAAATGCACCTGAAGCTATTTTTTCCCATTGGCCGTAATGTAACGGAATACTTTTGATTGTGCCTGTAATTAAACTGTACATGCGATTTTTATAACATTTGAAACGTCTCGACAAAATTATGCAATAATTACATATATTTTAAATCTTAAGCAATTCGGTTGAATAGTTTTTTGGGCTCTTATATGCGGACGGATAGACAGGCGGACAGACAGACGGTCCGACTGACTGAACGAAAATTATAGGTGATACATATTTATGTAATTACTAACGCACCTAAAAATATATTTCTTCATTATCTCTTCAACTACTTTCCATTAAAAAAATTACCAAACTATACGGGATTTTGCCAAAATGCACATGGTGGCACCATTTTCACTTGAAGTCAGATGCGTCAGATTGACGATTGAAGGAGCTTCAGATGATTTTAAAAAGGATTAAAATGAAGTCACTATCTAATCGAAAACCTATTTGTGCGAAAATGTATTCCGTTCCTGCGATACTGATTTTTAACATGTACGTCAAATGGCAGCTCAAAACGAAATATCATTTTAGCATTTATCGGGTTCATTCACGAACATATTCAGAAATCATGATCAGAATACTTTCCTTAACCTCTTCAGACGACAGGATTTATTTAGGTATATTTTAAAAACAAATTAATAACTAAGGAAGATTGAACAGCGAAAACATTTTTAATTATTTTTTTCATCTTTAAATTCGATGATACATGGGAACTTAAAAAGTAATTTTTTGATAGATTCTTAGGATTTTTTTTTTCATTTCACTATACATTTTGCATAGCAAAAACATTGAGAAGATAAACTAAATAAGTATTTAATATTTTTTGCTTATTAATGGACTCTACAGATTGTATCGTAACGCACAATAAATTATTTACGTTTTCATTTTTGTACATTTCGTTCATTTCTGCTACAAGCCATTTATATGTAACAAGTAACTTACTGAAAAAACGTTATAAGAAAGAAATTGCTATTTTGTTAGCTCTTGCTATCTGTTAGGTTTCATTCACACACTTTTCTCTTTTTTAACTTTATTTATTAAACATGAAAAGAAAATACCAACGTATATCCTACTGGATACTTTAAGTCTGAAGAGATTAAGGTTCGGTATGTCTTTAATGTACGTTAAAACGCCAATTTTGACTGTAATTTTAAATTAAAAGCTTATAGAGCGGAAGGCATTTAAGCGAGTTAATGGCCTAAATTCCGTGATTTGATGCAATGCAATTAGCATATTTAAAGACAATTATTCTGCAAAGTCATTTCTTTGAACCTCTAAACTCGATTTTAGAAGTTGGTCGGTAGGTTTACTATTGAGATATCCAACAATAAATGGTATGAAAACAAGGAGAACTAGAGGAGGAATAAATGGAGCAGAAAAACACAATGCTTAAACCTACCAGTCAAAATCCAAAATCACCGGTGTTCCTAGGTGTTTTCCTCGAAGATGCGACTTAGCAGACCAATTGCATTTTAGCATGCGTTCTAGTTTTTACTAATACTTGAATTTTAGCCGTTAAATCGTTGAGATCGTGATTTTTGAAACTGCCTCGCGATCCATAGTAATAATAATAATAAACAATAATGCTGAAAGAAAGAATGTAAACTTAATCATCATGAAGTTTTTTAGACATTTATATTTTTTATAAACTTAAAAAAAGTTCAGTTGAAAGCTGTTATTTTTTTTCCCTCAAAAGTGATTTTTTTTTTCTAAAATTTTGTTAAAAGGCGTCATAATTCATTATATAATAGTTCAATCACTACAAATTTTCAAATGATGCTTAAAACAGATATTCAAAGAAAGTAGACGAGTCTTAAGCTGATTTATTGAAGAGTTTAAGAGCTACATAATTTAAATTTGCGACGTTTTTAACGCTGTCAACGTAATTAACGTTTTTCAGGATTTTGCACCATTTTTTGACTTTTTATGCCTGTAACTTTTAAAACATTCATGTTATTGTCATAAAACTAGTTTACTTTCTATATACAGGGCCGCCGGCCGCAAAATTTTTTTTTCAACTCTAACTGGCACTATTTTCTCATAGCACAAATTCTTTGTACACAGTTTGGCGGCATTGGTAAAAGAAATAAATTTTCAAATTTATGTTAGAAAAATACTGATGCGAAAAGAATATAAAAAATAGTCACCTGTGGCAGCCCCTGTATATAGCATTATTAAATTTATTTTGGAATTCATAAGATGTATTTTTTTAATAGATATATGAAAATTTAGTCTTAAGCCAATTTTCGATTAATTTCATATCATTTATATTAATTAAAAAAATTAAATAACTTATTTAGAAATTTGTGTTATATTTTTATATTTTTAATAATAAATCTCAATTTTAAACGTATAATTTAGCAAGGCATATAGATACCTTTAACAATGTGTTCGTGAAAAGTAAATTAGAAAAAAATATATACAATTAACATAAATTTTGGGACATCCTCTTTTTAAGTATTATTTTCATTAATGAATTTCAGGAAGAATTCGAAGACCTTTAATTAAATTCCGATAGACTGCTTTATTTACTATAAACTTCGGTCCAAGGCTTACTACGTCTCTAAATCCTCTTCACGAAGCTTGTTCTTGACACTATGGATCAATAAGTTCGCCAGAAAAAAATATTGGGAAACAATATATTTTACTCCCTAACTGAGGAGATTCGATTCCACGCTGGAAGATGAATTTATCTGTCACAGGTTACAAACACTTTGTTCAAGCATAAAATTTCTTCCGTCTTGAGACTAGACAGTACAGAAATATTTCACAGATCGCGGAGATTTCTCCATCTCTGATTCATCAATTGAGTTTTTTGTAAGAGGATAAACGCTTTAAAAAATATTAAACTGGAAAAAAAAATCATGCATCGAGCATAGCTTATGAAATGCTTTCACTCTCATTTAGAATAATGTAAGAAATTTTAACTGTTTTTTAAGGTTAAAGATGATTAAGTAAACAAACGGGATAAAAGGAAATCATACAATCTCGTGGAGACACAACTGTTAGCACAGATAATTTCCTCTACGACCTGACCAGAACTGTATATTGAAAATTAATATTTTGGAATTACGTATGTTGAATACTACGTAAGAGATTATTATAAAAGTATCGTAAGGTAAGTTTTTGTATATAAGTTCAGTACAGCAACATTTATAAGCACACACACAGAGGAAAAAGAAAAAATCCGTACCGGGTTGGACTATAGTTGCAAGTAAATTTCGAAGTTGAGTACAAATCTACAAATTTTGAAAAAATGTGATTCTATACAAATTTTTTAATATAGAATTTATTTATATGTCTTAAATTTTAGTCTTAAAAAATCGTTTTCAAAATAGTTGATGTAATTTATTGAATTGCAATTTATTTATTTATTTATTTATTATTATTACTATTATTATTATTATTATGCAAGTAAATTTCGAAGTTAGGTACAAATCCACAAATTTTGAAAAAATGTGATTCTATACAAATTTTTTTTATATAGAATTTATTTATATGTCTTAAATTTTAGTCTAAAAAATCATTTTCAAAATAGTTGATGTAATTTGTTGAATTGCAATTTATTTATTTATTAATTATTATTATTATTATTATTATTATTATTATTATTATTATTATTATTATTATTATTATTATCATTATTATTACTGTTATTATTATTATTATGTATTATACAGCTCGACCGAATGTACAGTATCGTCGCAAAACGAAAGACGCCTGCGCAGGAACGTCGCAGAAGCTCTTTTACTGCTGAGAGAAGACGCGAAGAAATATTTAAACCATCAGTGAAGGAGGTGAGTTAGAGATCTTCACTCGACTTATTTATTTAAAAATATCTATCTATATTATAAAGGCCAAACGTATCTATGCGTAACGCATACATGATTTTGTGAATGGCAGCAGCACTTTCTCTGCAATTTCGGTTTTGCAGTTTTCATTACTACAAATTTAAACTTTTAAACATCGCAAAATTTAATTTTTTACACCGTCGTTACAGAAAAAAATATACTTTTAAATGCAATTTGTTTGAAAGCTGTATCACAATTTATTTTTGAGATATTAATTTTTTTAGTTTTTAGCATAAATTTTGTAATTGTGGCAACAAAATCACTCCATTTCCTCCAAAAATTAAAAAAATAAAATGAAATGAAAAGAAATAAATAAATAAAATGCGCAACACTTTCCCATGCAATTCCTGTTTTGCAATTTTAGCTACTGCAAATTTTACGCTTCTAAACATCATACATTTTAAATTTTTACATCGTTGTATAGAGAAAAAAAGTTGACTTTTAAATGCAATTTTTTCAAAGATGTACCTCAATTTATTTCGGAGATATTAATTTTTTAATAATTTTTAGTACCAACTTTATAATTGTGGTAACGGAATCACTTTTTTTAAGCGAAAAAAAAAATAGAAATTAAAATGCGCATATTATTTTTAAAATATCGTCTGTTATAAAATCCGGTGACTTTCTGTTTTATTTCGTATAATAATTTGGATAGTTTAGTTTTATAGTATTTTGTTAATTTTAGCTTAAAATAATATTTGCTTAAGAGACTGACCAACATTAGATGCATTTTTTAATGTAACTAATATTGTAGATTTATTTATTAAACCAATAAAACAGTTCTTTCTTAAAGATTTTCTTTCGTCGACTTTCGACGGGTTCCATCTCGTAATTAATAAAGGATGGACAACAGTTTGTTATATTTTCATGATTAAATACGTCAATTATTTTAATATTCAGCCATGCAGAATAATACAAGTCAATGCACGTATTCATAAAGAAAAGACTTTAATTAAATCAAGGAAAATGCGTTATACAGGGCGTCTCATCAAGAATGCCCGAATTCTGCACAACCAGATTCCGTGCTTGGAGTACATAAAAAATGTACAAAGAACTATACCTCAACCATTTAGAGTTACGAGAAAATACGAAAGAAAAATATGTCATATTCGGTGGGAAAAAAAACTTTTGCTGGAAATAAGACCATTGGTATAGAAAGTTGGTAATCCAATTAATAAGGCATATAAATATATTATTTATGTTCATAATAAGTTTGGTATATTTTGATTCTTTAATATAGTAAATAGAACTCTAAGCCACTGAGCCAAGCGGAGGAGGTTTATTGAAAAAATACAATCGTCCCGTTGTCTCAATGACTTATATTTAGTATATTAATTGACCAAAATGTACCAAATTTGGTATGAACATATAGAGTATATTTATATGCCTTATTAATTGGATTACCAACTTCAAAAACCGATGTTCATGTTTTTAACAATGTTTTTTATTCTTGCTCCGGATAAGACGTCATACAATTCCTTCGCATTTTTCTAGAAAACTTTATGTTGTAAGGGTATAGTTCTTTACGCATTTTATTTGTGCTCTAAGCGACGAATCTGGCTGTGCAGAGTTTCAACGATTTTAAGGTGACAGCTTATATTTATTCGTAGCAATGTTGGTCGTTTGCTATGCCCTTTTGACAACGACTGTACATTGAAAAAAAATGGTTTCTCAAAATTGAGTAAAAAGTATTCAATTTTAAGTATCTCATATACACAAAATAGCTCCGATCCAAATGTATTCAAAGCAAAGAAACGCATGCTCTCTTTTTTAGTCCCATGATTGTACTATTATTTTTAACACAATCAAACTGATTGGTAAAGTTATCATACGAAATGAATATTTCTAGCTGAGCGAAAAATTGCCCAGGCCGGGGATCGAACCCGGATACTTTGCTTACAAGTCCAATGCTTTTACCTGTTAAGCTATCAGGGCGATAGCCGGCTGGGATTTTTCGCTCAGATAACCTTATTGGTCGTAACATCTGGTCTGTCATTTGAAACAGCTCGCAGAATAAACCGCAGGTAATGGAACTCCATATAACGATGGATACGTAGATATACTATTATTTTTAACACAATCAAACTGATTGGTAAAGTTATCATACGAATTGAATATTTCCAGCTGAGCGAAAAATTGTCCAGACCGGGGATCGAACCCGGATACTTGGCTTACAAGGCCAATGCTTTTACCTGTTAAGTTATCTGGGTGATAGCCGGCTGGGATTTTTCGCTCAGATAACCTTATTGGTCGTAACATCTGGTCTGTCATTTGAAACTGCTCGCAGAATAAACCGCAGGTAATGGAACACTATATAACGATGGATACGTAGATATACTATTACTTTTAACACAATCAAACTGATTGGTAAAGTTATCATACGAATTGAATATTTCCAGCCGGCTATCGCCCAGATAGCTTAACAGGTAAAAGCATTGGCCTTGTAAGCCAAGTATCCGGGTTCGATCGCCGGCCTGGGCAATTTTTCGCTCAGCTGGAAATATTCAATTCGTATGATAACTTTACCAATCAGCTTGATTGTGTTAAAAATAATAGTATATCTACGTATCCATCGTTATATGGAGTTCCATTACCTGCGGTTTATTCTGCGAGCTATTTCAAATGACAGACTAGATATTACGACCAATAAGGTTATCTGAGCGAAAAATCCCAGCCGGCTATCGCCCAGATAGCTTAACAGGTAAAAGCATTGGCCTTGTAAGCCAAGTATCCGGGTTCGATCCCCGGTCTGGACAATTTTTCGCTCAGCTGGAAATATTCAATTCCCATGATTATGTTCAAATAAATCGGTATGAAATACCCTCTGAACTTACAAATTACTATTGGCAAAATACCCAAATCGAATATTTTTATGTCAAGAGCATAATATTTGCGCGCACTTTTAAATTACTTCAAAATACTGTGAATGGTATAATATTTATATTAATAAGCATCTTTTATGCCCCCATGAATGACATAAACCATTACAGGGTACAAAATTATCGTTTGTTTGGATTCGATAACATGTGATGTGCCAAAATTGAGAAAGCAATGTGGTCATTTTTGATCCAAACATATTCAGTTCAATAATGAGTACATCGATTTACTCTTTTTTGAGTATTTTATTTTTTTCAGTGTACAGGTCCTGAAAATTATGACAAAGTCTTCTTTCGCTATCATACGAGCATATCATATAAAATCGCTTTTATTTTAACACTGTTTTTATCTACTTTATAACATATTTCCGAACTCACTTTTATTATTTATTACTTACTTCAGTGTAAAATTAGCAGGTGTTTTTATTCAGAAACTATAAAATCGAATAACATTTTCCCTTTTTAACACTACCTTTAAAACCAACTCTTCATATTTGAATAATACTCTAATATTAGGTGTTGGTACAGTACTTAATACAAAATATTACATAAAAGTAAAAATAGAATTTTGTAGAAAAGCCCTTTTTACAATTTTTTTAATTTAACTTTTTAAAAATCCCTACTACTTTTATAAATTTGGACATTTTTGCTTCAATATATTTTTCCACCTTCATTAGAATACACTATATAAAACTGCGCATGGATTTTTATATTTAAGGGATTTTATTTTAATATGATTTATTTTCTCGTGTCTATTAAAAAATAAAGGAAACTCAATAAATTTTCAATTTAAATATCTTTTGAAAAATAATTATTCACTTTAGTGTTAAATCCATGCACAAAAATATTAAATACATCATAGAGAGCAAATAAAAACAAGTTGGAAATTGCACGTGAAGCGTAGCAAATTAGGTGCGTTCGTACGATAACGAAGTTTTAAAAATATTACTTTCATGTATCAATCTCATAAAATTGTAAATAATGAATTACAATTAAAACGCTCATCAAACAATGTTCTCCCTATACCATTATATAATGGAATACTTTTGTGTTTCCTTGTAAATCAATAACAAATGTTCTTTGCACCACAAATTATGTAAGATGTATATTATAATATGTACTTTATAGTTGCATATAAATTTTATTAAGTTCGCATGAGTGTAACACGATTAAAATGCATTTGAAACATTTTTTTCCTATTGACCGTAATGTAACGGAATACTTTTGATTGTCCCTATAATTGATCTATGCATCCGATTTTCATAAAATTTGAAATAACTCTACAAAATTATGTAATAATTATGTATTTTAAATTTCAAACGTATAGAATATATTTGAAACTTTTTCCCAATTGACCATAATGTAATTGAATACTTTTGATTGTCCCTGTAATTGATCTATGCACACGATTATCAAAAAATTTTAAATAACTCGACAGAATTATGTAATAATTGCGTATTTTAAATTTCAAATGATTAAAATGCATTTGAAACTTTTTCCCCATTAACCGTAATGTAATGGAATAATTTTGATTGCCCCTGTAATTGATCTATGCATCCGATTTTCATAAAATTTGAAATGACTCGACAAAATTATGTAATAAATACGTATTTTAAATTTCAAACGATTCGGTTGGGTAGTTTTTGCGTTGTTATATGCGGACGGACAGACGGACGGACAGACGGACGGACAGACGGACGGACAGACGGACGGACTGACGGACGGACAGACGGACGGACAGACGGACGGACTGAACGACCACTATAGGTGCTACGTATTATATAATTACGAACGCACCTAAAAATCAAACCTCTATTCTAAATTGGCAAAAAAAGCCTTAGCATTTATCGGACAACCAAGTTATGAAAATATGAACTGGGAGAAAAATCAATACTGTTGAAAGAATTAAAATTTGCACTGTTAACATTTCAACATTGTTGAAAGAAAAGATTTTCATCAACATCTACTTCAATACAATTAACAACACTATTTTTATATCACATTTCTATATCGCAACACTTTTTCAGTATATTATGAACACAATCACAATATGAAAAACATTTTGTGCATGAAGTTTTCTAATTCACAACACACTAATATGTTATAAATTTTGTGTCAAAAAGTATTCTATAATGTATTTATTTTGGTGCGTGGAGAATGTACAGTGTACGATAATATTCCACAGCCAATCGTGCCATAACTTTTATTGGTAATGCTGCACTATAAAAAAAAAAAAAAGACGACATATAATCACCCTTTATATATTATTAATAATTCTGGAAAATATTCTTTATTTTTAGAATGCCCAGAAAGAATTATATTTTCAAGATTCTCAACGGAGAATATATTTTAATCACACGGGTAATCCGGCAAATTGCTGTCTGTACTTTTTACTTTTTTTGACAAAAATATTTTGAGAGTGCATCATACAGTGAAACCATAAAAGCGGTCTTTAAAATCTTATGTTTCAGAAAAAAAACGCTGTAAATTTTACTTTAATACAGCATCACCCCCTTATTGATACGATTGACTGTAAGCATACAATTAAAAAAATTTAGTATTATGTACTTCTTTATTCTAAACTTACAATTCCTCCATTTTTCCTAACACTGTAATTATTATATCTCAGTATTGTAAAAACATTATTAAAAAGTATATTTTTTAAACCTTTTTTCAAATGCAGTTGCTTAACAACTAATAATAATATTACTGTTTTATCTGTTGAAGGTTTTGATTCTGTTCATCATATCAAAATTGAGCTGAAGGTATTGCAAGTCAGTGGTTAAACAATAAGAGGTATAAAGAACAACCTAGAATTGTTACCGCAATTGTAGAATTTTACATCATAATCCTTTAGTTGAACAAAACTTCCTACTCTTGTAGTTCAAAATCCTGCTATTTCTATAGTGTTAGTTCTAATTAGCAGAGTGTATTTGCTCAAGAGAGTTTAGTAAAAGTATTCCCAACTTGAATCCCCTTGAAATTCTCTTTTTAGTAGCTTTATGTTGAAATTGTAGAGAAACCCTTTATAGTAATTGTATCAATTTCAAAATGCCATTCTACTATTAGAATATTTTTATTATTTCATAAAATTTGCATTTTTGAAAAGATTGAATAGATTTTTTCAAAAATTTCTTACGAAATAATTCAATTTTTTGACACTTTTTAGAATACATTTAGAAGATAGTTTCTTGTCTGACTGAACCACTTTAATCAAGTGCTATCTTGAACTGATTCGTAATAATAACCTGCAGCAAATACAGTCTAGTGTACATAATATATACTGAATAATTATTTTTAATGCTTATTTCAGAATCTTATTTTTATTATCGTTAAGCAAAAATCATTTTTAAGTAATGTTTCACAATCTAATATTTATAACGACAATTTAATCAGAATTAGAACAGCTCTAATATAGTTTTTAAATAACTTTTTTTCTTCTTTTTTTATGACTTACGTAGAAAAATATTAAAAATTCTACAATTAAATATTGTGATTGCCAATTCTGCGATTTAGATTTTATATAGAAAATATCTAATCGGAGATAGAGGTGCCAGAGTTTTGGAATTGCCAGGGCATTTGCACATTTTGATTAAATATGGAGCTGGTTGTCATTTTAAATGTTTAAATTTGACATTAAAATTTATAATTTTTTTTATTAGGTCTAGTGCCAGAATTTCATTATAAAGAAATCAGACGGAATTTAAAAGAGTAAATGTATTTAATCTGAAATATTAAGTACTTAAGATAATTATTATATTCCTATAATAAAACACTATCATGCTTTATTATTATACTTTTATTATAAGCTTCTTCTGTAAACTTTCAATAATTTTAATTTAATTGAAGCAAATGAGCTACGAAGCAATTGAAATACAAACTAATGTGTACCATTACATGCATGCATGTGATTTTTGTAAATATTGAAGTTAATTATTACATTTATTATTTTCAAATATTTAAAACATCTTAAATTTATTTTGAAGTAAAAATCATTGTTGTATATGAATCTTCAGTCTTTGTTGTATTTACAAAATATGTTATTTGTAGAAAAGCTTGTATATTTATTATCTGAAGCCCATTAAAAAAAGAACACCTCGACCCCTAAAAATTTGTTTCATCGATCAACAGACAAAGATGAAAATATATTATATTGAAACAAGTAAATCTAAACTGTACTAAAGGAATTCATCTTCATAAAACTTTTTACTGTAACATATAATTCACGCATTTATTTTGAAACTTTTTTTGTATTACATATCATTCATCTCTTCAAATTATAGTCAGATATTTTTTGCAAAAATAACATCTATTCTTTATACATCAACCATTATTATTGTAAATTCCCTCTACAGAGAAGTTTAGAGAAAAAAAAACCTTCTCCAACAAAACGCTTTACTTCCTTTCTGTTGCCGATATCACGGCTTTTGCAATAGACACAATGACACAAAAACATTTCCTTTTTGTGAAATAGTGCAAGTTGTTGCCAAACGACAGAAACAGAAAAAGAAAGACATTTCAAAGGACTTACAATTTTTTTAGCTACTTTTTTTTAATACTTCAGTTAGTATCACAGTGCACTGAATGATGGAATTCGGGAAAGTGCGATTTTTTTTACTATTTTGATGAATATGAATGTTTTAAGTTGTTATAGAGATTCATAAAATAAGACAAAAAAAAAATCACAAAGGGATTTGCCAGTTTACAGGCAGTCGATTTGATAAATCTAAGTTCTGATATTTTTCTTCTATAATCAGCGTACTTTATTATTAAGTATGAAAATAGGATTTCGATAAAAAAAGACTAACTAATGGTATTTTATATTTCACATAAAACATTTGAAAAGAAGAAAAATTTTTACTAATAAAAACCTTATTTGTTGATGATAATTTTTTCTATAGAAAAAATATAGATTTTCAACAGATCAAATCTTTAATTCGACTTTTTTAAACTGTTAAAATAATATTTTCACTCTAAAAAGTTAAAAAATTTACTTTAGACGTTTCAGCAATCGCTGAACTTTATTTAGCTATTATTGAAGCAATCACTGACCTTTATTTAGTCATTATTGAGAATCACTTTGTTTCAAAATCACATAATTTTTGACGAGGTTTGAATTCAAACACGTTTCTCCGAGAGGGGATTCTGTGATTTCGGGTGGGGAGGTGGACATTAGAAAGTTCTGTCGGGAAATTGTACCTTTTGATCATTGAAAACATAGAATCTCAATTTTCCCGGGGAGGGGGTGCTCCTCTCCGGGACACCCCCTGAACTGTACTGTAAAATAGATATTTGTTCCTCTTCTCTCTGACAACAAATTCAACAAATTCAACAAATAGAAAACTTTAGGAACACCTATAATAGAACATAAATAGTAAAATGTGCTGTTTTGCATTTCTTGTTTGTTAAATATCATATACATGTCAATCACACCAGCAATTCTTCGTTCATACATATTATTCTCGTTTTCTCAGATCAACACAAAACTGCATGCCGTTCAAGACGAACTTCACGAGATAACACGGAAACTTGAACTGCTGTCGATACCCGGGTACGTCCACCCGCCTGATTACCCGCCGGTGTCGATCTACCAGCGGGCTCTAAGCCATCGAATGGAAGAACTGAAGGAAGAATTTGTGGAGCTTATAACGGAGCTGCGGAAGAGAAAGACTGTAGCTGGAGGGATCGTCATAGATATGGAAGTAAGTAAGTTGATAATATTTTTTCTGTTAGAGGCAAATCTCTGATTGCTTATTTTTAAAGAAAGACAGAGTATTTCTAGCCTCTAGATAGCTAACTATTGAGGACCGTAATTTATAGATGGCAACAAGAGGTCAGGGTAGGGTGGATTGTGCTTTTTGTTTGTTCGTTACAAGTCATTTTGATTTGAGATGTTTCTGGTTAATATGGTTTACGGATTAGCTTTTAACTCTTCCGGGGTCGATTTTGGGTTGAACCAATTTTCAAAAGAAAGTCAATGTTTTTCGAATAAAGAAAATATTTATTTGTATATTGATGAGTGTTTACGTATTCACTTTTATATAAACAAAAGGATAAAACTGATACTTGGGGTAAAATTGTAGACTATTTTTCAACAATCATATTAAAATACGAATTAAATATACTTAAGTTCTATTTTAATTAATTTTCGGGTTTAGATACTTCCATTTCTGGCTGAAATATATTGGGCTCGCACTGGATGTTTTTCATCGTGTTCGGTTTGATTTAGCAGTAATTTTAGGTTCGATTGGAATACAATCGACGAATGTAGGATTCTAAAAACAGCATATAAAATAGATTATCCTTTTTAGAATTTGAAGCAACATTTAACCTATTGTCACTTATAAACTGATTAATTTAAATACTTTCTCATGGTCTCTTTTACCTATTTTTCCACAGAAAAGAATTTTTTTCCTCCACTAGTATGTCTCATAATTAATCATATGATTCACTACAAATGTGCTATGATAATTTTCAAAGATATAACAATAATGTTTTATTATTCATAATGAAATTCGAGTAAAAATTCCCCACTATATTTCATTTACTTTTCATGAAAAGAATTTATTCGTACACTTAATTACTTTTCTCAGTTTAATGTACCATTTGCTATACGAGGATCACGGTTGGTTGTGCGATTTTATTTTACAATTTATAATCAAATTACGAATATAAATTGAATGATTTTGATTAAAAAATAATATTTTTTGAATTTTATGTAAATTAATGACATAAACTGAGTAGAAAAATTAAAAGAACAACTATAAAAAGGTTTGGTTTAGTTTATTTTTGTCGTCCGATTATCTACACTAGGGATATAGAACCTGGGAGGGTGCCCTTCGTGGGGCTCTTTCTAAGGGAACCTAACCCGTATTTACGCAAGGTTCGAAGAAAACCACGAAAACTCCGAACGGTTAGGCCGACAGCCGCGATTGGGTTCGAGCCCAGCACCTGCCGTCTACCAGTTGAGAGGTCCGTACCTCTCGGCCACTGGTGGGGCACTATAAAAAGGTATTTCACGTTAATTCTATTAATTGATGTCCTATGAAAGATAGTAGGTTGGAAACGCAAGATCAAAGTTTCCACGTATTCCAATGGTATTCATTACACAGATATATGAAAATGATATAGGAAAATTCGTTACATTTTTCACACATTTAAGGTAAAACATGTGATTGGAAAGACATTTCAGGAAATTGTGTACGAAAGTACGAAAAAGAGTACAAAGACATTGCAAATCTGCAAAGTTTGCAATTTTACTGATAAATACTGTGAGCCAAGACGTCAGTAAACACCTGCTTATTTTAAAAAACAAATATGTGATCTTTGTATATTATAAATTTTTTGTTATTTTAATAGATTTTGTCCGGAAAAACCACTTTACAGATTTTCTTCGAAAAAAAAAATCATTTTCTTTTATCATTAAATAGTTATTTAAACTCTGAAATAAAATTAAAGCTTGTCCACTAAAATAAACAGTTACTTTCTGGAGATCCGGCTGGGAGTTTTTTGCTGTAAAATCAGTATTTTTTTTTGTATCTTGTAAAGGATTTTGTACTGGTATATATTTATGACTAACTGTATATTTAGTGTGACCTTTAGATTTTTAATTCCATGTTCTTCGTTAAACATTCAATTTTCACTGTTGAATTCTCCATATAATATATGTAGATAGTGAAATTTTGTCAAAATTTCATTTAAATAATGAAATTTTTTTGTTATATGCTGTGACATAGTTTAATTAAATATTAATTTGTTTATATAAAAATATATTGAAATCATTTGTTTTTATAAAAATTTTATGAAGATTTTGTAAATAAACACACAGATAAAAAATACTTATGTAGGTAAAAATACTTTCTTGCAGAAGCGTGATGTGTAACGGCGAGAATTTAGTAATAAAGCTTCTTTGTTTTAGTATTTCTAAATATCATCTATAGATGGTACTGCATTGTCATAAGAAGGAAGGTCACTGAGCTTCTGAATCCCCCTCACTGATGTAAAGTCTATGGGCGTTAGATGCATTCGTATATTTAAAATACTTCCTCGGAAAAATAATATTTTTAATTTTTTTTGTATACATTTTTTAAAAGATGTCCCTGTTTTTCAGTTTTCAAAATTTTTCTAAAGTATGTACTTAATTTTGTATGAAATGTTAAAATTTTATTTCCATTCAGTCTATTTTTAACACATAAAATATTAAACTAAGCAAAGATTTTAGAAATATTTTGAGAACTACGAAAAAAAGAAACATCCTTTAAGAAAATAACACAGAAAAATATGTTAAAAATACTAATTTACCCGAAAAACGTTTGAAATATACGAATGCATCAAACGTCCATGGGCTTCCCATTATTGAGGAGAATACCAAAGCTGAGTGACCAACCCCTTTAAATTGTAATATTGCTCAAATTACCTTGCGGTTTCAAAGCGTAAACTATGTTTTTTTCTTTTTATCAGGTCTGAAGTTTAAGATTAAGTTAACATTTTTCAATTCCAGACAAGCGCGGAACCAGCCCAACCTCCAGGGGGGGGGGGGGGTCACAACTTTTGACAGATGATTTAATGAAACAATTTTAAAATACAGTAAATCTTGCGAAAACGGAATTACGATAAAAAGTAGCAAATTTCGCAGATCGGGCATAAAAAAATCGCGAAATTTGTCGATTAGGCACGTAAAAATCACGAATTTTGTCGATCGGGAGCGAAAAAACCTCAGATTTCGTTTATCGGCAAGGAAAAAAAAAATATTTTTTTTTTTATAATACTTGAAAAAATTTTGTTCATAGGTTGTGGAAAAGTCGCCTCTTTTGTCTGTTTACCTCGCAAAAAAAAACGCGAATTTCGTTGACCTGACGCGGAAAAATCAAAAATATCGTCATCTGGACATTGGAAAATCGCGAGTTTTGTATATCGGCCCTCGAAAATTTTCGAATTTTGTCTGTATGTCTCAGAAAAACCGCAAATTTTGTCGATCGAACACAAAAAGTTGCGAATTTTGTCTATCTGAAACGAAAAAATCGCAAATTTCGTTAACAGGCCACGGAAACCTCCCAATTTTGTCGATCGCTTCGTAAAAAGCGCGAAATTATTCGATCGGGAACGGAAAAATCGCGAATTTTGTTGATTGGGATTAAAAAAATTGCGAATTTTGAATTGATATGGAACGCAAAAATTGCCAATTTCGTGAATCGGGAAAAAATTATCGCGAATGTGTCGATTGTCTTCGTAAAAAAAGCGATTTGGGCGATTGGGTACGAAAAAATCACTAATTTCGTTGATAGGGCAAGGAAAAATCGAAGATTTTGTCGATGATGCGCGGAAAAATCAAAAAATTTTGAGCGGCTGCAGAGCAATAACGAGTTTCATCAGTTTATCGCAAGAAAAAAAATCACAGATTTCATTAATTTACTGCAGGGGAAAAATGCAGATTTCATCAGTCCGTTAAGAATCGCGAATTTTGTTGTTCGATGCGGAAAAATGCGTATTTCATGGACAAGAATGGAAAAAGGCGCGAATCTCGTCAATTGGGCACGGAAAAATCCTGAATATGGTCGACTGCTTTCGTAAAAAGCGCGAATTTAGTCGATCGGGAGAAAATCGCTTATGGTAGGGCACGGAAAAATTGCGAACGTTGTCGATCGGGAACGAAAATATCGCAAATATGGTCGATCAGTTTCGTAAAAAGCGGATATACAGTTGATCTGGAATGAAAAAAATCGCAAATTACGTTGATATGGCGAACAAAAATTGACAATTCCATCGATCGGGAAAGAAATTATCGCAAATATGATCGATTGGCTTCGTAAAAAGCATGAATTCCGGCGATCGAATACAAAAAACTCGCGAATCTTATCGATTCGGAACGAAAAAATAGCTAATTTT
Source organism: Maratus speculifer (assembly GCA_964019185.1). Classification (NCBI taxonomy): domain Eukaryota; kingdom Metazoa; phylum Arthropoda; class Arachnida; order Araneae; family Salticidae; genus Maratus; species Maratus speculifer. The sequence goes on along the minus strand of OZ025292.1, from coordinate 63,906,894 downwards.
GTCGATTCGGATAGAAAAATTGCTAATTTTGTTGATAGGGCGCGGAAAAACCGCAAATATTGTCGATGATGCGCGGAAAAATTAAATAAATCTTTGAGCGTCTGCAGAACAATCGTGAGTTTCGTCAGTATCGCGAGAAAAAAAATCTCGGATTTCATCAGTTTACAGCAGGAAAAAAATACATAGCTCGTCATTCAATTAAGAAATGCGTATTTCTTAGTTCGTGCACGGAAAAATTCGTATTTCATCGAACGAGAACGGAAAATGTGCTAATTTTGTGGATTGGGCACGAAAATCGTGAATTTTTTCAATCAAGTGAAGAAAAATCGAAAATTTCGCAGACCATTCGTGGAAAAATCTCAAACTTCGTCGATCACACCCCAAAAAATTTTGAATTTCATAGATTAGGCATGGAAAAATTCTGAATTTCGTGTATCGGCTTCGCAAAAATTGCGAATTTCACCGATCGGGTGCGGAAAAATTGTGAATTATGTCGATCAGGCGCAGAAAATTCGTGAATTTTCTCGATCAGTTTAAAAAAAAGCGCAAATTCTTTCGATTAGATGCTATTTTGCGTTCCTGTTTTAGCATCTTTTATTTAGACTATACAGTGTACATCCCTCTTTGAAGAGCTCCATGGGGGGTCATGACCCCCATGACCCCCCCCCCCCCCTTGGATCCGCCACTGATTCCAGACCTAATTTTAGTATTCTGAGGCAGCACAGTGCCATCTATTGTTGTTATTTCGAACAAAACTAAGCACAAGTAGCAAAGAAATACCTGATTCACACATTAGTTTTCTGTAAGACTATTTTTATTAGCTGACACCATTTACTTGATATTACTTTATGCTATCCTGTATATCAAAATGTAAACACATAAATATTTATTTTTTATCAGAAAAGAAAACACACAAATAAAGATAAAAAGTATTATTGTAAATGCAGTTTGAACTTATAATCGATAACATTATCTAGTTTCATATAATGATTTTCTTCTTTTAATTTTTTAACAAATTGTTCTTTATTTTTTTACACGCACACAGTTAGAAATGACTTATTTTATATTATTGTGATAAAATATTTATTGAATGACTTTTTAATATATTTTTTTTCGTTTTTCATTAGTTTCTCTAGATATAAATAATTGTGTTTCACATATGTTTTAATTTTTTCGTTCTCTTTATTACATTTACTCAAAACAAACTTAAATTGTAGGATCAGGTGGAGTAATTATGACGGGAGGACAATTGTCTTCGCTGCCAAATTGGAGAAACTGTATATGGGAAAATTTTGTTTCGCGCTTAAATATAAACTTTATAATGATTTTTCATTTTAGACATTCTAGCCTAAGCAGAGATCCGAATAGCAATTTCAAACAAAGCGTATCAAAATTTTGGATCAACAAATTTGTCAATTTGAAGTTCTAAAGGTCTCAATTACTCCAAACAAACGTGCATATGCAAGTATAAAGAGAAAATATAGTGGTTATAATTTTCCCACTAGCAGGCTTAATTACTTAAATTTTTGTGATCACGAGTTTTTTATTGGATAATTACAACCATCCTTTTTGCTAAAAAAAAAAAAAAAAAAAAAAAAAAAATATGTGATAGTTAAAATTTTTAAGAGGTATTTTTAAAGGGTCATAGTTATTTTTTATGTTTTTAAAATACCACTTTTCCATATAGAAAAAGGTAAAAAAAAAAATGCTGAAATTATACATAGTGATCATAATCAAACCTCCTGACTGTATATAACTTTTCTTATGATACTTCCTATTATATATTAATTTTTTCTCGCATTACGTATCGTTATTTTTATACAAATTCCACTTCATTTAATGTAGCAAAAATTTTATAACACAAACTCCCACGTAGTGGACATTTCTATTCAACGAACATGTTTTTTTCTTTTCCTGACATCTATATATATCTATGCTTTAACCAATAAATAGCCGGCAATTTTCTTTGACATCAGGTGTTCTTTATTCAGATGTTTTCATGTATTAAAAAAATATGTATATTTTATAACGATTTTTAAAAGAACGATTGTTTTTCAGTTGTTCTAACTTTCACAGCTATTATTGTTTAATTATTAGTATTTATTTTCATTAATTTTGATCATTAACTCTAAAATAATATCTTTGAATGTGTGCGACATTTGTTTGCGTGTAAACAAATGATATGTTATGATGGATTATCAACACATAGTTTAAATAGAAATTTGAGATTGCTTCCGTCAGGGCTTATACCAAAAAATAGCTTAATTATCCCTTAACTTACATATTTTTAGCAGATATACATTGGCCATTCTAACGCGTTAGAAATGTGCCTATTCTCTAACGTTAGAACACACGTGGGATAAATCTCGCCCAATTTTGTTTATTTATATTTTCTGCTAAATACGTTTTAAAAACGAATCTTCTGTTTTTTATTGTGAAATACATCATTAATACCTTTTTTATGAAAATAAATCTTGCTTTTTAGAATCTGTCACTTGTGAAAGAAATATCGAATAATTATATAAATATTTTATGTATATACAGTTTAGATATATCTATATATATGTAATTATATATGGAGATATACATACATAAATACATAATATATACACCTCTAAATAAATATTATATACTTATATACATTTTTATAATTTTATATTTTTGATTTATTTATTATATATGTCAAATTAAAACAAATTCTACAAATTTTTCTGTATAAAATATGCTAAATGCAAAAAGAAAAACACAATAAATAATGGTTGAAGTTCATTCCAGCAGTAAAAAAGTAACCCTAAAAGCTGCGTTTCGCAACCACATCGATTAACCCAAAAATTAACTTTTCTATCAAAAATTGAACTGACTTCAAAAAATACTGCAAAATGAAAAATAATTTTTATACATAATATTAATAAGAAATTAAATTAAGAGCGTAGTATTTACCATGCGTAATATTATATTTATGTACATTAATTTGATTTTTTGGAGTCGGTGCCAGCCAAGCCAAGTTACATGTAATTTTCCATATTAACGAGTTTTTTACGATTTAATATTTAGTTAAAAAATTTAACCCTATTCTTTTACGATTTGCATTGGATACTTAATTTTAACTTTGGAATTGGCTTGGCTAGCACCGACTCATAAAAATCAAATTAATATACATAAATATAATAATACGAATGGTAAATACTACGCTCTTAATTTAATTTCTTATAACATTTAATAATTTAATATAATATAACATAATTTAATATAACAGTCCAAGATGCGTAAAATTCAACAATTCAAATAAAAACTAAACATTCCAAAACATTGCGATCGTCTAGGCAACGCAGAAATGGTTGTCACTTACAAGGAAGGTCTCCATTGGGGGCATACTCAGAACTTTTTGAAAAAAATACGAATTAAACTACTCATGTAGGTAATAAAGGATCAGTGAAAATTAGCGGCGGAATTACATTATTAGATATGTAAAAAAATAAAATAGTTTGGAATAATTGGCGTGAAAAGCTGAAAGCGACGCGGGATTTGGCAAGCAGTGCATTTCCTCGCCAAAAACAGACGATTTTAACGAATCTGAAAACTGATTTTAATTGACTTCACTGTTAAAAATCTGCAGCATTTACTGCAACGTCACTCCACTACTTTTATAGAATATCTCTCTTTTGACCAATGAGAATTCTCCATAGCACTGTGAATTGACCGTGTCATACACTATTAAAAATCTGCTGCATTTTGTTGCAACGCACTCCACCGCTTGTATATAATATCTCTAGTTCAACCAATGAGAAAGCTCCATTTCACGGCCAAGTAACCGTTTTCTATACCAGCAAGGGAGTGCGTTGCAACAAAATGCAGCAGATTTTAACAGTGTATTTTTCAATTTGGAACAATTTTAATCAATTTAAGTTGTGTTTTAAATGATAAAATATAATAATTTCATTTTGTTAAAGTACATATAAACGTATATGACAAAATTACACTTAAAGTAAAGTAAAAATGCAAAACTAAAATTACTTAAAGTAGACTTATTTAAATAAATTGAACATAGAAAGTTTTTTCTTTAAAAAGTAATTCGAAGCGTAAAAGCGTATTTTTGAAAATTTCGTATTTTCGTCAACCGGAGATAAATCGCCAAATAAACGAAATTTTTATTATTTTTTTACGGACGTTATAAGGAGGTTCCGCCGAAATTTTTTTATAAACATATATAACTATATGAGATGAACATCTCTGTAATTTTTTCAGATTTTTCTGACAAGGAAGGTCTCCATACGGGCATACTCAGAAAAATCTGAAAAAATTACAGAATGTTCTTCTCATATAGTTATATATGTTTATAATATATTTTATTAAAAATTAAATATTTAATTTTTCCATTATTTTTATCAATCACTATGGCTTGTATTTTGATGCATTTATGAGGATCTGTTGTATTTCCCAATTCAATTTCCACTATATCATAACACTGACTTGATTTAGTTTGTTTATCCGCAAAGGAAAGAATTCGAAATGTTTCTCTTTTCATGATCTTTAAACCTAACGAATCCCAAATCCGTTTTTCAACAAAAGTCCGATTCGATCCCCCATCTAACAAAATACGAACAATTTCAGATTTTTTGTTTCCCTTTGCTTTTTCACTGAGTGTCTGCAACAAAACAGGATAACATTCTTTTCTTTCCCTTTTATTTTTGAAACATCTGGTGGAAGCTAATAACGTCACAATATCTGGCGTCGAGAGTTTTGATCATCCGAATTATTTTTAATGGAGGTCAGCGATTTGTCGCAAATTAATTCATTGTGACGCAATTTACATATTTTGCATAATTGATTCCTTTTAAAACAAAATTTAGCGATATGTTTTCGTTTAAGGTAAATGAAACAACTACCATTACTTTTAAGAGAATTTTTTCTTTCATTTATTGTCAGAGGACAGTTCAAACTTGCGTGATTCTTACCAAGACAAAAAATGCAAGTTTCATTCGTAGCACTCGTTAAGACAGCGGCTGAAGAAAGCCTTGTGTTATCATTTCTTTTCTGATTCAAATAATATTTATTTTTACTGTTTTGATTTATTTCCTTATTATGAAATGTTGATTCATTGACATTCCCACCCTTAGAATTAGCTAACAATAACGATGTTTCCCGACATTCTACCTCCTTTCTCAAAAATTCCATTAAATTCTTAATATCAAATAATTCACTCGTTTCCCGATTCCTATTATAACTCAAACTTAAATCTTCGGGAATTTTCTGTAAAATTACCGGACATAACAAGTTACTGTATGTTTCAGTTGCAACATCAAGCGATTGCAGCGATCGGATCTGTACTTCAATCGCTTCATACATTTTCCTTAACCCTACTACATTTGAAGAATTCCTTACCGCTTCCGTAAGCAAAAGCTTGTTCATATGGGAATTAATTATTAAATCCGATCTCCCAAATCTACTTTTCAATAATTGAATTAATGAATCATAATTCTCATTCGTTAAGGAAAAACCAGAAACAGCACTGAATGCTAATCCACCTAAATACGTCTTTAAATAAGTGAATTTCTCGATTTTACTCAATGAGTCGTTGTTCTGAACAGCAACCTCATATGAGTTCCAAAAATGTAGCCACTGACTACAGTCCCCATAAAACTTAACTATACTCAATTTTGGCAATTTAAGTGTTCTGGTTTCGTTATGCAAGATCGCGGGTGAAAGGTCACTGTTATATATCACTGGCTTATCCTTAGAGGCAGTAACTTTAGATTTAATTTCATTTTCTTTTATTGTACCTCGATATTTAACAATCATTTCAATATATTCTTCACAACACGAAACTTCATTTTCAACCTCTTTAACATCCGTGAGCTCAAAACTTTCTTTATCTAGCTCTTTTAGTTCAGAAAATTTTTCATTTATTTGTTTCTGTCAATCTTTAATTTCTTCTATTTTCAAAGAAATTTCCATATCATTATTCTTCAAAATAGATTCAAATTTAGAAATTAGTTTTGTTGTGCTTCCCCAAAAGGAAGTACGTTTCTTTTTTATTTTTTCCAGATCCATATTCAAAACGATATAATAAAATATTTCCTAGTATAATATCATTAAATATTTCCGAACCGAAACTAAATTTTAATAATCACCTATTTTCAATCCGAGATTAAAATAATTAATTTATCAGTTTCGGAACTAAAACTGATAAATTAAATAATAATAATCGTTATGAAATTAATAGATTTCATAACGAAACCAAAACACTCTATTTATTTATTTTCAAACCAAATTCCATGCAAATATATAAATTAATAATCAAATGGGTCCTACCTCAAATCTCGTCGTGGCCGCGATTTCTAAACCCATGGGATTTGCCAGGCAATTTTTTAAAAAATGAATCTGCATTCATTATTTCCAGAAAAAAAAAATTCACATTCCTTCAAGCATAAAAAGGCGTTTTCATAAACATCTATATTCTAGCACACACAATCACATCCTCGGGCACCATGAAATGAAATTAATCCGGATCAGAAGGCTTCTTTTTCATATTAAGTTTATTTTAAACTAGCTGACCCGCCCGGCGTTGCCCGGGTCTGTTATAATAATGTTAAACGAACTTGAAATTTTTATGATTTTATCTTCAACTCAAAATATGTGTTAATACACTGTTAAGAATTTGACCCTTTTGCTGCATCGTCACTCCACCGCTTTTATAGAAAATGATTACTTCAGCCTATTTTGGAGCATTGTCATAGGTCAAAAGAGATATATTCTATAAAAGCGGGGGAATGATGATACAGCAAAAGGGTCAAATTTTTTACAGTGTACATTATATTAAATACGTGCCCCCTGACTGTGTCAAAAATTGGTTTTTTAAAAAACTAATATTTAGCTGCAAAAATACCTAAAATGACTGCAATGGGAAACGCAGGAGGGAATATGTGTCCAACGATTTCGTGTTGATATTTATCCTTAAAATTACTGTTAAGTGACTTAATTAAATACTTTTTTCACATAGATATCCCAAGTGAAATATTTTGAATTTCAAACTAATTATATATCACTCTTAAATCTGACTATACCGTGAATGAAATCGATTCTCGATGATTCGCTAAAAGGTTAGTATATAATATTATAAATTCAGAGCCATTTTACAAAAATAGGTGTATATTTTTTATCAAACATGCGTAATGTTCATTCTATGAACAAAATCCTAACCGTAACCTAATTGTATCGGAATCATAACTTGTCTATAACTTAGCTGTATCTTAACAGTAACCTAACTGCAAGTTAAATATACCATAAATGTAACTTGGCCGTCACCTAATCATAACCTACCCATAATCTAACCACAACCTAACCGCAAATTAACCTTAACCTAACTGTAACTTAACCATGACCTAACTGTAACCTAACCGGAAAATAAAATAACAAAAGGGTCACCGGAACGTAATTGCAACCTAACTGTTATCTAACCATAACCTAGTTCAAATTTAACATTAACTATAAACAAAATATTTTAATCATCTCGCGCTAAGTACTTAGTTTCACTTTCCACCGCTACGGAGCGCATTATGTTTTGTAGAACATCCGAATTTTAGGTTCGGATTGGATTCATGTTCATGGAAATTATTTTGTCTTCTTCGGATACGGTTATGATTGTGTGGAATATTTGTGTTCAGTTTAGATTCGGTTCAATTCAGATTTCGTGGGGGTTTTTTTTCCCCTTCAAATGGGATTTTTAAGTTCGGGTCGGGTTGTACTTATATGGAAATTATTTTACCTAGTTCCAATGAGGTTATACTTCACTGAAATATTTTTGTTAGGTTCAGATTAAGTTTGGTTCAAATTTCGGGATTTTTTTTTCTTTTTTTTACAAATTTTTTGGTTTGGAATGGGGATTATGTCCATGGAAATTATATTGTCTTGTTCGTATCTGGTTATAGTTATTTGGACTATTTTCGTCGGATTCAGATTTGGTTCGATTCAGATTTCAGGTATTTTTTTTTAAATTGATTTTTAAGGTTCTGGTTGGATTCATGTCCAGGGAAATTATTTTGTCTTGCTCGGATCGGGTTTTGGTTCTTTGGAATATTTTTTTCGGGTTCAGATGTAGTTCAATTCAGATTTCGGCTTTTTAATGGAATTTTTAGGTTCAGGTTGGGTTGCGCATCAACGGAAATTATTCTGCATTGTTCGAATAAGGATATGCTTCTCTGGAATATTTTTGTCAGATTCAGATTTAGTTCATTTTTCAGGTTCGGATTGGGTTCATGTTCATGGAAATTTTTTTGTCTTGTTCAGGTCCGGGTATGGTTCTGTGGAATATTTTTGTCGATTCAAATTTCAGGTATTTTTTTCAAATGGAATTTTAGGTTCCGATCGGTTTCATGTCCACGAAAATTATTTTCTCTTATTCGAATCCGGTTATGGTTCTTTCGAATATTTTGATCGGATTCAGATGTAGTTTGCATAAAACTTCAGGCTTTTTTTTCAAATGGAATTTTTTAGGTTCGAGTCAGGTTTATGTTCATGGAAGTTTTTTTGTCTTGCTCTTATCAGGTTATAGTTCTTTGGAATATTTTTATCGATTTCAGGTTTCGTTCTGGTCATTTTTTGGGTTTTTTCAGAGAAAAATTTTAGGTTCGGGTCGGGTTGCATATACACGAACATTATTTTTCTTTGATCGAATTGGGGTATGCTTCATTTGAATATTTTTGTGGGATTCAGATTTGATTCGGGTCAAATATCAAATCCATAGTTTTTTTTCAAATGGAATTTTTAGGTTCGGGTCGCGTTTATGCTCATGAAATTTTTGTCTTGCTTGGATCGGAGTATAGTCTGTTTTTTTCTGGTTGGGATCGGGTTATGTGTTAATACGCCTAAACATTATGTTTTGCTACTATTCTTTTAGTGACTATTTTTTATATATAATTTATTTTGCTATTTGATAATTTATTACTGTGTATGAATCGTCTGCCTATTCGAAAAATTGTACGTCAAAGAGCCATTTCATTTTTGTTTTAAAAACAAATTAAAGTCTTAATAAAATTTTAACTTAAATAAATGCATTCAAATTTAATCAATGATTTAAAAAAACTGCTAAAAAAGCCTCATATATACATATACATATATTAACTGCAACATAGCCAACCACAAATACATTCTAATGTACGAAGTACCAACGATCTGACGTAATAGCTATGTTCAAAAATCCTAAGTTAAACTGACATTTTGACAGTCTATGAATTTTAAAGGTCTTTGGGAAAAAAACAGTCACTTTTGAAATGTCAAAATCTCAAATTGGTTTCTTTCATAGAGTAAAAAGAAATTAATAGAGTGGAGGTATTATCTCTGGAGATGATGCTTAAGATGTAATCCTACATTAAGTCCAATTAAGTACCAACAAAAGCACGTGCTTTGACACGCCTATCAATTGGCGAAATTTTAAAATGAAGGGCCAAAATCACAGTCAAGTGAAATCCAGCCACCCCATTGGTCGAGTGGTAAGGGTGAAAATCACGAACTTGTTTCTCCATTTGAAAAAGGTGAGGGGGAAAGTATTTTTTAAGCGATTGTTACCGTCTGTTCTTATTTAAGATAAACCATCGAAATTAACTCAATTAAGATATTTTGATGCCATTTTATAAAATGAGAGTGAAAAATTTAGATTATAAATGAAAAGAGATAAGATTTACTTCAAAACTGCCGCTACGATTTTTTCTCGGAAAAAGGAGTATGACAACATTTACCCAACTGCTAAGAGATTGTTCCCTGAAAAGGACGCGGCTCAATGACCAATGAGGTGTTTGGATTTCACCGGACTGTGATTTTGGCCCTCCATTTTAAAATTTCGCTATCAATTGAAACAGGTTTAAACCTGTATTTTTTTTTCTCTTGTTTTTAAAAAAAGAACTAATTTATCGCTTCACCGGTAAAAATTTATTAATTATTTTATCATATGTGTTTTAAATATCAATATAGAAAATTATTTTAACGTTATATATATATTTTTGCTTGAAAATATAACATTATTTTGTTAGTACATTAAAATCGTCTGCAGTCAGAAATTTATATTTTAGATTAATATTTATTACTTAAGTTTTCATACATGATTTTAAAAGAATGTTTTCATCATTATATTTTAAATATTTATTTACATGCAATTATTAAGTCATAAACATTTTTCATCTACGTTATAAAGTATTGAAAATTACATTAATGAAGGAAACTTTTAGTTATACAATTTTTAATTCGTATTAAATGTTTTCAATATCTTATTTAATTTTAATTTGATATTTAATTATTGCTAATTTTCCAATTTCCTTCATTTTAAAAGCGAATATTTATTCTAATAAATAATAATAGAACGAAGACCATTTTAAAAATTTGCTATTTCCTCTTGAAATATGCTTCAACTGTAATTCATTTCTTTCAATTCGTCTTATAATACAAAATCTCTTCCACGTCCTTTTGTTTGCCACATTAAATTTGAGCGATAAATGGTTTCATATCGCAAACCTTTTTTGAGCTTACTTCACCTCCACTTATCTTATTCCTCCAAGGGTTTCTTTAATTCTGTCTCAGCTTTCTTATTACTTCTGCGAAAATTTTTACACAACCAATCAACCGTAAACAAATGAAAGAGAAAAAAATTGGGGAAAAGATGATTTTTTATGAGAGTGACCTCTTGATTTTAATTAATTACTCAGTTAATAATTGTAATTTTGAAATTCTGAAGCTCAGGTGCATCAGGAGAGATATTGGGCTACTCTCAAAAAAATTTTGAGCTTTGTACGTGCTGTAGATTTTGCTAGCCATCGCAGACACACACACAGACACACACACAGACAGAGCGTTTTGTTCTTTTATTAGTATAGATATTGAAATATATTTCTGTACAATTATTTACACTACCAGACAATCTGGTAATTCCAAATCATTCAATAAATATAACATTCCAAGACGCGTAAAATTCAACAAAAAGTTAACGATTTTTTGAAGTCGGTTAATAAAAATTATAATACGAAAAATATGTTGTAAAATATATATGGATGTAAATTTTGTCAGGAGTGGTGTTCGAACGCCCTCTTTCGAGAACCAGAGCTTAAATCTAGCGCCTTAGACCGCTCAGCCATCCTAACTGCGCTCCTGTCGGCGAGATTATTCAAAGGCCATGTTACTTTTAATTTGCGAGAAATCACAAATTTTATTAGTTTTTGCATAATTACTAAAAATGTATTGAATTAATTTCAATGAAATGGAAGAGGTACCAATTCGAGAGTAGCCTCTTTTATTTAACAGAAAAATCAAATTTATTGGTTGAATAGTTTCGGAGAAATTGATGAAGATACATAGAAAAAAAAACACATACGCGAACTTCACTTTACATAACATACATTACATATTTAACATACGCGATATCACTTCGAAGTGATAACTTCTTCTTCATTTTCTGAAGCGGGTTAATAATAACAATTGTATTATGGAATTTTTTTTTGTAAATTACACATGGATGCAAATTATGTCCGGAGTGGGGTTCGAGCCTACACTTTGTTACGCGTACCAAAATTTAAATCCGGCGCCTTAGACCGCTCGGTCATTCTGCCTGCACTCCAGGTAGCGAACTTATTCAACACTTTTGATTAGGAAAAAATCAGTAATTTTATTAGTTTTTGCCTAATTACTAAACAAATTCTGAACCAATTTCGATGAAATGTATGTGGTATTAATTCGAGAGCATCTGCTTTCATTTAAAACAAAAATAACAGAAATCGGTTGCATAGTTTCGGAGTAATCAGTGGACAAACATAAAAAAATACATACGCGTCAAATTGATAACCTCCTCTCCTTTTTTGAAGTCGGTTAAAAAGGAACTGGATATGGAACTTATCCCCGCATCAATATACTGCATTTTTGAAGGAAATGTTTCAGTAGTTCTTTTGCCGTTTATTTAAATCACAGTTGAAATATTGTTTAGATGAAGATGCTGGATAATCATTCTAAACAGTTTTAAATTATGAAATGCATAATTATTATTATTATTATTATTATTATTATTATTATTATTATTATTATTATTATTATTATTATTATTATTATTATTATTATTATTATTATTATTATTATTATTATTATTATTATTATTATTATTATTATTAGACTTCTAAAAATATATTTTTAGTGACAGTTCTAAATTACACTAAAAAAATAAAAATCTGTAATCTGCATTAAAAAAGATAAGTATTAACTAAATATTTTACATTCAATTCAGTAGAAATACAAGAATTTTTTATTAATATAATTAATTAATATAGTAAATTTAATATATTATCTTCAGCGTTGTCTAAAATTTCAGAAACTGTCGGAAAAATATCGTTAATGAATATTCCTCCTGTATAATTAGTCACTTTAATTAATTCCTGAATAATTTGTCCACTTATTATTTAAATCCGATTATGGGATCAATCAATTTCCGGTTTCAGACGCAAAATTAATTATAATTTTCTATTCTTACGCAATACCCTTTAGAAATAGCTCCATTGAAAATACACACTGGACTCTTTTCATAGTGGAATTTATATAATTAGTTTAACTTGAATTCATTAAAGGTACCTTTCTTCTCAGCTAAAGCAATTCGATATTTAACAGAATTATTCAAGATCCTTTTATTACGTTTCATTTCAACTTAAACCGTATAAGATGCCGAAATGTGTTCAAGATATGGCGTATTGGCAATGGAAGAATTAATTTATTTTATAAAGATTTTGAAATTGAAACCTTTTGTATGAAGCAACGTGAAAAGTTCTTGATATTATTAATTAAAATGCATTCTTATTAAATGATATAGCTTAAAAGTGGAAGATTTTACCTCATTGAATTGTAACAAACTTTGATTAAATAACGCACAACATTCAGTTGCAAATTACTAGTAGGAATAACCGCGGATTCTGAGTAGTTTATCGGAGTGTATGTGACCTTTGTTACGAAGGTACTAGGGGCGATTAAATGAAAAGGTACGAAACGCCCTGACTATCAAACCGGTTGAAATTTGAATATGCCGCTTTGGAATAATGTAGTGCGACATCGAGAGATGCGATTGGAGTATCCAGAGTAGCTGTGAACATGCGTAGGCGCTTGTGCATGAAGGGGGGGAGAAGCAGACAGCAAGTGAGTTCCGTCCAATTGACGCGGCAGTGCCTGTGAGGCCATCATGGCTTTCCCATTGCAAAATCCGATGATTAAAGAACAGCGAGGCGTCTGATCAAAGTCTGATGCAGTGAGAAATCTGATAGCCAATAAAATGAGACATAACGGAGGACCCCATTTCGACACCCAGAGACCGACGAGAATAATAGCACTAACTTTTCTCCTCCGAATGGTACATATAAAGCATATCGATTCGTTAGTTATAAATGTATTATTTCCACAGGAACCTCTGTATGACCATGATTTAGATGGGCAGCTTCGTCGACCACGTAGGACACTGACTAACCAGGCACGTCGTCCCAGCTTCACGGCTCTCACGACTCTTCTGTCCACTTCGCGTCCACTGCTCACTCAGTATGGTCCACCAGGGACGCACCAGTCGCTTTATTGCATACCTTCCGATCCGGATATGGAAGGAAGAGGAACGCCTGAACAGCAAAGGGCGCTACTATCAAGAAGTAATGAGGTACGTTGTTATTTTAAGGGTCCTGTCTCTGTCCGCGAAGACACTCGCGAGCTAATGCTATTCCTATGGGGAGACATTTTTCTAATAACTCTAAGTTATTAGAAAATATTTTTTATAAAGTTACTTTCTCTTTCTTAACTGGGTTTGGAAGTGAAAGTAACTTTACAGAAAATACCTGCGACTAAAATCGAAAAAGTAATCAAGGAGCGATCTTGAGAAGAACCTCAGCTATCCAATGCAAAAAAAAAAAAAAATAATAATAATAATAATAATAATAATAATTTTGAAATGTGAAAGAGTTATCAGAAAAATGCCTCCCCATAGGAATAGTATTAGCTCGCGAGTGTCTTTGCTGGCAGGGATAGGACCTTTATAAGGCACGATATGTTTGAAACGATCTCTCCAATTCAGGGCCGTAGCTAGAATTGAACCATAGGGGGGGGGGGGGGGCTCAAGAGAATGTAGGGGGGTCATATTTTTTTTTCTCCCTCTCTCTGACGCAGAAATTTAAATTAATGCATATTCACACTGTAGATATTATGTTTCTTATTAAATTGTTGTAATAACTTCATTTTATGCTAAGAAAAATATAGAATGTTGAAATTTTTGAGTGTATAACTGGTGCAAAATTAAACATGTTGTTAGCTTCATATTTACAAATAGGATGAGGGAGTGTTGAAATACTGGTTTTAGATACAATTTAGTAATCCTGCAAAATTGTGAAAGGCCCTCAAAACTAAATTAGATTTTTGAACAGAATTTCATTTGAATTTTCGGAACAGAAATTCATTGAGTGACCTTGGAATCGTTTCTAGGGGGGGGGGGGACTCAAAATATTTTAGGGGGGGGTGAGCCGCCCATAGCGCCCCCTTAACTACAGGCCTGTTCCAATTATGAATAATGTTGTAATACATGTGGTGGCACAGTGTTTATTGCAAAAAATTAAATAAAATTTACATAAAAATTTTGTAAAACAGCCTTTTTTACTAAAACTTATATATTTTAATTTAACTAGCAGGGGAGACCGAGCTTAGCTCGGTCAAAATTAACTTTGTGTTCATCTCAATATAGTATTTTCACAGTATTAATACTCTGTATTATTTCTGTAAAACATGTTTATAATAGAATTATTTAGAAAAACAATCAATAAGAAAACTATGTTTTATAGTCATGTTTATAAATCTTACTTTATTTTAAAATTTACAACGAAAGGACATCGATCTAAATCACTTTTTTAGCTCGACTCTGATTGGTTTAACCATGCATCTTGAATCCTCTTACGAATGTATAAAAAAATTCTTTACATTCTGAAAGACAATATTTTTTGCTAGATATAGCCAAATTTGGAGGCATTCTTTCATGTGGCTCCAAATACGTGTTTTGGTTTTTGTAATTTTTATAGTCGATTTTTTGGCCATATGTCGCCAATATTTTGTCAAATATCACCAAGTTATTGGCTTTTGCCATATTCTCGTGACCCTGACCCGTATTACCCAAAATGAGCCACTAATCAAATTTGATCAAGCATGTGACATAGCTCAATCATCTTCAGGTAATCAAAAACGGTAGAATATAAAATTGAATCAAAATCGTTTAAGCCATTTTTTAGGTAAAATTAGCTTGGCAGCATTCAGCAATGAAGCGAAATGACCCACTAATAGAATTTTGTTTAACATGCGACTCAGCCCAATAGTCTTCTCGTGACGAAAAACGTTTTGTTTCAAAATTTAGGTAAAATTGATTGAGTCGTTGTTATGTATAATTAGAATGACCCTAGCTCATTAGGACCCAAAATGACCCATTAATCGAATTTTCGCGAGCATGTGTCCAAGCCAAATGGTTTTCTCTTGCTCAAAAACGATATAATACAAAGTATAATCAAAATGGTGAGTATCATTTTCTATATAAAATTAGCATGACCCATCATGATCAACAAATGACCCTTATAATCGAAATCTCTCGAACGTGTGGCCTAGCTCATTAGTTTTAGCATGCCAAAAAACATTAGATAAAAATTTAGATAAAATCGATTAACCTTTTGACTGCCGCCGGCTGATTTTTTTTCACACACTAAGCTGCAGGTTTTACTGCAACATAAGCAATATTTAAATTAGTATAATTCCACAAATAAAACCCAGTTCTGAAAAATTAAGTTAGGATTGATGCTATCAAAGATTATACACTGATACTAATAACGTATTTTGCATCAGGTTGGAAAAAACATCTTTTTTTATATATTTTTAATAAATTACAGAGAAAACAACATTACAATATTACCCTTTGGCTGGGCAGTCAGGGGGTTAAGCCGTTTTTTAGATATAGTTAGTTTGACCCTGACCCCTTATGATCCAAAATGACCCATTGATCGAATTTTCTCAAAAATCTGTCATAACCCAATGATTTTCTTGTGCCCGAAATCAATAAAATAGAAAATTTAGTCAAAATTGCGCGAAACGTTGTCTAGATAAAATTAGAATGACCCAAAACTGGCCCACTAATCTAAATTTCTCGAACATATAACCTACACCAATGATTTTCTCATGCCAAAAATATGTTGCATGCAAAATTTCATTAAAATCGACCCACCCATTTTTTAGATATAGCTTGACCTTGACCCACAAATGACCCTTATAATCGAAAGCTCTCGAATATGTGATTTAGTCCATTAGTTTTCTCGTTTCTAAAATTTGTTACATACAGAATTTCGTTAAAATTGTCCTGCCGTTCTTTAATTATATATAGCTTGAACCAGACCCTTTATGATCCGAAATGACCCATTAATCGAAATTTTTCGAACATGTAACCTAGTCCAATGATTTTATCGCGCCAAAAAATGTTGCATACAAAATTTCATTAAAACCGATCCACCTGTTCTTTAGATATAGCTTGACCATGACCCATTATGACCCATCATGACCCACAAATGACCCTCATAGTCGAAATTTCTCAAACATGTGATTTAGCCCATTAGTTTTCTCATGTCAAAAAACTGTTACATACAAAATTTCGTTATAATCCATCACGCCGTTCTTTAAATATAAATAGCTTGACCCAGACTTTTAATGACCCAAAATGACCCATTAATCGAAATTTTTCGAACATATAACCTAGTCCAGTGATTTTATCGTGCCAAAAAATGTTGCATACAAAATTTCGTTAAAATCGATCCACCTGTTCTTTAGATATAGCTTGACCATGACCCATTATGACCCATCATGACCCACAAATGACCCTCATAGTCAAAATCTCTCAAACATGTGATTTAGCCCATTAGTTTTCTCATGTCAAAAAACTGTTACATACAAAATTTCGTTATAATCCATCACGCCGTTCTTTAAATATAAATAGCTGGACCCAGACTCTTAATGACCCAATATGACCCATTGAAATTTTTTCTCGAATATGTCACCTAGCCCAATGTTTTTCTCGTGCCTGAAAACCATAGAATGCAATTTTTAGTCAAAATTGCGTGAGAAAATCTCTAGATAAAAATAGCATGACCCACAATGACCCCAAAAATGACCCACTAACCGAATTTTCTCGAACATGTTACCTAACCCAATGGTCTTCTTGTAATCCAAAACGATAAAATATAAAATTTGATCAAAATCGTTAGAGCCGTTTTTTAGATAAAAATGGCTTGACCCACAATGACCCAAAAATGACCCACTAATCGAAATTTTTCGAACATGTGACCCAACCCAATAGTTTTCTCGTGCCAAAAAACGACTGGTTACAAAATTTCTTTAAAATTGATCCAGCCGTTCTCTAGATATAAATAACTTAATCCTGACCCATTATGACCCAAAATGACCCAATAATCGAATTTTCTCGAACATGTGACCTAGCCCAATGGTCTTCTCGTGCCCGAAAATGGTAAAATCCAAATTTTTGCGAAAATCGTTAGAGCCGTTTTTGAGATAAAATTTACCCACACAGACACACACACACACACACACAATTTTTGCTCTCATTATAGTATAAGATTTATTTAAAATCCCCTACTACTTTTATAAATATGATTATTTTGGTTTTGTTTTATTTTTTTTTTCATACTCATAATGCACACATATACTACATAAAACTGTGTATGGATTCTTAGATGTATGGAATTTTACATTTAATATGGATTTTTTATTTTATTTTATTTTTTTACGCTTGTATAAAAAATAATGAAAGAAATTTAACAAACTCTGAATATAAATATTTAAAAAGAAATAACTATAAACTCAAATGTTAAATCCATACACAAAAATATGCCATGTTTGACAATTTCAGACTTGTTCTAAATACAGGGTGATTCTAAATTTTTTTTACAATAAAAGAGGGGTGATTGTACACATCAAGACAAACAATATTAAATAGGAGACCAAGGGTCCAAAACGTTTTCAAAGGGAGATAGCCGCCATTAAAGTTTAGGGACCAAAATTTCAAATAAACATAAAAAACGGAAAAATCGGTCGATTGATTTGCGGTTTTCACTAAAATTATTCTTTATGTCGGCATTTTCTTGAAATTAAATTATAAAGATAAATTTTTAAAAATGTCGATAGAGGGCGCTTTAGACTTTGGATTAACGAACAACTATTTTTTGACGGTATTTTTTGCATCTCATTAAATGTTTTCGTAAGCTTAGACTCAAACTTAAATTTTGAGCTCAAAATTTGTAGTTGGGAGTGGTTAAGTAACACAAACTGAGCTGTGTTCAAAGGGTTCAAATTTCAAATGATTATAAAAAACGGAAAAATCGGTCGATTGATTTGTGGTTTTCACTAAAACTATTCTTTAAACCAGTATTTTCTTGAAAATAAATTATAAAGATAAATTTCAAAGATGCCGATAGAGGGCGCTTTAGACTTTGGAGTAACGAACAACTCTTTTTTGGCGTTATTTTTTGCATCTTATTAAATGCTTTCGTAAGCTTAGTCTTGAAGCTTCTTTGGTTTCTTTTTCTTCTTGAAGCTTGAAGTCTTTTGAGCTCAAAATCTGAATAGCTGGGAGTAGTTAAGTTGACAAACTTAGCTGTGTTCAGAGAGTTCAAATTTCAAATAATTGTAAAAAAACGGAAAAACTGGTCGATTCGTTTGCGGTTTTCGCTAAAACTAATTTTTAAATCAGCAATTTCTTGAAATTGAATTTTAGAGATAAATTTCAAAAAATGCCGATAGAGGGCACCTTCGACTTTGGAGTAGCGTACAACTATTTTTACCTGTTATTTTTTTAATCTCATTAAATGCTTTCAAATGCATAGACTTAAATTTTGGGCTCAAACTTTGAATCGTTGGGAGTGTTTAAGTAGCGAAAAATTGAATTGTGTTCAAAGAGGAAGGGGGATTAAATTTCAACTCCTGAACACAATTCAGTTTGCGCTTCTTAACCCCTCATAACGATTCAGAATTTGAGCTCAAAATTTAAGTTTAAATCTAAGCTTCCGAAAACATTTAAAAAGCTTTTGCAAGCATTTAATTAGAACCAAAAAATAATGGTTAAAATGAATTGTTGGTTACTCTGAAGTTTAAGGCGCCCTCTGACGAAATTTTTTAAAATTTATCTTTAAAATTTATTTTCTAGAAGATACTGACTTAAAGAATAGTTTTATTTTAAACCGCAAACGAATCGACCATTTTTTCCATTCTCTATAATTACTTTAAATTTGAACCTCCTCCCCCCCTTAAACACAGTTCAGTTTGTGCTACTTAACCACTCCCTACTATTCAGATTTTGAGCTCAAAATTTAAGTTGTCTAAGTTTCCGAAATCATTTTATGAGATGCAAAAAATAGTTGCTCGTTACTCCAAAGTATAAAGCGCCCTCTATCGACATTTTTTGAAATTTATCTTTATAATTTTTTTCACGAAAATACCTAAATAAAGAATAGTTTTAGTGAAAACCGCGAATCAATCGACCAATTTTTCCGTTTTTTATAATCATTTGAAATTTGAACCCTCTGAAAACAGCTCAGTTTGTGTAACTTAACCACTCCCAACTACAGATTTTGAGCTCAAAATTTAAGTTTGAGTCTAAGCTCACGAAAACATTTAAGGGTGTATTTCGATTCAAACTGCTTGTTTTCCGATTTATTTTTGAATTAACTTTTGCTCTCAAACACATGAAACTCGCAGATTCTCTTATTTAGAAAGTGCACAAGGTGCCGTAAAGGTCAATTCTTTGATAAGTGTACAAAATATTGCAAAAAAAGCAATCAAAAACGACAATTTGAACCGATTTTTCCGAAATGGGAGATAAGGGAACGAAAAAAAGGGTCTTCCAGAGAAGTTAATTGCTTATAAATTAAATTCTAATGAATTGAGCGTAAAAAGACTTTACTCGGCACCTCATAAGTCCCTTCAAGAATCCCCTCAGCAAGTTTCATGATTCTACTTTTAAAAATGTGTCTGAAATTGTATCGGAAAATTTCGAGCTGCTGAAGGTGGAAAAGCGTTTTTCCGAATACTCTTAATGAGATGCAAAAAATATCGTCAAAAAATAGTTGTTCGTTACTCCAAAGTCTAAAGCGCCCTCTATCGGAATTTTTTGAAATTTATCTTTATAATTTAATTTCAAGAAAATGCCGACATAAAAAATAACTTTAGTGAAAACCGCAAATCAATCGACCGATTTTTCCGTTTTTTTTTTTTTTTATGTTTATTTGAAATTTTGGTCCCTAAACTTTAAGACGGCTATCTCCTTTGGAAAACGTTTTGGACCCTTGGTCTTCCATTTAGTATTGTTTGTCTTGATGTGTACTATCGCCTCTCTTTTATTGTAAAAAAAATTAGAATCACCCTGTATAGTACAGGAAAATTGCATCGTGTAAAATCTTAACGTTCGCATTCTGAAAATTATTAAGATATCTGATGTATTAAAATCCTTTTTTAAACAATTGAAACTCATACTTGATTTAAACAGTTTGGTGGTTACTAGCTGAAAGCGAAGAAATTGGAAATTATTAACGGCGGTTTAAGGTGAAGTCACCAATATCTATTTTGAATCATTTCTTTTTTCACTTACTTCATTTATCATAGCTGCCAGCTCTTCCACTTTTTTGAATCAGAAAAATTTAATAGAAATTTTTGAAGGATTATAGCAATTTAAAAAAGTAAAAAAATCTTCTAAAAAATTTTTGTGGTACAAAAAAGTGTAAAGTATTGGCAGCCATGCATTTATACATGATGAGTCAGAAAAGTGCGCACTTTGGATAAATAAAAAAGCTGGTAATTCAAAAATATTGACTAACCAAAGTCTAGTGTTATGTCAGCACAACAGATGGCACTACCGGGATCATGGGAAGAGAAAAGTGCGCCCGTGAAACTTTCAATGTAGAGCCTACGTCCCTTCCTTCAACATTCGCTTCTCTTTGTGACAGGGTGTCACAAAATTAACAATGTGCAGAAACAGAAATAAATTCTGTTGACCAAATATTTCGCTTTTAATTTATTATATTTAAAAAGTTTAATTTAACCAGGGATTCCAAACATAAATAACATAAGACTTTGCACATATATACAGGGTGATTCATAAAAGATGGGCAGAACTTTAAGGGGTTATAGTACACTTAAAGACAAATAATATTAAATAGGAGACTAAGGGTCCCAGACGTATTCCCAAGGAGATAGGGGGCATTAAAGTTTAGGGTCCGAAATTTCAAATGATTATAAAAAATGGAAAAATTGGTCGATTCGTTTGCGGTTTTTGCAAAAAATTTTCTTTATGCCAGTATTTTCTTGAAATAAAATTTTAAAGTTCAATTTCAAAAAATGCCGATAGGGGGCGCTTTAGACTTTGGAGTAACAAACAACTATTTTTTAACGTTATTTTTTGTATTTCTTTAAATGATTTCGAAAGCTTAGACTTAAACTTAAATTTTGATCTAAAAATCTGAGTCCTAACGAGTAGTTAAGTAGCGCAAACTGAAATTTGAAATTTGAAACCCTTCTCCCCCCAGAACAAAAATCAGTTATTCCCGATCTTTGTGTCGTAGATTAGGCTCTAACTACTGCCGCGTTTTGCTAAAATTATTCTTTATGTCAGTATTTTCTTAAAAATAAATTTTAAAGAAAATTTTCAAAAAATTCCGATAGAGGGCGCTTTAGACTTTGGAGTAACGAACAACTATTTTATACCGTTATTTTTTGTGTCTCATTAAATGCTTTCTAAAGCTTAAACTTAAATTTTCAGCCCAAAATCTGAATCGTTAGACGTGGTTAAGTTTCTGGGGAGAGGGGTTTGAAATTTCTACTCCTGAGCACAGTTCAGTTTACCATGTCCACACATTGTGTGCTGTGATACGAGGTAAAAAGACACAAATTAGGATTATGTTACCAAAGCATATTTATTAACATGTAATTACAATAAATGTTCAAAATTGTGACCACCAGAGGTTATGCACGCAGAACAACGGCGAAGAATGGAACGGCGAACATTCGCGAAAACATCAGGCTTTTCGAGCACTTCCCCTACAGCGGCGGAAAGTCTGGTGACCAGTTCCTCGGGGGATTCAATGGGTGTCTCATACATAAGAGCCTTCAATTGTCCCCAAAAAAAGAAATCGAGGGGTGAAAGATCTGGCGAGCGAGCAGGCCAAGCAACAGGACCACCTCGACCAATCCATCTGTTCGGAAATGTGATGTCCAGATAGTTGCGGACGTCTCGTACGTAATGGGCTGGCGCTCCATCGTGCTGGAACCACATGACCCGCCGGATGCGTGGAGGAACAACGTTTAACAGGTCTGGCAGCACATGTTGCAGAAATGTGAGGCATGTTTTACCGTTGAGGCGTTCAGGAAAAAGGTACGGTCCGATTAGGTGGTCTCCGAGGATTCCTGCCCAAACATTGATGGAAAAGCGTCTCTGATGAGCATGTGGGTACGTAGCAGGTGGATTGACATCCGCCCATACATGTGCATTGTGTGTGTTAAATGTACCTTCACGTGTGAAGGTACATTCATCGGGGAAAAGCACAGTTCATCAAAATGTGGATTTAGCGCGTACTGCTGCAGAAACCAGCGGGCGAATTCAATACGATTTGGATAATCCCCTGGAGACAGTTTCTGGACTCATTGCACATGAAACGGGAGCAAATGTTCATCCTTCAGTACCCGGGAAGCGAGAAATGATCCCGTCTCACACAACTGTCTGTGCAAGCGCTCGAAAGTTTTGCGGTTAGGCAACCGCCTGTTGGGAAATCGCTCTCCGTACATTCGTTGTGCCTCTGCACCATTTCCATCTGCCGCTCCGTAAATTAAATGCATCTCAGCCTTTTCCTTATTCGTGAAGGGCACCATCTTCCGATTCATTACTACAGCGACTTACACTTGACTCACCGTTCAGTGGTTTTTATGCCTGAATCGTGTCGAAATTTTGTATACGTGTTCTTCTTCTTCCCCATTTGACATTTGCATACTTTCTGTCTCCTTCTTCACCCGGTGACTAGCGTCAGGAATGGAGCTTTAACGTTTGCATGAGCGACGTTTCCAACTGTGTCAGTGCCTTTATGAGTGAATTCCGACTATGCAGTCCTTGACGAAAGTTGTATTTTTGCCTCGTATCACAGCACAGAATCGTTGGGCATGGTTAAGTAGTGCAAACTGAACTATGTTCAGAAGTTGAAATTTGAACCCCCTCCCCTCGCTACTGAACCACGCTCAGCGATTCAGATTTTGAGCTGAAAATTTAAGTTTAAGTCTAAGCTTTAGAAAGCATTTAATGAGACACAAAAAATAACGGTATAAAATAGTTGTTCGTTACTCCAAAGTCTAAAGCGCCCTCTATCAGAATTTTTTGAAACTTTTCTTTAAAATTTATTTTCAAGAAAATACTGACATAAAGAATAATTTTAGCAAAACGCGGCAGTAGTTAGAGCCTAATCTACGACACAAAGATCGGGAATAACTGATTTTTGTTCTGGGGGGAGAAGGGTTTCAAATTTCAAATTTCAGTTTGCGCTACTTAACTACTCGTTAGGACTCAGATTTTTAGATCAAAATTTAAGTTTAAGTCTAAGCTTTCGAAATCATTTAAAGAAATACAAAAAATAACGTTAAAAAATAGTTGTTTGTTACTCCAAAGTCTAAAGCGCCCCCTATCGGCATTTTTTGAAATTGAACTTTAAAATTTTATTTCAAGAAAATACTGGCATAAAGAAAATTTTTTGCAAAAACCGCAAACGAATCGACCAATTTTTCCATTTTTTATAATCATTTGAAATTTCGGACCCTAAACTTTAATGCCCCCTATCTCCTTGGGAATACGTCTGGGACCCTTAGTCTCCTATTTAATATTATTTGTCTTTAAGTGTACTATAACCCCTTAAAGTTCTGCCCATCTTTTATGAATCACCCTGTATAGAGTGCATAAAGCGGGTGAAAAATATGTAGCACAATATTTTGAATGTTAATTAACTTTTCGCGTGAAATTAACTATTAAAAATTCATTGCTTTAAAATTAAATGTACACAAAAATATACGTAATATGATTTTTCCGCCAGGTTTTATCATTACTTTAAATCTCGTCTTTCACTATTAGAAATCTATATAGAATTTGGTATAGAATGCTATGTATTCGGAGCAATGAGAATGCTCCATAATATAGTCAAGTAACTGTTTGCTATACAAGCGACGGAGTGAGTATGAAGGAAATGCTGCAGAATTTTAACAGTGTAGGACTATAACATCCATAAGGCCTTAATCATAGGATGAGTTTCCCAAAAATTAGTTCCTTTTTCACAACTCTGGTGATCAGTAATTTCGACACTTACAAATATTGCACTGAAATCCCACATTTGAAATGTGACCATAAATTTAAGTTAGCAAACATCTTTTTCTTTTTTTCGGACAATTTTCATCACTACCCCTCAATCAAAATTAGTTCAGTACAACCTCCCTTAAGCGACCACATTCCGTTCCAATAAAAATTGGTTGCTCTGGGAAGTGGTTGGTCTCTAAATGGAGATCATGGTTAAATCTAGATTTTAATTGTTAATAATAGGTAACAATTAATATTACTAAAATTTATTTTTCACATAAAGAAAAAAATAAAAATTTAATTATCAAAACAGAAGTTCATTCCATAAGTTAATTACTGCAGAGTTTAAAAAATGATTACATTGATGACTCCTTAGATTTTATGGTTTTATTTTTTATAACTTTTATTTCGAAGTCCTTTCAAAGTTCAATAAATAAATGTATTTTTTTCTAACGGGAACTATAATGACAATTGCATTACTTTATCACTTTCTTTGAGAGTTTCTTGACAGAATAGGTTTATTGACCACCATAAATTCGTTATCAAAGTTAAATTCATTGCCTATTAAGGCACAAAGGGGAATAAAAAATATTTAAAATTAGTTTAGAAGTTTGATGAATAATGTGGTCTTCTGAATTATTTTTCTAATAAAACCTTCAAACGACCAGGAAAAAGCGAAATTTGTTTAATTTTCTTTTAAAAAAATGAGGTTTGCTCAAGGAGAGAGTTCAATTGAATGGTCTCTGAATGGAGGCAAAATTATTATTGATCCTATGGTAATAAATTCCGTTTCATGAAAAAATGGTCGTTTATTCGAGGTGCTCTCACAGGGTGGTGGTCTCAATATTTTTAACTGAAACATCGTTTATATGCTATGTGTGTGGATGATTAATTTAAATAAAAGCCTTTTTTTACCATTTCAGGGATCATTCCTCTTTCGGAGTGTCGGCAATTTCAGAGGAGACAATGCTTATTAAAAAAACTTTCAGGAAGGAAAAAATCTTGCTTCTATTGCTATTTACTTGCAAATCATTCTTTCAATGTTACAGAACAATGTTCTAGATTCATCATCGATTTCTGCTCAAAGGAGAAAAAAATGTTTTCAACCTTCTGCTCCATCATATTTTTACATGCCAGAAATACTTCTACATGAACATGGGCACGTGACTGAAAGAACCTACCCCTGTGTTTCTCATGCTTTAAATTATTTTGGTGAAATATGATGTCACTTTCATAATTTTGAACTGTTCTATATATGTACTCTGTTTTTTGTGCTCTATGTGCTCAATATGGGATTCGATTTAGAATGGCTATTATTTATAGATTGAAATATGAGTGTTTTATGATTGTATGTGTGAAAGTATTTTTTCATAAAATACACTCTATGTTCTTGAATGGGAAATAATTTAATACTTTATTACTTTTATATTCAATTCTGACTGAAGAATACGTGAATGTTGAATGGGAGATATAAATCGGCTCAGGGTAGAATCGGTGAAATCCATTGTATAGTTTGCAATTTGTTACTTATGTTTTGTTAATTTAATAATCAGTCCAGGTTTTCTTTTAGCAAAAAATGTTTACTATATATATCGCATTATCTGAATTCATGGTTGGCATCTACTTACTAGTTTATACAGTGGTAATATCACTCTTTAACATGCCACAAAAAATGAAACGATTTTTTTTTCTATTTAAATATTAGCTCTATTTATTGCTGATTATTTCATTTTAAAAAATTTAATGTTATGAGTTTTAAAATTTATACTAGAAAATTTGACTTGAAATTTTCACGTGAAAAACAAATTATGTTTTACTAGAATAATTATTTAAAGTTGCTTATGGTAAAAATTATGAATAAAGTGTGTAAATCTATTTAAAAGATTTTATAAAAATGCTTTGCTTTTTAAGAATAAATAACAGGCATAAGTAAAAACAAATTAAAAAAAGTAATGATAAAAGGGCATAGTCAGTTTTATTACTTGGAAACGTTATGTTAGTAAATAATGCATTAACACTATTTGGTAATAATACTGTGTAAATTAAAGGCTGGGTACAAACATCGTGTGCTTAGGCTAATCGACGCTACGAATATGTAAAATGAAATAATGTCGATGTTATTCGTGGCATAAACGAGATATGTAGGTTACGTAAAATTTTAAATCACATTCTTCTTTTAATTACTGCACTATTTATTTATACAGTTTAATAACGTAAAAACTCTTTTTTAATTTTATAATATGTTAAAGTGCTTCAAAAAGCGTATTTTCATAATTTTCAACCTCTACAACTATTCCGTAAAATTCGAGTTAATTTTAACCTAGTCAAACACGGATTGAACTATAAAATTTATTTAATATTATTTATAAATTAGATATTGTATTCTCCACTTTCATTTATTAAATAGCTTTTATGGTGCAAAATATATCTGACTAAAATAAAATTAACCCTGTTTTTACGGGGAAATAATTGAAGTTTGGGATATATGATGTTTGTAACATTTGCAACATAAACGAACGTGTTACAGAATTATTTCTCTCTACCTTTCTCTTCTTCCGACTCTCTCTATCTATCTCTGTATTTCATTCTCTTTCAGTATGTTATCTATTTCGCTGTCTGTTTATCTATCTAATTATCTGCTTATTCGTCCATACTCTCTTTAAAAAAAATTCACATAGGTAAAAATTTCATATCTGTAGGATTTTTTTCAATATTATTTTACACAGAATGTTCATTTTTTAAGCTGTTTATTTTATTTTGATATTTTGCTAATGATTTTCCAGTTTAAAATCTATTTTTAATGTAATTTTAAGAAAATTCAACAAAAATAGCAGGGAAAAACTATAATAATAAAGCACTTTGTGAATTCAAAAAAAAAAAAAAAAAAAAAAAAAAAGGCAAAAGGAAAATATATAAACATTTAGAAACATTAATTTTAAAGAAATTAATGATATCATAATGGATTATCTCTTATTATTTGTTATGCAGGTATCTAAACTTGGAAAATGGTTTATAGAACTGTATTTTAACCATATAAGATTTTGATTTTTTTTCGTCATATATTTTCTAATGTCAAAGACTGATGTATGAATTTTGTAAAGTAATTATGTAAGGCTACAATGAGAAAATACTTTGTTAAGTATAATATAAACAAATTATAAATAATGTTTGAAACTACAAAACAATTTATGCCTTGTTTCATATCCGTCTCGGTAGCCATATCGCACCGTCATCAGTGCAAAATAATATATATATAGGTATGTATTACACTGATGTGTATGTTTTACACTGATGGCAGTACACTATGGCTACCGGAACTGATTTGAAACAAGAAATAAAGTGTTTTGGTTTTTTAAACTTCGATTTTTACTCTTTTATATTAATTATAAAATGTATTCAAATGTCCTCATATTACATTTTTTTACATATTATTTTATGCATCATTAGGTATACAAAAATGCTGCTTGATATCTAGAAAATTAAATATATCTTACTGTCAAACTTCTTATTTATTATTATTATTATTCTTACGTTTTTGAGATCAAGAAAACAATACTGCCAAAATTTAAAATTTTTCGTAATCTTGGTAGCTACTTAGCTGTAAACAAGTGTGAACTATTATTACATAAATACTACAATAATTAATTGAATATTTTATGAGATTTTTGTACAAGAATAAATTAATAAGACTTTGAGAATTTTCAGAAGTATCCATCTATTGCAGAGTTGCCAAGTCTTCGGCTTTTTGAGTACCAGCATTATTCTCTAGGAAATGTTATACTTTTAAATCGCCGAAATGTTACAATTAAATTACCCTTTCGCACTCCAGTCCCTCTTACAGAAATTTTATTCGATTAGTACCACTTTTTTAAAAGAACTTTCCTTGAAGTAGACAATTTCAAAAGATTTCTGATTAAATAAGGAAAATTTTATTTTCCTTACTACTTTCCTTACTTCCTTATTACTGGTGCCAAAAACAAATTTTGGAAGGCAAGATGACGTCTCCGTAGCAGAGACAACGGAGTGCCAAAGGTTAAATGATATTTTCAGTAATTGAAATACTTTTATCCAAAATGACAGAGACTTGGCAGCTCTGTTATTGCATTTGGTAATATTTTTTCCCCAAAATTGTTATATAAAATATCAATGCTTTTTTTTCTACAAGAAAAATGCCCTCAAAATCCGCTCATTTATAATATTTTAGGAACAATGTCGATTAGACTTCAATCTTGCTAAAAATTGATGCCTGATGTAACGAAGGATATGAATAGAGCAAAATAGGATTGGTTGATATCAATAAGTCAAAATATGCTTTTTTTTTTTTTGCCATGAATAGCATAGCCTTTTTCTCGACATCGGAATACTGTGGTGGTCAGAATTATAAGAACAATTGAAAATTGCGCAGAAAAAAATTATTTCTGAGCTAAATAAAGTGAAATTTATACACAAAATGCTTTTTTATGCTAGAAATCATTGTAGAATGCAAAACATTGGCAAATGCAAAATATGAATGTTTTGTCACAATTAACAAAATATGTCATTGTAAAAATTGGACATAATTATAAGGACAATGAATGTTTTTGTCTGAAACACACTGATAATTAATAATTTCCCCGCTTCTCAATCACTTTTATCAGTCTTGACGCCAAGGAGTTTCACAATTCCATAAGAACTTTCTTGGAAAATTGTGAGTGATCTTCTTCGATGGAAGACATAAGTTCTTGCTTGTTTTGGGATTATATACCATTTTTGCATACTTTGTGTGTCCGAGTACCCAACAGATTTTCCATTGGATTCAGATCAGGACTTCTCGCCGGCCAATCAAGTATTTTCATGAAATTAGCATTAAACCACGAGTTTGAAGTTTGCGAAACATGAGCCAAGGATTTGTCCTGCTGGAAAAAACAGCCCCCAATCTCTATTAACGGTACTTCTGGTAAAAGATTATCGCCCAATACATCAATGTAACTCTCAGAATTCGTCCTACCCTGCATAAAATCAATGGAGTAGTTCTACTAGTTATGAAACCTCCTCAGACCATTATTGAGTTACTTCCAAATACATACTTTTAGAAAATTGTTTTTTCTCTACGGAGATCATACTAGAAGTTCCAAAAACAATCTAGTCTATCCAAATTAATCTTTTTCTCATCAGAAAAGACAGAATACCATATTTTCCCCATAGTATTGCTGTTTTCGGCAAACTCCATGCTCAGTCTCTCATGAACTTTTGTAAGAGGCAGTCTTAACACATGTTACTATAGCGAGCCTTTTTCTTCCTTTACATACAACACGCATTCTAAGTTCAATTTATGTTTTTTTTTCGTTTTTGGGGGGAAGCCCGTCTTATTATCATTCTTTTCCCCCATTTCCCCCATTTGAAGATGTCCTGCTGGTATGTCTTTGCCGTCCGTATTTATTGATATTTTAAAGAAAATTGTAAATTACCGTTCTTGATCTATTAAACTTTGTAGTAATTTAGCATGCAGAAAGTCCTGAATTTTGAAATTCATCCATTTTTCCTTTCTGAAACTCCAAAAGCTTTGCACCTTGCGGCATGATTAAAAGACAGAATAATACGATTCCAAACGCTTACTACGCATTTATATCTTATGGAAGTTCCGTGTGCAGAGCAAAAAACATGCAAATTTTACTTTTTAGAACACACAAATACAGTTGTACTTATAATTTTGTCTATATCAGTTGGTTCTATAAATTTGTAATACATTTTATAAATATTAATTTACCATATATTTCCATAAAAACATACAAAAATAATATTCATTTTTCATAGGTTTCCAGCCATTAAATTTGCATAAGTTTCCCGCTAAATATAACCAAGATTTGGCAATTTTTGTCTTATGATTGTGACCAATACTGTTTGCCAAGAAATCGAGACTAACGGGAAAATAGGCTGTTACATTGCGTTAAACGTGTTCGTTTTTTCCAAACTCTTGAGTCATGTGATATTCTATTGCGTGAATGCAGAAGCACGAAAGATAATCACGTGATTCTAGCGGTCGAGTTTAAAATAGTTTGATAGCCTGTCTTTTCTGTTAGCCTCACCAATAGATATCGGATTTGTAAATGTCGTTAGTATTGAAAAATGTAAAAGAAATAAATGTTCTTTCGTCTGTTTTTCAACATAGGCAGAGATCCACATAGATTTAATACAGACTTCTAATCGGTTAATAGTTTTCGAAATATGGAAAAACTATGTGATACATACAATACAATTTTATACATACAATTTTATTACACGCAAGTACATTAAAAGAATCAAAGATTTAGGACGGAATTGAAATTGATATTTAATTTAAAATACTGAAGTGTCTATGCTTATCTTACGAAAAATAAAATAAAATAAAATAAAAATTTGCAAAATGGAAACAGATCTACGTTATACAACAAGAAATTATTCCAATCCTGCTACATTCAACCATGAGGTTAGTTCATAGCACTTTGGGCATATAATGTAGGTATTAGCTATTCGTAAAGCACAAAAAAAACTGAATCTGCTAAATGTCCTATGATACTAAACTATAAATGTGATAGTTTTTTCCCAGCGACATATTGTAGTTCAAACGTAAACAAGACATAAGTAATGAAATGAGAAAAATGTTTTGCCACTGAAGAACTAAAAGACGTCTCTACGATCGATATTTATTGTCCAAGAATAGGGGGGAATAGCCGGTTGTCACACATAACCTTCTAAGTATTTTATTTACATAGTTTATCATTCCATCTGGTTATGCTTTTCATATCGTATGTGATATAAACGAGACGTAATAAAGAAGAGACCTCCGTGGTCAAGTGATTAAGGCACCAAGACTCTGATCCCTTACCAGCGTAGAAGGCTGTTGGTTCGATTCCCCCCTGGCTCCATTGTACACATTCTCTGTGTGGAGCTGCCGATTGTATTTCTCTCGCGTTGTATGATTTCCTTGTCGTATCTTATCCCTGTATATTGACGATGACTTATAAGAAAGATTTTGTGTCAAGCACATAAAAAAGATATATATTGTTCAATAAAACAAAATATGTTGACGAAGGAAAACCCCACTTTTCTCTCCCTTCGTTATGCCATATTAACTCATGTGCGATATCGAAAAGAGCAGGAAAAAAGAAAGCAGGTTGTTGCACAGCATTAGACGTACAAAGCATGAGTGGCGTAGTGTTAGAAAAGTACAAATCGTAGTGTAAGTAAGCAGAATCACGTGACTCTAGTGGTCCAAAAGGAGATGAATACAAGACGTAGTGCAATAGCCCACCTTTCTTTCTCCAGCCTCGCGTTATCAAAAGCATAAGCTATCAATTAGACATTTTGAAAACTCGTAACATTCAATTAACTTTAGAAAGTAGAAATTTATCAATTCATATAAATCCAATGAAAGTTTAAGCTGCTGGTATGGTAATGAATTTATTAATAATTTATTTCATATTTATTTATGAATTATCAGTGTTTGTTTCCTTTTTTGGCGCATTCGATGAAAGGCGATACAAATAATTTTGTTGAAAGTAATACTAAATGTGTTTTTTGTAAAAAAAGTGGATTTCGTTAACATGTAATTTTTTTTACATACGACATCTGTGCTTCATTATGAAACAAGTAGTCAGAAGTATTAGTCAAAAGTTCTCGAATGATTATCAGTTTATCTGATTCTGGTACGTGAACAACATAGAATAAATTTTTAGAAAATTTTTGCAGTTATAAAAATATGCGTGGATTTCTGCCTTCGTTTGTTTTGAAAAAGAGAACATATAAATCGTAAAATGATGCAGAGTATTTATTTCTAGTATTTATTTCAAGCGTAATAAGTGTAAAATTTGCTGTTTTCAATGTATTATGTATGCGTAAGTTTGTATCAGTTAATTGTTGTTATTAATTACTTTTGATGTAATACTGTGCTTTTCCTGTATTTGATGTTATTCTGTTGTGGTATCATGAAAAAGCATATTTGTTAATGTTATTGATATGTATAATGACCTTTCATAATTAGATTGTGCATGTGGCGTGGATCTTTTCTATGCAATGGTGTTATTTTCTAAGAATGGTTGATTGTAACTAAAGGTGTTGACTGGTCGAGACGATCATGTTAACGCTCCGCCGAATACTAGGTCTGTCAGGCACAGTACATTTCTTTCCGTTCTGATTTTCGCCACTAGATTTTCACCACTGATTTTAGCGCAGGATTGCTTACTTTCAGTGTATTAAACGAGTTTCTTTATTTAAGTACAGTGAGCACAAAACCGGAAATATCCTTGCTTTGTATATCTTAATAATGGTCACTAAGTAAGAGCGTTGGAATTGCTAATGGCAATTTTTTAACACTGCCTGTCAGGCGCAATGCGCCCTATCTGGGGAATCATGAATAATTTTGGAACACATCTAATATTTCATTACTATTAATAAAGACAAAAGCCTTACCATGCAAGTCTAATTCTAAAAGGTCTATGGATATTTATGTTAATGTGTTTAAATATATTACTGTCTTGTATTCTGGTGTTATCAATACAAATATACATTAGGTAAAGGCGTAGTTTGGTAAAAAGCATAGCGGATTGTAAAGGGAAAAATGGTCGAAGGGAGCACAAAAATGTTTTCACCTAAACATTTGTCAGCAGCTGTGCCTCAAAAACATATTAGGAATGATTAGCTATCACGAAGACATCTTTTCACTTTTTTAACAAACTGGAGCGATTAAATCTAGCAAATAGACGAGGTGGAATTAGCTTAGGAATAAAATGCTTAAGGCATTCAATTTTACATGATAAGAACAATTTGTAGATGTTTATAATGTAGGAAATTTCTGTAAACACTCGCTGCTCAAATATGAGGGACAATCAATTTGGCAACTAATACATTGAAATATAAAATACTTCCTTAACTATAATTAAATATAGAAAGAGTGTAAAAAGTTGTGATTGTTGATGATAAGTAAAATATATATATATACATAAACAACCGGAATTTTGTTAATGAATAAATTTAATATTAGGAAAATTATAAGGATAATATACGCATTTTACATGAGATCGAGATTTCTTAAATTAGTTGTAAAATATAACTAGTTATAATAATAAGAATTTTTAAATATAACATAATGAAACTAATAAAAAAGTTTAAAACTTTAGTAATCATGCAAAATTTAACTGTTTCACAGTTATCCCATAATTTAAAAAATATATATCTTTTAATGCTTTATTATCTGCAGTGTATTTTATTTCCATAAATAAATTTGGATAATGCACGAAAAAAACGAAAGTATTGAAACAAAAAGTGGTAAGATATCTTGAAAGCAAATAGTGCTTGGCTGGAATGGGTGTACTTGATAAATTAGTGGCATGCAAAGTGTTCGGTTTAGTTTCAAAAAATTAAAAATGGAAGAATTACAAAAACCTGTGCATGATATTTATGGTGTTACTAGAAGTGTGTTTAATGTAGATTCGAAGTGTTCTCATTTTATTTTATTTCATGTAAGTTTGTCAATGGATAATGCGTGAACTAACATGCGGAGTTTCAGGTAAAGTGTTTCATGAAATTTATTGTAAGTCACCATATTTATTTTTAATATAAAATTGGTTTTTTATTCTCTGATTAAAAAAAAAATTCGAACCATATTACTAAACGTAGAAAATTTCCTTTTATCAACAATCAAATTAATAAGAAATAAAGTGATATATTAAAGACAAAATCTCATGTTCAAAGAAAGTTACGCATATATGTATTTACTTATACACATATTTACTTATTTAGTTTTTAAATTTCAGTTTAACGATCTTTACTTATAAAACCGCGCAAAACATACTTTATATTTTCGGTAAATACATACCAAATTTCCTTTCTTTTTCCTTGTGTTTTTTCCTTACAGATTGTTGTGATAATCTTAATCTATGAACTATTTTCTACTTAGACGTTTTTATTTTATGAATCTTTTATGCTAAAACACGTTTAATGGATAAATTTACTCTTATAACGAATTGTATTATTTTGGAAATAATTTCGTTTTTCACAAGGTAAATAACAGTTTGTACACATGTTAAAATATTCTATTATTTGACATGTGAATAATCACCTTGTTAACTAAGCGTAGAACGAAGAAAGTGACAAATATCCAAGCCGGGGATCGAACCCGGAAACTTTGGAATAGCGCTCCAAGGGCTCTACCATTTAAGCTAGAAGAACGATGCTTAATTGATTTGTTTGCCTAAGAGAGACAGTTCAGACAAGGAAACCAGGTCTGTAGAGCATACAGTCCCTTCCGGTTTCCTTAAATAAGGTCTTAAAAAACAGAATTCAGCCAAAGTTGAGACGGCCAGAATCGCGACAGTAGGCGGTAATAATACAAAAACTCGAAACAGGGTCTCATCTGTGACGTTCATCAAAGACCCTACGGAACAGAGGGCAGTTAAGAAAAAAATAGGAACAAACATGAATAAAAAATAGAAATAAAATGCTTAAATTGATGAATATGTTCACTGAATCTGGGTTTATTTGTGTCTTATGATATGCAGCAGAATTGTGGGTTCATGTAAAAATTTCTTCTTGAGCCGCAGTTGCAGACTTATTAAGATATGTAAGTGAGAGATGCTAAGTATTGTCCTGGTAGCTTAAATCGGAGAGATTGGAAGTGCTCTTTCAAGGGTTCCAGGTTCGATCCCCGGCTTGGACATTTTTCGCTCTGTTAATTCTAAGCTTAGCTAGCAATGTGATATAATTCACTTATTAAATGTTCTATAATTTAATCTAAGAAATTTATCTCTTGAAAGTTAATTAAAATTATGCATGGTTCTATTATTGTAAAATTAAACTGGAAGATTTAAAAAATTTTACAATTTACAAGATTTCTAAACATTTGCATAGCTATTTTAGAGTTTATGTCTTGGACAAATAATGTCCATGAAAGAGACATCGATATAAATATGAGCTTGTAGCGTGAAACATATTTCATATTTTAAGATAAAGCTGTTGAAATTTGAATTATTTGAAAACATAAATAATGATAGGCGTTGACATAATGTTGTTGGTTAATGTCATAATACAAAATATTGTTTAAAAAATTATTAATTCAAATATCTTACTTATATTCACAAAAAAAATTCTTACTTAAAAAAATCATACTATATATTTTTTACAATCGCTTTAGGAAAAAAAAGTATTATTTATTTTTTAATGAAAGAAGTTCTTCTCAATCTGTATAATACTTTCTCTTTAAATTCGAAACGTAAAAAGATATTACCATTTATACTTTTGATCAGAGAATTAAGGATAACTTCAATTATAAAGCAATTTATGATTTGAAAAAGATTGGCCTAAAATAAATTAAGAAGTTTCATACTATGGCTTAGCACTTGAAAGAACTTTTTTAAATTTCACTAGTTGTAAAATATTTACACTGCAAACTTACTAAATTAAGATAAAGGCACCAGTGTTCGATAAATTAAGCATTAAATTCCCATATTTGCTGGTATTTTTCCAGAACTTCTTCAGACCCGAAGATAAAATAACACTGCAAATCTCAAAAACTTAAATATGGTTTTAAATATTTTGCAATCTCTTTAACAGTCATGCAGTGAAACATTGTCAAACGATGGTGCCTTTACGCTAACATTTAATGATTCTAATATTATTTATTTATTTATTTTTGTAGCAAGACAAAATTTGTGGAATTTTATTTCAGTTTATAAGGAAATGTAATCAAGAAGATAAAACATTAGTTTTAAGAAAAGAAAATTTATTGCAAATTTTATTACAAAATCATTTATTGTGTAGTTAATGGTTTATTTCATTTCCAAAACATAAACAGGAAAATATGTCAAGAATTTTTTTTAATTTTGTAATTCGAAGGAGAAAAAAAATAGACGTATCTTCAGAGCTGCTAATATTTTTCAATATTTTTTTTCTTTAATTCTTTTTCCGCATTTTTTAAAAGATTGTTTCCGATTCTTTTTTCCCAATTCTAAAGCATGCTTTTCAGTAATATTTTAATAAAAAATATAACATACTTTTTGTCCCTCTATGTATGATTTTTAATGCATTACAAATTGTATTCGAAATAAATCAACTGTTCCTTTTTTATATTTTCCTATAATTATTGTTGTATTTGTGTTGTCTAATTTTTTATTGATTATATATCTTGTTATAGTGTCTCTAAAATTGAGCCCAAAGTACATCTTTGGAGATATTTTTTAGAAAATTTTTATAACATATGTACAGACATAGAAAAAAAAATTCATTAAACTGCAAACTCAATTAGAATATTTGAAACATTTACGCATTTGTGTATGAAAAATATATCATTCTAAAAGGCACATAGGAGTTTTGATTAAAGAATGGTCGCTATAAAAAGAGAATATTTATAATTATTCACCCTTGCGAAGTTCCAGGTGTGTTTTGTTCAACTGAACGTTTGTAAACATCGAATGACAGTTTCTAATACAAGAATTACATTTAATTTTTTGAAATGAGATGTTATTTTCTAAAACTCTTCACTTATTAAAACACAGCACTATATATATATATAACTGAAATTATTAATCTTACAAAGCTATATAAATGTCACCAACGAATTAAAAATTAGTGAAACACTGTAAAATCATCAACGTAATTTTTATACATAAAAATTAAAAGATATCTATCTATTTATATATTTAAGTTCCAGAGAACATTAAAGTTTAAAAAAATATATTCACATCTTCTTAAAACCATGAGGTCGTAACTTTTACAAATCTCTGATGATTGTTGCAAGTTCATATGCATATGCTTACACTATTATCAATGTTAAATATCGATTGATATGCGGGAAAAGTTTTGTTTGCAACGCCTTATGAAAATTCTTTTATTACTGATAAGAGTAATGCAAGACGCCAATGTAAATAATTGCAAAATATGTGGTTAATAAAATGCTTCTTAGCTCAAATGTATTGTCCTTTCTTCTCACTTTCCAGTGCATAGTACTAGAAAAGTATTGAAATCAAGATTTCTCTATGTGTTTGTGTGTGAACAGGATAAATTACAAATGGTACTTCTCATAGAATTTAGCGAATAGACTACACACTACCGTTTTGCGATGACGGAATAGGTATATTTAACATTTTATCCACTGCATTATGATATACTCCAATTTTATCTCAATTTCTACAATGAAAATTAAAGGATATGCATAAAAAATAAACATCCCTGTGAAATTTAATTCGTTTGAAAAAAATAATTAAGGTGAAATTTTAAATTACCGTCAGTACACTACACTGTAAAAAATTGACCTTTTTGCTGCATCGTCACTCCACCGATTTTATAGAAAACGGCCCTTCAGCCTATCATAGGGCATTCTCATGGGTCAAAAGAGAGATATTCTATAAGAGCGGGGGAGTGACGATGCAGCAAAAGGGTAAGCTTTTTTACAGTGTATGGATAATATATTCCCATAACAGAAAACCTACATGATATTTCAAATAACATTTAATTTTTTAAAAATGATAAATAAGAAGAAGGCATTCTCAAGTTAACAATTAAACAATATATCAAATTGGCATAGTTTTATTTCACATGAAAAATGTGTAAAAATAAAAATTCCATGACCCCCCCCCTTTCCCTTTTTTAAGGTTTCGATCTTGTTAGCAGCCCTTTAGTTTATTCACTTATGTATTGAGCACATACGACTTGTGTGATTGACATCAGGGGCCTGCTTATAAGTAAACATCAATATACAAGGACGAGATTTCACAAAGAAGTGTATAACACCAGAGAATTACTTCCGGGAGTTCCACAAAGAGTGAGTACCACTTCCAGAAGAAATTGAATCCGAAGACCAACTACCCTCTCAAGCCATTTGCGATGTAGAGCTTAATCAATTAAGCCCATTTTAACCATCTACCACAACTTAGAAAAACTTGGATTGAACGCGCAAATGATATTCTCGATTTATCTGATTGGGCAGATGTGAAAGTCCAATCAGATGATGAATATAATTTTATCGCTGGTCTCCGATTTTCTAGGTTGAGGTAAACGGTGAATACGAGCATTAGTCATGGCGGCTTGGTCTTTTAGTTATGCGTTGCAACTAGCATATGAGTTTATATGTGAACGTGAATTTTAAAGATTTTTTATAGTGTTTTTTATTAATCTAGTTTGTTGGTGAAACTTGTATGAAAAAAAAAATATATAACATGAAAAAAAGACTAGTTCCAAACGTGGAATTTTGGCATTGTAAAGTCCTGGTTTAAAATATGAATCAATGGATGCAGTCAGAGATTTATATTTTCGATTTACCAAAATTTGCTATTGTGGGTAAGACGAGCTTTGAAACCTCATATAAGTCGTCCTTTAAGTCCTCATATACACTGGTGTCCAAAAGTTAAGCATAATTGGTAATTAAGTAATTATTTTTAAGTAATGAAAGAAATATGAATCGGAATGTGCTGAAACTCCAGGTGTGTAAACAAAATAGTACGCGTCACATATTTTCGCGAAGATTTTCCCGCGAAATCGAACAGGGGACCGTCAACAAATTGAAAAAGAACGAAGATCTTTTGGATAACCCTGTCAAAACTAATGTAGCAAAAGCGTTCAAACTGCACATTATGATTAATTGGTTTATTTCAATGTACTGTGTTAATTTTTACAAGGATAGCATGTATACTCGTAGAGAAATTAGAGTTTTTATAAAAACAGTCCTAAATTTTTCCAAGTTTTTTGCTTATAATTTGCAGAGTTCTTATTATAAAATAATGTTCTTTTCTGAAAATATGACAAAAATCATTGTACACAATACCCTGCCATCAGAATTTAAAAATAATAAAAATTGTATGAAAAATGAGTATGTTTAGTAAATAATGTTTCATTGCGCATGCGTCAACGATATCAAAATGTCATTTGCATATTGTGTTAGCTAAATGTATAGAGCAACTTCTGTAAAAGTTTCAAAAACATAGCTTGAAAATTCTGAAAATGGGAGATTATAGAATCAACTCAAAATCCTTTATTCCCTAAATGAAGCAAAAAGATGAGGGGCTGTATCCATATTCCATTGTTTAGTGCCTACACAATATTGCACGTGCAACTATATTTAGGTAAAACCCCTGATTTTTTTTGCTTCCATTAGGAATAATGAATTTTGAGTTGATTCTAAAGGCTCCCATTTTCAGAATTTTCAAGCTATGTTTTTGAAACTTTTACAGAAGTTGCTCTATACATTTAGCTATCACAATATGCAAATGACATTTTGATATCGTTGACGCATGCGCAATGAAAAATTATTTACTAAACATACTCATTTTTCACACAATTTTTATTATTTTTAAATTCTGATGACAGGGTATTGTGTACAATGATGTTTGTCATATTTTCAGAAAAGAACATTATTTTATAATAAGAACTCTGCAAATTATAAGCAAAAAACTTGGAAAAATTTAGGACTGTTTTTATAAAAACCTTAATTTCTCTACGAGTATACATACTATCCTTGTAAAAATTATCACAGTACATTAAAATAGGCCGATTAATCATAATGTACAGTTTGAACGCTTTTGCTACATTTGTTTTGACAGGGTTATCCAAAAGATCTTCGTTCTTTTTCAATTTGTTGACGGTCCCCTGTTCGATTTCGGGGAAAACTCTTCGCGAAAATATGTGACGCGTACTATTTTGTTTACACACCTGGAGTTTCAGCACATTCTGATTCATATTTCTTTCATTACTTAAAAATAATTACTTAATTACCAATTATGCTTAACTTTTGGACACCAGTGTATATTTTAGATTTTATACTGTGAAGAAATTGTGCTTTGGTCAGTAATGTATCGTTTATATCATAAATCCTTATATTTTGAACCAGACAGCTATTAATGAGTAATACATAGGTTTATTATTATTATTATTATTATTATTATTATTATTATTATTATTATTTGAGATATTGAAGTGACTTTAATATGAGCCAGAAAAATTACATTAAACGTTGTATAATTAAAAAAGAATTAAAGCTGTCAGTCAATGCGTTACAACTTGTAGATAAGTTTTTGCGCTGCCACTGAAATACGTAACACCAGAAAATACAGGGTGAGACCTCATAACTAATCGACTCACTTCTCACTTGT
This sequence comes from Maratus speculifer, assembly GCA_964019185.1. Taxonomy (NCBI): domain Eukaryota; kingdom Metazoa; phylum Arthropoda; class Arachnida; order Araneae; family Salticidae; genus Maratus; species Maratus speculifer. The sequence continues at coordinate 63,866,400 of OZ025292.1, read as the reverse complement.
TCACAGAATTCAAACTAGAAAATTTTGAATAGCAATATTATTTTGTTTTATTTGTGTGATAGCTATCGTCTTATTAAAAAAAAATAATAACAATTTTAACTTACTGGTGAGAATTTGGAACTTTCCAATTAAAAAATAACCAGTTGCGGCAACACTACGGCATTCCGCATCTGGCTGAATTTTTATTTAAGAATTGGCATTCTTGCCAGAAAATTTTAATAGTCATTATTATTTTATAAGATGTTATATATTCCACAAGTAATATAAAATAAAAATTGCTATTCGAAGTTTTCTGGTGTGAATTCGGTTAATTAGTGGTGATGTCACACCTCGTGTCCTCTGGCCTTGAGTATTTTGATGGCAGCGGTCTTGGCCATCTCTAGGAAAACACTCCATTTTCTTTCCTCTTTCCCTCAATATAATCGTGATCAAACATAGCTAAAAAAACATTTATCATGAATGAGATATTTTGTTAGAATAAAATGCAAGAAATATTGATAATTTATTAGAAATGGATTTGTCAATTTAAAAATTGCTTATATTATAATATAATAAAGAACATATTAAAATATTCAAATTAAGTAATTAAGTTGATTTAAAATTTCAACCTTATACTAGAAATTGTTACTTGTGTCAGAATAATTAATTAAATTAATTATGTAAGTTCCCAAATAAAGTTAACTGAAACAATAAGAAAAACTAAGTTGAATATTTTATTTACAAATTCATGCCTTTTTTTTTAATTAAATGATAAAGAAGAAATTGAAGAATACATGAAATATATGAAAAAAATTCTACGAAATTATTTAACAGAATTTAGATATTATTTGAATGATTGTAAAGTATGAAAAAAACTTCAAACGTCCAATATTATTACCAATATTTAAAGTAAAGATAAACTATATACAAATTTGTTGTATCCGATTCGCGTATCTATCACAAATTCCAAAATGATAATAAAAGGTGAATCACAAATGGAACATCTGAAAATCCTTAAACTTCTCATATGGTAATTGACAGATATGATAAGATATAAAACATATGTACAAGATACAGAGAAGGAATAAAGTCCGTATGAAATTTTAAAAATCACAAAAGAAGAACAATAAATGATAAGGAAATGATTCTCACTAATTGATTTGTGTTTAAATATTTTGGCTGTTTCAAAATATTCCAAAGCTTAACTTAAATAAGTCAACAATAGGGGGTGCTACACTGTTAAAAATTCTGTTTTTGATGCACTTTTTGATGGATTAGTTGCTTCAATAACTACGAAGAAGAATCTGAAAATTAGTTTCCCTTGTCGACTGTGGTCAGAGTTGTGTATGAAAATCAAAAATAGAACATAACGTTAAAGACAAGATATATATTTATTTTTTCACATAATTATCATTTGCATTGAGACATTTGTCATACCGCTTGATGAGCTTCAAAAAGCCCTCCAGGAAAATCTCACGGCTTTGCATACGGTAGAAGCATTTAACGGCTTGTCTGTGTGCAAAGCCCTAAAGTTCTTCTGGAGGGCATTTTGAAGCTCATCAAGCGGTATGATAAATGTCTCAACGTGCTTGGTGCACAACAATGTTGACAAATAAAGTTGTATCGTGTCTTTCAGATCTTATTATATTATTGGACTTTAATACACGCCTAAGTTCATAAACGCCAGGATAAACTTATTCTCAGACTATACCTCGTAGATGATGAATTCAGACTGCAAAACTTAGAGTATGATTCAGCCACAGCTTCAAATGCTGGAACGAGATTTCATAATTCTATTTTGGAAGCTGTTACAGCATCAAAAATTGGTACAATTCAGCATTTTTTTAACATTGATACCCCCCCCCCCCCCGCAAAAGGTAAAATTATAAAACAAAACCGATGCTCGATGAGACTTTTATTCCACTGAATCATAAATTTGAAGCTTAGAACACTTCACTTAAAATGTAGAACTGTAATTACTGTGCTTTGGAGATCATTTTCTTCTTTAGGGGCTTTTCTGATAAGAATTTTTGAAAAACATTCATTGCTGCTTCTACTTTTAATAAAAATTCATAAGCAACATGCATTAAGTAAATTGTTGCAAAATTGAAGATTAAATCGAATAAAGAATCAATCGGGTAATCGATTGCTTTGCAATTATTCTTTTTGCATATTTCTGAAAAATTCAAAAGCGTGTTAACACTCCGTGTTGATGACTTTTTGAACTTGAACCCATTTATTGATAAATAAATAAATAAATATATATATATATATATATATATATATATGTGGGGGAGGAGGGCGTAACAATACTTTCAATGCAATTCGAACTTCCTTATCATTTTTTGTTTTACTTGATATTTTATTTCAAATTTAACCTGAGTTTTTGACCACCCTGTATTAATATAAGATGAGTCATAAGCCTGTTAACAAAGTTAAAAGGGTAGTAGAGCATATTACAAAAACAGTTTTTGTATGGGAAACAGGGGCTTAATCCTTTATGATGTTTAAAATAGAGGTTACCATACTCCAGTTATAATCTGGTTTTGTTCATATAGTTAGTAATTACGAATATGTGTTAATAAAATTTGCAGCAAACTTATTTTTCTTTTGTGTAAAAGGCAATTATGTTACTAGAAATGTTAGAAGTGGGTAACACTCACTATCCTAAATAGGCTAAATTATGCGTTTCATATTTTCGAATAGAACTGATATCATACATGGTCTTAATGCTTGGAATACTGTATAGTAATTCGAGCGCTTTTCGTGATATCATTTAATTTTAAATGAATCTGATTAAAAAGCTGTGCGAGTCGAGTTCCACCAGATTTTACTCTTATTAATTACATCGAAAAGTTGAGGCCATCCATCCTTATTTGGCTCTGTCTCGAACCAAACCCGAATCGAAAAAATCATAATCTAAGAAAAAATTCATATTTTAATAAAATTGTGGAAAAATAGTCTGCAGTTATATCTTTAAATCTTTTTTCTTGTACAAAAAATAAGCCCATATACACTCGCAATTTTGAAATATTTAGTTTATACATAAAAGAATGCAGGATTTTCTTTCCAAATGTTGGGTCAATCGGAACCCATTTTGGAAGAATCAAAATTCAACGTCAAACCGAAACGGTTAAAGTCAATCCTAAAAAAAAAACCGATCCGTACACAAAATACATTAGCATCAACACAATTCGACTCGAATAAGCTGATGAAAAGTTAAAATACTTTAACTAAAACGTTGAGTGCCACATGAGTAACCGGTGACTGACACTGAACATTCCGTCTAGGCCGCGTCAATCACCGGTGACTAAAATATGTCTAAAGTATGATATAAAATTAATATATATATATATATACTGTTTTAAAGAATTATTGAAAGTTTTTTAAAAATTCACTTAACTTTTATTTATTACAGGATTTTAATTTCTTAATAATTACGTAACACATTTTTTTTTAGTTTTACATCAAATTTTATGCTGTGAGTTACCGGTGACTGATGCGGCTTAAACGGAAAATTCAATGTCGTCACTGTGGCACTTTACGTGTTAAATAACCTAATGAATTTATATAACCTAATAAACGACTTAAATGCCTTTATTTTAAATACAATTGTGAACAACTGTTGGTTTTCGATTACAATAGGATACTCCATATTTTTTTCTGAATATTGAGATTATGACCTTCGTTTCCAATACAAAAATATTTTGTTGTAGTATGCTCTACCGACCCTTCAAGAATGTCTGAAGGCTTTTGACTCATCTTGCTGAAAATAGCGTAAAATCACCAAATGGTCCATAGATGGAAGATGATATCTTTGACTATGACAGTGTTCCGTATACTTCCTGCACATCTTTGCCTGCTAGCGCAGTAGGAGCCGTGCAAGTAGCATCCAGTTCTTTCGGCCATCCCTCTCTGGCTATCCAACTTAAGCTGCTGTCACATACTAGCTTGTTATCTAAAAGAAAATTCAAATATACAGATAGTGCAGTATGAAAGATCACGTAATTTTCGATGTATAAAACACTTTGTAAATAATGCACTCTTTGAGCAAGACGTTGTTTTTCGTATGAATGTGAAAAATAACTCTAGTAAGTCTTGATTACGTCCATTAATAACTATATCGTAATACTAATAATATATATTCTACATAAAAAATATAAGAATTTATATTATAAAAACATATTACTTCTAACACGTTGCATAGTAACAAAAACATTTAAAATATATTAAAATATTTTTATTTACATGTTTCAAATCATTATTAATAGAGTCATCCTCAGAATGTAAATAGAAAAATAAAAAATACAAATATAAAAAACGTGAAAATCGGAATAAAGAGTTATTGAAAATATATAAATTAAATGTATAACGCGCTTTTTAATTTGATATTGTCCTTGTTCTAGTTAAATAATTACCGTGTAAATTGTCTAACCATTCAAGCCATATATTTGGGATGCGAAATGATAGTGTATCGTTACAAATATGTGAACTTTTAAAATAAATTTCAATTGATTCTCTTATGAATAATTTTAACCAAAAATTAGACCTGTATATTAATTTACTCTCGTTAAAAAGTATGTTGATAATATATATATAATTGCCATATATATAATATATGGCTTGAATGGTTAGACAATTTACACGGTAATTATTTAACTAGACCAAATACAATATCAAATTAAAAAGCGCGTGATACATTTAATTTATTTATTTTCAATAACTCTTTATTCCAATTTTCACGTCCATTGTATATGTAATTTTTATTTTTCTATTTACATTCTGAAGATGACTTTATTAACAATGAGTTGAAACATGTAAATAAAAATGTTTTAATATATTTTAAATGTTTTTGTTACTATGCAACGTCTTAGTAGCAAAATGTTTTTATAATATAAATTCTTCTATTTTTTATGTAGAATATATATTATTAGTATTACGATATAGTTGTTTTTCATGTCTATCGTGTGCAGCGAGATAAGGGAAAATCAATACTATTGAACAAAAAATAAATAAGTAGCTTAGCATTCAAAAGCGAAATTAAATCTTCACCAATAAATATACACGAATAACAGAAAGTTTCACTCCCTATACGTGTATATAGGTTTGCGATGGCTAGGAAAATCTACTTGATGTATACGGCTAAAAAGTTTTGTGTGGGTATTTGAAGGCCTCACCTGGTGTACCTGAGATTCTGAATTTTAAATTTCTAATAATTAAATATGTTTTAAAAAAAGAATATTCGTTAAAAATGGAAAAGTAGTCATAATTCAACTAAATTATATGTTTTTATCAAACCAAAATTCATTCTCAATCAGAGGATACCATCCTAGCATTTTCGCAACCAATCAATTTGATTTCCGACAGATTTTCTACCAGAGAGATATCTGTGGTGCCGGAGGGGGGTGGGGGATAAAATTATAGAGTTCTGGGGGAGGCTGAATTGGCCTATTTGACTGCTGTCAACATAAAGTCTTAAATATTCACGGGATCATCCTATAATTTCGGGAAGGAAAAATGTCGTTTTCGGTTCAGCCCCTGAATTCAACATTGGAATTATGCGTTCTTTGAGCAGAATTCAAAATTATTTCAAAACAATACTTGACTAAGGACAGTAAGTAACTTTTCAACTATATATATTTTGTTTAAATATTGCATTTATAGATTTCTGATTAATAAATCCCTGCATATTTTAAAATGTTCAATCCATACATGTTTTTTTCGTAAAAATCCCCTAATTACAACCCGACATTAATTAATATTTTATTATTTCAATTGGGAAAAAACATTTTGTTTCAGCACGTCAATTGAATGCAGAGACAAGCGGTCGATATATAAAACAATAGATTTTCAACCTACTAAAATAGTTAAGAATTCCATAAAAAATCTATAATAAATTTACCGGCTGAAAAAATACACATCTATTCACAAAATGTGACTCTGAATTCAGTAATCAAATTTTCATAAAAATTGATAACTTTTTGTTTAATCAAAAAATCTACTTTTAAAAGAAAAATAAATATTTTGATGATAGGTTTATAAAGACATGTCTGCATAGTAAATTCTTTACTAACCGGGGTGGTAAAACGCTCAGAGTTTTGAATACAGTTTATTATATTGAAGCTCTATGGAAATTAATAAGAAACACTACGGTTAAGGTACAAAGGTAGCTTCAACATTCAGATCTGTACGCAAAGCGGTCAATTTTGTCCCCCCCCCCCCCGCAACAGACGACAGAGATCTTCGTGCTTATGTTAGGAAAGATAACACGTTTCCCGGACCAGATAGAATTGGGTTTCTGTAGTCTTCACAGGGAAATCCAGATTCATGTAGAGGAGTAATTCAGGGTGTCTGATGATTTACAGGTAACAATACACCAGATATTACCAATCAAATACTGTTGAAACACATAGATATAGAGGTGGTATAATAATGGTTTGGGCAGGATTTTCACTACGTGATCATACTGACCTGTATGTGTTGTACGTAAAAACGGTGATGCATGTAAGATTTCGAGATGAGAATCTTGATCAATATGACCGCCCATACGCTGATGCTATAGGTAAGGATTAAAATCTGATGGATGATAATGCACGACTTCAATGCGATGGGATTGTTGAGGACTATATAGAGTAGGGCGTTCTCAAACTATGGTACTCATACAGTACTGGTACGTGAGGATCTGTTTACTGGTACTCGAAAGCCCCATACTCTTACGCGAAATGAAAATAAAACAAATGCTTCGATAGGTGTTGAGTTGACCTCTCCCCCCCCCCCCCTGAAAAAAAAATTAAAGTTTTTTTCGTTTATTATATTTTATGTGTGTGTATTATTCAAATGAGCTTCAAACTTGCAGTTTTGACAAGCAATGTATTTTTAGAAAGTAAGTGATTTTTTTATGGTACTTTGAATCTGCTTCTTGCTTGTACGCGGAATGATGAATTTCTATTTTGTGGTAGGTCGATCTAAAAGATTGTGAACGCCTGATCTAGAGAGTCATGGTACGGAGCAAATGAAATTATCAATTCACTCTCAAGACCTGAATCCGATAGAACGTCGATCGGTCTATATTACCAGGTAAGTTGCTGTGTTAAATTCTCCTCCAAGATCATTACATGAACTAGAATAAAGCTTATTTCATGTCTAGTCATCACTGCGCATTTCAGTGTACGAGAACTTAACTGAGAGCATTAGAAGTCAATGCCATTAATGCATTCAAGTCAGGAGGGGATCACTTTTCTTATTGGAACCCAGATTTGAAATGCTTTTTTGACCATTATACTACATAATACTCTGATGTACAGTTTTCTCCAAGAATGCACTTTTCCACCAAAAGTGCTTTCCTTTGTTGTAAATAATTTTTGCATTTAACTTTTGCATCTATTTAAATTCGTGTATTGCATTCAATAAATAACTGTTTATTACACATTTCCTCCAAATTAGTTGTTTCCACATTTATTCATCTGCAAATTAGACTCATAAAATCTATTGTACCTTAACTTTTGAAGGCTAGTATAAAATATTTTTACAACACATATACAGGGTGTCCCCTCTCAACGGTGGCCAATGGCTAATTTCTAAACCGTTAGTCATAGACATATAGTTCCAATTGCAAAAATGCTTTAAAAAAGGTATAGAATTGTTTTTCAAGCGATTTCGGTCAAATCAAATTTTTATTAAAAAATTACGAAAATTAACTTTTTATACGGTTTCCCGGTCCTATTAGTGATATTTAGTAAACATCACCCTATCAAGCAACACGAAAAAGGTCCCATTCCTTTAACATTAAAATTGAGCGAGTTATGAAACCCTTTTAGGTAACGTATACTAAGTGCTTAAATTATTATAAAGGGCGTCCATTTATAACGCTGTCCAATAGCCAATTTCTAAATCATTTGCTACAGACATATAGTTCCAATTACAAAAATGTTTTAAATGAGATAAATAAATACTTTTAAAGCAATGTAACTGAAGGTGCTACCACCGTAAAAGTTTTAAGGTAGGGTTAATTTTTATTAACTTATAAATTTGTTAAAATAGTTGAAGACGTGAGTTTTAAAATTCTCTTTATCGAGAAAATAAAATTTTAGGAAATCGCAATGGCTAATTTCTGAACCGTTAGTCATAGACATATAGTTCCAATTGCAAAAATGCTTTAGAAAAAGGTAAAGAATTGTTTTTCAAGCGATTTCGGTCAAATCAAATTTTTATTAAAAAATTACGAAAATTAACTTTTTATACGGTCCCCCGGTCCTAATGTATTTTTAGAAAGTAAGTGATTTTTTTTATGGTACTTATTATATTTTCTTAAGTGTATTCTTCTATTGGTATTGTAGCTTTTTTTTCCCTACCAAAACACTATTACTGAAATGCAATGAAGAAAATACATTTTATTTGAATTTTAATACAAAGCAGTCAATATAAGCACCAACTTGTGAATGTAATCATGCAGTTAAACAGAACAAAATCTGCTCAGACATCAGCGCAAAAGACTCGAAAAACATTTAGCATCAGGCATATTCCATTTACAGAGGGGTTTTTTTCTGCATTAGCTTTGAAACTGCTTCTTGCTTGTACGCGGAATGATGAATTTCTATTTTGTGGTAGGTCGATCTAAAAGATTGTGAACGCCTGATCTAGAGAGTCATGGTACGGAACAAATGAAATTATCAATTCACTCTCAAGACCTGAATCCGATAGAACGTCTATCGGTCTATATTACCAGGTAAGTTGCTGTGTTAAATTCTCCTCCAAGATCATTACATGAACTAGAATAAAGCTTCTTTCATGTCTAGTCATCATTGCGCATTTCAGTGTACGAGAACTTAACTGAGAGCATGAGAAGTCAATGCCATTAATGCATTCAAGTCAGGAGGGGGTCACTTTTCTTATTGGAACCCAGATTTGAAATGCTTTTTTGACCATTATACTACATAATACTCTGATGTACAGTTTTCTCCAAGAAAGCACTTTTCCACCGAAAGTGCTTTCCTTTGTTGTAAATAATTTTTGCATTTAACTTTTGCATCTATTTAAATCCGTGTATTGCATTCAATAAATAACTGTTTATTACACATTTCCTCCAAATTTGTTGTTTCCAAATTTATTCATCTGCAAATTAGACTCATAAAATCTATTGTACCTTAACTTTTGAAGGCTAGTATAAAATATTTTTACAATACATATACAGGGTGTCCCCTCTCAACGGTGGCCAATGGCTAATTTCTAAACCGTTAGTCATAGACATATAGTTCCAATTGTAAAAATGCTTTAAAAAAGGTATAGAATTGTTTTTCAAGCGATTTCGGTCAAATCAAATTTTTATTAAAAAATTACGAAAATTAACTTTTTATGCGATTTCCCGGTCCTATTAGTGATATTTAGTAAACATCACCCTATCAAGCAACACGAAAAAGGTCCCATTCCTTTAACATTAAAATTGACCGAGTTATAAAACCCTTTTAGGTAACGTATACTAAGTGCTTAAATTATTATAAAGGGCGTCCATTTATAACGCTGTCCAATAGCCAATTTCTAAATCATTTGCTACAGACATATAGTTCCAATTACAAAAATGTTTTAAATGAGATAAATAAATACTTTTAAAGCAATGTAACTGAAGGTGCTACCACCGTAAAAGTTTTAAGGTAAGGTTAATTTTTATTAACTTATAAATTTGTTAAAATAGTTGAAGACGTGAGTTTTAAAATTCTCTTTATCGAGAAAATCAAATTTTAGGAAATCGCAATGGCTAATTTCTGAACCGTTAGTCATAGACATATAGTTCCAATTGCAAAAATGCTTTAGAAAAAGGTAAAGAATTGTTTTTCAAGCGATTTCGGTCAAATCAAATTTTTATTAAAAAATTACGAAAATTAACTTTTTATACGGTCCCCCGGTTCTATTAGTGATATTTAGTAAACATCACCCTATCAAGCAACACGAAAAAGGTCCCATTCCTTTAACATTAAAATTGACCGAGTTATGAAACCCTTTTAGGTAACGTATACTAAGTGCTTAAATTATTATAAAGGGCGTCCATTTATAACGCTGTCCAATAGCCAATTTCTAAATCATTTGCTACAGACATATAGTTCCAATTACAAAAATGTTTTAAATGAGATAAATAAATACTTTTAAAGCAATGTAACTGAAGGTGCAACCACCGTAAAAGTTTTAAGGTAGGGTTAATTTTTATTAACTTATAAATTTGTTAAAATAGTTGAAGACGTGAGTTTTAAAATTCTCTTTATCGAGAAAATAAAATTTTAGGAAATCGCAATGGCTAATTTCTGAACCGTTAGTCATAGACATATAGTTCCAATTGCAAAAATGCTTTAGAAAAAGGTAAAGAATTGTTTTTCACGCGATTTCGGTCAAATCAAATTTTTATTAAAAAATTACGAAAATTAACTTTTTATACGGTCCCCCGGTCCTATTAGTGATATTTAGAAAACATCACCCTATCAAGCAACACGAAAAAGGTCCCATTCCTTTAACATTAAAATTGACCGAGTTATGAAACCCTTTTAGGGAACGTATACTAAGTGCTTAAATTATTATAAAGGGCGCCCATTTATAACGCTGTCCAATAGCCAATTTCTAAATTATTTGCTACAGACATATAGTTCCAATTACAAAATGTTTTAAATGAGATAAATAAATACTTTTAAAGCAACGTAACTGAAGGTGCTACCACCGTAAAATTTTTAAGGTAGGGTTAATTTTTATTAACTTATAAATTTGTTAAAATAGTTGAAGACGTGAGTTTTAAAATTCTATTTATCGAGAAAATCAAATTTTAGGAAATCGCAATGGCTAATTTCTGAACCGTTAGTCATAGACATATAGTTCCAATTGCAAAAATGCTTTAAAAAAGGTAAAGAATTGTTTTTCAAGCGATCGGTCAAATCAAATTTTTATTAAAAAATTACGAAAATTAACTTTTTATACGGTCTCCCGGTCCTATTAGTGATATTTAGTAAACATCACCCTATCAAGCAACACGAAAAAGGTCCCATTCCTTTAACATTAAAATTGACCGAGTTATGAAACCCTTTTAGGGAACGTATATTAAGTGCTTAAATTATTATAAAGGGCGTCCATTTATAACGCTGTCCAATAGCCAATTTCTAAATTATTTGCTACAGATATATAGTTCCAATTACAAAATGTTTTAAATGAGATAAATAAATACTTTTAAAGCAATGTAACTGAAGGTGCTACCACCGTAAAAGTTTTAAGGTAGGGTTAATTTTTATTAACTTATAAATTTGTTAAAATAATTGAAGACGTGAGTTTTAAAATTCTCTTTATCGAGAAAATCAAATTTTAGGAAATCGCTATTTTATTTTAACTAGATGTGTTAATTTGATAAAGCTGTTTTTTTGCTTAAATCGTTCGTACGTATGTCTTCCTAGTTCAAAAATTTTTCTCAAATTTTAACTCACTTCCAAATATCCAATAGAGATTCAATTTGCATACTTATTTACATCCAATGACAATGTAAAATTAATACAAATTTAGGTGCGTACCATTAATTTATTTTATAGGACTACACCAAATTCTGTTAGATTAAGTAATCTCATAGAATTTTAAATATATGTCATTTTGTAACGAATCGTGAGTGTTGCTTTTCATAATTTAAATTGACAAACTTTCTGTTATTTGTTTTACTTATATTTTTAGTAAAAATTTTGCTTTAATGTGTAATCATCAGCATAAATTTTAAAATAATACAGTAAAAATATTTTTACTCTCAATGTTTAACATTAAATTTTATATCTTGCATCTATTTTTATTTCCAGTAAATTTGTGACTGACCCCTAATTTGCAGCAAAAAAGCTGTTTCGATTTTGGACATCTATTACTCGGTTAGTTTTAATTGCAAAGGAACGGGACTTTTTTTCTATTACTTTTTAGAGTAGTGGTAAAAAATTTTCTAAATATCACATATAGGGCCGAGGGACCGTATAAAAATTTAATTTTCGTAATTTTTTAATAAAAAGTTTTTTTTTTAACCTAAATTGCTTGAAAAAAAATTCTTTACCTTTTTAAAAGTATTTTTGCAATTGGAACTATATGTCTATGACTAACGGTCTAGAAATTAGCCATTGGCCACCGTTGAGAGTGGGCACCCTGTATAATAAACGAAAACTTTACTTACTAGAAAGCAAAACCATTCTTAATTTTCCCCATACAGGCTTCCACGTGTCTTCAGGTAGAGTAGTAAGATCGTTCCCAGGCAGCAACACTTCCTCAAGTGCTATCATATCAGTGAAAAAATCCTCGGGGAGAAACTCTATTTCATTATTACTGGAAGAAATAAAACCAATAAGAATATAAGATCATGCGTAAGGAGTACGTCAGAAACACTGCACAAAAACTGTGTAACATAACTCCACAAAATGGGTGGCAGCCTTGCTGCCGCCAATTTTATGTAGGACTTCTACCAATATAACTGGTATAATAATAATACCGGTATAACCGGTTAATTAATCGGTATTAGACTAATGTGTAATGTTACACCTGTTATAGATGTTTAAATTACACCACTATGTAAATAAAAAAAATACTCCATAAAATGGGAGGCAGAAGCAACCACCAATTTTATGGAGTAACGTTACATAAATGTTTTATTGTGAAATACTTTCGAACAATACAGGAAAATTTCTAAAAATTGCATGTTTTCCTGCAATAAATGAGATGTCTAAATAAACAATATTTAAAAAAACATACACATTTAAACCTTTGAAGTCGCATATCTACTCTCAAGCCACCAAAGGTTCTTTACCATTCCAATCGTATATTTGCTCGTAGTCACAGAGCTTATTTAACGTACCAGTTGTATATCTGCTCTTTAGTATCACAGCAAAGAATCCTACTGATTTTAAGTCATATTAAATCGAGAAGCTTGCGGTATAATTCGAAGTAATATTCTACAAAAATGTGTTTAAGTACCATTACGCATTTTAGCTTTACACTGAAAAAAGCTGCAGCAGAGACAGTGTCCGTATAAAAAAGGACTTAAGACCTATTCCAACGGAATTCGCCATTACATTAACGGTTTTTCCCCGTAAAACACAAAAAATTACCAGGGTTGACCATTTACCGGGTGTCCCAAAAATGACTGATGGATTTTAAAATTCAATAACGTGCAAACGGTGACAGATATTTAAAAATTTTTTGCAGGAGAGTTATGTATATTGTCAGGATTTTTTTTTAACGTAATTTTTTATTTTAGTTTGCATCTCAAACAATAGGTGGCGCTGATGGCGATTGAAGGCTAGGTCGACGCTTCACTCAGCACTGATAACCTGGCCTTCAATCGCCGTCAGCGCCACCTATTGTTTGAGATGCGAACTAAAATAAAAAATTACGTTAAAAAAACTCCTGACATTATACGTAACCCTCCTGCAAAATCTTATACTATAATGTGAGCAAAAATTGTGTGTGTGTGTGTCTGTGTGGGTAAATTTTATCTCAAAAACGGCTCTAACGATTTTCGCAAAAATTTGGATTTTACCATTTTCGAACACGAGAAGACCATTGGGCTAGGTCCCATGTTCGGGAAAATTCGATTACTGGGTCATTTTGGGTCATAATGGGTCAGGATAAAGCTATTTATATCTATAGAACGGCTGGATCGATTTTAAGGAAATTTTGTACCCAATCGTTTTTTGGTACGAGAAAACTATTGGGCTGGGTCACATGTTCGAAAAATTCGATTAGTGGGTCATTTTTGGGTCATTATGGGTCAAGCCATTTTTATCTAAAAAACGGCTCTAACGATTTTGACCAAATTTTATATTGTATCGCTTTGAATTACAAGAAGACCATTGGGTTAGGTAACATGTTCGAGAAAATTCGGTTAGTGGGTCATTTTTGGGCTCATTGTGGGTCATGCTATTTTTATCTAGAGATTTTCTCACGCAATTTTGATTAAAAATTGCATTCTATGGTTTTCGGGCACGAGAAAAACATTGGGCTAGGTTACATGTTCGATAAAAAATTTTAATGGGTCATATTGGGTCATTAAGAGTCTGAGTCAAGCTATTTATATTTAAAGAACGCCGTGATGGATTTTAACGAAATTTTGTATGTAACAGTTTTTTGACATGAGAAAAGTAATGGGCTAAATCACATGTTTGAGAGATTTCGACTATGAGGGTCATTTATGGGTCATGATGGGTCATAATGGGTCATGGTCAAGCTATATCTAAAGAACAGGTGGACCGATTTTAATGAAATTTTGTATGCAACATTTTTTTGGCACTATAAAATCATTGGACTAGGTTACATGCTCGAAAAATTTCGATTAATGGGTCATTTTGCATCATAAAAGGTCTGGGTCAAGCTATATATAATTAAAGAACGGCAGGATCAATTTTAACGAAATTCTGTATGTAACAATTTTTAAAAACGAGAAAACTAATGGACTAAGTCACATATTCGAGAGCTTTCGATTATAAGGGTCATTTGTGGGTCTTAATGGGTCAAGGTCAAGCTATATCTAAAGAATGGATGGGTCGATTTTAACGAAATTTTGTATACAACATATTTTTGGCATGAGAAAATCATTGGGGTAGGTCACATGTTCGAGAAATTTCGATTAGTGGGCCACTTTTGGGTCATTCCAATTTTATCTAGACAACATTTCGCGCAATTTTGACTAAATTTTGTATTTTATCATTTTCGGGCACAAGAAAATCATTGGGTTATGACAGATTTTTGAGAAAATTCGATCAATGGGTCATTTTGGATCATAAGGGGTCAGGGTCAAACTAACTATATCTAAAAAACGGCTCAATCGATTTTATCTAATTTTTGTACCTAATGTTCTTCGGCATGCTAAAACTAATGAGCTAGGCCACACGTTCGAGAGATTTCGATTATAAGGGTCATTTGTTGGTCATGATGGGTCATGCTAATTTTATGTAGAAAATGGTACTCACCATTTTGACTATTCTTTGTATTATATCGTTTTTGAGCAAGAGAAAACCATTTGGCTTGGACACATGCTCGCGAAAATTCGATTAGTGGGTCATTTTGGGTCTTAATGAGCTAGGGTCATTCTAATTATATATAACAACGACTCAATCAATTTTACCTAAATTTTGAAACAAAACGTTTTTTGTCACGAGAAGACTATTGGGCTGAGTCGCATGTTAAACAAAATTATATTAGTGGGTCATTTCGCTTCATTGCTGAATGCTGCCAAGCTAATTTTACCTAAAAAATGGCTTAAACGATTTTGATTCAATTTTATATTCTACTGTTTTTGTTTACCTGAAGACGATTGAGCTATGTCACATGCTTAATCAAATTTGATTAGTCGCTCATTTTGGGTAATACGGGTCAGAGTCACGAGAATATGGCAAAAGCCAATAACTTGGTGATATTTGACAAAATATTGGCGACATATGGCCAAAAAATCGACTATAAAAATTACGAAAACCAAAACGCGTATTTGGAGCCAAATGAAAGAATGCCTCCAAATTTGGCTATATCTAGCAAAAAATATTGTCTTTCAGAATGTAAAGAATTTTTTTATACATTCTTAAGAGGATTCGAGATCGGTTAAACCGATCAGAGTCGAGCTAACAAAGTGATTTAGATCGATGTCCTTTCGTTGTAAATTTTAAAATAAAGTAAAATTTATAAACATGCGCATAAAAACTTAGTTTTCTTATTGATTGTTTTTCTAAATCATACTATTATAAGCATGTTTTACAGTAATAATACAGAGTTAATGATACAGTGGAAATACTATATCGAGTTGAACACAAAGTTAATTTTGACCGAGCTAAGCTCGGTCTACCCTGCTAGTTTTTTTAAATAGCAGTCACCGTTTGAAAGTTATTGAATTTTAAAATCCATCAGTCATTTTCGGGACTCTCGCTATGTGAAAACTGAAATATTCCCAAAATTCCCTGGATAATTCAAGGTAAAGTATCATAAATTTACAATTTGTTTTTACAATGTATGTAATATTTTTTTATAAAATGGCAAAAACAAACTGACAGAAAGACGTGCACCATAAAATTGAAAGTAGCTTAAAAAAGATATGATTTAAAATTTAAAGAGTAAAGATTACTTCTATGTGTGTTCAAGCAGAAAAATTGGTTACTGCCTGCTGGTGACTGCTGTGAAAAATACCACACGATAGGAAATTGTAAAATGTATTTTTAACATAAAATAAAATCACATAATTATGTTACATAAATCTAAACATAGAAAAGGAATAATACATTTTGATTTTCCTTCATAATCTTTAATACATCGTACATTACTGTTCGTTTAACGAAAATTAATTCCGACCAACATGACACCTATGAATAAACATGATACGCCCATTTTCAGCAAATGATGCCTACATCCAGTACTACGTGCGAATGATTTCTTGTATCCCTGTATATGATCTATAGAAAATTCACACATCATGTGATGTACTAAATGTTAGTTAAGAAGGCTCAATACCCTTCATTTACCGAAAAATTACAATAATTTTATCGAGTCATTCCAAATTTTAGGAAAATCGGATGTATAGTTCCATTACAGAGACTATTAAAATCATTCTGTTACATTATAGTCAATGGAAAAAAAAATAGTTCGAAGTGCATTTCAATTATGTTACTCTCTTTCGAACATAATAAAATCTATATACATCTATAAAATACATACTGTAACATAAATTCTGTACAATCTGTGGTGCAAAGTATATTTTTTATTAATTTACGTAATTACACAAAAATATTCTATTACATAACGGTATAGAGGGAAACATTGTTTGGGGCGCAGCTTAATTATATTAAACTGTTTCACATTTTATGCAATTGATATACATTGCTTAGATTTACAACAAGTTACTTTCTGTAAAACAGAAAGCATGTATTTGTTATAGGGACACCCAAAATATTTTGGATACTGTACTATATTAGAAGTACTGTATATTTAAATAAATTCATTATAGTAGAAACGCAACTGACGTTTGACGCGTAGTTTCCGATATCTTTATATTTGGTTTTCAATTAATTCGCATTTCTAACATTTCGATTTCTTTTTTAATTTTTTTTTTATACTGTGTGTTAATTTTGAAATTGATTTCTAAAAAAATACTTCTTAAAAGTCCGGGAAACACCCGGTATATTAGCTAGTTATATATAAAAGCACAATTTAAAAAATTTAAAACTTTAAATATCATACGCTGAGCATTTTCGATAAGAATTTTATCATCTACAAGGCTACTTTGAATATCCACTGAAACTCTTTTTATTACTCTGCCTCGAATCTGACAACCTAGTGAGTTTATTTTTACTGAGGGTGAGAAAGTAGTTCACTGATTTTTGTTTTTCTAGAATTAACACATCTTCTACCATTTTAAAAACTTTTTTCTGGAATGTTATATGAAAGATTATCAATAATTGCTTTATTTCTTTTAATTATAATTTTTATAGATTTGTTTTATTAATGACGTATATAGATAATAATGGGAACTAGGTTCAATTAAAAATAAGCTAATCCATGTAACAAAGTCAGGAGCTAACTGCTAAATTTGGAGAATGTTCTAAAATTGTTTCGGATCATCTAAAATATATTCGTTGGGAAGTAAAATAACGAAAATCGCCATTATTTTTTACACATCCTAAAACATAAAAAAAACTTATTAATAATATAAATAAATTAATTGCAAAAATTCCTTAAAGAGAACCAGATATCAGAAGCAACTATTAGACTGAATATAGTATTAATAAAAGGGTCCAGTGCGAGCATTAATGAATTGCGCGGTTAATGTAATGTGCGGTTAATGTATTTTTATACAACATTTTTGTCGGTATTTCCGAAAATACATTACCTAATTTTAAAAGAAATCTTTTTTTGAGTTTAAGTTTACGAAAGCTTTCATAAGTTACCTACACGATACACAAATAAAAGATTTTTTTTAAAGTAACTTATTTAGCCTCTTTACCCTATGTCCTAAATACATTTTTGAATGTTGAATAATCTGTAAATATGCGGGTCAATACATTGTAAAAAAACGGACTATTTTACGGAGATTGTATAAGTGATCGAGACACCAGTACAATTCACTGTTTTTTTAAAGGAAAAAATTTCGTAAATTCCAGAAAATTTTCTGTTTTTTCCTGGAATTTACGGTAATTTTTCCGTTAAAAAACAGTAAATTGTACTGGCGTCCCGATTACTAGTAGAATCCCAGTAAAATCGTCGACTTTTTTACAGTGTAGTCTTTATTACGTCCTCCAATTTAAACTTTCCATGTTCCGTAATTTACAAATAAAATGACTGGGAAAGACAGACAAACACACGAGTGATCTTATAATGGTTATATTTTTACTTTTTAAGTGCAAAATTCTAAAAATGACGAGACATGAAACATAAAACACCGAAAAAGTTACGGCTGCTTTAATCAAAATTATTTTTTCTAATATGAACTATACTTGATGCGTACGCATCTTTCATTACTAGTTTCTGTATCTGAAATTGCAAAATCTTTTTCTTAAAGATTAAAATATTATCTCGAAAATTCTCATGGGAATTAACGAATCACGCGATTGACACTTACGTGAAATGGTTATCCAGTATCTATTAAAGCACGAGTTTATAATTGAATGTCAAAAAATTAAACATGGAAATTGCTGTTTTACATTAAATCCTATTTTGATCTACATTTGATCTTAACATTATTGTAGACAAATGTTATGTAATATGGAACTTGATTTAAATGCCCCTTCAGATGTGCTCAGTTGCTCACATCATAATGTTCGTAAAATCTTTAATACTGGTAAATATTAATGTAACTTCACTGTATTATTAACTGCAGTTTTATAGATTGAACTTACATTTTTTTATCCATAATTTTTTTCTAATTAAGTAATTAAATTAGGCTATAATTAAATTCTTAAAGGTATTCGAAATACTTCTAGTACACATACATAGTCAATCCTATGAAGACGTGATCGCAATGGACTAGAAAAACGATCCATTTTAGACAGGTATCTGTTTAGGGAAATGGGATTAACCCATTAACGACGAGATTGTCTTAAAGATCTTTTAATTATCCGACACTAGTTTTTTTTTCACATTGCAATTGTAAGTTATTTACTAGTCAAAATTTACGATTAGGTATTGTAAAGATTTCGATACTAAAATACTAGTAGTCAAATTTAAAAATTTCGTTCGTTTTACATTAATGAATTAATTAATGAGTTAATTACTTACTTTGCTTTAATCTGTTAATTACTTCTAAGACACATCATTTCAATAAGATCTATTGTTCGTTTTGTTGGAATCCTGAAACTGTTCAGTTTGAGACAGGATTCCGTTATAGAATGATTCCGCTATTACAGATTTTACTGTATTTCACTTAAGAGCGGTGAAAATTCTCATTTGAGACAGGTTTTAGCAAATTTAATTGTATAACAATTCATATTAAGACCATGTAACCCATCTATTTAGGACAGTAATCTGTTATAGATAATTACTATTTTGACATGTTTTACTATTCAATGACTATAAGTTAAATATTTATGTAAATTCACAAAACTTGTAAAAACAAAACCTGTCTATAACAGAAAATTGTCTTAAACGGAAATGCCCCATAGTATTATGGGAAAAATAATGTACAAGTACACCTGATAACATAAAAACCATTGTACAATGGAAATTTTCACAACATTTGCGATTTTATTTTGACAGGTTTTATTATATATTATCCTTATCGCCTGATGGATACATTCTGGACACCTTTCCTGAAACGAAATTTGTGCTATGTCCCTGACCTCTTTGCTTTACTCAGTAAAATTAAATTTACCTAGCTGTCCGGCCGAGACTATGAAAAAGAGTCTCAGGAGCTAATGAAGCAGAATGATTAAGTTCTGATAGAAAGCGCTCGGCATGTGATATTTGAAGCTTTCGTAATTAAAACTGTGTTTTGATACGCAATAACATCATTTGTATTTTGTGACATCTTTACAATCTAATTTGAAATGTCTGAAATCCAGACACTTAAGTCTCTCAAACGGAGCTATAATTTCAGACGTTTTAAAAGATCTTAATTTTTTTTTCAGGCACTTTATGTGCCTGAATTTTAGACAGCTCAAGCACTTAAATGCAGCCATTTTTTGTAATCATTATGCCTAACCATGTTTGACCACGTTGAATCCTGCAAAACACTTTGGTCATAGTTCTGCCTCCTCCATCGTCTTCATTATAGGAGCTCCCAAAGTTGGTATGCAATATTGGTAAACATGCTGACAGTTTAGCATTTTCGACATCGTACTCATTATAATTAATATTTTGAATTTCTAGAGTAGGATAAGTTTAAAAACATTATGTATATATCTAAATATAAAAAAAACTTCTATGGAGAGCAACTAGAGAATTTGTCCTCAATTTTGAAGTGTCTGCTTTTTTGAGGCAAAAATACATAAAACATGTGCATTTTGTGAATGAAAAATGTGTTCCTTAAATAGTGATTTTCTCTACTTAGGTGTGTTTAATGAGAATTTTAGTGCAATATCTTCAAATAGACAACTTTATTTAGCGAGCACTCACCTGTTTCACATAAGTATATATTTTTACGTTAGAAAAGTGAACACCTTCGAATAGCAAATAAATTCAATGTCTAGAAGTGCTCGTTTTTGAGAAGTTTTGCTGCATTTACTTTTTAGATTAATTTAGTTTTTAACCTTTTCTACTTTAGAAGTTCAAAATATAAATTTTAATTAAAACAATGTTGAAAAAAATTTAAACTACACGCTTTAAAAAAATTTCATATCTAATTTGGGGTCCCTAAAATTGTAGGAAGAGGACTAAGAACACTACTTATTTTGCCTAGCCTTCGATCAAATACTTTTTCAGCAAAAAGTCTCATCCTGTTTTATGTTCGGTAAATAGAGGTAACAAAATACCCATTGTAAAGGTCAAGGGACATTTCTACTTCTGGATAACTTTATTTGCTAAAACCCCTATTTAATCCAAACTGCATGCATATTTGTTTATTTTTAAATCACAAAAGCAGACACCTCCGAATGTCGAACAAATTCCGCAATCCCAAAGTGTTTGCTATTGAGAGATTTTTCGATAAATTGTTAAATATATTTTGCGTTGATAATTTTGTCTTATTCTAAAAATTCAAAACTTTCATTATAGTCAGTGCAATGTCGAAAAAGGTTTAAGATATCAGCTTTGAGAAAACTGATACAAAATCCCCCTTCCCCCGAAAAAAAAGGAAAAATCATAAGACTTAAAAATTAGAATTTTAAATTTTTATATTACTACATGGGAAAGCTTATATGTATATCAGAGAGTAATCACAAAAGCGATTTAACTATCAATAAAAATAAATAAATAAATATTCTGTTTTTATCGCATGAAGAAAAAGTTACTTATAGTTTTTTAATTTCTTTTCTCTTAAATATGTATCTTAACATCGAATTGTCTTTTTTGTATTTTTTGTATAAGTGCATATAAAAAAGTTATAAAAACAAAAATTTTAAATACGAAATCTAGTTCTAGTTTTCTACTTTTTCCCATTTTAAATTTCCAATTATTTTTTCTAAAACTAATCAAAAAATCAATATTAGAGTTGATTTAAAATCAAATACATATGTATATTTTTACTGGAAAGTTTCACAATTACTTGTATAGATGTACATTGCGTATATGTGTAACATCATGTGTTATGTGCATCATTATATATGACATCAGTTTTATTACAACATCACATAATTTCATGTACTTTTTTATTTTATTTTTAATTTTCGGTTTGATCTAGCGCAATCTAGCTGATGAAAACTAAACGAGTATGTTTACTTCATAAATATAAAGACAGAAAGCTTAAAAATATTTTTAAAGCTCATTTTTCCTTCTGGTTGCTGGTTGGTTACTAGCAAACAAAAATCAGAAAAACAACAGAATGAATTTAAGTTAAAATGTCTTTCTTTTAGTGATATTTTCACTTTAAATTTTGGAAAAGAATGAGATACAATTAGACATAAAAGGCAACGTCATAAGTCTAAAAATATATACTTCTAGAATTAATATTTTTTCGCAAACAGGTTCAAATCTAATTGCATTTTATGCAAGGATTTGTTTAGCGCAATAAATAGAATCATAAAAGACACAATTTTTTGTATAATGAAGAAAATTATTGATTCTCTTGAATCGCTGTTGAAAGAGGTAAGAATTCTTCTATTTGGCATTTTAAAAACATCACAGTGAGGGAGAAAAACTTGCATCATTTTAGAAGGAAATCTCTTAATATATCCTGCTAACTACATTTAAAGAATGAAATATTTCATTCTCAAAACATAATTAGCCAGACCACAGTTTTTTTGTTAGTTTTGACGAGGTGAAGACAAATAGAACAATTTTATCTTTATAAATAAACACAATTTAACACTAATTTCCTTGCTACATTTTATAGAGGTCTCGGATTGATGCATAACATCATTACATCTAAGATTGCAGGCTAAATTCAATCGAATAAAGTCTACATTGTCGAATACAGTTCGTATTGAAAAGTTAGTTCAAATATTAAATTCTAAAACGCAGTGAATCTTTCTTAAATCAATTAAATGAACTTCAGATTTAAAAAAAAGACTATTTACATTTATTATTTACAATAAGGTATATTAATTCTTACTCTCATTGAGAGTTCAATTTTCACCGAACCAGTCGGTTCCAAAAACATTCTACTACTCAAAATAAAAATCGTCTGACAAATAACAACAAAAAAGATTCGTTTCCAAGAGCAATCAAGTAACAAAAATTGGCTCGTTGGTAAAACCACGGAGGCATTCACAACGTACTGCCCCCTCTGAACATTTAGTTCAGCATCTAAATTAAACACTTTAATTAACATAAGAATATACTTACATACTTTACATAAATCTCGGATAATATTCGTAAATACAGGTACAAATAAAGATAATAAGAAAACTTCTATCGAGGAAAATAAAGTAAAACACATGAAATGAATGCAAATTAAACAATAATAAAAGGTAAATAATAGCAAAAAGAAATGTAACAGTTTTAGAGTTTTAGAGTCTTTTTAGTCTAATAAGTCCAATTCGAGATTATAAAAAAAATTGCACTGGTCTTTTAAGATCGCCGTTTGCAGTGTATAAAACACATGAATCTTGTTTTATAGTCACAATCATATATAAGTTCTTTCACATGAACACACTTCGACATGTGTTTGGGGAGCTTTTCAACATGAATTGGCACTTTAGTCCGAACTTTGAACTGAGGTGACGAATTTATGTTTTTAACTTGAAAAGCAGATTTAAGTTCTAAGAGATATTTTTCTCTTTGTCTTTTCCAAAAGTGGTCAGAGATTTTTTGCTTGTATTTATATTTTTTCGTCAACAAAATCTTGTTAGATTTTTCTTGAGTACAAATTGGAAATTCATAAGAAGGTAAAGACCTCAATCCTTTAGCAATCAAAGAATGGGAGGCAGTTAACTCCTTCATTTGTTTTTCATTATTCTTGATGAGTTCATCAACAAGCGTATTTAATCTCTTCTTTAAAGTCTTCTTTTGTTCAGTTAGTATCTCAATATCAGCTTTATTAAAACTTTTGTTTCTTGCTTCCGAAGACTGGTACTGTTTATTTAACGTCTGCAAATTATATTCTAATGATCTAATTTCCTTTTCTTTCTTCGTTTTTGTTTCTTTTAAATTTGTAATACTAGTTGCGGTATCTTCACGGGACTGAGTGTATTCGGAAACTTTAGTTTCATCATATTCTTTTGATGACTTCACATTTCTAAGTTCTACCTCATACTCTGATATAGTCATCTTCCTTTCATCAGTTTTTCTGTCTTTTTTCTTAGTGACAGCTGACATACTGAATTCCAAATTCCTTTCTTCTTCGGTCAGTCTTTTCTTTCTTCCCTCAAGTGATTTAATCTTTTCTTCATGATGATGTATGCCAGTAATTTTTGCAGTTACGTGTTTTTCAAAATTTTTCTTACCTTCTAATTTTCTTCTCAACTGATAAATTTCGGAAGTACATCTACTATACTCACTTCTTAATTCTTCTTCTTGTTTCTGCATTCGTGACATAGAATTCTTCAAATCATCGCTTTCCTTCTCAGTAGAACTTAACTTCTCAACCAGTTCCACCAATGTTAATTTCAATAAGTTAGTTTCATTGTCTGTAACTTTAATTTGAATAAACGATGCATTTTTCGAGGTTTTCAATTTATGTGAACTTTCACTAAATGATGTCTTAACACTATTAACAGATCTCTGAGAAGGAGTTCTGTAGAATGGGATATTAATAGATATAAATCCATTATCTGATTCTAGATCAATAGTTGATCGAAGGAAACAACATATGGAGTAGAGCTTGCTTTCAATGTTTCGTTTAGCTCCATCAAATTTTATGACTCGTGATTCCAAAGTCAGAAATTTGTCTTCTTCAAGGTTTAAATTAGATCTCAGTCTTTGAATTTCTTTCGTTGCATCCATCACTGATCTTTCTCAACTCAATCGATATTCAGAAAGCATCTGTTCATTGGATAAGGATTCTTGAAGTGATAAATGATCCTGTTCTAGTTGTAATTTTAATTTACGTTCCATCTCAGATAATTTTTGCATAGTATGCATCAGTTCTTCTATCAAAGCTTCAGTAGATGCGATAGATTCTATAAGTTTTTCCTTTAATGATACAGTTTCTTCTCTAGATTCAATTTCTTTATCTTCCTCTTTAATGGGAAGCGCTTTCACTTTTGTAATTTCTTGTTCTTTTATTTTAATTTCACTTTCCATTAAGTTTAATTTCTTCTTCAAATCGTATACTTCTCTTTTCAATTCTTGACAACTCTTTTCAGTTTCTTTTGAATAATTTTTAAATTCCAAAATTGAAGAATGATTTTTATTGTTCAAGTTTTCAAGAATATTTGTATTATGATTTGCCTCATCAATCCGAGTTTTCAGTTCAACATTTTCTCCTTGAGTAACTTTCAAATTTTCAATATTCATTGTACTAATTTCATCTTTAATTTTTCTCACATTCATCCCAACATCTTCGATAATTTCAGAAGCTGTTGCTGATAAATACTAAGCTTCATTATTTAAATCTGATCTTGAAATTAGATGGTCAATATATAGGGAATTGTCTAGCATATTTACAAAACTTAGATGTTGATCGCGATATTCTTTAATATAATGTTTAATTGGGGCAGCCAAAATAAATGGTGAGCATGATACGCCAAATGGTGCACATGTAAATCTTAAAATTTGGAAAAAGTTGTTTGCGTCATTATTGAACCAAGGAAATTTAAGGAAATCTCGGCCTTCTTCTGCTACGGAAATTTGTAAAAAGGCCCTTTTTTTTATCTGAACAAAATGCAGTGTTGAATTTTCTGAAATTAATAATTTCTAATAAATTTGGATTCAAATTAGGGCCACTGTACAGATAATCATTTAATGATTTGTTGTTTTCTTTTGAAGAAGCATCAAATATCATTCTAACTTTAGTTGTGGATTTATCTTTTCCCAAGACAGGGCGGTGTGGCATGAAATATCCGCTGTTTATAACTTTATTGGGGGATTCTTCTACTATGTTATTTAATTCCTGTTCAATCATAATTTCTTTATATTTCTGCAATAATTCTTTATTTGTGTATAATTTTCTATTCAAGTTAAAAAATCTATGTCTAGCATTATTATAATTGCTACCAAAATCGCTTTTATCACCTTTCCATAACAATTTAGTTTCAGAACGGTGTTCAAGGAAATGTAAATTGCCTTCAATTTTTTTAATTAATTCTTTATCTAACTCTGAAATGTTTTCTTCTGTATTAATTCCTAAAGCTTCTAACTCCCACAATGATTTTAAATCATTTTCAATAGGTTTCATAACCTGTCATAAGACATCAGCTTGATTACTTTCGCTATTTTTGTTTGAGTCAATTTTCTCACAAAGTGAATGTCCAAATAAATTTTCACACACGAATAAGGATTTATTTATTGGATATGTTCTACCGTTAATCTGATATATATAATCTGCACCTAATAAAATTTCAACATTATCAAAATCTTCCCATCTGTCAAGACGAAATTTTGAAATTTTTCTCTTTATATTGATTGGAAGGGGAGGAATTCGTATCAAAGAATTTGTTATAATTG
Source organism: Maratus speculifer (assembly GCA_964019185.1). NCBI lineage: Eukaryota > Metazoa > Arthropoda > Arachnida > Araneae > Salticidae > Maratus > Maratus speculifer. The sequence goes on along the minus strand of OZ025292.1, from coordinate 63,840,261 downwards.
GGGTGACTAAAGCTTCCACAATTATACTACGTTTTTTGTATTTCAAGTGAGTTAGTTTCAACTGAACGATATCATAACATCGTTCTTCAGACGTTTTCAAACCGAAAGTATAAACAGTTCAATTTTCATTTCTAATGATTTCAAGTTTTAGTTTAGAAACTAAATTTTCTGTAACGAAGGTACGATGACTAGCAGAGTCAAACAAACAAAGTGCGATTTCGGAATTTTCACCTGCTTCTACTTTTACATGAATAGTTTGTAATATAACTTCCTTATTTAGATTATTTATATTACTATTACAGTGGGATACTGAGGATACAATGCTACTTGTCTGCTCTGATATTTCTGGTTTTTATTTTTAGAATTGCAAAGTATTGTATTATGAAATGTTTTGCCACAAATTTTACAATTTTCATTTGGAAACTTACAAAAGCTGGAAATGTGAATTTTTCTAAAGCACTTAAAACATCTACCTTCCTTTTTCAACTTTTCTCGCATTTCTGGAACGGTCAGCGACTTACAATTTTCAGTATTATGATCACTTTTATTGCAAAAAATGCAGTTATTCTTAACATTTGTTGTTAATGCTGAGGTTGTTGGAACGCTTCTTTTATAAGTGTTAAAATCTTTCTTATTAACCCTCATATTTATTTTCACGAATTGTTTTTTCAAAACCATTCAATTGTATAGTGACTTCACGAGATTCGATTTCTTCTTTTAAAAAATTTATTAATTCAGTTACATCCCAATCGGTACATTTAGTGCGCTTTCTATTAAATTCCAGAGCAATATCAGATGGAATAATTATAAGAATAATTGGACAGAATAAATGTCCATATGAACCTGATGCTACACCTAACAAATTCAGATTTCTTATTTGAATTTCGCACTCATCATATAGTTCTCTAAGAGCTTTAATGTTACTTGAATTTCTCACAGGTTTTAAATTAAGTAATTTAGTCATGTGACTGTTAATTACAAGGTCGTTACGACCAAAACTACTTCTCAATATCTCTATAGCATGAGCATAATTTTCTTTAGTCAGCGAAAATCCTGCAATAGAATTCGCAGCACTACCGCCTAAAAGTGACTTTAAATAGGAAAATTTATCAATTGGAGTTAAATGCTCATTGTTATCAATTGAGTTCGAAAATTGACTCCAAAATTCAAGCCATAAACATGGATCACCATAAAACTTAGATATGTTAAGTTTTGGTAGTTTAACTATATTTTGATTCAAAGTTTTTTTACTTTTTAGTAGAGAACTATTCTTACTACTACTATAACTTTCATTATCTGAAGCATCTTGCTTAGTTTCAGAAGTAACTGTATTATCATTTATAAATTTGGAAATTTTAAATTTCCATTCAATTATATTTTCATTATATGTTTCGGACTTTTCAATTTCCTTTTCAAATTCAGCATCAGGAACCAATGGCTCTATCCCAGAATTTAACGATTTTAACGTTTTCAATTTATCATTTAACTGCTGCATTAAAGTATTTAACTGCGTTTTCTTATTTTCAATTTCTAAAGTTTGTGTATCATCTAATAAATTTTTAACCTTATCAAATATTTTCTCGTAACTTGAGTACGAATAACTACTCTTTTTTTCTTTAGCAGTTCAAGATCCATAATAATTTCAATCTATTTTATTCAAATAATAAATAATTCATTTCAAATAATTTATTTCAAATAATTAAATTTGAGGTACTTACCTCATTCTTTCGTTGATCAGTAATATTCAAACCGACATCAATTATATCATCAAATCCTGTCTCGTAGACGCCAAAAAATGATGCATAACATCATTATATGCAGGCTAAATTCATTCGAATAAAGTCTACATTGTCGAATACAGTTCGTATTAAAATGTTAGTTCAAATAAGGTACCCTGGGGTAATAACGCCACGTTAAGGTTCTAGCAATTTTCACGGTTCAGTTTTAGTTTGTATTTTTCAAACAAATATATGATTTGATACAGCAACTCATTGACTATCTATATAAAAAAAATAATTTATCAGATATGAATACATAAAATGTAATGCGTGATTTCTTGACCAATGCTATTTGCGTTATTACCCACCTATATGGGTAATAACGCCATGCAAACAAAACTATGAAATAAGTTGGAATAATTGCATGTAGATTGCCCAATTCTAAAAATACAAATTCTACAAACTTAGAAATTGACAAATTGCATCCTAAGCTATTGAAAATGCTCATTCTTATTGAAAGTGTAAGAAAATAAAGGTGTGGTGTGGGGAGGGGGGGATGAGGCAAAAGAATATCAGACCGTGAGCTTCTTTTTGCTTAAAAAGAACCGCTTAAATAGGATTATTAGAAAATTGCACAGTTTTAACCGTGTTTATTTGAATCAGTATTTAGGATGTAGCTCGGCCACTGTAGGGAATCGACCGGGGTAAAAATTGCAAGGATTGGCGTTATTACCCCGTTATATTTATTGCGCTGTACATTTTAAATTACAAATTATCTCGAGAAGATATCCAAAATCTTCAACAACATTTTGAAAGGCCATGAAATGTACTACAAATTTATGTAATTAGCAAAGTATTTCCGGATAAAAAAAATAGTCTTCACATCACAAAACGTATCTCGCAAATTTTAGATCAAGCGTTAATTTTAGCTGCTTGTAAAAACAATAAGACCTAAAAATGAAACAAATTAACTTGAAGCTGTTTTTTGCGATTTATATGACTCAAAAAACTTCTGCGCAGAACACATGAGTGTCATTTACCAGATTATTTCATAATTATGCAAAATATTAGCACTTGGCGTTATTACCCCGTCTGGCGTTATTACCCCAGGGTACCTTATTAAATTCTAAAACGCAGTGAATCTTACTTAAATCAATTAAATGAACTTCAGATTAAAAAAAAGACTATTTACATTTATTATTTACAAAAAGGTATTTTAATTCTTACTCTCATTGAGAGTTCAATTTTTACCGAACCAGTCGGTTCCAAAAACATTCTACTACTCAGAATAAAAATCGTCTGACAAATAACAACAAAAAAGATTCGTTGCCAACAGTAACCAAGTAACAAAAATTGGCTTGTTGGTAAAACCACGGAGGCATTCACAACACGGATGTAATCTTCAAGTACTGTATACGGCAGTATCTACTGATGATAGCTTATAAGATACATTTGGTGTCAAGCATGTATCTGATAAATAAATAAATAAAAAACGAATTAAAATCACAGAACATCACATTCCGCATAAAACTAATTAAAATGTCCGTATAGATAAAAACAAATTTTTAATGTGAATTACAACGTATGCAAAATTCGAACAAAAGGCATATACAACGCATGTGGAACTTAGAGTGGTCCCTGATGGTTATTTCGCAGGAAGAACAATCGAAATAAAGCGTCTTAAATTAAGACACTTCGAAACAGCGAAGAGTCTTAAAATAAAACATTTGCAGATATTTTAGACACTATTCTAAGTTTGTTTACACCATGATCATAGTAAGACACTTATGTGCTTAAAATTAAGACATCTAGAATGTCTTAATGTTCAGATTAAGACACTTGAGTGTCTGAAATTCTTTTCAGTCGCATGCGTGTCTAAATTTAAGACGCTTTTATTTGTAGTGTAGCGTATTAAATGCACCTTTTTATTAAGCTTATTTATCATACGAATTTGAATATTTCCAAATGAGCGAAAAATTGCCCAAGCCGAGAATCGCCCGGTTAGCTTAACAGGTAAAGGATTGGCCTTTTAAGCCAAGTATCCGGGCTAGATTCCCGCCTGGGCAATTTTTAGCTCAGTTGGAAATATTCAAATTCGTATGATAACTTTACCAATCAGTTAGATTGTGTTAAAAAATAGTATATCTATGTATCCATCGTTCTATGGAGTTCCATAACATGCGGCTTATTCTGCCGATCTGTCTAAATGACAGAATAGATGTTACGGCCAATAAGGTTATCTCAGCAAAAAATCCCAGCCGGTTATCGCCCGGTTAGCTTAACAGGTAAAGCATTGGCCTTGTAAGCCAAGTATCCGGGTTCGATTCCCGGCCTGGGCAATTTTTAGCTCAGTTGGTAATATTCAAATTCGTATGATAACTTTACCAATTAGTTAGATTGTGTAATTGTGTTAAAATAATAGTATAAGCTTATTTAATCTTGTATTCATTTAATCAAAGGGGAATATGACATTCTAATAATATATATTTCATGCATACATTTTGTATTTTTACTGTTTTTAAAGTTTTCATCTTACACCTTTTAGAAAAGAGAAATATGTACTTACCTTAGATCAATCACTGTCAAATTCACTGCGGGTTTTGGAAACATGCTTCTTTTGAGATCCTTAATCCTATTATTTGCTATATTAATTAACTGTAGACTGACCAAGTCTGAAAAAGCTTTGCTTTCAATTCTTGTAATTTTGTCTCCTTCCAAAGTAATTTTTTGTACACTAGGTATTTTTCCGTTCAACCAGTTGTCTTTCACAACATTTAAAGGAGTTTTCTTCATGGTCAGCTCTGTTAAATTTGTCAGTCTCGCGATAGTATACCTCTCGTTAGTAAACTTCTCGTAGCTCCTAATTATGGCATGTTGAGCAATATTTAATCTTAAGAGTGTTTCATCCAGGCCTTTAAAAGCAGGCTGCTGAAAAGTTAAATTCGACCTTTCTACTGCAATTTCGCTAATTTCTAGACCTTGAAACAAATCTTTTGGCAATACTTCTCTCAGCATCAGGTTGTGTAAAACGACATTCTCGACTTTATAGTTGTGGAGATTACTCAAAACATTCACCAAAATTTTAGTCTCGTTGAAGTTTGCACACAAAATATGTAGGCCGTAAGCCATAATCGTACACTTGCATGGGTCAATTTTCGGAGGACATGTTATTGCAAAACTATTACCAATAGTTATAATGCAGAAGAAACATGTAATAATAAAGCCTATTTTTTCCATTTTTTTTAAGAATAAGCCGGACAATCTAAAAGATTTTGTCTTCATTGAGACACTGTTAGAAGATAAATTGATTCCGCCGATACTTGAAGTTCCTTATCAATATGTAATCATGATAAGTTTATTTGATAAAAACATTTATGAAAAAAAATTCTTTTTAAAATATTGTAACAGGCTTGATTTTTATCGAAATGTTTTTGAAATATAGCGAATCAAAGCGGAAGTGAAAAAAATAGGGTGTATCTGGTCTGATCTGATAGGTTATGAAAATAATATTTCGCAACTGTAATTAATTAAACGTGGCGCCGGTCTCGTAACATGATATGGCTGAAACAATGGTGAAAGGAACATATCAGAAATGTAGCACATACAATTCGGAAAAACTTCCTTGTTTTTTTTACATAATAATAAAAATCCCTCCGGTCAATATTCTGGTAAACCTAGGTTTAAAAGACTTTAGGAAATCGAATAATTATAACTTTATGCCTTACAGTATGATTGGATGAATCAATAGAGAATGTGGCATTTGGTACGCCTTGTAGTATACATTTGATAAGTCAAATACAGACCTGCCAACTGCTATGAAAAAATAGCAGTTGTGATGATTTGGACCTATAAACTACTATAATACGAAAATAGACCTTAAACTACACTTTTAAAAAATTACTCAAAAGTTTTTTTTTTCACTTGTGGTGTTTAGAATCACGGTAAAAAAATAAATAAAATAAAAATGAGAATTTTATAAGTTTATTGTGAAAAGTACAGATTTCAACAAAGAATCATAATAGAAAAGCATGAATTATAATTGTAGGGGGGCGGAATACTGTGAAATTGCAAATAAATAAATAAATAAATAAATAAATATCGCGAATTTCGTTGAAACTTAGTACATTGTGTTAAAAAATTGGAATCAGGCTTATTTTATAAATGTGACAAAAACGCTGGAAAACAAGGAACAAACTCCAAAAAATCTTGTGAATTTTTTCAGAGGAAAAAGTTTACTACATTGAGTTGAAAGATTTACACCTTATTCATTATACGAATATCGAAAAATTCTGTGAAACACGAAAAAACAGCCAACCAACCTCCATATTAGTTTGAATTTTGTGTGCTACGTTTTCTCATTTTTAAAGGTTAGCAGGTCTGCATATATCTCAATTGTACCCAAGAGCCTGGTTCTCACGAATCACTAAAATCAAAATTTGAAATCCGGTGGACCACAAATATAAATGTTAAAACATCAGCTCAAAGAATTCTCCTTTTATTGACACTAAACTAAGATATTTACTATAACATAATTGTAAATTATGTAATTGTAAATGCTTATTTAATATAAAGAAACTGTAAGTGGTTATTTAATGATGACAACAAATTTAAGGTTATTTAGTTATGAAAAGTAATAAACGTTAATTTAATAATTTTGAAAAACTAGTTGGATACAACGGATTTTCTAGAAATCTATTTCAAATATCCAATGGGAAAAAAACATTAAAAATATTGAAATGCAAACGAAACATCTTTTTATTTCTTCCATAGGATTAGCTTTAGCGAACGGGTCTTGTAGTTTTGCTTGACTGAAGTAGCCTCTTAAAGAGAAAAAGGAAATAGCTTGACTCGCGTTGCCCAATCGGTGTGTCGAGTGCGAGTAAGATCAATTTACTCATCCTGATGCAGAACTCCAGTATACTAAAACGATAAAAATGCTGCAATTTCAAAAAAAGATTGAAAAATACCTAGACAAGGTGGCCAAATTGGAGAAGGGAGAAGAAAGGTTCATAATATGAAAGAGTAGTCTGAAAACTTTCCAAGGATATATGACATGACAGGGTCCAAAAAAAAGGTTGAAGTTTACTCCTCACCCGTGAGTTCACCTTTTTATTCTCAGAGTGCATCCGGAAATAACATAGCTCTCTCTTTAAAATTGTTATATTTTATAAATAATATTTACAAGAGAACTCCATCAAAAAAGACATCTAAAATGATATTTATTGTCGAAATAGCTACGATTTAAAAAAAATCACCCCTAATCGCTTCCCCTCCCTTCCCACCTGAAATACAATTCTAGGATGAGAAAAGTTCGTAATATGAAAGTATAGTCCGAAAAATTTCCTCTGATATATCACATGAACAAAAAAAATGTTGAAAATTACTTCTCAGCCTCGGTCCACTTTTCTTTCGCAAAATACACCCGGAAATAATGCACCCCCATTTTAAAATATTTATATTTAATAAATAATATTTACCGGATAGTTCCATAAAAAACTCTACATGTAAAATGATATTCATTGTTGAAATAGCTACAATTAAAAATATTCACCTCCTTATCTCCCCCCTCCCCCTCCCTCCTGAAATTCAACTCCAGTAGAAAAAAGATTCGTAAAACAAAAGAGAGGTGCGAAAACTTTCCAGTGATATACATACATATATAACATGACGAGATCAAAAAAAAGTTTGAAATTTACATGTTACCCGTGTGTTCACTCAATTTTCCCAGAATACACTTAAAAATAACGCAGCCTCCACTTTGAAACTTTTATATTTAATAAATAATATTTACCGGAGAGTTCCATAAAAAAACTCAACATCTAAGATGATATTTATTGTCGAAATAGCTACGATTTAAAAAATTCCCTTCCTTATCGCCCCCCCCCCTCCCACTTCCTCCTGAAATTCAACTCCAGGATGAGAAAGATTCGTAAAATGAAAGAGAGGTGCGAAAAAATTCCGATGATATATACAACATGACGGGTCCAAAGAAAGTTTGAAATTTATATGTTACCCGACGGTTCACTCATTTTTCCTACATAGATCTAAAAATGACATAGCGTTCACTTTAAAATTTTTATATTAATAAATAATATTTACCGGAGAGTTTCAGAAAAAAATTTCATTTCTAAAATGATATTTATTGTAAAAAAAAACTACGATTTAAAAAATTCACCTCCTCTCCCTTCTCCTGAAATTCAGGAGTGGGGCTTGTTTGGCTTAAGCCAATTGGTATGCCTCCCCAGCCTGCCTGAACTCCAGGATGAGAAACATTCGTAAAAGGAAAGAGAGGTGCGAAAACATTCAACTGATATATGTATAACATATCGGGCCCAAAAAAAGTTTAAAATTTACATATCATCCGTGACTTCACTCATTTCTCCCAGAATACACCTAAAATGATGCAGCCCACACTTTAAAATCTTTATATTTAATAAATAATAATCACCGGAAAATTCCATAAAAGAAAAAAAAAATCCGCATTTAAAATATTTATTACTGAAATATTATGATTTAAAAAATTCATCCACTTATCGTTCTCTCTCCCCCCCCCCCTCTCCTAAAATTCAACTCCAGGAGGAGAAAGATTCGTAAAATGAAAGAGAGGTCGAAAACTTTCAGATGATATATATTATAACATGACGGGTCCAAAAAAAGTTTGATATTTACAAGTTACCCGAGAGTTCACTCATTTTTCCCAGAATACACCTAAAAATGACGCAGCCCCCACTTTAAAATCTTTATATTTAATAAATAATATTGACCGGAAAGTTCCATAAAAAATCCACATCAAAAATAACATTTATTGTCGAAATAACTACGATTTAAAAAATTCATCCCCTCATCGCTCCCAATCCCCTCCTCCCCTCTTCCCGCCCCTTAAAATTCTACTCTAAAAGTAGAAAGATTCATAATATGTAAGAATAGTTAAAGGAGCTTTCGTATATGTCTCTCATTTCAGCAAATCTCATCTCGATAAACTCAGGTATTTCGAGAAACTCATTGCTTCGCGATGAAAATTTACCTCGATGAAATAGGTTTATCGAAGGACTTCTAGCTTCGCGATAAAATTTAACCTCGATAAAATCGGCATTTTGAGAAACTTGTGGTTTCCTGGTGAATGCCTTTTTCGATAAGGATTTGTTCTCGCTGAGAATAGAGATGAGAAGGTTTATCGAGCAGAGTTTTTTCGATAAAGCTTTGTGAAGTGAGAGGTTTATCGAGAAACGAGATACAGAAATAAGCATGAGAATATGACAATGACTTGTGAAATGAAGACCTAATTTTCAAAGTTTCACGTATTTTATCCTGTCACATACCTGGAATCCTCCAATAAATATTATTTATTAAAAAAAAATTCAAAGAGGGGGCTGGAAAGAGGACGAAAGTATGATTAAAACCGTAGCCATTTCTACAACACCTATCATTTTAAGTGTGGTTTTTTGATCGAAGCATTCGGTAATAAACGCTATTTATCAAGTGTAAAAAAATTAAAGTGCGGACTGCAGAAATTAGGTAGCGAAAGGGTGGACCCTCGGGGGTGGGGGGAGGGGGACAATTTTCACTTTTTTAAAACCCGTCATGTGGTGAATCATCTTGAAGATCTCGGATTACTCTTTCATATTATAATACTTTCTTCCCTCCTTCCGAATTTGGTTCCCACGACTGAGGTGGAGATGGCAGTTTTCGAAACTTTTTGCGTTTTTATCATTTTAGATCGAATTGTTGAATTGAAAATGCCCTTAGGCGCAATGGGAATTTTTTTGAGATGGGAAAAGAACATTGAACTCGTCACATTGCTACCGTAACTTAGGCACATTGTTTTAAAGTTCTCTTTGAAGGCCTCTTCCAGGGGGGAGAAGCTTGAACTCCCCCCAACATACACCTTAAAATATAGCTCATTTGATTTTCTACCAATTTAAACTTAAAAGTTTAAGCTACATGGCACCCCCGATCTGTGGACCCCCCTTTGTCGGTTATTCACCTAATTTTGCTCCTTTCTTCATTTCATTTGAATTTTTAAAAGGCTATAAATTTGCTTCTATGGGAGCTACAATGGGGAGAAAAATTATGGCATAGCTAACTTTTCTTCGCCGCTCTTTTTGCAGTTTCCTGGTTTTTCACCATAGCACCGGTTTTTTTTTTTTTTTGGGGGGGGGGGGCGTTTCGCAATTTTTGATGTAATATGCCAATTGTAAGCTTATGCTTCATGCATTACAAATCTAGCAAAAAAAAATTTCTCCCCGGATTCTGGGTCACGTTACGTTTCCATAATGGGTTGAAATTTAAATTTCTCAAACTTCTCCGAGGTTTTCGCCAAATCGGCATCTGAAAAAAATCGTGCCAATGTGGTGTGTGTATATCTATGACATATAAATATTGTTCACTACTGCTGGGACTCTGGCCTCCTCTCACGTGTAGGCGTTAATTTTCCGCGAGTAGTTAGTTATTCCTTCTATTTCCTGGACAATAAAATATTTCCTGTCGATTAAAAATTTACACACGTAATTTTTCAAGTTTTCACTTCTGTCGGCACTCCTGAAATGCCATTAAATATTTTTTATTTTTTTACGGAGCTTCCAGTAAATAACATTTATAATACATGGAATTTAGAAAAGCAGGAAGTTGTAGTTTGGCCTGTTACTACTTACTGATCTTATGTACCTCGATTTTATTTATTTGCCCTTAATTCCCTACCTTGGGGGAGTGAGTCAAAATTTAGTCGAGACTCCTCATGTGTATAGTGTTGGAAAGGACTGTGACCATTACTCATGTTATTGATGTTATACACCTTCGGTGAACCTCACTCCACTTTGCCATCTTAGGGGTACTTTTCAAAATTTTGCCAATATTCTTCATGTGATATATAGTTGGAAAGCAGTATGCCCCCTTGTTCATATTATGCAGTTCCTAAATTTCTTTCCCACCTTTCACACCCCCAAGGCTCGTTCGGTTCGAGATAGTATTTCTTTTTCTTCTTCCTTTTTCTTTCTTTATTTCTTTTTTTTCTTTTTTTTTTGTGCGTGCATATTGCGTTTGGTATATGATGCCGTATACAACGAGGACTCAGTTCGAGATTTCATGTTACAAGATTGCGTATACATTAAAGACAGCAATGAAAGGAGGTGCTCACTAGCGAGTAAATCCGCCGTGTCTTTATTAACAACGACTCATTCACCTGCAGACGACTCTTGATAAAATCGAATACTGTATGGTATAAAAGCACTTGCAAACTGGAGTCATCGAGAAAAATTTTACACAATCGAAAGTTATCGAGATGTTCATACAATCGAAAAAATCGACAAAAACTTCTCGTTATCGCCCATCACTAGTTTCTGGCACATACTAAAAATGTTCAATACGTAGGTCCTTAGTCATCCAGTACACATCTCAAAGGTAATCCAGTTCCGTTCATATGTTTAAACTTTCAAGCATTCTGAAAATTTCTTTCTTCAATTTTCTTAGCAGCCCTCCTAACTAGAATTTTCTGTTAACTGGCGAATGTCTGTTTATTTTATTTTATTTTATTTTATTTTATTTTTGTTTGTTACAAAAGGTAAAATATCCGTCAATTGAAGAAAAAATCCGCAAAAATATTAATTTGCCGACGAGGGAAACAAACCAGCTGTTCCAACGTTACGTGACGTTTACGCTAACGACAGCAATGCAGTAGAGAAACATTCTGAAGTAAATATGTTTTCTTCAAATGGCTTGATTACTTTTTTATTGGTTTGAATTTTGAAATTAATTTTGGAAAAATTTACTCTTTAATAAAATTGTGGATGGGGTTTTTAACACTTTAGCATTAAAACAGGATAAAACTATGAATTATAAATATTTTTAAGTAGATTACTAAATATAAAATATGAATACCGTATTTTTACCAATAAGGTTTTTTTTTATAATAAAAGCAGTTTTTTCCCAGTTAAAATTTAAATTAAATTTGTTAATTTAAAATATTTTAAATGCGAATATTTATATATATATTTATTTATTTTGAAATGAACGGAATTTATTCCCCTTTTTCAGACTTTTTGGAGGCATTCGCGGACAAAAACATGTTTTCTAGGAATATGTAAATTATTTGTATAAAAATTAGGAATAATTTAGTATATATTGATGAGTTTTACTGACAATAAGCCCACAGGAGTGATTTTTTTTAACGCAAGTGTCAGAAAGCAGGCTTTAAAACTTAGTGAATTGATTTATCTTATCACTTTATAGACTGGAATTTTTGTTTTCAAAGAATGGGTATGTAGTATAAAACATTTATTTTTAATTAATATTACTTGAAAGAAAAATTTGTGTATCCTAGTGATTTTTTTAATTTGTGCAATATTAAATTATAATCAGAAAATTTATTTGTTTTTGATTCAGCTGTTGCGATATTAGAAAATTAAAAATTTGCAGTTCTATAAAATGACACGAGTCTGAGTGACAAAGGTTTTATGTACTAAAAAAAGTACACAAAAGGATTAGTTTTTGTTTTCAAAGAATGGTAATATTGTATAAAACATTCCACATAATACTACATGAAAGAAAAAAAAATGTGTATTCCAGTGTTTTTTTAATCTGTACAGTACCAAATAGAATGTGAAAATGAGTTTTTCATTTCTTTTAAAATAACATGGGGATAAAATATGGCTTTTCGGGTTACAAAATGTATACTATATCGCCTTTAATCACCGGAAACTTTCATTTTTAGTTATTTTGTTGAGTATTTAAAAATATACTTATCGGAGTATTCTGGAAATTCATGATTACAAAGAATATGTTTTATATATAATATAAAGTTTAATTTAATTTAATTGAATTAAAATTTTTAAATACTTTAATATCAAACCACATATTTATCACAGTCGATTTGATAAGGAGAACAATTAGGGGGGGGGGGGGGCAACAAAAAATCAGAATAATAATAATAATATTTGGGATCATCATGCAAAATAAAATGCACAGAATAATCTATCACTACAGAATACAACTTTGTGGAGACTATACAACATGTTCACTTATTTGTATAGAACAGCACGTATATTCATTGACATATAGCGATTTTTTTTAGTTAAAAAAATTTCTGGCATTTTTTAACTTATATAATCTAGGGTTTTCAACCAAATTTAACTGCAACTTCATAAATTAGAAAATTGTAGCATGAATAATATACTGTAATTGAAATATAAATATTTTAAACAATTTATGAAATATAATTTGCTATACGAAATAAATTTTATCTAAGCATGCATAAACGACAACATTTTTTTTTTTTTTGCATAATTTAATATTCGACTATATGGAGCAATTCTTCAAAAAAAAAATCTAGTCAAATATCCTGAAAATTCAGAAAGATATTGATGAAAGAAAGGGCAAATTTTTGTTGTTCTTTAAAATCAATTAATGATAAAGGATTTTCCAAAAATTGTAAATTTTAATTTTATTTTTCTTTTAATTAAAAAAAATTATTGATGCTTTAAGTTCTTGCGTGACCATGAGAAGCAGCTTATTCTTTCCTAAAAAGAAAAATCAAAATCGGAGCACTTTTTTCAAAACCTACTCAATGATTTACAATAATTATTTTTTTCTAAGAATCAATTAATAAAAAATGACAAGTTGCGGAAAATATCTTATCATTCAACTATTTTTAGAAAGCAACCCCAAATCATCTCGCATCACTAACAATATCTTTCTAAATTTCCAAAATATTTGAATGAATTTATTTTTACGAATTGCTCCACCGAGTTAACTGTTAAATAATGTAAAGAAATCGATGTTATCGTTCGTGAATGAGCAGAAAAAAAGTATTTCCTACAAATGCTGATATTTCATGAAATATTTAACATATTTATATTCCAATTGCAATATATTGCTTCTATTACACTTTGCTATTTTTTCTGAAAATGGAGATAAATTTGATTGAATACCCTGCATGATAATTATAAGCTAAATACACACAAAAAATTTTTGAACTTAAAAAAGAATCGCTATATCTATATTAATATACATGCTATTCTTACAAAAATCACTTAATATGCTCTACATTATCCACAAACTTATATTCTGTAGAGATAGTTCATTTCATGCAGCTAAATTTATAAGATAATCCTTTTGATTTTTTGTTAGTCCCCAATTTATACTCTTCATCAAATTGACGTTGATAAATTTGAGGCAAAACTTATAGTTTATAATTTGGACTTCCAGAAGAATCCAACAAATATAGTTTTAAATATTCTAAAAAATGCTTAAAATTGAAAACATCCGCTGGTTAATGGTTACGCAGTAAAAAACATTATTACATTTTTTTAACTCTCCACGTACTGAACCACAGCGATGAATGAAGTATTTTTCAGAAAAAAAGTTCTAGAAGTTACTTTTGATGTAGTATTCTTACCGGTTGTCCCAAAAAAGACTGGTGGATTTTAAAATTCATTTTTTTTTAATGAATTTGAAGTTATTTTATTTAGATAGTGTGATTTATTTAGATATATTATTTTATTAAGATTTATTTTAGGAACATTTGAAAGTTATTTTATTTAGATAGTGTGTTTTTATTTTTATTACAGGACACATATAGAATCATTTTTTGTAGTGACATCTTTAGTTTAGAGTAATAACAATTAAAAAAAAAATAGTAAAATTGTTACGTGCGTGATCTTTCTGAATGATACGCGTAAGAAAAACATTACTATTTTTTATTACTCTAGGCTAAAGCTATCACTATGATAATGATTCTATATGTGTCCTGTAATAAAAATAAAAAAAGCAAAACAGCATCTAAATAATACCTTTAAATCTGTTTCATTTTGTAAAAAAATATATATTATTGTATATTTTGTATTGTATTGTATATATTGTATTATTTTTATATTGTACATTTTATATTTTGTAAAAATATATATATTACACACGTAACCGTAAAATGACCCAATTCATATTGGCTTCATGTGAGGAATTAACAACCTTTAGAAATATCAAAAAATCGCCATTTACAATCAGTCTTTTTCATTCTTTTTTTTTTCAATGGTTTAAGTAGCAAATTTGATTAGGTGTCTTAAATCTGCATTTTATTTGTATTTATTTTTTTATTTATTGATTGATGAGTGTTTTAATTTCGTTATAAAATATGAGCTGAAATCAAATGATTAGCTATTTATATCAATTTAAGCGCAAACGAATTCATCTTTTATAATCACCTGCACGTGAAATAGACAGGTTTGAAAATTCATGCTTGAAAAGTAACATAAAAACAATAAAATTTAAGAAATTGCAATACTTTTTTCAAATAAATTAAATTTGGAAGTGCAATTTACTTCTCTATTCGGCAAATAAAACGTAAAAGGTACGATATTTAAAGGTTTATAAATTTTGAAAAAAAAGTAAATAAAAGTTAAATTCAATAGCCTGTTGTTAACCCTTTGGGAACGAGCGACCGGTATAAGTGCTGCATAAGGTGCTCAGAATTCTTGATTATTTCCACCAGTAATATGTTATTGTAAATTTTGCATTTTCCAATCCAAGCATTTTCACGATAAACTAGGAAAAGATTTCTGTTTTAAGAAACTCGTGTTGAAAGATTAAAAATGTAGACGGTAAAATGACAGTAGCATTACACATGATCATTTTGTCTTTTATACTATAGATAACTTCATATTTTTCCTGTAAATATGCAGAATATTATATTAACATATGTTTCGCCTGACGTAAATTTGTATTTATGGCTATTGTTTTAATTCATTATAACAAATAACAAGAAAAGGACACAAAAACATGAAATTTCATGCTTCACATGGATAAGCCTCATAATTAAAATAACGAAACTGAATTATAAACCTATTAGATAACAAAACTTACAAACGTATATACATTTCAAAAAATTTATTTAAAATAAAAGTAATCTATGTACAAATATATGCTATATCGCACTTTCGTATCTTTCATAAATGCCAGATATGATAATAAAAAAAGGAGATCACACATGGAACATATGAAAGTGCTTCAACTTCTCATATGGGTATTCAACAGATATGATAAGATGTTAAAACATATGTACAAATAATAGATAATAATGTCAAGGATGAAGATGATATGTCGATGAAAGATGATGCGGGCAGAATCCTTATTGCCTACGTGGTGTCATATACATCTCTGATGTTTTTGCCGACTAGGGGACTGGGAGCCACGCATTTGCCGTCCACCTGTGCAGGCCAGCCTGCTTTCGTTATCCAACTTAGGCTGCTATCACAAACGATACTGTTATCTGGAAAAGAAAAGTACATATGTAGGTTAGAAATCCTCTGTTTCCTTACGTAGGTTCATTGATAAGCGTTTTGAGATAAAGAAAATGTCATGCTAATGATAGAATGATGTAATAAAAAAATGCAGAAACATTTTCTAAAATAGAAACGAAAATTTATTCTAAAATTATTCCATTTGCAATGTATCATACACTGTTAAAAATTTCTGTAAAAACGTTTAGAAAAAATCAAGACTCTCTGTAAATTTATACTTGTTCTGGATTAAATGAATTCGATTCAGTTTTTCGATCATCATTTCATACACATTTCCATTATCTTACATATCTCCTGTAGGGATTGCCATGTCTTTATATAAAGATATTTTTATCTTTGTTAAATTTTGTAATTAAAAATACACACTTTTAAAATTCTTTTGCAATTTTATTAGAAATATTAAAAAAAAACCTTTAGTTTAAAGTATGCTTTTTTTTTTTTTTTTTTTTTTTTTTTTTAAACTTAGAATAATTTAGAAAGGGAAAAATCATCTCATCAGACTCAGTGGATATTTTCCCCCTTTCAATCATAAAATATATACTTTGTACTGAATAGCAATAGCTCACTTGGCTCATTCAGTAAGATGTCCTCCCACTGTTAGAAGTCTTAAGTTCAAACTCGAGGACAGCTAGAAACAACATGCGTTAAAGTTTAATGATATAACTATTGAAATTTACTTGAAAAAATTAATTCTTACTAAAGATTGGGCGATTCATTAATTTTAAAATCTAAATTAAATTATTGTCATTAAAAGTAAATTTACAGAATCTTTTGTATTTTTAACGATGTTAATTTATGAAGTTTATTCTATATTTACCTAATAATTTCTCTGTTATTTAACATAATCTCGGTTTTTCTGATATCCGTAAGTCTTAAGATAATGGATTACTCGCAAATTCTCTGTAATTTCACAGAAATTTTTTCAGTAGTGTATGTACCCACAATATCTCTCTTTACGGAAAAAAATATATAAAAAAATAAATAAATAAAAACCTTATGATGACTGTAACAACAACAAAAAAAATTAATTTGAATTTTTGCAATTGAAATGTATCTGTGAGAAAGGATTACTTTTATTTCTACAATTCGTTAAATCTCGGAAATCTATAATTTTCGAAGAATTTTCAATGATCTTTCAATGAATTTTCAATGAATGAATTTACAATGTTTGTATAGAGAACGGAAATTTTCGGGAATTTAGGGTAACAACGAGGCTACATTTAAGTTTTACGTTCTTTTTTGCTGAGAGAATTTTTGTGCATTTATATTTCATATTATGCAAAAATTAGAAAGAAAAAGTTGTATCAATCATAGACGTTTTAAAAATTTGGTAAATAATAAAGCCTTTCATAGGTTATCGTAAAGTAGAAAATAAAACGTTAGCAATTATTTTGGCTTAAATAGTTTCTCAATCCTTCGTCTTGTTATCAACATCACACCAGTTGTCTAACTTGCAAATTTGAAGAAAATAATGTGTTTTATTAATAGAAAAATCTTATTGCTTAGTTGACTTCCCAATGATACAATGATGATACAATGCAAACAAAACTGCTGTTTTTGTACCGAAAACTGTTAGCCAGGACTAACATATAACGAGTTATGTTCAGTATAGTAAAAAAATTGCTCATGTTACAGAAATAAAAAACTGTAAAACAAGGCGCCAGAAAAAAACGGAACTAATCTGAATGTAAAAGAGCTTACATGAAAATCTGCCAAAATAATAGATAGTGCATAATAAATACAGTTTAGTTCCGTATAATAAACAGTTTGTTACTAGGGTCCTGGTTGACAGTTTTTTCTGTAAAATCCACAATTTCGATTACGGTGTACTAGATATCATTCGTTACAAACCAATGTAATTTAATATTATTTCACTTAACTCAAAAGCTTGATGATTGACGATTTGATTTAAGTTCTATTCTTCTAATATGTTTCTATATCAAAAAATGAAACTAAATAAATAAATAATTCTTTTTAATCCAAAAGAAAAGAAAAACTAAAAATTCCACTACACTAGTTTTATCATTGACAGCTGATAAACTACATGCAAATAAAGAAATTATTTGAATTTTTACAAAGCATTAAGAATAGAAAGGGGATTGATTACAAACAAGAAAAAACCTATAAACATTTATGTTTTATATCGACATTTTAAAATTAGTCCAGTTTTCATGAAAGCAATTATTTAAACATCTTACTAGATTTATTTAGTATCCTCTTTAGTTTAAGCGAATAAAATGTATACAAAATTCTAGTAGGTTTTCAGGAAATGCTAATGAAGAGAACAATTATTATAAGCGTTTTCATTCAAAAAAAATTTCGCTTTAAGGCAAAAAAGGACCTTTAAACTCATTTTATTTTATTATTTTTTTTTAATTTCACCTTTAAAACTAGTCAAGAGTACACGATATAAATTCTGGCATATACCTGGCGTCACAAAAATGACTGATGGAAATAATATATAAATGACTGATGGAAATAATATATAATTATAAAATTCAGTAATTTGCAAACGCTGACAGACTTTTAAAAAATTCTTGCAGAAGGGTGGTGTCAGGAGTTTTTTTTACTGTAATTCTTGATTTTATTTCGGATTTCAAACAATAGATGGCGCTGAAAACAACAGGTGCTCAATTCAGACTGAGTATTTCGAGATCCATTCAATGCATCTTAATTTCATTTTTTCACATGGAAAAAGAGACCGATCGAAAAATCGAGCCTAGATTTAGCAGTCATTGCTTGCAGCATCATCTATTGCTGCTATTTGTAGCTAAAACTGAGAATCGCTGCATAAAAGTCCTTGACACCTGACATAAAATTTCTGCAACATTTTTTTTTTAATATCTGTCATTTGCAAGTTTTTGAATTTTAAAATTCATCAGTTATTTTTGGAACACCCGGCATTTATCACACTAGAAATTAAAACAAAAATGGAGAAAAATACGGAATTTTCTTGAATATCTTACTCTATAAAGAACTGCCACGCTGCCATAAATGCACATTCCATATCACTTTAAATCCGTAATTTTTTAATAACTTTTGTCATTATGCAGGGTGTCCAGGGATTATTGGGACACAGTTTAAGGAAAGGTAGGGGTTTCATCATGGATTCAGTTTGGTATAGCAACGCATGATTAGAAAAGGTTTCCTGGCACGATAGCGACAACATAAAACACAAGAAAGGAAGAACACGGGCAGGGAAAGACAACACTTTTTCTTATTCTTAGTGCTGCAAAAATGCCGGGACAATACTATAGAGTATTGAGGAACTTGTTGCATGCATCGTGGCAGCTTCTGGAAAAGCCCAGGATGCTTCTTTTACTATCGAGAACATTAGATTTTCCATGCGCTGGATATGCAGTTCCATGCATCACCGCCAGGAGTCGTAATTTTGGACATTTACTTTGATGACAATCGTTGTCTCTTAAATGTTCTTTTTTCGTAGTTTTTGCTATATTAAGGATAATAAACTTGTTTTCTCCATTTATTCGTGTCCTGGGTTTCTTGTGTTTTGTGTCGTCACTACCGCACCTTTAAAACGTTTCCGATTATAGGTTGATATGCAATTCTGAATCCTTGTGATGTCTCCTACCTCCGCTTAAATTGTGTACCAACAATCCTGGACGCCTTGTATGTGTCATAAAGCTATGCATAGTTTTTTTAAAATTAGTAAATAGAAGTGAAAAAGTTAAAGGTAATTAATTGCAGAAATATAATGCAAACAATGAAAATTTCGTAACATTTAGGAAAAAAAAAAAGAAAGGTCTTATATTTATAATCAAATATAAAAGTACCGATGATTTGTGTGTGTGTGTGTGTATATGTGAGAATGTGCGTGCGTATAAAACAAATTCGCATTAAAAATACAGGGGGTTTTAAATGATATGAAATGAGAATGTGGCATTTTGAAAAAAAAATTCTTCGTAATGCTTAAAATTTTCAAGAAACTTTCTTACTTTTATCCATATTTTATTATTATTATTTCTTCTGAGATAAATATATGTAGTAATGCATATAGTGAATCCTTAAGTAGGATTTAAAGTGAAATTTGTAAAATAAAAATAAAAAAATTAGGTCCATTGTCCCGTTAAAGGTATTGATCAATCGAATCTCAAGATTTTTTTCTTCAATGTTACGAATGTTAAGTCAATACTGTAGTATTATGCATTCTTATTTTAAAAATCAGTAAATTTCATCAGTAAACAAATATTCCTATTTTTTTCTGCGAGCTCTTATTAGACATAAAATACTTCTAAAAGTCTTCTGTCTATCAGCAGCTGTGAGTGATTTGGGGTCAATTCTTCCGGAGGTTCATACTGAAACTGAACCTGAAGCTTATCTCGAAAACGATAAAATCCTTACAATTTGCAAGAACAACGTTGTTGAAGAGGAAGAGGAAAGTGAAGGAGAAGCAGAACCAGAAGAGATTGCCGAAATAAGATAAACGGTGAATAACTTCAAGCAATATGCCAACGAACTAATTCAAGACCTGTTGAGCTATGTACATTCTGTATGTATGACATGTTGAGCTGAACATCGCCTCAAAGCTTTTCCACTTCTTAAACTGCTAGGTAACATGTATATTTCATATTGCATCAGCACACATAATGCAAAAACAGACTAAAATTACTCGTTTAAGTAATGTACCGATTAAGAGATTAGTCTTAAGAGATTTAGAGAGATTTAAGAGATGTATTGTAATACAATTGCATGTTTTGTAAACTTTTTTAATAAAAAAAGAGATGGTACAGTTACAAGACTGACTAAATTTAGTTTGGCATTGCACAATGGTATGGCTAATTAGTCTAAATATTTTATACCAATTGTATATTCAAAGCATAGTAGTAACAGTAATATATTTGTGATTCTCCCTCTATAATGAACACCCCCATAATCTGAAAATTTTTGGTCGGCCCCACGAGTATTCGGAATAGAGAGAGTCCGCTGTATATATATAAATTTGCACGAATGGTTGCAAGAGTAACAGTGGATATTCCCCTATTGAACAGAAATATTGTGTAATAAACACAGACTAGAAAAAAAGTGACATCCTAGAAACGTAGGCCAGAAAAATATTTTTAAAATAGTTTTTTATTCCTTTAAAAAAAACATATACCTTAAAAAATTGAATACTTTCTAAACCCATGCGTTTAACATTAGTTAGAGGAATTGGAGGCATGAGTAACCAATATGACCAATATAATATCAGTCCGATCTCATATTTTCTTTACTAATGTTAAACCTACAATTGTGGTACATATATTGTTAAATATCTCCACAGAAAATAAATATTTTTAAATAATTTTTCCTGTGTAGTTTTATTAAAGGTTGTCTTTTTTTTCTTAGTTAATAAAATATTTCTAAAGTATACGTTTAACTTAACATTTTAAGCGTTAAAACTACATGAGTAAAGCGTAGGATCTTAACATTTCAGGTAAAACCAAGCATAAATTTCAGAAATGTTTTTATAGTAAGAAAAAAAAGAAACATACTTTAAGAAGTGTGCACAAAAAAAGATGTAAAAAAATATTAATTTCCTCATGAGATATTTTAAAAATGAGATTGTATTTCACTTCCATTGGTTTAAAATTAACGAGTGGAATTTGAGTTCCAACTAACCCAATCTTCTTTACATATATCTCAAACTTCTTTACATTACTGCTTAAATGACTTTAGTTCAAAGTATCTTTTTAAAATATTGTATCTATATTATTTCAAAAAAGATATAAATTCATCTTGACACACAAATAAAGTTTTTTTTCCTCTAGAAACAATGAATAAATTTTATCTACTTGCTGATAAAAATCAAATATTATTTTTCTGAATTCGACTATAAATTTGTTTTTATTGACTTGTTTCATTATGTTATCTGAATCTTCAGTTCAAAATGCAAAATGTATAGTTTTTGATAAAAATATTTTATTAGTTAACAAAAAAAGAATTTTTACACAATCACCAATTATCACTTTTTTATAAATGCAATCGATTATTCAAACAGAGATTTTTGATAACTAAAGTTTTAATCTGAGAAAAATAGCAATAATCTAAAATTAAGCTGATTGTTTTAATTTGTTTTTAATTATTTACATTTATAAAATAGATTAGGTATTAATATGTCACCATTGTATTTATAAAACTGGAAATATAACTAAAATCACTCACACATTTAATGTATAAAACATTTTTTTGTATTTTTATCTTATAAGGTTCTAAAGGTTTAAGTGACTCACTTTTTTTCAACTTTTTCTAGAAATCAGATTCTATGTATATTTTTAAAACAAAAAAACTTTATCATCTATGTATTAATGTTGTAATTCATGACTATACTACAGATATTTAATATATATATATATATGACAGATTAAAATATTACGAAGAGTTTTCCTGGATTATTTTAGGTATTATATAATAAGATGACATTTAAAAATTTATAGAATTAAAAATCTTGAATATAGTAAAATTCAAAAAACACAAGTTTCTAATAAACTGGTATTACTAGGAGAATACTTAATTCATCATAAAAATTCATTACGAAAGCTTAATCGTTAAAATGTAGATTTTACAATGCAAAAAATTTCGGAAAACTGTGCTGTAATTTGACCATTTTAATATAATTGTTATTTGACCATATTATGTAGCGATTTCATTCAGTGTTAAAAAGCGTGAATCAAATAGATCAGGAGCCGACAGCACAGCAAATTACCTCCTCAAGTTCACGGTAGAAATTCCAGAATGAATTATAACTCGATTCGCATATAAAAATGCAATTGATCCACCAAGTCATATCTTGGTGGAAAACACTTGAAAACGCGATTACAGCAGTTGACTTAAAGGATTATCATTGGGTTTTCTTGCGGTTTAATATGTGAATCAAGATTTACTTTATTCTATAATTTCATCCGTGAGGTGATTGTTTGAGCTGCCGCCTCCCTATCTATTATGGTCAGAAAAAAAAACTGAGCCTACCAATGAATACAAAAAAAGGTAAAAGCAATATTTTAAACCGATAAAAAAAATCCTTTTTTCGAAAATATTCGCTCATGTCTTTCCGTATTTGCAGCACACTTTACAAAAGCTTTTTTAATGTCATATATAATATCAATTATGAAATTGCCATTTAATTTATTTCGCAGTCACAAAAAATTAAAAAGTCAACTTATTTAGTTCGAATTAACATGCATATTGAATTAGAGCAATTAGATTTAGAGTTTAGCACAAATTTTCGATTATGAAATTCCCTCTTTCTATTCAGAGGTTAAGTTACGTTAAATGAAAGAGCGAAAATTGGAATAATTCTCTTCCCTTTTAGTCACGATTCCAGTGTGCTAGAGACCAGAAACCGAAATCAATTTATTTACGAAAGCATTGTTCTAATTATTAAGTGAACATTTTTCGTGTTAACAGACAAAAGTTAATGCTTCTCCGGTGGAGATCGAGGATGAGGTAGTTCTTATGTACTATTGTGAGTAAAGTAATAGAATACAGATCACGAGCTGTAATCGCTTAAATAAGCAGTGTAACCGATGAGTTACGTATCATTTGTATCATTACGTATCTTTCTATTGATTTCTGCTGGATGTTTCATTACTAGATACGACGAGCTTCCAGCAGGTGTGAGGGACACAGAGACGACTCGGAATGAGATAGTAATGCAAGGTCCAACATACAGTAGTTGTGAGTTACGGTACAAAGCACTATTACAAGTAGGCTACATTTTCAAATAAATATTTCTTAATTAGCAACACGTTTTGAAAATGGTAAAATTTCCCCCTTTTAAATACCATATTAATTTAGGCAAAAATAAAGGGAATTTTACAATTTCAAAAACCAGATACCATTCAAGAAATAAAAAAATATCCCACTGGCAACACTGGTACAAAGAAGCAGATAAAAGGGTCAGAAACAGCAATACATTAATAGAACAGAAACCATTTTATTGAAAGTGTACTGCAGAAGGTGGTCAAAATTACGACCAGAAGACATCAGACAGGCTTGACAATAGCATTGCGTAAAATTGCGTATGTTCCTGAAGTTACTTGGCATGTCGGGTGTCCTCTCGTCAGCTACAGATATTTGCAAGCGACGAGGTACACAACTGAAGAAATAGCGAGTTGCTGTCACGCCTGTCTAGTAATTTCTGGTCGTAATTTTGATTATCTAGTGTAGTACAACCTTTTCATGAAATTTTTTATGTGTCATTAGTGTGTTGCTGTTTCTGATATTTTTCTCTTCTTTTTTATACCAGTATTATAAGTAAGCTATGTTTTAAAATTCAGATTTCTTATATCGGCCACCAATGTGAACATGAAAATGTGACCATACTTCAGAGGTTACTGTTATTCAGAGGTTCTATATTTTAAAATTTCAAAATTACATTACATTAAAATCAAAACAAATCAAATCAAACTGACCAAAATTATTTTATTTTTACAGTTAAAAAGTACAGACTTTTATTTTTAACTTAAAAAAAATCATTTATTCGCATTTTTTAAGCATATGCTTTTCTAAATGCGTAATCATTTCCACAGATTTGTTGTAATTCGTTATGATTTTTAGTTTCCCACACTGTTAAAAATCTGTAGCTTTTGCTGCATAGTCACTGCACCGCTTTTATATAACATCCGTATTTTGATCGATGAGAATGCTCCACAATATAGTGAAGCGATCGTTTTCTATGAAAGACTGACTATGCATCAAAGTTGCAGATTTTTAACAGAGCAGTTTTTCAGGTACTTTCTTGCAACATTTGTCCAAAAATTTTGAATGTTTTCTCTGGACAGTTCGAAAGCCATTCCAACAGCAATTTAATAACCTCATCATAACCAGATCTTGAATGCTTAGTTTCAGATTCCAATTTTACACTTTTAAACATCTGTTCTAAGAAAAAGTCATTTTTTTCAGAATGTTATCTATTTGGATATTTCAACATTTGTACATTTCATATAATTATAGGTAACAGTATATTTTCAGTGTATTTATAGGTAACGTTTAAAAAAAGAAAAAAATGAAGCCAATGGAATAAAATTGGTGTAAGTGACGGCGGAGTCGAAAACATTAAAATTGTTCGTAATCTGAGTTGTAGCTAGAAAAAAAAAGGCTGTGAGGTGGTCATTGTTGGAAATTCGTTATTGGGAGGTTTAGTGTAATGTTATTTCTATGGAGAGTTTCGGTAACACTTAAACATGACCGATTTTTGGAGGTTACCGTTTTTCGGAGTGACTGTTTTAGGAGGTTTCACTGTAATATGTTATTTAAAAAAGGAAGTTACAAATTTTAAAAAGTGGTGCCAATCGAGAAATCTGAATTTTAAAAAGTAACCCACTGGCTATACTACTTTCCACTATAACTCACAACTACAGCAATGCTGGACCTTCTATATGATTCCAAGTAGTCTCTTTCCCCTCTACACCTCCGTCAAGTTTGTTGGTCTGGTAGTGAAAAACCATGTATATACTCTCTATATATGTAAAGATGGGTTTTTATCACTTTTTATGTATTACGTCTGTCATATCACATGCATTTAAGATCTTGAAGTCTGTTTTAGATCTGATAGGTTACACAGGGAGGCGGTAACATCTTTTATAGGTACTGCTTACAATTAATTCGTTTGCCATTTTTTTCTCTATTTTTAGAAAATAGTCATTATAAATACTACAAGCTATTAAAAGGTTTTAAAAATTATTATATCATTGAGCAGCTGTTATTCTGCAGTGTAAACATTTTAAAATAAGTATACAATTATTATTTTTTTTATTTTTGTTATGCTACTCAGGAGTGACATCATAACATTATGTGCAGATGTATTTTAAGTAATATTTTTCACTATTTTTGTAGTGGATAATTAATTAAGTGACAAATACAGGGTTGTCATAAAAAAACTTTGCCGATATACGGAGCTCTAGCGGCCAGTCTGCTCAACCGATCGAAATGAAATTTCGGATATAGCTATTCAGAGGTATGAGCTCGAGATTCTGTGAACGACAACAAAATGGCGCTCACGGCTTCAAACAACAAAATGGCGCTTCTGTTATAGTAACAGAAACTCAAAAATTTCCAATGGCAACACCCATTTTTTTATCTCAAAATGCTCAGCGCATGCGAAAACCCTAAAGAGCGTTGGAACCGTACGTGTATCGCAAGAAACGGACATGTTATGCACGCACAAAAAACCGTTCTGCGAATCCTCCCCCCCCCCCCCACCTCCATAAAAAAAACTCGATTGGGCGCAAGGAGAAAATTTGCATATGACACAGAGTCAGTACACTAAACTCTGATTACAATACAGATCGGAGAAACTAAAACTTTTATTTTGATTATACATTTTCCACATGGGTGTCATCACAGGCAATTAATGGTGATGGCACCCATGTGGAAAATGTGTAATCAAAATAAAAGTTTTAATTTCTGCGATCTGTATTGTAATCAGAGACTAGTGTACTGATTTGCAGAACAGTTTTTTGTACGTGCATAACATGTCCGTTTCTTACGAGATACGTACGGTTTCAACGCTCGTTAGGGTTTTCGCATGCGCTGAGCATTTTGTGATGAAAAAAATGGGTGTTGCTATAGGAAATTTCCGAGTTTATAATAACCGTAACCATGAGCGCCATTTTGTTGCCATTCACAGAATCTCGAGCTCATACCTCTGAATAGCTATATCTGAAATTTCACCTCGATCGATTGAGCGGACTGGCCGCTAGAGCTCCATATATCGGCAAGGTTTTTTTATGAACACCCTGTATATTTTTTGTTCGTACAAAATAAAAAATATGAATTAAAAGCTTAATATTTTACTTACCAAAAAGCACTACTAATTTCAATTGCGTCCATACTCTTCCCCATGTTGCTTCAGAAAGCGTTGATAAATCATTTCCGGACAACAGCACTTCCCTAAGAGCTGGCATATCTGTGAAGAAGTCTTCAGGAAGCTCTTTTATTTCATTACCACTGGAATAAAAAAGTTTATGATTTATAAATTACAAATTTAATTGCCCATAAGGCATTACACTGTTAAAAATTTTGTACTAATTTGAACCAGATTTTGAATCTCAGTAACTGCTACCATAAAATGGTGAAATCTCGTATCACCATTTGGATCTTTCTATTTCAAACTCCTTCCAACTATTGGAACTATGCTTTTACAGAAGCTCCAAATATTGGTTTAAAGTTTCACCATCTTAGAGTTGCTACTGAGCACCAAAATTTGGTTAAAACTAGCACAAGAATTTTAACAGTGTAGGAACAATTCACTTTCCAATATTTTGCTTTTTTTAAAGGATTTCTCTTTGTTTCGTTGTGAATGATTTATACATAATAAATTAGTTGAATGTTCAGATCCGAAAACTTTCTTCATCGCATGCATGTTCGTACTTCTAAATCCGCTATCATGGTGCCAAAATTAAATAGTCATAAGGTTTCTAAAGATATGAAATTCGTGCATTAACTCTTTAGATTAGATTATCGCTAAAATTGTGTAAATCCTACAGAATACAGCATAGTTGCACTACTTGTTGAGTGATTTACACCAAAACTTTATCAGCAACAGTTTATGTCAAAGTTGCGTTAAATTGTTCAAATAGTTAAATGATTATGGTACCTATTAAAACGTTAAGGTAAATCTGTAATATCTTTTCGGCGTAATATTGATAGATATGCTCAAGAGTGGAGTGAAAATGACCAAAAAAAATTTTTTCGGAATTTTTTCTTTAGATAGGTCTAAAAATTTGCCTTTTGGCACACGGAATATAAGGTTAAAATTTCATTTCGTTTGGAATTCGTCTTTAGTTACCTACCAGCTCTTAAAGATTATGCTCTCTATATGTGAAAACCAAGATTTCACTATAAAGTATAAATAACCAAAAAAAAATTTTTTTCGGAATTTTTTCTTTGCGTGGGTTTAAAAAGTTGCTTTTCGGCACACTGAATATAAGGTTAGAATTTCATTTTATTTGAAATTCATCTTTAGTTCCCTACCAGGTCTTAAAGATTATGTCCTTTATATGTGAAAACCAAGATTTCACTTTGTAGTGTATTTTTTTTTTTAATAAATTTCTGATTTTAGTAAAATATTCCACAAAAAATGACTTCTTAAAATATTAGTTGTGAACAATCAAAGTATAGTTGTATTTAAACCCTTTCAATCGCGAATATAACCCTAAAATGTGGGTCGTATTGTCACAGAGATGATAAAGCACAATAATTACACATGCGGTTCACTTTAATTTTACGAATGCACATGAAAGATATTCTCTAAATATAAAGGAAATGCAGGTTTCTGAATATATAATAATGAAATGAAAATAATATATACGATGTATTGTAAAACGATCTTTCATTTCACTCTAACTTATATTGGCCTTTGTTATCAAAATTTTTCGAATGCTTGAATCTTTCAAAGAAATTTTTCATTTGAAAAGATGGGATTTCCGAACTTTTTCTGAGAATTTCCAGCTCCTCTCTTGGTACTCTATTTAGAATGTGGGGTTATTTCACAATCTTGCCAGTCAATAAAGTTTATATAGTTTGTAACACCGAATTTGAATATCAGAATATAAAACTGTCTTCTTGTAGAACAACATTTTTTATCTTCAATATTCTTCGGAAACCAAATTCTCAAATATGATTTTTTTTTATCAGTTATCGTTCCTGTAAATTTTTATTTCAATGATAGGCGTATACGTTTTGTTGAATAACGTGATAGACAATTTTCTTTAAATAGTCCCTCAAATAACGAAACACTTTAATTGTTTAGAAAAAAAACTTTTTGAGCTCCACTTTTGCTAGAAGAATCTTTCTTGAATTTAAATATATAGACGAATGTACTTTCATTACAAATTCAGCCATAATCTTCAGATTTTGGGATGAATTCTAACTTCCAATCTGCAAACCAAGAAGTCAATTGGCAGTTGTTAATCATTTAGAGTGCGACATTCTTGCTGGGTTACGATTTACCAGATTTGAGGAGCATTAACCAGATGCAAATGTTTGACACATGTCGTAAAAATAATTTTGGTCTGCACTCAATTCTCCAGACCTCATTTCTCGGTAATAGGAGCAGATATTTTTAAATTTTCAAAACTGTCTATTGTTCACACTGATCCGTCGACTTTCCAATTGGAACAGTAAAAGCTAGTAAGTCTTTATTTTATTTATCAAATTCAATGACTTAGTGGCAAAGCTGACATATTAACCACTACAACGGGCGACTAAATCTCAGTTTCAAAAATCTAGCAGCATAATTCTTTATCTTGCTGTTTACAGTTGTTCCGTCAAAACCTATTGCCCTAAATTTTTTAAGGTTTAAATTATTTTCAGTGCAATATTTTAATACTTCCTGCAATGATCTTTCCTGGACCAAAAGATGATGTAATGTGTACCAAATACAATTAATTTGACTCGACTCTTCAAATCAGAGATGTATGTTTTTCACTTATAGTTCTTTCATGTAATCTATCTCCAATTTTCCATCATTTCTTTTCCTTTGGGGAAATTGAATAAGCTTCTGATATTCAGAAAATTTGTTGTATATCATTTGATCAATACGTCTTTGGGAAATTACAATAATTGATGCCTTCAATATTTTCTCTTAGGATTTTTTTTACCTCTGATTTCGGCGGAACTTTACAATTACTGCTGTGTTTCATAATTGTTTGGTATAATAATATTTTATAGCATTCTGCTATTGTTGGCAAAACAATTTTATTTAGTTTTAATTAATCACCAAATATAGTACATTCCATTGCACTTCTAGTAATGGTAAACTTCAATTTACTTACACACGCACCCATTTTGACTGTAAAAATGACAGCATATATATTTTTAAAACTCAATAAACCGTTACAAATATTTAAAAATAAAGACTTAAATTTTAAAATTGATGAAAGGAATTACACTAAAGATTTTAAATATAAAAATGTCAAACGGAATTACCAAAAAATCCTGTTAATGTGCAATTTATAGTAAGAATCTGTCGTATAAATCAATGAAAATATAAATGTCCTGGTAGAGGACTGAAGGAGTTTTTCAAAATTCATGAAATTTTGTTCGTGTATTAGAGATAGTGAAAGGCAACTTTTGGCTGCTATCCAAAATCAAAATTCCAACTTCCGATTTTTCACTCCACCCTAATGCGCATGTGTGAAATTTAATTTAGAACTCTTTCAATTTAGAGGAAGGCAGGGCGAGATCCGTTTAGCTCAGTGGTCGAAAGCATCCATTTAAAGCCCCAAACTTTGTAGAGGAAGCGGGTTTCACCCTAATGATAGGCTAAATGATTTCTTTAATACATATATTTTTTTCTTTTTTGTGATAAGAATTTTTAATAATGACATATTTTATGAGGAAGAGAGGTTACATGATTCGTATTATTACTATTATTATTCGTATATATTATTATTTGTACAGTGAATTATTTCTAATTAAATAGAATTTAAGATTCAACAATAATTTTAAAAAAATAAGAATGTTATATTTAAAAATTTTTATGCTAAAGTATGCATGTAATTACCAGTTAAATAAATTGAGCTGATTTATGATTTCTGTTATATTTTCTGAGCATCAACAAGAATATAATGTGTTGGTCAGAAAGTGTAACTCCCGTTCTCTTATAAAAAGAAAGAAAAAATTAAAAAAATTAAGAAAAAAATTAAAAGTAAAACGGAAAAAAAAGAATAATATTTATACATTAACTTTAAAATAAATTATATTGATATTCATGATTTAATATTTAAGCAATGCATATTCGAGTAAATGAAAAATGCGAATAATAAAAAAATATATATTAAAAATCGTTAGATGCATTAAGTTTGAAATTTAGTTTTTTAACAAATGAGGTAGTTAAAAAAAATAAGAAATCTTTTATTGGTTGTAATTTAAATATATACACGTGTGTATGTAAATAGGAAAATTATAAAAATTAGACCTATTAATTATTTTCTTAATGAAACGCCCATCACTTTGGATATGGGCACAATGACTCATAATCACGAGTTAGCCAGTTTTAGACTTAAATTAATAACATCAAATGTTGTGTTTCAACTGGCAACCCTATACAGGGCGTTTCAAAATAACGTGGACAAAATGATATGACAAATCAAGCATACAACAAGGATCAAAAATCACACAGGAACATAAGGTCGCAAACTATTTCTTGAGTCACAAATACAGGGTGTTTCATTCCAGCTACACCCGGTTTGAAAGTAATAATTTCAAAGAAAATAAAAATATTGAATTGAAAAGGCAACGATATGTACCTTATTTTGTGTGAAATGTGATAACATTACGAAAAGATCTCGAAAAACGCATTGCTCAAGCAATCGATAATGACGCATAAACTGATTATGACAGTCCAAAATGTGAGGTGTCAAGTGCATATTGCGGGTGAGCATAATGCAAGCATCTACCACTTTTGTTTGGTGTTATCACACTTAAAACAAAGGTGAGAATGTCTGTTAAATGTTTTATCATAATATACTTCAGTTTTCTGAAATTTATTACCGTCAACCCAAATTGAGTTAGGATGCAACACCCTGTATTTGTGGTTCAATAAGTGGTTTGCGGCCCTATGTTCCTATGTGATTTTTGATCCTTGTTGTATGTTTGATTTGTCATATCATTTTGTCCACGTTATTTTGAAACACCCTGTAGAGATTTTTTTAAAAAATCATGTACAGATTCACACCATTTGATGTGTACCCCACTAAAAATAATCTTAAGATTAACTGGAGAAATTGCCACTTTCTACAGAAATTCTACAGAAATTTGAAGAAAATTTGCAGATTTAGCTTTATTTATAAAATATGTGCAGAATTTTTTAAGATGTTCTTAAAAATATCTGCATAATGGGCCAAATACCTTCGGATTTACCACAGATTTTGGGATCAAAAGCTATAGATTTTCCACATTTTTTTAGTGGGGTAGAGTCCTATTGTAAGCAACAATGGAATATGACTACTAATTCCTTCACTGTGTTAATAAAACTTATTATTATTAATATCAAAGTCAAATGCGGGTGAGTTCTACTATCCAATTAAAATGTGACATACGTATATGTAGAAAATACTACATATTATTATTTTTCAAAAATAAAATAAAATAACTGAGACTACAAGTAAGTAAAAATAACCTATATTTTAGTTAAACTTCTGATAATAACTAAGAATATTAGCAATACATTACAAATGTTTGAATTCATTAAATAGGTCAAACTGATACTATCCAATATCGCCTTAAATCAATTGGAATCATTAGCCAACATTAGTATAACATACCAATTTGACACGTTTTCAATTCTTAATTAATTTAGTTTAAAATTTTAAACATGTAATATAATAAAGGTTTTAGTTATTTCCAAATAGATTGAAAAACAGATAATTTCAAACTATAAATGAGCTACAAATTTGGATTTGCATATTTGAAGGTTATAAAAATCAGTTTCTGTTAAAAATCTGTAGGCTAAAATTAAGGATAACATTCCAGTCCAGTATCACTTTCAAAATGTGTATATTTTCGAAAAATGTATTAATATTAACCTATGTATGTTTTACAGCAAAATAAATTTCTAGCGATTTCAAATCAAGTAATATATCTAAATTACAGCTGATACAGACAAGTAATTTTAGAGTTATTCTTTAAAAACCATCCCCGAAATTATTTAAAATATCCAGTGAAATAATGCAAACGACAAAGCTAAAAAGAAATACAAAATTGTGTATTTTTTAATTATTGGTAACTTTCATACATACTAATATTATCACTGTTATAATCGACAATTACAAGGCTCTAAAGTGTCAAATATAAAGTGCAGAGTGATATTAAAATTACAATTTACATTCATTAGTACGTTTCAATGATAGGTAAATATTATCGCGATAATTTGAAAGAGAGCATAGAATTACATAACATTAAGAGTCTGAATATAAAAAAAACAGATGATATGTTTAGAAGTTCTAGATGTATTGAAGTAAATTAAAAAAGAAAATTTGAAAAATAATATGTTTTACTCAGATGGAAATTTTAAATAACATTAATTTTTTATCACAAAAAAACTAATGCAAATTATGTTTTGCAAACAAGTTTTAATGTTAAATAAAATTTAAAAAATCCAATACCTATATTTAAATGCATTTGCAATAAAAATTGTCTTTAAAAAGAATTTTAAAATATGTATATAGTTAATTTAATCCTTTTTTAAAGAATACAAAAATTACAGAATTATTTGAATCTAAATTTAATTTAAATATCTTAAAATAATTCTTATAATATATGATTGTTCTCAATACAAATTTTCCTGTTCAATTATAAGTTATCTAACATCGATATAGTATAAAATTTATAGATTATATATATATATAAGTTATTAAAAATATTTGACTTTGAAATAATACATATCCGTGTTTATAGTTTAAAAATGAAATGCTAAATTAACATTTCATATATATTTTTTTTTTACTTAAAATTTTATAAAAATCTTTTACATAAAATTCTTACCTTAAATCGATAGTTTTCAAGTGCGTAGCCGGCATGGGAAACATACTTCTTTTAACCTTCTGAATTCTGTTTTCAGCTATGGAGATGGATTGCAGCAGAGGCAAGTTAGCGAAAGCATTACTTTCTATTTTCATGATTTCGTCGTCGTCCAATCTCACTGATACGACATTCGGAATTTTACCATTCAACCACTGGTCTTTTACTACACCCAAAGGATTCTTCTTAATGTTCAGTTCCGTTAATTTCGTTAACTTGGCGATGCTAAATTGATCATTGCTTTTGATAACGGAATGCTGAGCAACGTTCAAGACGTTTAGGGATTCGTCTAAGCCTTTAAACGCCGGCTGTTGGAAAGTCAGATTCGATTTTTCTACTCTCAGTTCACTGATTTCCAGATCTTCAAACAAATCTTTCGGCAAAATGTCTTTCAGCATTAGATTGTGCAGCAGGACGTTTTGAACCTTGTAGTCACGCAGGACTTTGAAGGCTCTGACCAATGAATAGCTGTCGGTGAAATCGGCGCATACTACATGCAAGCCGTAAGCCATGCGTCTACAAGTGCATGGGTACAGGTCTTCCGCAGTAGGACATGATATTGGAAAACTAATTCCAATGTTCAGAATAGCGAGAAATAACGCGATGGTAAACGCTACACTTTTCATTTTAGATCAATCAAGAAAGGCTACCGCAAAAAAAGATATCGTCTTCACAGAAGCGCTGCTGGTAGAGAAATTGATCCAGTTGCTACCAGAAGGGCTTTATCAACTAGTTATCGCAAAAGGTGCGTTTGATAAAGAGGAATATTCAAGTACCTGCCCTCGTGAGAATATTGTAACAAACTTGATTTTCTTGTGCAAGTTCAGAGATAACAGGAATGATCAAAAAGATTTCGCAACACTACTCAAGGAAGAAACGATATGGATATGATTTCTCAGCGTCTGATAGGTTAATGGCAAGAACGTTTCGCAATGATCATGAATCAAAGATGGAGGCAAGTCTCACAACCTGCAATATGATTGAACAGATAGTAAAACGCATCTTTTTTAAAATGGTGTACATGAAATACAATGTAACCTCCAGATTTTATCAAGCGATGAAACGAAAGCAAAAATATGATATTTATGTCGTCTTTGTTGACAACAACAACAATCAGTTCCGATAGCTTTCTCCTTTACTTTAGTATATTATTAGTCTGTTCGATAATTTTTATCGTTCAAGGTAATGAGATTTTATTTTTGATTTGAAAAAATCTACACATACATTAAGAAGAATGTCAGTCACCTTTCTGTAGTATTCTTCTCACGTTTCCGAACAGATTAATATTGTTATTTTGCTTTTACATATCTCAGAGTTTTATAAACACAAAGAACAAGTAGGAAAATGTACTTCATGTTAAAATTAGACTAGGCGAAATCCTCCTCATGATGTTATCACCTACACAGTTTAAAATTTGTTGTCAGATAAAATCAAATTTTAGTATTGCAGTAGCTGCAATCAAAGGAGGGAGAAACATTTTACCATGATTCGTTTCCTTATATGAACCTTTAAATTGTATCATTGTATTGACAACAAAATTAACCTCTAATCACATTTGCGGCGTCACTGACCGCTACTTTTTTTAATTTTCACAGTTTAGCTACTAATTTCCAGTCTGACTGTAGTTACTGTTGAGAAATGAGTAAAAATGCATTAGAATTGAAACTATACAAAAAGTTTCTTTTATAAATAGTATTCATTGAGTGAATTTCTCATTATTGAAATACTCTTTTCCGAATCTATGGTAAGATTGCTATAAATATTTGAAGAGATGGAATTTAATTAGAACTAATCCTGAACAAAAAGTTCTGTGCAAAAATAATATTCCATATATTAATCGCAACTTTTAATTATATTTTGATCGAGCAGTCTCGCAGATGGTTCACAGTTGTTATGTGACAATTTTTGTCACATAAGTGAATGTTTAAATGAATATTATTAGATGAATTTGCATGAATAAAACGCATTGTCACATTTAAGATTTTGGACAGATCATATAGGTTTTAACTTAGATAAATGCGACAAAAATGACCTGAATGCAACAATGGTATATTACGAGTATAAACTACTTATAAATATTCCATTTCTACAAGATAAGTTAGTTCTAAATTAAAAGCATGGTATTCGATAATTTCTTGCTGAATAAAATATATATTTATACAGTAAAACCTCTAAATAACGGACACCTCGGGAGCGCGGAAACTGTCCGCTATTCAGAGGTGTCCGCTATTCGGAAAAGCCCAAATATTAAAAAGAAAAGCAAAATTGCAAAAAAAGCACAATGTTTCATTAATTGACTTTTATATATCCTAAAACTTATACTATATGACTAATCAAAAATTAAAATTATTTATAAGCAATAAAACTGAAATAAAATTGTGCATACCTTTATTCCTCGTTTATCACATTCTTATGAAAAAAATCTGTTTCTAAAGTTTGCTTTTGTTTGCGATTACAAGTAATTTGTTTTTCAATGTGAAGTTTTAACTCAGTCAGTAGTTTTAATCCTTCTGAATCGTCTTTTTTTACAAAAAAATTGTGTAACTGCTCACTATATTTTGCCGCTTCTTGGAAGTTCTCGATATTGCAAGAAACATCTCCAGTTTCCGTATCTGTTTCTTCATCACTAATAGAGTCAGCTTTTGTCGAAAATTCTGAAGGAATATAATCACATATATCAGCTGAGTCTTCTTCAGTAGGCAATTCATCATCAATACTAATGAAATTTTCGGCTGTTTCTTCACTTCTGATATATTCCATTAATTCCCTTATTTCGCTTAAATTTTCATTTGTGTCGGAAATGTGCGTTTCATTTTCGTTTAAAATAAAGCCTGCTTTTCTGAAACACTGTCGTACGCTTTCCGGTTTTATGTTTTTAACAGCTGACGAAATCCAAATTACAGCATCGAGAGCATTAACTAATTTGACACAGTTCTCAACTGTATCCATAGAATCTAACTTTGAAATAATGTGACGTAATAAAAGCTTTCTGTACAAGGCTTTAAAATTGCGTATGGCACCTTGATCAAGTGGTTGGCATACTGAAGTTGTGTTTGGGGGAAAAAACATAATTTTAACATTGTCCAACTTCAAATGTTATGGATGAGAACTTGCATTGTCCAAAAACAATAGAACTTTTCTTTGTTGTTTTTTCATCCTATTATCAAAGGTAGTTAACCATTCGATCATTAAAGGACTGGTCATCCATGCCTTCTTATTTGCTCTCCACACAATACTAAATTTATTAAATTGAATATTCTTTGGAAAACACCTGGGTTTCAGAGATTTTCCAATAATAAGAGGGGTTTCAAATTCTCCTAACATATTGTAACATAATAAAATAGTGAGTCGCTCTTTTGACATTTTTCCGCCGATACAATCATCCTTTTTAAAACATAAAGTCTTATTCGGAAAAATTCTGAAAAAGAGTCCGGTTTCATCGGCATTAAAAATGTTTCTCTCCTCGTAACCATCACAAATTGATTGAAGTCGTTCTTGCCAATCCTTCACCTCTTTAAGATCTACAGATTTTGCTTCTCCACATATTGCTTTGAAAGATATGTTGTGCCGAGATCGAAACTTTTCCAGCCATCCACTGGAAGCCTTAAAATCGTGTAATCCGAGTTCTTTAGCGACTTCCAAAGCCTTTTCCTGAATCAAAGGTCCATTGATAGGAATGTTTTTAGAACGAACAGAAGTAAACCAATTCAGAATTATAGAATCAATTTCAATGGAATTAGTCTTCCTCAATTTCACATTTTTGGTGTTCTCGTTTGAGTTAGTAATCCATAAATTTCTTATTTCTTCTTTATTTCGTAAAATTTCGCCCACCTGTGTTTTACCTATTTTAAAACGATCAGCAAGTATCCGTAAACTCAATTTCTCTCTCTCAGATACACTTACAATTTCAAATTTTTCTTTTAAAGTTAATCGTTTTCTTTTTGAGGCCATTGTTAAAGTAACACACACAAGAATCGAAAAGAGCAATAAACATTGAGAAGTAGTTTTTTTTACCCCCTATTCTCATCGCATTCTTGGCGCCTTTAATCCTCGCTGCCAAAATTATCAGTATGCAATTT
Organism: Maratus speculifer; assembly: GCA_964019185.1. Classification (NCBI taxonomy): domain Eukaryota; kingdom Metazoa; phylum Arthropoda; class Arachnida; order Araneae; family Salticidae; genus Maratus; species Maratus speculifer. Next base: position 63,802,656 of record OZ025292.1, on the reverse strand, counting down.
CCCAATAAAAAAATAAATAAATAAAATAGAGTAACACTTTTCTTTGTTTTATAAAAGAGTAAAAACACATAAATAAAATGTACTTTAGGTTTTCAGTGATTATTTTTCTTTTGCTCCAATCATATAGACGCCGTGTGACGTCGCTGATTTATCTCTTCTATGTTATGCAATATGCAATCTAGTTAATTACTCATTGAATTTTATGAATGAGCCCTACTAAAATGATTTTTTTTCTTTGTTTCTTGATACTTGACACATTAATCTGATAAATTTAGAGGCTTTTTACTTTTTTTTTCACATTGAAAAATATTATTTCATCTTTTATCATCAAAATTACTGTCCGCTATTCGGAATGTCCGTTATTCAGAGGTTAAATATACAAAAATTTAGGTTTTGGGAGTGGGGATTGGAAAAGTGTCCGTTAAGTAGAGGTGTCCGCTATTCGGGAGTGTCCGTTATGGAGGTTTTACTGTATAATAAAATGCCATTTCTGCCCCTAATGTGGCAAAACTATAGGAAATTGTGTCTCATTTAGGCACAATGATTTTATATTATAAAATACGTGAATGTCAAATCACTAGAATATTAGCCTATTACCTATTTGCAAATGTTATGTAATTTCTTCATCGACCATGCACAAGGCACGGATATCATTTTTAATCTCAAGTAATGAAATTTGGTAAACCGCAATCTTTTATCAAATAAATACCTCATTTCTTTCGTTTTCAACAATAGATACTGTACTTACTTGCATTGGCATGTTCGATAAAGGTTGGAACTTATTAATATGTCAGGACACATGAGGAAGATGGTGTAAGTATCAGTAAATCTCAATGTGGCAATTTTAATCAAAATTTCTATCAATAGAAAATGCAATATATGTTGTACACGAGACTTGTTGAAACGCGGTTAGATAGAGCAAGCCTTATTAACTAAATTGGAGTATTTCATAACCTGCGATCTATTAAAAAAATAATTTATCACAAGCTCTTGAGTCATAAAACCTCGTACTATGACATCTACATTTATATCAATTTATGCAATTACTTTCCATCCTTAAGGAACTGTACTCATGACTTTTGGGGGAAATTTCATATTTTAAAATATTTATATTTTATCATACTTTATAAAGATGAGTAAATCATTAGTTAATTCAACTAGACAGATATAATGCACATACTTAAGAATATTTTTAATGTAACATGTATATTTTTGTTTGAACAATTTTTTAGTTAACAGAAAAATATTAATGTTTCAGCGAAATTTTAAAGTTGGTGAAATAATGTATTAAATATTCCTCACGAAGTTATTATTGTTCCAATTTATTTAAACTGTTAAAAAAACCATCATAATATTAATTTATGTTTTGTAACAGATTGTTTTAAAAATAAGTAAAAAAAAGTTGAAAAATCCACTAGAGAAATTTTTATTGTAATAATAAACATTCTAACATACGTACATTGTTATTGCTGTCAACATTTACGCTTTTTTTCTTCTACTATTTTTGATGCGATACATTTGTCATTGAATCATAGAAGATATGAATTAAATAAGGTAATTTTGTTATTTCAAAATATTGGTAGAAAAAATTCGTTTAAGTTGGCAACATATCAATTAATTTCAATAAGAAAATATGTGAATGATAAATCGCTTGAATATTAGTCCGTTATCTATCTATCTATATTATAAAGGCCAAACGTATCTGTGCGTAACGCATATGTCATTTTGCGAATGGCAACACTTTCACATGCAATTCGGTTTTGCAATTTTTGGTACTACAAATTTTATATTTCTAAATATCGCATATTTTCAATTTTTACACCATCGTATAGAGAAAAATATATAGTTTTAAATGCAATTTGTTTGAAAGCTGTACCTCAATTTATTGTTGACATATTAAATTTTTTACAGTTTTTAACGAATTTTGTAATTGTGGCAACAGAAATACGCCATTTTCTCTTAAAATTGATAAAAATTGAAATGTGCGCATGTAAATTTTGAAAAAAGGAAAATTTGACGGGTTTAGTTTTCACGTAAAATTCTTAAATCGTGTTAATTTAAATTTTTTTTCATGCGATTTATACCAAACATAAAAGCCTCAATCGATAACTTCATCTTTATTATATTTTTCTTTATTATTATGTTTTTACATATGCGATTAAAGTTTAATCTTAATAATTTGGACAAGTGAGTTTTCTAGAAGTAATATTTCTTTTCTTAATTAGAGCTTTAAATAATATTTGTTTAAGAGTTAGACTGACTATTGTAAAATGCAATTTTTACTGTTGCTAATTTTGTAGATTTATTATAAATCAATGAAACAATTCCTTCTTAAACATTTTCTTTCGTCGAAATTCGACGAATTCCACCTTGTTACGTTAAACACCATGCACGGGAGATAGGTATCAGTTTTATTGTGAAATTACGAAATTTGGTTAACCACAGTGTTTTATCAAAATATTTTTCTGCATTCTTCCATTTCAATCAGGCGACTAGAAGACGGCATATGAAAGTACACTATCAGTTTCGAATCTCTAAGTGGCACGTCTTTCATCAGCGACTGATATTGAATTGTTCGTTTATGCCACGTCAGTAACCGGTGATTGACAGTATAAAATACGATATAAAATTACATTCTAAATAAATGTTAAATAATTTCAGAGATGAATCATGAATGTACTAAATATTTCTAAACAAAAAATTTTAATACGTTATATTAAAACATAATAAACGTAACAAGTTGGAAATTGCACGTCAGGCGTAGCAAATGAAGTGCGTTCGTACTGATACGAAGTTTTAAAAATACTCAGATCTTGGTGTAATAGTAAACAGTACTTCGGATACAGTATAGCCGAAATCTTTTGTGTGTCCCTGTAAAAACTATCTGTTTTCTATTATAGACGACATAACTTGTAATAAACCTCAAACTGTTTCCTTCCCCCATATCAATATGTATAGAAATACTTTTGTGTGACCCTGAAAATTTATAACAAACATTTTTTGCACCACAGATTGTGCAGAATACATATTTTAGTACCTACTTCATAGATTCATGTATTTGTTTTATTTTGACGAAAGAATTTGAAATCATTAAAAAGAACTATAAACTAGTTTTCCCATTGGCCATAATGTAATGGAAAACTTTTGATCGTCCTTATAATTAAATTATACATCCGATTTTTATAAAATTTGAAATGACTTGACAAAATTATGCAACAGTTATATATTTTTAATTTCAGTCGATTCGGTTGGGTAATTTTTGCTCTGTTATATGCGGACGGACCGTCTGAACGACAAGTATAAATGCTGTGTTATATAATTGCAAAGTCACCTAAAAACGGTTGGCTCTCTCCCGTATCACAGAATGAGGCAACTTGCTTAGTTAACTTTCTGGCCATTCCTTTACCAAATCGTGCCGCATTTTCTTCTTAGCATAGATTAAAATACTGTTTTGGCTTAGATTTTTTACAGTTTTTTCCCTTTTTTTAATAGATTGTCTAACAGGTATCTTATTTCACGCCATAAATAAAAGACAGACAAAATAAACTTGGTACTCAACGTGTTAAGAAACATTTTTCTTTGTCTTTCTAATTGATAATCATCATTTTCCACACATTGCCTCTTTTTTCTACTTTTCTTTTTAAAATATTCCCCCAATAAAAATAATCTTAAAATTATCTGCAGAAATCTCCACTTTCTTCAAAAATTTTACAGAAATCTGAAGAGATTTCGGAGATACAGCTTTACCTTTAAAATATCTGCAGAATGTTTTAAGATATTCTTTAAAATATCTGCAAAATGAACTAATTACCTATGGATTTCCCACAGAATTTTGGGCCAGTTCCCAACAAATTTTCTATAGAATAGGGGGGTTTTGCACCAGTTAGTCTTATAATTTATTCACTAATTACATCAACATATCAAATTATATTTTTTAATATATTCCCATAAAGAATTTAATTTAATTAATTTGTTTATTTTTCAATGAAATGCCAGTTTAGATTGCTGTTGGCCGTTAACTTATCATAATCGAATATAGTATGTTTGCATATTTATTTGCTTTTTTTTGTAATTTGATGCTGTATATGTTGGTCATGGCTGTGTCCTTCATTGCAGTTAATGTTTTATAACTTTTATTTTTTTTAATCAAATCATGGTTACGATCTGAAAAGCTTAAATTAATATTTACTATTTTAAATTTTATTCAAATTCAATATGAATATATGACCGTTAAAACGCAATAAATATAAAATTAAAAGAAATGGTACGGCATTATACATTTACAGGCAACAACTTTCATAAAATTTAGACAAACTATTTTAGTGTGGCGATTGTTTTTAAACAGGGATTTTTAGTTTGGTCTTTTTTTAATTCTGAAAAGCCGAATTTATACCAAAAATTCTGAATAGTAACTTTTGTTTTTCTAAAAGATACACATTTCACTATTATTTAATGCTTTTTTTTTATCAGTCAGAAATTCCCAATATGAAATTGGAATTCCTGACTTTTACAAAAGACCAAACTGGCAACACTGCTTTTGACATTTAAATTTCATGTATAAGACTATAATTTTATATGAGCCTACAAGATATCCAAAAATGAACACACTTTTCTTATTTTTCAATCCTTATTTCAAAATGCAAAATAATTCAATAAAAAATCTCAAAATATATCAAATTAATCAATGGTGACTAAACGAAAGCGAGATGATGTCTTTATCAGGTGCCTGAAAGCAAATGATATGGGTCTGATGAACAATGGATTGACTTTTCTTGCTTGAAATAAAACTGTCTGGTGACGTCAAAGGATCATAGGAAGCTTTTTGCGTACTAAAAAAAGAAGAAAATCTGATAGAGCACTCTAAATAACAGAAACATGAGTTATTTTTACTACTGTTGGAATTGTGGTGTCAAACCTTCATAGTGTAGTAGGGATGAGATTTCCGCTTTTTTGGACACAAGTAAAATCTTAGAGAAAATTTCTTCTTTTAAATCACGAAAATGTTCCGATTAAATAATATAGCATTTTCTCTAAGATTTTACTGGTGTCCAAAAAAGCGGAAATCTCATCCCTGGTGTAGTTTAGAAAGTATTGGAGAAGAAATAAAAATATTAATGTAGAATTACAAAATTCAAAATGACATATATAGTGAACTCTCGTTACAGCGTAAAAAATGCCAGCTTAAAAAATGTATATGTGGCTAAGGAAGATAATTGTGTGTTTCCTATCATGTTCTATTTGCAATTAATGTTCAAGGAATCGATTGAAACGGATTACCGTACATAAGATAATTTGCACATTTTATCCAGAAATTCACCGATCAGAATCGAAATTGCTTTTATACATTATTTTTAAAATCAATTTTAATATAATTTTGGTTGAGATTTTAGAACAAGAAATTATTAGGAACTGTAACATACAGCATTGAAAACATCTGAGCTTCGAAAATGCCTAAATTATAAAGTACAATTAACGTAGATCCTAATAATGGAAATATTCTATAATTTTTTTTCAACATATAACGCAGTAGAACAGAAGAAATTCCAGATATGTTTTTGAATGAAGAGAATCTGAGGTACTTGTTTAAAACTATAATTTATTTTTCAAGCGAATTCGAAACTTGGTAATGAAAGTCCGTTTTATCCAATGTAGTCTCAATGTATTACCATAGTGGATAAAGATTTATACGCAGATATTTGTTCAAGAGACGCGTCTGCTATCTCACTCTGTTTTAACTGTATGATAAGCATCCAATTCTCGTTATCTGTAGCGGTTGAACGCTAATAGTCTTTTTAACTTGAATTTTAAAAAATTTGCTGCAATTATTTGTTTTGAGGCTTGGAACCTAAAACACGTGACTTATTAAAATTAGGATTCGTGCAGAGGCGAGGCCTGCCATTGAGCGATAACTGAAACTAAACTAAACTAGGTTTATTCTCAAAGGCAACCTGCTGTTACAATCAATATAAGCGAAAACTCTCTATAGAACAACCTCCATTAAGCGAACACCTCTTTAAACAACCATTTTTTCATCGAACAAAAGTTATTCCCCTACAGTTCAATGCTAATTTTACTTCTATCCGCATATCGTTCTCAGTGGAAATTCCTCCATAAGCAACCAATTTGCTTCTAGAATATCAAAGAAATTTCTTTCTTTTCTGGTCGTTCGAAGAAGATTTCATTAGAAAAATAATGATCCCAAAAGCTTGAACATCGAATGACGTACGTCCCGTATCCCTGCGCTCCGGGATGTAAAAGGGGAAAAATGGCAGAATTGGTGGAATGGAAATTTCTTTAGCTGCAGTGTTATAAAACAGGTGCGAGGATATAAGCACGATCGTCTGACATTCTTTCAATGCAGGTATGTTTCAGCAGCGTTTTAACAATGGCAACAAAAAGGCTGATATTACATGTAGCGGTATGTTTAAATATCATAAATGAACTTAAAAAATGGAAAATCGGAAAGAAAAGAGACTCAAATGTTTAATTGGGGAAAAATGCAAACGAACATGTTTTAAAGAATAAAGAAGTAGTTTTAAAAGAATGGCAAGGCAATAAATTGCTTAGAATGAAACGAAAGTGAGAAGCAAAAATCAGATATTTAAACGATGATTTGATTAAATGGCTTCGAGTATCAAGAGCCAAAACTATACCACTAAGTGGAAGTTCATTTAAAGCCAATAGCCGAAGATTTGGATTCAAAAATTTTTGTGCAAACTATTGTTGATTACAGAAATTTTGTAACTGTACCTTTAAATAGATTTGTGGAGAAGCTGCAGATGTGAACAGTGAGTTTTCTGGAAATAGGGAATTTTGACTTTCCTTCATTTTTCGGGATGCGCAGATCGAAATATTTATAACACGGGTGAAACGGGGCTTTTCTTTTGTGGGCTTATCCACAAAATGATTAATAGAAAAAACAGAAGAGGAGAAAGAGGTTAAAAAAAGAACGATTGACTGTGTTTTTTTTTGTTCTAATATCATTAATGGAAAAAAAACCCTTTAAAAATTTGAAAGTCTCCAAAGTCACGATGCTTCAGAAATGGAGATATGACTAAAATGGGTATAACATGGAAATCAAATGCAAAAGTATGGATGGTGTCGTTGATATCTGAAAAACGGTTGGTGGGATTCGATAAGAAAAAAAGCATGGAGCAAAAAAAAGGCATCCATTTATAAATTTTCTCGTGCCAAGCACATTCCGAAATGGATACTCAGATTTCACGAAATTTTCTTCATTTTTGACAAAACCGTTTCCTGGGAAATACTCCGAACGAATTTTTTGTCAGATAGAGTAAATTTATTTCTTTGCTTGTTTGACGATAGAAATTTCGTTAAAAGTGCTTTTTTGAAAAATGCAATAAGATGATTGGTGGTGCCATGTATTGAACAGTTTAAAAGTTTCTGTATTCAATGACAGGGGGAAAATACGATCACCAGGGGGTTTCAATCTCACAACCTCCTGTTTGAGTGACTGTCGCTCTAGCTATTACGCCAAAGTGTCCTCGAGCGGAAGTGATTTTAAATGTATGTAGAGGATTTTATTGTGTGATATTTTTATAAGGTCGATTATAAATTTTTCAATGTTACTTTAATATCTCGCATGTTTTAATTAAGAAGGCTAATTTATTTTTTTCGTTTTCCTATGATTAAAGATACCGTATTTACTGGTGTACACCACACACGCGTGTATAATGCGCACCCCGTACTTTACAAAACACGGCTATTTTTTAAAATATCGTATATAACGTGCACCATAAATTTGATATGCTAATGAAGAATGACCAAATAACTTTTAGTAAAGAAAGTCGAAACAAACATTACATCAGACCAGAAAATAAGACGAAAATGCATTTTACTTACCCATCATACGTAGTATAGGGTAAGTCTTGCAATCGTTTTGAAAATCGAAAAAAAAATTTTGACGGATTTACACGTTTTAGATAGTGGAGATTCCGAAAAACATATTTTTAGAAAAAAAAATTTGTCGTCTGTCTGTCTGTCGGTAAACCCGAACAAATTGAGATAGAGACTTGAAATTTTGTATGTAGTTAGTATGTAAGAATGGGACAAAGCCTATTGAATATCAGCAACCTCGATTATCCGGAACTATTTTTTTCGGACCCTCGAAAAATTCGTTCTGATGAAAGGTATATAAAAATTTTCGAATTCTTTGTTTTAAGAAATGGACGTAAAAGGCAATAAAATAACACACATTTTGCATATCGAACGACGTCGATCGGATTATTAGTTGCCGAGATATTTGTAATCCTGTTTTCCACATTCTTCGATTTTTCATGACCCTGTATTTCATTCAAATTTCAATTCAGAGGTATATTTTAATTGGAAATGAGACGCTTAATCCGACACAGTTAATTGTTAGTTACTAGAACTATTATTTTTGGAGTTATAAGGATGTTTCTTTTACGCAGTTCGGTACTACTTGAGTTGTTTGGCGTTTTATATAATTTGTCGAAATTGGTACACCAACAGTTCTTTAATAAAGCATTACTATGTATATTAACAATATTTAAATTTTGTTTATGAATTGCTATGCATTGTATAAATAATTTTCACATGTTTTATTTTCATATACATATCCATGATGGGTAAGTATTACGGTGGCCCCCAACGACTAGTTTAGACTTCGGGTAGTAAATGGATGACGGGAAGTAGGAGTGAATGACGGTAATGAGAATTGCTAATTAGCTTTTAAATAATGTTACTAGCGCTGTTGTATATAAAAAAACTACAAAGAGTGAAATAAAATATTTCAATTAAATAACATTTTCAGAGTTTTTATGTTTTTTTTTAATAATTTCTTCTTTCATATCTATATCGTATGATTATATCCAACATTAAAAAAAATATTCCACGTATAACAACGCATCTAGGAATTTTGCCCCCCCCCCAAAAAAAAAAAAAAAATGCACGTTATACATGAGTAAATACGGTAATAAAAATTATTATAATATGGTTTGATTAATGTTATTTATTAGAGAAATCTTATTTGCTTAATGAACGATTAGAATAAGGTCTGGTTAATTTGTTGTAGAGAAATAACGAATTTTGAAATGCACATTGGAGAAGATTTTATCGCTCTGAGTAGATGATTAAGAATTTAATAATTTACTTTTATAGAGGGGGGATCAATTGTACATATTTTTTATTATGATTTTTATAAGAATGTATTTCTTAGATGAAAAAAAATCTTGAATTATCAAAAAATTACTGATTTTTTTAAATAATTTTGTAGAATACAGGAAATTTATTTTTTTACATTTGTAAACCATAATGAGCAATGTAAATAAATTAATTAATTTAAATAATAATAAACGTTCCTAAAATAACAGGTAGAAAAAAAAGAAACTAATGTAGAATCAATGGCTACATATATTTCCTTATTTTCGAAAAAAAAAGACAAAAATTGGTTTTTTTTTATATAAATTATGACAGGAATAATATATTCAGTACATTATCTGCTTGCTAAAATTGCTGGATTTGCGGAGATGCAGAAGTGCGCCACTCGGAAAAGGGTATTCTATATATTTCTTTAAAATGCATTTAAGTCTGACCGCGAGTGAAGAAAAAATTTCGTCAAATATTTGAGAGTTTGTGTTTTCAAACGTCACGTGATTTCGATACAAAATAACTGTCAAAAGCGACAAAATACAGCTCAAGGACTGCTGAATTGTCAAAATTGAGAGTTTTATTTCTGTCAGTATGTTAACCAAACAAAATTAAGCAGTGTGAAACTTCATTTTTTACGACCAAATAAGACATCAGACTTCAAAATTTGTATCATGGCGTTAATCAAAGCTAAGAAGAACCTTAAAGAATTTAGTGCAAAGATCGATCCCGTTCCACCAGGTGAAAGTTCCGGACTCTCCATTACTCCATTTCATAAGGAAACTGATCAACAGCTCAAATATACCGGGATGGCGACTCAAAAGATTAAAAATCGGATAAAAAAGAATTAAAAAATGACCTACTATTCAATAAATCGCTCTTTCCAGACTAACAATCCGTGAATATACAGAAATAGTAAATAGGAGTAGAAAAGAATGCAGTGATATGTAATCGTACAATGTTTAAAAATACATGACTAGGTTTGATCAGAGAGCAATAAGCTATAATTTTTAAGGAATATCTCTCTTCGACTCCCACCTCTTTTTCTATTTTTTTCTGTGTTAGGGATAATGAAAATGGAATGGATGAACGGTTTTGAAGCAGGGCTTTCATGAGTAAATAGTAAGAAAATGCGTATTAGACAGGGAGAATGCAGTAGAAATAATCACCGCATCGAGTTCACGGATAAAAATCAGGATTAATTCGTTCTCGATTTTCATATTAAAATGTAACTAATCTGTCAAGTCATATTATAGTGAAAACGCCTAACCCGACGCCTAACCCGAAACCCGATTTTAGCGGTTTGCTCGAAGGTTTACTGTTGTGCTTTCCTGCACCAAAAAGTATAAAAACACGGAGGATTGGGAGCAGAAAAATATAATGGTGAACTTATGAGTCGGTAAAATTCAATCGTTAAAATTCAATAGGGTATTTCCACCAAGATAAGACTTAGCAAATCGATTGTGTTTTAATAAGCGAAACGAGATTTAGTTAATCCTATATTTTCATCCGTGAACTCAATGAGGTGAATATCTAGGCGACCGCCTGCTAGTCTACAGCTCATATTCAAAATATTAGAATAATTGAGAAAAAGTAATAAGAAAAAATTATTTGTCATTTATTAATTTTTTATACTAAGTAAATGCAATTAAATTTCTTATAAATTAAATCTGGAATGTTTAGATAAGATTTTAACATTTATAAAATATAAAATACAGCACAATAAATTAGGTATACAGCTTCCTTAAACACACCAGAATATTAGAATAAAATGTTGATTGGTTCAAAATATTAGAATATTTTATTTTACGCAACAATATTACCTTATGAATATGAAGTAAATGGTAGTTAATATATTGTAGCATCCCCTTTAGCTTTCATAACAGCGTACAATCGATCTTGCATACTATATACAAAGTGTTTACAAACATTTCTATCAATATTAGCCCAAATAGACTTTATACGTGCCACTAACTCAGTTTTACTTGAAGGAGGATTTTCTTGAAGTTTTTTCTTCATTATACACCATAAGTTTTCGATGGGATTAAGATCTGGTGAATTTGGTGGCCAAGGAAGTACCTTAATGTTGCGTTGGCGGAACCAAATCTTAGTTGACACCGAGGTATGCGGGGACGCTAAATCTTGTTGAAAGATGAAATCATCTTCAAATAAATCTTCTGATGATGGAATCATGTAATATTATAAAATTTCTTGATATATCAGAGAGTTAACCTTTTCGTAGACGATGCATAACTTTCCAGGTCCTTCTGCACTCATACAACCCCAAACCATGACACTAGCAGCAAATTTTACGGAACGTTTAAGGCATTCTTTATCAAATGCTTCTTGCTTCATTCTCCAAACTCGAATACCTTGATTACCATATGAAACACAAAACATATTTTCATCACTAAATAATATATTTTTCCAATCTTCATTGCTCCATAAACGTCTTGATTTACACCAATTCAATCTTATACGCTTTTGTCTTGCAGTCATGAGAGGTTTTGTTTTCGGTACACGAGATTCAAATTTAAATTTATGGAGACGTCTTAATGTTGTCGATGTAGAAACTTCAACTCCTTCTTCTTTCCATTTTCGGTGCAAGAATCGCACACTTTTAAAACGGTTTTTCTTAACTATACGCTTCAGTTTCCTGTCATCTCTAGCAGATGTTTTTGGTTTTCGGCCACCATTTCGGCGATTATTTTAAAATTTTCCAATTTTTGAATATTGTGTTAGTATTTTACTAACGCTCGATTGCAAACAATGTAAATAATTCGCTATAAAACATTGATTTTTACCGTGCCGATACAAATCAACCATACGAAGTTTAGTAGATTCAGGAATATCACTCACACGGCCCATTTTAAGACGAAAAAGAAACAAACTGCAAAAAAGAATACTGATTTTAAATAAAATTGTCTGAATTTAATCAATGATGCCACCAGTTAAGAATTGGTAATATTTAAAGGAGAATTAATGTGAAATATTCTAATATTTTGAACCACTTGAATAAATATTCTAATATTTTGACTTTTCAAAATAATTTTTTTGCAATTAATCTTTTCAAAAATGATATTAAATTTAAGATAACAATTAAGTTTAATCAACAATAAGTTCTTAATAAAAATATCGTTTGCATATTTTCATTAAAAGACATTAAATTACCAAACGATATTTTCAATTTCTAAAAAAAAGGTAATTATTCTAATATTTTGAATATGAGCTGTATTATAGTAACCCCAGTTTAAATCTTGAATTCTGACAAATAATACACACATAGTCGAACGTACTTGAATTTTTAACATCCTTTAAACTATTTTAATCGTCATTTGGGCATTTAGTCATTTCTGTGATTTTTCCATATTATTTTCAATCACTAATTATTTCAAGAAAAAATATAATTCTTATTAACGATACAAAGTATAAAAAGAAAGAAAGAAAGAAAATGTAACGAATTCAGTTTTTAAGATAATACATTGAAGGTTTCTAACATAGATGCACTGTGATATATAGTTAACAACATTTTTTAGAGAAGTAGAGGAAAAACATGAGGATATTTTTGGATTTAAAAATGAACATTAAGAAAGAAAAGTTATTTTTACAGATTATTGATGTTGCATTTAAATATCCATAATGAAAAGAAATGTAAAATAGATAAAAGTGAAAAGGTGATTTGGTTATCATTTTGACTAAAATATGAGCCCTGTAGTTTAGTAATTAAAAAAATAATTTTAAATTTTCTTTAGAGGAAGGATTTGTAAAGTGACCAAGGATCTCAAAGTAGCCAATATTTCCAGTTCAATATTGCTCCCACTACAGGCACTGAGTGAAATAGTCGTCACAGATTTTGTCAGTCTTGTCGGCTACTTTGAAGCTGAAGACTACACTTTTAAAACGAAAGAGTGGATTTGATTTCTCAGGAAAGAGCTGTACGTTATTGAATAGTGAATGAGTTGTTTTCTAAATGCTTTACTCATCTTGATTTTGATTGCTTATTAAAATAACTCATCTTGATTTCAATTGTTTAGAAACAACTCACTCACTTGAGTTGTTTCAACTCTTTATGAGAAGCTGCCTTGCAAAACGTGAGTTGAGCGAATTTCGGCTCAACTTGAGTTATTTTTTGGCTGACTTTTTAAGAGTGTACATTTTTCTAATTCCGAACTCATTTTAATGTCGTTTTGCATTTCCATTTTTAAGCAAGCAATTAAATTTCTTGATTATAGCTAAATAATATTTAGTGCTATAATTATTTGCTATCATTATGTTTGATCATGTTAAATAACCTTTAAAATGATGCGTGTTTGAGAACGCTAAGTCGTGTAGATTAAATGCTAAGCTATAGTTTTTCAAACAGCGTAATTCCGTGAAAGATGGCCGCAATGGGATCTGGCAAGATGGTAACGTTGCCAAAAAACAATCTTTTTTCACTCAAAATAATTCTCTCAGAAAGGAAGGGGACAGGCCGGGCAATTTCTGTAGAGAAAGGATTTCTCTCGACTTTTGCAATCTGCACGTCTGCTGGGGGACTTACGTGTATTTCATAATTTCTCATATTTTCATGAAAAAATATGATAGAATGGGAGGCTGCAGCACAGACAATCACCTCATCCAGTTCATGGATGAAAATCTACGATTAGTTAAATATCGATTCTGATATGAAAAGGAAATCGGTCTGCAAGTCATATCTTGGTGGAAAACACATGAAAATCCGATTTTAACGGTTGACTCATAGGTTTACCATTGTGTTTTTCTGCTCTCAATCCTCCATATTTTCATACTTTTGGGTGCAGGAAAGCACAATGGTAAACTTAGGAGTCAACCGTTAAGGTCGGATTTTCATGTGTTTTCCACCAAGATATGACTTGCAGACCGATTTCCTTTTCATATCAGAATCGATATTTAATTAAGCCTAGATTTTTATCTGTGAATTTGATGAGGTGATAATCTGTGCTGCGTCTCCTGGACTATGAAGGCAGAACTTGAGATTGATCTACCTTTAGTTCTGAGCTTACCTGTAATCCCAATGAGCGGATGCAATCAGCTATATTTATGAAATAATTATTTGCAAATTTTAAAAAATTACCAAGCCCCCGACGGAAGATCTAGTGCTTTTAACGTCTAATGTCCATGCCACCTAATTGGTTAATGAGGTTTTTCTTGAAAAGGCCAGGGGAAAATTTTGAAATCAGTAGTGATCAGCTCATAGTACCCAATCGTTACAACCAATATATGTGTTCTTTGTGATGTATTTTAAATTCTATTACAGTGAATGTCCAAATTATTAGTCGCATGCCTAAATTTTACTTTGCGAAGAACCTGGTGCTTTGTTGTGTTGTTGTTTACCTGTGGATTGTTAAACTACACTGGTTTCCAAAAATTAAGGAAAAATCACAAAAATCGCGATAATTCAAAATATTAAATGTAGATTTTAATGAAACTCAGCCATAATATACAACGTATTGTAAGGTATAAAATAACATGAAAAAAAAATTACCAGACAATTATGGTGTTTCAAAAATTAACATAATTACAAAATTAACAAAATCAGTTTGCCAATTTGGTATAGGAAAAGTACCTTTAATATGCCGTATGATCACCCTTAGTAGAAAGACAGCGCATACAGCAATGTGTCATACTGTCAATTATGCGGTCGATTAGTTCGCTGGGAAGTAAGAGCCATTGCTCTTCCAAAGCAGTTGTAAGCGTGGAAAGGGTCAGAGGAGGGGTATTGAGAGCAGCGACACGTCTCCCTAAAGCATCCCAAACATGCTCGATGGGATTCAAGTCCGGTGATCGAGCTGGCCATTCCATGCACTGAATTGTCTGGTGCTGAAGATAATCTTCCACTATGCGAGCCCTGTGCGGTCTAGCTTTGTCGTCCTGTAACAAGAAATCATTACCTATTGCACCGGCATAAGGTCGCACATAAGCATCAAGGATGTCATCTCTATAGACGTGAGCATTCACGGTTCCACGTGGAAAGATATGGAGGTCTGTGCGTCCACCCAAAGAGATACCACCCCAAACGCAGACACTGCCTCTTCCATATATTTCTGTTTCACGAATGTTTGATGGATGATAGCATGTTCCCTGTTCTCTCCAAATCAAACAAGGCCTACTATCGCTTTGGAGGCTAAACCGAGACTCATCCGTAAAGAGTGCACGCCTCCATTGATCAACCGTCCAGTGGGCATGTTGAAGTGCCCACATCAAACGTTCCCTCCGGTGACGTGAGGTGAGCGGCACACAAATTTCTGGTCGCCTCGCGTAAAGTCTACCTTCGTGAAGCCTTCTACGCACAGTAGACATTGACACCAACCTTCCAGTGGCTGCAGAAAGGCAGGATCTAAGGTGAGATAGGGTTGCTGTTCTATTCCTTCGTACACATAACCGCAAATATCGGTCCTCGGCGCTTGTCGAAACCCTTGGCCGTCCTTGGCTGAACCTTTTTGAACCCGAACCAGTGGTTTGAAATTGTTGCCAAAGCCTATGAACCACCGAAGGACTCACATTTAGTCATCTAGCCACCTCTGCTTGACTTTGTCCTGCCTCCAATTTCCCAATAGCTCTAAATTGCAGTTCTGCGGGCAAATGATGCCTCGAGGTCATTGTAATGAATTGGCTATCCTAGATTTATAATATCACTATCATAGCGACAACTGCAGCCTTACTCTCTAACGTGCATTTTTATGTGCCACACGGATGACACAATGCGATTGCAGCGCCACTAATTTGGATTTGATATTTTTATTCAGTATCTTTTATTTAACATTATATGCAAATTTCATACGGATTGCTTTTTTTTGAACGAGTTATCGCTATTTTTGTGATTTTTCCTTAATTTTTGGAAACCAGTGTACTTTTGGTATACATGGATTGAGTATTTATAAGTTTATAAACAAAAAAAAAAAAACAAATTTTCTTTCATAAATTAGAAATTTATTACGAAAAAAATCAACACAAGTGTTCTTATACAAATTCCCCAATACTGTGTCGAACCTCGCTTTATGTATTGTACTTCTCTTTACCTACTATTAATATTTTTTTTACGCTTTCCCTTTAATTACTTATTTTGACGCCAGAACAAATCAAGGCTTCTATCATTTTTTTTGTTTTGTTGAGATTTCTTTTGACAAATTTCTAAGAGAATTCCACATAAAGACTTGAAAACCTTTAAATCATCAAATGTTCCAATAACATGTCTGAATCACGGTATGCACAAACAGTTTCTTTCCGGTTGATGTCACCCGTCAAATGCCATCTATCAGTGTTGTCAATACAAAAATATTATTTAAATATTGGCAATAAGAGAGACTGCAGTATCACTAATAATTTGCCTACCCACTATACATTGAATTTTGTACAAAGTCCATGTGGAACAATACTATAACCATCGTAACACACTTCCAAATTAGCATATTTCTCGAAGAAATATTTTTTAATGCAGCTGCTCCTACAACATCCAATAGCGTGTTTTGTAAGGGCGTATTATGTGTTTTCTGATGCTGATTTGGTAGCTTTAGATGTATTTGACATTACAACGAATTCTCACTACAATGATCTCAAAGTTTCTGAAGACAAAGCAAAAAAGCCCAAACACTCGTTTTGAACATGCAGATGGACTAATTTTAATGAACTTACTCAAACACGAGAGACAATGAAGTATGGATTACATGTTTCAAATAGAAGAAGACTGATGAACAGAGTGCCACTTGTGATGAAGAGTTCAAATGCGAATTTTAAAGATAGATCGACGACTAATCTTTTATAAATAGATTATTGATACACATTACTGATTTCTCTATCTTGTAACGAGTTAATGCTAAAGAGAAATCAAAACAAAAGATTTATTCTTAATGAGCTTTTTGTAACGAATTAATGCTTAAGAGAAAACAAAACAAAACATCTATTCTTAATGCGCGTTACTTTAGTTAGTGTTGATTAAATATACATGCTGGATAAATGCGATTTTTTCGCGGTGAAAATTAACATCGATTGAAATAGGTTTATCGAAGGATTTGTAACTTCGAGATGAAATTTAACCTTGATAAAAGCGGCATTTCGAGAAGCTTGTGGTTTGCTGATGAATGCCTTTTTCGATAAGGATGGTTTTCGTTCTCGCTCAGAATAGAGATGAGGAGCTTTATCGAGGAGCGTTTTGTCGATGAAGCTTTGTGAAATGAAAGTTTTATCGAAAAACGAGGTACAAAAAGAAGCATGAGAATATGACAATAATTTGTGAAATGAAGACCTAATTTTCAAAGCTTCTGGTATTTTAGTCTTACCATGCTGTCACGTATTCATAAATATTATTTATTTAAAAAAAATTTCAAAGAGGGGGCTGGAGAGAGAACGAACAAATGTTTAAAACTGTAGCGATTTCTACAATACCTATCAATTTAAGTGTGGTTTTTTTTTCATCGAATCATTCGGTAAATATTATTTATCAAATGTAAAAAAATTAAAATGTCTGCTGCAGGAAATTGGGGGCGAAAGGATGGACTGACGGGGGGCAGGGAATGGACACAATTTTCACTTTTTTAAAACACTTTTTTCATATTATGATGCTTTCTTACCCCCTTTTCTTCCGAATTTGGTTCCCACGGCGGGGTGGCAGTTTTCGAAGCTTTTTGCGTTTTTATTATTTTAGGTCAAATTTTTTTAATTGAAAACGTCCTTAGGCGTATTGGAAATTTTTTTGAGATGGAAAAAAACATTGAACTAGCCACATTGTTACTGTAACGTAGGCACATTGTTTTAAAGTTCCCTCTTTGAGGACCTCTTCCAAAGGTGAGGGGCTTGACCCCCCCCCCCCCAACATACACTTTAAAATATTGCTCATTTTTTTCTCTACCAATTTTAACTTAAAAGTTTAAGCTATATGGCACAAGCGGGGCTATTGACCCCCCTTCCTCCTGTTGGTTATTCACCAACATAATTTTGCTCATTTATTCACTTCATTTCAGTTTTTAAAAGGCTATAACTTTGCTTGTATAGGAGCTACAGTGGCGAGAAAAAATATAGCATAGCTAACTTTCCGACGACGCTCTTTTTGCAGTTTTACGGTTTTCCCCATAGCACCGGCTTTTTTTTTTGAAGGGGGGGGGGGGGGCATTTTTTATTTTTTGATGTAATATGTTTATTGAAAACTTATGCTTCATACATCACCAATTTAGCATAAAAGCGTTTCTCCCGTCAATCTGGGTCACATTACGGACCCATAATGGGTTGAAAGTTAAATTTCTCAAACTTCCTTGAAGTTTTCGCTAAATCGGCATCTGGAAAACATCATGCCAATGTGGTGCGTGTATGACATCTGTATCATATAAATATTGTCACCACTGCTAGGACTCTGGCCTCCTCTTGCGTGTAGGCGTTAATTTACAGTCCTTTGTAGGCGTTAATTTTACTTGGTCCTTGTATTTCCTGCACAATAAAATATTTCCTGGCGATTAAAAAAATACACACGTAGTTGTTCAAATTTTGACTTCTGTCGGCATTTTTTTTTTTTTTTTTTTTTACGGATTTTGCAATAAATAATATTTATAATTTACATGGAATTTAGAAAAGCAGGAAGTTGTTGTTTGGCATGTGACCACTTATTGATCTTATGCACCTCGATTTTATATATTTCCCCCCCCACACACACACACTGCGTTACCTTGGGGGGAGGGGTCAGCCCAGACAAAATTTAATGTTCAATTCGAGATTACGTTCGGTTGTTCGTTCAATTCGAATTTTTTTTTTTTTTTTTTTTTTTTTTTTTTTTTTTTTTTTTTTACAAGATTTTGCTGTGCTTGCACACTGCGTTTGGTATATGATGCCGTGTACAACGAGGACCCAGTTCGAGATTTCATATTACAAGATTGCGTATAAATTAGAGACACCAATGAAAGGAGGGTCTCACTAGAGAGTGAATCCGTCGTGTCTTTATTAACACCGAGTCATTCACCTGTAATAGACTCTTGATAAAATTGAATCCTGTATGGTATAAAAGCAATTGCAAACTGGCGTCATTTCGGCATCACACTGGCGAAAAATTTTACACAATCGAAAGTTATCGAGATGTTCATACAATCGAGAAAATCGAGAAAAACTTCTCGTTATCGCCCATCACTAATTCTTACTATTGGTATTTGTTTCTAGAACATTATTGATTCAAAAAGCTAATAAAAAAATTCATGAATCCTTAGAGTAGCCGGTTTACCCTTCTTTCCCTATCGTTGAATACCTTCATAACTTACAACTAATAACAAATGCATCTCGATTTTTATAAAACATATGTACGGTAAAATGATCTCTTGATATATATAAAAGAAAAAAAAATACTCCATCATAGGCTACAGTTCAAAAGTTTAATATATATCAGTTAACCTTACTTTAAAAAACTGTTTGAAAAAACACCTTTATCATATTGAACGATAGTTTTCTAATCTAAAATCTCAAGCACCGGTATCTTGACCTTTTTCTATGTTTGTTTTAATTGATAGGTCGCAGATTAAGTAAACACGATAATTAGATTTTATCATCGATGGCTATTGTTGTTTTAAGAGCTGTTATCACCTGTCCACTTTTTTACTCTCTTCCGATCATCGGATGGGAAGTTATTTTTTTCGGAGTAAGACGTACACACATGCATAGTTATCTTGTTTTTCTCCGTCTTCCACTCTAAAAAAAACCAGAAGTATGCTTCAAAATAAGATGATTAATTATTCACTGCAGAGATAAATATGTATGTCAAACAGCTTTACCGCGCCCTTAAAGTAGATATGAATGAAATTAAACAGCATGAATGAAAGTTGAAAAATATAAAGTGAAAAAAGTACTATTTTCAAAAAATACTTTGCAGACGGTAGAGGATTTTAATTAATGAAAAGTAAATATCCGCCAGAAAGAAATTTTGTAAATAATGAATATAACATGCAAGAATTCAAAATTTCAAAATTGAAAGTTTCAAAAAATTATATCACTAAACTTATTGAATAAATGTCCAGTCAAAGTGTTAGAATTTATTCTAATTCTTCCATTTCTTATGAGCAATCTTCAGGAGCCATTTTCATTTTGAACGGTTTCCAACATGATCGATGATTATGAATTTGATTCTTCTGTTTGTCTTCTCGCTCTCTATTATCTCATAAATATACTTCAATTCATTTCATTGTTATCACTATATTTTATTCAAATTTATTATAGAATGTTGCAAAGTATGTAGTATTTACAGTTCTGTTACAGAGATACTCAAAAAAATTTCACTACATTTTGTTCTATAAGAAAAGTAGTTTATCAGTGTATTTAGTGATGATTTTCCCTCTTTCAAATATAATGATATTGATATGTACTATTTAAATAGATTCCATGATTCTCACTGTAGAATATAAAGCATGTAACATTTAACGTTTATTTACATTAATATTTAAAAAAAAATGATTGGAGTATTGTTTGTAGACGATAATTGCTTGAAGCGGATTTTCAATCTTGTTTTGCGTTTTAAATTTAACTATATTTCCTCTCTACAATTTATAAATGATTTTTAAAGCATTGATGACATTTCTTAGTGGTGGTTTTTAATTTTTTTAATGCATTTTCCTGCTGAATTATAATTTTTTCATACAAATGATATTTGTAGATTAAAGGTAAATTCAAATCAAAAATGGAATCACAGGGCTAAGCAAATAACTAGATACATTAACGTGTATGGATGGTAATTTTCGTAAAAGTGGTTTTAGCTGCATTATGGGTTTTTGTCTAAATTAAATTGTAGCTTAATATTTGATGTGCATAAAAATTTATAGATAACATACAGGATTCTACAAAAATAAAAATTCGAGTGCATTTCCGTCTTTTGTTAAAAATACCTGAAAGTCACAATTCAGCACTATTATTCATAGAGAATCTTTAACTATTTAATTCTTTCTTTTTTATTTTTAACTCAATCTTAGCTAAAATTTTTTACAAAATCACCATTGTTATTATTTTTAACTCGAATTTCAGTATTATTTTTAACTTAGTCATACAGATTGGTACAGTTATCTATGAATTCAGGTTTGGGAAATGAGTGAAAAAATACCCAAGCCAGGACTCAAATTCGGAATCTTTGACTTACTTTGTCAATACTCGATTGTTTGAGCTATCTAAGTTCACAACCAACAGACATATTATGCTCAGATACTCTTATTGGCAATAACGACGGCTTGCCATCTAGACAGCTCTACAGAACATACAGCTGAGTTCGGGAAGCAGAATTTGAATAATTCTTTTAGTTACAAAACACATTTACAATGCTTGTATATACTATTCATACAAAATTATTAATATCATTCAGGGAAGCACAAATGACTTCGAGTACGTTTACGACTATCGATGGTAATTGCTAAAATCGGGTTTTCGAATGTGTTATGTTTTTTTTAATTTTACTATTAAAGTATCTCGTTTCACTATAATAAACAATGAAATTTCGTTACAGGTCTTTGGACGTGTTGGAAAGTGCTCCATAACCTATTCTTGAACGAGCGATTTTTATTTTATTTTTTTATTTTTTTAACAGTCCTAATTATTCCGGTTTCCCCATATTATGGAAATTATTACGGGAAAACATTATGGTAAATATTATAGGGGAAATATTATCCATTTTGCAATGTGGATTATTTCCGAACATATTAGTCCGGATAATCGGTATTTCAATGAACTAAAAACCTTGATTCTTTATCTAGAAGCTGTTTTAACATGATTATTTTTTTTTTCAAGATAGATTTGATGCATTAAATGATTTTTTAAAAAAAAGTGTTAAACATTCATTGCTTCCCAGGAGATGAAAATGATAAAACATTTCTTAACTGATTCCATACCGGTATCATTAAATTAGTTTTGAAATTTAATTATATCCGTTATACGTCAGAAACTGTAAATTTGTAATTGTGCTCAGATAAGTGAAATCCTAAGATTATTTTGAATAACTTCTGTATTTTAAAATATACACAAAGATTCAAAAATATTGCAACGCATTTTATTTTTTTACAAGTTGGAGATATTCAGGGAAAGTAAATTATTGAAAATAAGTTAATATTTTAAATTATGTGTGTGTGTGGGGGGGGGGGAAGCTGGCTTGCCATTAATATGCAAAATGTTACACTTTTTTATTTTTATATGGAGTCGGAGTCTTATAAATTATATTTAGAAAATAAATTGTACATGCTTTGGCAAGCATAACAGTTACAAAAATCACCAAAAACAGAATCCAAACTAAAAGTGAGCAATTGAGCCCGAAAATTCTGAAAATGCACGAATTTCACAATATCATATCTCGGTGAGTTATTGTCGCAGAAGGATGGAAATTTTACTTCTGTAAATAATAAAACAATAAATTTGTGTATAATTATGTGTTAAAAATAAAGTCATAAATTTTCCCAAAAAATATGCTAAATGCAAAAAACTGCACACACACACAGAAAAAAATGGATTAAGTACTTTCCAGTAGTAAAAAAAGCTTTCCCAAAGGTTGGAGGTTGCAACCATACCGATTTATTTAATGCCAAAGAAAAAAAAAAGGAACAGGATATGGAACTCTTCCTTAAGCTTCGATTGAGAAAAATATTTTACGTAGCGAAAATGAGGTAATATTTGCATATACGAAATTAATTAATGTACGGATTTTGGTAATTTTAATCATTTCACTTTGTTATTATTTAGGGAGATCAAGGCACGTTGGCCCAGTTTTTTTATGTTATTTTTTTAATACCTAAATTTTGTTTATTTTCAGATGTAGTATTTTTTACAATACCTAGTATATTTAACTGGCGACTAAAACGCTCATTTTTAGTTAATATGAAATTTTAAGAACTTTATGAATTTAGTTATGGTGTGATGTCATGTGAGCCAACCTACCCCGTGCACGGGGGGGGGGGGGAGGTAGGTTGGCCCATTGAATGGGGCACGTTGGCCTGTCTGTTTTCTTTATATAATTGCGTACGAACTGAAAAAAGGGGAGAAAACAATACCTACAGATAAATACGTTTTTAAGACCAGTCATTTAAGGCATAGAAATATATTGACATTGAAATAACTGATCATAAATATAACAATGATGAAACACTTAACAAAATAAAAATGATATGTAAGACTTCAGAAATAAGCACATTAAAAAGTAGGAATACAGACTCAAAAGTTTAACCTTGTAGACTAGTCTTTTTTTAACGTATTTATAAGTGGCATAGGGCCATTCCATGAAAAAAGGTAAATTGATAGTCATTTTAAAAAGTTTGTGTAAATAAATATGTTTGGTATTTACTGAATGGCAACATGTCAAATTTTATGTTTTGAGTAATTATTTAAAGTTTTTCTTTTGTGGATTGGCAACACAACAGTTTAAAGATGGCGTGCATGTGCAAGCAAGTATGTTGAGTTTTATAATGGATTTTGAGTGAGTTTTTTTAATAAAGAAAATACAATGAAACTTTTGAAATCAACATTTTAGGTAAGTCTAATATTCATTCTTTTTATTTCACTAAACGTAAAAATCTAGGATAATTTCAAATAAACATTACAGCACACACAAAAAGCTTTATTTCTCTGTCCCACACGTGACACAAAAGATGAACTTTTTAAATTAGGAGAAAAAAGGAACTCATTTATTTTGTTTAATTTGCATTTCTAAAGCAGTTTAGTGTAGTACACTTATCCTATGCTAGTTAAAAATTTGGGCCAAATTTTTATTTGGAGAAAAATATAAAAACAAAATTGTCCTGCACGTGACACCTTATGAGCAAGACGATTATTTTTGTTTTCTGAATGCTAAATAGAGATTTATTATAGCATAGTTTTAACAGTTTAATGATTATTTTGTCCTAAGAACATATTCTATGTAACTAAAACGAAATTAAGATTTTTTTTAAACATTTTTTATGATAGTTCCATTTTTTTCTTTTTTATGTGATGCTAATATTTTTTTTCGATTTTTTTATAAATTTATTTTAATAAAATTTGAACACTTTGATGGTTATTTTTATTATAAGAACATATTGTTTTCTAGTAAGAATTGATCTACTTAATTTATAGGGTTTTTTTTTTCATTATAATAAGAAGAGTCATGTGTTTAAGAACTTGTTATTATTCTGCAGAAAATAAATAATAAAACTGCTTTTTTATATTCTGTTTTTCTAAGTTAAAATAGAATTAAAGTTCAATGTTTCTATGAAATTAAGTAAATTTAGACAAAAACATTTATAATTGATAAAGTTTGTTATTTATTTAGCAGAAATGGAAAAATATAAGTCTACTGATGCTATAAGAATGAAAAAGATAAGGTAGAAAATGGTGCTATGAATCCTCCAGGAGCAATTAAATTAAACATCTCTTCAGAAACAGCAACTTCTTTTAAAATGGGTGAATGGGTAGTTGTAAAATATGATGGAATTAATTATTCTGGTGAAATTATTACAAGCACCAATCATGATAGTATTCACGTGTCTGTCATCATAAAGAGTGGTAAATTCTACAAGTGGCCACAGTATCCAGATAAAATTCTATATTCATTTAAAGATGTGGTAAAGAAAATATCAACTCCCACTGTAGCTAAAAATAGAGGTTGTTTCAAATTTATGGAAAACTTTTGAGTTTCTGTTTATACATTTACTTTATTTTATGTTTAAAAATGTCAATTTGAACATTTATTTTGTACAAAAAAGTTAAAATATATATTTTTGTATTGTAAAATGTATAATATGTAATTTTCTTTTTTGTATTCCTTTATTTTCTGATTTTTGAAAAGGTTACTTGAATGATATTTGCAAATGTCCCACACGTGACAACCGTGTCCCGAACGTGACACTATACGTTATATTTTTTTAGCAGTTTAAAAATTCATTTTTCAAAAAATGATGTTTATTTCATGAACATTAGACCTTTAGCTTCTAATATATATTTTTTCTTTTGAAATTGCAAAACTAGTAGAGCAGAAATATTAGCTGGATCATAGAGCAAATTACAAGTGGTTGACTTCAGATGTCCTGCACTTGACGCATGCAAATTAATTAATAACTAAATCATAAAACCCTTTAGGAAAAATCTGTTCCTGCCTGAGATATTGTTATACCAAATATAAGCTTACAAAAACATGTTTATTCCTGTTTCTGAAGAATTTCAAGCCCTATAACATAATTTTGGTGAAGTTTTAGTGTCTGATTGTCACGCACGTGACAGTGGAATGGCCCCATAGTATTTTATTTTTATATTTTATAATTTTATATTTTATTATTTATATTGTATCTATTTATTGTATCAACCATCCGCCATTAACTATAGATTACCTGTAGCATGTAATTGCATGTAATAATACTATAAATTCTATACCGAAAAAAATAAAGTAAAATACTTAGTAGACCTAATATTGGGATGGTATACGATCAAACTGGTGACCTCTAGTTTATATCATAGCGTCAACGGCTATAACTCTCGTGTTGTTTCTTCACAGTAAGGCTTATGACACCCTCTTACGAGAATTGTTGTAATTTTCAGTAGGCCTACTTGCTAATTAGATTACAAACCGCTTAAGAAAAATTTTGTGTTAACAACATCACAATAATTACTTTCCAATAAAACACCGGGGCATGTTGACCCACCGGGCCAACGTGCTTCAACGTAAGTGGGCCAATTCCCCCCTCGCCATGTTCGAAATACTTTTGCTATTCTACACATATCTTAACAACATTTAATATTTATTGTTACATCGAAAGAATCGTTATAAATTGAACTTTCAAAATATTACTCACTTTTGCTCTTATAAAGTGTCTCTTGAGAGCATTAATACTTTTTGCACACTAACGAAAATTTACTTCGAGATCGGTGAAAGTGAAAAATCAACGTTGTTTTTAGTTTGTTTTTGTTAGAGAACTGAAACTCGTGGAAAGGTAAGGGAACAGGTTTTCTAACATGATTCTGGATTTGTGGCGGTATCTGATGATTGGTTTGAGAATTAATGCAAATTGGCCAACCTACCCCTATGGCCAACGTGCCCCGGTCTCTCCTATTTTTGTACTTTAATAAAGAAATGTCAAGCAGAATGATTAAACTGTTAATGACTTAAACTGTGGGTTATAAAAGATTTTACGATTAAATAAAGGCTAAAAGCTAGAGCACACAGCTATTATTAGACAATATTGAATTTCTAAGCAAGGTTCTTCACCAAGTGAAAACCTTTTGCATTTTTTATTTTAAAATGTGTAATATTAATAAACGTATTATTTGTAATTAAAATTGTAATTATTTATAATTATATGTTACAAGTTTGGACAAAATTAATTTCTAAATACATATAATATTCTCATACATCGAATTAAAATGTGGGCAATTTATGTAACAGCTCAAAATATAGGCCACCAATCCGATCAATGATCATGCAAATAAAATTTTTACATAACGGATTTAAATGCTTGAGAATTACTTCAAACGTTTCACAGATTTATATTTTTGTGATAAACTGTAGTTTTTCTGTAAATTATTTAAAAAAATGCAATTTAAATAAATTCCTAAAATTTAAAACTTTAAAAAATCAAAACTGTTTTACTAGCTGTTTAGTTATACATTTATTTCCTTATCGTATAGTTTCACTAAATGCGCATTGGTAAATTCTTCTTTAAATAAATAAAACAATAAAGAAAACGCCTCACATCACGGAGATTTTTCAATTCCCTAAGTTTTCTGGTAACAGCTGGCTGAAAAGATCTACCATTCATCAAAATCTCAAAAAGCCATTTTGGACAGTTCCGTGGCGCATATCCAGATACGCGAAAATCAATGTCTCTCTCAAGTCCATTCTCCCTCCGGAAAGGCTTAAACTTTGACATTAAATTTTTCATTGTCATATAGAATGTGAAACAAATTTACATACAGTCCTTTTCGGCTGTCTTTCAGTTTGTTTAAAAACAAATTTTGCCAGGGATTCTTCTGAAAATGATGACATGAAAACATATTTAAATGAGTCATTTACAAATGAAAAGAATGAATAATTACTGAACTACTTTACTAAATTATTTCGATGCTGGTAAAGCATATGCTAATAAAAAATTATCGACCACTTTTTTCGAATGACTGTATATGTCTTGCATTAATAATAAAAAAATATAAAATTAATTAATAATAAAAAAATAAAATAAAATTATACAAATTTTATGTTTGTTATGTAAAAGAAATTGCATTTTGTGTGTGATTGCTGTCTTTATATATGCAAGGGGATAAATCCAAGCGTCCGAGGTAACAGTATATAGGGTGAGAACATTTTTATGTGCGTTTGTAAATGCATAAATATATACAACCTAAAGTCGTTGTCTGTCCCACCCGTAACTCTGACCATCTGTCCTTATATAAAAGGGTAAAAACCATGAGACAGTGTGGTTCGACATTTCATGACGTGTAATCATGGCAGTATTTTTTCGAGTTATATCAGATTTTACGAAAATCGGATAAATACTTAAAAAGATATTAAAAATTAAAAACAGTTAAAAAAAGACTGGAATAATTCTATAAAATCCAATCATACATAATAAATTCAATGATACCCCTTGATAGGTAATGATTCTAGGTTGTCATGTTATTTGCATATTATTGAATTTAATATATAGAATCATTATAAATTTTGTATCATGAATTTTTGCATAAGGGTGCAACAACTATTGCACCAAGATCTGAATATTTATTAAACTAGTTTCTATAATTCTAATTTGAATAAATTCGTGAAATTTAAACCTTTTAAAAACCAATATTCTTTTACTATCTGAAGAAATACTAAACTACATCAATAAATTACTTTGATGCTGTTAAAATATATGCTAATAAAATTATCGACCTCTTTTTTTTAATGACTCTATATGGCTCTCATTAATAATAGTAAGTTGGCAATTGCACGTCAAGTGTAGCAAATAAGATGCGTTTTTATTCTAACGAAGTTTTTAAAATTTTCGGATCTTGGTGTAATAATATACAGTATAAGAACCGAAACTTTTTGTGTGTCCCTGTAAATACTATCTGATTTCTATATTGCAGGAAGTAACTCATAGTAAACTTCAGTAAAGTATATCATTTTTCATAAAATGTGAAACAGTTAAACATAATTAAAACGCGCCCTAACATTGTCCACCTCATACTATTATGCAATATTTTTGTATGGCCCTCTAAGCTAATAACAAACATTCTTTGTAACATAGATTGTACAGAATGTATATTTTAATACATACTTCATATATGCATATCAGTTTTATTACGTTCGAAAAAGTGTAATAATATTAAAATGCACGTAAAACTTTTTTCACATTAGCCGTAATGTAAAAAAAATTTTTATTATCCCTATAATTAAACTATACATCCAATTTTCATAAAATTTGAAATGACAAAACGAAATTATATAAAAATTGCATATTTTAATTTTCAAACGAATCGGTTGAGTAGTTTTTGCTCTGTTACATGCAGACAAACGGACGGATCGAACGACCACTATTGATGCTGTGTACTTACATAAATACGAAAGCAGCTAAAAAGTAATAAAATAAATTAACAATAAAATTTTCCCATATGTCACGTAAAAGAAATTGTATGTTCAATGTGTTGTACATTATATCTTTTCCAAAAAAATAGTGCTAAACTAAGAAATTTGCTTAAATTACTATTCAAATATAATGGTTTGATTAACTTTCCACTGGCAGGGACCGTTTTTTTTATAGTATGTGCTATACAAACATTACAATATGAAACGATGATTAAATGGCTTTTCGATGTTATAATGAGTGTCGGGAAAATTTAGAAGAGTTCTTCTCTACGAAAGTCAAAATGGATTATAGGGACACAGGAAGTGCATAATAATCTTAATAAGTGGTGACAAGCCTTTCTAATCATATATCACATGAGAGCTGTCGTTTAAAATTATAACAGTGCCCTGAGAACCTCCAGTCTCCCCGTAAATTCAGCGAACTCTCAATTTTTAAAGATTTCATTACATGTTATAACCTATCTAAAAGTTTGATATCGATAGGTTAGTTACCTTTTCGAACTTTAACAAATGCGTGTCCGTTCTCTACTCAAAAAATCATTTCTTTCTCTTTTAAAACATCTTTTTTTAATCAAAAGGTTCTAAATTAAGTTTTTTTGAAATTTACATATTCTTAA
This sequence comes from Maratus speculifer, assembly GCA_964019185.1. Lineage (NCBI taxonomy): Eukaryota > Metazoa > Arthropoda > Arachnida > Araneae > Salticidae > Maratus > Maratus speculifer. The sequence continues at coordinate 63,773,370 of OZ025292.1, read as the reverse complement.
TCAGCGTCCAATGATATGCCTGGATGCATAAGTTTATGATCCCTAAATGCTGTATTTTAATACCGTTCAAAAGAGTGCCTGTCTAAAAATTATCTGTGATGTTTTATTCCAGATCATGTGTCTGCCTTTTAAAATGAACCTTTGAAAGGAATTATCCATTTAATGAAATATTAATTGATCTCTATGGTTTGTAATTAAGCTATTAGGAAAAAATACATATTTGTAATCAGCCACAAAAGCTGCAAAAGAGATGTAAATCTAATTTATAAATTGGATACTTGAATATATAAATTAGCTTTCAAAAATATCGAACTCGTTTTATTTAACATAAACCTGCACTATCTGTGAAATATTTCTTCAAAATCTGCACTTTAAAAGAAAATAAAAGTAGATTTTATAAATAGATTTTTCGTGGATTCTTTTTTAGGTGCGTTCGTAATTATGTAAACAGAAAGCACCCATAGTTGTCGTTCAGTCCGTTCGTCTGTTATTTCTGTCCGTCCGTCTGTTCGTCTGTCCGCATATAACAACGCGAAAAATTACCCAACCAAATCATTTGCAAATTAAAATATATAATTATTACATAATTTTGTCGAGTCATTTGAAATTTTATGAAAATCGGATGCATAGATCAATTACTGGGACAATCAAAAGTATTCCATTACATTTCTGTCAATGGGGAAAAAGGTTTCAAATGCATTTTAATCGTTTGAAATTTAAAATACATAATTATTGCATAATTTTGTCGAGTTATTTTAAATTTTATCAAAATCGGATGCTTAGTTCAATTACAGGGGCAATCAAAAGCATTCCGTTACATTACGGTCAATGGGTAATTTTTTTTCAAATGCATTTTAATGGCATTACACTCATTCGAACGTATGCATCTATAAAGTACATATTATAATATACATTTTGCGTAATCTGCGGTGCAAAGAACATTTGTTATTGATTTACAAGGCCACAGAAAAGTATTCCATTACAAAATGGGAAAATCTTATCCTCAAAATACAGACTCAGAAATGTGCGATTTGAGAAAACCCTAAAAATGGACCCCCCCCCCATATCTCACAAACTATTAGGTCTGGGAAGGAAAAATTTCTGATGGAATCATTTCATGATAGAATTAGTGTGCACACAAAGTTTCATCCAAATCCCTGTCGGTCCAGTTACAAATGGGGGGAAAATTGGTTTAATTGACATGGAATGACCCAGATGAGACATCTGAAACCTCCAAAAGTATACGCTAATCACATGCTGTAGAAACTGCCAGGTTTATAGTGGTAAATTTGAGTTTTTCAAACTGATAGTGGGAAACTCAAGAACTTGCAGTTAATCAGGATAGCATTGGACAAGACAGAACAAAGATTAAATCTCTTACACCACTTAAGCTAAATAAACATAACAGTACTACTGTAAGTTTGGCAGCTCATTGAAAATAATTCGTCAAGATTCCAGCATGGCAGAATTAATCAAATATTCGTAAAAGTAGAACAAAATCATCCTGATTGACTGTACTGTGATTGTTACGTTAATAAAATGCTTTTTATCATTGATTATTCTTTGCCAAAACTTTTAATTTCTGACTCACCATTTCTTTACTGAAATTGCTTCTTTATATATACTTTACCTTCCTTTTTAATTTGGCTTCACTTACAGTCCATTGCAGTTACAGCTAACATGGATTCGAAGACACCCTGTATATTACATGCACCTATATATAACATGCATTTTGATCAGCTTTCTTGTTTCAAAAGTACAATTATACACAAAATCTTTATGGTACTTTTGAAAAATACATTTTTACATTAAAAAAATTCACTTCTTTATCAGAGTAACTTTAAAGATTGTATATCTTCTTAACTGAATAACATTCATTTTCTCACGTTCTTTTTCATAGAAAAGTAAAAATCAATAAACATATGTTTTCGATTTATCTTGTTTTAAGTTTATAAATAAATAAACAATGTCCTTAACGGTCTTTGTGTGAGGTTTATTAGCCTTTGATATCTTGCTTTATCCTTAACATGAAACAATATGTTCTTGTGAGAGTTGATAAATAAAACACTTGTTAATAAGGAAATGAATCTCATAGGTACGATCAATTTAAATTTGTGCGATTGCATGTGAGATTTTTGCACGTGTTTTAGTTTCCAGGATCAGAGTGGCGATACTTTCATAGCAAATTTGATTTTTCTAAAAAAACAAAGACAATGCATAAGGTATAAGGTATAACTTTCTTTTCCTTTAATTTTTGATGTTGCTGCTATTAATTGGTGATAATCTTTTCTAGAAATACGCATTATTTATTCTTGGCCTATATATATATATATATATATATACATATATATGTAAACTGTTGAATTTGCAGAGAAAAAACATTACAATAAGCGAAAAAAACTAGTTTTATCGTGTGTTTCTGGTTTTCTAGAATCACAGTTCACAATGAAAATAAGTGAATGCAGTCAGATGTTTTTCAGAATTTCCTAATATTTAATTTACTGGATAAGCTGAATTTTGAAACTCACACCTTCATATATAAACAAATATAGCTACAGGGGTCGTTTAAACACTATTCTCACTAGTGTATGTAAAATATTTGTACTGTGAAGGTTTAAGTAGAATATCGAAGCCTAGAGCCTTAGATACCTAAATGCTCAATTTCAGTACCGTAGGTGTTATATTAACATACCTTTGGAAGAAGGGATGAAAGATGAGGAGTTCGTATTAAACAATGGTTTGGAGCAGCGGTTCTTAATGTGGGCCACAGCTGTTGTTTTGGTGTGTTGCGCAAAAATCGTAGTTTGCCATCAAAATATATCTTTTATTTCATCTGTTTAAAAAGATATGACAATTTCAACAGGAAGTAATATTTCAAGGGAAAATCCTTAATTTCCTTCTAGATTATTATACGAACAGAATATCCAAAAATATTCAAATCAGCTTTGAGGTCCTTGAGGAAATTCAAAACATCGTACTTATGATAACCTGCTTTTTCTACTTTGCTGTTTTACAAAGACAAGTACTGAGATATACTGCGTGTTAAGGGTGTACTTTGATCGAACTTCTTGTTTTCAGATTTATTTTTAAATTCATTTCTGCTCTTAAACGAATCAAACTGGTAAATTCTCCTATTTAGAAACTACACAATGTGCCGTGCTTGTCTATTTTTTCATAAATGTAGAAAATATAGCAAAAAATGCCATCAAAGATGACGTTTTGAACAGAATTTTCCGAAGCGGAAGATCTTAATACGAAAAAAATGACCATACTGAAAAAGTAATTGTTAATAATTCAAATTCCAATGAATTCAACGAAAAATGAAATCACACGGCATCTTATGCATCTCTTCAAAAATCCCCTCAGCAAGTTTCATGTTTGTACTTTTAAAAACGAGTCTGAAAATGTATTAGAATACTTTGAGCTGTTGAGGGTGGAAAAATATATTTTTCGAATACACACTTAATATGTGTTCCAATATTGGTAAACACCAGTACCAGAAATCTCATTGATTATAAAGTTATGTTTTGATAATAATTAAACGTATTTTTAACTATGTATGTAGTTCGTGTATTGTTTTAATTACTATTCACTTTCCCACGTTGAGATTACCGATTGTTGGTTTTGTTCATAATGTATCTTCCGCCCGAAAATTTTTGTTTTTCGTAGGATAGGATAGCCGAGCGTATAACGATCATACAAAAATTGCTATATTGATATACAAGTTTTTCTTAGGTGAGTCACTTTTTTTTTTTTTTTTACTGAAAGGTGGGTCGCGAATTTTTTATTTTCTGAAAGATTGGTAACGTACGAAGAAAATTTGGGAACCGCTGGCTTGGAATTTATAGGACAAGATTTGTGACTGTGGGTAAGACGTGAATACTGTCGTTTGGACTTGGGATCATAGTGATGCAGCCACATCTCATCCACTATCACAAATCTATCCCCATAAGCTCCAAACCAGCCTTTCACATCCCCACCGCCCCCATAAGAATCTCCTTAAAAATGACTCTTTAAAACGTCAAGCCTCCCTCCAAAAACATATTAATATACTAGTCGATGTATCAATAATCAAATAATCATTAGTGTTCGACAAATGCCATAATAACACAAAATAAAACTAGTCGTTGGAGGCCACCGTAATACTTACCCATCATTTATATGCATATGAAAATATGTGAAAATTATTTATACAATGTATTTCAATTCCAAAACTAAATTTAAATGTTGTTAATACACATAGTAATACTCTATTAATGAATTGCTGATGCACCAATTTCAACAAATTATATAAAACGCCAAACTACTCAAGAAGTACCAAACTACGTAAAAGAAACATCCTTATAACTCCAAAAATAATAATCATATTAACTAACAGTTTGCTGCGCTAGATTAAGCGTCTGATTTTCAATTAAAATATACCTCTGAATTGAAATTTGAATGAAATACAGGATCATGAAAAATCGAAGAATGTGGAAAACAGGATTACAAATATCTCGACAACTAATAATCCCATCGACTTCGTTCTTTATGCAAAATTTGTGTTTTTTTATTGCATTTTACATGCATTCCTTAAAACAAAAAAAGTTCGAAGATTTTTATATACCTTTCATCAGAACGAATTTTTCAAGAATCCGGAAAAAATAGTTCCGGATAATCGAGGTTGCTGATATTCAATAGGCTTCATCCCATTCTTACATACGAAGTACATACAAAATTTCAAGTCTCTATCTCAATTTGTTCGGGAGATAGAGCGTTTACAGACAGACAGACAGACGGACGGCAATTTTTTTTAAATCTCCAGTGTCTAAAACGTGTAAATCCGTCAAAAAAAATTTCGATTTTCAAAACGATTGCAAGACTTACCCTATACTACGTATGATGGGTAAGTAATGAGGTAGAGCATCTCAACTGAGATTCAAAAACTTTTGTAGAGTTATCGAAGATACGACAGCATATGCATAGTTCTGGCGAATTCAATCGATTTATTTTTAAGTAAAATTCTATTATAATCAATTCTTTTCCAGAAGGAAATGAAACACCATGTATTAAATTAACGCAGAATTTTGATAATATCTAAATAAGACAAATTTAAATCAATAAAAATAGTTGAAATTTGGCAAAATTCTATGAGAACGATTTCTTCTAACGCATTTTTCAAGCAGACGATATGCACCCAAAAAATTCTCTTCCAGGTCCATGCAATTCGTTTTATACTCCAAGAGAATGATTAAAAAAAATTACTAAATATGGATCGAACAAATGAAATAAAAAGAAAATATTACGGTGTTGAATGCAAGATAAAATAATGATACGAAGAACATTTAATAGAATCTATAAAAGAAGGAAAACAGAAGAAAAATTTTCTGGAGCCGAAATATAGTATTCAAAATATAATATTTGAATCATTCCGATTCTAAATATGAAATTTTTTTAGATAAGTTAGAAATGAAAATACTTTACACTTATATATTGATTGCTTATTAAAAACATTTAAAAGCATTTTTATATGAAAAATATCAATTGGATATTATTCGGTTGTTCTGAAAACTTGTGCCGATTTTTTTTTTAAATTGAAATATTATTATACATTTATTAAATTATTATGATGCCGTTTTATTCTACTATCGTTCTTCATCTTTCATTCAACTTGAAAACTCCATCGTTCCAGAAGCTGTGAAATTTTTCAGCGAAAAACTTATCTATGTGTATTTTTTTATGCCTACCAAGAATAGAAGTTTTTTATTATTATTAAAAGAATTTTGTAAGGATAGAGTGGTAGAAATCATAAGACGCAAGATCTGACAAATAGTGCGGATGGGGTAGAACATCTCAACTGAGATTCAACAACTTTTGCAGAGTTATCAAAGATACGAGAACACGTGCATAGTTCTGGCTAAACATGCAGCCTTTCTGATTCGTTATTTCTGAACGTTCAGTTCATTTTCTGTCTTTATTGCGTCTAATTAGGAAGAATACTTCTCTTTATTTACCGTTTCGTTGTTTAGTAAAAACTAATAACCTTTTCAATCCTGATGTCACCTGTAGGAGACAGTAAATAAGAAGCTTTAAATTAATTTAAATATTTTCAGAATTGTTAAAAATACTTTTGCATCATTTTTTATGAAGTACTAGGTAGTCTTAAACTGGTTTTTGTGGTCGCTCGAAATATTTGTCTGAGGACTCAGGAGGATAATACAGAATACATTTCCAATCCCACCAGATACTGATTATGACCTTATTAAACAGGCTTTTGGGATGTTAAAAGATTCCAATTTTCATTCCGCATCACTACTTGCTTCAAAAAAGCTGTCTCCTCGTTGCGTTTATAGAGAAAGTCGCAAATGGAAATGCGATTCACCAGGTTTTTCTTCGTTAAATCGTGGGGAACCCATACAGCAAAACGGTTTATGTAACCAAATTTCACAAGCTACTCATAGAAGGTAATTTTTCACATGTTTAACATTTTTGCTAATTTATGTGTTGTATAGCGTGGGATTACTGACCGACATCTTTAACCATCAGCGACTAATTGTAAGGACCTATTCCAAGCACTTGAATGAACTAGATACACACTTGGACTTCGTGTAGCAGAAATATCACTATTATATGTTCGAGATTAGTTTCTTTACACAGTTTGTTTTTTCCAAACTTCAATTATCTAGTAAAAATTGCGTTGTAATTCTGATTACTACACCCACATTACCCCCACCACCTTTCATCCATCTAGAATTTCTGGCGACTTTCACAAAGTGATATAAAATTAATAATAGTACCATTAATGTGGCTTTCAAAAAAGGTATTATTTTATCGAATAACTTTTTCTGAAATTTCTTTTTTGATTGGAAACCTGATTACGGATGATTAAATTAAGATTATGCTTTAATTAACTTTTGTAAGAGAAAAAGCAAGCCAAAGTCACGACTAAATAGTTTATTCTGGGCCTACAGTTTCTAATTCATTCATAGTACGAACTTTTCATTTTTTTAGATTTGAAAGATTTTGTTTTTGCATTTGTTGTCTTTGTTGTTTAGCGATAAATCAAAAGAAAACTTGTTCCCTTTCTCTCATTAATACACTATATGGCCATTGATAACCGGACACTTTCAATTTTAGGAATTTTGTCGAATATTTAAAAATATACTTATGCGATTCTTCCGGGGCTCGCACCGTTCCTATAATTTTCACACATTGCTACCAGTATTTTAAATCAAAAATCTTCATGGAAGGTCCGTTTAACATCTACAATAGAATAATACAATGCATATTACCGTTTAAAAATTGTGGTAGGAATGTACAAAAATTTTAGGAACAGTGCGAACCCTGGATTCTTCTGAAACTTCAGGACTATAAAGATTATGTTTGACTTCCTATTCATCAACGTGCATTTGATAAACAGGACAATTAGGGTGTCATGAAAAAATCAGGGAAAAATAATAATATTTAGAATCACCCTATACCTTAAAATGCACGAAATAATTTATCGCTGCAGAATACAAATATGTGGATACTGTACGACTACTGATCTTCATAAGAATAGCGCGTTTATTCTTAAAGATGTAGTGTTTTTTTTTTTCTGAAAACAAAAAATTCTGGCACGTTTTCATCCATGCAGGGTTCTCAACCAAATTTAACGTCAGTTTCAGAATAATTGTCGATGTGTAGTACAAACCATATTCTATAATTGGAATCTAAATATATTAAATACTGTATGAAATTTGAGTAGCTACATAAAATAATTTTTATCGGTGCATGCGCGAATGATAATATTGAATTTTTGGTACTTCTAGGTTATCCCGTCGACCAATTTCGCCAAATTATGCAAATCGCCAAGCTAATGGCCAAATTATACATGTTGACATAATTTTTATTTTAAATAAGGAAAAAACAAATAATTAGTAGAATATTAATAAAAATATTAATAAAAAGTCGAATTAAAAATCACTTAATGATATTTTAAACACGTGAATCTCATTTAATGTCATTGAATGTGACATTCACGATCATCCATTATTGGCATTTAATCTTATAGTTTGGCGATAATTTCTTGGTTTTCGGGATAACCTGGAAGTACTGAATTTTTTATATAGTTGAATAGTTAACTCGATGGTTCAAGTAACCTATAAAAACATTATTGTATAAATGATAAATATAAAGAATATAAACATAATTATGGCAATTGAGAAATTCGACAAATGTTTGAAATCAATTTTTAAAATTTATGAGAGAAAAGATGAACTTTTTTTTAAGTTTTAAGCACAAACACATAACATTTTTCAGATATTGTTTTAAACAAGATAAAAACGAAACAGAATTACAAATTCGATACTTTCAAAATAATTTAATTTCTCTCCAGTGCGTTAAATCATTTGAGAATCATTACCCTTTTCCTCGGAAAATCCTGCTTAAGTTTCAAATGTTTTGCAGCAAATGCGTTGCTAGGCAACTTTTAATTTTCCATGGTTAGTTTTTCATTTGCACAAATGATTTTCGAAGTTATTACAACTTTTAATTAATTAAACTATGCACATTTTTTTTAATTTTTTTCTTTTCCTTTAGAAAAGTAATGAAGTTATCTGGGAAATTAAAATGTAGATTGTATTTAAATTGATCGCTATAAAGGTTATAATTTAAGTTACTTGATTTTTTTTCAACCTTCCCACTGCCGCGACCGGATATATCCGCTCACTAGGCTGCAGGTTTCACTGCAATTGAAGCTTTATTTAAATTAACCTAATTCTACAAATATAATACAGTTTTAAGAACCTAAATTATGATTGAAACTTTCAAAGCTTATAAGCATATAAGTAACAAAAGATGTACTATGAGAGAAAATTCCTCTTTTATTAACACTTCAAATAAATTGCAGAGGAAAAAACATTACATTTTTGCCCTTTTGCCCGGCGGTCAGAGGGTTTTTCAATTTTTCATCAAGTCATCTCTGCTGAGCTTTGTACTGAACAAAAGTTACTCTTTTCTTTTTTTTTTTTTTTTTTTTTTTTTTTTTTACTGGAAATTGTTTATTTGTAGATACTATGTACCCACTAGATTTTTTTATTGTCCCCGTATTTATATTTTAATTTATAAAATATTTTATGATATTTCTTCAAAATGGTTATAATTAGATATCTTTCATTATTGCAAAGAAGAGAAAATTAACGAGGTTTATTTTTCTTTACTCATGTTTTTTTTCTGATTAAATAAATAAAATAATTAATAGAAATTTCTTTTTTTATTTGTATGGTTTAAATTTTCTTATATAAATTTCTTATATAGATAGCGCCAAAATATTTTGAACGAAAAATTACGTACTGCTTTCAAAAAGAGAATTTTCTTCATAAAGTTTAAATATTCTGCATATGTATTGATACTAAATTTGAAGCACTAGGCGAAATGCTTAAGTAAAAAAAAAAAAAAAAAAAAAAAAAACGCATCCAACTTTAAAAAAAAGATTGTTTTCTTTGATAGAATTAAATATTTTAACGCAAATGTATCTAAAAAACATAAATTATGGCAATTTTTACTCACTGGTACTAAAGTTAGAATCTGAAGTTAAGTGTGCGACTGTTAACATGGAGAGATGTTGCTGACTTCAAGTTTTGAGATAAAATTATTTTAAAATGATCAAATTAAAATACCATTCTTTAAAATGAAGAATACTTATATTTGCGCATATATAAATGTCACGAAGATAAAAATGATATTCAGTATTAATTTAATGAGAGACATTTTTTTTTTTACCATGTTAAAGTGAAATGAAATTTACCCTTTTAATCATAGAATAAATAATCAAGCATAACAGCCGCATATGATAACTTCATCATAGTAACTCATCTATATTACAGATTACAGATTATTTCTACGATTTAAGTTTAATTTTAATAATTTAAACAATTGAGTCTTGTAGAAGTAGAATTTTGTTAACGTTAAATTATAATCATATTTGTTTTAGAGTTAGACTAATCTATATAAATTGCATTTTCTATTCTAACTAATCTTGTATGTTTATCATAAACCAAACTTCGTTCTTAAACATTTTCTTTGGTCGAAATTCCATGGTTTACACCTCGTATCATCAAAAATTTTATCTGGGCTTAACCCTTTCCGGCGCAAGCAAATTCTATTAGTAAAATGAGAAATTGTCGAATGACACCGGAATTTATAAAGGACTTGTCTAGATATTACGACTTCCTTAATTTAAGCTTCCATTGTAAAAGCAAAATTATATTAAAATATTACTGGTGCCGTTTGCAAGTTTGGAATTAAAATTAGGGGTTGCCGGCCCGGCAACACTGCGCAAGAAAGGGTTAAAAGCCAATGGCCTATAGAGTACAGCATCCATGTCTTTAAGTAATGTCTCTACTGTTTGTGTCTTTAAGGATTGTCATTGGCTAATTACTGACAATCGTTTTGTGAAAATCATTATAAACAAACCTTTTATACTTCCGCGAGGATGAACACCTCCAGTACTCCTCAAGTACTTGCTGAACGCCCACAAATCGAAATTTATGTGTAACAAAAAATCCATTTTTCTCAAAAACTATGTGACCTAGTCTGATCACTATAGTTATCTTGCAAGGTTTAAATCAACTTCTACTATCTTATTTCTTTTATAATTTTTGTTTTAAAAAATTCGCAAATATAGGGGGTGGGCGTATTTTTTTAATTACATTATTGACATTATCTCTGGAAGCATAGTACTTAAAATTAAACGAAATGTATTTTTAAACTTTCAACCGATATCCCAGATGATAAAGGAATAAAAGATTTTTTTTCAAGCTACTTAATTAGCTCTTCTACGTTTTCTTTATATATATTTGTGAATAGTTTATAATATAGAGTGAGCAAAAAAAAGTATTTGCACATCAGGTAAATTAGTTGTAGCATATGTATAAATAAATACAAAGCAACTAAGAATTAAAAATACCAACACTTTTAAAAAACAAATAAACATATTTAATGTCTGACTTAATATTTATATTTAAAATATGAAAACATAAAAAAGTAGCATTTGTACTGCGAAAAAAAATATTTGCACACTAGCAATAAAAATAGAACTAGAGGAATTATTTATAAATTAAAAACAGGGCTAATATTTAATAGGCATGCCCTTTGCTTCAATTACTGCTTGTAACCGTCTGGGCATTGATTCTATTAATTTGTGACATGTTTCATTGCTGATTTGTAACCATTCTTCCCTAAGAGCTTGCTTAAGTTCTGATTTGTTAGAAATTTTTTTTTTCCCTATTTTCACATCCAAAATATGCCATAAATTTTCAATCGGATAGAGGTCTGGCGATTGTGGTAGCATTTTCAATGGATTTTTTTACATTATAAGGTAACCATAACTTCGTTATATATGCCGTGTATTTCGGATCGTTATCCTGTTTAAAATAATATGAATCAGGAATTCCTAATTTCAGAGCACTATTAGATAAATGATCTCGCAACATATTAATATATTGTTTAGCATTCATATTGTTTTCAATAAAGGTCGTTTCGCCAACTCTTTAAAAGACATGCATACCCAAATCATTACATAACCACCACCATGTTTTACAGTTGGTTTCAAGTTTTAGGTAGATTTCGTATGAAATACTACCTATTGCATTCTCTCCCATGTTGGAATTTTGCAGATCTACACCGATCATGACTCCTGGACTCTAAAACTACCACCAGTAAAAAAGTTTATCTATCTATCTATCTATATATATATATACAGGGTGATTCATAAAAGACGGGCAGAACTTTAAGGGGTTATAGTACACTTAAAGACAAATAATATTAAATAGGAGACTAAGGGTCCCAGACGTATTCCCAAGGAGATAGGGGGCATTAAAGTTTAGGGTCCGAAATTTCAAATGATTATAAAAAATGGAAAAATTAGTCGATTCATTTGCGGTTTTTGCAAAAAATTTTCTTTATGCCAGTATTTTCTTGAAATAAAATTTTAAAGTTCAATTTCAAAAAATGCCGATAGGGGGCGCTTTAGACTTTGGAGTAAAAAACAACTATTTTTTAACGTTATTTTTTGTATTTATTTAAATGATTTCGAAAGCTTAGACTTAAATTTTGATCTAAAAATCTGAGTCCTAACGAGTAGTTAAGTAGCGTAAACTGAAATTTGAAATTTGAAACCCTTCTCCCCTCAGAACAAAAATCAGTTCTTTCCGATCTTTGTGTCATAGATTAGGCTCTAACTACTGCCGCGTTTTGCTAAAATTATTCTTTATGTCAGTATTTTCTTGAAAATAAATTTTAAAGAAAATTTTCAAAAAATTCCGATAGAGGGCGCTTTAGACTTTGGAGTACCGAACAACTATTTTATACCGTTATTTTTTGTGTCTCATTAAATGCTTTCTAAAGCTTAGACTTAAATTTTCAGCCCAAAATCTGAATCGTTAGACGTGATTAAGTTTCTGGGGAGAGGGGTTTGAAATTTCTACTCCTGAGCACAGTTCAGTTTACCATGTCCACACATTGTGTGCTGTGATACGAGGTAAAAAGACACATATTAGGATTATGTTACCAAAGCATATTTATTAACATGTAATTACAATAAATGTTCAAAATTGTGACCACCAGAGGTTATGCACGCAGAACAACGGCGGAGAATGGAACGGCGAACATTCGCGAAAACATCAGGCTTTTCGAGCACTTCCCCTACAGCGGCGGAAAGTCTGGCGACCAGTTCCTCGGGGGATTCAATGGGTGTCTCATACATAAGAGCCTTCAATTGTCCCCAAAAAAAGAAATCGAGGGGTGAAAGATCTGGCAAGCGAGCAGGCCAAGCAACAGGACCACCTCGACCAATCCATCTGTTCGGAAATGTGATGTTCAGATAGTTGCGGACGTCTCGTACGTAATGGGCTGGCGCTCCATCGTGCTGGAACCACATGACCCACCGGATGCGTGGAGGAACAACGTTTAACAGGTCTGGCAGCACATGTTGCAGAAATGTGAGGTATGTTTTACCGTTGAGGCGTTCAGGAAGAAGGTACGGTCCGATTAGGTGGTCTCCGAGGATTCCTGCCCAAACATTAATGGAAAAGCGTCTCTGATGAGCATGTGGATACGTAGCATGTGGATTGACATCCGCCCATACATGTGCATTGTGTGTGTTAAATGTACCTTCACGTGTGAAGGTACATTCATCGGTGAAAAGCACAGTTCGTCCAAAATGTGGATTTAGCGCGTTCTGCTGCAGAAACCAGCGGGCGAATTCAATACGATTTGGATAATCCCCTGGAGCCAGTTTCTGGACTCGTTACACATGAAACGGGAGCAAATGTTCATCCTTCAGTACCCTCCAAGTCATGGACTGTGAGGTATCCACCTGCCTAGCCACTGTTCGTGTACTTGTACTTGGCTGCGCCGCTACTACATCCAGAATGGCTTCTGCAACAACTACTGATTCGTCCTTTTTTGCACGACCTGCATTCGACCGGGAAGCGAGATATGATCCCGTCTCACACAACTGTCTGTGCAAGCGCTCGAAAGTTTTGCGGTTAGGCAACCGCCTGTTGGGAAATCGCTCTCCGTACAGTCGTTGTGCCTCTGCACCATTTCCATCTGCCGCTCCGTAAATTAAATGCATCTCAGCCTTTTCCTTATTCGTGAAGGGCACCATCTTCCGATTCATTACTACAGCGACTTACACTTGACTCACCGTTCAGTGGTTTTTATGCCTGAATCGTGTCGAAATTTTGCATACGTGTTCTTCTTCTTCCCCATTTGACATTCGCATACTTTCTGTCTGCTTCTTCACCCGGTGACTAGCGTCAGGAATGGAGCTTTGACGTTTGCATGAGCGATGTTTCCAACTGTGCCAATACCTTTATGAGTGAATTCCGACTATGCAGTCCTTGACGAAAGTTGTATTTTTGCCTCGTATCACAGCACAGAATCGTTGGGCATGGTTAAGTAGTGCAAACTGAACTGTTCAGAAGTTGAAATTTGAACCCCTTCCCCTCGCTACTGAACCACGCTCAGCGATTCAGATTTTGAGCTGAAAATTTAAGTTTAAGTCTAAGCTTTAGAAAGCATTTAATGAGACACAAAAAATAACGGTATAAAATAGTTGTTCGTTACTCCAAAGTCTAAAGCGCCCTCTATCGGAATTTTTTGAAAATTTTCTTTAAAATTTATTTTTAAGAAAATACTGACATAAAGAATAATTTTAGCAAAACGCGGCAGTAGTTAGAGCCTAATCTACGACACAAAGATCGGGAATAACTGATTTTTGTTCTGGGGGGAGAAGGGTTTCAAATTTCAAATTTCATTTTACGCTACTTAACTACTCGTTAGGACTCAGATTTTTAGATCAAAATTTAAGTTTAAGTCTAAGCTTTCGAAATCATTTAAAGAAATACAAAAAATAACGTTAAAAAATAGTTGTTTGTTACTCCAAAATCTAAAGCGCCCCCTATCGGCATTTTTTGAAATTGAACTTTAAAATCTTATTTCAAGAAAATACTGGCATAAAGAAAATTTTTTGCAAAAACGCAAACGAATCGACCAATTTTTCCATTTTTTATAATCATTTGAAATTTCGGACCCTAAACTTTAATGCCCCCTATCTCCTTGGGAATACGTCTGGGACCCTTGGTCTCCTATTTAATATTATTTGTCTTTAAGTTTACTATAACCCCTTAAAGTTCTGCCCATCTTTTATGAATCACCCTGTATATATACAGGGTGTCCCTAAACAAATGGTATATACGTTAGGGAGTGATAGAACATATCAAGACGAGTAATAGTAAATAGGAAACCAAGGGTCCCAAACGTTTTCCAAAGGAGATAGCCGCCATTAAAGTTTGGGGTCCAAAATTTCAAATACACATAAAAAACGAAAAAATTGGTAGATTGATTTGCGGTTTTCACTAAAACTATTCTTTATGTTGGTATTTTCTTGAAAATAAATTATAGAGATAAATTTCGAAAAATGCCGATAGAGGGCGCTTTAGTCTTTGAAGTAATGAAAAACTATTTTTTGCCGTGATTTTTTACATCTAATTAAATGGTTTCGTAAGCTTAGACTTAAACTTAAATTTTGAGCTCAAAATCTGAATAGTTGGGAGTGGTTAAGTTGCACAAACTTAGCTGTGTTCAGAGGGTTTAAATTTCAAATGATTATAAAAAACGGAAAAATTGGTCGATTGATTTGCGGTTTTCACTATAACTGTTCTTTATGTCGGTATTTTATTGAAAATAAATTTTAAAGATAAATTTCACAATTGCCGATAGAGGGCGCCTTAGACATTAGAGAGCGTGCAACTATTTATGACCGTTATTTTTTTAAATGTCATTAAATGATTTCAAATGCTTAGATTTAAATTTTGAGATCAAATTCTGAATCGAGTGTTTAAGTAGCGCAAAAGGGAACTATGTTCGATGTAGGGGGGGGGGGGTAAATTTCAACTCCTGAACACATTTCAGTTTACGCTTCTTAACCCCTCCCAACGATTCAGAATTTGAGTTCAAAATTTAAGTTTAAATCTAAGATTTCGAAACCATTTAATAAGTTTTGGAAAACACTTATTAGATACAAAAAATGACGGTTAAAATTAGTTGTTGGTTACTCTGAAGTTTAAGGCGCCCCCTGACGGAATTTTTTTTTATTAATCTTTAAAATTTATTTTCAAGAAGATACTGACATAAAAAATAGTTTTATTTTAAACCGCAAACGAATCGACCAATTTTTCCGTTTTTTATAATCATTTGAAATTTTAACCCTCTGAACACAGTTTAGTTTGTGCTACTTAACGACTCCCAACTATTCAGATTTTGATCTCAAAATTTAAGTATTAATCTAAGTTTACGAAAACATTTAATCAGATGCAAAAAAAAACGTAAAAATTAGTTGTTCGTTACTCCAAAGTCTAAAGCGCCCTCTATCGGCATTTTTTGAAATTTATCTTCATAATTAATTTTCAATAAAATACCGACATAAAAAATAGTTTTAGTGAAAACATCAAATCAATCGACCAATTTTTCCGTTTTTTATAATCATTTGAAATTTAAACCCTCTGAACACAGTTAAGTTTGTGCTACTTAACCACTCCCAACTATTCAGATTTTGAGCTGAAAATTTAAGTTTACGTCTAAGCTTACGAAACCATTTAATGAAATGCAAAAAATCACGGCGAAAAATAGTTTTTCCTTACTTCAAAGTCTAAAGCGCCCTCTATCGGCATTTTTTGAAATTTATCTTTATAATTTATTTTCAAGAAAATTCCAACATAAAGAATAATTTTAGTGAAAACCGCAAATCATTCGACCAATTTTTCCGTTTTTTATGTGTATTTGAAATTTTGGACCCCAAACTTTAATGGCGGCTATCTCCTTTGGAAAACGTTTGGGACCCTTGGTTTCCTATTTACTATTACTCGTCTTGATGTGTTCTATCACCATCTAGCGTATATACCATTTGTTTAGGGACACCCTGTATATATATACAGGGTGGTCATAAAAAAACTTTGCCGATATACGGAGCTCTAGCGGCCATTCCGCTCAACCGATCGAAATGAAATTTCAGATATAGCTATTCAGAGGTATGAGCTCGAGATTCTGTGAGGACAACAAAATGGCGCTCATGGTTACGGTTATAGTTACAGAAACTCGAAAATTTCCAATGGCAACACCCATTTTTTTTTCATCGCAAAATGCTCAGCGCATGCGAAAACCCTAAAGAGCGTTGGAACCGTGCGTGTATCGCAAGAAACGGACATGTTATGCACGCACAAAAAAACATTCTGGAAATCCTTCCCCCCATAGAAAAAAACTCGATTGGGCGCTGTGATGCCTGTGATGCCGTCACCATCACAGGCAATTACGGCACCCATGTGGAAAATGTGTAATCAAAATAAAAGTTTTAGTTTCTCCGATCTGTATTGTAATCAGAGATTAGTGTACTGAGTCTGTGTCACATGCAAATTTTCTCCTTGCGCCCCAATCGAGTTTTTTTATGGGGGGAAGGATTCCCAGAATGTTTTTTTGTGCGTGCATAACATGTCCGTTTCTTGCGATGCACGTATGGTTCCAACGCTCTTTAGGGTTTTCGCATGCGCTGAGCATTTTGCGATGAAAAAAAATGGGTGTTGCCATTGGAAATTTTCGAGTTTCTGTAACTATAACCGTAACCGTGAGCGCCATTTTGTTGTCGCTCACAGAATCTCGAGCTCATACCTCTGAATAGCTATATCTGAAATTTCATTTCGATCGGTTGAGCGGACTGGCCGCTAGAGCTCCGTATATCGGCAAAGTTTTTTTATGACCACCCTGTATATATATATTTCACTTTCTTCTAGACACGATAACTTCCATAAATATGCTCAGATCTTTTTCAAACTTTTACATAAAATTGAGGGGCATAAAATCTCGATTGAGTTCGTTATTGGGCAAAATCGGTCCAAGGGGGTGGAAATAGGAAGGGGTTTTGTGAAAACAGAAAAAACGTGATAACTTCTTAATTAAAATAGATATCGAATCGATTTAAAGTTTATATTACTCCTAAAAAATGGGCTAAAAATTTCTGTATGATAGATTTTTGATAAAATTAAAAATGGCATTGGCGCAAAGTGGGCATTTCGCACAAAATTTTCCGAAGCGATCATGATTAAAGAATTAAGATGTATTCAAATAACAAATTGGTTATTTTATGACTCATTTTTAATTCCAATTTTGCTCTCAAATGCATTCATTTGAGAGTTTTTTGTTATTTAGGAAATGTGTAATGAGCCGTATTGGTCAGTTTTTTGATAAAGGCTAAATATATATTTTAAAAAAGCTGTCAAAGAGGGCACTTCGCACAAAATTTCCCAAAGCGGTTATGATTAAATTGAGGATGTATTCAAATAACAAATTGGTCATTTTATCACTCATTTTTAAATTCAATTTTGCTCTCAAACGATTTCAATTCACAGTTATTTGTTATTTAGGAACTGTCTAATGTGCCGTATTAGTCAGTTTTTTGATAAAAGCTAAATATATATTTTAAAAAATCTGTCAAAGTGGGCACTTCGCACAAAATTTCCCAAAGCGATCTTGCTTATAGAATTGTGGATGCATTCAAATAACTCATTGGTTACTTTATGACTCATTTTAAATTCAATTTTACTCACAAACGCATTCAATTGACAATTTTTTGTTATTTAGGAGCTATCTAATGTGCGTATTGGTCGATTTTTTAATAAAGTCAGAATGTATTTCAAAATATGTTGTCAAAATGGGCGTTTGAGCCGAATTTCGCTTAAGTTGATTTTGATAAAACCACTTCTTACAGAAAAATGAAATTAAAAATTTTTCAAAAGCGCACAATATTGTCGTTAAATTGGTTTTATCTTTAATAATATTCTATTTTTTGTCGTTGAAATGAAAACTTTTCGAAATCTACCTCCGCCTATAGGCCAAACCGACAGGGATTTTTTAATTTGAAAAGAAGCATTTGGCTTTCGCCATACAGTTTTCTTACCATCTGAGCCCAAATTATTGAACTTGCTTTCACAGGAAAAAATAAAAAAAATTCCATAGCTCTACTGGTTTGCTGACATAAGCTTTTGCAAATTCTAGTCTTTTCACTCTAATTGTTTCACTAATAATTTTTTTTTTTTTTTTTTTTTTTGAGAGGCTCGTCTTCTAATATTTGCATCATGAAAAATATTTCTAATTGATTGTGGTGTAACTATGTTCCCGATGTAGAAACGACAGCAACAGCCAATTCTCCAGCACTTAGAAAAGGGTTTTTTAAAGATTCTTTTATGATGGCTCTCCTTCGAATTGTATTTAGCTTTCTTGGACGCCCAGTTCGCGGCTTATTTATTCTCGAACCAGTTTTTTTTTCTACTTCATTGCGTAACGAACACTAGAAAAATTTAGATTTTATTTTTTACCTATTCCTCGGTAACTTAATCCAGAATTGTTAAGAAATATAATCTTTTCACGGGTAGCAACAGACAGTTCACACGTTTTCGGCTCCATTAGAACAAAAACTCCGCAGAATCCCTGCTCCACTTAATATATTACGTAACTTTAAAGTGCGGGGCTAATGTACTGCGGGACTGATATGCTAAATATTTGCATAATGTTCACACTTAATGCCTTTTCTAACAGTCAATGCTTCGTGTGCAAATGCTTTTTAATTATGAGAAACTATTAATTTATTTTTTAAAATTTATTTTTTATTTTGTAATATTACTGTTTAAGGAAATTGGGCAGTTATTTTTATTTTCTTCTTATTTAAATAAATGAATAATTAAGAGAATAGTATCAAATTTACTTTTTATTGTCACTTATGCAAAAAATCGTCTACGTGCAAATACTTTGCGGTTGGCTCATAGATTTACCATTATGTTTTCCTGCTCACAATTCTCCATGTTTTCATATTTTTGGACGCAAAAAGCATACTTGTAAACCTACGAGCCAACCGTTAAAATCGGATTTTTGTGTGTTTTCCACCAGGGTATTACTTTGCAGACCGATTCCGTTTTAATATGCGAATCGGGATTTAACTAATCCTAGATTTTTATCCATAAACTCGATGAGGTGATTGTCTGTGCTGCCACTTCCCTGGCTAATTATATACGAATAAAATGACTTTGACAGACTGAAAGACAAGCACAGAATGCTCTTATAGATAATGTGCATGTGACATCACGTACTCGAAAAAAATGTGTACTTTTCAACTTGTAGTGGGCAGAAAGCTAAAATTCTTGCAGAGTTAGTAATTTATAACATATTATTTCCTGCATATAATACAATACGATACAATTCTTTAAATTTACTTGAAAATTGCGTTTAGTTAAAAAAATTTTCATGCAATTTAATTCAAATTTTTGCCCACAGCAATTTCACTTATTACGTAAAAAGCCAGTTTGTTTAAAAACATGCACATTATTTAAAATGATTCCATTTTTAGGTGCGTTCATAATTATGTAAATACGTAGCACCTATAGTTGTAGTTCAGTCCGTCCGTCCGTCTGTCCGTCCGTCTGTCTGTCCATCTGTCTGTCCGCATATAACAACGCAAAAACTACCAAACTGAATCGTTTGAAATTTAAAATACATAATTATTATATAATTTTGTCGAGTCATTTCAAATGTTATGAAAATTGGATGCTTAGATCAATTACAGGGACAATCAAAAGTATTCCGTTACATTACGGTCAATGTGAAAAAACGTTTCATATGTATTTTAATGTGGTTACACTCATTCGAACATAATAGAACTGACATGAATCCATAAAGTATATACTAAAGTATACATTCTGTGCAATCTGTGATTTAGAATATTTATTATTAAATTACAGGGCCACACAAAATATTCCACTACATTATGCTATACGGGGAAACATTGTTTGGGGCGTGTTTTAATTATATTAAACTATTTCACATTTTATGAATATGATATACATTGCTGAGGTGTAATGAAAGTTACTTCCTCTATATTTACAGGAACACAGAAAAGATTTCGACCACTATACTGTATGCGGAATACTATCTACTATAACAGCAAAATCTGGATATTTTTAAAACTACATTATCGTACGAACGCACCTCATTTGCTAAGCTTCACGTGCAATTTCCAATTTGTTACTCTATAAGTACAGAACCCTAAAAATCAGTAGTACTAAAATGACAATGGTTCAATGGTTCAAGTTAGAAATATATACTTATCAAGTAATCAAATAATTTTTTTGTTGTAATATTTATTCTGGCCGCATCATGCGCAGTTAAATGAAATATAAATTTAACATTTCTATCCCCTTTTTTTTAATTTATTTTTAAATCAAATGCAAGATACAGTGCTCAATAAACATATTTCATTCAATAATGAATCTGTTTTATACATTTCATAATTTTTTAAAGAATAAAAATAATTGCAATTATGGTACTTTAGAAATCCGACAAATATTTGAAAGCGAGTAACAAACAAACAAAAAAGTAATAATAACTTATTTAACTTCAAAGTCTCAAACTCGAACATATCATGTTTTTCGTTCCTCATTTTTTCAGATATTATTCTCAGCGAGATAAAAGCGAAACTCTGTATTACAAATTCGAAACTCTCTAACTAATTTGATTTCGCTTCAGAGTGATAAATCATGCGAGAAATGTTACGCTTTCTTTCAGAATATCGCGTTTAAACTTCAAATGTTTTCCATCAAACGCGTTACTAGGCAACGTCTAATGTTGTGTTAGCTAAATTATTTTCTTTTTATTTGAACAATGATTTTCAGAATTATCATAACTTTTTAGTTGATAAACTATGCACATTTTTAAATCTTTTCTTTTGTTTAGAAAAATAATGATGTTGTTAAGGAAATTAAAACATATGGAGTGTTTTAATTGGTTGTTTTAAAGTTATCACTAAATTATCTGTTTCTTTTTAATTTGTATTTATTTTTGTTAGGTTAGATTTTATTGGAATAGTAAATGTTTGCTTATATGACTTAATAATAGTTTTTGCAGCTCTATTGATATTAAAAATGAAGAAATAATAATAATAATAATAATAATATAATTTAACAAATTACAATGAGCATTTCGAAAATAACATTTGCAAAGACTAAAATTTTATATTTATAAATAAATTCTATATTTAAAAATATAATAACAAAAGCATCATTTTTATAATGATCAAAACAAGGCTTACGTCTAACAGAGTCATATATTGAGTACGCCATGAATGAAATATTAATATTCCGGACTAATCATAAACAAATTTTATATCATAATGAAATTTCAGTTTTACAATTTTCGGTATTGCAAATTTTTAAATTTCTAAACATCGCACATTTTCCCATTTTACACCGTCGAGTTGAGAAAAAATGCACTTTCAAATGCAATTTGTTTGAAAAATGTGTCTTAATTTGTTTTTGCTTTATTAATTTTTATGTAGTTTTTAATATTTTTTTGTCATCGTGATAACAAAGGTATTCAATTTCTGGCCATTAAATATGGACCAATCAGAAAACAAATAAAATCCTAACATCGTAAGCTTTCAGATATGCTTCAGACATCTCTATTCTCGATCAACAAAAACAACCATTCTCTATATAGTTAATAAGTCGGGTGTTAATTTTTTTCCTTAAAAGTTATGAATTTTACTTTATTACTGGATTCTTCTGTTTTGTAGTAGGTAAGGTATTGGCATCTGGTCAAGAGGACATCTAGACAAGAGAGTTCTAATTCGAGCTTCAGTGTTTATAATTAGTTGAATTTTACTTTGCCCTGGAGTTTTCTGTAAGTCAGTCTCTCGTATAACAAAACTTGATTGAAAATTCCTCGAACGAACTAATCAATCTCAGTATTCTTCCTAATACAAGATAAGCCAATACAAAACGATAAAGGAAATATTTTATCTGGACTTCAACAACAAACATATCCCATCTATAACAGTTATAATGGTATAAATTACCTATCAAGTAGTTCGTTACGTTTCAAATAAAACTTTCATATTTTCGTATTTTACTTAAAGACAGTCGCTTCCACACCCTAAAATATCTATTATGTAATACATAGTTATCTGACGTTCAGGCCAAAGTTAGCGCTTTAAAATGCAGATATCACTAAAGTTTGGTTTGAGAAAACAGTGTGTATTAAAATTCAATTGGGCAGAACTGTGATGGAACTTCTATTTTTTAATGCTTTCGAAACTCATTGAAACATTGAAGAATGGCTACTTCAACAACTATCACTATTTCAAAAAGATTAATGCTGCAAATAAATTGTATTTTATAAAAATAGAATTACCAATAGAAAAAACAACCTGTGGTCACTGGATACAATTATTTAAAGCATAAGATAATAGTATTTTTACCAAGCTGCAACGCCGCTGTGATTTATTCTATGCATCTAGAGCTCTCGCGGCATGTGACGAAAATAACAGTTCATTCCAATAGTCTAATGCTAGACTTGATCGAAGAACTGCTTATTCTAAATTTCACTTCTTGATTTATACGCTGCAGAGTGACCAATGTAACCAAGTTTGCAAAAATATTGCGGCGAAAATTTCCAACTGCGCATTTTGACAATCAAAATCACGCTTCAGAAAATTAAAAATAACAAGTAAGAAAAATCATGCGTTATGTACACATTATGAAACACTTTCCAACATTTCCTGAAATCTTTAACAAAATTTTGATATTTAGGGAAATAAGATGCTACTGCCCATTGCCAAATATGAATTCCAATACTTTTGAACTGCCCTGTATTTGATCCGTCGGTTGATATACTTATACTATTTAATGGGAAAATTTATTTAGCGAGAAAATGCCTAACTGGTTGAAATTTCTCTTTTAGCACTTTATTCTGATAGATGGAAAGTACTTCAATATTTTTGTTCAGCCCTGTAATTTACCTAATACCTTTATTACGCTTCAATGTTTTGTTAAAATTTAGTTCAAACAAACACACTCTTAAAACTACTTAAATCACATTTTTAGAAATTATCATCTATGGGTGACCATACAGGTAAATCTTTACGTGACCCTGTATATCATTTTATCTGTATTCTACGAACATTTCTTAGTAAACTAAAAGCAGTTCAACGTAAAAATGCATAACTTATTTTAAAAATACCTTTAAATTAATTACCCTCACATTCAGTAAACTTTATGAGCTCTTTTGTGTAACCCTGTATATCAACTATACCATTTCTGCACACCATATAATTTGATCCCAGACTTTTAGTAAAACTTAAAAATGGATATCATAATTTAAAATGTAGTTCATCCATCCATCAGCTATCATCGATAATATACAGTACTTCGGATAAGAATATAAGATTTGAAATATTTTGTGTGCCCCTGTAAATGCTATGCACGTCATATTATAAGTTAAATATTAAGTATCAGCGGCTTATATCAATTTCATGACACTTGAAATCGTTTAACATTATTAAAATAAGTCGCAAACAATTCCCCCCCCCCTTTATTATTGCGTAATGGAAATCTTTCGAGTGGCACTGTAAATGAATAATAACTATTATTTTAATTGTATATTTTACAGAATGCGTATTTTTGTGCATTTTGCGAATCTATGTAAATTTGAATAAGTTTGACAAAGTGTAACACCTTTAAAATTCATTTTAAATGATTTTTTCCCATTGGCCGTAATGTATCGGAAATTTTTGACTATCCCTGTAAATAAACTAATCATAGTAGAAACTTCATTTTCAATAGGGTTCGTGCTAGGGTAAACGTCAATAACATATAAAAATTTTATAGCAACCCGAGAATATTTACGGGAGTCAGAGCGCGGCCAGACGGCCAGACTGCCGGACAAATCGAATGCATAAAAACTTTTCAACTTTGTTGGAAAGTGTTAATAAAAAAGGACATATTTCGTTTTTGGTGCATACACATTAATATCGACAAAACGTTCTCATAAAAAAAAGTCCTTCCGGCAATGCCGGGAGGAAGAGGTAGCTTTCATATACTTATACATTTATTTATTTATTTTAAAGTAAGTTACATTGTTCAAAAATACTAAGCTCAAATTAGTGGAAATAATCTTATAATATTAGTGATTTTATAAGATTGAAAACTAGTTTTTGTCAAGACTGAATATTAATAGGAATTTTTAGAAATTAGTCATCTTTTATTCAACCTGGTTTTATTTTAAGCGATTTAGAGAGTCACCAAATTCCACGATATCATAAAGTGTATGCCATTTTAAAGCAACATGATGGATCGTTCAGATCAGACCGTTTCAAAATGTCAGCCATAAGCAAAATTCAAAGTGCTATAACTCAATCATTTTTTCAGATATAGACAAAAGAAAAAGTGTTCTGGAATCATTATTTTAAGTTTTAATACGTAAAAGAAAAATATTTTTCAACTTTTAATTTTTTCGCATTTAATTTAAAATTTAGAATTTTTTTTTTAAATTAAAATGGCCACCATTTTGAAACAAAATGGTGGATGATGCTGGCCAACGAACTCGGTCGAGACATTTGTATGGACTATGTACATACCAAGTTCCATTGAAATCGGTTCATAAATACGCGTATTATCACGTGACAAAGTCAGATCGTTTCAAAATGTCAGCCATAAGAAAAATTCAAAGTGCTATAACTCAATCATTTTGTAAGATATAGACAAAATAAAACGTGTTCTGGAATCGTTGTTTTAAGTTCTAACACATAAAAGAAAAATATTTTTCAAATTTTGATTTTTTTGCATTTAATTTTAAATTTTAAATTTTTTAAAAAATTTAAAATGGCCGCCATTTTCAAACAAAATAACGGATGATGCTGGCCAACAAACTCGGTCGAGACATTTGTATGTACTATATACATACCAAGTTTCATTGAAATCGGTTCATAAATGCGCGTGTTATTACGTGACAAAAATCAGATCGTTTCAAAATGTCAGCCATAAGAAAAATTCAAAGTGCTATAACTCAATCATTTTTTAAGATATAGACAAAATAAAAAGTGTTCTGAATCTTTGTTCTAAGTTCTAACACGTAAAAGAAAAATATTTTTAAACTTTTAATTTTTTCGCGATAAATTTTTAATTTTAAATTTTTTTTAATTTAAAATGGCCGCCATTTTGAAACAAAATAGCGGATGATGCTGGCCAACGAACTCGGTCGAGACATTTGTATGTACTATGTACATACCAAGTTTTATTCAAATCGGTTCATAAATACGTTAGTTATCGCATGACAAAAATCAGATATATATATATATATATATATATATATATGGTTATATATATATATATTATATATATATATATATATATATATATATATATATATATATATGTCAACATTTGAACGGAGGGTGGTTTTGGGGTCTGGGGGTCATGATCGGTGAAAATATACCAAAATTTTCCGGAAGTGCTTTCCTCCGGACGGCTGCAATAGGTAGTTTTTTATTTTTTGTAATGAAAGCTACCTAAAACACTTCCTTTATAAGAGAATTTTTAATCCACAACAGTTGCACAAATGTAAAATAATGTAACTTTATGTATCTTAATCTCATCTTTTATTAGCACTTTCGAATAAAGTTGAAAAGTGCTTATGCATTCGGTTTGTCTGTTCGTCTGTCCGTCTGTCCGAGTTGTAACTCTCGTAAATATACTCGGATCGCCCTGAAATGTTTAGACGTTATTGACGTTTACCCCAGCACGAGCCCTATTGAAAATAAAGTTTCTGCCATGATTAGTTTATTTTCAGGGTTAAAAGTTTCCCATTACATTACGGCCTACTGGGGAAAAACGTTTCAAACGAATTTTAAAAATGTACACCCTGTCAAATATGTTACAATTTATATGCATTCAAAAGTGAAATATGTATTCTATAAAATATGCAGTGAAATTATATAGCTATTAATTCAGCTATTAATCATTTTCAGGGGCACACAAAAGAATTCCATTAGATAATGGTAAAGAGGGGGAATTGTGTGAGACATATTTTAAATATATAAAACTGTTTCATGTATAATAAAATTGATAGGTATCACAGAGGCTTAATATAAATTATACGATACTGTCTTGCATAAAATGAAGTAAGTCGCATTTTCAGGGACACTCAAAAGATTTTAAATAATATATTCTTTCCGAAGTACTGTATATGTATCCGATGACGGCTGATGGATTGATAAAATGCATTTTAATTATGACATGTGCATTTAAGTTTCATTAAATCTATGCACATTACATGGTATATATAAATACTATAGTTGATTTACAGGGCTACTCAAAAGAGTTCGCCAACGTTAGTGAATATGAAAATAAATTACTTAGAGGTGGTTCTTAAATATGTTATGCATTTTTACACTGAACTGCATACAATTTACTAAGAAATGTTTGTAGAATATAGATAAAATGACATACAGGGCCACACAATGAATTGGGGGCGTGAACACCTATGAATGATAATTTCTGAAAATATGATTTTAGTTGTTTTAAGAGCGTTTAAGTTTAAAATAGATTTTAGCTTAATCCTGACGTATGATAAAGGTACAATGTTAACTACCGGGCTGAACAAAAGTATTCAAGTATGTTTCCATCTGTTAGTATAAATTGCTGAAAAAGAAATTTCAAGATACTAGGCACTTTCTTGCTAAACTAAATTTTCCCGTTATATAGCATGTATATCAACTGACAAATCAAATACACGGCTGTTCAAAAGCACTGGAATACATATTTGGCTATAAACCCTTTTTTTCCCTAAATAACGAAGTTTTATTAAAGATTTCATGAAGTGTTGGAAAGTGCTTCATAATCTATGCTTAACGCATGATTTTTCTTACTTGTTTTTACATGTTTTGGGTTCAAGAGAAAGAAATGGTTCTATCATTTAACCATATCATGTGTTGTAAAATAGATAGAACAACAGCTTAAAATTCTCACAATATTTATTTCCTTTGAATTGTAAAGCAAGAAATGTTTCTATTCTATTTTTACCACACGTAACCGCTTTAGGTGCGAAAAATAAAGTAATTTCAAATGAACCACGTTTGTGACATATTTTGAGTTTAAATTCAAGAAATGTTCCTCATTCGATCTTCGTTAATAACTCGCAACAAAAGTAACAAACAGTAAATAATTAACCATGGGTCAGTGAGACATGCGATTTTCAATTTAATATTTACTGAGACTTGGAAAAATAACTTAAAATCTTGTCAATAGAATATACTGAACCTGTGATTTCTAGTGCAAGAACCCAACTTCATAGATCTATAGGGAAAAAAGCTTATTTGGACTGTTGAAAGTTTACAAATTTTAGTTCAATACAAAACCACTGCGTGATGCAAAAAAAAATAAATATAAAAAATAAAGTAACACAAAAATTAACACCACAATTATAAGCACGATTATATCTATATTATAAAGGTCAAACGTATCTGTGCGTAACGCATACGTCATTTTGTGAATGGCAACACTTCCGCATGCAATTCGGTTTTGCAATTTTCGGTGTTATAAATTTTATACTTCTAAATATCGCAAATTTTCAATTTTTACATCGTCGTATTGAGAAAAAATGTACTTTTAAATGCAATTTGTTTGAAAGTTGTATCTCAATTTATTTATGAGTTATTAATTTTTTCTTTTTACAGTTTTTAATACGAAATTTGTAATTGTGACAATAGAAATACGCCATTTTCTCTTAAAATTGATAAAAACTTAAATAAAAATATCATGTCAAAAGAAATCGTCTGGTATAAAATCCGATGAATCTTGGTTTTATTGCGTTTTTATTCATCAATTAAATGGGGGGCTTTTTTCGTTTATTACAAAAAAGGATACAACACATTCTCTTTACAAAAATGTATTTTAAATAATATTCGAGTGACTTCGCCGCATTTACTCAGTTCGTATCGGAAAGCTAAACGAAAGCAATTTTATTTATTCGTATGTATGTAATGATATTTTCCAAAAAAAAAAAAATACAAATGAATGATTTCAAAACATGGAGCTATTATAAATAAAGTGAAGATTTGTAGATCATCATATATCCGATTTGTTTTGCCGAGTGTCTTGAATGCGTTTCTGGTGCGTTTGTGTAATATTCCGTCCTAATGAGGTCTATGCATACTTTTCTATAAATGTTTTTTTAAGACTGGATCCGTAAAAATGGAATGCTTTTTAGTGGATGCAAATAAGCTTTTTTTATATAAAAAAGCAAGTGATTTTAAAATGATCAAATTACAATACTATGAGAAATGCGTATGTAAATTTTGAGACGATGAAAATAATGACGGGTTTAGATTTCACATGGGAATTCTATGATTATGTCCATTAGAAATATTTTTTTTCACTCGATTTATACCAAACATAAAAGCCTCAACTGATAATTTCATCGTAATAACTGACCTTTGTTATACTCTATTGATTACATATGCAATTAAATTTTAATTTTAAAAATTTGTACAACTGAGTTTTATAAAAACAGTTTTTTTTCTTTTTGTTTGTTTAGCTTAAAATAATATTTGTTTGAGAGTTAGACTGACCAATCTAAGATGCATGTTTTACTGTAGGTAATTATGTGGGTTTATTATAAAACAATGAAACAGCTCCTTCCTAAAAATTTTCTTTCCTCGAAATTCGACGGGTTCCACCTTGTTTTCTTAATTTTCAAAAGGTCTATTCATAATTAAACAATGATAAACCTTTAAAGTAACTTTCTAGTATACATAAATGATGATCTTCTTAACCTCAAGTCTTATGATCGTTAAAAGAAAAAGACTTCAATATATTTGCAGGTTATTTTATATAATTCGCGAAAATGGATATATTTTTTAATTACTATGAAATTGTAACAAAATGTTTTGTTTGATGGACGATTTTTCTTTTGTTTTATTTGCATTTTTTAAAAATTACAATGTATAATTAAATGTATAATTTAACTAAAGTTAACTTATAGTTTAATCATTGTTATTTTTTGTTGTTGTTATAAAAAGCTATGGCTAGGTATACATTATTTCATTTCACTCATGTAAATCATTATATTTTTTTTTTTATGATGTTAGTAAAAGTGTAAAAGGATTCAAGATATTCTAGAATGTGTTTACCCTTTTTCAATTTGTTTCTTATATCCTTCATTTAATATTCTGGAACATATTTCTCCTTTTAGCTTTAAAAATCGATATCATAGCAACCATGTTGTAAACATCCCGTTAACACGGATTTTTAAAAGACACAGTGTCAATATTTAAAAAAGCGATCTTGATTCACCTAAGAAGACACTGTTTGAATTGCATGATAGAGAAATTCTAAAACGAAATCAAAAATAGATAAGACAAAGGTAAACAAAGTATAGGATTTACAATGATAGAACTGAGATTAATTCATTTTTTTTTCTTGTTCTTTCTGTAGTATCGTGAAGTGTTTTTGGAACATTACTTTGTACACAGTACATTGACAGGTTGGAATTCAAGGAGAATGCAACTGTTTCAGTTAAGGACGAATTAAAACAAGTTGGAAATTGTACATCAAACGCAGTAAATGAGGTGCGTCCGTAATACAACGAAATTTTAAAAATACTCAGATCTTGGTGTAATAGTATACAGGACTTCAGATACAGAATAGTATCCGAAATTATTTGTGTATCCCTGTAAATACTATCCGCTTTCTATTATGAAAAAAGTAACTTGTAGTAAACTTCTGCAACGTATATAGATCAATTTCATAAAATGTAAAACAGTTTAATATAATTAAAACGAACTCCAAACAACGTTTCCCTTTATGCCATTATATTAATAGAATGCTTTTGTTTTGCACTGCACATTAATAAAAAATATTCTTAGCACCACACAATGTACAGAATGCGTATTTTAGCATTATTTATGTTCAGAGATGTATGATATCATTAAAATGCACTCGAAACTATTTTTTTCCATTGGCCGTAATGTAACGGAATGCTTTTGACTGTTTCTGCTATTAAACTACCGATCCGATTTATACAAAATTTGAAATTATGCAAAACTATGCAACAATCATATATTTTAAAATTCAAACAATTCTGTTTGTTAGGTTTTGCTCTGTTATACACAGGCAGACAGACAGGAGGACAGATGGATGGACGGATTGAGCGATAACTATAGAGGCTACATATTTACATAATTACGAACGCACCTAAAAATGTATTTGTTTTAGATAATGGTATAAATTCTATACTAATTAAATTTGTAATAATTGTTTCCTTCCATTACTATTTAAAAATTGTTCTGAGAAATGTATTTTAATTTTAATTATTTTTTAATGGAATATTTTATTTCATTTTAACATTTAAATGAAAAAACATAACTTTCCGTGCTTTATGTGTTCTTATAAATTAACCCTTTCCGGCACACTGTGCCCGGTCTGGGATACCTAATTTTAATTCCAAACTTGCAAACGGCACCAGTAATATTTTACTCAAAATTTGCTTTTGTAATAAAAGCTTAAATTAAGGACTTCAAATTATCTAAAAAATCCGCTCGTAAATTCCGGTGTCAGTCGATAATCTCTCATTTTATTACAGATTTTGCCCGTGCCGGAAAGGGTTAAATGTGAAATTAATTTACTGCGATTAGAAATATTAGAATAGAAGAAAATTGACCGAAATTTCATCGTGGATTATGAATCTTACAATTAAATCTGAGTAGTATTTCTTTTTTAATTAATTTATTTATGATTTCTATAAAAATAACTTATTAGTTAAACCATTAACAAAAGTTTTAATATTGTACGAGAAAATTACTTTTATAAATATAGTTTCAAAAATACATAGGAAAATCACTTGAAAACATCAAACTAATTTAATATATGCTAATAGTGATAAAAGCAAATTGAAAAAGCAAATATATGCAAAAATATATAAAAGCAAATATGACCAATGATAATCGGCTAGTTCCAATTTTAGACGTTTTGTAAAATAAGGTACCTGTACTCAATATGGACACCCTAAGGAAAATGTATTTTTTTCACCCCCATGTACATTGTACATGGGGGTGAAAACATGGGGGGAACATTGTACATGGGGGGGGAAGTCATAGGACTCCAAAAACATGTGACCACTATCTCTGGACTATTGACTATCATTATTTAAATTAGCGACCTTTTAATTATTCTGGTTTAATTTAAATGAAAAAATGAAAAAAAATGTTTACAAGTGTCCATATAAGGAACTACCTGTCCCTATTATGGACAGGTGTTTCCTTATTGACTTTCTACACAGAGTGTATGGAAGAGCCACTTTACCAAGGGATTTTAAAGGAGAGGGAATAAAAAATGTATCTTAAAGTATTCCGAGAAGGAGGGGGGACAGTAAATATCTTCAAAACATGCATTTTAGAAAGGGGGGGGGGGCATTCTCGGTTTTTACCCTTCGAAGACCCATGCAAAGCCCCTTAATTACTAGTAAATATTATGAAGTAATATTATTGGTTTTGCTTAGCTTTATTGCATCTGTCTGCGAATTTACATCTGTTATTACTCAGTGCTCACATCATGCACAAATAGAAACTTTTTCACCATGCGCAGTAAGTCCCACATAATCCTCATGAACATATCTGCCACATGTGATGCATGGCCGCACGTTTGAAAAAGCATCAATATTGCAAAAGAAGCAGTACCAGCTCTCCTTTGTTGAAGAAGTCATACCATTGGTACTTACGATTTCGCCAACAGATATCCTACTGGGGGGAGGGGGATTCTTTTTATTTTATTTTTTTTGCAAGGGTTTTTTTGGAGGAAGGTTTTGGGGGGATTGTTCAAATAGCATCTTGTTGAACAAAGATTTTACCATTTTGATTGCTTTTCAAGTTATTGCTTGGCAACGTTGAATTTTCTTCTTTCTTACAGTTGTAGTGGATGGGGACATAAGCTGTCCGTATTGGGAACCGAGCGTAGTTTTACTAAATCTTGTACCAAATGAATAAGGAAAATTATTTTAAGCAAAATATGCAATAGCAATTGAAAATATGATTTATTAGCTTTCTAAAATACTCCCTTTTTCAACATTTAATGCTATTTTACCATATCTAATAACAAATTAAACTTATAAGTAATTAAGATCAGCACATCTCGAAATAACAAGTTTCCTCCTAAATGGCGAACAGAGCGCTTTTTTACACTTTCCAGACTTAATTATCTTTTCAACTGCTTTTCTTCGCAAAAATGTTTAGCCATCTCTCAATCAAAAATATTACCTTTAAAAATATTAGGGTTGTCCATATTGAGAGCCCTGTCCATATATGGTACAAATACCTTATTAAAAAAAAGAGGAAATTGTCTGAAATTTAGGCGTGTAAATAACATAGTAGAAACCATATATATTCACTGATTTTTACCCCTTAACGCTATAGGAGATCGCCAACAATAAAAAAAAAAAAAAAAAAAAAAAAAGAATATATTTTAGACAACTCTGTAAAAATAAAAGCATTGAAATTTTAGCAAATGATTAGGAGGTTTCTTGTAGTAAACTGTGTTCATTTATATGAGGATAACACATATATTCGTGGGGAAATTGTTTTATAAGAACATTTCCAAATTTCATTAAGTTTTTGCATATAATTTGTAGAAATCTTAAAATAAAGGAACATTTTCTTAAGGAACTATGGTTCCATCTACATTGTATACTGCAATTGAAATTGGAAAATAATGAACATTGGAAGAAAAAATGAACAGGCTCACCAAATAATGTTTCACTCCACATGCACGAACGTAAAAAATATATAATGTACAGGGGGATCCAAAAGTCAGGACAAAGTTTAAAAATGAATAATTCGAAAACAAATAAAGATACAAATATGCGGTTTGCACAAAACGGATGTAAAAAGAACGGGTTACGTGTGGCAACGAAAAACATAGTTCTGTTGGTAACCAACAGATGGCGCTATAGTGATTTGTTGCACAAAAAGATGATTTACAAATGGAAAAAATGTTGACAACTTACAATTCAGCTTAATTACAGTTAATTAGTACTACAGTAAATGTTCAATGTACTGTCCATCATTCAGAAGTACAGCTGTGAGACGAGGCTCCTCGCCGTTCACAGCATAGAGTAGCATTTCTTGCGTTATGGCAGATACATTTTGGCGGATGGCATCTTTCAGTGCTGTTATTGATGCCGGTTGATCGCGGTACACTTTTGACTTCAATAATCCCCACAGCCAAAAGTCCCAGGGTGTCAGATCGGAAGATTTTGGAGGCCATGCGTGATTAATGTAGCGACTGATAATGCAATCCTCCCCCAAATATTGAGCATAGCAAGTGTTACACAGGCGAGCAATATGAGGTGGCGCTCCATCTTGCATAAAGCTGACTGTTTTGAGTGCCTTTCACGCTTGCAATTCAGAAATCCGACAGCGCCATCTGTTGGTTGCCAATAGAACAATTTTTTTTTCGTAGCCACACAAAACCCAGTTTTTTTTCTATCCGTTTGGTGCAAACCGTATCTTTGCATCTTGATTCGTTTTCGAATTATTCGTTTTTAAAGTTCACCCTGACCTTTGGATCACCCGGTACATAATGTATTAACTATGGGAAGCCTATGGGAGGGTTTCCATGGGAGGTCTAGTTGAAAAAATAAGAAAATTAAATTTTTATACGGCCCTCGTAGGATAAAAATTCCAGTTAGGAAAGCTGGCACAAAATTTTGCATCTTCATATCTTCAAAACTCGCGACATTATAGCCGTTTAAAAAAATCATCAAGTTTTAAGGGATTAGACACAAATTGAAATGTGCGCAATTCAAAAAACAATGTTACATTAACAGTTCTAAGAAACGCGTAAAAAATCTATTTTTTGAGTTAGAATTTTGATTTTTTTTGTTTTTTTTTTTTGTTATGGTTAGCCTTATAATTTGCTAAGAAAATCACATCGTAAAATTTTCCATACAATTTATAAAAGTTTCATATGGTTAGTACTGGTTTAAATGGCATAGTCAAAAATCGTTATAACTCGTAACATTATTTATAGGATTTCAATTTCTTTCCATTTAATTTAAGATGAAAATCTGATTTTAGTTTTGTTCCAGGGTTTTTGTTTTTTGATATTAATTCTAAAATTATTAAAAATGTTTATTGAAAAAATAAAATAACTTAAAAAAATCATATTTTCAAAAGTAAATATTTTTTCAAATTTGCCGAAACAAAACTAATGTAAAAAATCAAAAATGACGTGTTTCAAGTTCTTTTTTTCTTTAAAAATGCTTAACATTTAATCATTTATAGACAATAAATAGTAGGGGAAAAAATTCATTATGCAGAAAAAACGAAGTGTATTGTTTACATGTCCGTCAGTTATTTAAAAGAATGCTTTTTCTAAGATGCAGATAAAGTCTTTTTTTTATTTAGTTCTGACAACTTCAGGCTTTTTATCGTCCTGGAGAGGATGTTAAAAAATATGTATTCTGGGCCCAGGCCGGGTCCGGACCGAGACCTTACTTTTTTCAGAAGACTCGCCAGGACGGGTCTAACGTACTTTTCATAAAGGAGGGGACTGCTTCCTTCTTTCTAGGTGTACGCTGGACGAAATTTTTAATCCCGGTCTCGACAAAACCCGTATTAAAATCAGTGTTTCTGACTGAATGTGCATAAAATAAAAATAATTCGGCTTAATCGAATTTTTTACGAAAAACACATAGATTTTAAAATCTTTATTAAAAAAAAACTTTAAAATTTATTTTTTTAAGAATAGTATATTCAAAAGCTAAAAAAATAAATTTTCCCGATATTGGTCGGTTTGTGATCGGGCCTAGATACAGTGGCGGTCAAAAGTTTCCGGCCAGCAAAAATTTTTTAGTTAATTTGTAAATATACCCATATGAAGAGGAATCTCAAAGTGATATTTATACATTTTATTGACATAATAGTTAGGAATTTACTCATAGAAGAACATGTAAATATCAATAAATTTAACTGACAAAATTAAGTATGAAGGAAAACGCATGTTCTCAAAAGTTTCCGGCCACTTTCACAAGTTTTTAAAAGAGTAATTGTAAAAGAGTAATTGTAAGTATTTAAAAGAGTATATTGTAATAGAAAATTACAGTGATTAACAACATTTACAATTAGTATTTTATCGTATTACTATTTTATTAGCTTTAGTAATAAGTACTGCGGCGCAGCAACGTGACATTCATGCAATCAACGGTTAAAGATCGTCTATGGTACGTTTTTCCCACATTTCTTGCAATTTTGGCGAAATTTCGGCTGAGTTGGAATATTTATAGTTCCGCAGACTTTTTTCAACTTCTTTTCAAAGATTTTTTTATTGGATTCATGTTGGGCGCTTGGGCTGATCATTTCAAAAATTGAAATTTTTTGTGCGAAAACCATTGCTTATCGAGGTTTGCAAATATTATTTATGTCGTTATCATGTTAAGAAAAATAGTTGCGACCAAATTTTTTTCTCTAATAAGGCAGAAATTAGTCTTGCAAGATATCTTTGTACATTGTGCCATTCACCTGACTGTGGATTTCAAATAACGGACCGACACCTTTTGAAGAAAATACTCCCCACGGCATAACGTGTCCTCCGCAATGCTTCATTGTAGGAATAACATAGATCGAATCATATCTTTTGTTGTTAGGTTATCGGACGCTGTATCTTCCATCACTTCCAAAACTGTTTCGAATTCGATTGATGGAAAAATAGAGCTTTTTTCCAGTTTTCACTTGACCAGACTTTGTGTTTTTTGGAAAACGCCAGTCGGGTACGTTTGTATTTTTTTTAACTCTGAAAAAAATTTAACACCGACTCTTCCATAAAATTATGCCTCACATCAGCATGTTGATACCGTATACGGACTTATTTCAGCAATATTTTCATTAAGTAAATCGCAGTGTATTGCAGCGGAATTTTTATGCGGATTATCAATTGTTTTTCTCCTGATAATTCTGTAAACAGGAATAGCAATTTTTTGGGATCTCCCGGACTTTTGAAAGTCCTGAAGGCCAAGGCCATCATTATATAATTTTTAAATATCGTTTACGGTCGATTTAACTGATCGATAACTTTACCGCAATATCTCGAGAAGATTGGCCTTTTAGCGACAAACTAATCACTCAATTATGAGCAATAATTGTTGAACTTTTCAATTTTGAATTCAGACTATGCTATACACGTTAATTCATTCATAAACACAACCAAAAAACAGTTTACCGGTAGAAAAAAACTAAAAAATGATAAGTGGCCGGAAACTTTTGCACACGCGAACTTCCAATTTTATCCCTTTGCATGAAGCATCTTCAGTATCCAATCAAAATGATCACGTGGTCAGAGGTCATTCACATATTTCTAACTTTTGAAGCAATTGTGCTTCTTCTTTGCTGAAACCTTTTGGTAAATAAATCGAAGAAACGAACTGGCCGGAAACTTTTAACCGCCACTGTATTTCGATCCATGCAGACCCCTAGTGCAAACTACCAACACATTTTGAAAACAAGTTTAGATTTAATTCAATATGCTGCTTTATTATGTCCAAATGTCTTTAATGGACATGTAATGATGGACAATTTATGGACGATCCCTCACTTGCTTTGAAAATTAGCCAAA
This sequence comes from Maratus speculifer, assembly GCA_964019185.1. Taxonomy (NCBI): domain Eukaryota; kingdom Metazoa; phylum Arthropoda; class Arachnida; order Araneae; family Salticidae; genus Maratus; species Maratus speculifer. The sequence continues at coordinate 63,736,372 of OZ025292.1, read as the reverse complement.
AACTCTTCGTTTACAGGCATGGTAAAGCGGTGCAAGTCGCGAATTTTGGAGAACATTGTATTTTAATATCTGTCAGGTTTTTAGATATCGAGGTGAATTTTTTTTTTCAAATTAGGAATAATTTTCTACCTGGGAATTTTGCCCTAAGGGGTCGCATAAAAATTTAATTTTCTTATTTTTTCAATTAGAACCCCGCACGGAGTTGCAACTTATCATATCAGAAATTTCACTTTTTTATGAATTTTTGCAATTGGAAGTATGAGTCTAAGGACAATATTTAAGAAGATAGCCTATTGTTTCGATATTTATGACTCACCCTGTATAAAACTCAAGGCTAGTGTGTTTCATGGAAAATATTCTCTTGCACATTGAAGTCACATCAGACAAAATTTGTGCATTGAAACTTTTAAAACGAATTTTAATTTACCATAGACTTAACTTTCGGAAAAACTTTCTTTGAAAAAATGCACGTGCTTTACTTTTTCATTACTTTACTGTTTCACTTTTGCATTTTGCTAAGCGCAACATATCTGTTTTATAACTGACAAATATATATGTTACAGGCCAAACCCGATTTTAGGCCAAACTAGATTGGCCTAGTCCAAACTAGTCTATCCTAATGCCCATCGGATAGACTAGTTTTTCCTAGGCCAAACTAGTCTATCCTAATGCTCATAGGATAAACTAGTTTTTCCTAGGCCAAACTAGTCTATCCGAAAGCCCATCGGATAAACTAGTTTTTCCTAGGCCAAACTAGTTTGGCCGAACAGTCATTAGGATGAACTAGTTTAGCCTGCTATTCATTGGTTTGAACTAGTTTATCCTAGGCCGAACTAGATTGTACTAGGCCAATTCAATTTGGCGTGATTTTATTGAATCTAAAGATCGCCAGGGCGCCAACTTTCTAGTTTTGATCGAATTTATCCTAGGCCGATGCAATTTGACTCGCTTTTAGCTCACATTCTATCAAAGCCTGAGAACTAATCTGCTCGTAGATTCTGTGTGTGTGTATGTAACCATGTACGTATGTATGTACGTACGTATGTACATACTTATGTACGTACGTATGTACTACTTATGTACGTACGTCAGACTAATATATAGCGACTAATATAACGGACTAATGTGGAATTAATATAACACAAGCACCTAAGTGTTGGAATTTGGAATTTGGATGCGATTTAGTTCAAATCAGCCGGCTTCGACCGCTATCGGGCCCCTTGTTTTATATAAAATCTCGAAACGGGCTTATGTTGAAGCGAATGAACCTCGAAGCGAAAAAAACTTATGATAAATATTTAAGAAAAAAGATTCCGCATCGAAATACCACTATTTCCTAATAGTAATTTTTGTAAAAATGTTATATTCTTGTTGAAAAATTTTAAAACTGACAATTTATGGCATTTGATATAAATTTATAAAAAAAAGTCACGTGACAGAGGGTTTCGGCGTGAAAGAGGGTGTGGATGCGAACAAAATCGCGAAATATAACGGAAATTCTAGCTTTTAAAGCACCGCGACCTCAACTAACATATCTACTATTAGGTTGTTTAACGGAGTTTCATTCAGATACAGTTTTGTTAATAATAGAGTGCACTCCTTGGTGTTGGAATGAGAAACTAATATAACGTGGCTTAGTTAAAACTTGCTGGCTTCGCCCTTTATCTGACTGGCCTAGGCAGCGCGGTTATGGTTGGAAATTCGTCCGCTTCGAGGCTCTTTCGAAAAGGAGGATTACATTCGGCGGTGCGTACTCAGCACGCTTGCTACGATTTGAATTTCGTTCGCTTCGAAGTTCATTCGAAAAGAAAGAGGGCATTCGGCAGTACGTGTGCAGCACACCTGCTATACGCTGTCGCAAGCTGTAGGGATGCGGCTGAAGAACTAATGCACGAAATTTAATAAAAATTTACATTCAGGTAGTCTCTGATCTAAATTGATGCTGATTAGTTTTTGGTGTAAATCGCTCATCAAGTGGAGCTGCTGTTTTGCATTTTTTATGATTTACGAATTAGCTTTATCTTAACTAATACACGAATTTCCATCAAACATCAGATTCAGTTCGTCCATGAGATGAGTTGGTGTTGTTTCTATTTTGAAGTAAATCACTCAACATGGTTATGCTATGCTGCATTTTTAACAATTTTTACAATAGCTGTATCTCAAGAACTAATGAACGGAATTTAATTTAAATTTATATTCAGATAGTCCCTGATATAAATTGATTCTGATTACATTTTCATGTAAATCGTTCAAAAATCACTATTCGTCAATAGTGGCATTAAACGCGGAACATATTTTTATAAATTTATATCATGTGTCATAAACTATCTTAAAGTTTCAACTAGATCAACCTACAATTTCCGTTATATTTCCTGATTTTCTTCGCCCCCCCCCCTCTTTCCCTTTCGTAATGGGGCTATTTTTACAATTTTTATCATGTGTTATAAACTATCACAAAGTTTCAAACAGTTCCAACAAGAATTTAACATTTTTACAAAAATTACTAATAGAAAATAGTGGTATTTGACGCGCCATCTTTTTTCTTAAATATTTAACATCATGTTTTATTATGTTTCTAAAAGTTTCAAATAATGGTAATATTTAATTATCAGCTAAGACCTTAAAAAGTGCTGAGATTAAAAAAAAATCTAGCGTCCTTTTACTCTACCCCCCCCCCCCGCCATCCTAAATTTCAAGTGTCATGCTTTATTTAAGCTTTTTCTTATTGTTAAAAGGATTCGGTATTTAGTTTCTTAATATGAACAATTTTGCCTGAAGTGACGTGTGCAAAAACCAATATCTGTTACGAATTAAAAATCTTTTCATAAAACCGAAAGTCTCTATCCGATTGAAAAAAAAAAAAATCCGTTCTACGTTTATATCTCAGAACCCCCCAAATTAATCAGGTAAACGCCTTATCAGAAGGAACATACATCCAAAATTTGAAACAAATCGGTAAATTCTCTGTGAAAAAACTATTTACATAAATTAAGAGTGTTACCTCCCATTGCTCCTTTCTCTATACTTAAACAATGAACACCCACAACTGATCATGGATGTACTTTATCAAAATGATATTATACCTAAAATTTTAACAAAATCTGATCATTTTGCATGGAAAACTGACTTAACTAAATTAAGGAGGTGTGTGTGTGTGTGTGGGGGGGGGGGGGTGCGGGTTAGCCTTTTGTTCTCCTCCCCTTATTCTTATTGAATGAACCCCTGAAACTAATCAGGAAAGTTCATTATCAGGATAAATCTATGTCCAAAATTTGAAGCAAATTGGATATTTCTATCAGGAGTTATCGCATTACGTACACACGTACGTACATACGTACGTACATACGGCCATACGTACGTAAATTGTTACATACACATACACAGAATATGCGAGCACATTAGCTCTCAGGCTTTGATAGTTTGTGAGCTAAAATCGCGTCAAACTGCATCGGCCTAGGATAAAATAGATCAAAATTAGAAAGTTGGCGCCGTGGCGGTCTTTAGATTAAAAAATATCACGCCAAATTGAATTGGCTAGGACAATCTTGTTCGGCCTAGGATAAACTAGTTCAAACCAATGAATAGCAGGCTAAACTAGTTTATCCTAATGACCGTTCGGCTAAATTAGTTTGGCCTAGGAAAATCTAGTTTATCCGATGGGCGTTCGGATAAACTAGTTTGGCCTAGGAAAAACTAGTTTATCCGATGGGCTTTCGGATAGACTAGTTTGGCCTAGGAAAAACTAATTTATCCGATGGGCGTTAGGATAGACTAGTTTATCCTAGGCTAATCTAGTTTGGCCTAAAATCGGGTTTAGCCTGTAACATATATATGTGCTTAGCACTAAGGTCATTTTGTAAATGGCAACAATTCACAATGACAGACACAATGATTCACAATGATCACATTTCACAAATTCGAAATTTTCGTTACTGCAATTTTTTAATCTTCTAAAAAATTAACATTTTCGAATTTTATATCGTCATAATATAGGAACAGAAATCTATTTGCAAATGCATTTTCATTGAAAGCTGTATCTCAATTTTCTCATTGATTATGGCTACATAATTTTTACGATTTTTTTTTTTTTTAAATCTCTATCACGTATATCCTTTAAGAAATAAAAATAAACAATTTGCACATAAATCTTGTAAATATTGTTCCGGATAATTTTTCATAACAAAATTAAAGCTGTATTTATATGTAAATAAAGGAATGATATTTAAAATATATAAATTTAACATTTTATCAAACAATTTAAATATTTACACAGTCAAATAGAAAAAATACATATTTTGAGATATAATTTGTTTGAAAACTGTAGCTCAGTTTACTGACTGCTGTTAGTCCAAAAGCTGACAGTACAAGACCCAAGGTATCAAGCAAAAGAATTTTTTTTTTAATTTATAGAAGAGTAGAAATAGGGGAATCTATTGATAATCTGCTCGCCCCAAAGCAGAACATGTTTAAAAGTGCGACGTACGCCGCAGAACATCGAACTTCCTTTCAAAATATTTCAAATAATCATTTAAGAAATTCACCGTTCAATGGAATGAAAAATCGAAAAATTTGCTGGGGTTTCGAAAATTTAAAAAAAAATCGCCATAGATCTGAAAATTCAGACATAAAATATATGGCGAATTTCGACAAATGACCGCCGAAAAAATTAATTTTGTAAATCGCATTAAGAAAGGTCGTCCATTTCGTTAGAGAACCGTAGAAAAGACTGAGAATTTTGTCAAAGGAGCAGAAAAACCTGAAATTTTGTGAAATGATCGCGAAGAAACTTAAATTTCGTCAAAAATCGCATAAAAACGATAGATTTCGTCAAGGAATGAAGATAAAACGGCAAATTTCGGAAAGGATCGAGAAAAAAACAGCGAAATCTGTTAAATGATAATGATAAAACGACAAAATTCGTCTCATCGAGAAAAAACGACAAATTTCACCAGAAAATCGCAGAAAAGTACCAAATTAAAAAAAAAATAGTGAAAAAATGGCAAATTTCTAAAAAGGCGTCGAAATAATTGACAAAATTCGACAAAAAAAACTTGAAGAAATCGCAAATTTCTTAAAAAAATCTAAAAAAAAAGGTCGCGAAAGAGGTTCAAAAAACATATCTAGTAAAGAGAGTAGATTTCTCTTCTTCTCAGTTGTGAAAGAAACTCACGATTTTTTTCCAGTCTAAGACAAGATAAAGTTATAACATTTGTCAATCAATCGTTGGTAAAAAAAGAAAGAAAGAAAGAAAGAAAAGAAAGAAATTAGTTGATGAGCTGCGAGAAAATTTTCACCGAGTAATCTAAAAAAATATATTGCAAAATTTACCTATCTGTTGTAGTTAAAAAACATTAATTTTTTCAGTGAATTATGAAAAATATCTGAATTTTTCAATCAGCCGCAGGGAAAAGTTTAAATTATTGGGTCGGAGTTAAAAAACAAGAATTCGCCAGTTGACAGAGAAAAAAATCTTAATTCTTGGAAAAAGTTGTCAATCAATTGTTGGAAAAACCCACGAAATTCATCATTCGATCGGAGTAAAATCGCAATATTTGCCAATAGTTTGTTTCATGTATGATGTTAGCATTTTTACAAAAGGTACAATTGTACTTCTTCATATATAAAAAAAATCGCCTTGTGTCTTTCTTTTTCATTCCCGCACAACATTTTTCATCAGCTGAATTTTCTTGCAGAACATTGCAAAGTATTCTGGTTTGGGAATCTGCTTGAAATGAAGTGGTGCATAAGCTAAAAATTAATACCACCAGTGGTTGATTCGTAGGTTTATGATTATGTTTTCCTGCTTCTAGTTCTCCGTGTTTTAATTTTTTTTATTGTTGGACAAATACAATGATAAACCTGCGAGGCAATTATTGGAAATATTTATTTTTGACTTATGCATCATTTTCCTTCCGGCAGACATGAATCATTAGATTGATATATTCCTACTCGTGCATAAAATAAACGCATTTTTCTTGTGCTTGATACTTTAGGGTGTTGTTCTGTCCGCTTTTAGACTATATGGTTAAAAAAAATTCAAGCGGAATTATTTTTATATTTATCTCTATCGTGTGAACCTCGATTACGAAAGATTAATTCATTTGCCCTTAAAATAATGTAAAGAGTTCAGAATTTATTTCTATTAAATATACCATAGCAAAATTAAAACTTCCCCTATAAATAACTAAATAAGATAATATAAATAAAAACAAATTTAACAGAAATTTAATTGAACTACGCTCCATAAAAAGGTTTTCTTTTTATCGTGTTTGATACCTTAGAGTTCTGGGATGTTGGCCCTTTGATTATATCGTTAAAAAAATTCAATTGTGAAGTATTTTTAAATTTATCGTGTGAACCTCGATTACGAAAGATTAATCCTTTTACCCTTAAATTAATGTAAACAGATGCGAATTTGTTTCTGTCGAATTTACCTTAGCAAACTAAAACTCTCCCTGTAAATAACTTAAAAATATAATATAAATAAATACAAATTTAACAGACAGTTACTTGAACTACGCGCCATAAAAAGGGTTTTTTGATTGTACTTGATACATTCGAGTTTTGTGCTGTCTACTCTTAGATTATGTAATTTTTAAAAAAATTTCACATGTGAAATATTTTTATATTTATCTCTATCGCGTGAACCTCGATTGAGGAAGATCAACCCATTTGCTTTTAAATTTATGTAAAGAGTTCAGAATTTATTTTCTATCGAATGTACCATAGCACAAATGAAACTTCCCCTATAAATAACTAAATAAAATAATAAAAATAAATAGAAATTTAACAGATATGTAATTGAACTATGCCCTCAATGCACTGAAATAATCGGAAGGAAAAATACTGCCGTAAATTAGAAAATCTTTGGTTAATAACTTCTACCTTGCATCTAATACGAAAGTACCGCATTTGATAATTTTTAAAGCGATATTATGATTACATAGTTAAAATGTTTCATATACAGTGTGTCCCACACAAATAAAGCCACCATGATTTTGTGACGTAATCGGAGACGAAACAAAACCACGAGAATGAAACAAATATATTAAGAAAGACTATATAGAAATGAATATTTACGAGTCATAACTCATTCCCTTCACCACTTGATCAGGAAAGAAATGAATATGTAAAAAAAGAGGGAGGAAAACTATCCCACCGAAATAAAGCCACTACTATTAATAGCAATTATATCCGCCATGCTTACATATGACTTGGAGTATACGATGTGACATATCATTTATTAACCTCTGGAACAGCATCAATATTATCCCAGGCCTCAACGATAGCGGCCATTAGTTCTACCACAAACTTGAATTGTTTGCCATTGGCATTTAAAGCTCTACTGAGGATATTCCACGCATTTTCTTGGGGATTGGGATGAAGGTACAGGGCAAGACATTTTATAACATGTCCCCAATTATTCAAAAACCACTCCTAGGAGGATTTTTCAAACATCTGGAGGGTATTTTCTTGCTGAAAAATCCAACTTATCCCACCAATTGAAGCTTCAGTTGGCGATAAATGGGTTTTTAGCAATTTTTGTTAATTAGTAGCCTACATGCCGTGTGATGGAAGAGCCAGGTTAAGTTTACCACCATAGTCGAAGACTCCAAACACCATTAATAAGCCTCCATCTACCAATATTAAACCTGCTTATGTTGAAAACTATCTAGCAAAACAGATTCGATTGTGCCAAATATCATGAAACCTGAAAGGACCAGTAACATCTTGTTATATTTCCAGATTAGAAAAATATTAGTTTGGAAGGCTCAAATTGTCATAATTTCTATGGGTATGATATAAGGAAGGAGAAGAAATTTTCTCCAAAAGACAGCACGATGGAGACTTATTAATAATATTGGGAGGCTTCAGCTATGGTGCTAAACTTAACCTGGCTCTTTCCTTAGACCGCATGTCGCCTACCAATTACCAAGAATTGTTAGAAATCCATTTATTGCCAACTGAAGAGAGAATTGATGGGATAATTTGTATTTCAAGCAGGAAAACGCCTCCATAACCTACGCATTCTTATATTTTTTATAGCAGAATTTTATCTGAGCATTTGTAATTGTACAGTAGGGAAAATAAAATTTTATTATTTAAAATAGTACTCCGTTAGAGACAGGTTCCGTTTTCATAAAGTTTCAGGTGTTTTTATGTTCGGATTTAAAAACCATTGTCCCTCTTTTTTTGTCTCTTTGTCCTGTTTTTGTGACACTCAACTTGGCAACACTAGTTGTCACATAGTTTGGCTTCATCTTAATGTACTCAACATGATGAAATTTGTCTTCCTAAATTTTTTCAATGAATGCTATGTTTTTTAACAGCTGTTTGAACTCTTAAATTATAATTAACAGTTTTTAAGTTTATCACTTTCATTTTTTCTTGTCCTTTCTGGTATTTTCCGCAGTTTCTATTTTCATGCTGTACGTAACAGTTAAATGCAAAAACATTCCTATCAACTTTTCCAATATATACATATATATACATATTAAATCAGTTTTAAACATTTTATTTCCCATGCGAAAAATTTGCATACATTACTGACAATATAAATAATTACTAAAATGGCTTTTTTATTGTGTAAGGTGATATAATTATTTATTTAGATAACTAATTTCATTGTATGATAAAAAAAAAGTTTCGTTCCAAAACTCTGATACTGATAGGAAATATTTCCTAATCTATGTGGCATACGTGATTTTTCATATTTGTTTCTTTTGTTTAAGTCTAAAATGACTCACTCTTTTTATTGTCATGAATAGTATCTTAGCAACAATCATATAAGCACCCGAATAACACGGAAAACAGTATCAATTTTTATAAAAGTAATTCCGGTTCGTTGGAAAATAGAAAAGTGGATAACTTGAAGTTCAAAAAATATATTAACTTACAATGAAATAAAAATTTGATACCACTGGATAAGTATGATAAACATTTATTCTTAATACAAACTGAAAAGAAAAAAAAAAAAAAGAAGAAAAGCTACACGGATGTCTGGAAGATTGCTATTATTTTACGATAAAGCGTACTTGACAGTCCTTAGATAAAAAAAAATATATAGAGAGTAAGCAAAGAAAAAGAGTCATAAACTGTAATAACAAACAAAGCAAATGAGGTACGTTTGTACTATAACTAATTTTATAAATATTTCGATCTTGATGCAACAGTGTTGCACTCTTGTGAAAAAATGCATGAAACAAAATTTATTACTTTTCGATATAGGATAACTTGAATTGAGATACCGTTTTGAACAAGATGCCGTATTACATAGTTTTCATATGCGCAAGCGCTGTAGTGAAACGCCGCTCAGTTGTAAGGGAGAAGGTTCACTACTGTTAATTTCAGTTTGGGTTCTTTAAAAGAATAAATAAATAAATAAAAGGAAATTTTTTATTTCCATTTCGTCTTTATACTTTTTGCAAACGTCCAAAATCTTTTATGGAACTTCTTTATTTGCATAAATAAATCATAGTTTAAACACCAGAAAAATGAATATGATATTTTTAATTAGGTCTGGTATTCCGCTTTTCTGCAAAGCATAAATAATGGCTGATTCCTGCTTGTTCACACCAATGGAGGGATGGCGTCTTTCGTAGTACATTGGGGGAGCAAAAGTTATTTGGCTTTAGATGCCATTGGGGTAAGATGCCAGTTATTTCCGTTGTTGATAAATGCCAATTTGTTTCTTTATTGTTGAAATTACTATTGGATATTAGTTAACTTGTCAACGATTTTAATCCAATAATTTAAAATGGTGATTAAATCGTAATTTTAAACACCTGATTTTTAAAAAATTCAATGATTAAAATCATAAATTTTCTAGACATTTAAAATGACATAAAAAATATTAAAATCTAAGGTGAACATAATTGAAAATGTTTCTATGTACATTCTTCCTTATAAATAAACCTTATTTGCCTTATGCATAAAAGCAAATTGCTTAATATTTATTAATTTTGATTGTTGATTAAAATTTGATGTTGAATGCAGTTATAATAATTTTAATAAATTGGTTGTACAAAATATAGTTGCCGCCTGCCGGACTATTAGTCATCCACTTTTCTCCCACTTTTGTCTCCACATGTACACGACAAAGGAAAAGAAATTTTATGCGTTATTTTACTCAAAATTATTGAGCCCACCCAATATTTTTGAAAAGTTGTATCTATTGTTAATGTTAATTATAAATAAACATTAGCGCATTTCACTTGTATGGATTATTCTTCACCATTGACACCATTTGTGATGTGTAGAGCTGCTTTTGCAATAATCATTTGTAGCTAACTACATTTGGGAGCATAAAAAGGGAAAAACATGAAAAACATTTGCTAAATGGTTAATTAACTCTTCTTTTGAATCATAGAAAAAAAAGTAAAACATAATTTCGGTTCAATTTAAAAATTAAAAATTTATAGTCCGCCTCAGATTAGATTTAAAAAAAAAGCCCTAAAGTTCCCTAAAAATTACGCTTTTTTTCGTATGTAAAAATTGCGCATAAAGTACGAGCGAGAAGAAAAATGCATCGTTCATATAATAGAAGCCTAAGTCATGTGACTGTCATCAACAGTTCTGGTCTACCCGCTTTACTTTTTATATGCTATGTGGCCAATTTTGTACCTTAATATTAGTAGGCGCAGGTAAAAAGTCGCCAAATATTGTGCCGATTATTATTATTAAGCGCAAAGCATTTATTTGTCTGTCATCAACAGTTTGCAGGGATGTCCACTTCGTTTTTCATATGCCAAGCGGCACTTTTTAATCATTTTTTTTTTTTCGGATAAAACAGCGCAAAAGTTACACTTTTATAGAAATCGTTTAATAAATATAATATTTGTGAAATGAGTTACATTGAAGTATATGTATACTTTGAGCTAACTTCAATGAAAATTAAATTAACAATTCAATATCTCTTTTCATCAAAGTAAGCAAAAAAGGATTCACTCTACAATGAGTGAAAAAAAATTTTAACTTATGGAGGTAAGAATTAACATAGTAAGTTCACCAACCATGAATTTTGCCATGCAAAAAAATGCGAGCATGTAACCCATTCAAACTTTAGTATCAATTTCGCTTTGCAGTCTTCAGCAAAAATTGCAATTTTTTAACCCGCCGTTTAACATTTTTAATTTTTTGCGCGGTAAATTAAAATAATGCTTGGATGTTTTAATTAAATGTCATGGTTTATAGTGTTATTTATCTTTTTTTAATTATTTTTTTATTTTTAATGTTTCAGTTTTCAATGAAACTTGTGTATTTTGAATAAAATGAATGAATGAATGAAAGAATTACATTTGGTACTACCTGATTATCCCGTCGACCAAAACACTATCGCAAAATTATAGGATTAAATGTCAGTAAGGGATGATCGTAAATGTCGCTTTCACTTGACATTATACCCAATACACATGTCCGTTACATCAGAAAGAGATTTTTAATTAGACTTTTTATTTGTATTTTATTAATGTTTTACTAATTTGTTTGTTTTTTGTTTTTTAAAATAAAGTTATGTAAGTTTGTATAATTTAGCGAAATAGGTCCTACTACCTGATTATCCCGTCGACCAAAACACTATCGCAAAATTATAGGATTAAATGTCAATAAGGGATGATCGTAAATGTCGCTTTCACTTGACATTATACCCAATGCACATGTCCGTTACATCAGAGATTTTTAATTAGACTTTTTATTTGTATTTTATTAATGTTTTACTAATTTTGTTTGTTTTTTCGTTATTTAAAATAAAGTTATGTAAGTTTGTATAATTTTGCGAAATAGGTCCTCCAGATAATAAGGTAGCACCTTATATTTAATGAAATGCGAAAAAATGCAGCGGTAGCATTGTTTGGCGATTTATCACCTGCGTCCAGATAAGATAAATTTACGGTATTCATCATTTCTCTACCAGAATCTTCAGATTTGGCAAAGGATTGAACAGGAAATTAAATTATGAATAAAAGAGATTTTTAATTAGACTTTTTATAATATAAAATTCTTAGCAATTTTATTAAAAGAGAATTTTTTCTCTCGTAAATAAAATTCTTAGCATTGCATTTAAGGAAGGCTAGTGAAAAAATAAAATTAATTAAGTTTTTGTAAGAGTCGTTGCCACAAAAAAAACGAGTAAATACTTTTTTTTTATATCCGGATGAATTCAAAATTTAGAATAATATTGTGTATCATAATGGCAGATTTCGTGACGATTGACAAATTTTAACTAAGGTCAGTGCAATCTTAATTTTAATAATTTCACTCTGTGGGAAGATTAAGGCTCCTGTCCCTGTTAGCATAATCACTCGTGAACTAATGCTATTACTTATGGGGAGGTTATTTTCTAATAATTCGTTTGCATTTAATTTTTTTTCATTGGATAGCTGAGATACCTCTCAACATTGCTTTCTTTTATTTTTTCGATTTGGGTTTCAAATATCTTTTTTAGAAGGCACTTTCATTTTCGAAACTGATTTTGAAAGTGAAAATAACTTTATTTAAAAAATCAGCGAGTGAAATCGAAAAAACAAAAAAAAGAAGAAGAAAACGAACGATGTGAGACACGCTCAGCTATGCAATGGAAAAAAAATATATATTTAAAAATAATCTCAATAAAAAAAAGTGAACAAAGTCAACACAACCCTTATAACAACCAGGATTTTTTTTTTTAAAGAAAAAATATAGAAAACGAAGAAAAAAAAAAGAAAAGAAAAAAGAAAAACGGCGTCATTTTGAAATTCACGTATGGGGGTGGGGATGCATACAGTCATTTATGTATGCATATTTTGTCAAATTCTGTAATCTACTTTTTAAAACTCTGTTTACAAATATCGTCGATTGTTGATATAATAATTTTAAATTCATTTAAGATTTAATTTTGAAGGATTATTATTTATATTACTTTTTTTATTAATATTGATAATAAAATTTTACAGATGAATACCCTTCGTTCTGTAATCCTTTTAAAGCTTTGCAAAATCTATGTCAAATTAAAAAGGAATAATGGAACAAATTTAAAAATTTTAAAAATTTTTGCATGGTGCAAAAATTTACTGAATTGTGATTATAAAATTTTATTTTCATAAGTATTATCTTTAAAAAATATTGTACCTATATAGCATAATATATACATATATATATATATATATATATATATATAATATATATATATATATATATATATTATAGTTTGCTTCTTTCTATATCAATACAATTTCAACTGTATTTTGTAATTACTTAGCCTTATAATATTTGAATTATTATCATAATGAAATAATTACACTTTTTAACACTTTTTAAGTGTTATCACCTTTTAATCTGCATAAAATGTCTTTAGGAAAATGTAATTTTACGAGTTTCACATAGATGGCGCTTTATCAACTTTAGCAAATAACACTGAAAGGAAATGGGAAGTAGAACCAGGCCCGTAGCCAGAATTTTCTTTCGGGAGGGGCTCAAATGTGGATTTTTTTTTTTTTTTTTTTTTTTTTTTTTTTTTTTTTTTTTTTTTACAAAAGTAATTTGTATAATTTTCAGCAAAAAATTTAAAAATAATCTAGACTTATCCTAATGTGTGTTCCTACATAGGATACTTGTTAACTATGTCAAATATTGTTATTTCATGTAAGGTACCCTGGGGTAATAACGCCACGTTAAGGTTCTACCAATTTTCACGGCTTAGTTTTAGATTGTATTTTTCAAACAAATATAGGATCTGTTACAGCAACTCATTGACTATCTATATAAAATAAAATAATTTAACAGATATGTATTCATAAAATGTAGTGGTGTTTTTTCTTGACCAATGCTATTTGGCGTTAATACCCACCTATATGGGTAATAACGCCATGCAAACAAAACTATAAAATAAGATGGAATAATTGTATGTAGATTGCCCAATTTTAAAAATACTAACTCTACAGCTCTAGAAATTGACAAATTGCAATCTAAGCTATTGAAAATGTACAATTTTTTTGTGACTCTGAAAGAAAAAGAAAGCTGTGGTGGTGGCGGGGGGAGGAGGCAAAAGAATATCAGATTCTAAGCTACGTTTTGCTTAAAAATGACCATTTAAATAGAATTATTAGAAACATTGCACGGATTATTTGAATCAGCATTTATATTCCCATGTATGCATTCTATGCGATAGAAAATATTGATTTTTTTGTGAAAGTGAAAGAAAAAGGAGCAAGGGGGGAGCTTCAACAGAATATAACACCCTGTGTCTCTCTTTGCTTAAAAAGTCCCGCTTAAATATGATTATAAGAAACATTGCATGGTTTTAGCCATTCATGATGTAATATTTTAATCATGTGAAGTTTTATAATAACTAGAGTTATATGTAAAAAATATTTTTGTTAAACCTTAACTGCTGTTAGCGTCTCACATACCGCTGAGTTTTTCAAGTTTCAGAGTTTAATTTGCAATTTTTAGTTTAACTATAGATACCGGGAAAATTTTGTTTCATTTGGAGTCCTATTACTATCGCTAGAAACTTTTGAATAGCTAAATTTTATTTATAATAGTCCTGTATATAAGGTTCAATACAAAAATAATATTCTTAAAGTTAATTTAACATTTTATTCATCGTTAGATTAAGCGGTCTGACAGGCCGCTCACAGTAAGTTATGCGACAATTTTTGTCACAGCAGTTAAGGGTTAATACTATTATAGTAATCTAGTAAATAGTTTTTAACCCATAACTCCACACTAATGCGGATTCTCCAAACCTACAGTTAAATTGTCGACGTTTTATAGAGCATGCATTAATAAATTTTTAATAAATTGAATAAAATTTTTGATTAAAAAATATTATCCCAAAGAGATCTCTTATTCAATTTTATACATAATTCATATGGTTATATATCATTATCTCTATATTAGCAACAAAATTAACCTTTAAGTGCTGTTAGCAATCTGACTGAACACTGTACCCCCCTCCCCCCCAAAAAATAGCGTTTAACTTGTATTTTCCAGTTTAACTATAGTTACAACTGAAATTCTCTTTCGTTTGGAGTTCTCGTAATATTGTTAGAAATATTTGAATAGATTAAATTTAATTCCAATTAATTCTGTACAAAAAGTTTAGCGCAGGAACAGTGTTCTATGATTTTTAATCATGGATCGCATTTTAACCTTTAACTAATGTTACCGGTCTCGTAGACCACTATTTTTCTTTTAATTTTTTAGTTTAACTTGTAATTTTCAGTTTAACTGCAAACACTACCGAAATTTTCTTTCATTTGGAATTTTAGTACTATCACCAGAGAGTAAATAGGTGAATATTAAGTATAATACTCTTGTATAAAAAGTTTAGTACAAAAACACAACCCTATGAGTTATTCCCGCCTTTTATTCATCTTTCAATTTTGTGGTCTCATAAACCGCATCACATTCATACGTTAGAATTTCTGTCACATCAGTTAAAGGTTAAATTTATAAAGTTTTGAAAAACCGAACGCTGAGAAAGCGGACAGTTAAAATTTTGAACTCAATTGAACAATCCAGTGGAAATTTAATAGAAACCTGATTTTGAAGATGTTCGAATTTGAATCTTGAAAACACTTTGATATAGTTTTATTTACAAGAGTTAAAAATTATTTTTTACATTAGTAAAAAAAATAATAATAATAATATAATAAAAAATAAAATAGAGAGATTATTTTTAAGTATTGGGCACCCCCTCCCCTTAATCTTACCATTTCAACAATGATGATAATGCTGTCCCATATTAATATATAAACCCCCTTCGGATATAGTTCGGCCACTGTTGGGAATCAACCGGGGTAATAACGCCAATCCCTGGCGTTATTACCCCGGGATACTTATTGCGCAGTAAATCCTAAACTACAAATTATCTAGAGAAGATATCTAAAATCTTCTACAACAATTTGAAAGTACATGAAATACACTACAAATTTATGTAATAAACAAAGTATTTCTGGATAAAAATATAGTCTTCAGATCAAAAACCTTATCTCGCAAATTTTAGATCAAGCGTTAATTTTAGTTGCTTGTAAAAACAATAAGACCTAAAAATGAAACAAATTAACTTGAAGCTGTTTTTTGCGATTTATATGACTCAAAACCCTTCTGCGCAGAGCACATGGGTGTCATTTACCTGATTATTTCATAATTATGCAAAATATAAGCACTTGGCGTTATTACCCCGCCTGGCGTTATTACCCCAGGGTACCTTATAATTTTTTCAATTTCTACAATTTTTAATTTTTAAAAGCACTTCCAATTTCCAAATTGGTTCGGAAACTGGAGATTTTTTAGAAAAAGTTTTCCGCGAAACTTAAAAAGCACAAACTAATGATGTTTGAGATGAGCCTCATAGTATCCAATAAAAAAAAAGTTGTAAAATATTGAAATGCAAACAAGGAATATGTATTGATAACACAGGATTAATATTAACGTGCGAAAATCTGACATTACGAGTGTGAGGTCTTGAAACTAATCCATAAATGATATTAATTACACGCATTATTTTTTCCAAAGAAAAATTAATTGCTACAGTCATATGTAATCATAAAAATTATGTTTGTATTTCACATTCTCTGATTATAATAATTATAAATGATACTCTTGGTACAATAAATTTAGCAGTGCAATGGAAGCAATCACCATAATTTCTTCTTAGCCATATTGCTGATTGACATATCACGATCTACTGCAATATCCCAATGAATGGAAATCATTGAAAAGCTACTCAGTCTCTCATCGACCATAACGCTTCGAGTCAAAGATTTACTTATTTTCTTTGCCGAAAAAGATCTTTCAGCATTGACTGTTGTTACTCGGTTTTCAACCAAAACTGCCAGCAAGTGTTTGATTTTATTGTAATACGTCACGTTACAATACTGAAACTTTTAAAACCTCTGTGTTGGTGTCAACATTAGCAATTTATTTTACCCTAATTCATATTCAGCTTTCACTTGCTACATTGACACTTTATCCTGAAAATACTGCGTTGGATTCTCTAATTTGCTTGCTTTTTCCAGTGAAGCACATCCTGGAAGATGTAACTGGGAATCTCTCAGAATGTCTTCATTCTAAATGAATCCATAATTTAAATTTTGAATAAGACTTTCTACATGGGGAAATAAGACCGTGATATTGTAATACAGCTCATATTCAAAATATTAGAATAATTGAGAAAAAGTAATAAGAAAAAATTATTTGTCATTTATTTATTTTTTATACTAAGTAAATGTGATTAAATTTCTTATAAATTAAATCTGGAATGTTTAGATAAGATTTTAACATTTATAAAATATAAAATACAGCAAAATAAATTAGGTATACAGCTTCCTTAAACACACCAGAATATTAGAATAAAATTTAGATTGGTTCAAAATATTAGAATATTTTATTTTACGCAACAATATTACCTTATGAATATGAAGTAAATGGTAGTTAATATTTTGTAGCATCCCCTTTAGCTTTCATAACAGCGTACAATCGATCTTGCATACTATATACAAGGTGTTTACAAACATTTCTATCAATATTAGCCCAAATAGACTTTATACGTGCCACTAACTCAGTTTTACTTGAAGGAGGATTTTCTTGAAGTTTTTTCTTCATTATACACCATAAGTTTTCGATGGGATTAAGATCTGGTGAATTTGGTGGCCAAGGAAGTACCTTAATGTTGCGTTGGCGGAACCAATTCTTAGTTGACACCGAGGTATGCGGGGACGCTAAATCTTGTTGAAAGATGAAATCATCTTCAAATAAATCTTCTGATGATGGAATCATGTAATATTCTAAAATTTCTTGATATATCAGAGAGTTAACCTTTTCGTAGACGATGCATAACTTTCCAGGTCCTTCTGCACTCATACAACCCCAAACCATGACACTAGCAGCAAATTTTACGGAACGTTTAAGGCATTCTTTATCAAATGCTTCTTGCTTCATTCTCCAAACTCGAATACCTTGATTACCATATGAAACACAAAACATACTTTCATCACTAAATAATATATTTTACCAATCTTCATTGCTCCATAAACGTCTTGATTTACACCAATTCAATCTTATACGCTTTTGTCTTGCAGTCATGAGAGGTTTTGTTTTCGGTACACGAGATTCAAATTTAAATTTATGGAGACGGCTTAATGTTGTCGATGTAGAAACTTCAACTCCTTCTTCTTTCCATTTTCGGTGCAAGAATCGCACACTTTTAAAACGGTTTTTCTTAACTATACGCTTCAGTTTCCTGTCATCTCTAGCAGATGTTTTTGGTTTTCAGCCACCATTTCGGCGATTATTTTGAAATTTTCCAATTTTTGAATATTGTGTTAGTATTTTACTAACGCTCGATTGCGAACAATGTAAATAATTCGCTATAAAACATTGATTTTTACCGTGCCGATACAAATCAACCATACGAAGTTTAGTAGATTCAGGAATATCCCTCACACGGCCCATTTTAAGACGAAAAAGAAACAAACTGCAAAAAAGAATACTGATTTTAAATAAAATAGTCTGAATTTAATCAATGATGCCACCAGTTAAGAATTGCTAATAATTAAAGGAGAATTAATGTGAAATATTCTAATATTTTGAACCACTTGAATAACTATTCTAATATTTTGACTTTTCAAAATAATTTTTTTTGCAATTAATCTTTTCAAAAATGATATTAAATTTAAGATAACAAGTAAGTTTAATCAACAATAAGTTCTTAATAAAAATATCGTTTGCATATTTTCATTAAAAGACATTAAATTACCAAACGATATTTTCAATTTCTAAAAAAAAGATAATTATTCTAATATTTTGAATATGAGCTGTACTTGTCAGTGGTTGTACTTTAAGGGTTTGTACCTGTTGTCTGTTTAAATGTTAGTCTTGGTATCTTTATTTCAGTTTGGAAGATGTCTTCCCGAAGTTCTGATTCACTATAAAATCTCACAAAAGATTTCTACTGCATATTTATGTAAAGCAATTAGGGCATCTTTAGAATGGGTTATTGCCAATATTATATCACAAGACTTTTTTTTTTTTTTTTTTTTTTGAAGAATTTCACTATGACTTTGTCAAACAGAAAACCTTTTGACAGACAGGCTTATGAGAAAATGATTCTTCTACCTGACTGCCAAAAAAACTCCAGCTGTTGAATAGATCTTCCATATGTTTTTCGAAATATTTTCTGAGCTAATACAAATTTATTTAAGTAGCTCAACAAAAGTCAATATGCTTTTATGCTTCTCGAAAAAATTTGTGTCACATATCCAGAGAAGTCATTTTCTTTTGTTTTCTAGGATATATGATGCAACTGCTTTTTGAAGTGCTAAATTTGCCTTCAAGTGATTTTTAAAAACTTTTGTCGCTACTTTAACAAATTCATGATACTTTCGAATGACAGGAATCAGTATGCTGTTGGACAAGGCAAGATTTAACCAATGGTTTTCACAGAGGACGTATCTAATTTTTGGATACTCTGAAGAATTCTAGAATGAACCCCACTAACATGACCAAACTTATTGGTTACTTTGTTATACGTCTATGCGACGCATTTAAACATGCCAAGACATAGTTCGTCACAATGTTGTAATATTACATTTCTTGAATTTTTGAAAGAAAAGACAATTATTGGAACAAAACGTAAAAAAAAGTTTCCGAAGTATTTGCTTTTGTGGTTTTTTTAGTTCACATTTCTAACACAAACGGCAAGCTGTTCTGCGCTTGAAATGTCTATAGTTTTATCAGCAATTAAGCCAAAACAAACAGATCGCGATCTTTTAACTTCGGTAACTGTATCCCAGAATATTTGAATGATTTCATTCTAAGTTTCTGGGGTAAAGTCATAGCATTTCTTAGGATATTTTATATCTCGTTTCAATTCATTCTCTCCAGACTTTGCTCAAAACTTAAAAGAGCTCTTAATAGCTAACAGTCTTTTTTATACCATTTTCTCTAACATTAAAGGATCGTGATCGTGGTCAGTGGCTATTTTGTTCTGCACAAAATAAGATTGTTTCAAGTTTTAGTCCAAGAGCTGCTCTAATTTCTTCTTTTAGTGGAGCTCTTTGAAAATTCAATAATGAAGTAATTCTATTTCTATTTTCCTGAAGAAATCTAAAGTTTGTTTGCCAAAATAACATACGGTTTGTGATAATCTAATTGTATATGTTTTAAGAAAAAAAAATAGCTTTTTTCCAATGATTGGAACATGTAGAAAATAGTCCTCCTAATTTTTTGTGACCTTTCTTATGCCATATCCGTATTATACTTAGTTTTTGATGATAAGAAATTACATTTGATCAAATTTTACCGCGCATAAAGACAGTAAAAATTACTTTAAAAAAAGAATTTATGTTTTTAGTGGTACATACCTATTAAAAAAACAATGCAGTAGAACCCCGCTAATTCGGACCCCGATAATCCGGATCTTCGGATAATTAGGATCGGTTTGGTAATTTTTTTTTCAAGTTTGAGTAGCGATTGGCTAATTTCCATAACATTAACTTGTTTCATCGTCGTATTCTAAATAAAAAAACTTTTTCTGACATGTTTTTGGAATAATTAAGCAAAGTAAACATTATTACTGTCTGCAAATATTCAATAAGTTTAACATAAAAGTGATTTTCTGCTAGTATGTTATATTTTATTTTTTTCTAATTCTCCAGATAATCCAGATTTTTGATAATCCGGATTGGATCCGGTCCCAATTAATCCGAATTATCGGGGTTTTACTGTATATCCAAATAACCGATATAATGAAGGATTACCTTAACTGTAATTGAATAAACGGATATTTTTACAGCAAAAAATGCAATTGATTTTAATGCAATAGAAGATAAAAACAAACAAAACTTTTTATTATTATTATTATTATTATTATTATTATACTGATAATTTTGTAAAGTATTTTCAAACTTTCGGGAGGGGCTTCAGCCCCCTTAGCCCCCTCCCTGGCTACGTGCCTGAGTAGAACAACAAAGATAACAATAGCGACTTATTAGTCTTTCATAATAATTTTCTGTTTAAAAATCATAATCTCTATTTATTTTTTCTTATTTACATCACCGATTAAAAATAAAAATAAATGAAGCCATTAATAAAAAAAATAAAAAAAATGCCAAAAAAGTCTGTATTCGATGATATTCCTAAAATATCTGATTTCAAAAATATTACAAAAAGGAGTTCCAAAAAAAAAAATGTTGAATTAGACATTTATATATTAAAAAATGAAAAGAACAATTGAAAAACATATAGTTTCAATAAATTAAATTGCATTTAAAGAAATTTTTTCGTTAATTACTATCTCTTAATATATGTTGACTTGGAATCAGACAAGATTCGCCCTATAGACGAGTGATGTGTACACACCAGGGATATAGTGGAGTATATACGGGGTACACCCAAATACCTTCTGGATTTTTCAAAGGAACACCGTATACCCTCTTTTTCTCAGAAAAGCTATTGTATACACTTTCGAGGGTATAGCCACTGCTTGAGAGCATATACCCTCTGCTTAGAACGTATATCCTCTGTTATTTTTACGACTACACCACTGGTACACACCCGTAAAAATCACTTTATATCATACTTGTGTCAATGCAATATAAAAATAGAAATTCATTTTCCCAAAAACTAGGCATGATAGAAGAAAACATATAGAATATTTGAAATCAGCATAAAAATTTAATCTAGAAAAAAATTACGTCAAATATGTGGATACAACTTTAAAGTTGAATTTGTATTGTTGAACATATGCATCTGACTTGTGTGCTTGACATGCACTCCGCTTATAAGTCTCCGTCAATATGCAAAGGCGAGATAGTACAAAGAAATTTACAACACCAGCGAAATACACTCGAAAGCTCTACAAAGAGGAAGTGGGATTTAAACTCCCAGCGAACCTATACGCTCATGCGATTACAGGCGTGATGCTTTAACCACGCAGCCACAGTTGGCTCTAAAAGCTGAAAGTAATGTAATCATTACATTATTGAAAATTATATAAGTTAGGCTTAATAACTGACTGATAAATATTAAAAATATGCATATTATGACATTTACTGGAAGAGGACGGACCACCAGTCTTTATCTGGAAAAGCTAGTTCATTTTCATATTTATCGTACTTTAAATTTGCATAAAAATGGCATAAAAATTTGAATTTTTCATGGATTTAAATATGCAAATTTCTCAGAAAAATCACATACAGAAAAACGGAAAACATATTCAAATTAGCGCTAGAAACAATTAAATTCAATTAACTTCATTGTATCAATTGACTTCATTTCTGTGGCAGAACCGTTGTTGTCCAGTGCAATTGTTACTTATTCTTGTGTACCGCATACTTTTGATTTTTTCTGCTGGTTCAATAAATCTGTTTCTTTTTCTCCATATATTTTATTTCTCTTGCTCATATCTTAAAATTGTGAAATATTATGATGACTCTTTGATCTAACATACAGGTTTGTAAAAACTTTAATATAATCTCATCCGAGTGTACACGATTCCCAAAAGCACTCCGTTTTTCCCAGAAACTAATAGAATTTTGAGGTTAAAAGAAGCATTTCTAGAAAAAAAAACCTTCTTTTCAGCCCATAGTTTTTGGAAATATTTCCAAGTATTTCGTAGGGTGCTTAATCATTTTTTCAACACGGTATCAATATAAAATATCGTTTTCCAATTGCTATCTAATTTCAGATAAATATTTTCCTGATCGACAGATAAAGGCAGCTAAAAATACATATTGATCCTTGTATATTCATATATTTACGAATTTATTCAGGTATTATATCAGTTCAAAATGGAGTCATTTATACATGACTTTTAAAGAGTCTCCTTATAGACTTCTTATAGTCTTCAAGCAGACTTTTTCAAAGGCATCTATAAATGACTCCATTTTGACTGACATAATAATTAGAATAATTGGTAAATATATGAGTATATAATTGTGATTATAAAAAGAAGAAAAATCTTTTGCTTTTGCTATTTTTTTTAATTTTTATTTTTATTTTATTTTTTTATTTATTTTTTTTTTTTTTTTTGTATATTATGATACTCTTGCTACAATAAAGTCTGTTAAGCAGCTGAAATTTTTACTTGGGAATTGATAACATTGGAAAACTGATAATTAGTATATATACAGGGTTTCGTAAATTGATGTACATACTGTAAAAACCTGGATTTTACATAACAAGCAGAACAAAAGAGCAACAGAAACTTTAATTTCAAAATATATTTTTTAATTTCAATAAAGGAACGCTTTTTGGAATTGTGGGTAACTTGGAAGAGCTTATATCATATTTCTCTAGACTTTTTTTCTAAATCAAGAAACATACTTTGTCCTCTTACACTATGTGTGCTATCGTGGTAATATCTTTTTCTATAACTTTGGTTATTCGGGCAAACACTGACCAGATTCTTTATTTCATACTGACATCAAAAAATGAAAAGCCTTTGTTTAATATATTTTAATCTGGAGAATATGTTTCAACTCACCGAGGTTATTGCCTACTATTAAACTCCTGATGGTGAAATCTGCTAGTTAATTGCTATCCAGGCACCAGTATAGGGGTTTTTAATCACGGTGTTCGATAAAAGTATTTATCTACAAATGTTTTCAAGATATAAAATGAAAAATAAACATATAGTCTGGATCTTAGTTGCCAAATGCCTGAAGGATCATTCGGGGATTCATCGGTGCAGTATATTATTTGAGTCCACTGAACATAATTCTTTATAAGTAATTAACCCTTCACTGCACGGTGTGCCACATCTAAAAACACTATAATTCTCATTATGTGCCATGTACTTGATCAACAGGATCGCTGTAACTAATCAAAAACAGTATAAATATTGAAATAATACTAATTATATCCATGTCAGATGGCTACATTTGACAAAAAATTAAAATGTTGTTCTTCGGAAACAAAAGAATTTTCAATCATGCTATTAAGGTAAAATTTTATTTCATTATTTTTACTTAATACTTAAAAATATTAATACAAAGAAAATTGCAGAGTATTAAGAAGATAAAATTAATTAATTTAAGCCCATTTAATTGCGAAACAGAGCAACGCAAAATAAAAAGTCCCTAATTCCGCATAACGGCTACACACCATATAATATAAAAATTTAGCTGAAATTTTGAAATTTATTTTTTTTATTATTATTCCCATAATTAAAACATAGATTTCTAATATTTTTTTCCATAAAAATAGAAAAAATCGAGCAGTGAAAAGTTAAATCTTTTATCTCATGTGCGACAGCGAAAATTTTTAGCGAGTAATTATAACCAGCGTATAATAGGCCTTCTACTCACGTAAAGTTATTTTTCGATATTTATTTCTAATTTTTAAATATCCTTCAACTTAAATTTCAACATCGAATTTATGTAAAGAACAAGGTGTTGCAAGAATACCCTTTATTAGGATGAGCGAAGCGAATCCTCTACTAGTCCACTCAAATTACAATTTGTCGTACGCTTTACAAAAAAACTATTCAATATTTTAACTTCAAATTAAACACAAAAATAAATTATGATCTGTAGATTTGCAGAATATAATTTTTTTTACAGTAAAACGTTAAAAAAATTATTATTTTAATTAATTTATTTTACATGCATTTCCAATACGGAAGCATTTTAGCAAATGAATAAAAAATGAAACGCGTATATTTTCAGAAAAAAAAGTTTAAATCATGGAGTAAATAATTATAGATAGAATCATGATTAATTTATTAAATAAAACATGTTTTCATTATCCCACAAAATCGTTTGCACAGATGACACTTAAACATTTAAAAAAAATTGTATTATGGATTTTTTTTTTTTTTTTTTTTTTTTTTTTTTTGTAAACTGGCAACAAAATAATTGTAAACAAATAAAATTAATTCTTAAATTTGTTATATAAATAAAAAATTAAAAGATCTGCGTGAAGTGGTTGGTTCAAGCTCTTTATAAATATTTTTGCGAAGGTCGTATTGTGGCTA
Organism: Maratus speculifer; assembly: GCA_964019185.1. Lineage (NCBI taxonomy): Eukaryota > Metazoa > Arthropoda > Arachnida > Araneae > Salticidae > Maratus > Maratus speculifer. Next base: position 63,711,411 of record OZ025292.1, on the reverse strand, counting down.
AATAATATCGACTCATTAATCAGAAGGATTTTATAGAAAAATAAGACTTTAATAAGTTCGCAAACACAACAATAATTATTCGTGAAAACGTCACTGCGAGAATGAGAGAGCGCTTCGTTAAAAGGTAATTCCATTAATTGAGTTGCCATTCGCAGAAAGTAAACAGTTCTCCCACGCGGAGAGAATTACAGCAATTCTCATACGCTAACATGCATAAAAATGAAGAAATTAAAATAAAATGTTTTACAGTTGAAAATTCATAGTATCAACGAAAGCAGATTTCAAATGTTTTTTCCAGAAAATAGGATTTTGAAGAAGTAACTTTCTTCAAGCTTTCTTCAAATATATTATTCTAAAATAGCTATCAAAGATTATCGGATGTTGATTACAAAGATTGGAAACATGCATATTTCAAACAATTAAAAAACACCAGTGGCTACTTGAAATTGTAAAAACATCTTTAAAAGAGCTTTTGGTTGAAAATTAAAAAAAAAAAATTTAAAAGTTTGCTTCGAAAATATCTTATGCCAGTTTTACATCATAAGTAAAAAATTAAAATGCGCCAAAACATAAAATAACGTTTTTGTTTAATAAAGATGCAAAAATAATAATAAAAAAAAAATATTGTTACTTTCAAATATCTGTTTTATAAAATAATGCTTCGCGAATCGAAACAAAGCATGGCTTTTGCTAGTGTAATGTATAGTTTAGAAGGGTAACTAAATTGAAAACTCCGTTTTGTTATTAGATCATCGCTCTGTATATACTTCTACACCACACAATATTATACTTCACCATATCCCCCCACCCCCCACCCCACCCCAAAAAAAAGAAAAAAATCAATACAATACCTATTAATATGTAAATACCTACCAATGCTTTGCTAAATACCTATTCATTCAATACTAAATACAGGATCTTCTCTGTAAAGGAGGTTCCTGGTATCATCGAGAATCAGATCTTTGCTGAACCTAAAAGGGTTTTCCCCTCTTGGTATACATCATTTATAATGCTAGCTAAATAGAAAACTCTTTTCGGATTAGATAATCATTCGATGTGTTCATCAACATCGCGCAGTCTTGTATTTCATCTTACCAAATAAATAAATAAATAAATAAAACTTATTTTAACATAATACCTATTAATATGTAAATACCTATCAAAACCTTGCTAAATATCTATTCATAAAATATTAAATGCAAGATCTTCTCTATAAGCGAGGTTCCTGATTTCATCGAGAATCAGATTTTTGCTGAACCTAAAAGGGTTTTCTCCTCTTAGTATTTAATTGCTGGCTATCTGAAAGTGTGTGATTTCAATAATTTCTGTAATGAGCTCAAGTGAGGTTAGTCAAGCTCTGTATGAAGTTGCAACTTGATCAAAGTATTATAAACACTTTTTTTTTTAATTTCAGAGTGAAAACATCTGAATACGCAGCTTTTTTTTCTATCAATTAATGGTTATCAGATATCAAGATACTTAACAAAATGTCACTATTCAAAATATGATGACCTTGAAATTTTCCCCAGATTTATCTGGCACAATCCAGATTCAGTGGCGTCTAAAAACTGAGTCAAAATTCATCATTCGAGTGGTTTTCAAATGCACTTGGAAGATCAAAGGAATTTATTGACACGTGTCGTTAAAAACCCACTTCAATATACCATTGACAATCAATCATTTTTGATAATAATCTGTAGAATACGAAACGAATAACTCTAAAACATAATTCTTCACGTGGGGAAAATGTAAATTTTTCATAGTCTGGAGATCTATTGAAAGCAAAATAGAACAATTCAAAATTTTAAAGGGAAAAACGAGGAATTGCTCATTTGTAACTATTCATATATTAATAACTTCATACATAAGTATATATATGTTACAGGCCAAACCCGATTTTAGGCCAAACTAGATTGGCCTAGGCCAAACCAGTCTATCCTAACGCCCATCGGATAAACTAGTTTTTCCTAGGCCAAACCGGTCTATCCTAACGCCCATTGGATAAACTAGTTTTTCCTATTGCCTAGTTTTTCCTAGGTTTTTCCTAGGGAAAAATATGTATATAACGAATAATAAAAAATACTACTGTCATATATTATATTCTGTTGTAAAGTTAGTTTTTGTATGTCTTTAAAAAAAACGCACAACATTAAATGGAGTATTTTTCAAAGAAGTTTTGGAATCCACTTCTGACATTCTACACTTACATTCATTTATTTATTCATTTTTTAATCGCAGTTAATTAAAAATTAAATCACCATTCTTTTATAAATAAAGTAAAAAGTTAATCTCAAATAAATGTCACCACAAAAAAATAAAATATTATAGCATTAGATCATGCTCAGAAAGAATTATATATATATATATATATATATATATATATATATACATGTTACAGGCCAAACTAGATTGGCCTAGGCCAGACTAGTTTATCCTATCACCCATCGGATAAACTAGTTTTTCCTAGGCCAAACCGGTCTATCCTATCGCCTATCGGATAAACTAGTTTTTCCTAGGCCAAACTAGTCTATCCTAAGGTCCATAGGACAAACTAGATTTTCCTAGGCCAAACTAGTTTGACCTAACTGTTATAGAATCAACTAGTTTAGACTGCTGTTTATTGGTCTGAACTAGTTTATCCTAGGCCGATCTAGTTTGTCCTAGGCCAATTCAATTTGGCGTGATTTTATTAAATTCAATGACCGCCCCAACGCCAACATTCTTGTTTGTCCTAGGCTGATCTAGTTTATCCTAGGCCATTGTAGTTTTTCGTGTTTTTAGCTCACGGGCGTCAAAGCCAGAGAAATAATGGGCTCACAGGTTCTGTATGCATGTATGTACACTAGAGGTCTGCACGGGCCGAAATTTCCAGGCCCGAGCCCGGCCCGAAAGTTAAAATTTCGGCCCGGGCCCGGCCCGGCCCGAACGAAAGAAATATTGGCCCGACCCGGCCCGGCCCGAAAGTTAAAATTTCGGCCCGAGCCCGGCCCGGCCCGAACGAAAAAAAATTGGCCCGACCCGGCCCGGCCCGAAAGTTAAAATTTCGGCCCGAGCTCGGCCCGGTCCGGAAAAAAGTTTAAAATTCGGCCCGAACCCGGCCCGGCTCAAGTGAATTACTACAGAACATTGATCTTTAATCTTATGGAAGAGTTCTGACCAAAAAAAATTATATTAGTCTTTTTTTTTCATGTTTATAATCTCCATTTATGCAGAAGTGCCGTAGGTGAATCTTTGTTTGTTGTATGTAAATGTTTCAGTTATCACTAGTATTATTAATCCATATTCCCTGTAATGGAGAAAAAAAGTCGAAAAAGCGGTATATGGTAAAATTTCCAAAGACAAAATCGCTTTGGAACGAAAAAAAAAAAAAAAAAAAAAAAAAAACATTCCCTTCTTAACAGATGTAAATGTTTAATATATTTTTTTCTCCCGTATTGTTGTATTCATTTTGCATGGATGAACATTTTAAAAGAAACTTTCAGTTTTCACTTTAAAAAAAAATTCCGTCATAATCATGTTTTCTTTTTTTTTTTTTTTTTTTTTTTTTGTGTGTGTGTGTGTGTGTGTGTGTGTGTGTGTGTGTGTGTGTGTGCGCGTGTGTGTGTGTTTAATTCTACTTAACGCCTAGTAATCTACGATTCTTTAAAAGGAATAAATTATAATGTTTAATTGTAGAATAATGGCGGCTTAAAAGTATATGCCTTTTTTGCAAACATTTTTGGACAAAGCCAAATATTACTGATTTATAAAAAGTCGAGAAAAGGATTTTCATATAGGAAGGTTCAATAGGAACTTATTGTTTTGGTCCATGAAAACTAGGAAGAATGGAAGCAGTCTCGGCTTCGTACGGAAAAAAAAGTTAGGCCCGGCCCGTCCAGCAAAAAAATTAAGGCCCGAGCCCGGCCCGGCCCGAAAGATTAGTGACTAGGCCCGGTCCGGCCCGGCCCGAGTCTTCAGAAGTAAGGCCCGAGCCCGGCCCGGCCCGAATGCCATTACTGGAAATCGGCCCGAACCCGGCCCGCGGGCCGGGCCGGGCTCGGGCTTCGGGCCGCGGCCCGGCCCGTGCAGACCTCTAATGTACACATGTATGTACGTATGTACGTATATATGTGTCTAACGCGATAACTCTATATAGAAATAATGTAATTTTGATTTGTTTTTATCTTATCAGGCTACCAAAGCCTGAGAACTAATGTGCCCATATATTCTGTATCTATGTATGTATGTAAGTACGTAACGCAATAATTCTTGATAGAAATAATCGATTTGTATCAAACTTTCAATGTAGGTTTATGATTATGAGGAGCTTTTCTGATTAATTTTGGGAGGTCACTGGAGAAGAATAAGGCTGGGGGGGGGGGGGGAGAACGAGAAGCTGATTCGCCCCTTCGCTTAATTCAAATAAATGGGTTTCCATACATTATTAGCATATTTTATTGAAATTTTAGATATAGGAGCATTCTCTTGAGGCGCCTCCATGACTAGTTGTGGGTGTTCTTTGTTTAAGTATAAAGAGAGGGGTGAATAGGGGTAACGCCCCATAATTTATGTAAATGCTTTTTTCATGAATTTACTGATTTGCTTCAAATTTTAGAAATAAATTCATTTTGGTAAAGCGCTTCCCTAATTAATTTTGGGGGTTAATTGAATAAGAACAATGGGAAGAACAGGAGGATGCCGCCTAATTTAGCAAATGGGTTCTTCATGCAAAATTAACCGATTTCATTCTGATGAAGAGCTTCACTGATTAATTTTGGTGGTTCTTCGGTTAAATATAAGGGGGCAACTTATCATTTCTTTCCTTCCTTAAATTAGATAATTAAGTTATAATACAGAATTATCAAATTTGCTTAAAATTTTGGACACCAGTAGCTTGTTTAATTAATTTAGGGTTTTTTTTTGGTTAAGTATAACGGGGTAGTGGACGTTTTATCGCCTTCCTTAAATTTAGATAAATGGGTTTTTATGCAGATTTATCCGATTTGCCGAAAATTTTGAATATAGTTTTTTTTTATAAGGCGAATCCCTGAATTGTTTTGAGGGTTTAATGATTAAGTATAAAGGGAGGAATGAAGGATTATCCTCCATAAATCAGATGAATGGTTTTTTTGAGCAGAATTATTTGATTTGCTTCAAATTTTGGATAATTGTATAATTTTATAAAGCGTATATGTGATTAGTTTTGGGAGTTCGATTGTTAAGTATAATTGGGGGAAATGGGAAAAAGTAATCCAACTTACTTTGTTTTTCGAGGGTGTTATTCTAAAATAAGGCTGTAATACATAATTGTTGTAAATAGTCTATGTATGCAAAGCCATCAGTTTAATTCGGCAATATTCTTTTTAATATTGATCCCGACTACTGCTCCTTAGCTAACCTTTTGCAAAATGGTTTTGTCAACACCCTTATATAATGTATTTTGTAAGGGTATAATATCGAAGAGTTGTAGAATACTGTCAGGTGTTTGCACGGCCCGGAATTTCGAGGCTTGGGCCCCGCCCTCCCCGAAGGAAAGTTATTTTGCCGTGATCCTGTGTAAAAATTAAAACTTCAGCCCGAACCCTGTTTGTACAAAAATCAGTGAAAAAGAGACTCAGTCCGACTCAATCTGGCCCTACTCAACTTCTGCAAAAAATTCAGATTTTACTTAACATACAATTAGGATTCTTTAAAAAAATACTGCATACATATTTATTGGATAAATATACAATGTACTTTTAAATTACGATGTGTTCACAGAATGGTAAATACACAATGTATTATTGATTATTTAGATTCCTAAACCTTTCAATATTCAAATAGGGATTCATTAAATAATTAATGTAGTTTAGAATAAAAGAAAAAAAAGCAGAGTTATAAACATCATAACTATTGAAACTGTTCAGTAAAAAGTAGATTTGTGAATATGTTTCCCTGTCATTCCCTAAGGCTTTTCTCAAATCCAAAAGAGCTACTTCCTAACACATTTAAGAACTAATCCATTTTCGGAAATGCATAAAATTAACAGGCATTCTTACTCAGAAAATATGTAATCGAATGGCGTTAACAATTTTTTTCATAAAAGCGATGTATCTTTGAGAAAATACTATTAAAGCTACGTTTTAAATTGAATTTCCGCTTAAGGCTTTACGGAAAAGAAAAACTTGACGCCGTGACAAGAATAGTTTATATGTTGACAGGTAATCAATTTCTCAAAAATGGAAAACGCTGTTAGATTCCAAATTATGTTCAGCTACGATCTGGTTTGAATATGCAATAATAATAATAATAATAAATGCAAGTCTGATTTCAGTTTGCACGAGTCTGCAGAAAAAAAAAAAAAAAAAAAAATAAGCAAACACCATGTCCAATGCATCATGTCTCTAGAATTGACATGTTAAATTTCTGTATTGATGTTATAAGCAATGACTCTTTACACACATTTATACTTATTCGCGTGAAGGACACGTTTTTTACCGGCCAAACCCGATTTTGAGCCAAATTAGATTAGCCAAGGCCAAACTATTTTATCCTAACGCCAATTGGATAAACTAGTTTTTCCTATGCCAAACTGTTTATGTAAATGTCCATGGGATAAACTAGTTTTTCCTAGGTAAGAGGGTAATCCTTCATTTATCCCTTCATACTTAACCATTAAACCTCCAAATCTATTCAGAGAATCGCCTTATCAAAAAGAACCTATATCCAAAATTTGAAGCAAATTCGTCAATTCTGCGTCAAAAAACATTTATCTTAATTATGTTGTGTTACATACATTGCCCTTTCTTTTAGACTTAAACAATAAACATCCACAACTAATCACGGAGGCGACTTGTCATAATGATCCTATATCTAAAATTTTAAATGAAAACTGATAATTCTGCATGATAAATCCATTTCTCTAAATTAAAGGTGGGGGATTAGCTCGTTCGCATCTCTTTATTCTTATCCAACGAATTCCCAAAATTAATCAGAAAAAGTACCTTATCAGAATGAACCTACATCCAAAATTTAAAACAAATCGGATATCTCTATCAAGAGTTATCGTGTTATGTACATACTTACGCATATGCGTTCATACATGCGTACATACATGCGTAAATGCATATACAGAACCTGTGATCCCATTATTTCACTGGCTTTCACGCCCGTGAACTAACAACACGTAAAACTACTATGGCCTAGGATAAACTAGATCAGCCTAGGACAAACAAGAATGTTGGCGTTGAGGCGGTCATTGGATTTAATAAAATCACGCCAAATTGAATTGGCGTAGGATAAGCTAGATCGGCCTAGGAAAAACTAGTTCAGACCAATAAACAGCAGTCTAAACTAGTTTATCCTATAAGAGTTAGACCAAACTAGTTTGGCCTAGGAAAATCTAGTTTGTCCTATGGGCCTTAGGATAGACTAGTTTGGCCTAGGAAAAACTAGTTTATCCGATGGGCGTTAGGATAGACCGGTTTGGCCTAGGAAAAACTAGTTTATCCGATGGGCGTTAGGATAGACCGGTTTGGCCTAGGCCAATCTAGTTTGGCCTAAAATCGGGTTTGGCCTGTAACATATATAAGTATAAATACTGGTTTCATTGGCTTATTGTAATGGTAATATCTGAGTTACTTTGGTTTTATTTGTAAAAGTATTTATATATATTATATACACTTATTTATACATATTATACACATCTATGTGTGTATATACATATACATACATATATATATTATATATATATATATATATATATATATATATATATATATATATATATATGTATGTATTAACCGGTTGTCCCAAAACTGACTGATGGATTTTAAAATTCAATAACTTGCAAACGGTGACAGCTATTTAAAAATTTTTTGCAGGAGAGTTATGTATAATGTCAGGAGTTTTTTTACCATAATTTTTTATTTTAGTTCGCATCTCAAACAATAGGTGGCGCTGACGGCGATTGTAGGCCAGGTCGACGCTTCACTCAGCACTGATCACCTGGCCTTCAATCGCCGTCAGCGCCACCTATTGTTTGAGATGCAAACTAAAATAAAAAATTACGGTAAGAAAACTCCTGACATTATACATAACCCTCCTGCAAAAATTTTTTAAATAGCTGTCACCGTTTGCAAGTTATTGAATTTTAAAATCCATCAGTCATTTTTGGGACACCCGGTATGTATGTATATATACATTACATACAATATATTACAAAAACAAATATATGTTATAAAATCCACAATTATTGAACAATTTAAAAGTATAAACAAATTTACGATTTCTGCTTATATAGTAAATCGTTCACCTCTTTACCTATAAAATTACATATTTTTTGTGAGTAAAGATAAAAATATATCCTTGAAATTACAAATTTGTTTGAAAAGTAATGTGACAAATGTTTGTGGATATTTAAGAAATACTTTTGTTTAAAAAAAACATCCGTTGTGAATACGAAAATGAAATGCATTATACTGTTTCATGTTAAAACTAGAATGGATAGTGTAGCTATTTCACAGTACTTAAAATTTCACTACATGGGTGATTCAACGCAAATAGGCCATAATGTTGAAACTGAGGGATATTTAAACTCTTTCAACAGGAAAACATAATGTATTTTTTAAAAACCGTATAGTTTAAAGATGGTTTTAATTAACACTTAAAATTGAAACATTAATTAAAGCAAATGTATGAAATAACTTCTTAAAGCTATAAAATATCTTTACCTCATATGTAACTATTTCCCATAAAAAAATATCATTCCTTGCTGAAATATTTAAATTTGCTTTCTCTGACTTCTTTATTTTACTATGAACACATAAAGTATTATTTCTATGTTTTACATTGTTATTATTTTCTTCATTTATTTAATTTGGTCTACACATGCAATTTGTATTTGACAAAAAAGTTTCCAACTCACATTTCACATCATTTCCACACTCAAAATAATTTTGGATATTTGGAATACGTAGTATTACTGTCGGACAAAATATTGCACGTGTACGGAGCACATGGGCCTTACATCTCTGTAAAAAAATCAGACATCAAGTTTAAATACTTAAAAAATAATTTAACAGACAGATTAGGTATATGTTAAAATGATACCATTCTCTCACTTAGTTATATATATATAAAATGTTTTCTAAAATTGTATTAATGGGTGGTTGGGCCAATCCATTTCAAGTGGTCCAGCACTGGTCGCTCGACTACTTTAAAAAATCTGAAATTTTTTGTACAACAACCCTAACATGATGGAAGTTCAAAATGACCGTTATTTTAATTTTACTATTTTTTGTTTGTGAATGGCGGCCATCTTTGTTTCATCGTGTGCAGCAATTTTCTCACATACTAGGATACACAAAATTGTAAATATCTCGTCTTTTATTTTCCCAATTGAAATGGGGTTTGCAGCATTTTGTTCAGAATAAAATAGGTTAAATATACAGTGGTAGAAAATTTTTGAAAAATAAATTTTTATAAGTGAAATTTTAGCACAAAATTTAAGATTTTTTCCAAAATCTATCCGTTTGCAAGAGGAAATTTTTCATGCAAGGGAAACTGTCAACCTTACACATTTTTTTCTACAAATAAGTCAAAAGTGCGTGGACTCATACACCAAGTCCCAGATCTGGGAGTTGATTTCTCTTTGCGAAAAAAATTCCGAAATTCGTCAAAAATTTCAAAAATCGCACTTTTTATACTTTGATATCTCTTGTGGGGCACGAGATAAAAATTTGAAATTCTGGCCTTTGATAGTATTGTGTAGTAGTGTTATGTACAAAAAAATTCAAGAAGGAGATTTGAATGCAAGCTGAGATATGACATGGACAATATGTGAAAACAATACTGACAAACTATTGTAACCTACTACGTAATTGTTCAACAAGACTGTCAACCTTACACAATTTTTTCTACAAATAGGTCAAAAGTGCGTGTACTCATACACCAAGTCCCAGATCTGGGAGTTGATTTCTCTTTGTGAAAAAAATTCCGAAATTCTTCGAAAATTTCAAAAATCACACTTTTTATGCTTTGATATCTCTGGTGGAGCACGAAATAAAAATTTGAAATTCTGGCGTTTGATAGTATTGTGTAATAGTGTTATGTACAAAAAATTTCAAGAAGGAGATTTGACTACAAGCTGAGCTATGACATGGAAAATATGTGAAAACAATACTGCCAAACTATTGTAACCTGTTAGAGTTATTTGTAATTTATCTTTGAAATGTGGCATCACATAAGTGTAACTATAGAAACGCAAATCGTCTGTGTTTTTTGTTAGTTGTTGTTTTGATTTGCTAAGAGTAAGCAACGCTTTCGCTATGTCTTAAAATAAAGGATGACAGTCTACTAAACCATGTCAGTTTATTAATTAAGTTAATACGCATCGCCGCATCACACTTCTGGTTACGTCGAGCCAAAGTCTATATATTTTTTTTCTTCACTTCGAAAAGAAAAGTTCGAAAATAATGAACTGTTTTCATCATTGAATTTTATTAGAACATTATTCCACAAGCTGGACTGGTGAAAAAAAGAAAGAAAGAAAATCGTCTGCCGCAGCAATCAAGGTAATGAATAATTTATTATTCCTTTTGCTGTTACTATAAGCTTTTGAACATGGAAAACACTGATAAATTAAAAAAGAAGCGTGCAACATTACGCACTTCAATTACGAAATTAATTAGTAAATTAGAATCATTAATAAAAGATAAAAATGTTGATATTGATAGTTATTTAGAAATTTTGGAACAATTAAATGACAGAGAACAAACTCTAAAAAACCTAAATGAAGAAACAGAATCTGGTATTAGTTTAGAAAAAGAATATGAAATTGACATTAGTGCTAGCGAAGAATACCAGGAAAAAATTATAAAGGCCAAATTTCAAATTAAAAAGCAACTTAAACATTTAGAACAAAGTAAAGTTTCCAATGAAATTCAACCAAATTCTACTCAAATAAACAACGCGATAAATATTAAATTACCCGATATATCTCTTCCGAAATTCTCCGGAAAACCAGATGAATGGGGTCTATTTAAATTACAATTTGACAACTTAATAACTTCAAATGAGCAACTATCAGATGCGCAAAAGTTGCATTATTTATCCGCGGCATTAATAAGTGATGCAAGAGCTTTGATTAGCACAGAAGACACCTTTTCATCTTTATTTCAAGCATTAAAAGACAGATATGAAAATGATAGAATAGTAACAGAAATACACATCAATTCACTCTTAAACGCAGATAAACTTACACAGCCTTCCGCTAAATATCTTCGAAATCTAGTCGATAATGTAAAAAAAAGCATTCGCGCCTTGAAGATTTTGAATTATGATAGAAATAATCTTTCAGATGTTTTAATATTGAACATCATTCTCCAAAAGTTAGATAGAGATACTCGAAAAAATTATGAAATGACGATAAATTCAAAAGAAGTTCCGAAGTTAGATGAATTACTTTTATTTTTAGAAAAACGATCACAATATTTCGGAAATATTCATACAGTCACGTCTGTTAAACCTTTTAGTAAGGATCAGAAACGTTCATTTAATTCTAAGTCATTGACTTTGTTAGCAGAAAATCCACACATTTGTTCAATGTGTAAAGGCAATCACATTTTAATGAGATGTTCTCAATTCTTAAATTTACCTGCAAAAAAAAAGGTTTAATATTGTTAAAATGAAAAAATTATGCTTCAACTGTTTATCATCAGTTCATAACATTAGCCAGTGCAAAAGTTCAAGCACGTGCAGAAAATGCAACAAACGTCACCACACACTGATCCACCTGGAACGCGGTGAGGAAAATATTGATACTAATCAGACAATAGCAATTCAAGATGAAAATACTATTAGTAGTAATCTATAACCAACCGCAAACGCATTTACTCCTCATAGTTACACAAATAATCCGATGTCTGTTACCGCTTTGGGTGAAAATACACATTCATTTGATAACACGCATTCAACTATTAACAACTTCAACTATCAACTATTCTAACATCAACTATTAACTGTAATGAGTATGACATCTTCTAGTAAACAAGTACTGCTTTCAACTGCGATAATATATGTACAAAACGCTAGATGAGAATTAGTTCCTCTTAGAGTATTGTTAGATTCAGGATCGCAAAATAACTTTATAACGAAGGAATGTTATGAGTTATTGTTCTTGAAAGGAAGGAAAATAAACGCATCAGTTTCAGGGCTAAATGGTTCAGTTATGAATATAAAGGAAAGTATTATAACAACCATAGCAAATAAAAACAGGAGTTTTAATGAAACATTGCAATTTTTTGTTGTTCCTAAAATTACGCGCATAACACCAGCTACATATCTAAACATCATGCCTATTAAGCATTTACAAACTTTTCAGTTAGCTGATCCACAATTTGATAAACCAGGTCCAATACATGTTTTATTATCAAACGAAGTATTTTTTAAATTAATCGGACAAAATAAAGTAAATATGCAAAATTTGGTTTTTCAAGAAACTGTTTTTGGCTATGTTGCCAGTGGTTCTACGTCTATGCCGCAACAAAATTTTAATAATTATTGTGGTCTTGTTCGATCTGTGGATGGTTTATCCAACGCTATGCAAAAATTTTGGGAAATTGAAGCGGTCCATGATAAAAACCCAATAAAAAGTAAAGAAGAGCAGTATTGTGAGGAACATTTCTTGCGTACACATACTAGAAGAGAAGATGGTAGGTATATTGTGGAAATGCCAATTAAAACTGGTGGGCTTGCATGTTTAGGAGAATCAAAGGAAAACGCACTTAAACGATTGAATAACTTACTTAAGCGATTTGCGCACAATCCATCCATGAAACTGTTATACGAAGAATTTATTAACGAATATAACAATTTGGGATACTTAGAAGAAATCTTGCTGGAAAATAATCCCGAATTTTCATGTTATTTGCCGCATCATGGGGTATACAAACCCGAGAAACCAAGCACGAAATTAAGGGTTGTCTTCGATGCTAGTGCAGCTACTACCAGTGGTGTTTGTTTAAATGATATTTTATTAAACGGAGGATTAGTTCAAGATGAGCTCTTCGATATCATTTGTCGATTTCAAACTCATAAATACGTCTTTACTGCTGACATCATAAAGATGTATCGCCAAATATTAATTTCGGAAAATCACAGAGATTTGCTTCGAATTTTGTGGAAAACTGATGAAGAAGAACCAGTCAAAATATTTAAGTTAAAGACGATTACATACGGTACATCGAATGCGCCTTATCTTGCCACGCGGACTTTGAATCAGCTTGCAATTGATGAAAAGGACAATTTTCCGCTAGCATCACGTGTAGTTCTTCAAGATTTCTACGTGGACGATGTATTAACAGGAGCTGACACTTTAAATAAGGCTCAACAAGTGCAAGCACAATTAATCGCAATGCTTGAACGTGGTGGCATGAAGTTGCACCGATGGTGTGCTAATCACCCCGAACTCTTGAAAATCGCAGCTAGCAATCAAGAGTATACATTCAATGATCGTAATGCGGACCAGAGCACTAAAACTCTAGGATTGTTATGGAAGCCAGTTCGTGACTGCTTTTCGTTTAATTCATCAGTTAAGGAACCAGTTGTATACTAAAAAAGAACTGTTTTATCCGACATAGCACGTATCTACGATCCATTGGGATTACTCGGTCCTGGAATAGCTAAGGCTAAGATTTTCATACAAGGACTGTGGCTGTTAAAGCTAGATTGGAACGATCCACTTCCAGATGACATTAAAGATGAATGGCGACGCTTTATCAGAACGCTTCAGAATATAAATAATTTAAAAATCAATCGATTTGTTTTAAACGAAGGGCATTCGGAAGTTGAACTGCACGGCTTCTCCGACGCCTCCGAGCTCGCATATGGAGCAGCCATTTATCTACGCTGTTTCACAAAATTTAATACATTTTTAAACTTACTGTGCAGCAAGTCTAGAGTTGCACCATTGAAACCTTTGACAATCCCACGATTGGAATTGTCCGCAGCTGCCTTATTGTCTCAACTCGTATCTAAGATAGTGACTGTACTAAAGTTGAACATCAGTAAAATAATACTATGGTGTGATTCAACCATCGTCTTAGCGTGGATTCAGACTCCTCCTCATCTACTTAAAACCTTTGTGGCCAACAGAGTTTACAAAATCCAAGAATTGACCCAGACTTTTCAATGGAGACATGTACGCTCAGAGGACAATCCAGCAGACCTTGTATCTCGAGGACTATCCTTTGACAAATTAATTGATTGTGAACTTTGGTGGCATGGCCCTCTCTTCTTGAGAGAAAGAGACAGTGAATCCAAACACAGCATTGATTTAGAACAAGTGAAAAACAATATAGACTTTTCATCAGAATTAAAATTGAAAAACAGTACAGCATTATTAAGTTTAAATTCTAGTGAATTTGTAAATGAAATTTTAAGTATCAGCAATAATTATACTAAAATATTACATGTTTTAAGTTATATTTTCAGGTTCTTAGATAACACAAGAAAATTAGATGAAAAAAGAAAGGGACATGTAAGTATGGAAGAATTATCACGAGCAGAAATATTTTTAATTCGGGAAATCCAAAAACTTGAATTTAAGGCGGAATATACTGCATTGTTAGAAGGTAAGCAAATTTCTAAGAAAAGTAAATTGCGATTGTTAAACCCCTTTTTAGATGCAGATAATGTGCTAAGAGTTGGAGGGCGTTTAGATAATGCAGACCTAAAATTTGCTGAAAAACATCAATATATTCTTTCAGGTAAGGGTAAATTGTGTAGCCTAATTGCAATTTACTATCATAAAAAATATCTTCATATAGGTGCACAAGCATTGATATGCTACTTGAGACAAAAATACTGGCCTCTACGGGGAAGAAATTTGACTAGAAAAATAATGCATGAGTGTGTAACTTGTAGTAAAAGCAACCCCATAACCATACAACAAATCATGGGTTCTCTACCCAGAGAGAGAGTACGTCCTAGCGCACCATTTAATTACGTAGGAACAGATTTTGGTGGACCCTTTTTCATGAAATATAAGGGACAGAGAAAGGGAATTCTTAATAAGGTGTATTTGGCAATCTTTGTTTACTTTGTAACTAAAGCAGTGCATCTCGAACTAGTGTCAGAATTGACTACAGATGCATTCATTGCCACCTTAAAAAGGTTCATTGCTAGGCGCGGAAGGTGCGCAGTAATCTTTTCAGATAATGCAAAAAATTTTGTTGGTGCTAACGCCGAGTTACAGAGACTCCATAATTTATTAAGACATCCTGAGGAGAAGTTAGCGAATTATTTGTCAGAAGAGAATCTTATTTGGAAATTTATTCCACCCAGAGCACCTAATTTTGGCGGGTTGTGGGAGGCAGGAATAAAATCGGTAAAATATCATCTAAAGCGAACGGTAGGTAATGCAAGGGTAGCGTTCGAAGATTTATTAACTGTAATTGCTCAAATAGAGTCTATATTAAATTCACAGCCAATCACTCCATTGTCTTTAGACGTGAATGACTTGTAGGCCTTAACACCAGGCCATTTCTTAATCGGAAGGCCTATGACAGCCATCGTTGAACCAGAATTAATTAATGTTAACGAAAATAGACTATCTAGATGGCATAGAATTTCAAAATACATTCAATTGATATGGAATCGTTGGAATAAAGAGTATTTAAATACGCTCCAACAACGCTCCAAGTGGCAATTTGAAAAAAATAATGTTAGCATAGGAACCCTAGTGTTGATAAAGGAAGATGACCTCCCTACAAATAAATACTTACTAGGACGCATTATAAATATTTTCCCAGGTGCAGATGGTAAGATTAGTGTTGTAGAAGTAAAAACCGCTAGGGGAATACTTAAAAGAAGTATTTCAAAAATTGCGTTATTGCCACAACTAGTCTCAGAAAATTAATTGCGAAATGTAAAAACAAAAGGTTTTGTTATGTATTTTTATTTTTAGTTTTCCTATTATTGTATGTTCATAATTGTATTTTTCATTGTTAAAAGAAAATTGTTGAATTGTATCATATTACTTAAGCATTTGTAATGTTAATATTTTGTACTGTATAATTTATTGAAGTTGACCCTTCAATGTCGGGGGGTATGTTAGAGTTATTTGTAATTTATCTTTGAAATGTGGCATCACATAAGTGTAACTATAGAAACGCAAATCGTCTGTGTTTTTTGTTAGTTGTTGTTTTGATTTGCTAAGAGTAAGCAACGCTTTCGCTATGTCTTAAAATAAAGGATGACAGTCTACTAAACCATGTCAGTTTATTAATTAAGTTAATACGCATCGCCGCATCATAACCTACTATGTAATTTTTCACACCTCCAAAATTGTAAATTAATTATTTATGGTACAAAGTTAAATGTTAATTCCAAATATCTTCTTCAAATGCTTCTGTGTGATTTAAACAATTCAGAGTGTATGCTAAGCCAATACACTATTTTTCCAGATGAACAAACCTACTAGAAATGCTATTGCAACAATACTCGGAACATATTTCAGGAAAAGTAAATTACAGACAATGGTTTGCAACTGATCGAGTTGACTTGGTTTCAATTATTAAACCTAGAGAATTTCATTTAAGTTAACAAGGGATGACAAGACTTGGATGGCTTCAAATAAAATTTTGAGAAAGAACAGCCTAATGGACTGACAACAGTAACTGGTCGAACTCACAACATCTTGCGTAAATAGTGTTAAGCTCTTTGTTGAGTATATATAGTATCTTTGTAAATTAAATGTTTATTATTTAACTGTTTTTAACAAACGATATTTTCTGTGTAAATATTGTAATAAAAGAGACTAATCTCATTTCTCCTAATGTACTCGTAATAGCATTTCTTAACATTTTTTCAATCACCGTATCTCAGCTTATAGTCAAATCTCCTTCTTGAAAATTTTTGTACATAACACTACTACACAATACTATCAAAGGCCAGAATTTCATATTCTTATCTCGTGCTCCACCAGAGATATCAAAGTCTAAAAAGTGAAATTTTTGAAATTTTCGACGAATTTCGGAATTTTTTTCGCAAAGAGAAATCAGCTCCCAGATCTGGGACATGGTGTATGAGTACATGCACTTTTGAACTATTTGT
This sequence comes from Maratus speculifer, assembly GCA_964019185.1. Lineage (NCBI taxonomy): Eukaryota > Metazoa > Arthropoda > Arachnida > Araneae > Salticidae > Maratus > Maratus speculifer. Next base: position 63,694,338 of record OZ025292.1, on the reverse strand, counting down.
AGAAAAAAATGTGTAAGGTTGACAGTTTCCCTTACATGAAAAATTTCCTTTTGCAAACGGATAGATATTGGAAAAAATCTTAACTTTTGTGCTAAAATTTCACCTGTAAAAGTTTATTTTTCAAAATTTTTCTACCACTGTATATTTAGTCTATTTTATTCTGAACAAAATGCTGCAAACCCCATTTCAATTGGGAAAATAAAAGACGAGATATTTACAATTTTGTGTATCCTAGTATCTGAGAAAATCGCTGAACACGATGAAACAAAGATGGCCGCTATGCACAAACAAAAAATAGTAAAATTAAATTAACGGTCATTTTGAACTTCCGTCGCGTCGTGTTAGGGTTGTTGTACAAGAAATTTCAGATTTTTTAAAAATGGTCGAGCGACCATTTTTATATTTTCTGGACCACTTGAAATGGATTGACCCGGAAATTTCATTGAAGCGACAGTTGAAAAACATATACATATATATATGTCTATTTAATTTCCTTTGTGCGTCTAAATTAAAAAAGTTAACAAAGTACATTTAATCCTTCCATCATGTGGGAGTATGATTCTTATGTGTAAGCTTTTATAAAAGATTTTCTTGATGAAAATAAAACAGTATTTTTAAGCAAATAAGTGCAAAAAATAATATTTATTATATAAAAAGTAAAGAAAAATCAGGAAGGAAACCAAAAATAATTAAAATGTGTATAATTTGAAGTGAATCATAAAATTTTCTGAAAGAGAGTTAAATGCATATATCGCGAAAACTAGTTAAATAGATAAGTTAAAAAGCTTTAAATAAAAATTAACTGTGCATTTTTTATAAAACTTTTCCGGCGCTTCTAATGTTAAAACTCTAATAATTATAGAATTTATTAGTATTGAATCGGACAGCTATGTTTTTGCCAGTAAATATATCTTCTAGTGCCTTGTTGAAAAAAATTATAAACTTCTGACACATTTTTTTTTATTCATCTCTATGATGATGATGGCCTATTTATATAAAATCAACCATATACGTTATGATGGTTATAATAGTCTAATAGCCATCAGCACAAAAACCTAAGGTATCAAGTATAAGGAAAAAAACCTTTATTATATGGAAGAGTAGAAATAGAGGAATCTAATAATCCATGCCTGCCGGAAGTGAAGTGGTGCATAAGCCAAAAATTAATATAACAAGTAGTTGACTCGTAGGTTTATCAGTGTGTTTTCTTATTCCCAGTCATCCATGTTTTCATACCTATGATTATAGGACAAACACACTGATAAACCTACGAGTCAACCACTGGTTGTACTAATTTGTGGCTTATGCACTACTTCCTTCCGGCAGACAAGGATTATTAGATTCCCCTATTACTACTCTTCCACAAAATAAAAGTTTTTTTTTTTTCGTATGCTTGATACCTTAGTTTTTTTGTGCTGTCGGTCCTTGGACTAAATGTATTTTAATGCATTTTTGTTTTCTCTTAAATTTTGGATATTTGGATATCCTAAATTTTGGACAAATGATTTTTTTAACATGTTTCTTGTTTAATATACAGTTATTACATAATAATCTTAAAGGTAAGGAATTGTTACAAAAAAAATCATATACTGTAGGTTTAAAAGTAAATGGCAACACGTTGACAATCATCAGCATATTTTATTAAAATAAATATAACTAGAAAATGGGATAGTTCATGTTTTGATTTTATAGATGCTTCTAGAAAAAATATTTTATTGGTATATCCAGAATATAGATTTTAATTCAACAGCTAGAAATAAGTATAATCAAAATCTTTCTGAAATAACAAATTTAAATAGTTTTAAAATTGCATATGAATGTTAAATAATTTGATAATCTTTAATACAGTTAGATTCCGTTAGGTACATTATAGTGTCCAAAATCTGAGAAAATTAGATTGACCTCTTAATTTTAAACATGCATGAAGGCTCATTGTTATGTAAAATATAGTTTACAAATCCACTTGTCGCTAAAGATTCAGCAAAGCAGAATTAACTATGTTGGTTATGCTCCTGTACTAATTATTTTCCAAAAAATATTGGAATAATGATACAATCAACATCCTGCTGTAAGCTGTTTAACCCAGGTTCCACGTGTTGCAAACCGGAGATATATTGTTAAAAATTTCTGTAAAGACACAGAAAACATTGAAACTCTCTGTAAGTTTACTCCAGTTCTTCGTAAAATACATTCGATTGAGTTTTTAGGTCATCATTTTACACAGATTTCTCTTATCTTACTTTGAATTTCCAGTAGCGATTTCCATGTCTTTATTTCAAAATGTGTTTTTATATTTGTTAAATTTTGTAATTTAAAATCGCACTTTTAAAATTCTTTTCCAATTTTATTGGAACTATTAATTATTTTATTGGAATTTTTTTTTTTACTGTCAAAAAATTTCAAATTCAAATCCCAGGACGGCCAGAAACAAATTGTTTTTAATGATACAGCAGTTCCAGTTTACTCGAAAAATTCAAGTTCCTTGAAGCTTATTGAAGACTGAATGATTCCTAAATTTTAAAAACTAAATTATATCATTAAAAATAAATTTACAATCTTGGGAATTTTGAATTATGTTAATTTACTGCGTCTATTTTAAATTTACCGAATTACTTCTCTATTATTTGAAAGAATCTAGGTAATCTGGACTAGCGATTCTCAATTGATAAGCAGTAACCCTTTAAGACCCGATGTAATGTATTCCTTGTATTTGTCATGCCGACTAAGAGTATAATATGTTCAGCAAACGCTATCTTTTGATAAAAAATGATGCTTTAAACTTTCTACAAACCAGAACGATCATTCGATTAGGGTTTTTATTATTTGCAACTCAGAAGCATAAACTTAAATGATTGTCTAACATGGACGATCGTGCTAGTTGTGGCTTAAACGATTAATGATTATTGATGCTAAATCAAGTAACTATACAAAATTTTTTGCTAAAATAGGTAAGTGTATAAAATTTCTTATATAAATATTAAATATCGAGAGCCAATAAATAAAATGTATCTTTATGAATCACGAAGAAAATGAAAATTCATTATACCCACAACTCCCACACACTGCATGGCCATATGGCATAGATACTTTCGGTTTTAAATGCATAGTCGAATATTTTGAAAAAATATTTAACTAATTTGTCTAAAATTTCGGAAGTCAAATGTTTGACCTCATAGTTTGCATCGAAGTTTTATTCGCGGAAATAATTAGAGGACCAATACAAAGCCAATTAAAATAAATATATTTGTGATCTGTAAAATAAACCTGTAAAGTAAAATTCTCAAAATGATCTAAAGTTGCAGCATATCATTATTTGGATCTTCAACAAGAACAATACGTAGTATATGCATGAATGTATAAAATTTTCTTTACAATTTTTTTTTCTGAATAATGAGTGTGTTTTTAACCAAATTCAACAACATTAGACAAACTACAGTAGTGACAAACTGCCGAAATTAATCTTATAAATGTTTAACTTTTTGATGAATTAAGAACATTTGTATGAAATAATATTTATATGCATATGAGCGAAAAGTAACTATTTTTAAAATTTATTTATTTGTTGTATAATTTAATAATCAACTACTAAGTTGCTCTGGTGTAATAACGCCAGGAGGGGTAATAACGCCAAGTGCTAATATTAAGCATAATTATGAAATAATCCAGGAAATGGCACCTGTGGGCTCTACGCAGAAGGGCTTTGAATCATATAAAACACAAACGACAGCTTAAAGTTAATTTGTTCCATTTGTAGGTCTTATCGCTTTTAGAAGCAACTAAAATTAATGATTGATCTAAAATTTGCGAGGTAAGTTCAGTGATGTAAAGACTATATATTTACCAGGAAATATTTTGTTTACTATTTAAATTTGTAGAGCATTTCATGTACTTTCAAAATGCTGTAGAAGATTTGGGATATTTTGCGAGATAGTTTGTAGTTTAATATGAACTGCGCAATAGGTATATCGTGGTAATAACGGCATTACTTAGCGTTAATACCCCTGATGATTCCTTACAGTGGCGGAATTACAGTCAAAAGAGGTTTAGTTTTGGCCGTATGAGACAGCATTATTATCATTGTTAAAATGATTAGATTAAAGGGAAGGGGGGGGGGGGTCCGAGGCCAATAACTGATCTGTCTTTTTTAATACTAATGTAAAAATTATTTTAAACTCTTATAAATAAAATGATATCAAAATGTTTCCATATTCTAATTCATACATTTTCAAAGTAAGGTTTTTATTAAATTCCTACTTGATTGTTCAATTGAATTCGAAATTTTAACTGTCCACTTTTCCGCCGTTTTTTTTTTTTTTTTTTTTTTCGAAATTATCAAAATTTAATCTTTAACTGATGTGATATAAATTGTAACGTAACTAATGTGAAGGGGTCTGTGAAACCATATAACATGAATAAAAGTCATGATTAACTCATAGGATGGTATTTTGTATTAAACGTTTTGTACAAGACGATTATAATTAATATTCATCCATTTAAAAGTGCCTGGTAATAGTACTAAAGTTCCAAATAAAACAAAATTTCGATAGTGTTTGTAGTTAAACTGAATATTACAAGTTAAACTATAAAAATTGCAAAAAATGGTCTGTGAGACCGGTAACATTAGTTAAAGGTTAAAAGGCGATCAATGATTAAAACTCATAGAATACTATTTATGCACCAAACTTATTGAACAGGATTAAGTTTAATTGACTTTAATCTATTTAAATATTTCTAACAATAGTACGAGGACTTCAAACGGAAGAGAATTTCAGTTGTACCTATGGTTAATTTGGAAACTATAGTTAAAATAGTACCTATAGTTAAAATCTGAAATTTGACCCCCCCCCCCTAAAAAAGCGTTTAGTGATAGCGCTAACAGCAGTTAAAGATTAATTTTGTTGCTAATATAGAGATAACGAATTATAACCACACCAATCATATGTAAAATTTAATAAGGGATCTTACAGGGAAATTGATAATAGGGAAATCCTATTTACGCAATTAAAAATACAAATTTATTGAAGAATGTTTAATATAACGCCGACATTTTAACTTTCAGTTTGAGCTAATCCACATTAGTGTGTGATTTATCGGTTAAAAAGTATTTTAAAAATTTCTATAACAGTGTTAACAAAAATATTTATTATACATAACTCTAGTTATTACAAAATGTCACATGATAAAAATATTACATTATGATTACAAATAAGGTTAAAACCGTGCAATGTTTTTCATAATTATATTTAAGCGGAACTTTTTAAGTAAACAGAAGCTCAGCGTGTTATATACTGCCCGTAAGACATGGTGACGTCACGGTGACGTCGTTGTGAAGTCACATTGTGACTTTGTGACCGTCGATGTGACGTCACGTGACGTCGATGTGAAGTCACTGTGACTAAAATGTGAAGTCGTTATGGCCGTTTTAGAGCTTGTTTGTGACGTCACATTGTGACCACATTGTGACGTCGCAATGTGACCAATTTGTGAAAAGTGTGTCATTTGTGACGATTTTGTCATTAACATTGTGACGTAATTGTGACGAAAGTGACAATGCTTTCAAGTCACATTGTGACCAAATTGTGAAATACAGGGTGAGTCCCAAATCATGGAACAAACTTTGAGGGGGTGGTAGGACTCACTATAGCAAATAATGATGGCACAGAAATATATGACCGGAAGTGACCCGTCAAGACGCTACACTAGTCACCAAAAAAGACCCGGATGGTAATGTTATGTCTATGGGGGGGGGGGGTGTTGTTTTCAAATATCTTGCTCAAATTTCAATATTTTACATGATATTTTTTCCATAGGATAGCTGAGGACGATCCACAACTAGGCTAATTTTTACTTTTTCGATTTTGGTTATATTTTTTTTATATTACAATAGTTTCAGTTTTAGAACCGGTTTAAACTGGTTCTGAATTATTGTGGGCTCTTAATCTGTAACCAAAATCAAAAAAGTAAAAACCAGCCCAGTTGCAGGTCGTCCTCAGCTATCCTATGGGAAAAAAATATGCGAAAATATTAAAATTTTAGCGAGATATTTGAAAATAGCGCTCCCATACACTTAACATTATAATCCGTGTCTTTTACAGTGACTAGTGTGGCGTTTTAACGCGTCACTTCCAGTCATACATTTCTATGCCATAATTATTTATTATAGTGAGCTCTACCACCTCCCTTAAAGTTTGTCCCATTATTTTAGACTCACGATGCAGATCGTTTGTGACAAAACTTTCGTTAACACTGTGATGATTCTGTGACGATTTAACTTTTTTTAACGATTCTCTAACAATTTAAAAGAAACAGGATCTGCTGAAGCTATAACTCCACGCCATGTTCTGTTAAAATAGGGTTTGAGTCCTAAAATCATATATTGACAATTTATGAACAAATACTGTATAATATATAAAATAGTTACCTGCAGTAAGGAGACTTTCTTCTAAATTAAAGTTAAAAATTCGATTTACCTCACATGCCTTACAACTCTGGTGTTGTTTTTAAAATTTGAAAAATATTGCCTTTCAAAAATATTTATATATTTTCCCCACATGCTGAAAATTGCATAGCTTCAATTTTATTTATAACTGACACACATTTTGTAATATGCTGTTCAAACTGTTTAATCTTTTTGAACTTTTTTAAAAAAAACTTTTACTCGCTTTAATATCCACAAATTTCAGCACATATCTAAAACTGTACAGCTTGCCAATATTTCTGACCAATAATCCTGATGTCTATAAATATATAGGGTGGATGCTCCAGTGTTGGCCACATTAAGAGAAAAGTTGAAATGGAAATTTTATAGTTTTAGACTGAATAAAGCATATTAAATCGCAATAACAGTATTCTTTAGTAAATTTAGTTGTCTTTCTGTTAATTATAATAACTTTCTATCAAATATTTTAGATTGTGAGTAATAACTCGTTAAGTAATTTCTTTCAATTTGCACCAGTTTTGGCCGCCCTAATATCTTGTAATTTTGCAAACATTTTAACTGATAATAAGTAAAAATAAAGCATTTTTGTGCAAAATCTGTTTTACCACACAGATATTTGTTTGCTGTATAAAAAAGATTTGCATTTTTTTAAATGAAATCATAAAAACATCGAATAAAATATACTTAAGCTGATTTTAACTGAACATTTAAATTTAAAAACAAAAAATATATTTAATTCATAAAAAAGACTTATAGGACATAAAAAGCTTATTTTAACATTTTGCATATTTTCATTTATATATATCATATGTTATACTATACCAATATTTACAGTTATATGACTAGAATCTTGAAATTATTCCATTTTTACATGAAATAGTATTTTGACAATCTCTAAAATCCATTTTTTTCAACTGATTTTAAACTTTAATTCCTCGTACTTAGCTGCCTGTCAGCCTAATCATTTGGAGTTAGTTTTCTTCAAACCTTAGATTTCCTTGTGTAAATATTGGCTAGGATCTTAGAAAGACCTTCACAGAGGGCATCTTCCTTCTTTTTTGGCCCATATCTCTCATATAGATAATTGGCCATCATAAATAGCACAACCCTATTACTTGAGATTCAAAAATAGTAAAAACTGGTCTCCATTCTGTAAACTTGTGTTGCAAGGTAGAACGAGATACTACAAAACTTAACCATCTTGAAAAGCTGACAATGAATTTTGAAAAGCCATAATTTTACTTCCTATCTTATAACAGTGTTTAATCTAGACCATTTTTAAGAGTACAGAATTGTCTTTTTTAAACTTGTTAAAATGAATCCTATTTATAGTATAAAGATTTTCACATTATTTGTTATTTCTAAATTCATGTGCTTGAAATTTTGCAAAAGTTATGCAACTTCCTCATTTTGTTTTGAAAAAATACAAGAAACCACTAAATCATGCTGTAATTTTATTGAACTTTTAAATTTATAAGTCATAAAACATTTCTAAATATATTGCTGAAATTTTCACTATAATTAGTCTTGTGGCCAAAAGTGGAGCATATTGTTGTGCCATTTTTGGCCACACAATGGCCATAACTGGTACACATAGCAAATTTAAAGCACGTACTAGCACGTAAAGCAAGTAGTTTTGGCCACCCCTACTTTAAGCTGTAAAAATAATTAATTTAAATATGAAATTGCAACAGAGAGAAAGCCTACTTCATAAAGCTTCATAGCAATCTGTTTCAGAACAAATAAAGTTCGATAAATCCCTAATATTGAAAGATTGTGAAAACTTGTTACCTAAGCAAAAACCTTAATATATGTGAGTGCACACTATAGTTTTACACTTTTTTTTTTTTTTTTTTTTTTGCAAGTCATTTTTTATCAAAAAATAAACAAATGGGATTGAAAATAATAAAAGAGTGTTAGATTAAGGAGTAAGAATGCATATAATTTGTTAAAATCAATTTACAGTCTAAATAGAGGGTAAATCATTCCAATGTGGCCAAAACTTGTGCAGTTGCCAAAACTGGAGCATCTACCCTATATCTTTTAATTATCTTTTGTTGTAATTTTCCAACTGATTGAAAAAGTGTCCAGGTCAGGATTCGAACTAAGCAGTCTTTCGCGCAAATTGTCAATACTTTGTCGACTGAACTATCCTGGAAGAATCTGACGCACACAATTCACACAGTGAATACGAACGCATACTTATCATTATTATATATAACCCTATGTAATAATACTTTATTTTTTTTTCAAACTACTCGTATGATAAATGCATACTATTCGTATGAGTATATAATGATATTTCTCCGGGTGAATTGTGCGTGCTAAGTTGCTCTGTTGGAAGAGCATTGGCAGCATACATCGAGGGTCTCTAGTTCGAATCCTAATCTAAACATTTTTTTACTCATTTTGGAAAATTAATATTCGTTTGATTAATTTAACAATTAAAATCATTCTGTTAAATATAATATAGAATTATCTTTTGATAAAACTACGTGAAGTTTATGCGCAATATTTGTAATATACAGATTTTATTTAAAAATCGAGTACTAATGAAGATGAGGCAATTAGTTCTAGTATTACGCTTAGTTATTTCCTTACTATAGTGGCCTGTGCGCATGTATGATTACACCAAGGTTTAAATTCGTAGTTAAACTCATATATATATATTGTATATGTCATATAGTGTAGATGTGCCGGTAAAGGTCATCCTTATGGAATTTATTTTTAAAAAGTTTCCTTATTAATAGTTATAATTATTAGATTTCATTTTTTTTTCGTATTAGATGAATCTATTAATAGTATTTAAGTATTCTCAGTCTCACTTCCCAATATTAGACAAAATTTTATTGAAAATAATAGAAATACATCAAACACTAAAAATTTCAGTAATGTACATCCCACAAAAAAGTACATGTAATTGTTTTTATGACTATTTAGAACCAGGATTTAATGAACACATACTAATGGAACAAAATTGTTATTTTCAGCACCATTTAACAATTAAGATATCAAAAATTAATAAAATAATGCGATAATTACTCATTTTTTAAAATCAATAATTGTTATTATCACAAAATCAATATCTTAATTATTTTAGATACATGGTTTAAAATAATAAATGTCATGGAATTACAGTTATCAAATTTTTGGGATTATGAGAAATTCAGAAAGGTAATAAAAAAGTTTTAAAAAATTTGTTTTTGCAATATTAGTGCATAAATTAATATATTTATCACTATTTTCAACAGTTAAACAACCCCAAACTCCTTTATATATTAATTATAACGTTAACTTTTGATTATGCATACATTTTTAAATTTATTAATATTTGATTTTAACCATGTAATTAAAAAAATGTGATTAAAGTGCATTTTAAAAATAATGTTATTAACTATTTTCAAATCGTTGACATGCTGTTCCGTATTTCAACAAAATAAATGTTAAATTTATTGAATTTACTAAGGTAAGTGGATTCAAAAAAGTTAAATTAATATGATACTTATTCCTTTTATAATATGTTTTTTACGAAATTCACAGAAATCATTATAAAAAAAGCAGGAAAAATAACATTTTCTTACCTCTTTCTTAACGGCATTATCCTCTAATTCAAGTTTCATAATCCAAATAGCGAAGATAATTTCGAAGTCGGAATGTCCGAATGAAGTACATTGACATTGGCGCGCTCATATTAACGAAACGCCACTGACAATGTATTTTTTCGGACCGGCATTTTATATAAAATGTCAACTGATCGCATTTCTGCATAACTTTTTAAAAATTTTCAACTTACGTACTAAATATACACGCATAACATCATAACAAAGTTACTAGAGCAGCTGGCCTAATATTCTAAAGAATAAATACACTAGTGTCAACTATTCTGGTTGTTGCCAAACGATATTTTTTAAGCAGGTGATTTTTTGTTATTATTGGTTGTTTGAGCTTCGAAGATTTATAAGTTGAATGCGCATGCGCATTAGTTTTATGAGGGTATCCCTAATTAAAATTTTGAGTTAAATTTTTTTTTCACGCATTTCTATTTTACTTTCAATTAGTTTCAAAATACAGTGGAACTTTCATTTAACGAAGCGCATATTTAATGAAATTATCTACTTTTTTAATTTTCTGTTGAACCTTCTTTTAGAACGCAATTAACATTTAAATTAATATTCATATTAAAAAAAAATTCTTCTTAGCAAAATTTGTTGCACTTCCGTGCATGCACAATATTCAAAAGGATAGATTGCTGTTAAGATTGATTGGTGAATATATTTCAGCGGATTGTACGAATTGAAATTATGTATTTATTTTATCTTTTAAATAAAAAGGAAAAAATGCGAAAATTTTTCGATATACTAAGAAAGGGATTCTAGTTCCGCGAAAATATTATAGGTCCATTCTCTGAATACTTAAAAAAGATGCGAAAGTTTTTATGAGTGTATCTTTCATAAGAGATCGCACACAAAGTAATATTCGAATTTTTTTTTTAATTTTTCGATTTGAAATACAAGAGAAAACGAGAATTAGAACGCTGCGATTCAGTTTTTGTTTCCCTTCCTTTATTACGCGGTTTTTTAGATATTATACTAATGATTTTTTTTATGTGGCTATATTGCATAACAAAAAGTACTATCCAAATTAAAACACAGTTTTATAATATTTCCATTTTTATTTGTAGTTTACTATACAAATTTCATGAATTTTCGTGGATTTCTATTCAACGATATTTTTTTCATAACGAAGCATTTAAGTGTAACGAGAAATTTCCTTAAATGGAAGTTTCACTGATAGGTTCATTGCTGGGTGCTTAGTTTCATATGATGGGAGGTTTATCTCATATATGTGATATGACGTACATGTTACATGCAGTGCATGTAATGTGTGACATAAGAGCGATTGCACAATATTCTTCTGCAATGCCAGAAAACACGTTTTTTTACCAGTAAATAACATGGTTTGGAGAATTTTTGTAATTTTCTAAAGTTTTCTAAGAAAGTCACATCTGAGTTACAATGTGACGTCACTGAGAGGTGGCATTTTGGTCACAGATGTGACGTCACATTTCAGTCACAATGTGACGTCACTGAGAGGTGGCATTTTGGTCACAGATGTGACGTCACATTTCAGTCACAATGTGACGTCACTGAGGAGTGGCATTTTGGTCACAGATGTGACGTGACCACAGTGACTCACAGTGACGTCACTGTGACGTCACTGTGAACATGCATGCTATGTGGGTGTAGATGCTCACCCAATCTCTTTTTCCTTTCACTTTCACAAAAAAATTAATATTTTCTATCGCATAGAATGTATATATTTGAACATAAATACTGATTTAGATAAACACAGTTAAAACTGTACATGTGCAATGTTTCTAATAATTTTATTTAAGCGGTCCTTTTTAGGCAAAAAAAAATCTCAAAGTCTGATATTCTTTTGCCTCCCCCATCCCTTTCTTTGTCTTGCACTTTCACAAAAAAATTAAACATTTCCTATCGCATAGAAATTTTTTTGTCAACAATTTGTCAATTTCTAGGGCTGTAGGTTTTGTATTTTTAGAAATGGGCAATCTACATGGGATTGCTCCACCTTATTTTATAGATTTGTTTGCATGGCCTTATTACCCGCATAGGTGGGTAATAACGCCAAATATCATTGTTAAAGAAATCACGCCATTACATTTTATGAATGCATATCTGTTAACTTATTTTTTTTTCTATAGATAGACAATGAATTGCTGTATAAAATTCTATATTTGTTTGAAAAAAAAACAATCTAAAATTAAACCGAGAAAATTGGTAGAACCTTAACGTGGCGTTATTACCCCAGAATACCTTATATAAGTCAATTCAAATGACAAAAACTGTCAAATATCATGAAAATTTAGAAAAATGTAAGCAATACATCTAGCTGAATTTCCCTTTGAATTTTAAAACGAAAGGTCATTCATGAGAAAAATATACATGGGTATATTTGGAGTAAATAAAAGAATTTATATGGAGAGTTTTCCATAGATTGTAAGATTCATTCATTAATTGGAAAATGCATAAAATCTTCTATTTTCTGAAAAATACTTTTAAAATTTGACGTTAGCAATATAGTAGTACTTGCAATTTTTTTTTAACACTATATTGACACTAATATTTGGATATATGGATACAGACCAGGGTTGGGTTTTTGACATGACAAAGGTTTAAACCGGATTAAACCGTCAAAAACCCATAGAGTCACAATTTGCTGTGAGGCACTAGAGTTTATTGTTAAATTTTAAAACTAGCAACAGTTGTCATACATTGTGTTGAAATTTAATTATATTATGGGTAATTAACAAGTCTTTAAATATTTTTAAATAATAATAATTTTAAGGTAAAACTGACAGATTTCAAATCTCAAAAATTTATCTTGAAATGGACATGCAGAAATATTTGCACAAAAATTATGTTTAAATATCTTGTTTATTTATTATTATTTTAATATTTAAAAAAATCTAAAGTTATTTAGCATGCATTTTGACATAACTAATATTTATAAGTGTTAATGAATTAAGTGTTGTAAATACAGGATTTTCAAAAGTGTGGAACTTAATACACGTGTTTAATATTTTTTTATGCTATACACATTTTATACAGATACACATATCAATATCCAGTAGGTTAATTTGAATTTAAACATAATGAATAGTATTTATTATATGCATGATTATATACATCATTATAAACCATTTTTATCTCTAACCCCCACCCCACAGCAGACACACTAACAGTATTAAAAATACAAATAATGTTTACTTTGATAGCAAGGTAAGACAAAAAGTAATTATTCAACAACTGAATACTTAAGATATTTAACAAAATTTTATAATATTCAGTGGGGGGGGGGGGGGGGAATTCATAAGTATTTGTATAAGCTAATTTTTCAGCATAGTAAATAAATAGGCTGAATACTGTAAATAGATATTCAGATATTTATAGAAAGGAGTTAATTTTTTATTATCTTTATGTTAGTTATAAATTCAAAAAATAACGATTTAAAATTCAGAATTAATATTCAGATTTTTCTGAAAAATCAAATAACAATTGTAAAAGTCAAAGCAGAAAAAATATTATACTGATCTCTGAAATACTTCTAAAAATACAAAATATTGTGGGATATACTCTCGCATGGGCTACACTCCCTCTCTGTTGCACCTGCATCGGACTATTTCCCTCCGCTACTCTAACGCTGGCACGAGATTAATTAAGAAACGCGAAGCTTCCAAGCTGTGTGGCAGGGAGTGAAAAGAGCGAGAAGAAAATAGAATGTTTTTCGACAACGATGAACGACGTTGATTAAAAACCAAGAGGATATTTCGAAGAATAAAAATGACGATAGTTTTTACGACGAATTGTTATGTGATTTTTAAAGTAGTATTTTGGAAAGTGACGAAGAATTTACCTGTTTTATTTTTTTGTTTATTTTGTGTCTTGTTCGTCTGTCAATAAATGTATGTGTCCGTTAGAAACCGCTTTTTTATTTTGAGTCAAGACTCGACCATCCTATAATATTATGTAGTTTTTTTATTATCTAATTAAATAAGTAATTTAAAAAAAATAAAACATTCATTAAATACCTCCAATTAATTTGATTACATAATCGAAATCAATCATGAAAATTATCAAAGTAGAAATTTAGTTGAATAATCTAATTCATTTGCCCCATGTAGCACATAACCAGTTTTGAACATCTTTTTGTTTTCCTAATCGATTACGGAACATGTCTAATCTTAATATTATTTTAAACTGTACACTAAATTTGGTTATAATTAAATTTCTTCATAATATAATATCCATGCATATTTTGAATATCACATTAAAATTTAATAAATAATGTTACAAAAGATAAGTTTTCCAAAATCTAAGGTTTTGTTTAATATTCAAAATATGTTTCTTCAAAAATTTAAACTAATTTATTCTACAACATATTTTGAAACATTTTCTTTATTAAAAGCAAATAAATGTTACTTATTAAATATAAATATAGGTAGATTATGTATGTGTAAATAAATATTTTTATTTGATTTGAATAAAAAGATAGGTTTTTGACAGTTTTTGACATTTTTAACAAGGAGGTTTTTGACATGACTGTTTAAACAAAGCTTAAAACCGTCAAAAACTGTCGTGTGTCAAAAACTTGCCAACCCTGATACAGACACTCATTTTTCTGCTCATTTTGGGAACAACGGTTTCAGAGATTATTCTCTCGACGGTAAATTTCAGAATTTTCAAGCTATGTTTTTGAGATTTTCACAAGGATTACTCTAAATATTTAGCTAATATATTATGCACATTATATTATGATTGCATTCGCGCATCCGCAGTGAAACATTAATTAGTAAACTTGTTCATTTTTCATAATTTTTATAATATTTTTATCCTCCTTACACGATTTTATGTGCAATGTTTTATGTCATATTTTCTGAAAAGAACCTTTTTTTAATGAAAAAACTCTTCAATTTTTAAGCAAAAAATTAGCAAAATTTGAGACTGTTTTTTGAAAAACCTTAATTTTTCTACGAGTATTCATGTTATCCTGATAAAAATTATCACAGTTTATAACAATAATCTACTTAATCATGATCTACTTGTGCTACTTCAGTTTTGACAGGGTTATCCAAAAGATCTTAGTTCTTTTTCAATTTATTGACGTTCCCCTATGGGGTTTCGGAAAAAATTCTTTGCCGAAATATGTTACATATACTATTATATCTACACACATGTAATTTCAGAATAAATCCTCATGTATTTTTCTAGATAATTCACAAAATGTATAAAATTGCAAGTACCTGATCAACTTTGGCCATATAGGGTATATTAAATTTCAAATAATTTAAATGAGTATGTTTTCCACTGCTATATATGGACAGATGGATGGACCAAACAATATATAGTCACGAACGCATCTAAAAATTCTAAAATTGTCATATAGTTGTGCAGCATTGTAATATTTGGCAAATGATCAGAAGTTCCATGGTAAGAAAAAGAATTTTTTTTTTCTTTTTGTTACATATACTCCGACATTTATAAAATACAGTATATATATGAGATGTAAATTGCACTTCACTGCAAAAATTGTTATTTCAGTTGAATTTTGGAATTTTGAACTTTTGAAACTCTGAATTTTGAAATTTTGAATGCTCTCTATTTTTAAATTCGAAAAAAAATCAAGGCTTAATAGTCTAAGAGCTAGCAACGTCAAAAATCACGTCATTTTATCAAGGCTCATTTTTTTATAGGTTTTTAGGTGCGTTCGTAATTATGTAAATACGTAGCACCTATTGTTGTCGCTCAGTCCGTCCGTCTGTCTGTCTGTCCGTCTGTCTGTCCGTCTGTCTGTCTGTCTGTCTGTCCGTCCGCATATAACAACGCAAAAACTACCCAACCGAATCGTTTAAAATTTAAAATACATAATTATTACATAATTTTGTCGAGTCATTTCAAATTTTATGAAAATCGGATGCATAGATCAATTACAGGGGCAATCAAAAGTATTCCGTTACATTACGGTCAATGAGGAAAAAAGTTTCAAATGCATTTTAATCGTTTGAAATTTAAAATACACAGTTATTACATAATTTTGTCGAGTTATTTCAAATTTTTTGATAATCGGGTGCATAGATCAATTACAGGGGCAATCAAAAGCATTCAATTACATTATAGTCAATGGGGAAAAAGTTTCAAATGTATTTTATACGTTTGAAATTTAAAATACATAGTTATTACATAATTTTGTGGAGTTATTTCAGATTTTATGAAAATCGGATGCATAGATCAATTACAGGGACAATCAAAAGTATTCCGTTACATTAAGGTCAATGGGGGAAAATGTTTCAAATGCATTTTAATGGTGTTGCACTCATTCGAACTTAATAAAATTTATATGGAACTATAAAGTACACATTATAATATACATTTTACATAATTTGTGATGCAAAGAACATTTGTTATTGATTTACAAGGCCACACAAAAGTATTCCATTACATAATGGTATAGGGAGAACATTGCTTGATGAGCGTTTTAATTGTAATTCACTATTTACAATTTTATGAGATTGAGATATAAGAGTAATATTTTTAAAACTTCGTTATCGTACGAACGCACCTCGTTTGCTACGCTTCACGTGCAATTTCCAACTTGTTCCCTTTTATGGTAGAATACGTTTGCAAGCGGTCTGGCAGTCTGGAGACATTGCGTTTACCTGTGGCAGAAGGGGTTATGCAGGCCAAAAAGCTTCAAAATCACGTCATTTTATCAAGGCTCATTTTTTAATATGTTTTTCCCTTTTATGGTAGAATACGTTTGCAAACGGTCTGGCAGTCGGGAGACGTTGCGTTTACCTGTGGCAGAAGGAGTTGTGCAGGTGAAAAAACTTCAAAAATCCGCCATTTTATAAAGGCTCATTGTCTTATATGTTTTTATGAAGCTTAAAAATTGCAAGATATTACTCTTTGGATAGCAGACAACCTATAATTAATTTTCTAGACGCAAATTCGATTGCGAAGTTAATGCCAGACGTCTTTAAATATGGCAACGAAAGTGCCTGTTCCAAGAGTGGTTTATAATTTAAATTTTATAAGACCCCTTTACGTCATTTTATCAAGCTTAAAAATTACAAAATATTCCTCTTTGGATAGCAGACAACCTATGATTAATTTGCCAGACACAAATTCGATTGCAAAATTAATGCCAGACGTCTTTAAATATGGCAACAAAAGTGCCTGTTCCATAAGCGGTTTATAATAAAAAAATTATAAGACCTCTTTCCGTCATTTTTTCATTCTTAAAAATTACAGGATATTACTCTTTGGATAACAGACAATCTATAATTAATTTGCCAGACACATTCGGTTGCAAAGTTAATGCCAGACGGCTTTAAATATGGCAACGAAAGTGCATGTTCCAAGAGTGGTTTATAATTTAAATTTTATAAGACATCTTTACGTTATTTTATAAAGCTTAAAAATCAGAAGATATTACTCTTTGGATAGCTGACAACCTATAATTAATTTGCCAGACACAAATTCGGTTGCAAAGTTAATGCCAGGCGACTTTAAATATGGAAACGAAAGTGCATGTTCCAAGAGCGGTTTATAATTTTAAATTTATAAGACCTCTTTACGTCATTTTATCAAGCTTAAAAATTGCAGGATATTACACATTGGATAGCAGACAACTTATAATTAATTTGCCAGACACAAATTCGTTTGCAAAGTTAATGCCAGACGGCTTTAAATATTTCAACGAAAGTACCTGTTCCAAGAGTTGTTTATATTTCAAAAAAAAAAAAAAAAATATATATATATATATATATATATATATATATATATATATATATATATATATATAAGACCTCTTTAAATCATTTCATCAAGCTTAATAAATGCAAGATATTACTCTTTGGATAACAAACAACCTATAATTAATTTGCCAGAAGCAAATTCGGTTGCAAAGTTAATGCCAGACGGCTTTAAATATGGCAACGAAAGTGCCTGTTCCAAGAGTGATTTATAATTTAAATTTTATAAGACCTCGTTACGTCATTTTATCAAGCTTAAAAATTGTAAGATATTACTCTTTGAATAGAAGACAACCTATAATTAATTTGCCAGACATAAATTCGGTTGCAAAGTTAATGCCAGACGGCTTTAAATATGGCAACGAAAGTGCCTGTTCCAAGAGTTGTTTATAATTTAAAAATTATAAGACCTCTTTACGTCATTTATCAAGCTTAAAAATTACAAGATATTACTTTATGGATAGAAGACAACCTATAATTAATTTGCCAGACACATACTCGGTTGCAAAGTTAATGCAAGACGGCTTTAAATATGGCAACAAAAGTGCCTGTTCCAAGAGCGGTTTATAATTCAACAAATTATAAGATCTGTTTACGTCATTGAACTGAATTTGAAACCCTGGATTTTTCTGAGTCTTATTGATTAGATTCACTATTTTTCTGCACCTGATTTTTTGCACGACACTTTTTCAGAGCCTGATTGAGTAAATTTGTGATACTTTGTGCTTGATTGACGAAAGTTGCATTTTTTAAGTCTTACAGACAAGCCTTTTCATGTGATGAAAATTTGTGCACCCTTAGAAAGGTTAAGGTGTAAGAATTCATATAATTTGTTAACATCAACTCACAGCTTAAATATTGGACAAATAAATTCCAATGTGGCCAAAACCGGGCACCCACCCTAATATTTAAAAAAAGAAACTTATATTTTGATAAACAAGAGCTTTTTTTAAGTAAACTTTATATTGAAAAAAAATTTGCCGAATTTGCCGAATGCAGCCCAAATTGTGTCTTGCAAATTAATTATAGGTTGTCTGCTATCCAATGTGTAATATCTTGTAATTTTTAAGCTTGATAAAATGACGTAAAGAGATCTTATAATTTTTTTGAAATATAAACAACTCTTGGAACAGGCACTTTCGTTGCCATATTTAAAGCCGTCTGGCATTAACTTTGCAACCCAATTTGTGTCTGGCAAATTAATTATAGGTTGTCTGCCTACAAAAGACTAATATCGTGTAATTTTTTAGCTTGATAAAATGACGTAAAGAGTTCTTATATTTTTTTGAATAATAAACAACTCTTGGAACAGGCATTTTCGTTGCCATATTTAAGGCCGTCTGGCATTAACTTTGCAACCGAATTTGTGTCTGGCAAATTAATTATAGGTTGTCTGCTATCCAATGTGTAATATCTTGCAATTTTTAAGCTTGATAAAATGACGTAAAGAGGTTTTATAAATTTAAAATTATAAACCGCTCTTGGAACATGCACTTTCGTTGCCATATTTAAAGCCGTCTGGCATTAACTTTGCAACCGAATTTGTGTCTGGCAAATTAATTATAGGTTGTCTGCTATCCAAAGAGTAATATCTTGTAGTTTTTAAGCTTGATAAAATGACGTAAAGAGATCTTATAATTTTTTGAAATGTAAACAACTCTTGGAACAGGCACTTTCGTTGCCATATTTAAAGCCGTCTGGCATTAACTTTGCAACCGAATTTGTGTCTGGCAAATTAATTATAGGTTGTCTGCTATCAAAAGAGTAATATCCTGTAATTTTTAAGCTTGATAAAATGACGGAAAGAGGTCTTATAATTTTTTGATTATAAACTACTCCAGGAACAGGCACTTTCGTTGCCATATTTAAAGCCGTCTGGCATTAACTTTGCAACCCAATATGTGTCTGGCAAATTAATTATAGGTTGTCTGCCTACAAAAGACTAATATCGTGTAATTTTTTAGTTTGATAAAATGACGTAAAGAGTTCTTATAATTTTTAAATTATAAACAACTCTTAGAACAGGCACTTTCGTTGCCATATTTAAAGCCGTCTTGCATTAACTTTGCAACCGAATTTGTGTCTGACAAATTATAGATTGTCTGCTATCCAATGTGTAATATCTTGCAATTTTTAAGCTTGATAAAATGACGTAAAGAGGTCTTATAAAATTTAAATTATAAACCACTCTTGGAACAGGCACTTTCGTTGCCATATTTAAAGACGTCTGGCATTAACTTTGCAACCGAATTTGTGTCTGGAAAATTAATTATAAGTTGTCTGCTGTCCAAAGAGTAATATCTTGTAATTTTTAAGCTTGATAAAAACATATAAGAAAATGAGCCTTTATAAAATTGCAGATTTTTGAAGTTTTTTGACCTGCATAACCCCTTCTGCCACAGGTAAACGCAACGTCATCCGACTGCCAGACCGTTTGCAAACGTATTCTACCATAAAAGGGAAAAACATATTAAAAAATGGGCCTTGATAAAATGACGTGATTTTGAAGCTTTTTGACCTGCACAACCCCTTCTGCCACAGGTAAACGCAACGTCTCCCAACTGCCAGACCACTTGCAAACGTATTCTACTATAAAGGGGAAAAACATATAAGAAAATTAGCCTTGATAAAATGACGTGATTTTGAAGCTTTTTGACCTGCACAACCCCTTCTGCCACAGGTAAACGCAACGTCTCCCGACTGCCAGACCGCTAGCAAACGTATTCTATCATAAAATGGAAAAACATATTAAAAAATTAGCCTTGATAAAATCAGGTGATGAAAACGTTGCTAGCTCTTAGACTATAAGCTTACGTGAACCTTTTGGTACCAGAATGAGCTTTCATTAGACTTTGATCATTTCATCTCTTAACCTTATCTGCCCTAGTGACATTTTAGTTGACGCTGTTTCTTTTTTTCTAATGAATAAGATAAGATTATCATGGTCCAACATCTTAAAAAACTCAATACATAGTAACAATCGTTCAGTTGAGTAATTTGGTGAAATTTAGCGCATTTTTTGGAGATTACTGGCTGATACGTTTTCATTAATTTTATTTAACGGAATTACTTTTTAAAATCAACATGATTTAACGAAATTTTTATGTGCTACATAAAAAGCCTATTTAAAAATGTTTCGTCTGATACTTCATTCATCGTTATGTTCTTCGTGCTTGCATAAAAAATAGATGTTGAAATAAATAATACACATGATTAATTAATTTTGAAATGCAGGTTGTCTCTTCTTATCGTTAATAATAATTTATAAATTGTTTATTTTATAAGCCTAATTTCAATTGCAAAAGTGTTTGTAATACTATTATATTAAACTGCACTTACGTCAAAATATTATTTATGTAAAAAGTAGAAATTCAAATTTTTATACGGTCCCCATGTCCTGTAAACTATTTTGAGAAAATACTTACGAATTATATTTTTAATTTCCCTTGAAAACTGTCCATAGCGTATATTTTAGTAAATACTTCAGTGATGCATGTTCATTTTATTATGTTCGAAAGAGTGTAACATCATTAAAACACAGTTGAAGCTATTTTTTTCCACTGGCAGTAATAGAATGGAATACTATTGATTGCCCTGTAATTGAACGATAGATCCGATTTTCAAAAAATTTGAAATGATTTGACAAAATTACGCAACAGTTGCATATTTTAAATTTCAAACGATTCGTTTGGATAGTTTTTTCGTTGTTAAATGCGGACGGACTGGCTGAAAGACGACTAGAGGTGCTACGTATTTACGTAATTACGTAGCATACAATTAAGCATACATATTTTAGCATATATTATTTGAAATTACATAATTTAAAAAGGTGCAAGGCTAAAGGAAAAGAAAAATGAGACTCATACTCTTTCCAAATAAAAACTCATGGAGAATCCTATATGTGTGCAGACAGGTACAGACTTGTTTCTTGCCACGAATTTGAGATGAACACATTGTTGCAGAATTCATTTTCTCATAAGTGGAGAAGTTATGGTTCGAGTTTTTTGACATCTGCCAGAATAGCAATTAACACTTGGAAAGGATAAATAAGATAAAGCGATCTAGTTGGTCGAGTGTTTACATACGTTAAATAAATGTAATAGTACATTGACATTGACACTGTTTACATTGTTAAGAATCTTATCCGGGCCTCCGTGGCTGAGTGGTTAAGACATCACGTCGCTATCGTGAGGTTGTGGGTTCGAATCCCACTGGCTCCATTGCACACAATTTGTGTGGAGCTCCTGGTTGTACTTCTCTTGTGTTGTACTATTTTCTTGTGTGCTATCTCGTCCCTGTATACTGACGATGGCTTATAAGCAGGCTTCATGTGGAGCACACAAGTCAGATGTATGTTGTTCAATAAACAAACAGAATCTTATCGTAGTTAGAACCAAATTCTGGTGCGAAGTAGCTGCCACTGGAAGATGGTGAAACCTTGAATCAATATTTGGAGCTCCTATTGAAGCATAGTTCCAATAGTTGGAACGAGGTTGAAATAGGAAACTTCAAATGGTGGTAAGAGATTTCACCATCTTATGGTCACGGCTACTGAGCACCATAATTTTGTTCAAACTAGAGCAAAATTTTTAACAGTGTACACCCTATTTTTTTTCTTACTCACTCACAAGTAAGCCTCTAGTCACAAATAAATCTTTAGTCAACTATAGAGATGGTTTAATAGAGTTTTTCACTAAGAAACCCAAAACAACAAATAGCTATTACCTTACTGTGGATTCAATTCATGATATCTCACATGTAGGCCAACTATCATTTATCTTGCCATGTGTAGGGTGTCCATGTTGTTCCGTTTATAAATTTTAATAGTATCAACTGCAGTCATTGTAGAGGGTTGATTCGGGTTACAAATACAGGCTAGCTCAAACAATTTCAGAACAGCGCATGCGCGAGCACTGCTTTGTTATTGACTCTCTTGCAGCGCCACATATGCAAAATGGCAACCCTGAGCGTTAATTCCTGATTTATAGCATTCCTAACATATGCTATGATACGTAAATTTTAGTGGATGTCTATTTTGATTGCTACTTTCCAGTAACATGATTCTGTGTTTGCTTCCATGGAGCTTATAATAAATTTACAACGTTTGCAATAATATGGGAAGCATTGAAATAAAATAGCGCTGCATAAATGGTCAGGAGCAGAATATTTTGGCCCAGGGTGTAGAAATATAAAACTCTTTTTACTGTTTAAATATTATTTACAGTAGGTAAATTGAAACAATGGAAAAGACTAAAAATAATTTAAAAAATGAAAGAAGCGGTTTTAATAATTGCTAATGATAAATTAACCTTTCGGGGGCAAGATATTTCTGCTTCAAAAGTGTTCAAATAATTAATTCACACAGAAGTTTTCGAACAAACTTATTTGAAAATGATCAAAAACCCTTTTCTTTACATCTATTATTATATCGAAATTACACTATAAAATTAGTGGTGCCATTTGTCAGTATGAGCATTAAAATTAAGGGTTTGCTGACTGTAAACAGCGTCCCTGAAAGACTTAAGTGTCCATGGGAATGTAAAAGATTATAGCATTGATCGAAAAACTTTAGGACGGCATATAGACGAATATCATGAAATTGAATGCAGTGAGATGAAGTCAAACTACGTGACAACTAGTGTTACCAAGTTGGGTGCCACAAAAAGTAAGACAAGAAGACAAAAAAGTGGTACACGTGATTCTAAATACGAACATAAAAATACATGAAATATTATGTAAAGGGAACCTGTCTCTGCCGGAATACTGTCTTAAAAGTTTAAAAAACATTTTTTCTGCTGCACGATTGTACTTGCTCTGACAAAATCCTGCTCATAACGGAATGTTTCCCCTGAGATTTCTGGAAAAGACTTGAAAGAAGTAAGAAATAAAAGAAACGGTATTAACCCATTCATGCACACATTAGTTTCTTCATTAAAAATGAAATTTTGAGTTTCCCACCACTTTTAAAAGACAAATAACTTTTACCTTAATTTATTGAGGAATTTGTCTCGTGAAAAATAGTGCTTATTTATCTTTCTATTTACTGGTGTGAAAAGTGATTTGCTGCCTTTTTTGTAAACGTCCCTAAAAAGGGACGCTAGGCACTAATGGGTTAATAATGACTAATGATAAGTTAAACTTTCAGGGGCAAGATATTTCTGCATAATACCCATTCTATCTAAAAGGATTGTTAAAGCACCTTATTTTCAAAATTACTCTTCATAATAGTTATAGAATTATGATAAAGTTTTTTTTTTTTCTTGACAAGTATTTTAATATAAAACCTACTGGCTCAAACCTTCCATATAATGTGTCAACACTTGCATATATGGAGAGATGTTACCTATTATTTTCTCATGATTATTATCAATCATTTTTTAAGTTTCTTATATTATATATATTTTCTTAGGCTTTAGTTTCTTATATTCCCTTATGTATTAATTTTCTTTTCATAACTGATTTTATAACGAATAACACGATAAATAAAACTTTATTCTAGGTGAATATTTAAAAAATAAAATATCATTTTGTAAAAAGTAAGTCTGCTCTCTCTTGTCTCCTTATTCCATGCAAAGCTGATTTTTTTTTTTTTCGTTTTTTACCGTTTTTTTTTTTTCGTTTATCGTTCATAACATCAAAAGTAGCATTGATCTCGTTATTTAGAAATCATTTGATATCTTCTACATTACAAAGGGAGAATAGTACTTCTTTTAAAAAATTATATTGGCGTCGCTTAAAATAATTAGTGACCTAATACTTTTGCATTATTAGCCATCAGGACCAATGCTATACATCACCTGCTTCTTAAAAATGTATTGATGCAAATGTAAAAAGTTAAAAATGTAAAGATCAAATGCAAACATCAAAAAGCAATTTATCGGCTGTCTTTAATTTCTTACCATTAAACAAACTGGGAAATTTAATTTTGTTTTTAAAAAATATTTCTACCATAATTTTTATTTAAAATTTTTCTTCCTTTTTAATATTTTTATTTCTGTGTAGTTTATGCTTTTTAGCTCACAGGCTATTAAAGCCTGGAAGCTTCCGTCTGTTCTGTATGTGCGTATGTGCGTAACGCGATGACTCGCGATAAAAAATATCCAATTCATTTGAAATTTTGGATATATGTATATTCTTATAAGGCGCTTCCCTGATTAATTTTTGGAGTTCATTCGATATGTATAACAGGGGGAACGGGGGTTAATGCCCCTCCCCTTAATTTATATAAATGGGTTTTTCATGCAGGATTATCAGTTTTCGTTCAAAATTTAGATGTATGATCATTCTGATGAGGCACTTCCGTGATTAGTATTAGATGTTCATTGGGTAAATATAAAGAGGAGGAAACGAGGGGCTCGTGCCCCTCCCCTTAATTGATATAAATGGGTTTTTCATGCAGAATTATCAGCTATTGTTCAAAATTTAGATGCAAGACCATTCTGGTGAGGCGCTTTCGTGATTAATAATATTCATGCAGAATTTTTATATGATAAATCATATCCCTGATTAGTTTAAGGGGTTCAATGATTAAGTATAAAACGGGGAAATGGAGGTAGCTGATCCCCTCTTCCTTAATTTGTTTTTCGAACGGAATTAACCCTTGAAAATATAAGGCTGTAATGTACAATTAGACTGTGTAGCCTGTGATCTCAATGTCATCAGTTTAACTGGGCAATATTCTTTGTATTTTATTTTATGAAGAAATTTCTGGTTTGATCCAAAATAATTTCGTTTGGTACCGGTCAAATGACCAGTTCATGGTACCTTTAGGGATAAAGATTCTCATTTAACAATATAAAAGAAAAGAAAATTTAATGAAGTTTTCTATTTGTTTTTTGTTTATTTGATAACGAATCTGCGGTTTGTCTTTCCTATGAAGACCAACATAAACAAGCTTGATCAAATCTGACAGTTTGAGGAGGAGAGAATGGCGTAGAATTATTGTGGAACACACTACAAAATTGATTGTCAAATTAAGTTATTGACATATATATATGAAAAGAATAAGTCTTGAAAGAAAGTCTTCTAATCAAGAATTTATGTATAGCTTCTAGTCTCGATAACAAATAATTGCATAAACTATAGAGGTAGTTAGTAAGAGAAATCAATTCGAGGTTCAAGCCTATAGGCAACTGACACAAACAACTCTTACTTGAAACGGTTTGATTGAATGATGTTACTTTGAATCAAATTTCAGACATAGAAAAGTTTAGAAACTTCACTCACTTATAAGGTCTTACCATAAAAACAGAGTATCTTCAAAAACAAATAATAGACTTGAGAAAATTTTGTTGCATTTAGTCTTTTTAAATAAGAAGTACGAGTTTGGGCGTGGTAGTTGTTAGATAATGAAAATTAAAGGAAGTCATTTCTATGTATGAATTTCGGTAAGGCATAGCTCTAGGAGCTCCATTAATTAATTCACTGTCATACATGGACATACAAGCGACAATTTAAGGGGCCGTAGGATACAAATCAGGCAAACTTCCACCACTGATTTTAAAATGTTATATTTGTCTTAAGAAGTCACAGATACTAAACAGAGCATTTTTTAATTTTTTTTTCAATTCGTGGTAGAATCGACCTGATCGTCTATCTTCCCTTTCCTTTGAAATTGATGCCTGTGCATTGACATATCGATAAATATGCTACGGTCTCTGATGATTAATCCTAATTTTGTGTGTTACATCAAGATGCACTCAGTTGCATTTAGCAAAATTCTGCTAAGTTATTGTATAACTTGTTAAATGAACTTTAAAAAATTTCTATGTGCATCACTACAATGAACATTTAAGGAAGCCATTTCTGTGCATGAATTTGGAGGAAGCATAGCTTTAAAAACTACATTAGTTCATTCACTTTCCCACATGGGCACATAGGTGCCAACCTTAAAGAGGCAATAGAGGACATATCGGGAAAACTTTCTTTACCACTTATTTTACATTTTTATATTGGCCTTAATAAATAAGAGATATTAAATCGAACAAAAAACTTTTTTTTAATTCGTAGTTGAATCGACCAAATCGTCTATGCTGATAGTCTATGACCTGTCGACCTGATCGTCTATGTATAGGCATCGACTTCAGAGGGAAGGGGTAACCCTTCCCTCTGAAGTCGATGCCTATACATTGGCATACTGATAAATACATTGTGGTCTCTAATGATTAATCCCGTTTTTGTGTGTAACAGCATGATGAATTCAGTTGCGTTTAGCCGAATTCTGCTGATGAATTGTATCAGCTTGTGAATGAATTGAAAAATTTTACTATATGCATCACTATATCAGTCCAAAAAATCGGAATATCAAATATGCAAAAGGTGATGGCCATTTGTTCAAGATATTTATTCACATTTGAAAATAAAGGACAAAAGTTCAAATTACAAACTTTTTTTTTTTACTACTCTATGTCATTTTATGAAAGTATTTTAATTTTCTATTATTGTCTCTCTTTAAAGTATTCAAAAATTAAAATAATAAATAATGATACAAAATTTAAAATATTTTTTTTCTGAATTCCCGTATATGTTTGCCAAACGAATTATTCGCTCATTGATCTTTATTGCCCTGTACAGTATTTGTAAACAATTATACAATTAGGATTTATTTTATATCGTCGACTATCTAAAAACAAAATTAAATTTGTTATTTTTCTTATTATTTTTATTGTGTAAGCATATGATATTCCAAGTGACACTTATCTATTACGGTATCTTAAATAAGTCTCTTTTTTTAAATTATGACATCTGAAAGTTGTGACGCATTCTGACAGTTTATTATCAATAAAATGTCACTTATTAATCTAGACAATTCCATCAGAGCTAAATTCAGAAAAAAAATATCAAGTTATCAATCACTGGAACCGGTTTCTATCGGTATAAACAGGTGAGTCGTCTTTTCTGATAACGTTTAACAACAATACGACAAACTCGGATCAGCAAATCCTGGTTACCTAGCAACGCTGAATCCCAAACAGAGCATATCTATAATCCCGTATCTCTTCTGTACACTCAAAGAAGAGAGCACGGTTGAGTTGAGATATTTAGCTTCTTAGTATATCAAAACAAAAATCCTGGAATATTTTATTGGAAGACTGATAAAAGAGTATTTTATGTATTACAAAGATACTGCTTTGACAAATACTTGACATTATTATACAGTTTGATAATATTAGAAGAATAATTTATTGTAAAAAGAACAAAAGCCGAAATAGAAGACAAGAATGGAAAATTTTATAATAAGACATTATTTTGAACTTTCGTAACTTTAACATTTATAACTTTTTAAGCTTTATATTTATTGAAACACTAGAAGTTTATCTAATTATTAAAATGTAATAAGTATTCTAAATCAAAAACTTGACTGAAAAAAACTGAGAAGGATTAGTTACGGCATATAAAATGCGACTATAACTCTTATTTAGTTGAAATATTTCTAAACTTAGTGAAACTGTTAAATATCAGTAATAAAATTTGAACTCTAGAATAATTGTTTTCAAATAGCTTGCAAAAACAAAACTTATTATTAATGCATAAATAATGCGCTATTTAGGGCAAAAATATACAAAATTCAACATTATATGATTACCACCAGACTAAAATATTAAAGTACAAACAATTTTTACATTGTCTATTTAAGTCAGTTTTGCTTTTTATGGTAAAAGTGAAATTTTGTTATCGATTTTTAAGCCATTTTCTGATAAACCAAAATTATAAAAATTGCGAACGCAAGTGCACTACCAATACCAACACAGCATTATACAAGTTATTTTGCTTTATAAAAA
Organism: Maratus speculifer; assembly: GCA_964019185.1. NCBI lineage: Eukaryota > Metazoa > Arthropoda > Arachnida > Araneae > Salticidae > Maratus > Maratus speculifer. The sequence continues at coordinate 63,665,783 of OZ025292.1, read as the reverse complement.
AAATAATCCATCAGTTTTAAGCCATTTTCTGCTAGTCTCTCATAGGTGAAAAATCACTTAATATTCTCTGTAATTTAAAATAATGTTTACCATTTGAAACAACGATGGATTGAATGATGTGCTGATAAAAACTTGTCAGATGAGGGTTAAAGAATATGAAACTACAAAAATGAACTTAAAAATAATGTATAAATTCTTAATTAAGCATAAAAAGTTTAATATTTAAACATGTCGGAAACTGCGTGACAAGGTGCGTTCGTACTGTAACGAAGTTTTAAAAATAATCAGATCTCAGTGTAGTAATATACAGTACTTCGGATACAGTATAGTAGGCAAAAGTTTTTGTGCGCCCCTGTAAATACTATCTTATTTTTTTTTATACAGGAAGTAACTTGTACACTATCTACCAAAAAGTATTTGTACACTTTCAGTTTTTGACATTTTGTCAAATATTTAAAAATATACTGGTCGGATTCTTCTGGAACTTCAGAAATATAAAGATTATGTTTCACTTTATATTTATTTACATTCATTTGTTAAGCGGGTAATTAGGGGGCCGGCAAAAAAACAAAGAATAATAGAAATATTTGGGATCGCCCTGTACATGAAAATGCACGAAACGACTTATCGCTTTAGAATACAAATATATGAATACAGTAGAATATGTACACTAACTTTTGTGAGAATAGCATGTATATTTATGGCGATAGAGCGATTTTTTTGAAAAATTCAAAAAATTCTGGTATGTTTTTTGTTTATATCATGCTGGGTTTTTGACCAAATTTAACGCAAATTTCAGAAAAATTGGCAAAATGCAGTAGAAAAAATGTAGCGCAATTGGAATATAAATATATTAAATATTTTATGAAATATGAGTAGTTTTGTGAAATAATTTTTATCTGCGCATGCGCGAACGATAAAAACAATTCTTTTACATCATTTAATAGTCAATTCTATGAAGTAACTTATAAAAAAAATCCAATGAAATATCGTGAAAATTCAAAAAGATATCATTATTATAAGTAAGCTGTTTTTATATTGCTCTCTAAAAACGGCTGAATGATAAGGGATTCTCCACAAATTGACATTTTTTATTGACTGACTTTTAGGAAAAAATTAGTATTTAATGTATACAATATCTAATACAATATTTCTCTTAATAAGTATCTTGACATCTGTGATGGAAAAGAATTAAAGCCCTTTTCCTTTTCTATCACAGGTGTCAAGATACTTATTAGCAGCAATATTGTATTCATTAAATAGTACTAATTTTTTCCTAAAAGTCAGTTAATAAAAAATGTCAATTTGTGGAGAATCCCTTATCATTCAGCCGTTTTTAGAGAGCAATGTAAAAACAGCTTACTTATAATAATAATATCTTTTTGAATTTTCACGATATTTGATTGGATTTTTTTTATAAGTTACTCCATAGAATTGACTATTAAATGATGTAAAAGAATTGTTTTTATCGTTCACGCATGCGCAGATAAAAATTATTTCATAAAACTACTCATATTTCATAAAGTATTAAATATATTTATATTCCAATTGCGCTATATTTTTTTTAGTAGATTTTGCTAATTTTTCTGAAATTTGCGTTAAATTTGGTCAAAAACCCTCTATGATATAAACAAAAAAAATACCAGAATTTTTTGAATTTTTCAAAAAAATCGCTCTATCGCCATAAATATACATGCTATTCTCACAAAAATTAGTGTACATATTCTACTGTATTCATATATTTGTATTCTAAAGCGATAAGTCGTTTCGTGCATTTTCATGTACAGGGTGATCCCAAATATTTCTATTATTCTTTGTTTTTTTGTCGGCCCCCTAATTACCCGCTTAACAAATGAATGTAAATAAATATAAAGTGAAACATAATCTTTATATTTCTGAAGTTCCAGAAGAATCCGACCAGTATATTTTTAAATATTTGACAAAATGTCAAAAACTGAAAGTGTACAAATACTTTTTGGTAGATAGTGTAGTTAACTTCGACAACGTATATCAATATAATAAAATATTAATCAGTTTAATGTAATTAAAAATCACTCTAAACAATGTTTTCTACTATGCCTTTATGTAATGGAAAACTATTGTGTGACCCTTAAATTAATAACAAATATTCTTTACACCACAGATTGTACAGATTGTCTATTTTAGTATATACTTCATTCATACATATAACTTGTATTGTGTTCTAAAGAATGTTACATCATTAATAAAATTCACTTGAAATTGTTTTTTTTTTCCAGTGGCCGTAACGTAAAAAACTACTTTTTATTGAAATTTAGTGCGTATATGACATCTGCAGTGCCTATATGACATCTAGCAGCTGTAAAAACGTATACGTAAAGAGGCAAAGTAAACCATTTTTTATGAATGTCGTAATTAAATTTTCAGCTCTAAACGTGTTTTGTGTGTTTTATATTTTTATGGTGATTTTTTCAAAATTTTATTATTTAATTGTGTTTTGTATCCAATTTTTAAGCACTGTTTCATTTTGTTGTATGCAGTATGCAAGACAGTTATCCTTTTTCAGTGTCACACAAAAGAGTTCGATTGCAGGACTGACCATGCTTGATAATTGATGGATGTTTGTTTTCTGGTGTGGTTGGCAGTTTTAAAGTTATCTAATTTTTAAATGCATTATGTGTTATGCATAAATTCTATAGATCATATACAAGGTTGCACGAAAGAATTGGACCACCCCACCGGCATTGGATAGCAATAGATATTTACAACGTAATGTTTTATTGAAAATGCTAATTTAGACATATTATTTAATTGTATGTAAAAATGAAATTTCGTATAATAATATTCTGTTATTGTTGGAAAAAGTTTAATAATCTATTCCTGATATTACGTATTTCATGTGTAAATTACATAATGTGTGCATGATTTTACGTTTTTGTTGTTTCTCTAATCTGTTTTGGAGAAAGTGAAAAGTTCAAGATTTTAACAAATAAAGTATTATTTTTTATATCCTTGGAGAAATATCCTTCAAAAACATTTTACACTCATCATTACAAAACTTTTCTTACTTTTTTATCCCTCTCCTAAGGAAAAAAATACAGACACGCTTTGAATGGATTTGATAGTGTTTTCTATTCAGTTATTGATATGTTTATCTAGTGACCCATTTTTACGTAAATTAGATCATATGTGATATAATATACCGCTCCATCTCAGACTGTTTACTACAGAATCTTATAACATATGTTTTCGAGTGTTATGCAAAGAAACATATTGATATATCAGAAGTAAACAACACAAACATCAAAAGATTATCTAGTATATTTTCAGAATTTTTACATTAATAATCATTCACAGAGGTGATTTCTCACATGCAGGCTTCACGAAAGGGAAAATTTTCTACCAAACAATGTATCTCGTGGACTATATACAAGCCAGTTGCCAAAAATCCTCTTCGCATTAACCAAATGGGGAGCATACGTTTTATAAAATATTAGTATGCACATACGTCTTATGAAGGTTTGGTACATTATATGGCCAAAGATGACCGGCCACTTGTGATTTTAGACATTTTGTTAAATATCTAGAAAAATACATGAGGAATTATCCTGAAACTCTCAGCGTGTAAATATAACAGTACAGGTCATATGTTTCCATGAAGGTTTTTTTCCCGAAACTCTATAGGAGACCGTCAACAAAGTGAAAAAGAACGAATAATTTTTGGATAACCCTGTCGAAACTAATGTAGCAAAAGCGCTATAACCGTAGATTATGATTAAGTGGCTTATTGTAATATACTGCGTAATTTTTATGTGGATAGCATGTATACTCGTAGTAAATTTTACTTATCGATTCTAATCGCCAAATGTTTTTCAAACGTAATTCAATGTACATTTAAAAAATTTGTAAAACCACTAAAAATGATGTATAATATAAAAGAAAACAAATGCATTTCATTAAATTGACCACTTTTAGAAATAAACTATATTAACGATAGTATTATTTCCAGCTGTTTCTTATATCCACCGAAGTGAATAGATTATGAAGTATATTTATTTTGTATCAATTAATATATTATGGACGGCTAACCTATGACACGGTGACATAAGAGGCATGATGCAGATTATTTTTGGCACGGTGTAGATTTTCTGCATCAAAATACAATAAATTTTCACAAGATGCATTAATTATTTTAGATATTGCATCTGTTTATCCGAATTCTATTAGTTCCATTGGTTGTAATTGTCATAAAGATTAATGAAATAGAACTTAATGTATCCCAATTTAGAACAATACTGACTCTCAAAGTTTTAAGACTAAGATAATTGGGAAATTTTTGTAAAAGAAAGGTTAAAAGACATTAAAAGCAAAAATGTCCAAAGTAAAAGTATAGTAATTTCGCATACAATTCCATACACTAAAAGCTGTAGGTTCTGGCGCTTGCAATCTTGATTATTTTTTCTTCGAGACACTGTTTTCAGAAATAAAGTATATTCAAGAAAGATATATAAGTGACTCCACGTTGTTGACTTAAAAGCAGTCCCATGTTGGAACGAGTCTGTCATCTAATTGATGTTTTAATAAAATTTCTTTTTCTTTTTTTAAAATCAATCTATTTAATTTTCTCCGATAAAAAAAAGTGGAACTTAAATGGTCCTGATGACTGGAAATAACATTGGGATGATTTAAGAAAAGAAAATGAGATTTTTATAAAGCATCAGTTTGGTGGCGGATTCGTTGCAACATGGGGCTGCTTTTCGTTCGACGATGTAGTGTTCTTTGTATATCTTTCAGGAAAATTTAATTCAAAGACATATATACAAACTCTTTCTGTGAATCTTTCATTTGTTGCAACACTTCTGGCAAGTAAAAATCGGATATAAATGCAAAATAATATGCCCATCCGCACAAGTCTTGAGAAAAAACTTTAGCTCTATAAGAAAAATATTGAAGCTTTGCATTAGCCGCTCATAAATTCTGATTGAAATCCTATCGATAACTTACGGGGAAATCTAGTAAGATTTGTTAGCGAAAATGAAAGGCATTTTTCTTTATATTTGGAACTTTGACTACAATCGAAGAGGAATAATACAAAACAATCCCGAACTGCGCCAAAAATTATTGATGTCAAAGAATGATGGAATATTTTCAATCATTAAACTCATAGGTGAGTTCATAATGCATTAAATAATTGTTTCTTTGGTTACTATATTGAATTTATATTGGTGTCCTTAAAGTTTTTACACAGGCAAAAATAGATTTTTTTCATTATTTTCATAATGAAATACTCTCGGTCGATTTTTTTTTACTTTTTTATTAGATTTTCAGCTTAATGATACATATTATAAGGAAAAAAGTTTCATTTGTTTTCAAATTTATAAAAACAAGTAAGAAAAATCATGCGTTAAGCATAGATTATGAAGCACTTTCCAACACTTCATAAAATCTTTAACAAATTTTCGTTATTTAGGGAAATATGGGTATATAGACAAATATACCCAAATATGTGTTCCACTACTTTTGAACAGCCATGTATTTCATCTGTCAGTTGATATAATGGGAAAATTTAGTTTAGCAAGATAATGCCTAGTAGCTTGAAATTTCTTTTTCAGCAATTTGTACTAATAGATGGAAACATACTTGAACACTTTTGTTCAGCCCTGTAGTTTACCTTGTACCTTTATTACACGTCAGCATTAAGCTAATATTTATTGTAAACTAAAACACTTTCAAAACAACTGAAATCACATTCTCATAAATTATCATTCATAGGCGTCCCTGCACCCAATTCTTTGCGTGGCCCTGTATATCATTTTATCTATATTCCGCTAACATGTATAAAAAATTGAATGCAGTTCAACGTAAAAATGCATAACTTCTTTAAGAACCACGTTTAAGTAATTTACGCTTATATTGAGTAACGATGGCGAGCTCTTTTGAATAGCCCTGTATATCAACTATAACATTTATACACACCATATAATGTGCATACCTTTATCAAAACTTAAACGTGCATATCATAATTAAAATGCATTTGATCCATGTATCAGCCATCATCGGATACATATACAATACTTCAGAAAGAATATACTATTTGAAATCATTTGTATGGCTCTGTAAATGCTCATATTATGCAAGACAGTATTTATATTAAGCTTCAGTGACATATATCATTTTTATTATATGTAAAACAGTTTAATATATTTAAAATATATCGCACACAATTCCCCCTTTACCATTATCCAATGAAATTCATTTGTGCGGCTCTGTAAATGAATAATAGCTATATTTTCACTGCATATGTTACAGAATGCATATTTTTGTGCAATTTGCAAATTTGAGTATGTTTGTATTGAGGGTGTAATACCTTTAAAATTCATTTGGACGATTTTTTCTTATACGCCGTAATGTAATGGGAAACTTTTGACTCTCCATGCAGATAAACTAATCATGGTAGAAACTCCATATTCAATAGGGTTCGTGCTAGAGTAAACGGCAAAGTCCTAAAATTTTATGGCAATCCGAGTATATTTACGTGAGTTAGAGCGCGGACAGACGGTCAGACAAACCGAATGCATAAACACTTTCCAACCTTGTTGGAAAGTGCTAAAAAATCACTATTTTTTGCTGTCCTTATAGTTTTTACACGTACTGTATATTGCTCAACATTATTGATCTGTATAACATAGGTTCAATTTTTCCTTAGCCGTTATCATCCAAAAGTGTTCGTCTTATTTTAATCTTAATTTTTTGAAAGCTTACCACATTATTAAAAATTCCCACTTCATAGTTATTGAGTTATCTGGTACACCTTATTTTCCAAGGATTTGAAAATCTTTAATTTATTTAATTTAATTTTTTTCTGTTTAGTTCAAGTGTTCCCTAGTAGATGTCTCTATTTGTACACCCAGATGTTCATGTTGCTTTCTTCTAATTGGTTGTTTTTGGCACTTTCGCTCCCACATCAGGTATATAAGCCTGTGCCTATCTGCTGCTTTGCACAGTTTCACTTTTTCTAGCACGCTAGGTCTTCCAATAAAGAAGAATCTCGTTAATAGATTCGAAACGGCTTGCTACTTTTCCATACATAATTTGTGGATTTCAAAACGTTGGTTTTCTACCTTTATACATTTTTTACAAAAGGCTTTACTTGCTGTTATAAACAAATGTTACATCATTATTTGATTATTAAATAATGAAATAAATAATAAAAACATTATTTGTAAATATTAAAAGGAAATTATCCAAAATACAGAAAACTAACATAAAAATCGTGAAATAAAAACATGTTGGAACAAAATTTTTAAATTTTTAATAACTAGCTGAGTTTTCAGTTAAAATCCCTAATTATTAGAATTTAAATGTTTTCAACTAAAGCATAGATTTTATTACAAAGACAGAAAATTCTTTAAAGACAATTCCCTCTCAAACGCTTTTCATATGTTAAAACTGAATTGAAGATTTTGAAAGAATCCTGTACCTTAAAAACTATCGCCTACCAAAGATGGACGGATTATTGGACGGAAATTTAAAACACAGCTGTTCCATTTCAATTCAGGCAGGCAGTATTGATATGCGTCAATTCACCATCACAGATTTTTTTCAAAAAAATACAGCAGTTACAACTAAGTAAAATACAAAATTTCCCAAAAGGATTTTTACCATTTTTTTTTTTTTCACCGGTTACAGCACTTTGAAGATTGTGATAAAATTGACAATTTTCAGAAAAACTGAAAAACGCTTAATTTTGAAATGAACACAGTACCAAACATATTCAACATATTCAGTCAATTTATTTTTTACAAATGGTTATTAAACTGAATTTTACTTTAGCACAGTTTTAAAAAATATTGTGACATTTTTACTTAATTAAAAAAATTAGTTTTTAAGTACAAAAAATATAATTATTACTGTATTTAAGATTTTTTTTCAGAATGAAAAAAAATATTTTAAAGCTAAGCATTGATGGCAATTCAAAGACCTTTAATGGGAGTTTTAGAGTAAATTTTATTTTAACCCTAAGGTGCATACAACTTTTGTAATTCAATTTTAAATTATGCAAAATCGTGTGAAATCGCTACTTTTGAAGTGCAATTTCTCGAAAACACCATTTTTTAAAAATCTGATAATATGCTCAATAGATACCTTATTAGTTTCTAATAAAAACCTTACAAGCAAATCCTGTACTTTTGCTTAGAAAATTTTATATGATTTTTGAAAATAACATGTTGTGTGTTTTTTTTTAAAAAACCAAAAAGTCAAGCTCTTTCTTATTTCACTGAATTAATAATATGATTTCTATTTTTTAATGAAAAGGTAATACTATGCACATAATTATGGCAGATAAATATAAGCTGATCTTCAAAAATTCCTATTCATAAAATGTAAATAATTCAAACTCCCCTTTAAAAAAAGAAAAATCTGATTTTCTTTTCATTTTCTTTCCTTTTAGTACTCAATAATTAGATTGCTATTGAACAGGTATATTTTTGCTTCGAGGAAAACATTATAAAATATTATTTTCACACTTTTATTAAAATATGTTTTGCTATTCTATGATGATTATGTTTTAATATGTTCTAAGATCTACATATATAACTAAAAGTTTTCTTTAATAATTTCATTGAATTTAAAAATTTGAATTTTTTGATCCTGACTTATTACAATGTATTTTAACAGTACAGTTATATTTAAAATTTTAATAATTTTTTTCATTAAAAAAATCAACATGAAGAAAGTTTTCTATTTTATTAAATTCCTTTTTAACAATTATTATCTTACAATCTACCATTTACTAATGCTGTATAAAAATAGAACATTTTAGTGGAGCTGTTTTTATTCAGAATTGTTATAATAAGAGCTATCCAAGATTCTGTCTGATTTGTTGCTGAAATTTCCTCTCTGTTAAAAAATATCATTATGCTACATCTAGACTAGACAAAAAGATTATTCAAGCTTATAGAGCTAATAAAGAGAAAGAATATGCCAATGTAAGATCTATTGCTGGTATACCATCTAAACATTATTGAGGCGATTGAAAATAATGAAGGTTACATGGGACGAACGATTAAAAATATATTGACAAAAGTTGACACTTCTAGCCAAATAAAAAAAATATATTCAATACATGATTTCCAAATTGGCGATTTCATTGGATGCATTTATGAAAATAATTGGTGGATAGGACAAACCAATGGTATATCACGAGAACTACATGACATTAAAGTATCATTCATGTACCCCCATGATCCTGCTAAAGCATTCCAGTGGCCAGAAGAATCTGGAAAGAAAAAAGATGAATGTGCATTACCATTGGAAAATGTGCTTCTAAAAATAGAAAAACCAGTTCCAACAGGACAATCTGCACAACTTCACATTTTCGATGATAAAGAGTTGAAGTTAATTCAAGAAATTTTCAGTACCTAATTCTTCTGTAATGTATGTATCTGCATATTAATATATTATATCCAATACTACATAATAAAATATTTAACACACTGTAGGTGAATTTGATACATCTATGAGTATAGAATGAAATGACACATGATCAATCCTAACTTTACTAATGGCTGTATTTTATACAATTTTAAAATTAAGCAAATGGTTAGATATATTTTAACAGTAATAATTATGTACCAGGGTTGTATTTTTTAGTTTGAAATATTAATCATATTATAAATTCGGTTAAATAAGAAAGATCTTGACTTTCTGGTTTTTTGAAAAAAACACACAACATGTTACTTTCAAAAAATCATATAAAATTTTCTAAGCAAAAGTACAGGATTTACCTGTAGGGTATTTATTGGAAATTAATAAGGTATCTATTGAGCATATTATCAGATTTTTAAAAAATGGTGTTTTTGAGAAATTGCACTTCAAAAGAGCGATTTTACAAAATTTTGCATAATTTAAAATTGAATTACAAAAGTTATATGCACCTTAGGGTTAAAATAAAATTTGCTCTAAAACTCCCATTAAAGGTCTTTGGATTGGCATCAATGCTTAGCTTTAAAATATTTTTTTCATTCTGAAAAAAAAAATCTTGAATTCAGTGATAATTATACTTTTTGTACTTAAAAACTAATTTTTTTAATTAAGTAAAAATGTCACAATATTTTTTAAAACTGTGCTAAAGTAAAATTCAGTTTAATAACTGTGTGGGGTTATGGAGCCCCTTACTTATTACTAGAGAAATTTAGCAGAGTTGTAGAAAATGTAGTAGAGAAAATGTGTACTTTGAAGTTATTTTTTCATAATTAGGCAAAACTTCTAATATCAATTTAACTTCTTGTAAATAAAATAAATGCAAAATACTTACAGTAAACGATGACTCAAAAATTCTTTTCATAATATTTATTGAAGATATTAGACACCTTGAAAAACACACTTGGTTATATCACAGATGAAACTCATAACAGGGGCCGAAATGGAACCTGCTCTTCACTTCAGAGTAACTTTCCTAAAACTTTTAAACATATCTTTTCGTGAGTTACGCGGAACTTCCTACACTTCAAAATATTGTTACATTTACTAAACTTATCGGGAAAAAAACTTTAAATAGAGCGTTAAATTAAGAAACATCTTTTAAAAACACCGCTCGAATTACTCACACACTTCATACACCACCAAAACATGAAAAATTTTTCCCTTTAAATTGGAACGAAAACCTACTAGCCAATCACAAGCGACTATGCAATTTGCATAAGTCAGACGATAATTAACATTTTACATTAAAATTTTTTTTCATTCATTAAATTTATTAAATACATTCAGAAAAATTACTTTAAACATGAAAATTACTTTAAAAATGCTTTTGTTGCTTAATTAAATCAAAATAATATTTGTAACTTAAAAGAAACTTTAATACAGGCGAATGCGATCGCAAGTAGTAATTACTGAATACGCATCATGACTGAGCGCGACACGAAACAACTCAACCGCGCCGTTGAAAAACGTAAACAAACGCCGATTCGGCGGGGAAAAAGTAAGCAAGAATTGCAGGTTCCATTTTGGCTTTACAAAATATATTTAAATTATAATAAAAATAGAAATGGATGGGGAAAACTTTTCCCCACAGAATGCCCCCCTTTCCGATTCATTTTGATTTTTCACTGCAAATAGTTCTTTGCAACAGTTTATGCAAATGCAGGATCAAAAAAAAAAATTTATCTGTTGTTGGTGGCAAAGTTCATCACCATAAGTAGGCATCACGAAACATTTTAAACGAGTCTTTGACTAAGGATTTTGTCAAAAGTTCAGCGACATTTTCTTTGGAGAGGACCTGTTTTACATCGAAAAGTCCTTGACTCTACCAGTCTCTGATAAATTTGTACTTCAAATCAATGTAACGATTCTTGATTGTATCAGTTTTGTGCTTCATAAAAAAAATGGCTGCAGTATTGTCGCAAAAAAGAATAGGACGTTGAATAATGATGTCATTCAGTTGTAGACACTTTTCTAGTTCAGTAATAGACATCTGTAAAATTTTTAAGTCTTTGACAGCTTCTGTTGCAGCGATGAATTCAGCTTCCATGGGGCTTAAGGCGACACAGCTTTGTTTTGCAACTCTCGAAGTTACTGGCATATTGTTTACGAAGGCGGCGTATCCAGTCCATGACTTTCGGTCAGTGGTGTTACTTGCCCAAGAAGCATTCACATAGACAGCTAACTGGATGGGAGAGTCAGACCTTGCAAGTTTCAATCCAAGAGATTTCGTTGAAGATAGGTACATCAGGATTCGAAGAAGTGCTCTGGAATGCGAAATATTTGGCTTTTCAGCAAATTGTGAAAGTGCAGCAACTGGCCATGAAATATCAGGACGGCATCGATGAGAAATATATTGTACACAGCCAGGCAAACTTCTGTAAGGCAGATTCTCAGGAAATTCATCTTCTTCCGCAGCTGGAGCAGGATTATACCCAGGTGGAGAAGGGAGAGAAACATTAGTACAATCAGGAACATCAAATTTCTTTAAATACTTTTCTATATAATGTTGACAATTGATATTAAAAACTTCATTATCTTCTACTTTAAAGTTTATGCCTAATAACATTGTGATAGGACCTAAAATTCTAACTTCATAAATTGATTTGATTAATTCTACTACTTCTTTTAAAACTTCATCATTTTTAGCGAATATTGGTAAATCATCCACATAAACTATCACAATTGCTTGACTTTTATAAGAATAGACACATGTTAACCCTGGAACTTCAGTAAAACCATTTGAAATTAATTTATTATGCAAGTCATTGTACCAACATTTTCCAGCCTGATGAAGGCCATATATTGCTTTCTTTAACTTTAAAACAAAATGTTCTTTCTCTGGAATAGTGTAATCTTGGGGTTGCTTTATGCAAATATCTTTGTCAATTTCACCACATAAATAGGCGCACTTTACATCAAGTAGACAATGTACCCAATTAAAAATTTTAATGAAAAGGGCAATGAAAAGACGAATAAGTGTGAAATTTACAACAGGACTGAATGTGTCGTTGTAATCCAAGCCTTCTCTTTGATTATTTCCTAATGCAACTAGACGTGCTTTAAATATATCTATTTTTCCCTCACTATTTTCTTTTACTGTATAAACCCATTTGCTTCCGATTACCTTTTGATTAAGTTTTGGGACAGGTGTCCAAACGTTTCTACCTAACATAGTTTGGATCTCTTGATCCATTGCCTCTTTCATTTCTGAGCTTCTGGAAGTTGTTTTGCTTGTAAAGGACTTTGAGGTATAATTATTTCGGTTAATAGTGCTTCTTCAGCCAATTCGCTTTCAGGTTCTTTTTCTAACTTAATGGGACCTTCATAAGTATTTGTTGAATTAAAATTTGCCAAGGTGTCATCTAAAATAATTTTATTTGCTTTACAATATTCTAAAAGTTCAGGCGTTGACCTAAGTGTTGAACCAGTAGGAGACAATAAATAAACATCTAATTTACCTTTAGTTATCCCTTTCTTTCTTGTCTTAAGATACCTGTAAAATGTGTCTTTTCCTTCTTCCTTTTCTTCTGAAATTTCTGGAACTTTATCTTCAGATGACACATCATCCTCCAACTTTTCCAGAGAGCCTGGTTCCATCAAATTCTCTTCTTGAGTGGAAGTTTTTGAAGTAGAGGGTAACTGTTTAACTGATTCGTCAGTTATGGGTAGATTATCTGGACCTGTAAAGAAGTCATCATCACTTGTAAAATCAACAAAAGAACGATGTGTTACTTTCTGCTCAGGATAGCCATGTAGTTGGGCCTCATCAAACGTCACATGTTTTGACTCTACTATAGTGTTTTCTCTTGGGAAATAAATTCGATAACCACATGATCCTAAGCCATATCCTACGAATATTCCTTTCTTCGCTCGAGACTGGAACTTGTTCCTTTTCGCCTTTGGTTGATGTACATAAGCGATACAACCATAACGCTTTAAGTGTCGAATGGATGGTTTAGTTCCATACCATCTTTGAAAAGGTATAGCTTCACTACCGGTATGAAAAACCCTGTTTCGTATGTAGTTTATGGTCATAACAGCTTCAACCCATAAATTATCTGGCATATTTGCTGCTTTCATAACAGTTCTCATTCCGTCGAACAATACTCTATTGTAACGTTCCGCTGTTCCGTTCATCTGCGGACTGTATATCGTGGTTGGTTCATGTTTAATTCCTAATTTATTTAGCATATCTTTGACCTGTTGATTGCAATATTCTAAGCCATTATCTGTTCTTATCGCTTTAACTTTCTTATTAGTTTGGCATTCTACAAAAGTTATAAATTGCTTTAATTTAATGAAAACTTCATCTTTAGAGCGTAGCGGATAGCAAAATGCTCTTCTGCTATAGTCATCGATAAAAGTAAGTATGTAACGTTGCCCGTTCCTTGAAGTGACTGGGGCTGGCCCCCATATGTCACCATGAATCAACTCCCAAATTTCTTTAGATCGAATGTTTTGTAACCTAGGATGAGTTGACCTAGTATTTTTGGCAAGAATACAAGGTTCACAAGGAGATTCCTTCCCTTGTAATGGACTACAGCCTTGAACCAAGTTTTCTCGAAACATCTTCTTAATCAAGTTAACATTACAATGTCCCAGCCTTTCATGTCATAGCATTATATTATTACGATCATTGGCATATGAAATATTGTAAAGACAATTTGACTCTTGTGTATTAGCTTTATTTTGAATATAAACTCTTTTAGGATTAGCGTTACAAGCTTCAGTACGTGCAAAAACTTTCACTTTATCTGAACTTAGAGAAGAAGGTTTACTAGAAGGTTGTAAACATGGATTTTTAACATTAGGTTTAACCACAGTGTCATCATAACTTCTAATTGCTTTTAAAACATAAAAATTTTCTTTTAGAGTGGCTGTGTATAAATATTTCCAATTCTTATCAAACACTTTAAACCCATGGTCCATAGTAGCATGAAGACCAGCTTTATCCATTTTTGACATGGAGATTAAATTTTTATGTATGTTTGGAACATACAAAACATTATGTAAATTTACAATTGATAGCTTATCTTTTTCTTTAATTTTAAAACTAACTTTACCAATTCCTTTAACTTTATGAGGTGTGGTTCCCATTCTAACTACTGCACCCTCTGGTGGTTCTCTTAGATGAGTAAAAAAATTCTTATTCTGACAGACATGGGAGGTATACGCTGAATCTAAAGTCCATTCCCAACAAGGGGGGGGGGGGGGAATTTTGCAACAATCATTACTTTTATACTTTAATTCAGTAACATATGAATCTAAATCTACTTCTTGAACCCTTTTACTTATCTTTTGATTTCTACAGTTTCTACTTAAATGACCATTTTTCCCGCAGTTTTCACATTTTAAATTATTTCTACTTTGAAAATGAGATTCGGGAGAAGTTTTTCCTGACATATGAGCGCTTCTATCAGCCATAAGGGTTTCATTACGCAATCTTTCTCTTTGATCTTGTCTCGAACATTCTTTTAAAATTTCATCTTTAACATCGTTAAATTTAAATTTATCTTCAGAGAGACGGTCTAATTCCCTAATTAAATAATCATAATTTTCTGGTAAACTTTCTATTAACTGGTAACACCTATGTTTTTCGGCAATTTCTTCTCCGGAATCAATTACACGGAGATATGCTTCTTCAAATCTAGCAATATATGATGGAATATCTTCGTCCGGATTTATTTTTAAATTTCTAAATTCATTTACATGAAAGTATTTTAATGCTCTACCAGGAATTTCTAGGGTTAATTTCAAAGTTTCCCAAATTTCAGAGGGATCATCTAAATGCCCTATTGTTAATGCAATTTCTGAACTAACATATGTTTTAAGAATTCCTACTGCTCTCTGTTTTGATTGGTTAAGTTTAAACTTGTCAAGAGGTTTTAAATCAGTAAATTCTGGCCATTCACTTTTCTTTACCCATGTAAATAACCCTTCAGTTTGCAATATACATTTAATAAATCTTATCCAAGTTTGGTAGTTATCTTTAGTTAATATTACTGTATCAGGTGCAGTGGCCATTATTCATTTAATTTCAAACAATAAATATATATATTAGAATTCATACACATAAATTACACATTCAGATACTTCAATAATATATATTTTCAACAAGAAATTTTTTTTTCAAAACTATTTTCTCTTACATATATAATAAATTTTTCGCAGTTGCAAGAGCTTCTGGGCCCATAACCTCTGTGCGGGGTTATGGAGCCCCTTACTTATTACTAGAGAAATTTAGCAGAGTTGTAGAAAATGTAGTAGAGAAAATGTGTACTTTGAAGTTATTTTTTCATAATTAGGCAAAACTTCTAATATCAATTTAACTTCTTGTAAATAAAATAAATGCAAAATACTTACAGTAAACGATGACTCAAAAATTCTTTTCATAATATTTATTAAAGATATTAGACACCTTGAAAAACACACTTGGTTATATCACAGATGAAACTCATAACAGGGGCCGAAATGGAACCTGCTCTTCACTTCAGAGTAACTTTCCTAAACCTTTTAAACATATCTTTTCGTGAGTTACGCGGAACTTCCTACACTTCAAAATATTGTTACATTTACTAAACTTATCGGGAAAAAACTTTAAATAGAGCGTTAAATTAAGAAACATCTTTTAAAAACACCGCTCGAATTACTCACACACTTCATACACCACCAAAACATGAAAACTGTCCCTTTAAATTGGAACGAAAACCTACTAGCCAATCACAAGCGACTATGCAATTTGCATAAGTCAGACGATAATTAACATTTTACATTAAACATTTTTTTTTCCATTCATTAAATTTATTAAATACATTTAGAAAAATTACTTTAAACATGAAAATTACTTTAAAAATGCTTTTGTTTCTTAATTAAATCAAAATAATATTTGTAACTTAAAAGAAACTTTAATACAGGCGAATGCGATCGCAAGTAGTAATTACTGAATACGATCCATGATTGAGCGCGACACGAAACAACTCAACCGCGCCGTTGAAAAACGTAAACAAACGCCGATTCGGCGGGGGAAAAAGTAAGCAAGAATTGCAGGTTCCATTTTGGCTTTACAAAATATATTTAAATTATAATAAAAATAGAAATGGATGGGAAAAACTTTTCCCCACAATAACTATTTGTAAAAAATAAAATGACTGAATATGTTGAATATGCTTGGTACTGTGTTCATTTCAAAATGAAGCGTTTTTCAGTTTTTCTGAAAATTGTCAATTTTATCACAAACTTGAAAGTGCTGTAACCGAAGAAAAAAAAATTTTTGGTAAAAATCCTTTTGGAAAATTTTGTGTTTTACTTAGTTGTATCTACTGTATTTTTTTGAAAAAAATCTGTGATGGTGAATTGACATGCCCTGTCTGAGCTGAGATGGAATTGCTCATACGGAAAATAAATTTCTCTTTCAGGTTTTTTTTAGAAATTTTGTAATTATTCTCACGAAAAATTCAAATATCCAAAATCAATTTAAATAATTGAATTTTTCGGTTTAAAAAAAACCACGGGTCTGACATATGCTATAATGGCAAAATTGAATAAAAATTTACTGTAGTTAGCTGAGTTTCAAAGTAGACTAGTTCTTAACAAAGAATTCTTAAAGACGTAATGTTTTTTATTAAATACTGCATTTATGGATTTGAAATTAACGCATCTTTGTGTGCGTGTTTTTTTTTTTTAACGACGAATCCAAATGTTTAATTTTCTTTGAAATCCGTCAGTAATTTAACTCATTATAATTTTTCGTGCGCTTTTATCTGACAGGCGTTTGATAAATCATTTGATCATCGACAGCTTGCCTGTGATTAACTTTCACAGTGCGATTGTTTCCCAGTCTGAAAAGGCTTTACTTATATTGTATTTACAGATTTGAAATTTATGCATGTATGCGAATTTTTTTCCGCTGAATCGAAATATGTACTTTTTGAAAAAAATTGTAAAGAATTTTTTAATTTATCAAAAGATCAATTTTTTTCAAAGGCAGAAAAGGGACTTATTTTCCGATGGCACAGCATTTAAATTTTAGCGTACCTCCACTAATAATCATTATTTAAAACCTTATTTTTTTTTTTCAGATACTATATAAAGATATATTATGATATCGACTAGTGGGTTCGCTTGCTATTTAGGTTTTAAAAATCATGATTTATACAAATGAAAAGAAATAAAAACCTTTTTAATAGTGGCTTAATAAAGAAATGTTTGCATCACGTGGGCAGCATGCTTGCTATATGAATGCCGCAGATCTACAAAATGTTAAAAAATTACCGAATTCATCAAAAAGCATAATAGTTTTAAAAAGAGTTGTTTCTCAAAATTTTTTGCCAAAAGAGTTGGATTTTTAGGCCACGGACCTAAAACAAAAATACTGACCATTTTTTGGTGCATTCGTATTTATGTAAATAGGTAGCATCTATAGTGGTCGTCCTGTCCATCCGTCTGTCCGCATATAACAGAGCAAAATCTACCCAACGGTATCATTTCAAATTTAAAATATATAATTGACGCATGTATTTGTCAAATCATTTCAAGTTTTATGAAAATTGGATACATAACAGAGACAATCAAAAGTATTCCGTTACATTACGATCAATGAGAAAAAAATTTTTATTTCACTTTAATCGTGTTATGCCTTTTAAACAGGATAAAATTGATATGCATTTACTGAAGTGTACTAAAATATACATTCAGTGCAATATGTGGTGCAAAAAATGTTTATTATTCATTTACAGAGTTACACAAAAGAATTCTGTTACTTAATAATATACGGGATACCATTGTTTTCGGCGTATTTACAGCATGTTAAATTACTTCATAAATAATGAAATTTATATACGTTGTTCAGATTTTTCAAGTTACTTCCTGTATAATAGAAAGTGCTAACGATATTTACAGGGACTCCCAAAAAAATTCGGATAATATACTGTACAGAAATACCATAGGTTGCAGATTTTTGCTCGAAGTACATTTTTAGTTGTGATATGAGTTTTAAGTTTAACTACATTTTGCATATTATGTGGTGTCTATGAATTCTATAGATTGTATATAGGGTAACAAAACAGAATCTGCAAGAGTTACAAATTATGAATGAAAGTAGTTTAAAAGTGGTTTTCAAATGAGGTACGCATTTTACGATATCCTATGATAAGTAATGATTCTAGGTTTGCCATGTTTATTATGTCCTGTATAAGATGAAATTTTATTGTTTTCGTATTACTGAATTGAAGTTTGCATATAAACACAATATATATGCATGTAATGCGTATACATAACACTGGCGCCCGGCCAATCAAAAATTATCTAATTCTCTAATCGTCATAATAGAATATGTTATCTGTAGTAAATAATACATTATGAATTGCTAAATTTACAAAAACTGTTATTTTCCAGCTTCATCGAGAAAAGAAATACATTTTGACATCATATGCGCATCATCTATAAATGCCAGAACTAACCCATAACTATCCGAATAGCGAATCGTCTATTCATAAACAAGATTTTTTTTTCAATCTCAATTCGTTTCCTTGACCTTCAGGTAGACCTTGACCGTAACATCATAACAGGTAGGTAAAAGGACGTGTTAGAAATGACATAAGAAAACAAGTAGAGATAGTGGTAGTAGAAACTGGAGCATAGAAGAAATCTAAAGGACAAAAGTTCAGCCTTGAGTCAAGTTATGTACAGATACATTAGTTATTAAAAAGTGGTTACTAAAAGAGAATAAGACTGCATAAAAAATACTACATCCTACGGCTTAAAAACCTAGGTGAGTCGCTTGATTATCACATTATTTATCGAAGATAAAATATTTATTTAAAAGAATTTCCGTTAGAATTTTACTCTAAAACATAAAGGTTTTTCAACTGGAAAACCCACTGAAAACAGTGCGCTAGTCATATGTAAGCTTGACATCCTTTTCTTATAAGTAGTATGTAAAGTCCATGTAAAATATAAATTTATACTTAAAGCAAGTGTTACCTCAATTACGCATAATAATGTGAACTCTTAAGACCGTAGTTTGATATCATGTTTATTGAATTCGAGTTTTATTTATTTATTTATCTATTTGTAAAGTTTTATTTTCGGTGGAATTATTGGATATTACACAAAATCAAAGAAATGCACAATAATTTAAAATTTATTAACTGAAACAAATTAATCTTCAGTAATTGGGTTGAATGTTCATTTTTGTAATAGATTTATGTTTTTTTTTTTTTTCATTCGACGCACAGTGGAATGTTTTGATGATCTGAATAAAAAAAATATTTTGTTAAAATTGAACCATTATTCCGTGTTTTTTTTTTTTTTTTTTTTTTTTTTTTTTTTTCGAATGTAACCCTAATAAAATACTTAAACAGTGATAAATATTTGATTTATTTAACGATAATATCTCAAAATAAATACATAATACTTTACAAAGAATACGTTAAAGTTACTTATTGTTCTATCAAATTAAAAAAAAAATGTTTAATGCTCACATGTCAGTTAACATACATTTTATTTTATTTACTTTCTTCAATCTTTCCAAGAAGTAATTATTGGATTAGTGCAAACTTTTTAACTTCAATTTTCGACGGACTTACATGTTTTAAAGCTCAAAAACCTAAAAAACATTTTTTTTTTTTTTTTTTTTTTTTTTTGCAAAATGTTTGTTTGTCAATCTGTCATTCTGCATGTAACAAACAATTTGTGGGCACCGTATCTCCAGAACTAATGCATGAATTTTCACAAAACTTTGGCTTTAGTTAGACATTTATATAAATTGAAACTGATTAGGTTTTGGTATATATCGTCCGACAGATTGTACTGCTATGCTACTTTTTTCTCGATTTCAATAAGCGCTATATCTCAAGCCCTAATGAACGGATTCTCATAAAACTTTAAATCCTTTTACTACTTGATATAATATGGTGCTGATTAACGTTTTATATAAAGGGCCTAACAAGTGGCACTGCTATGCAACAATATTCATGATTATCGCAATGGCTCTATCTCTGAAACTAATGCACGAATTTTTATCAAACTTCAGATTCAGTTAGTCCCTGATATGAATTGGTAATCTTTCATTTTTTTGAGTAAATTTGTCAACAGGTCTATCTAAAAACCTGTTCTATCTATCTAAAGATCCCTATCTAAAGATCTATCCACTGACAGATCTCAACAGGTTCTATCTAAATTTATTTACGTTTTCTACAATCAATCTATCTCAAAAATTAACGCAAGGATTTTTGTCAAACTTCAGATTAAGTTAGAACGTAACATAAGTTGTTGTTGATTAACTTTTTGTGTAAATCACCTAACCTGTAACGCTATTATTCCGCATTTTTCTGGAAGTACTAACAGTTGTGAGGTAGAATAAAATTTTGAGATTGCCACATATCAAACCTGAAATAATACAACATATGTATAATAATAAATAAATTACACACTATACTACTGCAATTAAATAATAAATAATACGACAAAGCAAATCAAAAATAAACATCGTAAATTATTTTTGTCTGCTTAGAATTGCTCGAGAAATTTGTTTAGTTATAAAAATTACGCCTTGGTTGTATTTGCATTAATTAATGCATCTCGCCAAGAAAAAAACATTGGTGATGTTTAAGTAGATATAAATTAAAGCTATGAAAATTTTACATTTAACATTTTCAAATTGTGATTCCTTCAAAAACAACAATGATTTACTCAAAAAGTGTGCAAATTATGTTCTTTCAATGTGTGAAAGATGTTTTTCGGAAAAATGACGATTGGAATAATTTTTGTTATGTCTCTTATGTCAGGAATTGCATTCATATTCGGAAAAAAGACACAATTCCCAATCAAATGGTACCTTTTGCATCTTTCTGTGGCCGTTTTGTGATAAAATAGTACGCAATGCTCCTTTTTATTTATTTACCCAACCGTATTCAGAAACTAAATTTGATTTATTAAATTGTATTACATTGCCCAATATAACGTCTTTCTCAGTATAAGATTCCATTTCCGATCTTGTTAAGAGCCTGCTTCAATCCCTGAAAGAAAAGAAAGCGCTATATTAAGACTATATATGGGTGTTATTTTCAAATTTTTGGCATTAATTATAATATTTTTAATGATTTTTTTTTCTTTGCATAAGATAGGGGAAATTCTTCTTATGTCTGAAACTGTTTCAGCCAGTTCCAAGGAAAATGAAGGTATTTCTTTCTTAAAAAATCTTAAACTAAAAATAAAAATAAAAAGGTAAAAACTAGTGTTCTCAACTATCCTATGCAAAAATAAAATAAAATAAATTGTAATTTAGCAAATTACATCGACCATTTGGCGAATTATATTTTCAAAGGCTAAAATTTTAGACTTTTTAATAAATTCTATATTTAAAATAAAAATAATAATGAACAATATTTTTATGGATGATCAAAACATGGCTTACGTAATAAAACAGACTATATTACGCAAGCCATGAATTAAATACTAATATTCCTAAACCCATTATAAAAAAATTTTAAATAAAATTTCAGTTTTACAATATTTGGTACTGCAAATATTTAAATTTCTAAATGTTTTCAATTTTTACACCGTCGAATAGGAAAAATAGGGTACTTTAAATTGCAATTTGTTTGAAAGCTATATCTCAATTTGTGTTTGAGTAATATTATTTTTTAATTTTGTAGTTTTTAATACTTTTTATCATCGTTGCAACAGAAGTATTCCATTTATGTTGAAAGTAAAAGGAACATAATAGATTACTCTATCTTTTTGTTAACTCCCCCCCCCCCCCAAAAAAAAGAAAAGAATGGCTTATGTAATAACAGAATCATAAATTACGTTCGCCATGGACACTCAATAAAGGAATAAAATATGGGATCACAAAGATTCAAATATCTCTAGACAAAGAGCAACAACCATTTTCCAAATGGTTATAAAAACAAAACCATTATAAAATATTAAAATTAAAGCGAGAAGTTTAAAAATAACGCCCGAATAGACATAACATTAGCGCTTTCTTTTCTTCTCGCAAATAAAGTAATCTCTTAATACCTTCTATTATTGATTTTTCTACTCCCTTCTTTTATCTATTTTAAATTAGTGCATTTAACAATAATGAGTATATTTTTCTTTCGAATTTTTATTATTGATTAATTTATATTTTGTATCGATTATCTTCTGATTTCACAGTTATATTAATTACATTCAGTTTTATTATGCATGTATAACTAATACAAAATATCAAATTTATTTTGTTAATTATAATAATATAATTCTTCGACAATTATAATAATCGGCAATGAAACATCATAGCTTTCAGCAACACAACGGTTGAACAACGTTTGGGGACCTCTGTTCAAGAATAACGTAATTACACCTAAGACAGCATCCATTTAGTCAAGTTAATTTACACATAATTCTCTCGCAATAACAATAAGTCGCATATCTATTAATTTATTTATTCTGTCGTTATTTAATGGCAAAATGAAATAATGAAACATCTCTCCTTCATAAAGCCATTAATAATAACCAACGTTTCTCGCATGCTGTAAGTGCTATGCAGAATTAAATTTCTGTTTAGAAACGAATTTTCTGTCCCATGCCTGTTCGACTTATTACGTTCCAATGGCTTACTTAATTACTCGCCAGAATCCACTACATTAGTAATCAGAAAGAACTTTCCAAAGGCTTAATTTAGATGCAACATGATTAAGACTCGCACCGTAACAGCTGAATTTTCACCCTAATCTCAGCAAAATAATTTTATTATGATTCCTTTTGTAATATTGCGCTCACCTCGCATAATTTTAAATGTCATGGTTCAGGCAGTATTTGTTTACCCTTGATACATTAGTTCATAGGTACGGAAATGCATAAAATGCTTCTATTTTTTTTTTTTTTTGTACTTAAATTATAAAATAAATTCGACATTTGTGATGATTTTTATTATTGGTTTGTTTTTTTCTATTATCTTCTGATTTTATAATTATATTAATAACATTAATTTTTATTATGTATAATACGTAATATCAAATATGTACTATAAATAAAAAAATAAGCCAACACGTAATATCAAATTTATTTTATTAATTGGAATAAAATATAATTCATCCACAATTATAGTGATTGGCAAAGAAACACCATAGCTTCCAGGGACACAATGGACATAAAACGTTTGGAACCTCTATTCAAGAATAACGTAATTACACTTAAGACAGGATATATTTAGCCAAAGTAATTTACACATAATTCTCTCAGAATAACAATAAGTCGCATATCTGTTAATTTAATTATGCTGTTGTCATTTAATGGCAAAATGGAATAATGAAACATCGCTTCTTCATAACTACATTAATAACAACCAACGTTGCTCTCATGCAGTAAGTGCTATATTGCAATATT
Source organism: Maratus speculifer (assembly GCA_964019185.1). Classification (NCBI taxonomy): domain Eukaryota; kingdom Metazoa; phylum Arthropoda; class Arachnida; order Araneae; family Salticidae; genus Maratus; species Maratus speculifer. Next base: position 63,641,945 of record OZ025292.1, on the reverse strand, counting down.
TGTTTATCCTTGATGCATTAGTTTATAGGTACAGAAAAACTAAAAAATCTTCTAATTTTTAATTTTATTTCTAGAACATAAAGTAAGTTCGACAATTCTGACAATATAAAACAGTTCTTCACAAAATTATTTATATTTTATTAATTGTAATTTCTTTAATGATATTTTTATTTTATTTATTTCTTAGAAAAATGTTATATTATTGAATGATGTATTTTCAAAATGTAAAATTTGACGCATTCAAAATGCAAAATGCAAAATATTTGAAGCATCCCTAATACATTTAAGAAAAGCTGTCCTAAATGTGTCTATTTGATCTATAAGCGTTTTGGTGCATTAAGTGTCATGTAAATGCTTGGATATATTTACAACCATTACATAAAATTTGAAGAAATTACCTACTATTTATTAAAAAAGAACTATAACTTACTGACATAGAAATATTTGGTGTTAAGTAGAATTTAAATATTCGCACTACAAATGTCCCTAAAGGGATTTTGTGCCATTAAACCCTATACAACCAACCAACCATCGCACTACAAATGTAAAAAAACTAGTTGGATGTGCCAATCCCAAAACTTTCTTCTATCTCATACATACATTTTAATATTAAAAAAAATAGTTACTCATTTTAATGCTTTAATAATTTTAATTCAATACCTTACCAACTTTGATTTTCATTTTAAATTTCTGCTTTAATCAATTGATCGGAGTAAAAACGAACTTCCGTCTCTGCAGGAGCCGATGGACACTAGAATGATAAGCAGATTTTTTTTTTTTTCAAATTCTTTGAGGACCTATTTGCCTTACCAAAAAATAATCATATGCAAAATGTTTAGTTCAGTTCTGGAACTAACTTCATACACTTTTATGTGGTGCAATGTTGAAAATGGAAGAAAATTCGGTATTGCAGCGCCCCCTTCCGGCAGATTTTTTCAGATTCAGAACGATCCAACTAGCTCTAGCCATACACTTACACAAAAAAATTCGTTCAATTCGATGCATATAACTTCATGTACTTTTGGTCGGTACAATATTGAAAATGGCACAAAAATTGCGATTGAAGCGCCCCCTTCCGGCGGATTTTTTTCAAATTCAGGGAGGACTAACTAGCCATAGTCATACATATACACAAAAAATTTGGTTCAATTCGATGCATAACTTCATTTACTTTTGGTTGGTAAAATATTGAAAATGGCGCAATTATCGCGATTGCGGCGCCCCCTTCCGGCGGATTTTTTTCAAATTCAGGGAGGACCAACTAGCCATAGTCATACATATACACAAAAACTTTGGTTCAATTCGATGCATAACTTCATATACTTTTGGTCGGTACAATATTGAAAATGGCACAAAAATCGCGATTGCAGCGCCCCCTTCCGGCGGATTTTTTTCAAATTCAAGGAGGACCAACTAGCCATAGTCATACACATACACAAAAAATTTGGTTTAATTCGATGCATAACTTCATATACTTTTGGTCGGTACAATATTGAAAATGGCACAAAAATCGCGATTGCAGCGCCCCCTTCCGGCGGAATATTTCAAAACTGAAGGAGGACCTGCTTGCCACAGCCAAAAACATTCACAAAAAATTTGGTTCAATTCTATGCATAACTTCATACACTTTTTGATGGTAGAATGGCGACATACAGACACACACACAGACACACACACACACACACACACACACACACACACACACACACAGACACACGGACAGACAGACATTTTGTAAAAACATGTTTTTTGGAATCTCTGACCCCTAAAACGTGTAAATCCGTCGAAAACCGGAAGTCGAAAAAAATTTCGATTACAATACTTTCTTCTATTGAAGATAGAAGAAAGTAAAAATGAAAAAAAAAAAATTCTTATTGTCATTTGATGATATATTTTCAGCCGTGAAAATTTTGAAGAAATTACCTACTGTTTATTAAAACAGATTCCATAACAATAATTAATTGACCTTAAAGAAATTGGAAGTGAGTAAAACTTAAACTTTCACCCTACAATTGCTGAAAAATGAGAAAATTTCATAATGACTGGTTTTATGATGTACTTATAATTCAGTGATATATTTTCAATTTCAATTTTGGGAACCTCTATTCAAGAATAACGTAATTACACCTAAGACAGAATCTATTTAGTCAAATTAATTTACACATAATTCTCTCGGAATAACAATAGGTCGCATATTTACTAATTTAATTGTCCTGTCGTCATTTAATGGCAAAATGGATTAATGAAACATCGCTTCTTCATAACTACATTAATAACAACCAACGTTGCTCTCATGCAGTAAGTGCTATGGATAATTCAATTTCTGTTTGGAAGCGAATTTTCTGTCCCATACCTGTTCAACTAATTACGTTCGAATGGCTTACTTAATTACTCGCCAGTTGCCACTATCCTAGTAATCAGAAAGAACTTTCCTAATGCTTAATTTAGATGCAACATGACTAAGGCTGGCTCCGTAGCAGCTGAATTTTCTCCCTAATATCTGCAAAATAATTTTATTATGATTCCTTTTATAATGCTGCGTTCACCTCGCATACTTTTAAATGTCAGGGTTCTCGCAATATTTGTTTACCCGCGATACATTAGTTCATAGGTACGGAAATGCATTAAAAGCTTCTAATTTTTTTTTTTTTTTTTTTTTTTTTTTTTTTTTTTTGTCCTGAAATTGTAAAATAAATTCGACATTTGTGATGATTTTTATTATTGGTTAATTTATTTTGTATCGATTATCTTCTGATTTTATAGTTACGTGGTGGAATACGTCGAAATTCAACGAAAGAAAATATTTAAGAAAGACCTGTTTCATTGATTTATAATAAATCTACAAAATTAGTTAAAGTAAAAAATGCATCTTTTATTATGGTCAGTCTAACTCTCAAGCAAATATTATTTTAAGCTAAAATTAACAAAATTCTATAAAACCCAATTATCCAAATTATTAAACGGAATAAAACAGAAATTCACCGAATTTTATAACAGACGATATTTTAAAAATAATATACGTATTTTAATTTCAATATATATATATATATATATTCAATTTTAAGAAAAAATGATTCTTTATGTTGCTACAATTACAAAATTGGTACTAAAAATCGTAAAAAAATTAATATCATAAAATTTAATTGAGATACAGCTTTGAAACAAGTTGCATTTAAAAGTACATTTTTTTTTCTATATACGACGGTATAAAAATTTAAAATGTACGACGTTTAGAAGTGTAAAATTTGCAATAATAAAAATTGCATGGAAAAGTGTTGCACATTTTAATTTTTTTTTAGAGAAAATAGAGTGATTCTGTTGCCACAATTACAAAATTGGTATAAAAAACCGTAAAAAAATTAATATCTCAAAAATAAATTGCGATGCAGCTTTTAAACTAATTGCATTTAAGAGTACATTTTTTTCTCTGTACGACGGTGTAAAAATTTAAAATGTGCGATGTTTAGAAGTGTAAAATTTGCAGTAACGAAAACTGCAAAACCGAAATTACAGGGAAAGTGTTGTCATTCGCAAAATGACCTATGCGTTACGCACAGATACGTTTGGCCTTTATAATACAGATATTAATAACATTAATTTTTATTATATATAATACGTAATATCAAATGCGTAGTATATATAAAATATTAAGCTAACACGTAATATTAATTTTTTTATTGATTGGAATTAAATATAATTCATCCACGATTATAGTGATTGGTAAAGAAACACAATAGCTTCCAGGGACACAATGGACACAAAACGTTTGGGAATCTCTGTTCAAGAATAACATAATTACACCTAAGACAGCCTCTATTTAGTCAAATTATTTTACATATTTACACCATTTATATCAAATTATTTTACTCTCGGAATAACAATAGGTCGCATATTTACTAATTTAATTGTCCTGTCGTCATTTAATGGCAAAATGGAATAGTGAAACATCGCTCCTTCATAACTCCATTAATAACAACCAACGTTTCTCGCGTGCGGTAAGTGCTATGCAGAATTAAATTTCTATTTAGAAACGAATTTTCTGTCCCATACCTGTTCGACTTATTACGTTCGAATGGCTTACTTAATTACTCGCTAGTCGCCACTATCCTAGTAATCAGAAAGAACTTTCCAAATGCTTAATTTAGATGCAACATCATTAAGGCTGGCACCGTAACAGCTGAATTTTCACCCTAATCTCTGCAAAATAATTTTATTATGATTCCTTTTATAATGCTGCATTCACCTCACATACTTTTAAATGTCAGGGTTCACGCAATATTTGTTTACCTATGATAAGTTAGCTTATAGATACAAAAACACATAAAAAGTTTCTAATTTTTAATTGTATTCTTAAAACATAAAATAAATTCGACATTTCTAACGATATATAACAGTTTTTTTCACAAAATGATTTATGTTTTATGAATTATAGTTTCGTATTTCTTAGAAAAATGAAAAGTAATATTACTGAATAATATATTTTGAAGGTCTAAAATTTGAAGCATTCAAAATGCAAAATAATTGTATTATTCAAAATGCAAACTGCAACATATTTGAAGCATTTCTAATACGTTATAGAAAAGCTGTTCTAAGTGTATCTAATTGATCTATAAGCGTTTAAATGCATTAAATGTCATATAAATGTTTTGATATATTTTCAACCATTATATAAAATTTGAAAAAATTACTTACTATTTATTAAAAAAGAACTATAGCTTACTGACATAAAAGTATTTGAAGTTAAGTAGAATTTAAATATTCGCACTACAAATGTTGAAAAAAATTCTTATTATCATTCGATGATATATTTTCAGCCGTGAAAAATTTGAAGAAATTACCTACTACTTATTAAAACAAATCTCATAAGTATAATTACTTGACCTTAAAGCGATTGGAAGTAAGTAAAATTTAAACATTCACCCTACAATTGTTGTAAAATGGGAAAATCTTATTATGATTAAATTTACGATGCACTTTCAACAATTATGTAAATTTTAAAGAAATTATCAATTATTTGTTTAAAAAAAACTGTAACTAACTAATATAAAAACGTTTGAAAGCAAGTCAAATTTCAACATTCGTACCACAATTGTTGAAAAATAAAAAATCGTGTCATAACTCAATGATGTATTTTCAATTTCGGGAACCTCTGTTCAAGAATAACGTAATTACACCTAAGACAGCATCTATTTAGTCAAATTAATTTACACATAATTCTCTCGGAATAACAATAAATCGCATATCTGCTGATTTAATTAGCCTTACAAATCATTAAATTAGTCATTTAATGGCAAAATTAAATAATGAAACATCGCTTCTTCAAAACTACATTAATAACATACAGTAACAACGTTGCTCTCATGCGGTAAGTGCTATGCAGAATTAAATTTCTGTTTGGAAGTGAAATTTCTGTCCCATACCCGTTCGACTTATTAACGTTCGAATGGCTCACTTAATTACTTGCTAGTCGCCACTATCCTAGTAATCAGAAAGAACTTTCCTAATGCTTAATTTAGATGCAACATGATTAAGGCTGGCACAGTAACAGCTGAATTTTCTTCCTAAAAACTCTGCAAAGTAATTTTATTATGATTCCTTTTATAATGCTGCGTTCACCTCGCATAATTTTAAATGTCAGGGTTCACACAATATTTCTTTACCCGTGAAACATTAGTTTATAGGTACAGAAATGATAAAAAACTTCTAATTTTTTATTTTGTTCTTAAAACATAAAATAAATTCGACATTTCTGACAATATATAATTTATATAACTTTAGTGTACACAAATATCTAAAACAAAGCTTTCAAATGCTACAAATTATATCACGCATATACTTGTAATTTTTTTCAGTTCTTCATAAAATGATTTATATTTTATTAATTATAATTTCATTAATTATATTTTTTTCATTTTTTAATTTTAGAATTATATTTTTTTAATTTTTTTAATTTTTAAACATTCACACTATGATTGTTAAAAAATAAAAAATATGCATTATTATTATCATTCAATGATATATATTCAACCACAGATAAAATTTGAAGAAATTACCTACTATACATTAAAAATGATTCCCTAATTATAATTAACTGACTTTATAAGTATTCGGATGTAAGTCAAATTTAAACAGTAACGCTACAATTGTTGAAAAGTGAAAAAATATTCTTATTATAATAAATTCTATTATGTATTTTCTACCATTACATAAAATTTAAAGATTACCTACAATTTATTTTTAAAAAAACTGTAATTGATTATTACATTTCTAATATACATACAACATAACAATAAAAATGTTGATATTAAGTAAAATTTAAACATTCTCACTGCAATTGTTTGGAAAATTAAAAATTCTTCTTATTATAATTCAGTGATATGTTTTCAAATTCATCAATCTGTAAAATTTTGAAGAAATTACATACTATATTTATTACAAAGATTCTTTAACTGTAACTAACCGACCCATAAGCATTTGGAAGTAAGTAAAATTTAAACATTCACACTACAATTGTTGAAAAATGAAACATTTTTTATTATTATGATTCAATGGTATATTTTCAACCATTATGTAAATTTTGAAGTAATTACTTACTATTTATTCAAAAAGAACTGTAACTAACATAAAAGCGTTTGGAGGTAAGTAAAATTTAAACATCCATACTACAAATGCTAAAAAAAGTTTAAAAAAAAAAGTTTTCGTCTTATAATAATTCAATGATATATTTTCAGCTATATGTAAAATTTGAAGAAATTATGCGCTATATATTAAAAAAGATTCCTTAACTATAACTAACAGACCTATAAGCGTTTGGAAGTAGTAAAATTAAAAAATCCATACTACAATTGCTGAAAAAATGAAACATTCTTCTTATTATAATTCAATGATATATTTTCAATCATATGGAAAATTTGAAGAGTTTATCGGCTATTTACTCAAAAAAAAAAAAAAGAAAAAGAAAAAAAAACTCCTGCCGGCTTGGCCTACAGGTGGAAACAGATTTTGAAATTAAGTTCTATTTTTACCAATAAAATCTAAATCAAGATTAGAAATAAAAGCGAAGTTTAACGTTCTTTTTTTTTGGGGGGGGGGGGGGAGCGGCCGCTTTTATCGAGTTTTATTTCATTTTTCTCTAAAACCAGGTATCATCAGAATCATAATAAAAGGTATTTAAAAAAATATTTTCGAACGCTCCACAACTCGAACTTTTATGACACATTTTTAGATTCATTTTTAAAGGTGAAATCTTAAAATGTCTGGCTTAATTTTCTTTTTTTCTTAAAAAAGAAAAAAAAAAGATTTACCAGCGATCTGTGTTTTCTTTCTTTGTTCAATTAATTGGAATTTAATTTACAAATCATTATGTCTTTAGTAGGGCAATTTTTTTATTTCCATCAGTATCGCTTTGAAAAATTCTATTCAAAATGATATTCTGCCTCTATAAAAAACACTGAACATTGCGGACCAATAGATTCTGAGTAAGAAAACCTACCAATTGGACGCGTTTGCGAGAAAAAAAATAATTTAAAAATGAGTCAGAAAATAAGAAATTTGGATTTAAATACACTCATAATAAGAGTTTTTTTTTTTTCAACATTTATTTTTGTTTATTTATTTATTTTTTTCAGTAAAAAATTATCGCATGAAAAACCTGACACTATAAAAGTTGTTGATAATTTTAAGAAGGTGTATAATAAATTTAAGTGGATTAAATATCTTGTGATTTGACGAAATTATGATTTTTTTTTTCTTTCCTAAAATCCTATTTTTTTCGTTCTTTGAGCCTATATTAAATAATATTAAAAATTAATTATGCATAAATTTTTGGTCCTTTCACTAAAAGTAATAATAAATTTAGACTGATTTAATACATATTATAATAAAGAAGCTATGGGGTTTTTCGGGTTTCATAAAACCCCTTCCTATTTCCATCCCCGTGGTCCGATTTTGCCCATTAGCAAACTTGAGCGAGATTTTCTGCGCTTTCATAATATGTGCCAAGTTTTGAAGAGATTTGTGCAAGATTATGGAAGGCATTGCATCCATAAAAAATAATAATTGCATATTTATATACTCTATTTACATAAAATGACTAGACTCTTGCGATTTTACATGCTTTCTTAAATATTTAGAAAACTAGATGTGATATTATCATGAAACTCAAGATGTATAAACACAATAGTACAGGTCATATAACTTCCGCGAAGATTTTTTTTTCGCGAAATCTCGTAGGAAACTGTCAACAAATTGAACGAATATATCTTTATATATAAAAATCTTCTGTGCGTGTGTATGTAACTGAACTCCTCCTAAACGACTGGACCGATTTTAATGAAATTTTGTGTGTGCGTTTCAGTGGATTCGAGAATGGTTTAGATTCACATTTCATCAAAACTGATTCAGTACTTTTTTAATAAGTAGGAAAAAACTAATAGTTAGTGATTTTTCGCTAATTAAAAGTGCTATAAATATAAAAAAAAGTCTGGATTTCGTATTAATCACAGCACAAAAAAATCTACCGAACCAAAAATCTCGAAAATTGGGGTAAAAATACTTCTTATAACATCGAGTGCCGCTAAAAAGGGATTTTCGAAAATTCCACCCCTAAGAGGAGTAGAAAAAAGAGCGGACTTTTAAAAAATTCCTTTAAAATCGGCTTTTGTAGATATTTTTCAACTGATAACATATTTTAGTGCATTTTTTCATTCTAAATCGAATGGTACTAAGCAATTTCGTTTAAATCCAGTAGTTCGTGAGATAATTCACATTTTCCTAATTTGGCAATGTCTTCGGCGCAAAAACCTGAAATTTTGAATCCTTATCTTTATATATATAAATCTTCTGTGCGTGTGTGCGTCACTGAACTCCTCCTAAACGACTGCAGCAATTTTAATGAAATTTTGTGTGTGTGTTCCAGTGGATTGGAGAATGGTTTAGATTCACATTTCATCGAAATTGATTCAGTACTTTTTTAGTAACTAGGCAAAAACTAATAGTTAGTGATTTTTCGCTAATTAAAAGTGTTGAATAATTTCGGTGAATAGAATGCGGACGGAATGCACGAGCGGTCTAAGGCGCCAGATATAAGCTCTGCATCTCGAAGAAAGAGATCGCGTGTTCGAACCCCGCTCCTGTCAAACGTGTATGCTTTAGAGTAATATAGCCTGTATTATAATTTTGATTACCTGACTTCAGAAAATCGTTAACTTTTAACAAAAAAGAGAAAAATAAACTTTTCCATCAAAAATTGAACGGACTTCAAAAAATACTGAAGAGTGTAAAATAATTTCCTTACATAATTGTAATAAGAAATTAAATTAAGAGCGTAGTGTTTATCGTGCGTATTACTATATTTAAGTACATTTATTTGATTTTCTGGTGTCGGTGCCAGGAAGGACAACGTCTGTCGGTGACAGGACAACGTCTGTCGGTGACAGGACAACGTCTGTCGGGTCCGCTAGCGGACCCGACAGACTGATGAATATATATATATATAATGAATATATATATATATATAATGACTAATGAATATATATATATATATATTTCATTATTTTATTAATTTAATTTTATGTTAATATCGATCATTAATTATTTTTCTCCGGTTCAATTATATTTCCATTCAGCTTTATCTTTTTTGTTTTTTATGGATACTACTTAATCTACATGTGGATATAACTATTATTTTTACTTACTTTCAACTCCTTTTTGTAAAATAACAATATATATACTGCTACTATTATTAAGTTTCTTTATTGTTTTCAACATATTGTATCACTTTAAATCATAGCAAGTTTTTTCTTTTTTCAAATCATTTATCTCTCCATTTGGCGCGCTTGGTATTCTTAATTTAAAAAGAACAACCCTACTGATCTTGCGAAGATCCAATGCGTGCTTTTCTAGCGAACTGGTTTTTCTACATTGTTACTATTTCAGATCGTATAATTAACTATTGCTCCTGCATTTATAATTTATTGATATTTTTATTGCGCAGTCCTCTACATTGATGGATATAACCAGATAAGTTTTTTTGTTCTCAATATTTTGTTTTCTCACTTTTTATCCAAATTATATATGAATGTAAAGTTTATTATTTCCACGTGCAAAAATAGGGTTAATTTTTGCTCATGTTACTGACACTAATTGCTGCACGATATTGTTTTAATATATATATTTTTTCATTTTTTCAACTATTTATTTCTCTGTTCCTTGTTTAATAATTTGGTTTTTGTGTGCTGGTAGCCCCAAATACGTATTATTTTGCTATCTCATGGTTAATACGTGGATGAAACCGCACACTTCATTTGTAGTTCCAGAGCATTTGGGGCCTGATGACTCTGCTCTGAGAACTACAAATTACATTTGAATTACATTTGAATTCATTTTATTTATTCATTTATTCAGATATACTCGTTTCACTATTTTTTTTCTTTTTTTATAATTCAATTCAATTCAAATTCTTCGTTTTTGGTTTATTGTTTTATTGATAAAATCCATTGGTGAATCTTGTCATTTGAGTTTAATATAAAAAAACACATTGAACATGAAGAAAAATTTAATTGGATAAATAAAATGAATATAATAGAAATTTGTAGAACCAAAGTAGAATTGTCAAGCTCCAAATACTTTGGAACTACAAATGAAGTGTGTGGTTTTATCTTCGTATTAGCCATGAAAGAGCAAAATAATACGAATTAGGGGCTACCAACACACATAAAACCAAAATTAATTAAAGAAATACCAAGTAATCTATAGTGGATATGGAGAAAATAAAACAGTTATGAATTATAAAGTGGAAGGAGTCCCATATATATATATATATATATATATATACAGAGAGAGAGAGAAATTTTTAATACGAAGTGATTTTGGGTTCTTGGGGCGCAGGTCCTCAACAAAATTTTCAAAAATTCCAACACAGGGGAAAATTTAATTGGTAATATATCTTACGAAATCTATCTAAAAAGTTGCTCTAACTGTATCTAACTGACCTATAACTGTTTAGAGATAAGAACGTTTTAAACATTGACGTTATAAACGTTGAAAAAATTATAAATTCTTGTTATTTTCATTCAATGATATATTTTCAACCATACGTAAAATTTGAAGAAATTACCTTATACCTATTAAAAAGGAACTATATGTAATTACATAGTTGTTTTGAGGTAAGTAAAATTTAAACATTGATTCTAATATTATTTATGAAGTAAGTATTCTTTGTGTTACATATACTAGTGTTGAGCAAATTTGTAATCTCAATCATCCGCAATTTAAATACAAGTTAATTGCATGTAATTTATTATAGTTATACACTTTCAAACGCAGAAATTTTATCAAAAGATGGAATGGTGGAAGGTCCGGCTAATTTGCTGCATGAAATCTTTACGGCATTTAATTTTAGCTATAAATAATTACATGCAATTAATTTATAATTGCATTGCAGATAACTGCAATTACAAATTTGCCCAACTCTGATTTAAAATGCCAGAAATGTACGATAAAACTAGTTTTTCTCCAGATTGTAGATTTTTTAAAGCAAATTTACCAATAAAAAAACTTGATTTTTAAAAATTTTTAATAGCACGAATTTCGAAAGTCACGTCCTCGTATATTATGTACAAATTGTATAATTATAAACATCATGCTAAATTTGCTTCTTACACACTATCGAAGAGTCATATATTTCCATAATCACAAAATTAAAGTGTGTTTAATCGTTTCTTTATAACTACGTTAATAATACGTGATATCCCTCTCTTACATTCAAGGTAAATGACAAGAAAAATTGAAATTCTGTTTGAAGCTGAATTTTCTATCCCAGACCTCTTTGGCTCATTACGTTCGACCGGCTTATCTAATTGTTTGCCCATAATCAAATAATCAGAAATGCTTTCTAAAAATTAATTTAGATGCAACTTTGCTAAAATTTCATACAATAACAACAAGACTTTCACCCTAATCTCCACAAAATAATTATACTTTGCTTCCTCTTGCCTTCCTTCTCACATACTTTAAAGTCAGTGTTTAATCTGCATTCATTTATCCACGAAAACATGATTTAAATTTTATATCTCATGTTGAGATAGCATTTCTAATAAGAGAATCCAAAATGACACCTCATTCCGATCAGCAATTCTTCAATGATGATTATAAAATCATGCCTGTTTAAAAATGATTAAAATTGAATAAAAGTTAAAAATTCAAAATGTTAAATCTAAACAATTCATAAATTTCGTCTTTGAATGTAAAATTGGCCAAATAATCTTAATAGTTTGTTAAAATAAGTGTTTTTATTGAAAATAATAAAGTTTGCTACAAAATGTACAGGTACAGACAATCCACAAAGAAAAACTACTTATTGTATTAATTAATAGATATTACTGCTAAAGCATTGGTTTCAATGATTATAATATGAAATAATTTCTGACACAGAAATACTAAATTTCACAAGCCAGAAATTGTAAGTAGCGTAGCAAATGAGGTACGTCCGTACTATAATGAAGTTTTTAAAATATTTAAATCTTGGTGTAATAGTATGCAGTACTTCGCATATAATAAGTAGCCGAAATCTTCTGTGCATCCCTGTAAATACTATCTGCTTTTTATTATACATAAAATAATTTATAGTAAACCTTAGCTACGTATAACTATTTCGTAAAATGTGAAATAGTTTAATCCAATTGAAACGCGCCTAAACGATGTTTCCCCCTATACCATTATGAAATGGAACACCTTTGTGTGGTCTGTAAATTAATAACAAATATTCTTTGTCCCATAACGTTGTACAGAATGTCTACTCTAGTATATATTTCATGCATACACATCAATTGTATTATGTTCGAAACAGTAATGTCATATCATTAAAATGCACTTGAAATTTTTTTCCCATTGGCCCTAATGTAAAAGAATATTTTTGATTGCCCCTGTAACTAAACTTATATATCCGAAAAATTTTGAAAGACTCGAACAAATTATGCAACAATTAATCAGAATTTCAAACGATTCCATTGGGTAGTTTGTGCTCGGTTATATGCGGACAGACGGACGGAGTGAACGACAACTATAGCTGCTACGTATTTACATAATTACAAACGCATTTAAAAAATGCCCTTCCGGCCAGAGCAGGGAGGAAGAAATTACTTTCATATGCCTTATTTAAAAAAAAAGTCAAGTTATATTATTCATGTGTACGAAACTCAAATTAGTGGAACCAGATTATAGAAGATTCAATATTAATTTTTGTCAATACTGTTTATGAATGCGAGTTCAGATTTATACAAGCTGATTTTATTTAAAGTGATATATATTAGATTCGACAATCAAATTCGGCAATATCATGAAGTGCCTGCATTTTAAAGCAACATAATGGATGAAATTAACCAATGAGTTTGTTCGAGATCTTAGTAATTCATGTGCACATGCTCACTTATATATTGATATATACGAGTGATTAGAAATTATAGAAGCAAATAGATTTTTAAAAATGTCATCCACATTAGAAATTCAAACTTCTATATCTCAGCCATTTTTTAAGATAAAGAGAAAACAAAAAAATGCTCCGAAATCCTTGTATCAACATTAAACACTTCAGAAAATGCCTTATTTCAATGTCTTTTTTTTTGTACATTATTATAAAGTTAAAAGTCTTTTGACAAATATAAATAGTCGCCATTTTGAAACAACATGGTGAATTACGTTGGTAGAGTTGTAAAAAGTCGGTTTATTCCCGGGTTTATTTCCAATAGACCAGGTTTATTCTTAGGCTTGTTCCCAAAAAACCGAATTATTCCAAAAAATCCCGAGTTTTTTCCAGGTTTATTCCTAAAAACCCGGTTTATTCCCGGGTTTAAACCGGGTTTTTTCTATACGTTGCGGCCTATACCTTTGCAGCGCTATACGTTGGCCAACAAGCATCGAGACATTCGTATATACTATGTTCGTATGTACGTAGTTTTAAAGTTGTTTTTTATCCTATTAGACCCGTTTATGCAAAAAAAAGTCATTTTTAAAATCTACAAAAATGTAATTTTTTTAATGGTTTTTCGATACCATATATTTTGTAAAACTTTTTTCTCGTTCAAATAAGTAAAACAATAAAAATTTCATTTTAATTATAAATAAAACTTACCAAGCTATGATAACTTGAATTTTATCAATTTTCAGCTTTTTTCGTCACTAAAAACGGAAGAAAGCTTTTCTATTTAACTGTTATAAGTCAAAAAAAAAAAAATTATTATTGTTATTATTATTATTAACAATAGGTATCTCTTGGAACACCTTGGAAGATCTACCAAAATTTGGGGGCGGCAGTTTGCATCGCACCCATTTAAATGGGAAGTTCCCCTTTTTTTTTGTAGTAAATACTGTAAATATCCTCTTCTTGAGGAAGCACATTTCAATATTTTATTTATAATTACTGCATTGAAGCATTGAATATCTCATAAGATGTAATGCAATGCTAGAGGAATGCAGACCTTGTGCTTATAAGTATTGTGATTATGGACGCCAAGATTTACCACATGGCTAGACTTGCATCCAGAAGACATTTTTGGAAAAAATTCTTTAAGGCAACCCTCAATATAATGATGGATTGTTTGTCCTGCCCCTTTCGAGCGCAGTTCAAACAGATAGGGTCGAAGCTGTGGACGCAGTATATGATCTCCTTCTACCGTAGGCGCACTTGATGTACACTCGTCACATCTTGGTACGAGACGAGCACAGCGGGGTGCCAATCCCCCCATTTTGGTGATAACATCACATCATCGAGTTACAGCTTGAAAACCTGATGTAGGACAAGATTATTAGCTGTGGATTAAGAAATGACTGGTCTGCCACATCATTTTTTGGTAGGATATGAACAACAGCGTGTGCCATCTCGCCATTTCGGCGTCACTATCACGTCATAGAGTTACGAAATGAAGCTGGTTCCAAATTAAAGGTATAATAAAATAGTTTAAGAATATTTTGGACTACTTGCACATATACTGGTAGAAACCCTCGGCAGACTAAAATTCATAACATTAAATAACGTCATAATGTACATTTGAAATTCTATAAACATAATATTTTGCATTGCATTACTTCGACTTTTAAGATGAATTAATGGTTTAGGAAAAGCTTATTAACAATAAGCGGGAAAATGACTGATTCGGCATTACTTTTGGCACGAGATAAAATGGGCACCAAACCCCTATTTTGACAGTACTTTCACGCCATCAAGTTACAGCTTGAAATTTTAGCACTTTAGAAACACTGACTAGTACAATACGAATATTTCAGTCACCTTGCCAAATCTTGGCACCAGAAGAGCAGAGTGGGGCGCCAGTTTCCTAATTTTGGCGGTAACAGCACATCATCGAGTTACGGCTAGAAAACCTGATGTAGGACAAGATTATTAGGCGTAAATTAAGGAACGACGGGTCTTCTTCAACATTTCTTGGTACGATATGAACAGCAGCTGGCACCAAATCGCCATTTTGGCGTCACTATCACGTCGTCGAGTTACGCGATGAAACTGGTGCCGGATTAAAATAAAATATTTTAAGAATATTTTGATCTGTCTACGCATATCCTGGTAGAAACCATTGGCAGACTAAAATTTATAACGTTAAATAACGTCATAACGTACACTTGATAGAAACACTCGGGGTTTGAAAAGAAGATATTTATACATCTTATTCTTAAAAAAGAAGCTATCTTGCAAAGAGGGGGGGGGGGGACTGACCTAATGCGATATAAAATGAGCATTAGTCTGTCTAAATCGCAAATACTTTCCTTTATAGTGCCTATTTTATTTTTAAAAAAAAAGCGCAATTTCGTTTGATAGTTTTGGATTACCCGAAAGAAAGGAAAACAAGACAAACACTCGTGGTTTAAAAGAAAGATATTTATAGGTTCGAAGCTTTAAAAAAAGCATTTTCTCTTCCGAAACGTTCTCCGCTCACGTGGTCGCCTTGAACAACTCTTGCCTTCCGAAAGGCACTGGGTCATACTTCCTGAAGAAGCCCTTCTTTCTAATGTTGATGAGATGCCGAGGTCACGGCAAAATGATTGAACGAGCCAATTCCTCCGACTGTGTGTGTTTCTTTGACACACATGCCTAGTAGTCCACTGGTTTTAAAATCCTGGTTTGGAGGCGTAAGTAAAAACTGGAGTATGAGTTTAAATATCTCGTGGGTGTGAGCGTGTATCTGGAGCGGATCTCGCTCTCAGCCATTATGATTACCTTCCTCTGCGTAAGTCGGATATGTCTGAAGAACAGTGGATGACGTCCTCTCCAATTAATATTAGCGGATTTCTAGAATTATGGATGCAAGTTTTGGGAAATTCGTCAACAGTTTTCTGAGAAATATGGGTGACTTAATGACCTAGTAATTTCTTTTTTGGATGAGTGTCTCAGTCTGTAAGTTTTCTTTGAACTTAGTGGGATCTTCCTACATAATAGAATTGGAGAATAATAAAGTAGCATAATTTGGAAATTATTAATTAATTAAAACACTCCAGGAGAATTAGGTAATTTAAAAAAACAAGTAATTATCAGAAAGTAAAATATTCTACACATTTGAAATTGTCCATCTTATCAGCTTTTACGGCCCTGGATAAAATGTACTTAAGATGGTTCTCAAAAAATATTAATCCCCGCTCAACAAAGCGAAACTTACTTGCACATTTTAAAATGTACAAAATGCATAAAATTTCAAAGTAATCATAAGTCAGCCTTTAAACCTTAAGGCTTGATTATAGAAGTGATTTATAATTTCACGGTTTTTTTCATATCTTGATAAATAATTTAAAACTTCAGTTAGGAGATATAACTTTTATGGACGACAGTTTTTTTCCGTTTCAGTGGGATTGCATTTGGTTGTAGATCCGATCTTTTGCAGCATTATCAGAAATATTTCTGCCTTTACCCGAAAAGAAAAAAAACGGTAAAATTGCTCAATTACATAGTTTATGAATAAGAGGATATTCCAATTCCAAGCAATTTTTAAATAAAATTTAATTAAAAATGAATCAGAAAACAGTCATTTTGAATTCGCGAACTGTTGTAAACAAGCATTAAGTCATACGAAAATTCATTATTGGACATATATAAATAACTATAATAATGGTTTCTGTCAATACAACCAATACGTCATTGCAATCGAAGACCAAAGTATAATATACTGTTAAACAAAATACTCAGTTAGAAGTAAAAATGATACAGAGCTAAAGATCAATGTACAATAGAAAGTAAAAAGGTAAGTGAGATCACAGATCTCACGGAGGCTTTCGGTTATTTTATTATTTTTTTCAAAACAATTTATCCTTTAATTAATTAATCCAAATTCTTAATTTATAATTATTACATCCTCACATAGATGATAGAATAAATAGATTAAATTTTCAAATAGCGATAAAAGCAAGTTATTTATTTTAATCAAATTAAAAGTGTTTAAATCAAATTGATTAAATAAATACAAAAGTTCAAAAAATATTATGAATGTCAATGATAAGAAAAAATAATATAACCCTTAAATTGGCAGAAATTTCTTTTAATTAAATCCATCATAGTATGAAAATTAAAGTTCGAGCACCGGAGTTCGAACTAAGAACCTTCTGTTTACTAGAAAATTGCTTTAACTCGACATTCTACGTCCACACATTATGTCTATATACGAAACATTGGAATTAACTGTCTGTTTTGAAATTTAAATCGCAAAAATGAACGAATGACATTGAAAAAATAAATTTAATTAAAGTAACAGTTTTTTTTTATGATTTGCTCTCGTGTCACGAGTTAATGGGCTGTAAGTACACAGAATTTGAACGCTCTGACTTATACAGTTTTTGTGTATGAACTCTGTGACGGATAGACAGGGGACAGATACGAACAGGGTTTCGTCGGATAAACAAAACCCTAAAAAGGATAAATTCTGTATTTAAATAATTGACAAGGTTTCTTTAACATAATATCCCAAATTCAATGGTATATTATAACAGTTTAATTTAGACTATTTACAGCAAATCATTCATCAAATTGAAAGAAAACTTTCTTCTTTCAAATGGGCACCTTCAGTTATGCTTCACACATCAAACCTGAAGTCCAATTCTTTCCACTCTTCGGTTAACAAGTCATGGAAGCAACAACTTCTTCAATTCTGTGTCTAAACTCTTGCAAATTATTGGGTAGCGGCGGAATATAGACACGATTTTTTATAAAGCCACATAGGAAAATTTCGCACAGCTGTGACAGCCTTTTAATCTTTTACCCATCAATTACGCTCAGGCGACACAGTTTCTCCTATGTTTGACTTCAAACAAGTCAATAATAAATCAGTTCTTGCACATGCTTTTGTCAAAAACTGTTTGAGTTACTCTTTATTTATGACCTTCAATCAATATTTAACAACGCTTACAGTTTATACTATTAAAATTTTTATGACTGAAATATTATTTTATGGGCATCTTGTATTTCAGAATTTTTAAAAAGTCATGTCCAATGTTTCGTGAAGCGGTTCTCAAAATTTCTGTTCAAAAAGCGGAAGCTTTTTGACTCATTTTTACACGTACAGGTATAAAATTGACAGGCGTGACCATTAAAGCAATTTATAATCAAAAAGAGTTTTCCATTTTTTATATATATTTAAATTATTCATCGAGTTATAAGTGAAATTAGACACGTAACAGTTTTTTCTCCTTTCTCTGGCGCATTTTCTTCTTTCTTTCGGAAATTCTACT
The DNA here is from genome assembly GCA_964019185.1 of Maratus speculifer. Taxonomy (NCBI): domain Eukaryota; kingdom Metazoa; phylum Arthropoda; class Arachnida; order Araneae; family Salticidae; genus Maratus; species Maratus speculifer. Next base: position 63,623,225 of record OZ025292.1, on the reverse strand, counting down.
CAAAACGCCAATTTTGTTAGTATTTTCTGAAAAATGTTTTGCGTTTACCGAAAAATATAAAGTGTCTTTCTATTACATAGTTTCTTAATGTACACACCTGCCCATTTCATAAGTTTGATAACAAAATTTAATTTAAAAATATGTTGTAAAGTTGTATTTTTGTATATGATGAGAGCCATAATGATTTAAAGAGTCTCTTTAAGACACGTATGAAATATATTAAATAACAAAGGAATAAACAATAATTCAAAAAATATCTTTTGAAAAATCACAATGTCACTTGTATTGCTCTGTTGCTTAGTCTCTTTGCTATTAATTTATTAAATTGCGCTAAAAATAATGCAGCTCTATTTCGATGATATACCTATTGAAATGTTCTTTATAGTTGCTTCGGCACTACTGGAGGTCATGAAAATGATAACGAGCCAATAATTCCAATTGTTATTTCTTGTTACACATATCTAGTAATTAACAGATTTTAAAAATCTGTTTTGGCAGCATAAATTAAAACTGGAGTTTTAGTTTAAAGCTTGGTAGTCTTAAGGTCAATGTCTGGTTTAAGTCTGGTGGATGTGTTTTTGTAGCGGATCCAACTCTCAGACTCTATTATTACCTTCATCTACATAAATCGGATACCTGAATAATAATGAATGATGTCATACAGATTAACATTGATATACCGGAAAAGTTATAAATGCAATATCTGGACTTCATCAACAGTTTCTGAGAAATGGGGTGATTTTATGACCTAATATTTCTTTGGATATGCGTTTCAGCTCATAAGATTTCTGTGAACTTAATGAGATCATCCAACGTAATGACATCAACAACGACAATAATAAAAATAAAACAAAAACAAAAAACATTGAAAAACTCAGCTTGCGTCATGCTTCAATGGAAAAATTACATATAATATTTCAACATCTTACGATCAAGAAAATTATGTTGCAGATGCCTCAAGTAGTTTTGTTTCACTTCAGAGCAGTAAAACGTTTATGCGGGAAATTCTGAAAAAAATTAAATTATTGCATACATTCAGGTATACAAAACAAAAGCTACGCTAATCAAATAGAAGTATTTATGACTGATACAATTTCAAACTAATATACGATGAACTAAGACGCAATAGTTATGGGAGCTTAATAAATTTCACTGTTGATGTATTTGGTTTCGATGTAAAAAGACAACTTTACAACTAACTTTTGCAAATGACTATTAGCACGTTTTCAGTTATATAAAATATATGTCATATAATTTTATGCCTCTTCAAATAAATTCTGCATTAAAATATTTTTTCGATGATTATATTTTGTTAAAACACGAAAGTTTCACCTTTCGTTGGCCCCTACCCTCAACCCTTCCAACCAAATACAGTAGAGTAACCAAGGTGGGTTCCCAAAACCAGGAATATTGCAAGGTTTTCTTCTCCTTGATTCACAGCAGAAATTTTTCTGGTTGCATAAGGCGAACAGAACTTTAAAAAATGACCAGTAATCAAATCACTTGAGCGCCCACCCTGGTTACACCACTGAAATGCAAAAAATGCTTTATTCTAACCTAAAAATTACCTGAAATCTTTCAATCTAAAGCCGCAATCTATAAATCACATGGGTGCTGTGCAACAGTGCTGCTTGCATATTCACAATAGACCGGAAGGTGGTGCATAGACGATCATCCCATCGAGTTTATTGCTGAAATTCCAGAATTAGTTAAAATTCGATTAGTAAAAATTTTCAATCACATTTTTTTTAATGTTTGTACTGATTTATGTACACACTTTTAAATGTACCCCCCCCCCCGCCGCTTTCTTTGTGTATCATTTAAGAAAATTAATAAACATTGTAAACTATGTCAATCGTTTAAGTAATGATGAAGTTTATCTAACTGTCAAAATTAATTTCGTATTATATTTATAAAATATTTCTACAAAATCCTACTTTCATTAATATTTCTGCATGCTGATTCAAACATCTAAGATAAGGATTATTGGAATGTTATAGTATTAAAAGTGAAATTCAAAATTAAGTATGAGTTTTCGCTATTTTAAAGTCGTTTTCTTGGGGGGGGGGGGGGAGATTTATTGTAAAATAATTATGTATCAGTCTTAAAAAAATAATATTGAAGAGCTTTAGATCATCAAATTTACTATATAGCTTATCTACATACCTTTCTTCATTTTAAAAAAAGTTAAATATGTGGAAAACTGAAAAAAAATATTTGAAAAATTATGAAAATTTCAACAAATAATTTTGCGAATTGAAACGTACTGTTTCTGCTATACTACACATAAAAAAGACTTAAACTTTTTTTAGCGAAAATTTTCAAAGAGTAAATGTGGGGTAACCACAAACCCGTTTCGTTCTAAATGAGTTGCATGGAAAAAAGAAAATTTTGCAAACGTTTAACATATCCTCTCTTACACAATTAATCTCCATTAATTTATTGCATCTTGTGTGCGTTTTAATTTTTATCAAATTTAAAGGCGAAAGTTTTGTAAAAAAAATTTCGAAAATTTAATTTGGAATACTTTTCTCGAAATTATTACGTTAAACATTTGTATCACACTCGACTTATATTGAAAACTTTGTTAAAACGTTTTCAAATATATTATTATTATTATTTCTTTTTTTATACACATACTTATAGTTTTTGTTATTTTTCTTTTAAATTAATTTAATATAATTAAAATTTAACTTTGATCACTTTATTTCCATCTGTTAAAATGTTAACGAAAAAAGGGGAAAAAAAGAGAAAAAAAGAAAGAGCAAGAAAGAATAAAACAGAACTTGCACTTTACAATTTTTACAAAAAAATTTGAAATTTTTTTTTACAAATTTTATATTTATTATTATTTTATATCAATTTGATATTTATTATTATCTATTATTTATTAATCATTTATTACCTTTTATTATTATTCATTATCATCTAACATTGTTTATTATCAATTAATAATTTAATATTATTTATTATTTTTTTATTTATTATCATTTAATATTAATTATTATCATTTATTATTCCATCAACAACTGAAGATAATTTTTAAATAAATAGTTACATTGTTTTTGGAAAGAGTTCTCCGTTGCCGAGATTTTACTTAAAGCTAAAAATAAATCTAGGTCAATGTGCCTTAAAGCGCATCAAAACAATCTAAACTGCCTAATTTCAAATACTTTAAAATTTCTTTTTATTCTTGTTTCATTTAGATCCGTCCCATTGAGATTTTGAAGTAAACAAATCCCCAAAGTTTTCTGATGCATGCAGAATTTATTCGTGGATGGTAAATAACAGGAGTCAATGAAACGTGATCAAAGTTCATCAGATAGTGCCATCTTCAACAAAGGAGCTAGAAATAAAAAGGGGGTTATTGGTGAAACATGCAAAATTGCTTTTGTTTTAAAAGAATACGTGGAAGGAAATTTAATATTAAAATTGCATTTGCTTAGACCTGATTTTAAAATTATATGATGCGAAGTAAAAATAGTTATATTTAATAATCACATGCACAAGACGAAAAAAAAAAAAAACAAAAAAAAAAAAAACAATTGAAACGAAAGATGCGATTGTCTGTAAATGCAACGAAAAAAGAAATAAAATAATGCATCAATCATAGATTATACAAAACTTTCAACACGTCTATAATAAAACGTTATTCTTTAATAAGTTAAAATGTTCATTTGTATATCAAAACGTTTTAGGAAACTCTTAACGCGTTTGGCAGGTATCTACAATTACTTCCCACAACGGTAAAAGTAATTCAATTATCTCGCGCAGCTCTGAATTTAATCCACAGATTTTTATATATGCTACATAGTAGTAGGGGAGAGTGGGGATACTTGAGCATAGGGGATACTTGAGCCACCCCTATTATTTCTACCCTATTATATTTGGTTAATTTTTCTTTCTAAAACTGGCAATATGATAACATATTTATAATTCTGAACATGTAAAAAAGAAATCACATACCTTGGTACCATTTTGAAAGTATGGTGATTAATAGTTGTTTTTCCCTATATAAAGTAAATATTTAGGTGCATGTTTTTTTTATTTTTTTGTTATCAAAGTATCATTTAAAGTAGCAACAATACATATAAATTTAATAAGTATAATCTCAATTGTATTTTGAATCTAAAATAGCTCAAATAGTTGCATGCTTTACTTAGTAAAATTCCGATAAGCAAAAATAGTGGTAATGGGGATACTTGAGCAAGTGAGATTGGGGATACTTGAGCCATCCCCACTAGGAAATTAGACATGGGTAAAATAAACAAAAAGTAAAATTACGTCCTTATATTAACTAATAGATTTTTTCTGGATAAAAGGGAGCATAATTTTTATTTTATTTTATTTTTCTTAAAAAAAATAATGACTTAGAAAAAAATGTTTAAAAATGTATTTTTTAAATGAAAATATCCATTTTATTTTTCATTTTGACTAACAAAATAGCCTGTCTAGATAAATGTCAAACAATCTCTAATACTTTAATTAGTTAGGTCTAACATATTAAATATTTATTTTTTAATATAATATATTGAGATTAATATTTTATATTGAAATTGTAACCTCTGTTACTGTAACTTTTTTTAAAATCAAAGAAATGACTTCTATTGTCCCCAACAGAGGGCACTACTGAGTTACCATGTAGGTAAAAGAAAAAAGATGTGTGGTTTTACAACCATTCTGAATTTGTACTACATACATAATGCCAAAGAGCTGAAAAATCTTAATTCTAATCTCAATTGGTTTTGAAGGACTTTATGCATCATAATTTATCATTCTGTAAAATATTTGTGCAAAAATAAAGCGAAAAAAATACTTTTGTAGGTGTTTTTCCGTACTGGCTCAAATATCCCCTCCATGGGGATACTTGAGCCACGATGTAAAAAAAAGTAAAAATTAATTAAACATAGAAAAATAGTTCAAAATTAATTGAAAGGGGTTTTCAGTTGAAGAAAAATTATCAAATTTTCATTTTCAATATTTTATTTTGTTCTAAGAGATTATAAAAAATTTTTAAAAATTAAAATTTAAAAAGTGGTTCAAATATCCCCATCTTCCCCTACATCAAAACTTAATTTAGTAGGAAAATACACAAAAGCTTAATAATTCACCTTCCGCAATTACTACTTTACCAGATTTATGGAAACATACTTGAATTCTTTTATACAGCCCTGTATATCACCAACAGATTTCCCAATGCATGACATATTAAGCTAAAATTTCTTTCAGACTAAAACATGATTAAAACAAATAAAATCACTCTTCTAGACATTGTCATTCTTTGGAGGCAATGTATACAATTTTATTTATACTAAACAAATATTTTTAGAGCATTAACTATCATTCACCTTAGTTAAAAGCCAATTTTAAGCCATTCATGCTGATGCTCCAAAATATTTACGAATTCTTTTGCTTAGCTTTCTGCATCATCTATAGCATTTAATATAGCAATCAAAAGTTTAGTTAAATGCTTATATCACGTATAATGAAATCGCGCTATTATCAATTATCGCTATTAATCAGTCCGTTAGATACAATAGTGTATCGGAATCTTTTGTATTTCATTTTGTAAATGAATATAAAATTCTATTTATACCATGTTATACAACAAGTATCTTGTAATAAGTCTCAGTACACTGTTAAGAGACCTAACGACTCGGATAATAATATTAAGTCTGTGGAAGCGCTATTTTTAAATATCTCGCTAAAATTTTAATATTTTCACATGGTTTTCTTTGGATAGGATAGCTGAGAACGATCTAAAACCGGGCTAGTTTTTACTTTTTCGATTTCGGTTTTGGTTTTTTTTTTAAAAACTATTTTAACTTTCGGAACCGGTTGAAATCAATCCTCAAATTGAAACAATCGTAATGTTAAAAATATGTAACCAAAATCGAAAAGCCCGGTTGTAAATCGTCCTCAGCTATCCTACGCAAATAAACGCATATAAAAATGTTAAAATAGACTTAACATTGTCATCCTGGTCATTTTGAGCGAGTCGAGTAGCCACTTAAAAAATTTCCTGTGAAATTACAGAGAATCTAAGTGCAATCCATTATCTTAAGTCTTATGTAAAATTACAGAGATTAGAAAAAAACGAGATTATTTTTAATAATAGAGAAGTTACTCCGTAAATCTAGAACAATCTCTGTAAATGGACATCATTAAAAATACAGAAAAATCTGTAAATTTATTTTAACTGATAACAATTTAATTTTGTTTTTAAAATTAGGGAATTTCGCAATCTTCAATGAGTTTCAACTTTCCGTGTAAATTTGAACTGCTGTACCATTAAACATTAACAGAATTTGTTTCTAGCCGCCCTGTTGTTTCAGACATCTTGATAGTGGAAAGACATTTTACAGATAGAGCTGTAGAAGCTGCTGCTATAGAGTACATAGTAGAATTTTAAAAGACTCTTTACTATGTACTGATTCAGTGGGGAAATATCCCCTCTAAATCTAATGAGATATGATTTTTGCTTTTTTTAAATTATTTTAAAAAACTAAACTAAATTGTTTTAATTTAAATCTTCTTCTTTAATATGTCTAATAAAATTGCAAAAGAATTTTAAAAGTGTGTATTTTAAATTACAAAATTAAACAGAGATAAAAATATTTGTAAATAAAGACATCGAAATCCCCACAAGGAATTGGATCGAAAATAAGGGAAATATATTTAAAATGATCGAGAAACTCAATCGAATGCATTAAACCGAGAACTAGTAAACATTTACAGAGAATGTCGCATTTTTTTGTGTGTTTTTATTGAAGTTTTTAACAGTGTAATGTATACTGATTTCATTATATTTAAAATAATGTGACAGAACTAAAATTCGCTACAAACAGTTTTTCCACCATAGACCATTATTTAACGAATTCTTTTGTAAAGCCTTGTAAATGATTAATAAATGCTTTGCACCCCATGCTTTGCCATGCAAATGATTCACAGAGTGTATGTTTTAGTGCACATAAAAAATGTCTATCAATTTCATTGTGTTTGAAATGGTCAAACATCACTATAAAAATGATTTTGAAACGATTTTTTTACATTGATCTTAATGTAAAGAATTTTTTTAACAGTTGCTGTACTACTATGTAGAAAATTGTTTTAAAAAATGATATTTCACTTCGTAAAAGGTTATCTGCGTATATGCATAGATTATTTTATTGAAGTCATCCAAAATATTAATAATGAACAAAACACCATAATAGCAGATCACACTTAAAATTTAAATTTAACTCATAAAAAATAATTACGCACTTTATTATTTTCGAATCCATGATTAGTGAAATATAAGTTATATAAAACATAATGAATTGATGTCAAAGAGAAATATTAAGTATTTAGTCATACACTTTAAATAAATATTTTTTAAGATATTAATATTAAACAGAAGCATCAATTATTAATTCATAAATTTTGATGTAGGATTAATGAAACATAAATTATTATAAACAGTTTAAATTAATGTTAAAGATAAACATGAATTGTTAATTCATAAAAGTACAGATACTGAATAATGAAATGCAAATTATTAAAATTAAATGAATTAACTGTGCAAGAAAAAAAACAGTTATTAACTCCCAAATTTTAATAATTTTTCTCCAGTAATTAATGAGTTGTCAAACAATTAATTGGTTATTAATTCATAACTTTTAAGATTGAATAGAGAAAAACAAAATATTAAAAATATAATGAATGAATAATTGTTAAAGAGAAACATTAGTTATTAATTTAAAAATATTAAAATAGTAATTAAGACGCATAAATTTATAAAAAAATAAATAAATAATAATATGACATAGGAACAACAGCTCATAAATTCAACAATTTTCAACAATTCATAAATTTTGAAATACTAATTAATGAAATACAAATTAAATGAACTAATAACTAAAATTAAAATAAATTAGTTTGACAGAAAATCTTGGAAGAAACAAAAATTATTAAAAATTTAATGATTTAATTAAGGTTAAAGAGAAACATCAGTTATTAATTATGCTAAATTATGAAACAATAATTCATGGAACACAATTAATAAAAATATAATGAATTAATATTAAAGATATTAGTTCATGAGTTATTAATTCATAGATACAGTGATTACAAAACATAGTTTTTAAAAATTTAAGAAAGGAATACGACAGAGATACAACCGTTATAATTTATAAATTTTAAGATAGTGATCAATGGTACATAAATTATTAAAAATTGAATGAATTAATGTTCCTAATAATTATATAGCCTTCAGATTACAGAACTTATCTTAAAAAGTTTAGATCGGGAGGTTAACTTTTACGTGCTTGTCAAAGCGATAAGGTCTAGAAATAGAACAAATTAACTTTTAACGGTATTTTTTGATTCAGATGACTCAGAACCCTTTTATGAAAAACCTGTAGGTATCATCTCCATGATTCCATCATGGCGTAATTATGCATAATATTAGCACTTGAAGTTATAATCCACCTTTGTATTATTACCCCAAGACATCTTATTATAAATTAAAAACATGACTTTGTGTAACGCTCCCAAAATTTTCGTTTTTACTGCAATTCTTTTAACTTATAAAAAATGCACAATTTCAATTTTACGTAGTCAAATTAAATATATATATATATATGTACTTCCAAATACAATTTGTTTGAAAACTGCATCTCATTTAAATGATTTTTTTTTATAATTTTTTAAAAATGATTTGTTTATGATTTTTAAAATGATTTATCAACAAGATTTTTTTTCAATGTATCTTTATTGCGCGTAGTCAAATACAAAATATCTTATTTTAATAGCATTAGCGGAATTTTCATTCAATCTTTTATTAATTATTCAGTTACAGTTTTTAAACGCCAAATTAGCTTATATTAAAGACTTTTCAAAGACAATGCAATAAAAATTTTAATTTAGAGTAAATGAAACATGAAAAGAAGCTAAAAAGAGATGAAAATACGAATGTTTATCCAGATTTAAAAATTGCAACAAATAAACTATTTAAACAGTTCCTGAAGTAAAATAAATAAACAAATAAAAATGAAGAAAATTGCTAACAAATAACGCGTGTAGAAATTGCTTTACTGTGAGACTTTTAGAATTGGAATTATTGTTTGAGTGTGACATTTTTCTTTCTTTCTTTCTTTCTTTTCTCTTTTTTTTCCGGACGGATAAACATATGTGCTAATCATCTATATCGTATTAAAAAAAAAATTAAAGGGATTTTAAACTTAGAAAAAAACTTATTTATTAGAAAATACTGATTTTTTTTCCAGAAAATAAAAATAAGACAATCTTGTAGAAAGTATGCAAGAGAAAACAGATAATTGGTAATAAATAAATATAAAATGTATTATACAAAGGCTACAAACAACACAGAGAAATATGGAAAGATGTATGCTAGGCATAACTAGAAGAGATAAAAAAGAGGATAACCTGGATAAGAAATCAAACAACAGTTTTTGACATCATTGAAAGAATGAAACAGCTAAAATGAAAATGGGCTGGGCACATTGCAAGAAGACAAGAAAATAGGTGCAACACAACTATCCTACAGTGGTATCTCAGGGATATAAAACGACCAAAAAGACGATTTCCAGGAAGGTGAAGTGACGAAATCAGAAAAGTAGCCCGTGTAAATTGGATGACGAAAACACTACACAGGAAACATTGGTAAAATCTGGAGGAGGAGGCCTACATCCAGAAGTGGTTTTTAAACGAATGATTATAATGATGATAATGGTGATAAATATAAAGCGAAAAATATGCATTCCTGAAATTTTATTGTATGTAAATTTTGTTTTAAAAAAATGACAAATTATATTTTTTACTTAGGATTTACTTTGTAATAATAATAAAAAAAGACAAATGTTTCTTAATCTACTAAATTATAATATAGCCTCGCACAAAAATATGTAATGATCTCTTCCGAGCTGCCCATGTTACCGAAAAGCTTTCTTTTTGGGTAGAAATCTCAGATTTGAGATTTAAAGATTCATTTATATAAAAATAAAATTTTGTTTGCTGTCATTAATTTACGGAAACATATCCGAATAGCTTTTCTATCATATTAATCAGTTATCTCTATCTGAAACATCGTCTTTTAAGCTGCTATTGTTTCTCAATAAAAAATTTTAGCTGAGTTATTATACACGCAACAAATGAGTAACAAAGTCCTTAGTAATAAAATAATATTAATTTTAATGTTAATCACTGTAAAAAAAAAAAAAAAAAAAAAAAAAAAAAAAAAAAAAAAAAAAAAAAAAAAATCCGTTAAAATATTGAAATTGTACGGATCTAGAAGCCAGTACTATTTCCGTATTTTAACGATAAAAAAACTTCCGTAATTTCAAGAAATAGTACCGTTTTTTCAAAAAATGTTTCCGTTTTCTTAATATTTCCTTATGTAAAAATTTTCGTTTTAAAAGTTAAAAGAATTTTTCAGAGAGAAACTAAAATCTTTATAATTTTTATTCTTTACTTTACAAAGACACGTTAACATCAGGGACACATTATATACATTTAATTTAAACAACACTGAAGAAATGTCACTTACCTTCTAAAGGGTTTGAATGCGGGACCTCTTCTGTCGCAAGCTGGCTGTGTAATACCATTACACCAGGGAAATACAGACCACGCTTTCAAATGTCTTTGCTTATTTCGGATACATTTCATAAAGTAAAGATAAGATTTTGAACGCAGGTTTATTTTTTTAGAGATAATATTTTTCTATCGAGTGGATAATTCTAAATATTTTACAGATTTTCTTTTCATAATTTCGAATATTTAGCTTATTAATTTTAGCTTTATATATATATATATATATATATTAGCCTTTAATATATTACATGCATGAAAGAATGTATTAAGAGTTTTGTTCCCTTCTTTTTTGGAAAAAATTTGAAATTCTATTGTAATATTATTGATATTTATTTATTTATTTATTTATTTTTGAAAGGATACTAACATACTTAACTTGCATTTTAACAAATTATTTTATTACGATCTACTGTAAATTCAATAAAGGTAATTACAATGGGTTATAAAAATAAATTTCAGTTATTGGTTTTTTATAACTTAGGTAATCGCCAAAATTATAATAATTTCGGTAATATACTTCGATATGTTTTTAATTTTATGTACGAACATCTTAATTTGAATAAATTAAAATATATGTATATTAAAATTAAAATAGAATTATTTTTCCACTTTAAAATATCCTACGCACTTAAAAAAAGATATAAATAAATTAAACATTATTTTATAGTCATAATCAACTTTCCTTTTCAGCTATTTCAAACTTAAAAAGAATTAATAAACTTTTATTATTTTTTTTATTATTATTTTCTTAATATTATCAAAATGCGTTAGCTTTTTATTATTAAAACAGAAAGAAATAGACAAATGTTCCAGCAAATTGTTTAAAAAACATCTCGCTATAATGTTTTTATATTCCTAATATAGATGGCACCACTACACTCTACTGTTTCTGGATAATTGATGTTACTCTTATTGGATTTATACGGATTTGGGATTTCAAAATGTCAAATACAGAAATTTTATTTTTTTGGGGAAATTGAAACTATTCCGTAAAATTTTGCCGAAAAGTTTGTGTACATTAAAGGATATTTTTTACAGTGATGATAATACTGTTAACTCATCATGTTTATTTGTAAATCTTGATTGTTGAACATGGAAAAATTTACATGAGAATTCATTGCAAGCGAAAATTATTATTTCAGGTTTAGAAGACTGATTTATTTACTGTGAAAACAAACTCGGAAATGTTTCTAAAAATTAGAGGCAGTAAAATATATTCTGTATTTATAAGTATTCTTTTAAAATCTTAAAAATATGTTGACGTCCGAATTTCCTAAAGAATCGAGAGTGAGTCAGAAGAGATTACTGTTTATTTTCGTAATGTAGATGCTTTATATTTTCGTAGATTATGAATCATCTGGCTTTTCTTTTACATTATATCATTATAAAGAATAATTTGAAAAAATTTCAATTCTCGCTGTGTGCTGTTAGAACTTTGCTATCAGTATTTTTGATAACTAACAATCAGATGTTTTCTTTCTACAAACCAAAAATTATTTTTTGTAAGGCTATGAACTTTTCACATATGAAATAATAACGTTTTACCCACATTATATAGTTAGAGAAAAAAAATGACGAAAACAAAACTACATTTTTTTCCAACCGACTACAATTTTACCAAATTTCTTTAAATTTGGCTAAAAATATCTTTGTAGTCCCTCACATATAACCTCTTTGTGACGCGAGCCTTTTGCTTATTTTTTAATCTATTGCGACCAGTTTTTCACAACAGAAAAATTCCCCCCCCTTTAAAATCGCGAATATTTTCGGATTAAATAAGGTAAATTTTACAATAAAAAATTATCTGGTGAAAATTTTAGAGGATTCTGAGCACCTTCAATGGCACTTATTGTTCATTCCCAAGGAGAGAATGCATTTTATCAAATAGTTGATTTTATTTATTTCAGAGAATTCTCATGGTCCGTGTGCTATGCATGTAAAACGGTGCACGCACAGTATCTCATACGCATTATACAACTGACAATATTGCAAACAATTTTAATAATTATTGTGTAATTAAAATATTTTGTATGCTAAAACTATGAATAATAAGTGAATAAATTCCTTTACTTTATTATTTCGATAAAGAAAAATAATAAAAAATCTGTAGTTGACCTATTTCGGGAGTATTATAAATGGTAACCTCTCCTTAAACTTTCAGAAATTTTAAAATAAGGTACCCTGGGGTAATAACGCCAGACGGGGTAATAACGCCAAGTGCTAATATTTTGCATAATTATGAAATAATCTGGTAAATGACACCCATGTGTTCTGCGCAGAAGGGTTTTGAATCATATAAATCACAAAAAACAGCTTCAAGTTAATTTGTTTCATTTTTAGGTCTTATTGTTTTTACAAGCAGCTAAAATTAACGCTTGATCTAAAATTTGCGAGATACGTTTTGTGATCTGAAGACTATTTTTTTTATCCGGATATACTTTGTTGATTACATAAATTTGTAGTACATTTCATGGCCTTTCAAAATGTTGTTGAAGATTTTGGATATCTTCTCGAGATAATTTGTAATTTAAAATGTACAGCGTAATAGCTATAACGGGGTAATAACGCCAATCCTTGCAATTTTACCCCGGTTGATTCCCTACAGTGGCAGAGCTACATCCTAAATACTGATTCAAATAAACACAGTTAAAACTGTGCAATGTTTCTAATAATTCTATTTAAACGCTCCTTTTTTAGCAAAAATAAGCTCACGGTCTGATATTCTTTTGCCTCCCCCCCCCTCCCCACACCACACCTTTATTTTTCTTACACTTTCACGAAAAAATGAACATTTTCAATAGCTTAGGATGCAATTTGTCAATTTCTAGAGCTGAGAGTTTGTATTTTTAGAATTGGGCAATCTGCATGCAATTAATCCAACTTATTTCATTGTTTTGTTTGCATGGCGTTATTACCCATATAGGTGGGTAATAACGCCAAATAGCATTGGTCAAGAAATCACGCCATTACATTTTATGTATTCATATCTGTTAAATTATTTTTTTTTATATAGATAGTCAATGAGTTGCTGTACCAAATCATATATTTGTTTGAAAAATACAAACTAAAACTGAGCCGTGAAAATTGCTAGAACCTTAACGTGGCGTTATTACCCCAGGGTACCTTATAAATATGCATGTTTTCGGGAATGATAATTAAAGACATTTTAGGTCATTATTTTAGGTCATTTTATGCAGATTAATTTTCTATGACATGTATTAAAACTTCGTGTGTTTAACTCGGTCAACAATTTATTTGTAAATTCTTTTAAACGAACTGCAAAATAACTATTTTGTGTAGAATTAATTTTTCACTTTAAGTGCCATGTCAGTCATCGATGACTGACACTAAACTTTATGTTTAGAAAAGGTTATTCATCGATGACTGACGGTCTAAAATGTGATATAAAACTAAATATATGTATTTTGTTTTAAGTAATTATTGAAAATTTATTGAAAATTTACTTAATTTTTATTTCTTAAAGGATCATAGTTTCTTAAAAATTACTTGAAACATTCTAAATTTTTCAACTTCAGTGTCAGTCACCATGACACTCAGTGTGTTAAAGATGAACATTATTTTTTGTGTATATGGTAACAGCTAAAACTCTTTTTTACGTTTTTTATGCGTGGGAAGGATTTTTGTATAAGATAATTTTAATATACGGTTATAGCTGAAATCTTTTACCTTATAATTTTGGATGCTAATATTACAATTTTTGGATATGGAATTATTTAAATTCCTTTTACTTATAAGTTTTATTCTATTTCAAATGTATTTTCGTCTAAAATATTATAAATTAATTACATTTTAAACTAAATTAATAATAATAAAAAAATTTTATACGATTGACGCAAGGGTACCTGACTCCTTAAATTAAATTGTTCAGGTTTTTGAAGTCTATTGAGTCGTCGAATGTAAGGTTTCTTTAAAAAAATTAGTAGTTTTTTTTTCAGTCACAAGCTATAAATTTATTTTTACTTGTGATATAAGCAATTTCATAAATTAATTTTAACTTAGAGTTGTTAAAAAATAAATTAAAATTTTAATTAATCGGAAGCGACAATACTTTTCGTATATTGTTCATATTTTGGTAATATGACCATAATATTGCTTGATTTAAATACGGGGGACATGAATGCCCCGTGTGGAAATCTTTCTGCATATGAGCATAAAGAAAAATCATATAATAAAAAACTAAATTTTGCAAAAGGAATCGAGAATAAAGTTTTTGTTCAAAAATTGTGCAAAAAACCCTTTGAAATAACATAAAATGTTTTTAGTAATAAATTTATTTTTTCCGGTTTGTCGAAAAATGCATTTGACATTGAAAAATATTCTAAAAACTTGGGGGAAAGGAAATTAGAAAAAAAAATTACAGCAATCTTTTGTTGTAAAATATCATTTCTCTGGACTGGTGAAAGCAAAGAAGCATGAAACTTAACCACGAAAGTGTTTAAAAATTAAACTGACACCGAATTTCCCAGACGTAATGATAAACATTAGACGAAAAGAAAAACAAACATAAAAAAGTGATTCAATTCACTGAATTTACAAAAGAAACGTATCTCTATTTACTTAGCGTGAAAGACGTCTGTGAGAAAAGCCTATTTCTCCTCAAAAGTGGGCTAGATAGCATTCCTAAGTGGTTTTGATTTAACAGGGGGGGGGGTGGAGATCACCAGCTTTCGCCGTGTATCATCCAGGTATCTTTTGCTGAAAGGTTAGGCAATAGACTTGAGGTCAACTCACGGCCTGGGGCCTATTTCTGCCTGACCCCAAAGATGAGGCCAACGACCGCAATGGTTCGCTGGATGCTTGCGAGCCATCTTTGGGCTGGAGGGAAGAGCTGAAAGAGGAGGGGTTTAAGCAAATCCTGCTCCGGGCGACGTATAAAGCAAGGTCAGGTCAGACTTCCGGATTTTGGAAGACACTCTTTGGATCTTGGCGTGACGTGTGGCCCACACACCTTTCAAAAGTCTTCGTTGATCAAGTCACTGTTCGCAGCTTAAGGTGAGTAGGATAAACTCCTCGTACCTATCTTGCTTGGAAATCTCCTGGGATCTTTTTTATTTGAAGCAGGTAAAAATGTGAGAAAATTATGTTTTTTATTTATATTGGATGGCACTGGTCGGTAAAAAATATAAGTTTCGTCTTCCTGTAATAAAATATGTGAACTGTATGGATCTGATATTCCTAAATTTAAATATGACTTCCAAAATGACTGCTTTGTGTATCATTCCTACAAACAAGAATTTTATAATAATGAAGGATGTTTGTTCCATGAATTAACAAATCCTGACAAAATTAAAAACATGAAAAAAGTATTTTTACAATCTCAAATGGTAACTCATAAAAAATTATCGCCAAAAGTAAATTTATTGATTTTTATCTTGTTCATTTTTCTTTTAAAATCCCCTCACTCTTTTCTGATGTCCAGCAGTAATCCACTAACAAATTTCTATTGTTTCAGCAGTTGCATTCCAACCAATATTTGATATTCATTTATTTACATCTCACTTATATATTACTATATATATTTTACTATTTATGTAATTTCCACTACAGTCGCAGTTAATCATAAAATGCCTTAATTTGAAAAGCAATCTCTGCTTCATATAAAATGGTACAAATTCAGTAATTCCAGTACAACTGTCGATTTTAGCAATGTGAAATATACAAGAATAAACCACTAATGTTACAGAAAATATTTTAGTGCCAATGAGAGTAATTAAACGAAATTAATACTAAAAAAGAAAGAGAAATGATGTTTAAATTGCTGTTTAGTGAATATTGTGAGCAATTCCTAAATTTCAATTTTCAAAATTATTCATGCCATTTAATTACCTTGTTTTTTAGAAAAAGGTTTCTATAGAATTTTATGGAGTAATTTAACTTATATAACGACGTAATTTAAACTGATTTAACTAGTGTAATATTACACATTAGTGCAATGTAAAATCATTTACATCGATTAAATTACTCAACAAAATAGAAGCCGCAAAATTGCCAATTTTATGAAGTAATGTTCGTATTTTTTTAAGTTATGGAAGAGGGGAAGTCCTGGATATTTCCATTGATATTTGAAAAAATGCATATGTGTGTGCAATTTCATTGATAAGTATTTATGTTCGAAGTATATTAACACGTTATTGACTTTAAAGAATCATAAATCTAATATGTATTTAATTTTAAAATATAGAAGAAATTTTTCATTCGATATCAATTGATATATATTTCGAATATCCATAATTTAGATAAAATTAAACCTTTAATAACACAATTTAAAATAGTTTAAAACCAATTGTATTTAAATCTGTAAAACAATTTTAATCTTTCACTACATTATTTAACAATTACTGTTATTTCTACTTATTATTTCATTTGTGACCTAGATAAAATAATAATACATAATTTAGTTTTCAGAAAATTTATTTCACGATTTTCTTAGAATGTTTATAATTTTGTTTTATTTAGAAGTCATGGAAATACATTGTTTATGTTAATGTTATTTTTGTTATTGAAATTAATCATCATAATGAATGCTTTTTGAGAAACAGTTAGAGGCCTTAACTGTTATTTACGACTGATTTAACTAGTGTAATATTACACATTAGTGCAATGTAAAACCATTTATATCGATTAAATTACTCAACAAAATACAAACCGCAAAATTGCCAATTTTATGAAGTAATGTTCGTATTATTGCAGTTACGTATTATAGTTACGTTTTATTGCAGTTACACATTTAAATTAATATTAGCTAAATGATTTATGTGATTAAGTATTTTTTTAATCAGATTAATAACTGATGGCTTAAAAAGATTTTTTTCATCTATTTGATGTAAATAGTATTAAAATAATTTTTTTTATTTATTCAAAACAAAGAACAGTCTTGCTAATTATGACTTTTTTTCCTATTTATGGATATTTATGTAATTGAAGTGACGATTTACAAAATTTTAGAATTGTGTCTTTCGTAATCTGAATTTGTTTAATGACAAATGGAAATGTATTTTCATATTTTAAACTACATTTTTCAAAACGTTATGAAACATAGCTGAATTATTCTAATGGTGTTATATTGGAAGGCCCACATTCTGGGGCAAGGTAGCAGATTTCTGACTTATTCTCCCGCTGGCAATAGCCTGAGGCAAAAGTCAAACCGGTTCAAAACAATAACTATGTTACGCATTTTTCAATCGGTTTATATATTAGAACTTTTTTTATAGTTTTGCAGTGGAATAATACTATTCTAATTTGGTTGTGACAATAATTTTACTTCAAAATTAATATTAGAATTGCAACAGTTAAAAAACTTCTGCTGTATCTCTTGATTTTACATAAAAGTTAATAGTTAAACTTAATTATTGCACTTCAATTATAATCTTTTAAAGCGCATATTTCAATGTAATATTTAGTTTGCTCAAAATTCCAATAAGATTACGAATCATATTTGTTGATATCAATTAGGATTACACAGCGTTTTGTATCTTGTTATAACTTTTACGGCAAGTTTTTTTTTCTTATCTTTTCTTGTTTTTTTTTTTTTTTTTTTTTTTTTGTTGTTGTTGTTGTTGTTATAAACTTTTGTATGGTTATTGGGATTTTGAAAATTTGGGGTGTATTTCATTATTATTATTATTATTATTGTTAATATTATCATAAAGTAGTTAAATGTTATTGGTGGATAAGTAATAAATTTCAATATGTTTTTTTTTTTTTTTTTTTTTTTTTTTTTTTTTTTTTAATTTTCCGGGGAGGTTTTCCAAACGAAACTTTTCTGTAGACGGAATATATTATGAAAATGTGTTTTATTTGCATTTTTATACGTTTTAAGATGTATACAAAATTGACGTTTGTAATATAAATGTTAAATGTTAATTTCGCGTGTATAATAACCATATAAAGTATGAAACATATAAAGTTATAAAAATAAATATAAGTATGTAGTTTTCATTTATATGTCTTTATATATCCATGTATAATTAGTACTTATATAATATACATAAAACTAATACGTATGTACAACGTTTATAATTTAAAAATATATGTTTATGAATATTTAAAAGCCACGTTTTTTCGCCATCTTGAAAAATTTCTTAAGATGCTTAAACAGTATTTTGGCGCCATCTTGGATTCCTTCGACAATCATGTCAATCGAAACAGGATATAGAACTCTTCCCTAATTACAAAATCACTAATTTTTACACTATAGTTACATATTTAAGAAGTTTATTTTGTTGACGATCATTCTCTTTGGAATATTAATTAAATAAAAAATGAATATAATTTCGTAACTTCTCATCTGAATTACAGAACTGAAGTATTCTTTTGGATTGTAATACATTTTTTTAAAAATAATCAAATATTTTGAATTTTAATTTCAAAGAACTCAGTCAGATTATTTATATAGTTATATTAAACGGAAACACCAACATATTTGTTAATTTTATAGTATATAATAACTGTGTTACAAATATATTTTATGATGCATTCAAATATGTATTTCGAAGCATAGTAGGTAAACAGTATGCAAAGAATTATAAGTTTTGACGCAACATTTTTCATGCATCCGTAGGTGAATGTAAAACAAAAAACATTAAAGTGAAAATATTAAAAATTTTATATCTAAAATTAATTATTGCGAATCTGATTATGGATAAGGGGCCGCCCATAAATGATGTCAAGTTTGGAGGGGAGGAGGGAGGTTCATGAAATTGTGACAGTTTGTGACAAGTGGGTGGGATGGGGTAAAAAAAAAGTGGCATCACACATTTTGGATTAAAAAACATTAAAAATCAGTAGATTAAATTTTTAAGTTATTTTGAAAGTAAAGTATTTTGGGTTCATAAAGTAAAGATAAAATTTAAAGCCGAATATACTTTTAAATTCCATTTCAAATTCCAAAATACTACCATTTTTAATTGCTCTTTCATATTATTGTTGCATTACTATTGTATTTTAATTATAATTTTTGCTGTGATCCTTAATCTTATTTCATGCAAAATACGTACACAAATCATTTTTATGCTCAGAAATGTCATTAACACTCACTTTAAAGTTTAAAAATAAAATTTGAAATATGATCTATAACATGGTGCTTTGTTTCTGAACTGAAAGTATATGTATATGCAATATGGTGTGACATGGGACAAGAAAGAGGTGGGGGGGGGGATGATGAAGTGTGACATTTATTGCAAAGAGGGGGGGGGGTCAAAATATTGAAAAACAGCGTGACATTATTTATGGGCACACCCTAACGTAAATCAGTTTGTCTAAATATGATCATACATAATTCCAAACAAAGCTATTAACATTTTAACAGAATATTATTAATATAATAATAATAATAATGATTAATTTTATTTTAATGCTGGTCGTTTTTCTATTATATCTAAAGTATACGTAGTTTAAATTTTATACGTTAATTTTAACTCATTGGTATTTTATTATGGGAGGAGGGGTTCAAATTATTATTATTTTAATATTGTGTGGAATTATTATGACAGTAGTTAATGAATGAGCATGGTATTTTAAACGAAATATTTTTATTAATTGATTTTTTTTCCTTGTTTGAGCGAAAATTGGAAATGTATCAAAAGCGTAGGAAAATAACAAATGTTTATCTGAAAAATACAAAGGCAAAACCCAAAGATACGCTGTTATCAAATTACTTCACAATATTATAATTTTGCGTGATAAAAGAATTTTTTTTATACGATATTATTTTTATAGTTAATAAGATGATATCTTATGTCTTTATTTTTTGAACGATAGATTATTTATTATTTCCATTTAAGTATAATCCAGGCTTTCAGGCTTTTTTATACATCTTTGCCATTTTTTTAAAAAACAATTAAATGGTTTTAATTAATAAGGCTGCTTGCCAATATAGCCTTTTAAATGGCATTGTAGTTTATTTTCTTACATTTTTATTTTAAAGGTTTACTCGCACAAATGTTTTTTTCAATATGTAATAGATTTCTCTTGATAAAATAAATTTTATTTATAAAATATCATTTAATTAAACAATTACAATATTATTCTGTAAATTTTATATTAATTATGCATGAACCTTGCAAATGATCGATTTTTTTTAACTATGCTTAAAATGAGATGATACAATTATAAAAATAATAACAATAATAAAATAGACCTCAAAAAAATATAATAATAGCTATTCGAAAATATATAATAGGTATTCCTATTGTAAAAAATATTTCATATTAATTTTACGAAATTGTAAAAATTTTAAACTATGTTTTTTTTTAATTTTCCAATATAATGGGATATAAATGGATCTAATATAAATGCTTAAGAATTCTGTCTGTGTGTTCGCCTGTCCATGCTAATGTTCTCATAAGTATACTAGGATATCCATGTAATTTGTTGTTTATTATAGAAATTCGATATTGAAAATGAAATGTTTATCACTTATATTTCGTTTACAGGGATGCACAAATGATTTCCGTTACGTTATGGTCTATAGAAAAAATAATTTTGGATGCAATATATTGAAGTTACGATATTTCAAGCATAGTGAAATACATATGCAACACCACTACAACATACTTCTTCGAGAGTATATAATCAGTAGTATTTATAACTCGTTTACAGGGATGCACAAAATATTCGGCTACAGAACGAACAATGATCGATTTTATTGTATGAAAAAATTAAATTTCTTTATAACATTGTGTTACTGTTAGAAAGTTTTACTTAATATATGCCTGGCAGGCGCTGGTCATGATTAATTGGGGCCCTGGACAAAGATAAAATAGAGGTCCCCATTGCAATCTTTGCAACATTATTCATATTGAACTAATGGTCAGTCATATATGCATGTATAATACATAAAAAAAATATTTTCATACTTTGGATTTTAAATTGAAATTTTTTTTTTACTTAGCCCTGTTAATTATAAATGGAGTACCTTAATTAATAAAAATACCCCTTTTTTTCTTAGTACAGAACAACGCACTTTTATATAATTTTACCAATATTTTATATTATTTTAAGGTGAATATAAAAACTTAAATTTATGGATGAGTCGAAAAAATAATAGGTACAGGGTGACCAGAAATAACGTAACGGTTTAATTTGACTCGGTTAAAGAAAATGCACAAACTTTTGCGGAAACAAATGTTTTATTTATTAACAACAATGTATTAGAAAAATTAAAAAATTACTTTTTCTCAAAGTGCCCTCCTTTTGCTTTGACACAGAGACGCAAACGTTTGATGAAATTTTCAGCAATTGGCCTCAGCTCTGCTTGAGTGATTAGCTTCTATTCCCAAATCAACGGACGCTTTAGAGATTCCAAATTGTTGTGAGGTTTTCGGCAAGCTCTTGCTTCTAAAATCGACCACAAACTGTAATCCAAGGGATTAAGATCACACGAGTATTGAGGTTATTCTTGAGCCAAGATAAAGTCTGGAAAATTGGCGCGACACTAGTCCTATGTGGATTTTGTTTGATGAGAAGACGCGGAGTCTTGTTGAAAAGTCCAAGTCCCGTTTCCGAAGTGTTTCTAAGCCCAGGGAAGTGCCCCATCTTCAAGAGTCTCTTTTCAGTACACATCTTTATTCCGTTTGACTCCAGAATCGATGAAAATGAGAGGAGTTTTGCCTATATATATTGTTGCGCAAATTCCTGCCCACACCACGACAGATTTATGATTTTGACGATGTTGAACCATGGATGATTTGCCTGGGGAAGTTGTTGACCAAATGCGATTATCATGATGATTTTACAATTGCTTTATCGAGAATAGCTTTTCGTCAGAAAACAGGATTCGCTCCAAGCGTGGAGTTACAGCTAGCTTGGGCAGCTGTAACTCCATCCTTCCACTTGTAAGCCGTATTCATTTGTTTTCTTCTCTGAGAAATTGCGCTTGTTTCAGCTGATAAGGATGAAGATTAAGCTCCTCTTTGGCCACAAGTCGAACCGATTTCCGGCCAATCCCAGTCTGCCTCGCTATTTTTCTCATCGACACTCGAGGATTTCGGGATACTAGTTTCTTTATCAATGTCGGTTTCTGGAGGTGTTCACAGTTCTTTTCCTGTCTTTTCCTGGTCGGTCTCCTTCATGGCTAAGCTCCTTGAATCTTTTGATTGTTTTGGAAACTGTTGGATGAGGCACTTGAAGCAATCAAGCATTCTCACATGCACGCTTTCCCTGGCGATGACGTTCAAAAATAGCGTCCCGTTTATTTGCCATCATATTTAAAAAAATTATAGTTAGAATAAAGATTAATAAGTAAAAAAAAACACTGTGAAAATCAAGTAAGAACCAAAATCATCAACCGTGACCTTACTTTTAATCTTCGTTACGTTTTTTCTGGTCACCCTGTATTTTATAATTTTTGTACGGATTTGGGATGAACCTCTTGAGATCTGAGGCCCCTAGACAAAGTCCCGATTTGCGTATGTGATAATAAGGGCACAATGCCTAGTTTGATATTCTTATTTTCACATAATTTAGTTGATTGTTACAAATTTATGATATAGTTTTATATTTAATGTTAAAAAACAAAATGGCTGCTCTCAGGTATCTTGAGTCTCAGATTTTTTTTTCATTGGTATTCATGGTTTATTATAAATATATACACATGATAAAAATTACAAATTTTACATAACCATTAATGCACATAATGAAATGTTTGAAATGTGAATGCATGAGCTCATAAACACCGAGTATGTTTTATGTTTCAAATTATATTAAATGTTAATATTTGGTCAGTAATGGCCTTATGTGTTGAAAGAACTGATGCGCAAAGAAATATGAAATCTTCCTTCAAACAATTCTTCATTATATGATATTATTTTAAAACTGTTACATTATAGAGCAGAGTTGGCGAACTTTTTTGCTGCTGCGTGCCAAATTTGATCAAAATATATTTTACGTGATCATGGCGTGCCAGCAATAACAACAACAAAAAATAGTAGTTGGGAAAATAATGTATCAAAATTAAAATTTTCTATTCAGATTTTAAAATACATGAGGAACATCCATGTTAAGTAATACACCATAATAGTAATTATAGAAAAAATATATTTTTGAAATTAATGAAAAAAAGTTAATGCGATGTGATTGGATTTATGTTGCTGCAGTTTAACAAAAGATTAATTTTAATGTAAATTTACAGGATTTGTCAGATAAGTGCTTCCTGTTTGACTTTTGAATTATTCATTTGTGAAAACAGTGACTTGAAAGCACAGATAGGTAGAAAAAAGGTTAAAATATCCAATTTCTTTTAATAACTCTGAAATAAATTCAAAGTTATAACTTTAGCATCGGAATTTGTTTAACACGTTCGCTGCCGCTTACATGAAGATGTGATGATAGTTAATGCCGCACTGTAGAAGTGGGTTTTTTCCCAGAAGCCGATTTACTTTTTATAACAAAGAATCAGTGAAAGATTTTCCCGCGTTAGTAGCCCCTTAACGTTGGCGCCATATCACGTGCTATCGCTTGAGCAGCAGCGAACGTGTTAATAACAAATTCTTGACGATAGTTTTGAAATATCGTATTTGTTTTTTAAAAAATGAGATTTTAATTAATTAAATTGGAAAATAATAAGCCACAATTACCTTTTTTCTATTTCCATTTAATATAACCTGAAAGATTACCCTTAGATTCGCTTAGAACCCAGTCGAGATTTTGTGTAGTCTATCTTTACTTTGATTTAGAGGAACAAGCAAGGGTGTGCCAAAATTATTTTTTCGAGTGTTTAAAGTGACACGCGCACCATAAGTTCACTGTCCTTATTATAAAACAATCTGGTTGCCATATTTTCATTTGAGAATATCAGACCTATGTCGTTCGCATATTTATTTCGAAGGGATGAATTTATTTTATATTTTTTTGCCGACTAGTGATACTAATGGCACGTGTCGGGATTTTTAAAATCATCTTTTAAAGCAGTTCACCGAACTTTCAGAATCTTTCTTTGAAAGCTAAAGATTCGTTTAAGGAATGTTTCGTTTTTTTTTTTTGTTTTGTTTTTTTTCATCCCTGAAGGCAGGACTTTAGTTTTCGTCTATTTCCGGGATTACATGCCTATGAATGTCCTTGAGAGGAGCAGCATCGTTTCTCGGTCGGTGAGTTTTTTTCTCTTCCTCAACATCTATCTCTGTATTATGTCAACAGAGAAAGATGCTGGCAATGAACTTGAGAAGGACAAGGCCGCGTTCTACCTTAGACCGGTTTACTTACCCCCGTTTCCATCAGATGTCAGTTAATCAGGAATTCCTATCATTCGTAATAACGGTGAAGACGCTATGAATACAATTAGTATTATCTCAGAAATTACATCAACATATTTTATATAAAGTCGATTGTCAAACTCCCTGTTCATAAAAATGTAATTTTCTGACACTATGTTTGATTAGTTTTTTAATGTAAAGGATTTTTTGATAAATAAAAAAAAAAATCAAATTTTGAACTATTGTTATCAAGTGATGACAGGTTTTTCTGGTTTCCAACGCGTATCCAAAAAATAGATTCAAAACATTAATTTTAACAGTATTTTTTGCAAGATGTTCAGTCTTCATCAAAAAATAAAAAAACACCATTGAATTAAATAGTTTCTGAATAACAGCCTCTACTAATTTCATGTTTTCAGAACAAAAACAAATTAAGAAAGGTGTCCAAAAGCAGCTCTTTGGATGTGATAGCAATTTTAAAAGTTTATGCTAGTCATGTAAAGATACTCGCAAGCTAATGTCAAACTAATGGCAGTGTTCATTTCAAAATTCTTGTTTGAATTAAAATATTTCTAAACTGTTTCATATTAAAGTATACCTGAAATTAATCTGAACTTGGTACTGATCTACTTTGGAAAAAAAATTGGATAAGAACGCTGACCAGGGCCGTAGCTAGAAGTGATCTATAGGGGGGGGCTCAAGAGATTGTAGGGGGAAGCTCATAATTTTTTTTTCTCTTTCTCTGACACAGAAAGATAAATTAGCGCATATTTACACTGTAGGTACTATGTTTCTTAGTAAACTGTTGTAATAGCTTCATTTTATACTAAGAAAAGCATATGATGATGAAAATTTTGAATATATAACTGGTGCAAAATTAAACATCATGTTAGCTTCCTATGTACAAATAGGATGAGGGAGTGTTAAATTACTTATTTTAGACACAATTTAGTAATTCTGCAAAACTGTAAAAGGATTCTCAAAACAAAATTAGATTTTTGAACAGAATTTCATTTGAATTTTCGTAACAGAAATTCATTGAGTGACCTTGGAATCCTTTCCAGGGGGGGGGGGATTAAAATATTTTAGGGGAGGCTGAGACGCCCATAGCGCCCCCTTAGCTACGGTCCTGATGCTGACATTAGTTTAACCTTAACGTGTGAATGCTTTTGCGGTACTAGTATTGCAATTTTCGTTCAGTGTTTCATAAGAAGAGAGTTTCTGTCACTTGTGAAATTGAAATAAGTTTAAAGTACTTAAGCTTTAAGCTTTAAAGTACTTAAATAGCCGCTTTAAATTACGTACTTTTATTTTTAGTCTAAAAGTGTGTATTATGATGTCTTTGGTCTGATAATTAAAAAATACATTTATCTAGAAGTGTAATGTTAAACTGCAGTCGTCTGCCTCAAATGAAAGATTAAGCTGTGTTATATATCTTATACGGCGTTATACACATTAATGGTTCATTTATACTTTTAAAAGGGCTGTTTGTCTTGCACAAGTAATGCTTTCAAATAATATAGTTATTATTAAGATAATTTAGTTATAGTAGATATTTTTTAATTTCAAATATTTTCTGGTATATTGATCAATTTAATTAACATATATTTGCACTTTTCGATAATTTATAGAATGAACATATCATAATGCTCTTGCAAAATGAAGTTTACTAAAGTTATAAAATTACAAAACTGACAGTGATTCTAAAAGTATTTGATTTGAAGCTTTTCGGATTTGAAGCTTCGGAGAGGCTACTCAATTATTCATTTTTACTTTCAATAAAAATGCATTTATATTACAACTCTAATAGTTCTTCATATTGTAATTCATAAGTTATTTATTATCTCATTACGTATGCTGGATATATTACAATTAAATATTGTAACATGCATTTTTTATGGATAACACCCGATTAACAAATGATTTAACAAACGATTATTAGAGGACAAAAAATAAATAATTCTGTTGATCAAAATATTCTAAATGCCACATCTGTTTGATTTTTTTTTATAAACGGTTTAATATTGATCATGTTGCTTAACTATGTTAATTTTTTTTTTTTCAGCCCATAAAGGATGTGGAGGCAATTTGGAGTCGGGGTGTTTTTCACCCTCGTGGCTTTCCTTTCTCTGGAATATGCCTCCGCTCAAAACAGACCAGCCAACTTAGGTAAATATCATTTTCTTCACTGTATCATATTTGCAAAATTACATATAAAGTAACCACATTAAAAAAGAACACATAAATAAAGAACTTTATAAAAAGAAGAACAGTATTTAAAATGAATTTGATTTTAACAGATAATTATCATAGTAGGTTAATAATAGTTAAGAGTAGCGGACTTATATCAATTTTAGAGCAATTTTTGACATTTATTTGTCTATGCTAAAAACTATGCGATAGTCAGAAGAAAATGAGGTAAACAACCTAACCCAACGTACTACAGCAGCGGAGTGGCGAATGAATTCTTACAACAAATCGGGTTTGGGTTTCGATTTAGATTTGACGTAGAAGCACTACAATGGAATCTGAACGGGCGCATTCAGAATTAGTTGAAAGCAAGTCTGAGCGAGAAAAGGTTTGTAAGAAAAGTAGCATAGTTCAAACAAAAGTGCATAAGGTACGAATCAGGTAATATCGAAAAGAAAATTAAGCCAACAATCTAATAATGCTCTTTAGTAGCTCATTGGATGAAGAAACTTTTTCAAGAGGAGACCCTGCGGGTTAATTAGGAAAAAGGAATTTTAAAGAAGCTCTCAAAATTTAAATAGTATAAATAAGTTTAAAAAAAAAAAGACATTTGGAGAGGTATTTAAAAAATAGTGTGAGGAAATTGAGCGAAGTGTGTCATTTTATATTAGCTTCTTTTTATCGCATACGTATTTCTAGAAATTTGTAAAAATGGTTGCTATTGGAGATCGAACCTAAAGTTTAAATATGATAAAAAAGGCAAAATTTAATCTGTGTTAGAGAGAATATTAATTTTTTATATAATTATGTACTTATACCTAATTTTTATATTTTAAAAAAGTAAATAAAAACATTAACTTAAAAATAGATTTTAATCTATGAAAACTTTTCAATAGCTTATAATCTTTTCAAACCTTTAAATTTCATTTCATATTATGCCAAGAAGAAAACATATGTATTTTCGAAATATTTGTCGCATATCGATTGCTGTAGTTTGTTCATAATCTTTGAATGCATATGATGCTAATCACGTGGCCTGAACTCGTTCAGTTTGGTACTCAGCCGTTAAAAAACACAATTGAATGTCTATGACTTTTCTGCAGATTCAGCCTGTGTTATGGAAACTCCTTTTGTGGATAATAGTTAAGATAGAGGCCACAGTACTTGGAGATTTCTGCAAAAGGGTAAATATTGAGGATGACTGTCATTCTAGACCAGAAGTTTATTTTGGCTCTAAATATTATATTGAGTCTTTACACATTGGAATAACACAAGTTTACAGGATAGAAAGTTTCAAAATATTTATTTAAAATATTATTTAAAAAAATCATATACATTTATTTTTTTTATATTCACTTATCAGAAATCCTTGTTGTACTTACATTTAAAATAACATAATTTGATTTTTATGCCCCAAATTGAGCTTTTTCGAGGATGTTTGATATTTACAGTGCTTGCTAGTTACTAATGTACAGAGGCATTCAGAATTTCTATTGTGCACATTATTTTAAAAAAAATTGTCACTTAGATACTCAGCGAATAGAGGTTCGGATCTATCTTTTTTATGGATCTATCTTTTTTGATCTATCTGACTTACAGATATTAGATCAAGAAAAAAAACATGCAGAAAAGAATAAATCGTTCTTATTATGGAAATTTTCGTCAAAAATAAAAAATTCTTGTTCTGCTCGAAATAAGAACGTATCAATCCATCAGTATGGAATGTGGTTTCGTCGGGTCCTGATGCTCATTTATCATCTTTTCTAGAGACAGTCCAGTAAATAATTGAGAAGAATACAAGCAATTCTGTTTCATTCGTTTCTCAGGGCTATTTCAAGCTCTTTCAAAGTTTGAGGAGGGCTCTGCCTTCAAGCAATACATCTGTGGAATGCATTCCAGACGTTTTATATATTGAAGTACGGAAAATAAATAGATCATGCCATGAAGTCAATGTCTTGCTCTGCTAATATGAGAGATATTTTACCCGTCTTATGTGGATGTGTATTGGGTATTTTAATCCATAAACAGGAAAACTAAACTAACTTCACTATGAATGTGGCTCCGTAATATGTCTGTGTTATACTACTGCTATGTCGTTGTGTCTCTTTAAAATATGTGAAGCAAAACACTGATTTGTGCCTGATAATCCCATACACAATTAGACTTAGGTTATAGCTATCAGTTTCCTGGACATGGCATGGCAAGATTCATTAGGGAGCATAATTCTGGATTGCTCAAAGAAAATGCTCCTTGCACCAACATTAATTTTTCCAGTGATAGTGTGCATGAAGTGCAATGCATGTAACAAGCTTTCATGCATTTAAGCCAAAAAATCCTTTTACCACTGAGAAAAGATCCTGTCGGATAATAGAGCACCGGTAATACTAGAACTATATGAGTTAATTTGTTATAGAGTAGAATTTATGTTCCCTTTGTCTTCCAAACAAACATGCCGATGCTCTTAAGGTGTAATGATACAATCAAAACCTCCAGAATGCTTTCTCAGAGCACTTGCACATCTAGATTTTTTATAACCATAATATTATTTGAGAAGCATTTTGTTTTAGCCAATTTAATGGCCCGCCGCCTTATTTCAAGATATGCAATTGCTACAATGCACTCAAATAACGTCTTAAAGGCATATTTTGAGGGCAATATTTGTCATGAGAAGAAACAGAAAAAACTTATAGCTTATCTTCAGAGATCGGCAATGGGATTTCTCTCAGAACCATGCTACTTGAAATTATGAATAAGGAAGCACAAATAATTTGCACAGGTACATATTGAATACAGATAAAAAGTCTTGCTTTACGACGTCCTTTACAGTTGTTTCCTCTGTAATTGAAGATTACTAAAAATGCACTTTTATATAAATCGGTTCTTCGTTAATATTTCTAGAACAGTGTAAATCTAATTTTCCGAAGTGAACTTTACATTTTGATATGTTTTTCTCGACTTCAAAGGAATTTATTAAACAATTTTATTTAAACTGATAAGATTTTATTCTCATGACATTTTCACTTCTTAAAAAATTTGCTCGCCTTAGTCTAATTATCAAGTTTAATTATCTAAAAAGAAATGAATATATGTAAAACAAACATTTTTGTAATCAATGTCGTTAATGGAATGTTTATAACTCATTTGCTTTGCCGTAAAAGGAAAAAAATGTTGCAGTTCAATCGACATTTAACAGGCCAGTTTATATACAGTTTTCGAGTAACCTTGATTTTAATTTGTTTAGATAAATATCAAACATTTTCATAAGATTCAAATGAAAATGCCAGGGATTGTATTCATGTTCAATATTTAATTAAAGATTTTTTAAAAATTATGAATAAATTAATAGTGAATTAAGAAATTATATTTGCTAAAGAACTACAATGGTTTTATTATTTTAATTATCTGTTTTAGAATTGAACAAGCAAAATAAGCGGAATTTTTTACTAAAACTGGTTATATCAGGAAGATTTTTTTAAATATATAATTTTCTAGCTATTGTTTAAAGTGCAGTGTTACTATAAAGAACTTGTTAGTGTTTTTAGCTTTAGTTAGTGCTTTTTTAGCACAAATTGTAGAAATAACTGTATGTAGGTATGTAAAATGCAATTTGTCCTCAATTTTTTTACAATAAAATCGATATTTATCTTTTTATCTTATTTTACTTGGTTAATAGTAATACAAATAAGGATTATTAATAATAATAATGAATGTTTAAATAAAACTCTTTCCGTATTTAAAAAAAATAGGAAAGAAAATTTTTTAAAGGTAATTTTTAAATTCATATACAGTGGTAGCCATTCTTATATTTATTTATTAGGGTGAGTTGGTGAGGAGTTTTAATAGAATGATGTTCGTCGATAAAAACAAGTGGAAAGAATGTAGACTAAGCTGTGTATATTTTTATAACCATTGTAACAGATCAACGAATTTGGAAATAAAACTACGGGCTAAATTTATAGCATAACACTTATGAGTCATATTTTATACCAGAATTCGAATCCTTTTGAATACTCCAGTCTTTCATCAAGAATTTTAATATTTTATATCTAAAACATAAAATAAATCAATGAAAAAGACACTTAAAAACTAAAAATAACATTGTTACTCGCATTGTTACTCACAATTACTCGCATCTTGCAAAATACATTAATAAAAAAACAAAGAGTTTTTTTTATCATGGATATTTTAAACAGTTTAAAATATTTCAATATCGGTTTACTTGTATCATTAAATAATATATTTGAATTTCTCTTATATTTTTATGTTACAGGAGACCTTATAACAATCATTCGTTATCAAAATTCCCCTTGCAAGGGTATTTCTGGAGACGAAGGAACCTGTTTGAGTGATGCAAATGACTGCGAACGAAGGAAAGGCACAAACATAGGAACCTGTGCTAGAGGTCTAAGCACCTGTTGTCTTTGTAAGTAGAAAAAAACATTGCTGATTGAAATGATTTATGAAATTGAAGTAATTTTTATTGTTTTAAAGCAATTTTTGAAGCATAAGAATGTGGTCGAAAGTAGCATGCTGCAAATAAAAGCTTAATTATAGCAGTCGATACTTTTTCCTGTAGTTTGTTGTGTAGCCCACTACATTTGTAAAAT